>CM046388.1:40287500-41537500 GCA_025413875.1 Rhododendron molle
CAGGTGGATGGACTACTTATAACTTCTAGTCCAAACTTCATGTGAGGGAATTGTGAAAATTTTCACTCTCGCGAAAGGGTGTTTGACAGTTTTGCCCTATCATGGTGCAGGAAGTGTATGACTTAATCTTGTTTTGTCTAGAAGAGCCTTTGAAATGGGTAATCTCTGTATTGTACGTACTATGAAACCGGTAGCCAAAAAAAAAAAGTCATACAACTGAATACTGAATATAACAAGGTACTGTGAATTTAATTGGGGATTATTACCACTAGGTACAGAAAATAAAAAGTATTGCCTATTAAGGTAAGATAGAATACTTAATTACCACTAGGTCCACTTTTTACAAAATACATTTATCATTAATGGAAGTGTCACCCTAGGGTTTTAGGATACCATAGGGTTTAGGGTACCCTAGGGTTTAAGTTTAGGCGCTTTCATAGAGCCCTAGGGTTTAGGTTTAGGCACTTTCATAGGGGTTTTAGGGTGCACTTTCCTTTCATAGGGTTTTAGTGATTTAGGCACTTTCATACGGTTCCCTAGGGTTTAGGCATTTTCATATGATACCCTATGGTTTAGGCTCTTTTATAGGGTACCCTAGAGTTTGGGTACTTTCATAGGGTACCCTAGGGTTTAGGGTTTTAGGTACTTTCATAGGGTTTTGGTGTTGTATTAATTGGAGGTGATCTGGTGGGAAATGCTTTTTATTTTCTGTACCTGGTGGGAAATACTTTTTATTTTTTGTACCTACTTTTTAACTTTTTATTTTCTGTAAAGTACTCAAGATGATACCTCATGTATTGGTATTTTAACTACCATTTGACTCTTATGGCATAAATGATGCTGAAATGGAGCGTATGTTGGTTTGTTGCAGATTCTTTATTGGGCTTTCTTAGTTTATAAAATAGTTACTGTGAAGCAAAGTCCCACGTAACATGTGTACGTTATGTTTTTTTGTCTGAAAGGATGTAAGGTATACTTGATGTGTAGTATGCAACCTACCTTTTGGGGTTGAGTTACCCAAGCCTGTGTAATAGCAACATCATGGATATTTCTTGTAATGGAACATTTGATGAACATTAAGCTAGCGCCCAATGAATGTTATTATTCTCCCCCAAAAGAAAAAAAGAATGTTGTCGACCCACTCTTATTTTGTTATTTTGCCTGATGGGGGATTAGGTGTCAATTAATGTATGGGAAATTTATAAAAATGGTCCTCTTAGTTTCACCCGAGTTTTATTTTCGACCTCCAAGTATCAATTGTAACTCTTTTAACCTTCAAGTTTGGTTGTTGTACTAAGTTGGTTCAATTGATAACGTCTGTCAGCTAAGCTGGACAGAAAAAATCAAATTAAGGGCATACGTCATCAATAGGACCAACTTGGTATGACTGCGACGTCCAAACCGCCATCAATTTGATTTTTTCCGTCCAATTTGGCTAACATAAGTTATTAATTGGACCAATTTGGTACGAAAACCAAACTTGAAGATCAAAAGAGTTGTAATTGATACTTGGAGGACGAAAATGAGACTCCGATGAAACTAGGAGGACCATTTATATAAATTTCCTTTAATGTATTTACTTCCAATTTAATGGCTAAAACTAGCGTTACTGTTTGTTTTGCAGTGTCGTGCTACTCCCTTTTCCCTCTTCTATTTGAAGCCCAAGAGTACCCAATTAAAGTGTTGCTGTTACTTCTGCACTCCAGTCTCATGTGGTTCGGATTTTCCTCTCATTTCTCTCAAATAGCAGCGAACCCAAGAGCACTGGGGCAGAAGAAAGGTGGTAAGTTGGGTTTAAAGGGAAGTTCTGGCATCGTCATACATAACGAAGAGTTTTTTATCGGATGGATTGGGAAGACTTATCTGTTAGGTCTTTTGGTTGTGGAGACTTGGGGACAGTTCCTGCATCCGGCCCTTTTTGGTGATAGATTTCCATTCCTACCTCTCATGATTGTATCTATGTATTGCGCACTAGGGATGATTTATTCCTGGATTTGGCAATTACGAAAAATCATTATCAAACAGTGATTTGTAGGCTAAGCATAGTCAGATGGCATGGCGGCATAGATTTGCTTCTTTGTTTTTTTGGGATCAAATAATAGATTTGTTTTTTCTTGGTAGTTTGAGGGTGTATGATCCCTCATTCTTTCCATTGTTATGTTTAGATGGTCCTTAATTTTATTCGAAGTTTATTAAGACGAGCACTGATTTTTTGTTTTTTTATTTTGAAAATCTCCATGTCCTACCCGATCCCCGAACAAATCCCCAAGTCTCCCAACTCCTTTGGGGTGGGGATCGGATTGGATATGGACGGGTCGATCGAAATGGCCATCACTAGGTTTGAACACAGATCAATACAAACTCGGTATGCATATTGCTAAGTATCTTGGAAGGGTCTGAAAGTGCTAATGTAGATTACTAGAAAGGAAAGGCTGTATTACCTTTTTGATTCAATCAAGGACAGATTGCAACATGAGGAATGCTTCATGAGGATGGGGTTTGGCTACAATTTTTGGTACAAGGACTACACAAACACAAATCTTACAAAGTGATGCTCATCAGGATTGAGGCTTCATGAGAGGTTCAGTTTTCATCTCTGAAGATTCTGAAGAGCTTTAGTAAAGGCTTTGGTGAAGAATTAAGCAAAGGATTTGTTTGTTTTGTTCTGTTTTGATTTGGAAACTTAGTTAAGAGGCAGGGGTGACCCTTCTTTAGGTATAGCTGTTTTTGGTTTCTGTATTTGTTGCCAACAACCATCCTCTACTTGGGGCGAGAGTGGCGCGTGATTGTCGGGGTCTGAGGTGCCAATCTTGTTGAGATGTCAAGTTCTCTCCGTTGTGATGCTGTTTCATGCTCGCATCCCTTTTGATCGTTGTAACTCTTCAATGATTAATTATAAATTCTCTTTTGCTGATAAAAAAATAATATAATCTAAAAATGGTACAGAAACAAATTAAGGCAGCCGAGAGGGGATGGGGCATGAAAACAATCTTTCTGTACTTCTCTTAAATTATTTTCTTTTTTAAGTTGTAAAATTAACTTTTCGTCAATTCTATTGATATGCATTCCCAAAAAATAAATGGAGTCCGTCTCCCATTAAAAATTCCTCATCATGCTGTGACAATTTGATATCAATTTTTCTGAAAGAAAAATAATTTTAGCACTTATAGTTTTCTTACGAATACACTAAGTGACAGAGCTAGAATTTTGGTATGAGGGAGTCGACTTAGCGCATGCTTATCATATTATAGAGCTTTTGGTTTTCAATATAACACATTTGTACATTAATAAGATTATATTAGCCTAATGAAGTAAAAGTATATGAATTATTTTATTCTATTATTGCGTTAGGCTACCACAACACTCACATACTTATTTTGTATTTATAAAAAAATAGAGAAATAATAAGGTAAAATAACTTGAATATTAGAACTATAACAAAGCATTACACTAATGATATCAATAATACTTAAAACTATACTATATAATATGAAAATAATATTTAAAACTTGGGGGCCGGGGCCCTCCTGCTCCTACTTACTTCCGCCGCTGAATACACGGCAAAATTTATCTCCAAATTTTGAATATTCAAAAAAGAAAATTACTGTATAAAGTACATTTGTAGGAAAATAAATCAAAACATCTTTGTTTGTTTTCCATGTTTGGGTATTTTAGTTTTGATAGTAAGCGGAGAAAGAAATAGGATAATGATTGGAGAGAGGGATAATGAGTAGAGAGATAAAAAGAGAAATAAAAGTAATAATTAGACAAATAAAGTAATAATTAAAAAAAATAATTAAAAAATAATTAAAAAACAAAGTTAAAATAGAAAATGAACAAACCCGGGCCTTTCTTTCTTTTTTTCTTTTACATTATATTGCTCTCCTGTCGATATCGCTTTTAGAGTGGAAACAGCTAAACTCTCTCTCTCTCTCTCTCTCTCTCTCTCTCACACACACACACACACACGCACACACACACACAAGTCGACATTTCCATTTTTCAAGTTGCGAGTCGACGACTTTTGTTTAAGCCTCACTCACTCCTCCATATTCTCCCGTCTCTCTCTCTCTCTCTCTCTCTCTCTAGAACTTGAAATGGGTTCGAGCACCAGTCGCCTGGAACGCCGCCCATCTGATTGTAGACCCAATCGCACAAGGCGCTTGCTCTCTTCTCTCATCTGTGGTTCCTCCACTTCTCAATCGCCCTCAGAGGTACTATTACATATACATATACATACATATATATATATATATAATACTATGTATGGTTGTTTATATTCCCACGCAATTATCGATAAAGACTTGAGATTGAGATTCATCACTTCATTTTTTTGGTTTTTGTTTTGTATGATGAGGTTGTGCGCGTGTTAGGGTTCATTCATTATCTGGTAATCATTGAATTATTATTTGATTCTTGGTTCAATTTGGTTTCCATTAACGAGTCTAGGTTTATTGCTTTGGGATTCTGAAAAAACTCCTTGAAGGTTGAGGTGAATTTGAATATGGAAAATGTTTGCTCACCCATGTATTAATAATTGGACAATTGTTATTGATGACGGGGGTGTCCAAGTCTTTTGCTGGATTTCCCCGCGTGTAAATGTTGTCCCATGACCCACATATACTGCGCAATTACCTGGCTTAAGCCCTGCGGAGTGTGGCTATGTTTTCATGCCTACTCTGCCGTATGGGACTCAAGCACGCCGCTTAGCCGTATAAAGTTAAGTAGGGGACATGTGTCTCAGCAGCTAGACACTGATAGGGACACAACATGGGTTGATCCTATAATTTTTAAAATTTGTCTTGGGGGTGAAGTTGTTATTCTTAATTGTAAGATGTAAGATGTGTAAATTGTAAGATTATGTTTGGTTGTTCTTTTATAAAATACTCAACAAGAAGTGTGTTATTTATATATGAATAACAACTAGAAAATGTATAATTTTTTTATACTAATTTTTTTCCCATCTTTGTTGCTGTGTTTGTGTTCCCAAATTTTTGAGAATTTGTGTCCTATGTTCATGCATAATTTCCATGTTTCTAGGGCTGCATTCGAACCGAGATGTTGGTGACCAGCTCAGGACTTGGCTTGTTATGGTAACGAGCTGAGCTCAGGTTTTAAGCTCTTTTAGTGAATGAGCCGAGCTCGAATTACATTTAACTTGGCTCTTTTATAAAAGTTGGGCCTGTGTTTAGAGCCTTGGCTCGTCTATGGAGGTTCGTTTAGTAAACAAACCGAGCTCGTAACACCTGGATGCTAAATGAGCCAAGCTTGAGCTTTATTATTGGGGCTCAAGGTTGAGCTCCGTAGTTTTGAATGAGCTGAGCTCGAACACTTCAAAGCTCGTGTCGGCTTGTTTGCAGCCCTATGTGATCGTATCCGTGCTTTTTTGGCTAAGATTCTAAGGTATACTAAGCAAATGTGGATTTGGAACTTGTAAGATGGATAATTTTGACTGTTAATGTTCCCATAGGGTAAGATTCCAAAAGGAAGTTCTTCAACTTGATATGTTGCATGAAACCTATTACAATGGAAGAATTTCGGAGCTGAAATTTAGAATTTTTTTGCCCATTTACTGCAGATGGAAGAATATGCAGACAAATCTCTCATAAGTTCGGTAGAAAATTTTCCTCCTGCTAGCGATGAATCGCGTTGCTCCTGTACAGAATTGTCCGCAAGACCTGATTCAGAGAGTGGATCTGATGATACCAAAACTGAAGTTGGAGCCTCATCTGGAAGCAGTACTGGTTCCTTTGAGGATAACTTTGCTCAATATGGTTTGAGAAATGATACTGAGGTAAGTAACCCATGTAAAACCCTTTCAGAGAGCAAGGAATCAGTTTCTCATCAGGTAAAACAGCAATATCTAGAGTCAGTTTCTGCTAATAGTTCAGAAAACCAAACTGTGTCTGTGATTCAAGAGGACATAAATTCAGGCAGTGTGATACAGGAGCATCCTTCCGAGAATCAGCAAGTTGGGAATAATGAGAATTCTGTCGTGGCCCCAAATACTTCTGCGTCTGGCTCTCTTTCCGTTATTTCTGATTCTGTATTGAGTCTTCAGTGGTTTGGAGATGACAATAATCAACTTGCAATCCCTACTGATCAAGGTTTGACTTTGAGAACTGGCGGTTTACTTCAGGTAGATGTGGTGAGTATCTCATCCAACATTTTGTCTAGTAGCATAGCCGAAATAAGTAACCGTGAGGCAAGGAGGAATAGTAGGAGACTATTTTGGGATGCTTTATCGAGACGCAGTTTTAGGAGGCATAATAATGATTCCCCCACTATAGTTTTCACAACTGGCCATGCTGATGATCTGGGATCTCATGACAGATGGTTACTTGACTTGAGTGGTGATCTTCATTTCGACGGAGTCAGCCGTGAGTCTGAATACTTCGGTAGTAGAAGGCATCGCCGGAATGAACGACGGCGGCAACTAAGATCTGAGGTGATGTCTTTAAGTAACTCTATGTTTTTATCTGGATTACCAAAACATTTCTTCAAATAAACAGGAATCCAAATTGAATAGGTTTTATCCATTATGCCAAATAGTGTTAAAATCATATAGGAATCCAAAAATGAATAGGTTTTATCTGGATTACCAACGTTCCTACAGAATAAATAGGAATCCAAAATGAATAGGATTTATCAATTATGCCAGAGATTCGCTTGGACCTCAAAGCAGAATTTATTACTCCAGGTTGGAAGTTCTTTCCAATCTTGTTTGATTTTCTTGACTTTGTATCACGAAAAGTTACATAAAAACTTAGTGAAGATGCTAGGAGATATTCTAGTCATTTGGGAAGTTTTTCTTACTCCGTATCTTTTTATTCCGCTTGAATTTTGGATGACTTTGGACCATTCAGGTCTTTTTGAGAACAATGCTAACGTGTGCTTAGTCCTGCAAAAAGGCCATACTCGTGAAGGCTTAAAGAAAGGGCCTCAAAATTAGGTCATCGTGTCATGCCTCTTCAATAAGGCCCACATAAATCTCTGTCACATGCTCCTTATAGTAGTCTAGTCCTTGGAAAGGTGGACCTTGTTAGTGGTCAAATCAAATTGTGTGTCTATCTTCTCAAAGTTGAAGCGTCTCTAATTGATATGCCTGAAATCATTATCGGTTTTATGTAGCATAATTGTGCTTAATCTTTTTCATTTTTGCATTCTAATTTTAGGACGTTTTTACTCAAATCATACTGTTTTGAATGGCGCGATATATATCTAAACTTTTCCACTAACTTTTCAATAACTACTATTTACAATTTGGAATTTTATTAAAGGATGTACTCAGTGAAATTTGTGTGCATACCGATGCTCTGGACTATCAATGAAGGAAGCATGGTAATGTGCACATAAATTGATTTGGGTCTCCAGGCCTGCCCTCTCTGATGCCATTTGGCTTTGATTTAGGAGCATGGTTCTACAACAAAACGTCCATGTAGCTCCTCGGTTCTTGGAGGTTTAGGGGGGCCACTGTTTCAGTGGTATTCTGAGAGCAGCCGCTTTGTGCATATATTGCCGAAGGTTAGGTCTGTCTCCAATCATCCCCCGCCCATACCCCCAATGATTGGGGACTAGATGGGTTATGTTATGTTGTTGTTGTTGTATATACTAAGTGAAGTGTTGATGCTGATTATGCTTTTATTTGATATGTTAAAGACATCACCATATTCTTGTTACATATTCCAATTGCTTTCTACTGCAAGTATATACAATACTAATATTTTTTACTCGTTTTTACTTTCCTCAGCTTCATGCTTTATTTGTGCCTTGTGCTTAGGCTCGAGGAGACCTTTGTGCCTCAGTGTCACATGCGACTGACATCACTTCTACTGCTTTTACTTTGATGGATTTGATTGTGATGGTGGTTTTTAAGTTTCAAATGTTAAGTGGAAGGTGGTGGAATTCTAATTTTGTGACGTATCAGACATCAATATGTTTCTTTAAGGCTTTGACCAATGCATATTCATGGTCATTCTGGAGGAGCATATTCTCCCTCCTCTCGTTAATGCTTATGTACTCATGGCCATTCTGGATGAGCATATTCAGGATTTTTTTTACCTAGTCCAATAAGGCAAGCTTGCGATACATTCTTAAGGGTTCGATGGTCTTGTTGCATTTTATAGGGCTATCACACTGTGTGTACATACATCCATCTCGTCAATGTTATTTGTTGTCCGTCTAACGTCTTGGAAGCCTTGAAATGTCCAGTGGCTAGTGAACTCGATTGTTTGTTTGAACAGCCATGTATCTTTTCTATAGAAAAAGGTATTTTGGATTTTTTTAGTGTCCCAAGCGAAGTGGGGTTGTATATCCTGATCTGATATGTTAATACTTGGGACAATTATTTATCATCCTGCGCTAAGGTACATCAGTACATGCAATTATGCATTTGGTTTTCATGTAAACTCTGTAACCCTTCGCAGTGCACACCAAATGCACACTTCATTGACTTAACAGCACAGTAAACCCCTGTAGTTTTTGCTCTTTTTTTCTTGCATACCATAGTTTTTTTTTAACAATGTCCTATCTTGATAATATACACAGATCTCCGAAAGAATTCGAAGTGGCCTAGATGAGGGAAGTCGGCAAACTACTTTCTGTGCATCTGGGATCCACCCTGACGGCACTTGTTCATGTGATTCACTCTTCATGGGTGAAGAATCGAGTACTTTTGCAAGTATTTCACGGATAGTCATGCTTTCCGAGGCTTTGTTTGAGGTAGATTTTTTTGATACCTTGACATTCACCTTTTTAAATTTTTTGCTTAATTTTGCCCATTTTTCGTTTTCAGAAGCTAATCCTATGCTAAAATCCAATCTTAAAGCATCACCTTTTTTTTTTTTTTCCCAATATGCATTCCACATTTACATGCCTCTCTCTCTCTCTCTCTCTCTCCGAGACGTAGGTCTTTTAACTTTTTGCTATATGGCCCACATCTTCATATCCTTTTGAATCTTTGTTCCTGTGGGAAAAAGAAATTATTTAGGTAGTCCTTTGCATATAGGGGATTTTTGGGTCATGTATCTGTTTGCTCTTGATCTGCTTGCCCTGAAAATACTGAATCCAAGTGACAAGTTATCTCATGTAGCACCTGGGAATGGATTGATACATGTCCGTGAATGTATGTGTGCTTCATGAATGACTGCTTAAAGTGTTTATCAAAACATCTGAATCAATCACAAGATGATCTGTCGGACTTGTTTCATCATTAGTGGGTGTAGAAATTTGTGAGTTCACACCACAGTGGCTTGTTGAGACCTTGGCACAATGTCATCACTGTATTGGGTATGGAAATGTGAGTTTCTTCATAAACTGAGTTGGTTCTTTTTTCAATAAAGGAAAGAATTTCCATTTGTCTTCTGGTTTTTGTTTGCTGATTTTTATGAAGAGGCACATAGCTTCTAACCAGATTTTGATAATTTTCTTGTTTTGAATCCATCTAGAGATCAAACAACAGTAATACAATTATATGGGTTGCACATCCTTTGGTTCCTTCTATTGCATTCGTGTATGCTATGTCATGCTTATCAATTATATTAAGCTCACTGTAGTGAATTTAATTTTGTTCACCCTCCTTAAAAGTGGGTGAACATTACCCTCCTTATAGGTTGAAATGGTGTGGATCCCACCACAAAGGAATGTCATGCTTATCAAAAAGTGTATTGCATGGGTGGGACCTACACCATTTCAACCAATAAGAGAGAGGGCAATGTTCAACTTCAACTTCTTTGAAGGAGGGTGAACAAAATTGCACTCCACTGGAGTTGATATATTAAAGGGTTCAGAAGAAATTTATGAAATGTCACACCGGAAAAGTCAACATCGATTATGCGGGCGCATGACTTTGGTTTATATTGAACCTAATCAGTGGCGTAGACAGAAATATAGGTCGGTGGGGGCACCATTGAGCATGATTTTAGAATTTCCTATCTTTTACTTGTAATAAACAACCATAACATAAAAGAAATGCACTTAAGACATAAAATTTGCACACACACACACACACACACACACACACATATATATATAACGAGTCCTTATGGAAAACAAGTGCGTAAAAGAGGACTTTTTTGAAAACTTGACAAAGATACTAAGGAGGTAAGTGTTATAAGAGAAAAAATGTGTATAATTTTTTAATACAAATTGTGATGGCATTTATAATAAGGAGGTAAGTGGGGGCGTGTGCCCCCATTGGGAACCATGTGGCTCCGCCACTGAACCTAATGGAAGTAAAACCAACCAATGGAACTGTATTCGATCAGCATCATTACTACGATGAAGAGAACTAACTTATAAAAGTTGAACATAGGAATATGGAGGCACTGTTTGAGATTTCATCTCCAAAAGTTTCTTGGGAGTTTGACTAGGGAGATACAATAATGATAGTGATAGATTGTACTGATACGATACATGACAGTTGGTACAACTCGAAGCCAGTCATCTGCTTCGCAATAGCTCCCATTTTCTTTGCCGGGAGAGTAACCGATATTCTCTGCTGAAACATCTAGCCACCCACCCCTTATGTTGCATCGTAAATGTGGAGCTTATATGAAGTTCTCCTACATTTTCTAAAGTCATGATACCAAAATGTATCAAGCTATTGTATTGATTGCATCCATCAGTCAACATTGCGAACTTCTTCAAATTTCTTTCATCTTTTTCCGAAATAGAAGTACTATAGTGCGGGAAGTATTTATGGCGACATGTGTTGGGTTGGGGCCCATCCTTATCCCCCAAATATTCTTCACCACTCCTTTTTATTTTTTGGGAACTTTGCGACTCAAATTGTGGGATTTATTGATGCTACCATTTCCTTATCTCGCTGGGAGTGGATTTTGTTTGGCTGAATGGATCCTCAGTATGTAAGGACGTTTTTGCCCCGTGGAAGACCTATTGGAAGTTGTGAAATGATTTCGTTGTCAAGCGATTAACTTGACGGATGGCACCTCCATCTACCGGTGTTTTCCATGTCGCTGTAAAAATTGATGCTAGCATCTTGTTTCCATTGTCTATTGCTACCGCTTTTCAAGCTTTGACCATGAGAGATTGAAGGAGACAGAGAGTCATGATAACAAGAGGAAAAGAAAAAAAGAAAGAAGAGGAGAATTTTGTTTGAAAGATAGGAAGAGGGAAGATAAGTCATCTATTCTAGTCAAAGAGGGGGCCATATAGAAAGACAGTGAAGGAAAACTAGACATCGGCGTTGCTGGTAGATGTGTTTCGCTAAAAACAAGGTTAAAAGTTATATTTTATGCTGCGTGGGAAAACAATAATTTATACAGGTTGCTAAGGTTGCAACTTCTTCCCACAAAGCCATGACTTATGAGTTTAAGACTCATTAACCTAATTTATCATTTTAACCATTATGAAAGCAACGCGGGGTGAGGGAACCGTATGCATTCCTGACCCAAACATCTTGGGATCTGAATCTCATCCCCAGCTCTTTGGGGGAAACGGGAAAGAAATGTGGCAGACGTAAATTGCCATCCGTAGTGGGACGTATAAGTAGTTACATGGCCCGAGGATAACCAAATGTAAGGATGCAAAGAAAGTTACTTATTTCTTTTGCAATATTTGTCATAATGGGCTAGATTTCTAGAATATCTATGGATGGTCGTGGAGCAAATAGGAGTATAGGAGTTTACATGTCATGGAATTGTCTTAATTTTTGTTATCACTAAGTTAGAGTTATGTTAAAGAATGCCAAAAGCGGTGCAACTTTGTACTCAGGAAGCATGCCGAAGAAAGTGTTATACCTAGCCAAAAGCACGGCGTTTTTTTAAATCAAAATGCGTATAATGTCTTGAACGACGATCTCATGTGTGTCTCTCATCACTCTATCTCGCTCTTTCTATAGCGGAAAGACTTCTTGCCTCTCTCTCTTATTCTCGATTGATTGTTCTCCCAGTTTCTCTTTATTCTTTCTCATGGCCTTCATCTCTTTATCCCTCATGGTCGTAATTTTGAGAAGTGATGGTGATGGCAAATAGGGGTGGATGTGTCGTGTCATTTTGGCTTTGTGTCAAAATACATGTTAAATAAAACGTGTCATATATCTTGACACTAACCCGACCTGATTAAAATCGTCTCGTGTTCGGTCGGACATAGTTAACGCCTTTAGTAAAAAATCTTCGGAAGATATATGTAAAATTATACTTGTAAAAATGAGCACATAATTGACGTAATTAATCCACAGCAAAAATGAGCACATTTTCGACACCTCCATGATTTCATAAATTAAAAAACCAACAAAAAAATAACCAACAATAACCAAATCATGGCATATAGTTGGCGTTGCCGCATTGTGTCGTGTACCAGGCCTGTGTCGTTCTCGAGTTAAGTGTCATTTGTCCTGTTTAAATTTCGCGTTGTCGACTTGTGTCATATTTGTGGTCATGTCAAAAAGTGGTTGATCAAAACCCTCTTAAGTGTGTATTGAGTTCAAGTTTTGGTGACGGGTTGAAATTCCCACGCCTATTGACAATGGGTAACAAGATGCCTTGTCGATGTTTACTGTGAGATGGAAAATATAGACCATGATGGTGGCTCCATCTTTCAAATTACTTCCTTGAGTCATGTTCAAACCAATTTGTAGGGCTTCTAGTAGTTTAAGAATCGATTTGATGTTGGGGGCTTATATGTCGGGAATTTGTCGGGGAAAATCATTTGCTACTAGGGTTACGGATGGTAGCATCAACATATCTCCTGTCGGGGTATGGTCGGAGAAAGAAAATTCCCAGGCATAGTTGTTTCCAAACCCGCCCCATTAATATCCCTTGGTGTTAGTTTACTACTTCAGTTTGGTTCACACCACTATTAGTTAGAGTTTTGGTTTCATTTGATTCTGCAAGAGAGAATAAAATAGGTCAGCGATTTGTTTATGGAAGATGGGTAATGGTCCTCACGTGTAACAGATCTACCTATATACACACACCCACACCCACACCCACACCCCACTAGTACGTAGGCATGTATATGGTGTATATGTACATCTGCTGATAATGAAACATAGGGGGGGAGTGGGGTGAGATATGTGGTGTGATTGGAAGATGCTTGGGAAAAGATCAAACTTGCTGATGTCGAGAGTGGGATTCAAGCAGTTGAGTGGAAATGGTCCGATGATTTCTGCCGCTCTGCTGCTGCTGCCGGCTGCCCCAGTAGGGCGAATCTTGTCTTTTCACTGTGAATTGGCGCGGATATCCATTACGTTGGATTTGAATTCAAACTAACACTCTAAATGGATTTTGTCAGATTTAGATTCAGATCCAGTCAAGGTGGTTTTGATGCGACCTGCAGGCACAATCTGAATCTGACCTGCTGGCAGCTCTAATTGAACAGAAGTATACCAAGCACACACATTACAAGACACGTGTTGCACCCAATACCAGGGTCTACATCCATGGAGTCGTTGTGGCTTTGCGATGATCTTCAAACAAGTATAAAATAATTGCAAGCGTCTACGACTTTAATCTCACAAACTCTCTATCCTACGAAGAACAGCCTTTTAATAGGGGTTTACATAAGTATTTACATTTTACAGTACTTCCCCGAGATTGCATCAGGCTGTATGGAATAGGAGACTGGAAACCAAATCCAACAAGGGAACTGCTTTTTCTGCATTCGGAATCTAACCTTCCAATCAACCAGCTCCCACTCACTCAACCTGACCCCTCTGTGGTCTGCTCAAGCTGATCCCAAGGGCCCAAACATTTGAATCACAGAAGGATGGATAATTTAGAAGCAGTTGTACCTATTCCCAGGGAACTGCATAGTGGTCCGTCAGAAAGGACATTTCATTAAATCAATGACAGTTTGTTCACAAAGTTTGAATAAAATCTTAGTATGCCACATCTTTATGTCCTATGCAAGGGAATTGGCCATTGTTGGGGCACCTTGAATGAGAGATAAACTGCTTGTATTGAGCCAGTTGATTTTTTAGTGGTTTTTCCATACCCTCAGTTATGGGCCTCATGTCTGCATCTCACTTGTTTGGGTTGGGCTGACCAATTTATTTGCCTATGCTTGAATATGATGTGCATGTCGTGAAGATATTGCTAATCCTAGTTGCAAGCAGTGAATGAATGACTTCATTAGTTTTGCCATTTATTTTGCGTTTTACAATTATTTGTTGTTTTACATACATATATGATGCACCTTTTTCCTCCCTTCTGTTTGATAAATGATAGGTGGAGGATGCGTTTATTTCCTATTGTTATATGCTGTGTATAATGTGAAAATGTTTGATTTTATTCTTGCTGTTATGTTGTTTAACATAAAGTTGATGATTTTTAGTGCACCTCTTTTAATGTGATCTGTAGGTTTTGGACGAGATTCATCGCCAACCTTTGTCTCTTTCGCTATCCATGCTCTCTGTCCCAGCTCCAGAGTCTGTTGTAAACTTGTTTCCTGTCAAGAGTCACAAAAGGTCATGTGCAACTGAAAGTGAATCTAGTGATGTGGAACAGTAAGCCCCTTTCTCCCACTTATAGAAAAGAAATTGCTTTCTTGTGTACT
Source organism: Rhododendron molle (assembly GCA_025413875.1). Lineage (NCBI taxonomy): Eukaryota > Viridiplantae > Streptophyta > Magnoliopsida > Ericales > Ericaceae > Rhododendron > Rhododendron molle. Next base: position 40,302,018 of record CM046388.1, read on the forward strand.
AGCTATTGCTAATAATGACTAAATTATGGAATAGAGTTAGCACTTCATGTACTAATAATGGATATGGTCATTGAATAAAATGATAGAACAATACCTGCATTGTGGGTTTTCAGGAAACCTTCTTTTACGGCATAGAAGGCATTTGGTAATGTTTTGGTTTGCGAACTGAACTATCTATTCTTTGGTTCCATCGTTGCCTGCATTTCTTCACAGTTAAACAAGAAAGTTGTATCATGATAATGCATAAAATGGCTGCTGTGTTTCACCTTAATGAAATCTGGTTACAGAATGACATCTACCCATAGACCTTGGAATTGTTTTAAATTCAAGTTCAGCGAATTATTTGTTGTCTTATATACTCTTGTATTTTTCTCAACTAGTTACACATTTGCAAAGAAAGCAAAAAATTTGACTACTAAGAAGGCGTGCCTGTACTAGTATGATCGATGCTATAATGCTGGATTCTGAAATTTGATTCCATGTTTTATGTGATATCTACAATAAGAGTTTATTATAAAAAAAAAATTCTATAGCATCTTATGACCTCGGCTGCCTGGTCAAGAACATTGGAGATAATTTACGAAGGAAAATGATTTTCTCCCTGAGAATTTGTACAGTCTTGACCAGAACGAGGTGTATGGCTGAGCTGGCACGTTAATGCTCATATTTGGAATGAGTTTCTAGATTCTAATTTAGTTGTTCCCTGAAGGAGTTGTATAACTTGGTTTCAAACACGAGTAAAATGGTTTGCAAAAATGTCATAGTTGATAATACTCTCATCACCTATGTAGCACCGACACTCCAAAAGGGCGCCGTATCCACGTATTGGACACGGGGACACGGGGACACGGCTTGGGGACACGGGGACACGTATTGGACACGCCACGTGGCGTGTCCAATAATTTTTATTATTTTTTGATAGGGGACACGGCGGGGACACGGCTGGGGACACGACGGGGGACACGGCTAGGGGTCAAAATGTAATAAATGTTAAATTTTTGGGGGTTAATATGAAATTATTCAAAACATTTGGGTTAAACTATAATTATGCCTTTGAAAAAAATTTATACAATTTGTGAAATTATTCATATACAATGGTTCATAATTTTTTTTTATATATGTACATATATTTATTTTTTATTTATTTATACACGTGGCGTGTCCCCCGCCGTGTCCGTGTCCCCATTTTTTTAGAATTGCCGTGTCCCGTGTCCGTGTCCGTGTCCTTATCCGTGTCCGTGTCCGTGTCCGTGCTACATAGCTCATCACACACTTAAAATACACAAATGTACTCGTGTAGGATATTATAATGTTCAGCTCTTCAGTTTAACCCTGTTTGTTAATAAACGGGAACATGATCAACAGGTGTTACATTTGTTTGGTCGAGTATGAAGAAGGTGACAAAATCAGAGTTCTTCCTTGCCACCATGAGTATCATATGTTGTGTGTTGATAAATGGCTTAAAGAGATACACGGGTATGTCCTCTTATCTGTCTTTGTTTGCTTGATTAGGGGTAATGCCATACGGACAAATGATATATACACAAATTTGCACACGATTGAGTTATGCAGTGGTAACTCTATCACAAGTAGCCTGTAAATCAAGATGTCTTTTAATTGTGCAAATGTCACTGCCACCTTACTATGGTGAATGATTGTGTGAACAAGTTTTTGAAGAATAGCATTTTTGCTTTTATTTTAAGCAGTTTTCTCTTCCTGTAAATTGATTATTCTTTTTCTTTTGGCTCCTCTGGTGTTGCCTTCAGTGTATGCCCACTCTGCAGACACAACGTTTGTGAAGGTGTCAACGCTGGTTCTACATCGAATGCTGAAATTCCATCTCAATGATTCAGGTGTATGTATCCATGTAAATATGTAAACTTAATCTATGCTTGTCACTTTTTACCTGAATTACTTTTTCACTTGGCATGTTGTACCCGTATAATATGGAGTAGCTTATAGGTAAGAAGATGTATCCTGTAAAATTTGCAATTATCTTCAGTTGAACCGTTTTGAGATAGTTGCTAGCCATACTTGGTTGACGGTTGATTTGAGCCTTATTTTGATGGCGTCTGCTGCTTTTGGGGGCTTTGATTGATCGTTTCGTCTCATTAATAATGTGCCAAATTTATATTACATGCTTTCCAATCAACCGATTTCTAAATTTTGTAGTTGAACCACAAAGAAAGGTAAAAATAGGGTCCGCTGCCCAAGTGAGCTCATTTTCACCAATTTCAGATTCCTCCATAGTCTCCGTCTTAGCATCCCACCATTCCAAATTGAGTTTCCTCTCTCTCTGTTTTCTTTTCCACATCTCCCTCGTTATTTTTTGAATGGTCAGTTACAAATACGAATTGTCTTTGCTATTATTAGTTTTTGGTATTCCAAGAAGGTACCAGCTCTAATGCAAAAAACTCGGGTCTCGTGGGTGTAGACACCCCAATCTGGGTTTTCAGATTAGTTTACTTTCGGTTTTTGATTTCCCAATGATGAAATGGATCAAGAACACTCCGGGAATGTCAATGTGGTTGAGTTTTGAGTGTTCGATACCCTTTTAAGCCTAGCCAATTCAAGCCAGAACCTTACTTGCCCGCATGTGCCACCTGTTGGTCAACGGTCAGCTTTGACCATTGGCAACGGACCAGAAACAAGCCTTTTTCAAATCAAACGCGTAGCGTTACGTCTCAAGTTCGGTTTCTTGGGTGACGGACCTTCAAATTCAAGTGGCGACTCTGAATTGAGCGTTTCGTCACGCTCTTTCAAAAGAGGGCGCACCAATCTATCTCGCGATTTTTGGGGCATGTGTCCACAGTTGGTTAATACTATTCCTCGACGAGAATAGCTCAGATCGATGAACGTTTGATATTGTAGGAATTTTGATAGTGAGTTTGGAACCCATATCATCATGGAATTTGTAAACTAACTATACGTAACAGGAGTGATTTGACATCCTTCATTTTAAGGATGGTAGTCGTACATTGGCTTGGCCCACCATAAAATACAACTTTTCTACTTCGAAAACCATCTTGCCTTTTATCTTGTAGTGTCTTTATTTTCTTCAAGAAGTCGGTGCATGGTGTCTAAAAACATCTCACTTTCTTTTAGCAAAACCATCTTTCACTTTAGTCGTATTCAAAAAAATTACATATGGAGAAACTCTTACATTAGGTATAGTTTGACCAACAATTTCGTCCCTTTTTTTATATAAAAAAAAAAAAAAATCTGAATAAGTAAACAAGGCACAAGGGTCGCCAAATGAGACCTCAAAAGTGTCTGTCTTTATGAGAAAAACTTACTCACGGAAGAGCCAATTCGGATTAAAAACAATCTAGTAATCTTTCAATAATCAATTGGCAAAGTGAGATTTAATCAAGTTATTCCTTTTTGCACAACTTTGCCATATGATCCTTCAACATATGTAAGGGAGAGATTTCACCTATTACGGTAATAGATTATTTTTAATTCGAATCGTCCAAAATATTTTTGGATGACTGAGATTGCATGGAGTCACGGCTCTGCCGTGGATAAGTTTCTCTCCCTTACATATGTTGAAGGATCATATGGCAAAGTTGTGCGAAAAGAAATAACTTGATTAAATATAATCTCACTTTGCAAATTAATTATTGAAAGATTACTAATTTCTCGAGCTTAGCCCACATCATCATATCTTCAAATCATTTGAAATCAATTCGCAATTAGTAGATAAAAACTCATAATTATTAGTGATAAGAAATATCAATTTTTCCCCTAAAAAAGTGACACCGATCGGGTTCCTGAGCTTGTTCATGCCATGAATTGGTACAGTGGGTCATGATTGAATCAGTGTTTGGACCATGATTCAACAAAGACTTCAAACCGATGGGTAGCTCAAGTAGCAGAGCTACAAAACTCAAACGTTCTGAATTTGAAACTTGACAACCTCTTGGGATCAGGTTGCTTGAGAGAAATCTCTTATAAATTTTCTAGTCTTGACGTGAATGACCTGTCATTTATCAGACCGAGGAGCAAAAGGAATAGTTGAGGTGCACGTAAGCCACTCCGGACACCTTTGACCATCTGGAGAGAAAAAAAAAAAGGGAACTCCTCCTGGTTTCGTTCTTTAATGTTATTAGTGTTTGGGCCATGATTCAATAAAGAGTTTCTGACATCGTTCTTTAATGCATGTCTTTACATTACATATGCACTTCAAAGATATAAGTAGTAGTGTAGTAAAAGAGACATGAGCATATGATCCTCAGTCATTTATGACATATACGAAAGCCGTGCATATAGAAAGGAGGGACACAATATACTTTTCGAGAGCATGCCATGCCAAGACTACTGCACACACCCACAGAGAGAGAGAGAGAGAGAGAGAGAGAGAGAGAGAGAGAGAGAGAGAGAGAGAGAGAGAGAGAGAGAGAGAGAGTATTTACGTATGTTTGTGCACACCAATTTTAAAGTCTTTTTCTGATGGTTGCAGATTTCAATATCCAAGAAAAAATTTCACCCCTCTCTCTCTCTCTCTCTGAAAATAGTAGAGTAGGAGGTAGTAAATAATACTGACGGGGTGTGATTAGTATAAGCCTGTATGTTTTTGGGGCACAATGATATATGAGTAGATTAATGATCTTAATGGTATGTATATGAAGAGGGTCAAAAGAAGCCTTTCTGGTGCTTCTATGACTTCACCAAATCCCACTAGACCTTCTTCTGGCAATACTGTTTGGACACATATTTTGTGAGGGAAATTAGAAAAAAGAAAAAGATGAAGGGAGACTAAAAAACACATATTTTGAACTGAAAATTAAGGAAATATACCCTATTTTGTTTCTTCGATCAGTACGTATTTCCATCTAGTTCCTTATATTTACTTTTTCCTTAGTAAAGCTATACAATATCATGATTCAAACAAAACCTTTATACGCATGAGATTGTTCAAATGGCCTGAACTTATTCTTTTATATTAATTTGTCTTATTTTTCGTTGTTCGTTAGTGAAATTTTTAGTTGAATACATTTTTTTAGTTTTTGATCAAATTATTTGACTTTTTCCCATTTGTCTCTGCACAAGAATAAAAATGCTGAATTTACCATTTTAATAAATAAAAAAAAGAGAGACTCAAAATGTGTGATTTAATTTTCTCTCAAAAAGTCGATTGGTATATGTTAAGCCAAACATCTATTGAAGAATTTTCTTATTATCTGGTCAACACTTTAATGGATATGGGTATAAATTTTTGAACATTCGCCAAGAACCTAACGATCGTTTAAGTAAAAATCATTTGATCGATGATTGCAGATTTCGCTCATTGTATAATAGAATTCTCAATATCCTTCTTCATTATCAGTGTACAATTAGTTAGAACATGGAGAACAACAGGTAGCTCAAGTGGTAAGGTAATCAGTTTTCGTCTCACCGTTCTTTAATTTTCAAAAAATTAAAAATATCTCACCTTAGAGTCCTACTCTTAACCCACCCTCCATGTTGGGAATTTTTTTTTTTGGGCGTACATGAAAGAAATTTCCTAATGGTAGGAATAACATTCCTATTCCAATAAATGAAAAATAGATAGAAGTTGATGAAGATCCTTGAAAATACCAATGCAACAGAAGATGTAAAAGAAATGATAGGAAGAAAAGGTTCATCTTGGATAGAATAGTGCCAATATTAATGTAAATTTTTTTAGAAATAAGAAAATTTATTAAAATTGATCAATTTTTTCTGTTACAACTAAAATAAGATTTTAGATTGCAAAGGATTAAAATTAATTAAACTATCTATCGATAACAAGAACCGAGGCATGTTGGTCAGAGCATCCAGCATTTTTTAGTAGGAGAGAAACTTATTTACATCTCTGTGCAATCTCATCCGTCTGTTTCGGAAATTAATTCAATGGTTGAGATACGTTTTTAAATTATTACCGGTAATATATATTTTTTATCGTTAATAGTTTGTTTTTAATCTAGATCGTCCAAAATACTAATGAACGGTCGAGATTGGCCTCCATAAACTTTATTTATGGGAGACCCCGTTTGAAAAGTTTTTCTCTTTTAGTAGTGACGGCATTTTTTGGTATTGTCAAGTCACTACCAAACTTTTTTGTGCCCATGTCATGTGAAATTAATTCACCGAATTAATTGAATTGAAGAGAACACAAAAGAATCAATAGCTTTCCATGCAGAGTCTCCATCATCATGTCATTTGTTTAAACTGTAACTCCGGACACAACTTTATCTGGAATTGTCCAACGCATACGAGCCAACAATGCATCGACCAACTATATATACGAATACAATTACATTTGGATTTTAAAATTGCGTTCCTAAACTGTTTGTCGTGATTAATTGTCCTATTTAAGTACTTTTTCTTGGTTTTTATCTTGTGAAAAACGCACTATTATATAAACGCAAAACCAGCTACAAATAGATTAAGAAAAATTCTATAATTGCAAGTTCTTTTTGTACAGACAATGCCTTACGCTCAACCCTCACGAGTGTGTTTGGTGGGTCCGACGCTGGCGTTCTGGTTCTTTGCGGCTTTGGTTTGTTTTGTTTTTTGTTTTTTTGTTGTTGTATTTTCGGACCGGTAGTGTTCTTTCTCTTTGTACTTGTTTCTGATATATATGATATGTTGTACTTGTTTCTGATATATATGATATGTTTTTGTCTTGATAAAAAAAAATTCAGCTGTTCAAAGGAAGCATGCCAAGAGTGTCCGGAAAGTAATATCGAGAGAGAGAGAGAGAGAGAGAGAGAGTGAGAGAGAGAGAGAGAGAGACAGACAGACAGAGTAGTTCCAATATTGCAATATTATACTCGTGGTAAAAGGGCGTAATGAGAGAGTAATGTTAGTGGTACGTATTAGTCTTAGTTAAGAATGTGACCAGATAGTTGAGAGAGCGAGAGAGAGCTGTCATTGCAGTATTATACTACTAATACTCCAAACTCAAAACGAAGAATTATTTCAAACTAGAATTTCGTAAATATGAGGGCTTAATTATATATGAACAAGAATATTTTAAAATTTCAAGGTTCTAGAATCTTTATAGTTTGTTTGGTTTGGATTTTGAGGGAAGTTTTTTGGATAATGAGTGAAGAGAGATAGATAATTTTCACGTGGGCGGGCTGGTACTCATTTTGGCGGGTTTTGAAAAGTTATGAAAGGAAAATGATGTTTAAGAACTTTGAAAAGTTTTTTTTTTTTTTTTTACAAAAGGTAAGAAGATAAGCTCTAATTACACTCACCCTAAAAAATCTTTACGTTTCATTTTTATCTTCACGCCCAGAGAGAGAGAGAGAGAGAGAGAGAGAGAGAGAGGGCAAATTCCACGACTGGGTTCCACCAGTGCCCAATTGTTTCTTTGACGATGGGCGAACTGTTCCACTAGTGCCCGATTTTTCATGTGGGCGAGCTGTGATCTTTATGGTTTATTATAGTAGTGAAACTTGGTTATTTTAAATGTCTTCCAAGTGTTTTACACATTAGCTAAAAAAATAATTACATTATTATGGCTTAGCCTTATCTGAAAAGAATTAAAATCCAATTGGGAAATCACTGTTGAAATTGAAATTCAATATAAACACAAAATCCATGTGAAATGGTTAGTTTATAAAAAAATATATATATACTCCGTATAAAGTTTGTCCATAATGTTACAATCTGCAGATTGTGATAATTTTCATAAAAATACAAAATGCACATTACAAAAAAAAAAAAACACTATTGTCTACTAAATTTACCGGCTAAAACTAAATTTTTCGTCCTAAGAAAATCCTTTGGTGACCAACAACTAATTTTGATTAGCAAAAGATTTGTTGTCATATTTTTAAAATTTTTTAAACAATGTTTATATATGTATTTTTATATATTTAAATATCGTGTTAACTGCATTTCAAAAAATTCAGAAAAATTTGAAGGGAAAAAAAAAGTTTTTCCTCTTTAGGAAGTAAGTATAAATATTTTTGTTTTCCTGATGTAACAAAAGTTACTGGCTAGCTTAGTGGTAAGGGCTTGAGAAATAAACTAAGGGTGTGTGAGTTCGAAACTTAGCAATGACAAGAAAAGATGATCTAGTAGATACAAAGAAAAGATCACGCGCAATGGTTTTTCATCTCAGTTTTATGGTGTGATCATTTTGAACTTTCAATCACGGTTATAGACTATGATCTAAAGTGCATACGATCACACTTAACAAGTGTGATCATTTTGAACATTTAATCACGTTTATTTCCATAATCATACCCAGAAAAGAGAAATGATCTCGCCCAAGAGAAACAATCATGGTTTATAACTATGATAGAAGAGAAACGATCACGCCTTTTGACAGTGATTGTTTCACTCTTTTAATCACAGTTTATAACTGTGATCAAAGCGTGTGACTTACAATCGCACCCAGATTCATCATGGTAGCAGGAGCGTGATGAAAAACTTAAAATCATGGCCAATATCTGTGATTTTTATGGTTCATTGTAATAGAGAAATGAGATTAATTATAATTGATACCAAATGAAAATTCCTTTTTCGCTATTTAAATAATCAATCAAGCAAAATAAACGGAGTCGAAAAATAATAAACGATGAACACAAGGATATACGTGGAAAACCCCTTAAACGGGTAAAAACCACGGGAAGGAAATCATGCACTATAACTCATTGTACGGTTACAAACAAACCTATACTTACAACCTAGAATCGCTCTCGATTGACCAAGGTTGATTGTTGAATCACTCATTCACCGCACCCAGTGCTTGACCACCGTTGCCTTGAATCACACAAGCCTTCCAATAAACTACGGAATCCACCGTCGGTACCCGCTGAAAATCCACCGGAAGAACACTCCGATTAGCAATCACAAAATTTGGAGAAGGCTCTTGAAATTAATCCGAAAGTTTGATGATCAAACGATCATATCTTTTTCCAAGAGACAAACTAAAAATCTCCCTTAGATGTTTCTCTGTTTTGGAGCAAGAGAGGGGCTGCACAAATATGTTTGATCACCTTGAAATGCCAAGTGAGCCGCATATATATAGATGGATGAAATCTGTCAAGTTGCTCGAGCATTGGTTAAAGCTTTTCTGGAGTTGTTCGAGCACTGTTTCTAATAATCATTTCCATAATTCTGCACCCTTGATTTCTTGGTCCCCTTTCCTTATTGAACTAATATATGTACGAAATTCTCTTGATACAATTCTCTTGATTTCTTCCATTTCCATCTTGCCATACACACGTGATTTCACTATCCCATATTGCCTTGACAATCTTTCCTTTTCCTGATATTGATTTTATTCCATGCCAATTTTCTAAACAGCCTCTACCACACTCAATTACATAATATTTGATTTCCTCCACCTCCTAAACAAACACTCTATAAATAAATAAATAAATTACAACTAGATAAATAAGAATACAATTATATGTGTGTTTTGTTGTGAAATTTGCCAACACAAAAAGACTGACGTGGCCTATGGTCCTAACAGAAGGGAAACATTATGGGAGATCGTGCGTAGAGAAATGAGTTGATTTTGGGACCTAAAACGAACACAAAGCATTTAAATGTTTAAATTACACCCAACACAAAGCATTTAATATTAACATCGAAGTTTGAAGAATAAAAACAAAAGAAGACCCCAAAACCACGCGGGGGCCTTGGCCCCCATACGCCTAAAAATAGTTTTATCTCGGAATTATTCAGTAGTGTCTTGAGGCACCGCTATGCGGTGACAATGGTGTCTTAACACCCTTCACAATCACATACATACTTCTCATTATATACTAAGTCGTGCAATTTTATGTGAATGCGTGATTGTTGAGGGATTAGGACACCACCTAATAGTTCCGCCAAAGCACTCAATTACTATAATATTTCAACTAAAAGATGTTGGCTTTGTTTGGATGAGAGTTTAGTTTAGTTTAGTTTTGGTAGTGGGTAGAGAGAGAAATAAGGTAATGATTAGAGAGAGGTGTAATGATTGGAGAAAGATAAGGAGAGAAATGAAATTAATAATTGGAAATATAGGGTAATGATTGAAGAAAGATATAGGGTAATGATTGAAAAACAAAACAAAACAAAAACTAAAATGGGTACCGAACATAGTGGTTATAATTTGAAACTAATGCATGTAAGCATGGTAAATGGTAATAATAGAGAAAGGGAGTGATGAGGTAGTTATGCTACTAAAGTAGAATATAAGAGAGAATATTGTGGGTCCCATGATCTCATTAATGACATATTTTTAAGAGTATTCACGATAAATCAGCTCAAAATATAACTGAAAAGTGCTAGATCCAAATAATTTTTCATAAAACAGTTCCTGCCAAGCTTTATAAAATATTGTTTGAATTAAGCACTTTCGGTTATATTTTGAGCTGATTTCTGGTGAGTACCCTTAAAAACATGTTTTAAATAAATTGAACGGTTTAAATTATCAAAATATAACCAGTAAATAAAAGGTCCGTACCGTAAAAAAAAAAAAAAAGAGGGATCCCTTCTAGAAAACGGGTGCCGCTATTCGCAGCTACGTATTTTCTCCCATAGCCCGCTAAAAATTTTCAACTATACTCGACAGTTAGTTACTGAAATTGAGATACATTTTCAGCACCCAATTACCGAAATATAATCTTTTTTTCAACAGCTATTTACCGAAATGTATGTATTAGCAATTGCATACCGAATGTTGAACATATTTTCGACATGCAGTTGCCGAAATATAATTTTGTTTTCAACAGCTATTTACCGAAATGTTATTTATGATTTTCAACAACTACCTACCGAAATATAGTGAACTATGAAAGAAAATATGTAGCTGCGAATAACGCCACCCTAGAAAACTCATGTGTCATAGGCCACCCTCTAATGCCGGCCGCAGTACCCCACGGGTGATTGCACCATTTTACTACACCAACGCCCCCCCGCCCCCCCCCCAACCGACTGTCTATGACATGTACAAGCTCACCTGTCCAGGCTCATCAATTCGATCGGCTTTTTTAAAGAACAAATCATAATTAATGAATACTGCGATAACCTAATTTGTGTTTTTTGGAACACCGCGTGTTTATGCCGCTAGCTGCTGTTTGGTTGCTAATTGCTATCTCTTTTAGCTGACCAAGCTTCAAACTTGTTTTTTTGAGAGAGAGAGAGAGAGAGAGAGATATTTCAATGGCACAAAATCCAATTTCACTCAAGAAAGACATATACAATACTTAGGGGGCATTTGGACAAATAAGCCACTTTGGCTTATTTTTTGTCCTTATTCAAATTTTTTTCGCATTTTGTGGCTTATTGTCAATTTTTTGGGGATTATTGCTTCGTTATGACGAGACGAATCGGAAAAGTAAAAAATTTCGATCGAAATCCAATTTTTTTGGAATTTCGACGAGATTTGGCGAGAAAGCCAAATTTTGGCGGGAAGGACGAATATTTGGATTTCGATCGAAATGTTTTACTTTTCCGATTCGTCTCATCATAACGAAGCAATAATCCCCAAAAAATTGACAATAAGCCACAAAATGCGGAAAAAATTTGAATAAGGACAAAAAATAAGCCAAAGTGGCTTATTTGTCCAAACACCCCCTTAATTCGATAAATAAGAAGGAGTTCAAACGAACACCCTCGGCTCATAAAATGCACTAAATTTGGAATTTTATATATGATTTGACTTTTTTCCTACATAATTTGATTTTTTTTTCTTCATATTGTTGGCACGGAATTACTCATACGTAGTCGAAGTTAGGGAAGATTCACTTCAATTTGTGAAATCTTTTATATTATAAAGCAGAGCAGTTTCTGTTGAAAATGTCTAGGCATATAAACGAAAACAACCTCTGCAACTGTTAGATCACTTCATGTTTAATTTTTAGCCATCAGATCATTTCTTTTTCTAAAAGATACAGAGAATATTCTTATCATAAATCTATCTCTTTTTATCCTCATTTTTTAGGCAATGTATCTCTATCTAAATGTTGTCTTTAATAGGAAAATATCTCAAAAGGGTAATTGACTCTTTGTGGAGATTACGTTTATTGCGTACAAAAGTCGGATAAAATAAATAATTTATTTAAGTTGAGATTATGTTACATTTCGACATACCTTTAGACACGGGCATCTGCTAGTTATAGATAATATAGCTCAAAAATATATAATGACTTAGTCACAATTCATTTTCAACCAAAGTGTATGTTTATTTTATATAGAGCTTTGCATACAATTTTTTAAAAATATTTTTGTGATTGCAAAAATAAAATCCTGAAACTGCAGGTACTTCACAATCACACAGCAAAGGACTTGCACATTAATTTGTGCGACTGTAATTAAACATTTGGGACCAATGGTCTCCAGACTCTCCACCTACTGACTTTTCTCATAAAATATAGAGCAATGCTACACGTACCGACTAGGTTTCTACCAATGGGCACGTGAGGCCCACTTCGAGTTTCGCATGGATGATTCAAGCCGTTTAATGATTTAAAAAAAATTGAGTATTATTGTGAAAAATCAGCTCAATCCGATATGTGTAGATGCTCGATTCAATCTTCTATTTTTATTCATATTTCAAGATCTTGAAATTTGAATAAAAAATTAAAAGATTTGATCGAATACCTATACATATTGGATTGAGTTGATTTTTCACGAGTTTACTTAATTTTTTTTTTATAATTATAGAACTATTTAGATCATCTCTGCGGAATCCAAAGTGAGCTCCGCGTGCCCGTCGGTACCCCATTGATAGAAATGAGATCAGTCCCCTTAGGATCCAAACAAAAATGTGGCATGGGCTCGCCTCAAAGGCACTGAGGTCCGTTCAAGTCTCCTATGGCTCATTAAATATTGCAATTTTGCGGGTCCGGTCTGGCCATACTAAAAAAAATGAACCAATTAAGGTTTCATTTGGCTTGAAAAGTGGAACAACTTGTATTTGTTAATTTTACGTCAAACTTTTGTGATTTATTGATTCATTTCGGCGAGATGAATCAGAAAAGCAAAAAATTTTGATCGAAACTCATAATTTTTTTCAAAAAGACAAGAATAAGTAAAAAAAAAACTGACTTATTGACTTGTTTTTGTCTTTACTCAATAAAGTATGAGTTTCGATCAAAATTTTTTACTTTTTCGATTCCTCTCGTCGAGACGAATCAATAAATCAAAAAAGTTTGACGCAAAATAAACAAATGTAAAAAAAAAAAAAAAAAATTGAATAAAGACAAAAAAAATAAGTCACTCAACTTTTTAATCCAAACCCAACCTAATTGTTCTTTTGGCAAAACTTGTGGGGGATGGTTATAATTTCGTGCCAAAAATCAATTTGATTGGACAATGTTTGCTAGATGACCAAATAGAGTTTGTGCAAGTACAAATGGCAATTAGCCAAAATTGGTTTGGAACTTCAATATTTTGGACGATCGTGCACCTACCGGTATCTATTTCTATGTTTTTCATTCTTCGAACCTGGACAAACGAAACAATTGCAAGAGAGCTTCTTTTCGCCCCCATCTTCCCTATTTTTTAAGTTTTCCTTTTCTTCTACGTATAATAATAAACTCACTTTCCAAACAGAACATTGAATTTCCACCTCAGATTATAACTACAGGATTTCTCTGCCTTTACAATTGCAAAATGTTGGTTATATGTACATTTTGTAAAGAGAAAAGTAATCATCTTGGAAAATAATTATAGCCCCAGCCCAGCTATAAGGTAGTTTTTGTTAAGCCCACCACCGACAACGGCCTCCATAATTCTTTTGAAATTCTTTACAGTATATATAACAACAAGGGTCAATATAGATCTTTAGGCAAGGAATAGATGCTTTAGTTTATTAAGGGGTTTTTTTTTTTTTTATGAAGAGCAAGGGTGTTTAAAACAAACTTTCAAATTGTGGGGACATTTTCTTGTCTCCTACTTTAGTGTGTGTTATAGTGCTATTAGCAAGCGCAATTTTGTTCACCCGCTCTGAAAGTGGGTGACGATTACTCATTTTGTGTACAGCCATGCCTGTTTGATGATTAGAATCGTTTTATGGTAGGGCTAAGTCTTGAAAGAAAAAAAATTATCAAAGTGAATCTCAACTGCTGATTGTTTTTTCGGGGTAAATTTTCTTTGTCCCTAGCATTTTTGATGTTAGTTACTTCATATTATAAAATTAACCTAAAAGGTTATTTTGGTACGAGTGTTTTGGTTATTCCATGTATGAATGGATATTTGGCCATTTAAATGCTTAAACGTGTTTTTTTTTTCCCAAAAGAAAATAGAGCGTTGTTGACAAAAAGTATAGTATGCTGATCAAGAAAACACAAAAAAATTGGGATGGGTCATTTTTTTGGGTTTTCGTTGGATAAAAGGTTTAGGGGCATTGGTCATTTAGTTCTCAATTTTTCGGTTTAGGTATGGTAAGTTTAGTGACTATTGATCAAAACGGGAACAAAAACTGGGGTCAGTGATTCTACAACGTTGAGCCGTGCCTTCAGGTACAGACATGCACTAGCACTATTACATATGAACACTTATGATTATGATAGTCTTTGAATGATTTTTTTAAGAGCAAGAATGCTTGCGACCTTAATGTGTGCCGTAATAATAATGCCCCAAGCGTAGGAGCAGGTCGGTTGAAAGCATAATACCCGAAAGTCGGGGATCGAATCCACAAGAAGCGCACCCATAACTTGATTGAAAATTTGTCTTGTGTAGAGTTTTAGCGTTAGGACCACTAACCAAAGTTCGGCGTTGAGACAGCCAACTTGAGAGATTTAGTTAAATGACTAGTTAACCTAACTACGGCTTTTTAACTGGAGATTAAACTAAAGGCTAGGTTTAGGGATAATCACCCATAACTCAAAGGTAGACTTGATTCTTCTCTTTTTGACAAGGATGTTAAACATGGTTGGGGTTTTGAAACATTTTGACAAACACTTGAAAGGACAAGGCTCTAAGAGCATCCACAGTGGAATAAGCAAAACAAAAAATTGTTAAAGTTAGCAATGTTGGATCAAAAAAGTGCTCACATTGGAATAACCAAACCTAGCAACCTCTTAACAACTCATCAAATTTTGACTCTTCAATAATTAAAACTATCAATGTTTTGTCAATAACCAAATTTTATCTCTCAATTAAGTGCACCAACATTATACAAAAATCTTCTCTCTCTTCCATTCTCTCTCTCTCTCTCAAAACAATGTTTTCAAAAAATAATTTTAAAAAACTATAACTTTTAGATTTTTTTTTTCAGAAACTTTTTTTTTTACAGAAAACAAAATTTTCAAAAATTTTAAAAACTGTAAGTAAATAAAGTGTGTTTTTCAAAAAACTGTTTTTTACACAAAATCTGTTTTTAAAAAACTGTATTTGTAGTTTTTAAAATTTCAAAACTATTTGTGTAAATACAATTCTTTCAAAATTTCCAAAATTGTATTTATAGTTTTTAAGTGAACAAAATGTGTATTTTTTGAAAAACTGATTTTTTGTTTCGAAAAACTATATTTTTTAAAACTATTTCTAACATAAATTGTTTTTTCCCTTCAAAAACCGTTTTTTCAAAAAATATGCATGAAATGAAGGGAAAAAGTTTGGAGGGCCCATTGATTTTGATTATGAGCAAAAAATATCCAATGTGCGATTTGACATTGCTAACTTTAGCAACCTCTAAATAGATAATCAAAATCTGACGTGGCATGTTTTGATTATTCACATTTGCTTATTCCACTGCTGATGCTCTAAGCATCATATGTGCCAAGTGGTGTAACCCTTGCTTACATATGATGAAGGAGGTTAACTCTTCCAAATTTTGATACATAAAACTACCCCAAACACAAGTTTAACCTGCGAAAATGAAGATTAACGAGAGAATAACAAGAAATACCCTTAGTTACGGGATGTTAATCATCCCATAACCTAGCCTTACTACACTACTCATACATATCAAAAGTAGACATGAAATGAGCAAGGATAAAGATAAGATTAAAACTAAACAATGACAATAATAGAAATAAACACAAGATCCTTTAAGAGGAGAGAGTTTCTTACAACTTTAATGAAGCACAACCACCTTCAAACCCAACAATCAATGCACTATTCAAGAGGGATTGAGAGTTGAAGGAAAGAGGGAGGTAGAGAGAGAAAGCTCTAAGTTTTCAAAATGAAAGATATGCTCTCAAAATGAGGTTAAAAACTATTTATAGTCCCAAAAATTTAGGATACAAAAATCTAAAATGCCCCTAGATCAGTTCTTGGCCGGGCACAAAAAATGCCAGAAATTCCAGGTTGGTACCGGTACCAAGTTTTGAGTGGTACTCGTACCAAACTTCTCTGGAGGCCGAATAGGTGCTTTGGTACTGGTACTTTGAGTGGTACTGGTACCACCTGGGCAGTTTTCCCACTTCCTTGCTTCTACGGCCATCGACTCTTGGGGTCCCCGAGCATGCTTCCTAGCTTCAATTCATGACTTTTTCAACTCGGCTATGGGGTACCACGAGTCCTTGAGCCTTGGACGCTATTGGTAGCCATCCACAACATCAAAACACGCCTTATGTCTTACAATTAACCTATAACAACAAAAATACAACCTTCCGCGCAATATCAAACAAATCTAACAAGTTAAGCATATGAGTGCGGTAAAAATGAGCGAGATAAGCCCCGTTATTTACACTATCAGGGGCTTATCAAATAACTTCATGAATTAAAATTAAAATAAATAACAAGAGCAACACAAAAAGGAAAAAAGAAAGGATTTAATATCCTTTTGCTAATTATTGCTCCATTTACAAACTAAGCTCAATCACTCATCCCAACTCTTTTGGTGGGGTTCTACCATCACAAATATTTACACATAAAAAGGTACAAAAATGTTATAACACTACACCCAAATAATCAGTGCGTGCAGGACACTGTGAATATGAGTGAGTTTGTGTATTTATTTGTGGTGCTAACATATTTGCAAATAGAGGAGTGAAGTAGGTCGGGCCATTATGAACACAACACTTCTAGGAAATTATACATTGTATCCAGTTACTATACAACTTGATACAATTTTGGACAGGTTTGACATAATAGGAGCACTTAAAGCACAAATACTCCTAATCTGGCTTAAATAAAGCCACTTGACTTAACTTTTTTTTGTTATTTGCTTGTTAGTTTTGCGTTAACAAAAATAAGAATATTTTTAATACCATCATAATCATAAAAATGATAAAACCAAAAAAAAAAAAAAAAAATTCAACAATAACCAAATCATGACATTAAAAAATATCTTAATTATACACTATATATCTGGAAGAGTGAAGTGGGTCGGGCCAGTATGAAAACGACACGTCCAGGAAATTACACATAGTATACATTGTATTGGGTTACCGTGTGACTTAATACAATTCTAGACAAGTTTGACATAAAAGGAGTGCTTAAAGCACAGATACTCCTGATCTAGGTTAAATTAATAAGCCACTTGACTCACATTCCTTTCGTTATTTAATTTTTTTCGTATTTGTTAATTTCGTGTTAACAAAAATGAGGATATTTTCAATACAATCATAATCACAAAAATGATAAAACCAACAAAAAAAAAAAAAATGATAACCAAATCATGACATTAAAAAATGTCGAATATGCATGTGTTTGCTTCGAATATGGCAATGCATAGGGGCTTTTTTTTATATACGGCAAATTCAATATTCCATTTGCGAACGACTTCATATATGGCAATGCATAGGGCTTTTTTTTTTTTTTTTTATTGTTCCCCCCAAAACCCAAACTGTCATGGATGTACATGTTAGGGAAAAATTCAAAAAAACTCCCAACCTTTAGGCTCAAATTCAATTAGACTCCCAACCTTTTAAAAACTTCAATTTTACTTCCAACGTTATCTTCCGTTAATCAAAATGAGTCCTTCTGTCAGAATGACTAACGGATTCTGTTAAAGGCTCCGTTAAATATCGTCTCAATCAAATTTTGATGATCCGAGCCGCTCAATGTGTTCAAAACGTGATTTTAAGAATACTTAAGAAAAATCAACAAAAAAAATGACCGGGAAGGGTTTCATCTGAATAGTTTTATATTGAATAGTTCAATAAAAAACTATTTAGATGAAGCCCTTCCCGGTCATTTTTTTTTGTTGTTTTTTCGCGGGTACCCTTAAAATCATGTTTTGAACACATTGAGCGGCTCAGATCATAAAAATTCGATCGGAAAAGAGAGGTCATCGAAGCAAAATCCGGACGTCCGACTTGAACAAAATCTGGATCAATCCACACCTCCCCTTTTTCAATCAATTTTGATGATCCGAGCCGCTCAATATGTTCAAAACGTGATTTTAAGGATACCGGCGAGAAATCAGAAAAAAAATGACAGAAGGGCTTCATCTAAAGCAGTTTTTATTGATATAGTTCAATAAAAAACTGTTTGGAAGCCCTTTTCGGTCATTTTTTGTTGATTTTTCGCGGGTATCCTTAAAATCACGTTTTGAACACATTGAGCGGCTCGGATCATCAAAATTCGATTGAGACGATATTTAACGGAGCCTTTAACAGAATCCGTTAGTCATTCTGACGGAAGGACTCATTTTGATTAACGGAAGATAACGTTGGGAGTAAAATTGAAGTTTTTAAAAGGTTGGAAGTCTAATTGAACTTGGGCCTAAAGGTTAGGAGTTTTTTTGAATTTTTCCCTACATGTTATTAATGCATAACTTTGACCTAGTGATGCTTCGAACACTACATGTCAAATTCCAAATCTGATAACAGAAGGAAAATAGAATAGAATAATACTCCTTCCTATACTACTACTACTACTACTACACTGCAGTTATTTTCTCTCTAAAACAGAAAAAGTAATAATAAAATTCCTTTCTCACTTCCAAACCAAATGGGCAATAAAGATGACCTCGAAACCCATCAATTACCCAAACAGACTCCCAATTGCCTCAAAACCCATGAACGCAACAACCCCAAATCACCGCAAATCCCCTCTCTCTCTCTCTCTCTCTCTCTCTCTCTCTCTCCTTAAACAGAACACAGCATTCATTCAATTGCATTCAATTTGGGCACCTACTACTGCGTTTGCCCTCTCTCCCATCACCACTCCACCATACATATATACACGCAGATATAGATTGATATACGTACATACAGTGAGAGAGAACACACAGAGAGAGAGAGAGAGAGAGAGAGAGAGAGAGAGAGAGAGCCCCCTGTTCCCAGACTCCCCACTCTATGTCTCCACGTGCCTCTCACCTTCCTCTCATTTAGCTTTCTTCTCGTGACACCTCCCTCTCAAATACCAGCCCCCAACCTCGCAGGAATCTCTTTCTCTCTCTCTATATACACTGATATTTCGTTTTCCTTCTCTTTATGCCTCGCGCATTTGGTCTTATGGAGACGCCACCACCTCCATTCTTCACCGTACCCGGCGCCGCAACAGCCGTGGCTTTACCTCCGCCGATCTCCGACGCCGGAGACGGCCCCTCTACCTCCCCCTCCTTCTCCATCATAATAGTGGTCATCATCATAGCCTCCGCCATCATCGTCTCCGCCTCCATATACCTCCTCCTCCGCTGCTTCGGCCGCCGCTCCTTCTCCGAAGCAGATGACGTCGTCGTCTCCTCCTCCCACCACGCGCGCCACCATAACCGCTGCGATCTCCGCGCGCAACAAACCGACGACGATCTCAACAGCTCTCTCCCAGTCTTCACGTTCGGCTCCATCACCGGCAACATCGTCGGCGGCGACTGCGCCGTCTGTCTGTCCAAGTTCGAGCCCAACGACCAGCTCCGGTTACTCCCCCTCTGTTGCCACGCGTTCCACACGCAATGCATCGACGCGTGGCTGTTGTCCAATCAGACGTGTCCTCTGTGCAGGTCCACCGTACATCCCACGGAGACCGACGTAATGAATAAAATCCTCTCCTCATCCGCCACCTCCGCCGGAGGAGAAGGAAACAGTTTCCGCATCGAGATCGGGAGTTTGAGCCGGCGACGGGAGTCCGGCGGCCGGAGATCGTACTCGGTCGGCTCGTTCGAGTACATTGTCGACGAAGGAGGCCACGAGGTTGCCGTCGAGTTGACTCACCGCCGAGGAGTCTCGGATGATAAGGAGTCGACGGGAGTTCCGCCGCCTGGAGATGGTTTGGCCGGGGAAGTCGCCGGGCGGAGCTGGTTGAGAGACTACGTGGATCGAATCGCGTCGATTTCGTCCCGCACGCTGTCTTTTCGGAGCTCCGGTAGGTTTTTCACCGGCAGCAGCAGACGGAGCGACGCCGTTGAGGATTTGGAGGCAAATCGTGTCGGAGAAGAGATCAGCGAGTTGTTTCGGTGGCTCTCTGGGGTATAATTGTAAATTCGTTTCTCCGAATTTTTAGTAATTCCAAATTTTGCTCCTTCCACTCCTGTGGTTTTAAGAGTGGATGTAGTAAAAAAATGGAATGATTCATATTCATATTCAGTTTCCGTTTCGGATCATATATACAGAATCAATAAAATAGGTAGGTATTAGTGCTATTCGGATAAGAGATTTCTTAGGGGTATAATTGTAATTTCAAATTTTGCTCCATCCACTCCTAAAGTTAAGAGTGGGTGTAGCAAAAAATGGAATGATTCTGATTCTTCAATTTCCCTTTCGGATCATATATACTGAATCTATAAACTAGGTTGTCATTAGTTATTACGATACACTTTGTTACTGATTTTTGCTCATCTTATCAAGTCGATAACTATGAATCTTCTTCTGACTTTAGTTGGGGAAATAAATCCATGAGTATAGAGATAATCTTCTAATTTTGGGAAATTTTAATATAATATTGTAAATGTATGATTGAGAAAATATGGGTTGAGATAATGTTAGATGGGATCAAGGCTGTCCGAAATTTGCTCAAAAATATGGAGTAGATAGGTACAACATATTTACACATGCACACGCAGCAAGATATAGTCAAAGCGTAGTTTGACTATAAAGGGAGGGCAAACTTTCTTTTTTCTTTTTCTTTTTCTTTTTTGTTTTTATGATACTTTGGAAATTCTAAGAGCAAGTTTATTAGATAAGGTAAAAAAAAACTTTTTAGTTAATTTTGCTAATCAAAATGAGAAAAAGTCTCTTACAGCAGCTTATGTAACAATTCGGTAAAGTCCCTCAATTTACAGTTCTTCGCTATTAGTACCGAAGGATTATTCACTATGAATCTTTTTTTAATTAGTTTTTTTTCCCTTGAATGCTCTTTCTCTCTCTTGGTTTTTTCTCCGCAACGAAGGTTATGGGTTTACTGCCTTTGAAAACCCACCTCTGAAATCGGCGATTCAAAAATTCCGGCGATCGAGTTCAATCTTGCCCAGCCCACATGGGTGGCGACTAATCGTCTTCGTTCTTTAACAGAGTTCGCCGGAATCGTCTTCGTTCTTCAACGGGTTTCTATAGACATCGATTGCCGGAATCGATCTTCAACGGAGGTCCGGCGACCTCGATCTCACCTGGCCCGGTGTCCGAACACCTCTTCAATCTGGTTGTATATAACAGAGGTATGGAGTTATATGTAGATATAGTATATATGCATGTATATTATTTTTGAATATTTAAAGAATAGAGAGAAAATAATACAGATGTTGCTGTGGTGTGGAAGGTAAAAATGGGTAGGTTAAATGAAAATGTGTAGTGTTCATCAGCATTTTTGATTATGCATTGATAAACTTGCTCTAAGCATCCGTATTGTAATAAACAAATAGGTGTGGATGAGTAAATTTAACAACAATGCTAAAAAAATACTTCACATTGTAATAAGCAAAATTACAAATTTTTTAACAAATAACCAAATTCCACACATTTCATAACCAAACTTAACAACTTTTATCAATAACCAAAACTCAATAACCAAACTCAAAACTCAATAACTCAAAAACACCTCACATTTGAATCGTCTAATTTGGTGTGGTCGGGTGCGTGACTGGAACTCGTTTGCGATTGAACATAAGGATATCCACAATGCTATAATCAAAATTTAATAATCATAAGTTGCCTCATCAGCTTTTGATTATTCATTTAAGAGATTGTTAAGGTTAACAATATAGATGTCTACAATGGCATAAGCAAAATTACATAACCAAAACTTATCACATCATTTTTTTAAATTACAAAAAACTAAAAACTGTGAACAGTAGAAAATAGTTTTTCCAGAAATAGTTTTGAAACTAATAAAAACTATTTATTAGAAATAGAATATAGTTTTTGTAACCTTTTTTTTTTTGGGAAAAAAACTATTTTCTAAAAAAAATAATTTTTTAGTAAAATAATTTATTCGAAAATATTGTTCAAAAAGAAAGAGAGAAAAAAGGAAGAGAGATAGAATATTTTTGTATAATGATTGGTGTATTTGATTAAGAACTTGTAGGGTCTATTAAATTTGGTTATTGTTAAAAAATGTTGTTAGTTTTGGTTATTCAAAGTCCAAAATTTGATTATTTCTAAGGAAATTGTTAAATTTGATTATAGCATTGTGAGTCATATTTTGCACCAACATTGTTAACTTTAAAAACATTTAACTTTTGATTATAGCATTGTGGATACTCTAAGTGCATTGTGTATTGTGGAATTTTTTTGGTTAGGGATGTAAAAATAACCAATGTGAATGTAGAGGTTGTTAAGTTTGATTATGAACTAAATGAATAATCAAATGCTGACGTGACACATTTTGATTATTCCCATTGCGAATGCTCTAAGGGATGGTAAACTACGTGAGTAGCAAAAGGTGGATATGGTACTAAGGGTCCGTTTGATTCACGAGAAAAATACTCTCTCCGTCCCATTTTCATTGTCCATTATTCTATTTATCTCTTTTATGTCTTTTGCTTATATCATTTAGTGTGAATCTTGAAAAATATTCAATATGAATCTTGTTTGATATATCTTAATTAGTTCTATAATACAAAGTTTTCAAAATTATGAAAAACATGATTGAAAGATATAAGCAATTAAAAATAACTCGCAATTCAAACATGGACAATGAAAATGGGACGGAGGAAGTATAATGGAAAGTGAAGCAAAAGAAAAGAAAAAGAAAATGTATTTTTTTTCCTTGCATCCATTTGATTAGGATGAAAGTTTTGCAAAAAATAAGAAAGTCAGAATAATTAGTTGATTCTTACCGGGAAATAAAATTTTCCTTCACTTTTTGCGAGAAAAAGCAAGGCAAGCTCTCTAATTTTAGAGGATTGTACGTAAAAGTTTGCTTTCTATCACTTTTTAGGACATTCTCGCTAAATGAACACTAAAAGAGTATAGTATTATTTTTCTCGTTTTTGCACTTTCTACTATTATCTCGCTAAGCAAACGGAATGGAAGGCCTACTACAACTTTTGATGAAGTCATTGCATTTAGATTAGTTTACACTCACCTCAAATAATTATTGGCTTATTTTCATCCTTATTCAAAAAAAATTGGATTTCGGTCCAAAATTTTTACTTTTTAGATTTCTCTTGTCACGAGGATGTAATAATCCTCAAAAAATTGATGATAAGCCAAGTGATACGAAAAAAAATTTGAATAAAAACAAAAAAATAAGTCACTTGACTTATTTAGCCGAACGGGCCTGGCGCCCATTAAAATTGGGCGACGCGGTTGGAGTTATGACTTATGAGACATGGAAAGTTTGGAACATAAACAAATTTCTCTGTCCCAGGCCTTAATTACAATCTCAGCGAGGATATGATAGTCTGATTTGTTTTATTTGGTTCGGTTCCAATTTATTTTATTTTATTTTATTTTTTTATCAGAGTTTGGTTCCAAATTTTGGTCAGGCTTGGCTGAGAGTGAAGAGTAAATTAATAAGAAGCATGAAAAGGTGAGTTCAGAACGCATGCTACAGTTCTTTTTTCCGTTTCTTCCTTATCAGTAGTGTATTTTTTTCAACTCGAGCGTGCTACAAATTCAAGCAAGTTTAATGGTTTGGTTTGGCTAAAAAAAGAGAGTAAATTAAGATAGTAGCAAAGAGTGATTTAGAAGGCATAGACTAATCAAGCGTGTGGTTTTCTTGAACCATGGGTAGCAAAAAGTAAATCGTAGTAGAGTCATATCGACAAATTGCCTTGCCAAATTCAAATTTTTTTTTTTTCTTTTTGAAAGGATCATAATATATAACAATCACCTCAACAAGATACGTCTTTGAAGAGTAACTAATCTAGCGCGGGCGGAATTCAATCCGGATTAAACAAAATTTTCCTACTGAAGCAATGGACAAATTCAATTTGTGGTTTGAAATTGAGCGCTCTCTGTCCCCTCTCATAATTCCTCCAGACTCTCCTTTTCCCTCCGTATCTGTTCCCTTTCTCCTCTCATAATTCACCGAGAATACTGTCGATTTCTTAGTTTAGAGTGTTTCTATTTATCAAGGAGGTGATAATACAGGTGTCGAAATTGGTGCAACAAATCCATGGAGCTATAAAACTCGAAACTCGTGCATTTTTGGTGGTGTAAACAAACCAAAGTTGATGCAAAAATCGATCTTTGTTCTCCCTCTCCCCCTCTAATCCTAGCTGTCGCACCTCTTTGTTTCTCCCTTTCCCTCCTTCCCCCTAGAGTTTCCACCCTAAAATGGGCGGTGGGAATGGGGGCCGATCTCCCCTATGGAGTTTTTCTCTTTGTCGGCCTCCGATTGGAATATCTTTTTCTCTCATTTCATCACTCTCCAACCTCATCTTCCCATCACGCCTCCCAACGCCTTGGCCTCCCCGGTTACTCTACAGCTAGATCTCCTCCATCATATTCGCCGTTCGTCGGTGACTTGTCTCTGGTGGTGCTGTTCAGATGTGCGGCTGTGGGTGCGGAGCTTTTGTGTATGATTGGGTCTCCAAAGTTGGGTAGTTTCTTGTTTCTAGAGGAAAAGGTTTAGTTGGTTCGGGATATAATCCGTGGAATGAATCCCCGCCGTCATGGTTACTTGGTCCTTGGTCTAAGGACGAGTTTTTCATTTTCATGTAATTTTTGGTATGAATTATAATATCATTTGTTATCTGTTGAAAAAAAAAAAAAAAAACAAACCAAAGTTGAACTTTGTCATATCGAGCCAAAAAAAAAATTGGCTGTTGGGGTCACAAACTAGAACAATAGCAAGTTTAGAAAAATAAAAGTTTAATTGTGTGATCAAAATAGTCAATATTGTGTGCAAAAATGTATACTAACATTCTCCGGTGGGAAATCAAAGGCAGTTAGGTCAACCAGCCCCACTTCTCTTATCTGGTATCAATCACTCCGCCCCTAATCCGATTCCATAAGTAAGCAGGGTCTTGTGACTGAGGCTGCATGCCTTCACGGCCTCACATTTAACATGGTGGGTGGATTTTAACCTAACCCTGTTTGGAGCCATTTTCCAGGATCTCAGGGGAAAATATCATTAGAGTGTTGTGTTCCAGAGGGGAGAAAATCAAGGAACCCCGTTAACGGTCCATTTAAATGGTCTCATTTTCTACCATGTATCATCTGGATCTTTGTGAGTCTTATCCTGTTTTTTGTGACTCCATAGGGGAAGAAAATTAAAGTACAGTATTTGATCCTGCCTGTAATTCCTGTAGCCTTAAAATAATCGAAGTCTCAAGCCTTCAAAAATAATCAGAGTTGTGTTAACATGTGGCAGGACAAGAATTTCCCCCAATTGTTTTATGGTAGGTCATCAGTTTTTGTGTTCCAACCGTTCAACCTCCAAGACCCAATAACAAAAAACTCAGAGAATCCCCAAGAAACATGGATCCCTTGTCATCTTGACATTTATTGACCTCTTCGATTTCCCCAAGGGTTGACATTTAGACAAGTTGAGATTTATCCTTTGTTTTTTTTTTTCTTTCCTTTTCCTACCTTTTTTTTATCTCTGTGCGTATTGTTAGAATAGTTAGATTAGGAGTTCAATTTTGTTTACTATCTTTAAGAGAGGGTGAACATTACCCTCATTCCTATTCGTTGAAATGATGTGGGTCTCATTTCTGCAATACACTTTTTGGTAAGCATGACATCACTTTGTGGTGGGTGGGATCTACATCATTTCAACCGATTAATGTTCACCCTCTTAAGTGGATGGTAAACAAAACTCAACTCGTTAGATTAATACCTGAATCAACATGACGTATGTGAGAAAACACAACACCAAATTTTTCTTGAAGGATTGTGTAGTGGGCTGAATATGTTGTTTCGGTCAAGGTCATTACGCTAGGCGGAATGCTGAGCTTAGCCCCTTGATTCTGTCTGATCAGATCGAGTCATTGACCAGGCTGGTAGGATCGGTCAATCCGGTTTGGCAATGAAGATGTTCAGATAAGCCAATCTGGACTGCTAGCTCACTATGACATCAACATTCCGTTTGGTACGGACAATGTGGTTCGGCCAGCTTGTACATGCCAGCTCGTCCACGTACGCCTAATCGCCTTGCTCCCATATGTTAGTTGTGATGTCAACTAGAACGGTTACGGCACGAGTTGGGCACGAACACACATGTGTGACAGCTCATGCACATGCACGATAATTGTCTTATCCAATATGTACGTCGGTCGAAGCGGTTACCGAGCGTGATAAATTATGCTCTTAGTTGGAGAGCAAGTCTGGAGACTCTATATAATTAAAGGAAAGAAATCCACCCATAGGGTACGTCATTCCTTCTCTGTATCGTTTCAACTTTATCGGATGTCTCTGAAGGAAGATCCACCTAATGGGGTACGTCATTCCTTCTAATCCTAGTAACTATGTACTTTCCTTTTCTCTCCTTGAGCACTTGCATACTTAACCATCGGAGTGCCTGGCCGGTCGCCTCCGACTAGTTTGAGCACTAACGGTGGGGTGTCACTTGTCACCTGTGCAAGTTAGAAAGACGGAGCTAGGCTAACCCATCCGCTGAACCAAAGGCTCGGACGAGGTCTTGAATTTGAGTCGCAACCCCACAAATTGTTTTCTTATTTTCTATGTTTGGTTACTGTGTGTCTGGAAAAAAGTCAGTAAAGAATGTTGATGTATTTGTTTTTTTTGTTTGTGTGTGTGTGTGTGATGGGCATGTGTCAAAAGAAGAAATTGTCTTCTTGTATATGAATCAAAAAAGAAAAAAAAGAAAAAGAAAATTGTGGATGTACAAGTGAGTACTATTCCCTCCGTCATTTTTTAAGTGTCCTGCTTCGTAACTCCAATTTATTAAAAAGACATCATCATTCTACCTTTCACATCAACTTTTTCCTCCACTTTCCCTACTTACCCATCATCATTACACTTTTACTCATTAATTTTTTAAAATGGAATCTACTTTTAGGGGCAAAATAGACAATGCACCAACTTTTATCTATTAATTTTACAAAATTGACACATATTAAGGGACAATCCAAAATGAAATACTGGGCTCTAAATAAGGGACGAAGGGAGTAGTTGTTACTGTTTTCACTTTGTTTACTGTTTTCACTTTGTTTGTTGTTTTCTGGAAGACGCAAGAAATGTGTGATGAACCACCACAACCCAAAACAGTTTCCGTGAAAACAACTCACTTTTCATAAAATTATATAGTTTTACTCTTACTTTTTGAATTATACTAGTATTATTTAAAGGAGCAATGCTACACACTTAACTTTAAAACACAACTGCGCCCGTGATCGTTCGATGCACATGGGAACACATGCATCGAACCCAACCATCTCAGAAACAGTTGTGTCCAAAGGTGTGTTTTAAAATTGTGTGCGTGCGTAGAGTTTGAGTTTCTAATATAAATAACTTTCAAATGATTTTGTTTACATTTTTTACCTCTATATTCCGACGACAAATTTTTAAGATCCGTACAATAGCATTATTACTCTATCCGTCCCAATTTAATAGTCCCTCGTTCGATTCTAACCGGATAAAAAACTAATTATTTCTTTAAATCGGTAATGATTGTATGTCAACTATGGATATTTTTTTGATAGATCTCGATTAATCATATAATACAATATTTTCAAAATCGCATAAAATATTATAAATTTCAAGATATATATAATAAATTGAAAAGTGACACGAACTCTAAAAAAAATTGTTTAATTAGGAGGGAGGGATCTAGAAGGGTTGTCAGTCGTGATTGATGAAAACAAGGTCAAAAGGGGAAGTACTTAAAGAAAGATATGAGGTGACTAGCTGGAGCATTCCAATTGTACTAGTATAAAGCATCAACTTTTTTCCTTTTGTTTATGGGTTCGACTTGCTCTACACGCATATGGGATTCATCCGCACTTTACCATGCAAAAGAGGACCTAAATGCTAAATAAAAAGGCAGAAGAGAACTTGGCAAGCATCTACCACTTTCTGTTATACTAATAAGTCACCATTGACTTTGATGTTTCTTCCATGGATGGACCAGTTGAGTGAAGCCCTTTGTGTGCACCTGAAGATTGCTCCGATTCTTTAAGTAGTTCTAGGGGATGGAGAGTCTGAGAGAAAGCAGTAGATACAAAGTTCTTACTCCCACTGTACTTGGAGAGACTGGTATGTGAGATATTCAAACTGACGTCACAGCAATTGGGTTTCTTTGGCGAAGTTTTCGCAGTGGATTGATGGGAAGTGGTTGGGTTTCGGCGATTGGCAAGGATGGCTACAGCCATTTGCGGTTCTATATTTGGAACCAAAGATGGGACCATGCCATTTCAGAAACAAGCTTGGCAGCCACTTAATTTGAGCTTTTATGTGATCTCATCTAATCATATCATCTGAAATAGGAAGACAATCTCAACAATAGACAACATTTTTTACCACAAAGCAAGATTCTATCAACTACTACTTAAGAAGAAAGTTATGTCTGCACTGTTAGTCTATACAGATTCACAACACGACGCACCGCCAGGTGCTATTTCTTCTAGGATCGTGGAACATTCTTGAATCACATGAATCAACCTCTCTAGAAGAACTAAATCATTAAGTTCCGGTAAACCCTATGAACTAAAACTTTGGACATTTGATTGTCATAGAATCTCTGATTTGACACAATAACAAGTGTTATCAGCCTCAGGCATTGTCAGAAAAAATTCACCTCTCCGAAAAAAATAAGCATAAGGTTGTCAAACTACTACTTCGCTAAAACTAGACTTTTTTCCAATGTCTAAGTTGACTGTGCCAGCATCTAGAAAGGGAAAGGGTAAACACAAAATGTTCCTTTGTACAGTCTCAGGATATTGGTATCAAGGTTCCTTTCTACAGTCTCACACTTACAAATGTCACCCAAAATTTGATGGCAAACACAAAATTGCATCTGGAGTGTCCTTCCAACATTCTCTTCAGCTGAAATGAAAACAAAAACTCACAACATCACATCACTGATGGCCTTTTTCTTTTGTGGTCTCACAATACATTGAAGTACAACACTTGCGACAGCAATACGTAAAGAAAGCAAACAACAAAAATATAGTCAAAAAACACGCTGGTTTTTCTCTCTCCGCTGCTGCTGCAGGGAGTACTGGTTCCGCTGAAGCACCCTTTCTTCTGCTTGATCCCTTGACCTAAATCTTCAAGGACAAATGAACTATTTCTTTCAGTAGTGCTGAATAAAACACACCAATAAGACCCTTTATGGGTTCTAAACACCCCTACTCCAATTTCAGTGTGTGTTTTATTACTTAGCAGAGATAAACTTTTCTTGTCTCGAACAAGCGCTTGGGAGAAGGCTTCTAACGGCTCAAGGTATTTGTGTTGACACCCAACGATAAGGCCTGAAATGGTGCCGAAAGTGGGTAATTCTACACCGCAATTGGGAGCAAAAACTTCGGTGAAATCGTCTTCTGGTGGGTGGCAGTTTATGGTGTTGTTGGTCGTGCAGTTCCCCTTGCATTCCTCTGCAAATTGCAAGGCAATGCACCCAAGACCAGGACTGTTGTTAAGTTGCTGAAGCCTTTGGGATGTTCGGTTTTTGTTGATAATGTCGACAATATCATTTGCAGGGTTTCCTGTGGTACAAAGTAGCATTAAAAACCATAAATCAGAAAATGAATGCGCAAACAAAAATTTATTGGTTGGTCCCACAAAGTATTCACAGTTTGCAAAAGATGCGATTTATAATCCAAGTTCGGCAATTAAGGCTGGATTTAGAACTTTTGGAACGGAAAGACAAAGGAAAAGAAAAGAAAAGAAGAGTCTTAAGGACTTTTTTTCTCCTGCTGTTTGGTTTTGTAAAGAAAAAGAGAGGAGAGTGAGAAAGAAGATAATTCTTTCACCTTAGGTTATCCTAAAAAAAACTGGCAGAAACTACCAAGATAAAGTAAATATCATAGATAAATATGAATGAAAAGAGGAACACAACAAAGGAGGGATAGAAAACTGTTATTTCCCTTTCCTTCCCTAAGTTACAAAGTCCAAACACACCCTTAATATCAGATCTATGGACATTGCCCACTTTTAGATTAAGGGTAGCCTAGCAGCAGTCTCGTAAATGTGGACCAAACTGTAGTATCCTTGATGGTCTTTGATCATTCCAAAGTCTATTGATCATTCCAAAGTCCATTCATAATTGTGCCTTCAATTCCAACTAATCTGAGCAGCCACAGCCCTCAGTTATTTAGCTGAAAAAGAGTTCAACAACAGAAATTTTTCGTTTCTTTTCCTTTCTCTTGCTTTTCCTAAGTTCCAAACACACCCTTATGCCAGATCTAGTTATATTTCTTGCACCAACTGTACCATAGCAGCAGTTTTATGAATTTAGGCTAAAGTCTACCCCCTTTATGGCACCTCAACCATACAGAGTAGTACCTATCCATAGTTCCATACAACGTATGCATACAACTGTGTTATCAATTCCAACTATTAGCGAAAGAAGAGCTCAATAGCAGAAGAGTAGATTTCTTCTGCATGTGCAGTCCATCTAAGGCCAAGATGTTAGACCTTGCACAACGAATCACTGCAATAATTGAAGAGAAATGATTTGCTATATTCTGTTGTTATTGATTTCGTCCATTTTATGCATGTTCTTGTCCGTATTTTGTAGTAAATCCGTTATTTAGCACTCCAATAATACAACCACATTGGTGGTAAGTTTCAAAATAAATATCCAAGTTGCTGCACAGTTGAGAAGTTGAACCATCTGTTTTACTTCTACTTTAAGTAGCAACATGAGGAACCAGAAAAGTATCCAATAGGCTCTAAAGTCACGTGAGTAGTTTAACATGGCAAGGCTAAAATTGGGTATCATATTACAATCGAATTCAGAAAAAAAGAGATCATATGGTAATTCTAAAACACCAAGTCCTTTGCACTCATGTAGCTATGGGCTCTGAATACTTATAAAAGATGCATTTGAAAATCTCAAAATTTTCATATGGGCTCTGATTTAGAATTTGAAATAAAATAAATAAATCCATGTCAGATGTCATATCAACTATGGTTCCTATTTTACTCCCCGTATAGACCAACTTCTAGCTTTCTCGGTAATGTTAAACAGTGTTGTTTTAACATCTTACTATAACTTTTGATGTTCATATTTGAACAATGAATCTTTGCCTTCAGCCTTTCAGGGCAGGTAGAAACTATAACATCTCATACTCAATTAAACAATGGCATAAAAAAAATCATTTTTTCAGTTTTCATGTAGCCCTTTTATGAGTTTTATCTACT
Organism: Rhododendron molle; assembly: GCA_025413875.1. Lineage (NCBI taxonomy): Eukaryota > Viridiplantae > Streptophyta > Magnoliopsida > Ericales > Ericaceae > Rhododendron > Rhododendron molle. The sequence goes on from CM046388.1 coordinate 40,333,538, forward strand.
TCAAGATGGACAAAGAAAATACACGGCTAAAACTAGAAGAGCTGCTTTCCAGTATACGACCTGATTTAACTTCACAAGCAAGCAAGAACTTACTTCACTAAAATGCCAAATGCCCTGCATACGTTGCAAATTTGCTCGATGCATGATTTATGGTGGTCAAGAAAGTAAACAGAAGGGTCATCCACCAGGAAAAGGGTTCTTACGTGAGATATTTACATTCATATGAGCTGCCTTAGCCTATTTTATGTTGCCATCCTATTTCATTTTGTTGATGTAGGTAGTAGGATTAACCAAATTTGAAGGTGCCAAGTTATAAGCGGAAAAGTAGTGCATAAGGAAGAGACCATATGACGGATTTCAGTATGAGTTTCCTCCAAAGAATCATCATAGGTTATTGGATATGTGATTGCGTGGAATGGTGCTGTTGTATGAAAATGGCTCTAGAAAATTGAATGAAACATTGTAGTCTTTGTTAATAATTTTCTTTTTAGAAGTTACTCATTTTCGAGTGGTTGTGATTTGAATATGGCTAGACTAGGAAGCATGGATATGGACAAGTGATTGATATGAAAGATGTGCCAACACGATGACTTTCAAGGAATAGCAGGACAAAACACGCTGAGGACCTGTCGTAAATATATACTGCACATGCATGTGTCCATCTTATACAGGAATACTTGCATATTTTGTTAGTAGATAATGTAAGGAGTGTCGAATAAACTTAACATTCTCCCTGCAATTTCATCACTAGCTCGTCTTTAGCATATGCAAAGCCAAAAAGAATCTCCAACTTCCACGGAATGAGGGCAGCTGCATTTGCCCCTTCTATTTTGGCAAAAGAACACACGACACCATGAAGTTCAAAACTATTAACAGATGATCCCCTCATAGTTTGGACTCATGTGCAATGTCTTTTTTTTTTTTTTTGAATTGGACTTGTGCAATGTCTAACTCCACAGTTTTTGGAAGGCTATATCACCCATACGCCTCTCTAATTTTACTCTCTTACTACCCAAAACCACCATGGCTTCCATTAACGAAGCTTACTACAACAAACCGTCTCCTTCATGGTTATCTTTGTCAACGCTCGCATCAAAGTGGTTGGATCTCGAATGTAGCTAGCCAAGAAACTTAACATTCTCACTCCAAAAGCTTTTGCATGTAAAAGACAACATAAACCAAATTCTTAAATTCGAACTAAGAAACATGCAATTCCTTTGTTTTCCCTGATGAAGAGATACTCCACTACTTCTCATCTCCTAATCATTACTGAATCGAGGTAATCTTTGAAGTTTAATGTCTCCAAAGTCCAAACTCACCTTAAGTAAGTTTATAGCTCCTATTCATTGCAGCATTTCACTGTCGACCCTCTAATTCAATGGTTAAAATAATGCAAGTCCTTTCCAATCTGTTGTTCCTTAATGTAAACTGGACTTCCCATTCAATACAAAAATGATGTTCAGAAATCCCTCTTGAATTACTCTTTCAGATATGCTTCTCAGGATGTTAGAATTATCACAATTCGACTCTCATGTCAATTACAAGCTTCCCAACCGCAGCACGTATCCAAACTTCTTTTCAGCAAGTTGTGAACAGCAAGTGGTGAAGCGCTACTCCTTCCATTTTTGAACTTCTTTTCACCAGGTTGTGTTTTGGATCACGTATTTTGGAAGGATTTACCCAGAGACTATGTAGGGAAACCCAATGATATGTTTCGATTCAACAACTCATTTTCTTATTCTCTTTTCCATTACATTTTCATTTGCTTGCACAAATCCGTGATCCAATCAGAGCTGAGGTTCCCAGTGTCCCTGTTTTTGGGGAAGTGGGCATAAGAAATAGCCTCTACATAATTAAAACAACACAAAATTTGGTGCCATTGCTATCAATTCTACTGCTACACCAAACACAATACTAACTATGGCGCCATTGCTATCAAATCCTCTCTCTACCAAAAATTACTGGTATCTGTGTCGTCCGTCTCTTTTATGCAAGGAACTGCTCGTCCCAATTTGAGGTCACATCATAAACAAACCAAACTTGGACACATTTTTTTAAGTTGTTTTTAAAATTTTCATAATTGGACTACTCACCACTCGGCTCCACTCTTTTTATTTTAGCGGCTAACTCAGCTTGACTCGTTCACCAACACTACAAGTATGTTTTTTCAAACTTATTCTTCCAGCTCATGCTTTATCACTCCACTGAGCAGAAAGTTGCCTTCAAACAGAGCTTCCCCACCGTTTGCGTCTATTTAAACATCCGTTCCAAATAACTTTATGTCAATGAATAATCAAGTTGTATGTCCGACGATGGCAAATAAAAGTAAGGAACCCATTAATATGTGAGAACAAACAAACAATACCTCCAAAACACCCATCAATAAACTAACAAACAATGAACTAAGAGAAATTGGGAAGATGCCAAGAAGAGACAGTTCAAAAAGAGAGAGAGAAAGAAATGCAAATCTGGAAATAGATTACCATGGTGCTTTGAGGAAACAACAGCTCCAAGCAATAAAATGCAAAGAACAATCCACTGTAACCAGAAGAGCTTCTTCTCCATCATGAAACCCATTACGTAAGCCAAAATGGGTTTCTTGTGAAAAGGGTATCGGAACAAAAGGAAAACCCTAATAGTGCAGAAAGGGTCTTCTTCTTTAACAATGTACTCCTACCAGTGTTTGGTTAGTGGGAAAGTGAAGAGGTAAAGGAGTGCAATTTTCCTGGGAAAAAGTGAGGAGTAGAGGGCATGATTGACGAGTGTTGCAGGGATTAAGGACAAAAGTTTAACAGGGTGGCCCCAACTAGCAGTGCTTTGAGTCAAGTGTTTTTTGGCTTCTTTCAGTTAAGAAAAGGAGCGAAGTTTGAACTTCGAAGAATTGGGGTAGGGGACGTAGGCCATGGGGCCATAAAGAGCATCTCCACTGGAAATTTGGGTAAAAACTCCATTTGGGTTGCCCCACTCCACAGAAAAAAAATTCATTACCCTCTCCACAGGTAAAATGAAGTTTACCCAAAGGAACCGACTATTCGCAACTCTTTATTTATTTTTATTAGCCTACTTCCTTCATATAACTTATTTCCATTATTTTAAAATAAAAATTTATTCCATATAACTTATTAATTTTCCCAAATATTCCCATTATACCCCTCTCCTCTCAAAACACCAAATCTCCATACTCACAGCCACCAAATCTACGAACACCGCCCCACCACCGCCACTCCCTCCCCTCCGCTAACAATTTTGACACCCCTATACAAAAGAATCCTCAATCGCCCCAGCCAAAGGCCCTCAGCTTCACGTACGTCGTCATTTTGCTGTTGCTCTCTCTCTGCCTCTTCTTTCTCTACACATGGCTGCGAGGCCGCCTCACTTCCTATTCTCTACTCCTCGCTCTATGGTAGTGAAGACCCAGCACTCCATCCGTTTCAATCACTTTCTCTCGTCAACAATTAAAAGGTTGGTCAACCCGAAAATTCCTAAAAAGTTCGAAAATTGAAACCCAAAATTATCAAAACCAAAAAATTGAAACCCAAAAATTCAAAACAAAACCCACTTGGGAGCCGATCAAACACTGTGTTTTTTTCGACGCAGAATTTTCAATTTTTTGAACCAGATTTTTGGCGTTTCAGGTTCGAAAAAATGTAATATTTTCGATATTTTAAAACCTTAATATTTAAATAATTTCGACAGTTAGTTGTCGAAATGTTTATATATTTTCGGCAGTAAATTACCGATATACACACACACACACACGACTTTTCTAATATTTAGTAATATAACATTGTCAAATAAATTTTCGGCAACCTAATACCAAAGTATATACCAGATTTTGGCAGTTAATTGTATGTATATATATATATATATATATATATATATTTTCAACAGTTAGTTACCGAAATATATATATATATATATATATATGTTTTTGACAGTTAGTTATTGAAATTATTTTTAAATTGGTCGCAGTGTGGTGATTCAATGGCGACTGTATTCCGAGAGAGAGAGAGAGAGAGAGAGGAGTGGCGGTGATGCAGCGGTGTTCTTGATCGAGTTGTGGTGGCTATGGCGAGCTATGGAGATGGAGAAGGCGTGAACTGACTGAGGGAAGAGAGGAAGAAGATGATAATGGATTGTGTCTAAAAAGTTAGAAGGGCAAGTATGTAGACACCCCAATTTGGCCTAACGATTATTTCGAGTCCCACCTCGGGAACCATCCCAATGATGATATGGATACAATGATTGCTGATTGACTTCTTGTGAATCTTAGGACTTTCGGTAAGAACATTTAGCCACTTAGAGGACCCAATCCAGAGCCAAATAGTCTTTCAGACAGAAATACAGTATCCTAATAGAATCCATCTGTCGGTCGTGACATTGATCACACGGCCTCAACATCATTTCTTCACTTGTGAAGCCTGTTGCTTGAAAATCTCCCTGAGAGATCGATTAGCCGACCACCAGGTCTATCCCTCGGCTGCTACATCCTTTGCTCGGCCGCCAGATCGTCTGTTTTCCAGATTCTGGAACGTTCTGTCAATCATTTAATCCATTCACAAAACCCTAGCAGCCAAATCCCGATGTGTTCGGGCTACGTTAGAGGATCACTTTAAAGAGTTTGTATCACTCTATAACTCTAATTCCAATCTTGCGTTTTGATTGGTTGAGTTGTGTCATTACTGTGCCTATATAAAGGGCCCTTCGGCTCTGAAATTAGGAGGCCAACACACCCCCATCAACCTCGAAACTCTGCAAAAATACACTTTCAAACCCCCTCTACAAAAGCCCCCAACCTCCTGAAGGCAGCCACAAATCCGACGATCAAACCCCAAAGTTCAAACCCTAGTCCTAGGGTTTTTCCAGAAGCAATCAGTCAATCACTCTCAATCCGAAGCAATCAAGCTATTGAAGGATCAAGGTGGTGAGGCCCAAGGGCCTCTGGTTCAACTTATTTTCCTTTTCTATGCTTAATTGTAGCTTTCTGATCTTCTGTTAGTCATAAAATTTGGTGTGAAGAAGAACATCGGTTGGATCTTCGTCCAACAGCCGATACATCAAACCAGGAGGATCTCTCGACCGTGACATCTATTTACCGGCCGCGAGATCCATCTCCCTAGGACATGTTTTGTTTTATTCTACTTTCTGATGCATACTTTCAATTACAGTCTTGGCTCACCATTAACTGTTTAAAGGCTAAAATTAAATAGATTATTTGTTTAGAATTAAATAAAATATGCGCTAATCTTATGTCGAACGATTATGGGCCAGTCTCACGACTGGGTAGAGAGGGGTGCCTAACACCTTCCCCTCATTTGTGCCTTTGGCTCCCGAGCTGAGAATCTCTATCTGTTTTTTTCTAGTTTTCTAAAACTAGGTGGCGACTCTGTTTTTATGATAACCGTTATCGCGTGGCGATGTTCCTAGCCATGGGAATGTCCGCGATTTTGGTTTACGAAGCAAATAACCAACAAACAGCAACGATCAATCTGTATGGCGATGCCCCTCTTCAGGGAGGTGTCTACAGTTTTTGGCGACTCTGCTGGGGACTAGAGAGCCATAACCAGAAAGTTTGACATAAGACTAACACATGTTTTATTTAATTCTCTTATCATATGCGTTGAGCGGGCAACCTCGTTGAGTTCACCTAATACCCTGGTGTGCCACAGGCTATGTTTGTTAGGACCGTGAGGGACACCACATACACAAACACACGCAATGATTTCAGAGAAAAACTCCCTTTGATTATATATTCACACAATATACAATAAAGATGAAAAACTCTCCGGGAACCACACGCCGGTTCCTCCCCGGGAGGCCACAACCCGACCCCTCACGCTCGCCTCACCCTCTCCCTCACATTATGTCACACACATCTTTGCTCTCATATACATCAATATATAGGCAAAAAGAAAACCCTAATACTCGTAAGGTAATAAGATAGGGAGTGGTCCTGTGCTTCGCGCACACCACCCCACTTGGGTGGAATCCCAACAATGTTAAGGGTTCCAGCAAACTCCATGGTCACTTGTACCTCATGGTATATCAAAAAGGAAACCGTCCGATCACCGCCTATGATGGGCACGCGGAAGGACTGGTGCCCTTTGACAACGGAGCACCCTGAGACTACCTAAACCTTTCATGTGTTAGAAAGCCATGGAACTTATCAAATTAAGACAGGAACCTACAGGCTTTGAACCTACTTGCATTTGCTTGTAAAAGTTCTTCCTCACACCCATTGTATATATGTAGGTTGTAAAGTCTTCTTTTGCAGGTCAAATCTTAGGAGTCTCTTAAGATCAAACTAAAGGAGGTATGCTAAACCAATCTAACCAAAACACAATTTTTCAGGAAAAATGACTGCATCACTGCTCATGTCTAATTCGCACTTCCAAATTGTCACCAAGCTGTCTGGTCTGGTCCATCCTACCGCCAAGATTTTTGACCCTTCCAAATACATCACTCCGGTGGATCAGCCAAAGCCTATGGTAATTATCACTAAAGACGATCATGTCATGTTCGCAAGAACAGTCAATGATGAAGAAGTAGAAAGCATAATTGAAGGAGAAGGGCTTCGCAGGGTCCCAATCTATTTCTATGACCCTCATGTGCCTACTGATGACTATTGGCCAATCGATGAGGTCAACAACCCTGAAGCTGAAGAAGCAAAGGAAGAAGAGTCTGTTGATAATGATCCACTGGACGAAATATCACTAAACCTACTCTTTGATGAGGGGGTCACCAACCATGAAATAAGGGTGATCCACCTTATCATCGTTAGCTTCGGTAATTGGTGGGGATTTGTTGGCACACGACGAGTCGACAATAACGACGAAGCATAAATTGAAACTCAACTGGAGGAAATAACAGTGATGGCAAATCAAATGGCCCTCCAAGACTTACAGGGTGACAGTGATGAAAGTGCGAATCAAGATGACAGTGAGGTGCTGATGATCAACCTTGGTGATGAAAAAGACTGCTCTAAGCTGATTGTGGATGCTGAAAAAGGGGCTTACCCTAATTGGATCGTGGAACACATACTAAAATACAAAATGAAAAAGGCTGATTTCGATCTTAGTTCCAATTTCGATTCTAACTATAAGTCAACTCAATTCGAGTCTAGCTTTTCATCTTTTCAAACCACTAAGTCTAGTGAGGAAAGCCTGGTCAAAGCACCAAAGCATAACATTCATTTCGAATTTGACTTTGAAATGTCTTTTGACAACTTTAGCAATGCGAAGGAAGATTTAGAGTATTGCACCTTGCCTATGATTAACTGCGTGGATTCTGATAGTCCAAATTTTGAGGGAGAAATTCCAAAAGAAATTCTAGAATTCATCGAGAGAGAAGAAGAAAGGCACGCTAAACCTTTTTCTGAGGGAATAATCACAGCAAACATAGGCTCTGAAAACGAGCCCAAACTGGTTAAAATTGGTGAAACACTATCTTCTCAAGAAAGTGAAAAACTAATCCTTTTGCGAAAAGAATACAAAGAGGTTTTTGCCTGGTCTTACGAGGACATGCCTGGAATAGACCCTGAAATCGTTCAGCATAAAATTCCCATCCATCCTGATGCAAAACCTGTTAAGCAAAAGCTAAGACGTATGCGCCCTGATTAGGTCCTAAAGATAAAAGAAGAAGTCACTAAGCAAATCAACGCTGGTTTTCTCATAGTCATCGAGTATCCACAGTGGGTAGTTAACATCGTTCCAGTGCCAAAGAAAACTGGAGGAATCAGATTCTGCGTAGACTTTCGGGATCTCAATAAGGCCAGTCCAAAGGATGACTTCCCATTACCACACATAGACGAACTTATGGACAACACCGCAGGGCATACACTGCTATCTTTCATGGATGAGTTTTTTGGGTATAATCAAATTTTGATGTCTCCTGAAGACAAAGAGAAGATCACCTTCACCACACCGTGGGGAACTTACTGCTATAGAGTAATGCCATTCGGGCTGAAGAATGCAAGATCCACTTACCAAAGGATGGCAACAACACTGTTGCATGACATGATGCACAAAGAAGTAGAGGTATATGTCGACGACATGATAATCAAATCAAAGGAAAAGGAAGGACACTATGAAGCACTTCAAAAGTTCTTTGTGAGGATTAGGCAATACAAGCTATGTCTTAATCCTCAAAAATGCACTTTTGGGGTAACGGCTGGTAAAATGCTAGGATTTCTCATCACTCAAAGAGGAATCGAGGTAGACCCTTCCAAGATACAGGCTATCATGGAGATGTCACCACCAAAGATAGAAAAGGAGGTAAGAAGCTTTCTGGGGAAAGTACAGTTCATCCGTCGGTTCATTTCCAAACTCACAGGCACCTGCAAACCTCTCTTCAAACTCTTGAAGAAGGGGACTGATTTTGAATGGAGCTCAGACTGTCAGGAAGCATTCAAGGCAATCAAGGAGTATCTTCAGAATTTGCCTGTGTTATCACCACCCATACTTGGGAAACCATTGATTCTGTATCTCTCAGTAACAGACAAATCCATGGGATGTATGCTAGCACAAGAAAACGACGCCAAAGTAGAGTGCGCCATATACTACCTCAGCAAGAAAATGATGGACTATGAAACAAGGTACACTCCCCTAGAGAGAACCTGTTGAGGGCTAGTATGGGCCACGAAGAAACTAAGGCACTACCTATTAGCACATCTGGTAGTGCTGGTCTCTCGTTTGGACCCAATCAAATATCTTTTCGAGAAGCCAACACTTATCGGAAAGCTAGCTAGGTGGTTATTACTGCTGGCAGAATTCGACTTCAAATACATGACAAGAAAATCAATAAAAGGAAGAAATGTGGCAAAATTCTTGGCAGATCACCCCGTAACAGAGGCCGAGGCAGAAGACTTCATGTTCCCCGACGAAGACATCTTATGTCTCTTAAACGACACCTAGTAACTTTATTTTGATGGAGCATCAAACCAACGTGGATATGGCATAGAGGTATTGCTAGTTTCCCCAAACGACTCTCATATCCCTCTGTCATGTAAATTGAGGTTTGAAGTCACCAACAATCAAGCTGAATATGAACCCTGCATTGTTGGAATGGAGGCAGCCCTGGAACTAGGGGCAAAAAAGGTAGAAGTCATTCGAGATTCAAATCTGGTGGTGTCCCAAGCAAAGGAGACTGGAAGATCAAGGAAGACACGCTGAAACTATACCACTCTGTGCTGGAAGATCTGATTCCAGACTCAGTCATCTTCACACACATTCCCTGAGTGAGCAACAGATTTGCAGATGCACTGGTAACACTGGCCTCCATGGTCGAGATACCCCTAGGATTCACAATGTGGCCTATCATGATCGAGCGGAAGGCCAAACCAGCATACAAATGCACTTTCATTGAAGAGGGTGAGGATGATGGAAAGCCATGGTATGAAGACGTGAAGAAATTCCTAAAAGAAGGAGAGGACCCCTCTGAAGCCACCTCAAAAGACAAGATGGCTTTGCGAAAATTTGCCGCTCGATTTGTAGTCTGCGGAGGAGCATTATATCGAATGGCACATTTGGGTCCGAATCAACTTTGTGTCACAACAGAAGACAATCACAAGGTAATGGAAGAAATACACAAATGAATCTGTGGGCCACATATGAATGGGGAACAATGGCAAAGAAAATCTTGCGTTAGGGATACTACTGGACTACAATGGAAGCTGACTGTGCTGACTACGTCTGCCGATGCTACAAATGTCAAACTCATGCTGATTGCCTGCGTATTCCCCCTACTTAATTATATAGCATGACATCCCCTTAGCCATTCTCCACCTGGGGGATAGACGTCATTGGGAGTATAAATCCAAAGGAAAAATACAAACATCAGTTCATTTAAGTGCTATCGACTACTTTACCAAATGGGTGGAAGCAGCCTCTTATGCTACCCTCAAAGTCGCTCATGTGACCAAGTTCATTCACACCAACATCATCTATTGGTATGGTGTACCTCAAGAGTTCATTTGTGATAATGGATCACATTTCAAGGAGGCGACAAAGAAACTTTTTGTTGAATTTGGGATACAGAATCATCGATCTACTTATCGACCTCAAACCAATGGAGCAGTTGAGGCTGCAAACAAGAACATCAAGAGGATTCTGCAGAAAACTACTGACACATACACAGATTGGCCAGAAATGCTACCACTAGCATTGTGGGGTTATCGAACTGCTGAAAGGACTTCAACTGGGGCTACCCCTTATTCCCTAGTCTATTGGATGGAAGCTGTCTTGCCTATCGAACTAGAGCTACCCTCACTAAAGGTTCTGGCTAAAACAGGAATGATAGAAGAAGACTGGGTTCAAAACTGCTACGATGAGTTAGCATTGCTAGATGAAATAAGGCTGAGAGCGTTATACCATGTGCAAGGGTATCAACGCCGCATCGCACGAGCATTCAACAAAAAGGTGAAGCCACGAGACATTAAGGTAAGAGATATGGTGCACAAAGCAATCCGTTGCCATGTTTCAGATCCAAGAGGCAAGTTTAGACAAACTGGGGAGGCCCCTACCTTATCAAGCACATACTATCTGGAGGAGCAGCATACATTGCAGATTTGGATGGGATGGAATTTGTAATACCGGTCAACATCGACAAGCTAAAGAAATACTACCCCTGATAGATGCTCGTTGGGTCGAAAACCACAAGGGTGGGCGAACCCAAGCAAAAATTAGAGTTGCCTGCTAGGCCAAAAACCTGCAATGGCGGCTTAGGCAAAAACTAAGGCTTAAATAAAAGCGCTTGCTAGACTGAAAACCCGCAAGAGCGTTTTAGGCAAAATCAAGAGCATAAAAAGAGAGGAAAATACTCGAGTGAACCTTAGCCAAAAACAAAAATGAACAAATCTTCTTAGAATTATGTTTATGGCCTGATTCCCTCCATGGGATACGTAGGGAATCTCTAGATTGAGATTCGGCCACTGCTATCACTATTACTTTCAAATTTCTAGGTCTATCCTAAGCATACTTAAACCATGGAAACAACATTTTCAATAAAAACAACCGAATTTTTTATTATTTCCAAAGGAAAAGGAAAAGCAAGCTCGAACAATTCTCAATCTATGAAAGCTAGAATCAAACAAAGAACATCTTTTGAAGAACATAAGCAATTTGTCAATCTCTAGGTCTTCCTTCTCTTGGCACTTTTGTCCTTCAAAATGTTTTTCTCTAACCAGCGCTTATACGAACCCGATAGCTTGTCAGCAGAGTTCCCACCAATCTCTTGCATCACTCGATTCGGCCAGAAACAAAGCACATTGCGGCGGAAGCTGGCATCATGCCCTTGGAAACAGCATACTCAGGGTTGCCCATGATTTTGGTTTATTCAGCCCGAAACTGCTTTTGAAAGCGAGCAGGAAAATAGAAGGTAACTTGAGTGATACTGTCACGCCCTGAATTTTCAACATAATAACGATAATGTTTTCGATAAAAGTCCATCGCGATAATACATCGTAATTCCCCAAAATTTTCCCATAATCCATCTAAGAGTACAATTAGGTCCAAAGTTTACAATAGTGGCACACCGGCCCCAAAAGCCATAGTTAAACAAAAGACGACCAGTTTAGAGATTACATCATTTCAAGTCAAAGATTAGCTCAAAATTACAATTACATCTCCCAAAAGAATTTTACAAAGATGTCAAAGTAATTCTTCCATGTTAGCTTTCAAAATGGTGAAGTCGTATGCACATCAAGCACTCCACATCAATGCCCTTGGGGTGTACCTGAAAATAATAGTAAGTTGAGCTACACTAGCCCAGTAGAGAAATCTTTGCTCAATCTATATGCAAATGTGATGATAGATGCATCGAAATGAAACATAAGTAACGACAAATGTCCCACAAGAGTAAGGGCAAGAGCATAAGATCTCGGATCTACACTGTTCATGTACAAATAGCTTAACAATCTCTAAAGCTCACCAAATTCATTATGTCACGTGTTTCGATCTCACTTTCGGGCATTTTGGACCCCGTGCGTCCATACTCATTCCGACATCACACTTGGAGGTGGATCCGTGGCTTTCCTGTGCACTTTCGGGCATTTAGGACCTCGTGCGTCCCATTTTCGGCATCACACCATAAGGTGGATCCGTGGCTTTCTTCATACCGTTCTATCGTTCTCAATTAAACCATCCATATCCATTTTCTTAATAACGTCATGCTCCACACACACATTTAGTTCATACCATTCATCATAACATGCCACAATATCAACATAAATGTTTAAATGCTAAGACAGTATATGATCACCACACACACAATGAATTCGACACGTTTCTTTCTTACAACGAGCCAAAGGAGATGGAATTGATCTACGAGTCCTTTAAGTATGAGCAATCAAGCTTAGAGGTGTTTTGGAGACGTTTAGAAGGTGTAAGAAGTGATTGGGAATCAAAACAATCGACGTGAGAACAACGTAGGCAAAACTGTCCCATAAGCTCCTGGTATGGATACAACAAAAAGTGGAGTTGAGTTTTGTTCACCCTCCACTTAAGAGGGTGAACATCACCCTCTTTCTTATTGATTGAAATGATATGGACCCCACCACAAAGTGATGTCATGCTTACCAAAAAGTGTATTGCATGGTAAGCATGACATCACTTTGTGGTGAGGTCCACACTATTTCAACCAACAAGAGAGAGGGTAATATTCACCCTCTTTTAAGGACGGTGAACAAAATTGCATTCACAAAAAGTGTTGTATCGATACAACAAACTTAAGGTGCCACTGGATTCAAGATAAGCTGCTGGTATGGATACAACGAAAAAGCTTGTATCCATACAGATACGTTACGACCAGCGATTCAGCAGAAATTCAAGAGTCATTCCAACAACAAAACTCAACAATCTAAGGCATGAATGAGGCACCAAATCAACTCATAAACATGTAGAGAGAGTAAGAATTCCCTACCTCAACTTGGAGAACGAAACCCAACGAGATTGATCGAGTCCTAGCCTTGAAATTCAAAATCCTCCGAGAATACTCCTCTCCGAGCTTGCTCCGACGAAACCCAAGGTCGAGAGCCCAAGAGGATGATGATTTGGTGAAGGATCTTGGTGGGTTTTGAACTTGGAGTGAGATTTTTGAGTGAGAGTGTGAGAAAGAGAGGAGGGAGCCAATGGAGAGAAAGAGGCGTGGGGTGTGTGTGTTTGGAAATTTGTTTCTCTACACCACACATTCCTATATATATACCCACACATATACACATCACACCCACACATATACACATTAGGGCTGTTATTCGGTCAGTTCGGTTCGGTTCGGTTCGGGGTGGATTCGCCGGATACCGATCGGGTTTGGGGTGTGTAAGTCGGGGACCGATCCCGACCGGTATGAGCTTCGGTTCGGTTCGGTTCGGGGTGAGTTCGGGGATTTCGGTCCACCCCGAAATGGGCCATTTGGGCGGTTTGGGCCCGTTTGGGCCCATTTTCAAAATGACTGTTGGGCCATTTTTCCACCCTTATTTGGGTCATTTCCAGTCATTTTGGGCCCATTTTTACATGGTTCACCTATTTTTTTAAGGGCTATTTTGGGCCATTTTGGGCCATTTTTTTCACCTAAAGTTGGGCCTTTTTTTATGAGCCATTTTTTTCCAAAGCAAACACCAATTCAAAAAATGCCAAAAAAAATAAAACAGTTCCATGCTAACACAGTCCATGCTAATTGCTAACATAGTCGGCAGTCCATGCTAACACAGTCCAAAGCAAACAATTCCATGCTAACATAGTCCAAAGCAAACACCATTTTTTTCCAAAGCAATCAGTCAATCACCCTGTTCCAGAGTCATCAAATTAACACAAATTCTAACACACTTTCAGTCCAGATTCACCACCCACCACCACCTGTTCCATGCTAACACAGTTACAGTCACAATCCACCACCACCCTTCACTACATTAGTTTCATTACAAAATACAACACCAAATTAACATTAAAAGTTTACAAAACATTTCAAGTTCACTACCAAAACATCACCAATTGAAAATAATTCACCATCACCACCTCAACACATCAAGCCATACCCTGTGAAGGAAAACATAAGAAAGAAATTAAGATAGTTCAAAATCAATCCGATAAATTAAAACAAGAATTTATAGACAAACAGAACAATTACATTTGTGTACCCATGATAGAACTCCTAAATCCAAGCACCAACCCTTTAGTCCTTATCACTTGATTCCAAGACAACTAAAAACATAAAAAAAAAAAAACAAAGAAAACAAAGAAAACATACAAGTAAGTTCAACATAAAACATATTTAAGTACCACAAAATACTTGTCAATAAAAACTAAAAGAGTAGTACCCGAATCAAATGCCTCCAATTCATCAAGTTGTTCCCTTATATTGATCTTGGTTGGTTTTCTAATCCATTGTTGTGTGCAAATTAGTGCTTCCACGGTCTTCGGAGAGAGAGAACTTCGATAAGGATCAATGACACGTCCGCCCGTGCTAAAAACGGATTCGGAGGCAACCGTAGACACAGGAATTGCTAGCACATCTCGTGCCATTTGAGAGACAATTGGATACTTCAAAGAGTTTAACTTCCACCAACGAAGTACATCAAAGTTGTCACAATCATCCTCACTAGTTTCTGCAAGATACTTTTCCAATTCCGTTTTGCTTGCCATGTTACCCTCCTTTTATTTGTGCGTCTTAAATTGAGATTTCAAAGATTTATGATTACCAATGTCCATTTCAAGTCCATCCAAATCTACGGTTTCTGATGATCCCCAAACCTCTTTATTACGTACACTCAAGCTACCATTATACTTCACATACCATCCAAATAAACGGGTAAGTTCACTTTTCAACTTATCCATGAACGCACCAACTATTGCCTTATCATAGCCCAAGGTATTTAGCAAGCAATACTCAAAAAATGCAACTTTGCATCGAGGATCAAGAACAACCGCAAACATCATCATTTGATTAATCTTATCAGAATCACCCCAATACTTGGTACGCATACTTATTGCCAAATCATACAAATCACTATCCTCGTTTTCACACAACTTCATAATGTCTTGTTGAATCAACACCATTTCATCAAAAAAAACATTACAAGTGACGTACAAGGAACCCGAAAATTTCAAAGTTGCAACGTAAAAACACTTTTAGAAACTTTACGTACAACTTAATCTTTTCCCAATCACTTGAACTTGGAGGCCCAACGTACTCCTTCCGCCCTTCCCCCCCCCCCCCTCTTCTTCTTTCTCTTCTCAATTTCAATTACCCTTTTTATACCCTCAAAACTATCAACATCATCAAAATCCTCGTCCATCTCTTCCTCTCTTACATTTAATTTAAAGTTCGGATCATCACACAATCTATCAAAGGCCTTTTGATAAATTAAAGCTCTCTCCAACATGAAATATGTATAATTCCACCGAGTAGACACATCCAAACAAGGTTTAAGCCTACACACAATTTTCTCCTTCTCAACACATGACCAAAACTCCGCCATTCTAGATGGGGAAGACCTCACATATCTCACCATATTGCGCACCCTTGCAATCGGGACATCAATCTCTTGCAATCCCTCTCGTACGATTAGATTTAAGATGTGTGCCGAACATCTCACATGCAAGAACTCGTGATTTAAAATGGTGGTCTTCCTACCTTTGGTCTTTCTCTCCAAGTATTTAATCAAAAGATTGTTTGAGGATGCATTATCAACCGTAACGGTTAGAAACTTGTCAATTCCCCAATCCAATAAGCATTCTTCAACCATTCTACCAAGAGTATCACCTTTGTGATTAGGAACAACACAAAAATTCAGAATTTTCTTTTGGTACCTCTAATTCTCATCAATAAAATGACCCGTAAGACACATGTAATTCAGATTTTGGATCGAAGTCCAAGTGTACGTTGTAAGACAAACCCTTTATCTCTTGATTGTATGTTTCAATGTTTTTTTCTCATCCTCATACATGACCATAATTTGTTTTGCCATCGCAAGCCTACGAGGAGGATTCCACATTGGTTGAACAACACTAATAAAATCTCTAAATCCTTCACCCTCAACAAATGAAAAAGGCAACTCATCAATTATTATCATTCTCGCCAGTGCCCTTTTACAAGCGTCAACACTAAAGGCCACAGGCACAAGGTTTGCACTTGTTTCACCATTGTTTTCTTTCCTTTGAAAACTAAGGAGTTTTTGCCTAGAACCCGTAAATTTCTTACTTGCTGGATATTTGGTACATTGATACGCTAGATGATGAGTTAGTGATTTAGTACCATTTAACTTCGAGTGACAAGCATAATCAGTCCCACACCAATTGCATGCAGCCCTAGGTTTTGGATGACCTTCCGGTGTAATAAGTGTGAAATGCTTCCAACATGGAGCCCTTTTTTTCATACCAACAACCTTCTTTTTTTCAGACTCGTTATTAATTTCAGACATGAGATCATCATTTAGTTCAGCATTTTGAGGGATATCAAACTCAGCACCTTCATCCATAATGTCATCATCCATATCATCCATCTAACACAACAGAAAATTAAAACCAACATAATTACAATCTAATTTTCATATTGTCGTACACTAATCTGATTTTCAGCTCATTAAACTATTCAACAAAAATATGATTTTCAAGCCAATATAAGGTTTTGAGATTGAATACCTCATGCTCACGATCAGACATTTCACCGGCGTTGTTGAGGAGGTTCTGGAAGAGATGAGGGACGAGAGAACCTGAGAAGTGAAAGCAAAACAAAAGCCCTAACTTAGAAATAATTTTACTGTTTTTTTTTTTAAAACCCAACATCAAAAGCAAAACAAGAAAATGGTCAACTAATTAGTTCTCAACAAATCAAGCAGAGGACTAAAACTGTCGAATGTAAACCGACAAATTCATTAAACAGCACAACCTAAAGTAACGCTCCTACAGTTAATGATATCCATCTCTATTAGTTCAAATTCTCGAGGAAAAATCTTTATCAAATGGTGTATAATTAGCAATTCAATTAGTTCCTTTCAGTAACTCTTTTGATAGTATTCTGAAAAAAAAATCTCTTATTAAGTATGTATTCTTCTACCACGGATGAAAGAAAGACCCCATTATGTAGTCTATTAATTTATAGGCTAGGTATAAATTCGGCTTTCTTCATTAAGTTACACCATCTTCAAGCCTCGTATCAAATTATACGCAGCTAGGGTAGCCTTCTAATTGTTCTCAACTTCAGCACATCATTACAGACATTTTCGACCAGATTTCGGAGATGCAACGAATTTATATGTACACGTGTACATATCTATACAAGGAAAGGTAAATACTCACAGAGATTTCGATCAGACGCGCACTCCGATTCGACCAAATTAAACCCACACGAATCGATTAGAGAATGCTTGCTTACAGATCTAAGATGAGAGAGAGAGAGAGAGAGAGAGAGAGAGAGAGCTTACTACCTTACTCGATCAAGAGAAGCCCGATCTATGAAAGGATTTTTCGTTCTCTCTGTCCAAACGAGCTGAGGAGAAGGCCAAAGTTCCACCGTTTCCGAGAAGGTGAGGGACGCGTGTGTTTACATCCTAAAATACGCCACCCAATGAAAAAATTACACGTGGCATCAAACAATGTTTTGGCCTATCAGAACATATCCCATTTTGGCCCGAGATACAGGGGATCATAGGGTTAATGGCGATATAATTTTAGTACTAAACGGTATCGTTTTGATGGGAAATGGCAGCGTTTGGGCCTCAATTGAGGGTAATTAAGACGGTAATCAGATTTGGCCGTTGATTACTTATTAAGACTTATCCAATGGTGATTAGTGCCTCGTCTTATGGGAAATTGAGCAGGGAATCATTCAAGAGAGACGATCGTGTTGCACTAACCCACGTTGCATAAAAACAGGAAGCCCACAATCCAGAAAACAGCCATGATCAATACCAGCAAACTTGGAGAGAGAGGAACTCTGAAGAAACCAGTCCAAGCAACCGTTTGAAGGCTCCACTCACCCGGGTTTTAAGGGATCATGGGCAGTTCGAATGAGAACGTGAGAAGCAGTTGAGGACGTGGAGTTCGAAGGTAGGCTTGACGTCTATAAAAAGAAGAAGAAGTTGAAGAGAGCCCCCCCCCGGACAAAATCTTACCATCTGACAACTCATACTCAATATGATTGCTCAGAGGTTTAGCATAGTTTAGGACTTAGTTTAGTTTAATTTGTAAGTCGAAGGCTTGTTTGCATGTAAGACTACTTTTGATTAAATTCAAGTTTCTTATTTCTTTCAGTCTTCCTCTTACCAAAGATTAATCGTTTATAAGCTCTCTTTGATTAAATTCAGTGCGCTTATATTTCTGCATTGGTCTTAGAAAAATTCCAAGAGTGTTTGTGTACAAATTTACCTTCGATTAGATTTAGGTTTGTTTGTGTTCAATCATCTCGATTGGTTATAAGCTCTCTTTGATTAAATTCAGTGTGCTTGTATTTTTACTGTAACGACCCTGATTTTTGGTCAATAAAAATTTCGCTAAAAATTTGAATTTTATTCTAATACTTGGATTTCATTTTTAACATCCAAAAATCGGTCGTTATCGACTTATAAAAGTTTGTTGTTATATTTGAAAATTCTTTATTTATTTTACAAATCCCTTTTAGCGATTAATAATCCGTCATAATTAGGTTTATGACTTAGGAGATTGGAATTCATCGCCCGGGCATTAAGGTCATTTTTTTCTAAAGACGAGTATGCCTATTAAGACCTGGGTATAGTAACTTGGTAATTGTAGTAAAATCCTAGAATTATATTTCTCGACTGGAAATCCTACATGGCAACCGATTAGTTAGCAACCCTAACTACCGTTTGGCTTAGTGATGCATCGATGCTAGAGTGGTTAGTAGAAAAATTTTGGTCTTTGCCTTGACCGATGACTTGACTGCTTTTGCTTTGGCTTAGCTAGGCTGCCCTGGCGTCAGGTCGCCACTGAGCCTGCCTTGCCTTGGCATCGGGTCGCTGTCACGCCTGCCTTGCCTTGGCGTCGGCTCGCTGTCGCGCCTGCCCTGCCTTGGCGTCGGCTCGCTGTCACGCCTGCCCTGCCTTGGCGTCGGCTCGCTGTCGCGCCTGCCTTACCTTGGCGTCGGGTCACTGTCGGGTCTGCCTCGCCTAGGCGCCGGGTCACTGTCAGGTTGCTCTGCCTTGGCTGCCATCGGGTTCTGCCTTGGCGTCAGGTCGCGCCTTGCTTTCGCCTTGGCGTGGCTGGGCTGCTTTGCTTTGGCCTTGCCTTGGCTACGCTTGGCCACTGCTTGGCTACCAGGTTGCCTTGGCCACTACGTGGCCACCGGGCTGCTTTGGCCACCACTTGGCCACTGCTTGGCTACCGGGCTGCCTTGGCCACTGTTTGGCCACCGGGCTGCTTTGGCCACTGCTTGGCTACCGGGCTGCCTTGGCCACTGTTTGGCCACCAGGCTGCTTTGGCCACCACTTTGCCACCGGGCTGCTTTGGCCACCGCTTTGCCACCAGGTTGCCTTGGCAACGCTCACGCCTTGCCTTGGCGTTTGACCTAGGATAATATTTATCCGTTGGACGATAGATGCTAGGGTAATCTTTACCCATTGGTCAATAGGTAAACCTTGGTTAATCTTCCTAAGTACGAGATTAGATTAGTTTAGTGCTTAATTGCAAAGTATTACACTTTTTGGTATTACCCGTTGGATAATAACCGTTAGGAGATTCTTTACCCATTGGGCGATAGACTAGAATCCTAGCCACCATTACCCATTGGTTATTGACCGCTAGGGAAACCATTATCCAATGGATAATAGTTAGTCTTGACAATCATGTACTTGTTTGATTTAAATATTAGACTTGGCCATGTGTGTTATTTGATTAAAATACAATTAGTACATTAGGTTAGTATTATTATACATAGTACTTTGAAAGTAGTAGAATACTATATTAGATATTAGCCCTAGGTCATATCTAGTATAGATATTGTGTAGTACATGTATATATATATATATATATATGTATGTACTTGTTGTATATATATTATATTGTATATAGCATGTGTGTTATTAAATATTTTATTTAGAAAATCTAATTTACTTGAAAACTTAGATTTTATTAAAAACCCATAGTACATATATATATATTAGTATATAGGTAGTCTTTCATAGTACATACAAGTGGGAGAGAGAGAGAGAGAGAGGGAGAGAGAGAGAGAAAAGCCGAGAGAGAGAGAGAGAGAAAAGCCGAGAGAGAGAGAGAGAGAACCCGAGAGAGAGAGAGAGAGAGAGAAGGAAAAGAGAGGGAGAGATGTGATGTATTGCTTGATTTTTGTCTATCAAATCCTAGATACATGTATATGTTAGTACTTGTGCTAGGTGAAAGAAGTAGAAAGGAGAAGATGGGAGAGAGATTTGAGGTACAAATCTCTTACAAAGTCAAACCCTTCTTGTCTTTATATATATATATATATGGTTATATATATATATATATGTACATAGTACAATGTACCAAGAGGAGAGAGAGAGAGAGAGAAGGAAAAGAGAGGGAGAGATGTGATGTATTGCTTGATTTTTGTCTATCAAATCCTAGATACATGTATATGTTAGTACTTGTGCTAGGTGAAAGAAGTAGAAAGGAGAAGATGGGAGAGAGATTTGAGGTACAAATCTCTTACAAAGTCAAACCCTTCTTGTCTTTATATATATATATATATATATATATATATATATATTTTTATATATATATATATATATATATATATATATATATAAATGTACCAAGAGGAGAGAGAGAGAGAGAGAGAGGAGGAGGAAAGAGAGGCCGAGAGAGAGAGATTGAGAGAGAGAGAGATTCGGATGGAGAGGGAGAGAGTGATGTGTGTGCAAGTGGTTGACATGCTTTGGTCATCCTTATCCTAGTTTGTGTATACTTTCAAGTGAAAGCATAACCAATGCCATCCAATCTTGTCCTTCTTTGTACAAACCCTAATTTTATACTTGAAACAAATCCACTTGCTTGGCCAATCTTCCAAAATCCAATCCAAAGGACACATCATAGCCTTGCATGCCTAGGTTTTTAGGTTATTTCTTGCAAGCAAACTTGATTTGCTTGAATAAAAAATTGGAGGAAAGAGGGAGAGAGGGCAGCCGGCCAAAGAGAGGGAGGGAGAGCCCATTTGCCTATAAATAGGACCTCACACTTCTCATTCAACTCACACCTCTTCATTCTCCAAGTTCTCTCCTTGAAAGCATAAGAATTCTTAGTGTTCTTGAGTAGTTCTAGCTTGTTCTTGAGCTTTCTTTCCATCTCCGCCACTAAACCACCATACAACCACCACCTCGATCCTAAAGTAGTAGTAGTATAGGTTCCGATCTAGTTTCGAGAGAAACCTTTCTCTTTCGAAGCTATCGGAAGCTTATCATAAGCCGTTACTCCGTTCGTTTGCCAACTTTCTTTCCGTCGATCTTTTCGTAGTCTTCCTACCACCAAGAAGAAAGGTAGAATCTTCTTATACCCCTACCCTACGTATATCGTATGATATGAGCGTGAGTAAGAATATGTAATATTTGGCTAGTTGATCGCATGATGTTGTTTAACGTAGAATGCTTTGAAGTATATGAGCATGATAATGTAGTTGTGATAATTAGCTTGTAGAACTTTCTTACTAAAAGTACGTAGTTTACTTTGATCTTGAGAATAATTGAATGCATGGTTTATAGAATCTTCCCAACTTGATTAACTCGTCAATAAACATATGTTGTTACGATTTCGTTTAAAAACAAAAATGTTGTTTCAAAACGAAGTATTCGTATTTTGACCTTTTCAAGGATTGTGAACTTGATCGCATGATTGCTTACCTTACTTGTGGTTGTAAACAAGCATGATTAAGTAGAGTTGGATGATCTTGCTAGATTACTTTAAAGTGATTCGTCCCGCCGCAGAGTCTATGCATGATTACGAGACACGAGAAACAAAAAGTAGAAACATGACACTTAGGGAGTGGTTGATATGGATAAAAAGGATTTTTGAAACTACATAATGGCCGGACTTGGTAGCCTTATGTGAGTTGTGAAAACCCGCAAGGTGGCCGGACTTGGTAGCCCTTTGTGTGGATTTGCGAAAACCGCAATGAGGCCGGACTTGGTAGCCCATTGTGTAGATTGCTAATGGAGCCGGACGTGGTAGCTTCATTAGTAATTGGGCTTGGTTATCCGCGGAGAGGAGCTAATGCAAGATTTGATAACGTGGCCGGACTTGGTAGCCCGTTGGTAACAACGAATGAGAAATGATTTTCGAAATGAAATGGTGACACGGTTCACGATGAGTCGCATAGGAGAGACAAAGAAAAACATGACACCAACGATAGATAGCGAATGCGGATGTGTCATTGAATGAGCATGTGTAATTGCCTATGTACCTTCGTGTTATAAGTTATGGGTTAGCGGGTTGGATTATTCTATTGAGCTTTTGTAGCTCACGGTGTTACCTTTTTGGTGACCCTGACATATTATACTAGGGGCGACGCTGGTATAATGTGTCAGATTTTATAGATGAGCAGCAGGAACATCACACCTTGGAGGCCTTTGGAGCCGAGGAGCTTGCAAGGATGGAGGAAGAGGTGGAGCAGTAGTTAACCGTAGATTATTCCCTCTTTTGTTGAATAAAAGTACTCTTGTGAGACTTATGTTGTAATAATGAGCTAGACTCTCCTTAATTTATTCAATAACAATGTCTATTTAACGTACCCAAAATTCGGGGCGTTACATTTACATTGGTTTTGGTAAAGTCTCAAGAGTGTTTGCATACAAATTTACCTTCGATTAGATTCAGGTTTGTTTGTGTTCAATCATCTTTTTTGATTTGAGGAAAGCCCGTTCTTTATTTTGGTTGACACTTTAAGGAAAAATCCTCTTAGTTGATGTAATTGAACAGATAACACAGTTGCCTGATATAAATTAGTTGTTTTAAATCAAATTGAAAATAATAATTTCTTTTATGAAGTTAATTCTTTTCTGGCACACCCGCACACAAATATTTGCCATTTGATTGAGTAATTCAGCCTCAAATAATTTTTTGGCACGCCTAGTGGGACTCGAAAGTGTCAAAATGCCAAGGCTTAGGAAAGAAATAGGGACACCTATTGGTGCTTTGGGGCCAGAAGAGCTAGCTGTGTCAGAACAGGCTGCAGAACCAGGTATGCCTGTTAGCCTAGGTTTTCAGCCATTGCCTCAAACAGCGTGGTGGCCTGGTGGGCTTGGCAGCTGTGAGCAGTGAGCAAGAGAGGGTGAGAGGGTGAGAGATTCTCGCGGCCTCGCCGATCGGCGAGAGAGAAGCTGAGAGTAGAGAGAACGAGAGGATGAGAAATTGTGGCTACTGGCTGTTGCAGTGTTTGTGATGAGAGTAAAAGAAGTTCAGAAGTAGGGTTTGTGATGGACGGTCTAGATAAACACATAATTTAATGGACGGTCCAGATTAAACCGATTTATATAAATATATTATATATATATATATATATATATAATAAATTAAGTCGGTTCAGTTCGGGGTGTTCGGTTTGGTTCGGGGTGTTCGGTTCGGTTCGGGGTGTTTTGGGTTTTCGGTTCGGTTTGGTCAGCCTAACATGCAACAAAACCGAGACCGAACCGAATTAGGTTCGGTCGGTTCGGGGTGGACCGAACCCGAAAAATCCCGCCACCACCCCGACCGAAGACCGAACAGATCGGTCGGTTTTTTCGGGTTTTTTCGGTCCGGTCGGGTTCGTAACAGCCCTAATACACATCACACTAGCAACCCTTCCACTTATAAGTCTATCACATTAACCACAAATCAATTAAACTCCACAAATTCCTTATTCTAGCATTAATAAAACTTTTAAACGATTTTTTTTTGTTTGAAAATACAAGGCTCTACAGATACCAATCACTGCTACACCAAAATGGTTCATGGTACTTACAGTCATGCTTTCAACACCATACTAGGGGCAAACCCATTGAATCCGATCGCCCTTGCGAGTTTCCATCTATGCCTTCCAAGCAGCCTCAGTTGAAAACTGTCTAGTCACGTGACGCTTCGTGCAATGGTCTGGACTATAGGGAAGCTGCTGTGGCGCATCCCATACCCTCAGCTTCTCATAAAGCCAAACCTAGAAAATAAGGACAAATTGGGAGCTGCAAGGACACGTGAGCCAAAACAAAAGAGTGATGAGCGAAAAGATAAACTTGGCAATGAACAATGTAAAGAGTGAACATGTAGTAACAAAGGACTGCCCGAGAACTGGGCTATTGGATTACTCTTCACCATATCAAGACCCATCAAGGTCTTTGCCAATACTAAACCAACAAAGCCTACACGATTTCCCACCTGTTGGGTGAAATCAAGCAGTATGGAATCAGCATGGCTAGAGGAGGGTCCAAGCAAGTAATAATGGAGAAGACAAATGCACAACGCATGGAAGCATGATTTCTGCCGAGAGACTTGACGATGAGCTTCAACTGTACCAAAACGCTGAACAAACTGTAAGGTTTCCAACCTTCCATCCACCATGAAGAACCTAACTTCATGTTTCTGAACTTAGAGCAAATCCTTCAAGAGGTTACTCTGATTAAACAAAGGATTAGGAACAATGAGACCATTTCTATCCGAATGACCCATGATGGCTACAAACTCCTCAATAGTAGGACATAACTCCTCTCTCCTAAATCAAAAGACGTGAAGAATAGGGTCCCACAAGCTAGTGACTGCCCGAAGGAAAGCAAAATTCACAAGAATTTGGCGAAGAGAGAAAATGAAGTCCATACCAAAGGACTTAAAGTGTAGACGGTCGAGGCCATTAAAGAAATCCAACCACTGATCAAGAACTGGTTGTACCATGTGCAAGCAACTATTACTGACAATGCTATTGAGTTCGTAGAATGCATACTTATAGGCTAGGCTCGAGTCGTAGTTTGAATCGGAATCGGATTCTAAATCTACATTAGCCAAGTCGGTCTCTCGGCTGCCACTTCGATATAACGGCCATAGGATCAATTCCGCGGCCCAAGAAAATCAGGGCTAACTCAAAGTCAACCCTAGGAAGATGAATTGATCCCTCGGCTGCCAAATCGATGGCTCGGCCGCCAGAATGACTGTTTTATAGAGGACTTCCATGGTTCTGTTCAATTCATTGGATTTTCACCAAATTATCATTTTCATGCTACACAAACAGTGTAAATAAAAAGCATATACAATCACGTATCAGAACAAAAAAAACCTTTGCTTCAAATAACAAAAGCTTTTTACATCACAAGGTGGATCATCCCACATTTTCTAAAACAAACCATACATCGATTTCCTGTCAAACTTACCTATGCAGGAAGAAAAACAGAAAAAACAGAAAAGAAGGAGAAGAGGATGCCAAATCCTTTGGTGGTCCGAACACTAGAGACCAGCTGCAAAAAAGAAAAAGAAAAAGAGAAGATAGCCCCGGGGCGATGTGTACCAAAGAAGCACTGCGGTGCAGAAAAGACACCACACGGCCCATAAAAATCATCATACCACGTATAAATGCCACCCCGGGAGTTCTGCATCACGGAAGCAAGCCCCTCATGCGAGGGTCCCTAATCAAGCATCAAGACAAGACCAAGAACATCGCAGACTCCCTTCGCGATCGCTGGCCGCACGTCATCCATGGCTCGGAACTGACTGGAATGCGGAGAGGCAAGAGGGTCTTTGGTGGAGCTCTCAGACGAAGAGAGAAAGAGAAGAGAGAGAGATGAAATAAAACAACCGAGGCCGTGGCCTCTTATAGCCCATGGGAAATGAAGCGATTACGCGGCTGAGACTTCGATCCTTCGGCCGATACATCCATTAATCGGCTGTTGGATAGATTTCCTGGCCTCCTAACCTATCTTGCTTAGTACACCAACTCAAGCCATTATGAAGCTCTGGGTCCGTGACCAAAAGAGACAATGATCAAAACTAGCCTTGGGGCCACGCTCGAGCATGAAGAAACCCTCTCTCCATGACAGCAAACTGATTACTGGAGATTACCTGCTCTCCAAAATCCATACACCCGCTACCTCAGCAGCCCCGAGCTCATCCTTTTAGCAATACCTACAAGTGCTCACCATCAACAAATTCAACACCAATCAAACAGCCTACCACCTCAGCGGCGCCGCGTCTAGTAGGCTCTATGTCCGTATTCACCCATTTAGTAGCTCTACACTCGCTGCTTCAGCGGCTCTACGCCCGTGTTCAACCTCAGGCGGCTCCACGCCCATATTCACTCATTCAGTAGCTCTACATTCGCTACTTCAGCGGCTCCACGCCCATATTAACCATCTTAGCGGCTCTATGCCCATCAACTTAACAGCTCTACGCCGTAAGAACTATCAACAGGATCTACACCCACTCAAAAAAGCTCTACGCCTATATTCACTCTGGCAGCTCTACAATCACCACATCAGCGGCTCTACGCCCACCATCTCAACGGCTCTACGCCTGTATTCACCATCTTAGTGGCTCCAAGCCAGTATTCATCAACTCAGCGACTCCAAGCCCGTATTCATCAACGCAGCAGCTTTACGCTCGCTATCATCTAGCGGCTCCACGTCTAACAACTCAGCAGCTCTAAGCCCATTATCTCAACTGGCTCTACACCGTAAACAATCCTCAGCAGGCTCTACGCCGCCCCAATCAACAAGATATCATCTATTCTCAAGCCCTATGCTTGAATGCTCAAAATCGAACATTTTGAATGCTCACAGCTCTTCGAATGCCTTGTACTGGATGCTCAAGTTCTACACTTGAATGCTAAAGCTCTATGCTTGGATGCCCAACCACTGCATACTAGATGCTCAAAACCTGTACTTTGAATGCTCGGATTTAGCCGTCCGAATGCTCGAGCTCTGCGCTCTGAATGCTCAAGTCCAGAACTTGAAAGAAGCTCTACGCTTAAATCAAACACACACGCACGGGCCTGCGCACATTGCATCATCTCTATCACATCAAGTTTGCATCAATTAAATCACCATCATCATATCTATTCATATCTAACCACCATCATAATCATATACACGCTTTGCATCTCTATCTCTCATGAAACAGGTCAATCTTGTAATTAACCGGCTCTACGCCTCAGTTGTATAGATCAATCCAGTGCCTCGATCTGTTGGCACCATGCAAAAAATTATGATGAGAAAGCTCTGTACACAGACCATCAGAATGCAACCGGTTCTACACCTCGGTTCAATACACTTCAAGCTCAAAGCTCCTTAGGCTCTTGCCTCATGACTGCAATCGACTCCGCACCTCGGTTCCTTCATCTCGATGCTCTGTGCTCCAGTTACTGGCTTCTCGCCTCCCCATATCTCAAAGGGCAATTTACCTCTAGGTCCAGAAAATAAAAAGTAATTCCCACCAAGTCTCCTCTAATTAACAAAACGCGAAAACCCTATGAAAGTGCCTAAAATCCTAAATACTAAAAGTGCCTAACCCCTAGGGCACCCTATAAAAGTGCCTAAACTTCAGGGTACCCCATAAAAATGCCTAAACCCCTAGGGCACCCTATGAAAGTGCCTAAACCCCTAAAACCCTATAGTAGGAAAGTGCACCCTAAAACTCCTATGAAAGCGCCTAAACGTAAACCCTAGCGCTCTATGAAAGTGACTAAACCTAAACCCTAAGGTACCTTAAACCCTAGGGTATTCTAAAATCTAAAATCTTAAGGTACCCTAAAACCCTAGGGTACCCTAAAATCCTAAAATCCTAGGGTACCTTAAGATTTTAGGGTACCCAAGGGTACTAGGGTACCCAAGGGTACTAGGGTACCCATTAGGGTACCATAAAACCCTAGCATGCCCTAAAACCCCAGGGTGACACTTCCATTAATAGTAAATGTATTTTTGTAAAAGTGGACATAGTGGTAATTAAGTATTTCATCTATCCTTAATGGGAATTAAGTGTCACTTTTCTGTACTTAGAGGTAATTTTCTCTATCTCAAAACCGGCATCCAACTCGTCTCCAGAAAATGGCTTCGGTTCCACCCCATATCTCAAACGGCGTCTGATTCATCCTCAACAGATGATTTGGATTCCACCCTAATTACATCAATTCCTTCCACCTCATTCGCAAGGATAGGCTACTCTACTGAGCTCTCCTCAGTCAAAGTCAGGATGATCAAGAAAAGCAAACGACTCACCCGCTGTGTATTGATCTACCCCAAAAATACTAAGAACGCTTTCCGCAAAAATTCCCCAAGCAGCCCCGCGCTCCTTCAACTATTCTTCGCCAAAATCCTAGCTTAGCCTAGGTACGTCACACTACGGCTTTTTAAAGCCCGAAGATACGCCTTCTGTTTCTAACCCTCCAAACTTTTTCTTTTTCTTTTTGCCCTTTCGAACTGCGGTTGGTTTGAATTTTCCCTGTGGAATACGTAGGCAACCTCCTGGCTCGACCATAACTAAAACCTTTTTCAAAAAGCCCTTCGAATAGTGGTTGGACCAAATTGAGTTGCTTTTACAGTTTTGACTCTTACTTAAACATGTCTCACGATCTGTCTAAGTTCAGTCAAGGAGGGGCATCTGTAGACACCCCATTTTGGCCTAACGATCATTTCAAGTCCCACCTTGGGGACCATCCTAATGATGATATGGATACAGTAATTTTTGATTGACTTCTTGTGAATCTTAGGACTTTCGGTAAGAACTTGTAGCCACTTAGAGGACCCAATCCAGAGCCAAATAACCTTTTAGACAGAAATACAGTATCCTAGGAGAATCCATCTGTCGGCTGTGACATTGATCACACAGCCTCACAATCATTCCTTCACCCGTGAAGCCTGTTGCTTGAAAATTTCC
This sequence comes from Rhododendron molle, assembly GCA_025413875.1. Taxonomy (NCBI): domain Eukaryota; kingdom Viridiplantae; phylum Streptophyta; class Magnoliopsida; order Ericales; family Ericaceae; genus Rhododendron; species Rhododendron molle. The sequence goes on from CM046388.1 coordinate 40,362,334, forward strand.
CTGAGAGATCGATTAGCCGGCCACCAAGTCTATCCCTCTGCCGCAACATCAATACTTCGGCCGCCACATCCTTTGCTCGGCTGCCAGATTGTCTATTTTCCAGGTTTTGGAACGTTCTGTCAATCGTTTGATCCGTTCACAAAACCCTATCAGCCAAATCCCGATGCGTTCAGGCTACGTTAGAGGATCACTTTAAAGAGTTTGTATCACTCTATAACTCCAATTCCAATCATGCGTTTTGATTGGTTGAGTTATGTCATCACTATACCTATATAAAGGGGCCTACGGCTCCGAAATTAGGAGACCAACACACCCTTATCAACCTCAAAACTCTGCAGAAATACACTCTCAAACCCCCTCTACAAAAGCCCCAACCTCCTGAAGGCAGCCATAAATCCGACAATCAAACCCCAAAGTTCAAACCCTAATCCTAGGGTTTTTCAAGAAGCAATCAGTCAATCACCCTCAATCCGGAGCAATCAAGCTACTGAGAGATCAAGGTGGTGAGGCCCAAGGGCCTCTGGTTTAATTTATTTTCCGTTTCTATGCTTAATCGTAGCTTTCTGATCTTCTGTTAGTTGTAAAATCTGGTGTGAGGAAGAACATCGGTCGGATCTTCGATCCAACGACCGATACATCAAACCAGGAGGATCCCTTGGCCGTGACACCTATTCACCGGCCGCGAGATCCATCTCCTTGGGACATGTTTTGTTTTATTCTGCTTTCTGATGCATGCTTTCAATTACAGTCTTGGCTCACTGTTAACCGTTTAAAGGTTAAAATTAAACAGATTATTTATTTAGAATTAAATAAAATATGCGTTAATCTTATGTCGAACGATTATGGCCAGTCTCATGACTGGGCATAGAGGGGTGCCTAACACCTTCCCCTCATTTGTGCCTTTGGCTCCTGAGCCCAGAATCTCTATCTATTTTTTCTAGTTTTCTTAAACTAGGTGGCGACTCTGTTTTTATGACAACCGTTATCGCGTGGCGATGTTCCTAGCCATGGGAATGTCCATGATTTTGGTTACGAAGCAAACAACCAACAAACAGCAACGATCAATCTGTATGGCGATGCCCCGCTTCAGGGAGGTGTCTACAAAGTAGGACACTTTGCATTGGGGGCTCATATTGTAATTATTTAAAAAAATTTAATGGGCTAATGGAGAAAATAAGGGGTTGCGAATAGTCGGCCCCTTACCCAAATTCAGTGCTCTTTTTCACTCTAAATTTCTTTTAGGGTAAATTTCACTGACCTCATCGAAGGTTTTTGACAAATGCATAAACCTTCCCTCAGGTTTTTGAAATATCATTGCCCTTCTTTGCTTTTTCTGACATTATCAATACTCCCCCTTCCCTTAAGTTAACATAGATGGCGTTACCTTCAACATTTAAGGACCAAAATGTCCGCTCCATAAATAGCTGCATTTAATTGTACGAGGCCTTTTTTTCCCCCAACTCCATCTTCTTTTTTCAACTCCTTCATATCCAACTTAGCTGACTAAAGTTTTTTTTTTGGTAAGCTAGCCGGCTAAAGTTTTCTGACAATATGATTGTAGGATTATTTAAATTTTAGAGCAATTATAGAGCAATGCTATAAATACAATGTTGAAACACATTACACAACTACATCGATCTGGAGCCATTTGTTGCACAGGGATTCACATGCATCAAATGGCTCCAGATGTAGCTGTGTCCAAAAATGTGTTTTAAAATTATGTCTGTAAACTTTTTCTTATTTATATGTTAATGTATAAAACGCAATTTCACTTATGATCTTAACTGTTATCCAAGTATATGTCTAATGCTTGTCCACGCATAGATGTTGTACACTATTGATGCTATTGAGTTTGAGTGATAAGGTTTAGGATATATATATATTTCGGGGCGGTTTCGGGGACAACTTATTAGACACCTAAAAAAACACCTCATAGTTCCTGATCAAATTTTGATGATCTGAACCGCTCAATGTAATCAGAACGTGATTTTAAGGGTATTTGTGAGAAATTAGCAAAAATAATGACTGAAAAAGGATTGATCTGAGCAATTTTTAAATTAGATTTAATAAACGGTTCAATTAAAAAATGCTCAAAATAAGCACTTCCCGGTCATATGTTTTGCTAATTTCTCGCAGGCACTCTTAAAATCACATTCTACACACATTGAATAGTTCGGATCATAAAAATTTGATTTGCAACTTTGAGATTGAGATTTGGGATGTTTTTTTAGGTGTTCCTGATCAAATTTTTATGATCTCATAGTTCTCGCAGGTACCCTTAAAATCACGTTCTGATCATATTGAGCGGCTTTGATCATCAAAATTTGATCGGGAACTATGAGGTATTTTTTTAGGTGCCTAATTAGTTGTCTACGAAACCGCCCCGATATATACACATACACACTCCACGGATCCAATAAGCGATCCCTTACTGCCAAACCGTGCGGACCTCCACTTTTCCAATCAAATTGCGATGATCCGAGCCGCTCAATGTGTTCAGAATGTGATTTTAAGGGTACTAATGCGAAATCGCCAAAAAAAAAATGACCGGGAAGAATTTGATCCGAGCAATTTTGCATAAAAAAAACATCTATGCGTGGACGGAAAAGAGCTTAATCTGAATTGTATGAGATGGTTCTGGAGATATCTAAAAAAACATCTCATAATTTCCGATCAAATTTTAATCAATGTGATCATAACGTGATTTTAAGTGTACCCGTAAAAAAATTAGTAAAAAAAAAAGACCAAAAAGGGCTTGATCCGAACGGTTCCGAATAGTTTTTTGCTGAACGGTTCAAATAAAAACTGCTCAAATCAAGCCTTTTTCGGTCATTTTTTTTGCTAATTTCTCGGGGGCACCTTTAAAATCACAGTCTGCACACATTGAACGCTTCAGATCATTAAAATTTGATAGAAAACGATGAGACTGAGATTTGAGGATCAAGCCCCTCTCGGTCATTTTTTTGCTGATTTCTTGCTGGCAGCCTTAAAATCAAAATCAGCAAAAAAAATGAACAGAAAGGGCTTGATCCGAACAGTTTCGAATAGTTTTTTATTGAACAGTTCAAATAAATACTGCTCAAATCAAGCTTTTTCTTGTCATTGTTTTTGCTAATTTCTCGCAAGCACCCTTAAAATCACATTTTGCACACATTGAACGCTTCGGATAATAAAAATATGATCAGAAAACATGAGATTGAGATTTGAGGATGAAACCCTTCCCGGTCATTTTTTTTGTTGATTTCTCGCGGGCACCCTCAAAATCACGTTCTGATCACATTGAGCAGCTCGGATCATTAAAATTTGATCGGGAATTATGAGATATTTTTTTAGATGTTTTAATAAATGTTCTCAGAACCGCCCCGTTATATCCAAAGGGCCTATAAAGGAACCAAGTTCCAAAATGTGGCTTACACTTTGGCCAACTTCCGACGAAAATGCCCTTGGGTTCGGAAACTGACTGGTTGAATTTACTTCTTTTGGATTTTGGACATTTTGGTAATTTCACACCAAAAAGTGGTGGGCCAAAGACACTATTTAGGTTATTTACAAATTACTTTAACGGGTTTTCGGACTTTCTATGTTTTCCGTCTGTATCCCAAATTTTATACACTATTTTGTCTCTTAGTGCTGTTGGGCTAGAGGACTTTTTGGTAAAATTGTATTCCCATACCACTTTTCCTACGAAAATCCCGGCTGGAATTAAGGCTCCTTGTCTCTCGAAATCAAACAGGTGCCATTCTGGAGCACGCAGCAAAACAGAGGCGTTAAGCTTATGATCGGCGATCGACAATCGGCGAGAAAGAGAGAGGACGCAGGGGAGAAGGCCGGCGACCAGCAAGAGAGAGAGAGAGAGCAGTGAGCGGTGGCCGGAGATGGCGATGGAGGGAAAGAGAGAGGTTGCAAAGATCTGAGGAGTAGAAACCCCCAATGTTGAACGTCAAGAGGGGGAAGAAAATGGGGATGGAAAGTAAGGAGCAGCGATGGTGGCGGAGATGCCAAAAAGGTTGCGATCGGCGATCGACAATCGGCGAGAAAGAGAGAGGACGCAGGGGAGAAGGCCGGCGACCAGCAAGAGAGAGAGAGAGAGAGCAGTGAGCGGTGGCCGGAGATGGCGATGGAGGGAAAGAGAGAGGTTGCAAAGATCTGAGGAGTAGAAACCCCCAATGTTGAACGTCAAGAGGGGGAAGAAAATGGGGATGGAAAGCAAGGAGCAGCGATGGTGGCGGAGATGCCAAAAAGGTTGCGAATTACAGCGTCGTATTGGGTTTGTTGTGATTGAGGAGCTCTTGAAGCTGTTCTTTGGGAACATCGGTTTGGACTCCAAGGTAAAGTAATTATTGCCTACGTAGAAGTATGTGTGTAGTTGTCAAGTAGGTATTTGATGAAATGACTAGGAGGATTAGTTTAATTTTTAGAAGAGGGTTTTGTTTCTGATTGTGATCATGGGTTTGATTTGATTGGGCGTTTTTGTTGTTGTTGATATTTTGATGTGATTTATATTGGACTTATGATGGGTTTTGTGAGTCGAGTCCAAGAATGGCCAGTCTAGGTCCAGCTTCAATTGGGGATTCCGGAGGCCTACAAAACTTGAACTTCATGTGTGAATGTTTACCACTTAATCAGAACAATTTCCATTACTTTGCTGTATTGCTTTCATTTAGAGAAGAGGGCTTTTATCTGATTATGGTTAATAGGGCATATCTATCAAGTAGATGCAATTCGTGGAAAGAGTAAGAGTGTCAAACCAGAAGTTAAAAGGCTTGAAGAGATAATAGATGCAGAAGAGATTAAAATGGAAGTTGACCTAGAGAATAGTGTCCTTTCTGGTGCTTCAAGTCTGCGGGGCCTGAATGACGTGGCTGACGAGTTCTTTGATGTTCCTGAACCATCGGATGACAACAACGAACATGAATGGCTGGCCGATTTGAGTCCAAAATTGCATTATCCAGTACATACTACTCACCACACTTGTCTCATGCATGTAAAAGTAGCATAACCAACTTTACAAACATGGGATTGGCTTTTATTGGTTATTGATTCCAAGTGTTGCCAATTTATGAGTCGAATCTTGATGCAGAGTCATTGGAGCCCACATGTAGATATTAGCAAGAATCAAGCATCTATTAATTTCTTTTCACTATATCTCTCTCAAGTCTCATCATTCCCATCATTTGATTCGGAGCCAAAAGGACCTCGATGAGATGTAAAGAATCTATTGTGTTTCACATAGATTTTAAGGAGAACCTGTCAACACATTGTGTTATTTGTTGCATTTTGAACTCTATATTTTCTTTCATCTCTTTGAAAAGGGTTCACTTTTTGGGTTCATGTGCTGTCCCATTTATTATTTACATAGTTTTGCTGACTATAGCTGCAATGTATCTAACATGGTACCTTCCTAACTCCACATAAACACCTTGTTAGCGGTTTTGATGTAACACTGAAAATCGAAGTTGTTCATTATGTTTTCACTGGAATTTGAAAGAACCCTTTTTGTCTCTCGAAATCTGTCTTTGTTTCTTTTATATTTTTTCTTCAATACTTGCTTAAAATAGGTGTCAACTTCAGGTTGTACTGCTGACTTTCTGTAATCATTTGATGGTTTATGGTGGTGGTTTTGCCTAATGTGACCTATTAGTGTATTCAACTTCTAAAGTGAATTGAAGTAATTGAACTCTTGACCATCGACCTTTTGAATTTCTGATTGCTATTGTTTTTGAGAAGTTTCTATGCTGACACATTTTATCTCCTATGGTTTTAGGTTGTATACCAACCTCGACTATCATCCGCAGTTGGTTTTGCAAAAAGTTACATGGTCTTACTGGTGGGTGCTATTAACACAACTAAAGCTATCATAGTTGATACTTTAATAAAATATGGAATCCTTTTGATTGTTTTGTTATTGATGCAGCTTAGAACAAGGGTTATGTGGACTTACATGAAGTGGCTTGGGAAGAAAATGTTTCTTGTTGCTATGGGGCCACTCTTGCAAAAGACCCCAGTTGTGATTTACCCTGCAATTGGACAACTGCCGATCCTTCAACATTTCTAATTTGAGGACCATCAAAATTAAGGTACTTCTCCAATTCCATTTGTACATTTGGAAAGAGTAGAAATTTTATAAATCTACATTGGACATTACAAAGTGAAATATGGAAGGTTGATACCATGTGGCATACATGGTAATTCTAATTTTTGGCTTATGCCTTGTGCTAAATTATATAACTCACAACTCATTTAGAAAGTGCTACTACTTCATATGGGTATATTCATCTGTAAACTGACCTTATTTGTAATGCATTTTTATTCGATTTATCGTTTGTATTTCCCTGTCAAAAAAGTTTGGCAAAATGTTGTTGGGAGGAATTGGGAATGAACATTGGTGAATCCTGTATTTCTTGTCAGGGTGGCAAGATGCAAAAAATTTATAGACAAAAGAGGACATGCTCTTTTTTTTTTCCTGAATAAGTGGCCTCCTGATCATTTACACAATCAAATATGTACAAAATTCAGTAGTTCTTGACACTCTATTTAACCAACACACGGATACAAATATAACAGAATGAAGTATATAGTACCAATAAAACATGGAAAAGTGGGGAATGCAAGTGGAGGGTGTTCAACATGGAAGCAAGAGAGTGTTCAAAAGTTGTGCCATCTATTAAGAGTATGAAACATGCAGTACTAGAGTTCTAAATTCAGGTTATTCAACTGGCCAAGCTTCATGTGGCGCCGCCGCCGCCTATGGGAATGAATGACTTGATATGTATTGCAATCAATCCAAAGAAGAAAATTAGTATTTTTTTTCTTTTGATTTTTGAAGCTTCTTCAATTTCTGAATGGAAGTTGACACTCCTACCTTCTACATTTGGCAAAGAGGTTATTGGCAGTGAATTGATCATTTTATGTTTGTCTGAGTATGTTTCACGTGATTTCTGAAGTTTCATAGGTGATATTGGTTTCAGTAGTTATCATCTTCAAAGTTGACTCGTATGATTGATTTATTGAGATGGATCCTTCTGGGTTAAGATACTTACGAAATGATCTACTCATAAATTTCTGATAACATGACTTTTATGCTTTTCTATTCTGATTTGGAGATTATCTTTTTCTTTGACCAGGTTAAGGGAAAACGTCATTGATGCAAATGGTTGCCGGAGACTGGATAAGATCTGACAAACACGAAGACGATCTGGTCATGCCCCCAGCAAAGCCAACCCTCTGAAAGCTTCCAGATCCGGTAAGTTGTGAATAGGCTCTCTTTTGTTCTTATCATCTGTGTTGTGCTTATGTCATGATTAGCTTACAGAGCAGGAGACAAAGCAGACTATAACAACATGATTCCTGACCAGTTTTTTGTTCTAACGTTCAAGTAAGATAGGAAATCATATCTGGTGTTGGTTGTTCGCTGTCACAGGATCAATTTCACTAGATTACCTTGCGCATTCTTCATTGTTTTTTCCCTAATGCAGACAGGTATGTTAGCTACTTAGGATGAGTTATCCTACCAGATTATATGTGAGACAATTGTCAATATTCTCATCCCCTAAAGATCATATGATTCAGTCCAATGGCCAATTAAGCAAGCCCCAAGTGATTTAAGTCCCCAATAGAGGAGAGTTGATAGTTTTATCATGCACTTTTTTTCCTGGTGAGGACATATACTTTGTGGGTAGAGATTCTCACACTCTCCCTTTCTATAGTGGCATTCCTTTTTTCTCATCTTGCATGTGAGTAATTATAAGGATGCTGTTTTATGTTTTATCTTTTTTGTTTTATATGTATCCAGTGAAGTCCGAATTTTAGTCTCCTCTACAAATTTAATTGTTCACCAAAATGGATTATCTTTGAGAGAGCCTACAAAAATCATAGGCCATTGTAGCCGTCCAGCACTCCCCCACATGCATGACCTCGTCTCGTTGGAGGTGAATAAACTGAACTAACCCTTGCACAATCACAAATAAGCCGTACCAAATATAGCAGGGGAACAAACACAGTCACAAGACTCAAACCAAAGACTTTATGAGAACAGACCTCTTAAAACATCTTAAGTTACCAACTCTTTCAAATGCTTAAACTATTAGGAACGGTGCCCAACAATGTATATCAAGGTATCCTGCGCTTACCATTGGAGAATAAATTGATGTTTAAGAGCTTATGGATCTCTCGTTTTTAATTTAAAGTTTGGCTATTGTAACGCAGTTTAGTGGAGAGTTCTTTCATTTTCATTATCTTCCTTTCTTCCCCGCTATCTGATTAGGGGAGCAGACTACAGTGTCATGTTCTTATAATATTTTCATAATAATATGTACCTTTTTTGGACCAATGTAATAGGTGTTCGATTATGAATTACTTGAATTGATGGGTGTTCATAATATAAGGTTAAGTGTTCGAATGCATTGATTTGTGGGCTAATATTTTGGGTGAGTGTTCGTTTAATTTGGATTGGGTGTTCATTTAAGGTTAGGGGTTCAAATAATGAACTAACCTACAGTAGTACAATTTTTTCAAGTATTTTATGAAGGGAAAAAAGAAAAATTGGGGTGGTCATGTGACCATCTCCCCTTCTATGTAGAGCCGCCAGTGCCTACATTTGATTTCTGCGATTCCAGCAGTCACGACAATAAAGCTGATCGATCAGATCGTCGATTGGGCTGGGGTTTTCATCGCCTTCATCTTGAGAGGGTTGTTGGATTTGACTTTGATTTGATAGTCTTTAGCCCGAGAGAGAGAGAGAGAGAGAGAGAGAGAGAGAGGTTTGAACTTTTGTGATTTCTCTTGATAGATTTCTGCATAGATGTTTGATTTTGGTCTATTGGAGTGATGTGGTATTCGGTTTTGAGGTTTTCATGGTTGTGTTCAGTTATCGAAATCCTAATAATTTGGGAAACCAGTTAGAGAGTTGGAATAGTTGCTATACTGATTATATAAATAAATCTTAGCCACTATGCCAATCTAATAATTTTGTATAACCACACAGGAAAGAAATATGAAACATGACTCCGGGAAATTTTCTCACTCATCTAACTACGTAGGCCAAATCATGGTTAGAACCATCGAATTAATTGGACTGTTGTTATTTTTATACTTTATGCCATGCATGATAATCTAATTGGTTACAGAGTCTGCTATAAATTTAATTGGTTGGATTTCTTTTGAAAGACTCTCTGTGTGGTAAAAGTCTCTTTGTGTACGTCAATCATCCATGGAATTGTTTGTTGATTTCGTTGGTCAAGAATTGCACTCTAATAGAGCATAAGTTGTTGTCATACTTTTAACATGTTAGGTAAATATTAGCGAGACAGTTTAAGCTGGAGTTTTGAAGAGTTCTTTGAGTTCGCAGTCAGTTATAGTTGAAAGATGTTGGGCGGATGCTTGCCATTGTAATGATGTTTTACGTTATATGACTAGATGTAATATCATAAGCCTAGCTGCCTTTCAGACATTATGGTATACAAACAAGGACAGGTGAACGGAAATATTGCCTGTTAAGCTGGTAAGCAAAGCAAGAACACAAGCAATACACTGAGGTCTTCGGTTGGACTTAGTTCAAACCAGATGAATGACTTAAAAATGGCAGGCAGCAAGAAAGAAACTAATGTCAAGAATGCAAGCAAATCTAGGGAGAAAACCAGAAGAAAATTGACATATGTTACTAAGTTTCCTGAAATCCTATTGGTTTTCTTGATGAGTATACGTTCTTTGGACGCATAGGGTATGCACATTGGCAAAGGATGTTTTCCTCTGCCAAGTACTTTTAGGCTGTGTTTGGAGATTGGAAGGATTTTATGAGGGAAAGCAAAAGGTGAAAGGAAAAAAGAACAAGATAATGAATGAAGTGAAGCGGCTTAGCCCTTGTATTAATTTCATTATATCTTCTTCTTGACTGTTTCCTTTACCCCCAAAAATATTTTCATGTCTATGTAGAATTGAAATCTTCTGTTGGCCAAAAAAAAAAAAAAAAAAAGGAAATCTTCTGTTGAGTATTATCTTCAACCGCTGTCAATGTTGAATGCAAAATTTATAGAGAGTGTAGCTTAAAGAAGAGTTTAAGCTACAAAAATTTTTGGCATTTAGGTTATTGTTGTGTCTGATTTAGTCAAGGCCAGTATTCTTTGCTCTATCAGGCTCCCCTTGTGACTAACGTCAATTATTCTTATTTCTAGGTTTGAGAGAGAAAGGACATGCCCTTTGTGCAGGACCTTGGTTAGACCCGCGGATCTTCTTTCATTCTGGGACGGATCAACAAGTTTGTTCTTCCAATTGTTCTGAAATTCCGCGCTGTCGCAAGGCATGTATATTCTTCCCCATCAAACTGCTATTTCCCCAAAATTTTCTTCTCTTTGCATAGTCTTAGTTTTGACTTATTACATTATCTCATTCTTGAGTTGCCCTTAAAAATTGTTGGTTCGAAGGTATCACCAGAATTAACAGATGGATTTACAATATGTTCTTATGTTGTATTCTTGGAAATTAATGTACATTTGGCCTCGGGGTGAGTTGATTTTCATGAAAGTGATCATCACTATTGCTTTAATTACCTTAGTGCTATGATTGAATGTACTAGGCTATGTAGCACCGACACTCCAACAGGGCGCTATGTCCACGTATTGGAGTCGAGGACACGGCGAGGAGTCGGGGACACACAGGGACACGTATTGTGGTGTGTCCAATAATTTTTATTATTTTTTGATAGGGGACACGGTTGGGGACATGCTGGAGACCGTCGAATACGCTAGCGGATTCTTCACTGGAGTCGGGTGGAAATCATTTGTTCATGCATACAAGCTATCAACCTACCACACATTAGTACTCAATCCTAATGTACATGTAGAATTACATACCATGGTGTTTGATGCGAACAACTACAAACGCATCTACTCTTGGTATTGATATCATTATATAAGGACTGAGAACTTCTACCTAATGAATGCATGTATAAAAACTGATCGACCTTCATTTCGCAGTAAAAATCACCATATTTTGATCCTCAAAACATCGCTTCGAACTTTTTTACTGAGCACGCGATTCGTGCGGAGCACGTAGCCCAACACTAGTATATATACACACACACAGTGGGCTTCAGCTGTGACGCCCCTAGATTGCAAAAATGCGGACTTTGCGTGTGAGCCGTTGGATCTCATCCAACGGCTGTGAAACAAAGGAGCAACACTCGGGTATAAAAGTGAGTGGGTCGGGTAAAAATGGTTCGCGGGTCACTCCGGGTTAAAACAACCGGATCCAAACAAAACCCCCCAATCCCATTGAACGCTTCATTTTTTTTCCATCAAACGGGGCGAGAGAGAGAGAGAGAACAGGTCGAACGTAGACAAATCGAAGGAGCGAGCTCTGAATTGAAGACGAATCAATCGAAGAATAAGAACTCTGAAAGGCCCTTTCCCATTCCCTTCCTGTTCAAACTCGAAAAACGAAATCGAAGAAGGAGGATACAAATCATGAAATCACACAAGAAACCCTAGACGAATCGAACAAGGTAACTCCTCCTCCTCCTCCTCCTCTCTCTCTCTCTTTCTCGATCTGCCAATCTGTATTTTTTTTAATTTTGAGTTAGGGTTTTTTTTTTTTACATCGAGTTAGGGTTTCGTTTTTTGAGAAAATTGGTATTTTAGAAGTAGCTCATCTGTCGATCTGCAGTTTTTTTTAACTTCGAGTTAGGGCTTCTTTTGAAAGAGGAAAAAAACCAAGCGTGATACCACTTGTCGATCTGTATTTTAGAAGTTACTATTCTGTTTTTGCTTCATATATGTTTTTGGAATACTACTTGTGGTCTGTTTCCGTAATAGCATTTGTGATGTGGTCTGTTTTTTTTGGAACTCCAGTAGTTTTTGGAAATATTGGTTTAGTGCAGTTGTTTATACTTTCTGCAGTAGAATTTTTAATTGGAACACATGGGTGTATTCTGAACTTATTGGTCTATGTTATGAAGCTATTAAGTTTTCTGCATCATGTGTTTGAGCTCTCTGAACTTAAGTAGTTGTGACTGTTTTGCACCTGTTGAGGATGTATGCACCGTTTGGGCAGCTTCAAGTACGCCAAATGATTCAAAATCCCATAAAAACGATGTGGTGTATAAACCGTTTTCGTTTGTGATATTTCGTATGCCATATTTAGTTTTCTAATCTCTGGTTCATTTGTGGCATTGTGGTCTCTCTCTCTCTTTGGTTCAATTTATTACTAGATAGCTAGTTCTTTGTGGAGCTACACATCTTATTAACTTATGGAGTTCTTGTGCAGGTCGGCATGTTAGCTGGAAGAATGTGCATTGTGGATGGCAACGTGTACTGGACTAGAGCTTCAACTCAGAACTATCTAACTGTATAATAAAAGAGAGTTGAAAAGGTTTGACACTTTTCAATTTGGACCAATTTGCCCTTTAATTTTGCCCTATTTACCTATCTAACATATCTAGCCTAATAATATAATATAATATAATATAAATATAAATATAATATAATGATTAATATTAATATCTGAACATTAATTAAACCATCCACACCCGCGCTGCCACCGCGGGCCCCACCGGAGGGCCGCCGGACGCCGCCTCGAGATTTCGGAACCACCACAGCAATGTACGAACACCGTGCAATACGTACCTGAGCTTAGAATAGTGTTTGAGGTAGTTTTGCGGAAACCCGAAACCTTAATAAATTATTGCATAGATAAGAAGTTATGATGGATTGTGGTATTGGAATTCATGTGTAGGTGAATAATTATGCGATTAATAAATTTATTGGAATAATTGTAGTTTATGTAGTAATTATATAATAATTAAATACGTAAGGATTTGGATTTAAAATGTAAATGAGGAGATATTTTCTTTTAGCAAAAAAAAAATGGTTACTACTTATAAGCTAATCTCAAAATATATTATTGGCCATATTAGTCTCATATCACCTCATTATAAAGATCTAATATTAAATATTTATTGTATTTTGTTTTTAAAAAAATAAAGTTAAGTAATACTAAATTTAGTAATATGCACTTTCGAATAAAAATTTGTTTGAAAAATCTATGACTAATAATATGGTAGTTAAAGATAATATTTTCAATAGAAAATTAGTGGAAATGTTTTATAAATTCTAAATGTAAGAAATAGGCTTAATTTTAAGTGTAGTAATTAATTGTTTGACTAGATATTTATTTTGTGATAATAAAGAAATAGAATAAATGATTTCGAGAATACTATATAAGTTGATATTATCAGTTTGGTAAAAGAAAAAGGAAAAATATTATTTTTTAAGATAATGATTTTATTCAAACCACCGCATGCTTATTTTGACTTATTCGTCAATTAATATTTAATAAATTAGAATATTGTTATCTCAGATATTGTATTTGTGAGTTTTGTATACTGTTGATTGTTATGTGGATTATTGTAATTTGAATTTCTACGTAAACGTAGAAATTGGACAATAGATACCCTGGGGGTATTCGTGGCCGAATTGAAACTGAATAGACGTTAATAAAGCAGTTGTCACAAAAGTGATAAGTGATTGGAAATTGTGCGCTGTGTCATAGTTGGAAATTATTGGGAGAAAAAGATTCTCGATGGAGGAGAATCTTAGAAACTATTAAATACAAGATAAATTCATAAAATGCTACATGTGACTGCATGTTGAAATTGTTGCATAATTTTGTGTTATTTTATTAAAATTGCAAATTGTGGTATATAAAGCACTTCCACGGGCACGAAATCTTCGTGCTTGCACGACGGAAAAAACCTAGTATACTTAAAAGTACTCTTGTGTTTCTTTTTTGCAACGTGGGCAATGGGAATGAAAATCTGTTTCGGTTAAGTTCCCAAATGTCACAGGTTTAGCAATTTTAGAATTCGGTTGCACTTTTATAATTATAAGGCTTGTGAAATTGAAGCTCTGTAAGCTCATTCACCCTCTCTGTTATAGAGCCAACATTTATGTCCACAAATCAAAAAAGGAACATATTCTTTTCGCGCATCCTTTTTACCAAAGTGGGCACTACTTTTATGCTCTCTTCTTTTGCCTCCATAACAAGGATTCTAAGCCTCTTCAGCGCCCTTGTTAAATGGAAACAAAAGCATGCTTGAAAGAAGACACATGAGTGAACAGGTGAAACAGCAGATGTACCAATGATAATATAGACTCTAAGCTGATTGTGTCACTTTATCCTTATTGAACCATGAATAACCATGAACCCGACTGAAACTTTAAGGACTTAGCAGATTTCCGTAGTAAGACATCTGCACACACTTTTTCCAGAAGTAAAACATAAAGATGTCAATTGCAAGCACATGAATGATAATGCTACCAATTAAAAATGGACCCACAAGTTTTGGAGGACCCAGAAGTTAAAAATGGAGGCAGCAAAAAACGAAATGAAAAAGGAAGAAGAGATTTTCATTCCCACTTCTTGTCCAAATATGCGGCAAAAAATCACAAGCGCCAACTGGTTTGATTTGGGAAATTACAGAGCTTCAATTTCACAAGCCTCAAAATTATAAAAGTGTAACCAAATCCTAAAATTGTTAACCTATGACATTTGGGAACTTAACCGAAACAGATTTTCATTCCCATTCCCCACGCAACAAAAAAGAAACATAAGTCCCCTGTTTTCCAGATCAAGTATCAAGTCTCCAAACTTAGATGTAAACCACAAAAAAAATCATTCGATCTCATTCACAAGAGCCAAATATAGGGCAAAACCTCACAAGACCCAACTACTTCGATTTGGTAAATTACAGAGCTTCAAGTTCACAAGCCTTATAATTATAAAAGTGCAACTAAATCCTAAAATTGCTAAACCTATGACATTTGGGAACTTAACCGAAACAGATTTTCATTCCCATTGCCCACGTCGCAAAAAAAAAAAAAAAAAAAAATAAAAAAGTACTTTTAAGTATATAGTTCTGAGTTGAAGCTCTAGTCTAGTACGCGTTGCCATCCACAATGCACATTCTTCCAGCTAACATGCCGACCTGCACAAGAACTCCATAAGTTAATAAGATGTGTTGCTCCACAAAGAACTAGATATCTGGTAATAAATTGAACCAGAGAGAGGGAGAGACCACAATGTCACAAATGAACTAGAGATTAGAAAACTAAATATGGCGTACGAAATAGCACAAACGAAAACGGTTTATACACCACATCGTTTTTATGGGATTTTGAATCATTTGGCATACTTGAAGCTGCCCAAACGGTGCATACATCCAACACAAGTGCAAAACAGTCACAACTACTTAAGTTCAGAGAGCACAAACATATGATGCAGAAAACTTATTGGTATTATTTGTTTTAGTAAAATGCTTCTTTTTATTGTTTTGAGTTTTGGGTTTATCATAATATTTATCTTTGGATGATTGTGGTTTATTAGTTCTGTGCTTTTTAATATTGGTTTCAATCTTTTTTCTTCTTCTGGATGGTGCTACAGGTGGTAGACCATATTGTTCACAGAAGTTTCCTAACTCATATTTAGCTTTGTTTTTATCCTTTTGACTTTGTTTACTAATTTTCATATCAATACACATCCTTAATCCTTCTTTCTGAATAATACTGACTATATCACCATATGTTAGCTTATCATATTCAATAATACCAGTTGGTTGACTAAGAACATCTCTAATTTTATGGGCAAATAAATTAGGTAATCCATTGATAAACTTTCTTTCCAAAAAGATTTAGTACAATCATCTCTAAGCATTACTCTTGAAATAAAAACATCTTTGTACCATCTGAAATCACTTAGTGTTGGACAGTGTAAATTAATTAGTTGATCATGTATTCTGGAAGTAATGTTACTAAGTTGACCAATAAAATGTTTAATTATGGTATAAATAAGAGTATTAACTCCATTAGGGACACCTCTTTCATTTTCAAAAATTGGGAGGTTGTTTTCATCAGTTTGAACAGCATGAATTATTTGTTCTCTTGACTCATGGTTGAGATACTTATCCCACCAAGCTTTTAATACTCCAGTAAAACCAGAGGTTAATAATTCTACAATTTGTGGTTGATTAAGATTAGTATTGCTTAAGTAACTATTAGCAACCATTGACATGTGATTTAATTTTTCTAATATTTGGTGTTCACTTAACCCATCTATATTCCATTCATACAATTTATTAGATGAAACAGAGAATTGATTACCAAGATTATTTTCTTCATATTGTAAATCAGGAGGGGTAGGTCTAGGATACCAATTTTTGGTAAGACTAGTAGGATTAGTAGAGGGGTAAATCAAACGTTTAATATCGTGGCTTATCTTTTGACCAGTGAATTGTTCTTGCAATTTTGTAATTTCCTCTTCAGAAGATGATAGTTGACTAGAGACCTCATTGGCTTGCGTTATAACAGTTAGTTGAGGCGTGACTGGTTCTGTTTTAATAATTAACTTTGTTAATATATTTTCAATCTTTTGAATATTTTGACTTTGGTCTAGGCTGACTTGTGATCTCTTTCAGGAAGATGAATAAGGGGTTTTTCTATATGGTTACTAGCTGAGGGGGTACAGCAGGATGTTCCTTCCTAAAGTTTAGTTTTTATTTTATCTAATTGTTTACCTATAACCTTAAGACATTGATTAGTATAATTAACTTGTTCAACAATTTGTTTGCATTCAGAATTTGCAGTAGGTAGTTTAAAGGGGGAAGCAGTTATGCTTGATCCTTTGTAGTTAATCATTATTGAATCTAATGGTGGATGACTAGAATTAGTAACGGTGGTATCAGTTTTTATCCATTTTGTTTTTGTAATTACTTGTACTTCAGTATCATTTGGGTAGGCAGGAAACAAAATCTTTTTAGCAGAAGCCTTTTGGACTTATAAACATTTTCTAAATATTCAAAGAAATGTATTTCAATATTTTTACTTTTCATGTAATTTTCCCATCGGTCTATTATTTTATCTTGTCTACTGGATGAATATTTATTTCTAAATTCTCTTCTATTTTGTTTATTTTCTTTTGATTTAAATTCATCATATAATTTATCATAATCAATATCAGTATATTCATTAAAGGATTCTTTTTCATTAGGTAATTTTAGTTTATTTATTTTATCATTAATGTCTTTTGAGTTTTTCTTTGAGTTTTCGTTTTTACTAGGGTAAACTTTTTTACTTTGAGGTAGATTTACTGATCCTATTTCTCTTAGCCTGAGAGGAGGATATTGTGGTTGAATATAATTTATCCTATCAGTTAAATCTTGGTATTCTTGTTCATAAATAGGGTTTATTTTATAATTGTTATCATAATTGTCTTGTTCATCAAAATATTTAATGTTTGTCATTCTAGTAAAACCTGGAGCTTATCAGAGAGGGGATTGGTGGATAAGATTATGCCTGAACTAAGGAGGGATTGGTGGATGAATGATACCTGGGTAAAGAATTCTTTTTCTTAAAAGAAACTGATCCAAAACTTATATTCAGATGACTTATTTATTATAGTTAATTCTAAGATTTTACAGTATTTCTGTATCTGATTTATACTGTTTTCAAACATACCCTTATGCACCCATCAGTTAGTCTTGCTGTTCACATACACACATGCCCAATTAAGTACTCTCCAATTCTAAACTGCCACACTTGGGCTACAAACGGGACCTTTTACGGAACACCTCAGGTGGCTTAAGTGAGACAACAACCAATTAAAGAATGCATACACATGGTGTTGAAACTGCAGCACAATCAAATACAGATGTACTGACCAAACTCTTAGAAATTAAAATAATAAACAGATCTTCTAACTATCAGTCTTGTCTTAACTTCTTTTAAAAAGAATAATTATCTACCCAGTAATTATTCATCCACCCATCTCTACCCTAATAAGCCATAACCCATCCACCACCCCTACAGATCACTACTCTCTCTCTCTTTATATATATATATATTATTTCAAAAGTACACGTGCAAATTTGTTATTTTAATAAGAAATTTTTTATACTTGAAATCCTATTAAATTATGAAGTACCTTATGTACTTATATATATATTAGGATATATATATATATATGTGTGTGTGTGTGTGTGTGTGTGTGTGTATACTTCCATAGTTCAAGTACTAGAGAAGAGAGAGAGAGAGAGAGAGAGAGAGAGAGAGAGAGAGAGAGATTGTGTTGTATCTTATCTTGATCTTCCATCCTTTCAAATCTATGGTTGTATACTTTCCAAGCAAATCTATGTACACTAGTCCTTATATGCATAAAATACTAGCCATATCTTGTACAAACCATCCTTTCTTCTACCAAAATCTTTCATAATCCAATCCAAAGTACCAAAACCTAGCCTTGCATGCCTAAAACTAGGTAGAAGTTGTACAAGCAAACCTTTATCCATTGGACAATAATTGTTAGGGGAAAATTTATCCATTGGATAAGAAGCCAAGCTTTCGCTATAAATAGCAAGCCATTCCAAGCATTCAACTCACACCTTTCCATACTTCAACTTATCTCTTTAGAAAGCTTGTGTTTTGTTCTTATTCTTGGTGTTCTTGAGTTCTTCTTGTGTTCTCATCCAAGACCGCCACTAAACCGCCACTTGACCACCCTTTCGATCCAAAAGTTTTAGTAATATTAGTTGAGATCTAGTTTCGAGAGAAACCTTTCTCGTTCGAACCTACCGGAAGCTACCGTAGGAAGTTACTCCGCCCGACGTACCATCTTTCCTCTGTAGTCGTCACTACCACCAAGAAAAACGGTAGGATTTTCCTATACTTCCTAACTCTAAATATAAGTATGCGTATTGTGTAGATTAGTCTTATCCCTACCCTAAGTATAATTAGAAATGTGTAGATTTATCTATATTGGAAGATAAAAGTATATCACTTGATTAGAAGTATTCGTATTTTGATTGAGCATGATTGAGTAATACAGAGTTGGATGATCTTGCTAGTTTAATTTCAAGATTACAATGAATGATTTATGTGTACTTATGTGAAAAGTCCTACTGCAGAGTCTATGCATAAAAACGAGACACGAAAATCGGAAAAGTAGAAACATGACACATATGGTGTGGTTAATGAAAAGACGTGTTGAAATGAAAAAATATTTTTGAAACTACATAATGGTCGGACGTGGTAGCCATTGTGTGGTGTGTGTGTGTGTGTGTATGCCAATGGAAATCCGGAGCAGCCTAACCATTGTGAGGTTGTGTGCGTTCCCATGGGAACCCGGAGCGGCGGAACCAAGGTATGGCTTGGTTATCCGTGGAGAGGAGCCAATGCAAATTGTGTGCCAATGGGAACCCGGAGTGGCGGAACTATTGTGCGGATACTCGGGAACTCGGAGCGGCAGAACCGAGGTTGGGTGTGATAAAGATGTGTTTTTCCAAAATATTGATTTGGTAAATGAAGGATGAAAATGGTGACACAATTTACGACGAGTCGCGTAGGAGAAACTCAGATGTCACAGACACCAACATTTGAATATTGATTGTGGATATGTCATTCTTATAGTTTCTATTGAATACGTATGTGCTATATGACCTGTAACTTGTAAGTTAAGGGTTAGTGGGTATATGTTTATTTTGCTGAGCTCTTGTAGCTCATGGCGTTACCTTTGGTGATTCTGACATATTATACTGGTGGCAACGCTGGTATAATGTGTCAGATTTTGTAGATGATCATGGAGAGCTGTTCACCTTGGACGCCTTTGGAACCGACGAGCTGGCTAGGATGAAGGAGCAGGCGGAGCTATATATAGGAACCATAATTTCCCTTTCCTTGTGTAAATAATGAACCCATGTGGGGGTTATGATGTAATGATAAGTCAGACTCCATTTAAGTTTTATTAATAAAATGTTTATTTAACGTACTCAAAATCAGGGGCATTAAAAGTCTAAACACCTATTAACCGTCACGTGTTTTGTTGTCTTCTATTCACATGACTAGTAGTCTAAACACCTATTAACTGTCACGTGTTTCTTTGTTTTCTCTTCACATGACTAGTAGTCTAAACACCAACTAACCGTCACGTATTTCCCAATTTTTCATTCTTCCATCACATAACTAGTAATCTAAACATCTACTAACCGTCACGTGTTTCGATATTTTCTCTTCACATGACTAGTAATCTAAACACCTACTACCCGTCATGTTTTTAACAATTTTTCCTTCTTCCGTCACAAGACTAATAGTCTAAACACCTACTAACTGTCACGTGTTTCGTTGTTTCCTCTTCACGTGACTAGTAGTTTAAACACCTACTAACCGTCATGTGTTTCAAAATTTTCATTCTTCCGTCACATGACTACTAGTCTAAATACCTACTAACCGTCACATGTTTCATTATTTTATTTTCATATGATTAATAGTCTAAACTCCACTAACCATCACGTGTTTCGTTATTTTCTGTTCACCTGACTAATAGTCTAAACCCCTACGAACTATCACGTGTTTCGTTGTTTTCTCTTCACATGACTAGTAGTCTAAACACCTATTAACCGTCATTGGTTTCATTATTTTTCATTCGTCCGTCACATGACTACTAGTCTAAATACCTACTAACCGTCATGTGTTTCGTTATTTTCTTTTCACATGACTAGTAGCCTAAACATCTACTAATCATTAAGTGTTTAGTTGTTTTCTTCTCACTTGACTAGTAGTCTAAATACCTACTAACCATCCTGTGTTTCATTATTTTTCCTCCATCCGTCCCATAACTAGTAGTCTAAACACCTACTAACCGTCACGTATTTCACTATTTTCCTTCTCTCGTCACATGACTATTAGTCTAAACACCTACTAACTGTCACGTGTTTCGTTATTTTTTTTTAACATGACTAGTAGTCTAAACACGTACTAACTGTTATGTGTTTTACTATTTTTCCTTCATCCGTCACATGACTAGTAGTCTAAACAACTACTAATCGTCACGTGTTTCACTATTTTTTCTTCTCCCATCACATGACCGGTAGTCCAAAAATCTACTAACCGTCACGTGTTTCGTTATTTTCGTTTCACGTGACTAGTAGTCTAAACACCTACTAATCGTAACGTGTTTCGCTGTTTTCTATTCACATAACTAGTAGTCTAGGTACCTACTAATCGTCACATGTTTCGTTGTGTTCTTTTCACATGACTAGTAGTTTTAACTCTTACTAACCGTCCTGTGTTTCATTACTTTTTCTTCATTGTCACATGACTAGTAGTCAAAACACCTACTAACTGTCACGTGTTTCTCTATTTTTCCTTCTACCGTCACATGACTAGTAGTCTTAACACCTATTAACTGTTACGTGTTTCTTTGTTTCCTCTTCGCATAACTAATAGTCTAAACACCTACTAACCATCTTGCATTTCATTATTTTTCATTTTTCAATCACATGAGTAGTTGTGTTAACATTAACTAACCGTCACGCGTTTCGTTATTTTCTCTTCACATGACAAATAGTTTAAACACATACTAACCGTGTTGTGTTTCACAATTTTTCCTTCTTTTGTCACATGACTTATAGTCTGAGCACCTACAAGCTGTCATGTGTTTCATTATTTTCAATTCTTCCATCACATGACTAGTAGTCTGAATACCTACTAAACGTCTCGTGTCTCACTCTTTTCTCTTCACTTGACGAGTAGTCTAAACACCAACTAATCGTCACATGTTTTGATGTTTTCTGTTCACATGACTAGTAATCTAAACACCTACTAACCGTCACGAGTTTCGTTGTTTTTCGATTCACATGACTTATAGTCTAAATACCTACTAGTCGTCACGTGTTCCGATGTTTTCTCTTCGCAAAACTCGTAGTTTAAACACCTACTAACAGTCCGGTGTGTCATTACTTTTCCTTCATCCGTCACATGACTAGTAGTCTAAATACCTTATAACTGTCACGTGTTTTCCTATTTTTGCTTTTCCCGTAGCATGACTGGTAGTCTAAACACCTTCTAACTGTCAGGTGTTTCACTATTTTTCGATCTCCCGTCTCAAGACTAGTAGTCTAAACACCTACTAACCGTCACGTGTTTCGTTATTTTCTATTCACATGACTAGTAGTCTAAACACCTACTAACTGTCATGTGTTTCGTTGTTTTTTCTTCACACGAATAGTAGACTAAACACCTACTAACCGTCGTGTGTTTCATTATTTTTCATTCTTCCGTCACATGACTAGTATTTTAAAAACCTAGTAACCATCACCTGTTTCGTTATTTTCTTTTTACATGACTAGTAGTCTAAACACCTACTAACCGTTACGTGTTTCGTTTTTCTATTCACATGACCAATAGTCTAAACAACTACTAACCGTCATATATTTGCTTATTTTTCATTCTTCCGTCACATGACTATTAGTCTAAACACACCTTCTAACCGTTACGTGTTTCGTTATTTCCTCTTAAAATGACTAGTAATCTAAACACCTACAAACCGTCATATGTTTCACAATTTTTTCTTCTCCCGTCACATAATTAATTGGCTAAACACCTAATAACCGTAACTTTTTTCGTTATTCTCTCTTCACATGACTAAAAGTTTAAACACCTACTAACCGTCATGTGATTCATAATTATTCCTTCTTTTGTCACATGACTAGTAGTCTAAACACCTATTAAACGTCATGAGTTTCGTTGTTTTCTATTCACATGGCTTGTAGTCTAAATACCTACTAATCGTCACGTGTTTCGTTGTTTTCTCTTCACATGACTAGTAATTTAAACACCTACTAACCGTCCTGTGTTTCATTACTTTTCTTTCATCCGTCACATGACTTGTAGTCCAAATACCTACTAATCGTCACGTGTTTCGTTGTTTTCTCTTCACTTGACTAGTAGTCTAAATACCTGCTAACTGTCACGTGTTTCACTATTTTTCCTTTTCCCGTCACATGACTGGTAGTATAAACACTTATTAACTGTCACGTATTTCACTATTTTTCATTCTCCCGTCTCATGACTAGTAGTCTAAACACCTATTAACCGTCACGTATTTCGTTATTTTCTGTTCACATGACTAGTAATCTAAACACCTACTAACCGTCACGTGTTTCGTTGTTTTTCTTCACAAGAATAGTAGTCTAAACACCTACTAGCCGTCATGTGTTTCATTATTTTTCATTCTTCCGTCACATGACTGGTAATTTAAATACCTATTAACCGTCACGAGTTTCGTTATTTTCTCTTCACATGACTAGTAGTCTAAAAACCTACCAACCGTGACGTGTTTCGTTTTTCTATTCACATGACTAATAGTCTAAACAACTAGTAACCGTCATGTATTTCCTTCTTTTTCATTCTTTCCTCACATGGCTAGTAGTCTAAACACCTTCTAACCGTCACGTGTTTCGTTATTTCCTCTGGACATAACTAGTAATCTAAACACCTACTAACCGTCATGTGTTTCACAATTTTTTTCCTTCTTCATTCACATGACTAATAGTCTAAACACCTAATAACTGAAACTTTTTTCGTTAGTTTCTATTCACATGACTAATAGTCTAAACACCGACTAACCGTCATGTGTTTCATAATTATTCCTTCTTTTGTCACATGACTAGTAGTCTAAACACTAAATAATCGTCACGTGTTTTGTCATTTTCTTTTAACATGACTAGTAGTCTAAACCTTTAAAAACCGTCACGTGTTTCGTTGTTTTCTTATTACATGATTAGTACTCTAAACACCTACTAACCGTCATGTGTTTCATTATTTTTCATTTTTCCGTCACATGACTAGTAATCTAAATACCTACTAATTGTTATGTGTTTCGTTATTTTCTTTCTACATGACTAGAAGTCTAAACACCAATTAACCGTAACGTGTTTTTTTGTTTGCTGTTCACATGACTAGTAGTCTAAATACCTATTAACCGTAACGTGTTTCACTGTTTTTAATTCACTTGACTAGTCTAAACACCTATTAATCGTCCTGTGTTTCTTTATTTTGCGTTCATCCGTCACATTACTAGTAGTCTAAACATCTACTATTCGTAACGTCATTCACTAATTTTCTTTCTCCCGTCACATGACTAGTATACTAAACACCTACTAACCGTCACGTGTTTAGTTATTTTCTTTTCACATGATTAGTACTCTAAACACCTACTAACCGTCATGTGTTTCACAATTTTCCTTCTTCCGCCACATGACTAGTGTTCTAAACACCTACTAACCGTCACGTGCTTCGTTATTTTCTCTTCACATGACTATTAATCTAAACATCTACTATTCGTCACGTCATTCACTATTTTTCTTTCTCCAGTCACATGACTAGTATACTAAACACCTACTAACCGTCACGTGTTTTGTTATTTTCTTTTCACATGACTAGTACTCTAAACACCTACTAACCGTCATGAGATTCACAATTTTTCTTCTTCCGCCACATGACTAGTTGTCTAAACACCTACTAACCGTCACATGTTTCGTTATTTTCTCTTCAGATGACTGGTAGTCTAAACACATATTAACCGTCTTGTGTTTTCAATTTTTCCTTTTTTTGTCACATGACTAGAAGTCTAAACACCTATTAACCGTCACGTGTTTCATTATTTTCATTTCACATGACTAGTAATCTAAACCCTACTAACCGTCACGTGTTTCGTTGCATTCTCCTCACACGACTAGCAGTCTAAACACCTATTAACCATCATGTGTTTCATTATTTTTAATTCTTCGGTCGCATGATTAGTAGTCTAAGCACCTACTAACCGTCACGTGTTTCACTCTTTTTTGCTTCTCCCGTCACATGAGTAGTAGTCTAAACACCTACTAACCGTCACGTGATTCGTTATTTTCTCTTCACAAGACTAGTAGTCTAAACACCTAGTATCTGTCATGTGTTTTACCATTTTTCCTTCATCTTTCACGTGACTAGAAATCAAAACAAATACTAACTGTCACGTGTTTTACTATTTTTTTTCTTCTCCCGTCACAAAATTAGTAGTCTAAACATCAACTAACCGTTACGTGTTTCGTTATTTTCTCTTCACATTACCAGTAGTCTAAACACCTACTAACCGTTACGTGTTTCATTATTTTCTGTTCACATGACTAGCTGTCTAAACACCGACTAACCGTCACATGTTTCGTTGTTTTCCTTTCACATGACTAGTAGTCTAAACTCTTACTAACCGTCATGTGTTTCATTATTTTTCATTCTTCTGTCACATGACTAGTAGTCAAAATACCTACTAACGGACACTTGTTTCGTTATTTTCTCTACACATGACTATTAGTCTTAAAACCTACTAACCGTCACGTATTTCAAATTTTTTTCCTCTAATAACACATGACTAGTAGTCTAAACACCTCTTAACCGTCACGTCTTTCGTTATTTTCTATTCATATGACTACTAGTCTAAACACCTACTAATTGTCATGTCTATTACTATTGTTCCTTCTTCTGTCACTAACTAGCAGTCTAAAGCCCTACTAACCGTCATGTGTGGTGCTATTTTTTTCTTTTTTTAGTCACATGATCAGTAGTTCAAACATCTACTAACCGTCACTTGTTTCATTATTCTTCCCACATGACTAGTAGTCTATTACCTTCAAACCGTCACGTGTTTCACTGTTTTCTGTTCACACGACTAGTAGTCTAAATACCTACTAACCGCCATGTGTTTAATTATTTATTATTCTTCCGTCACATGACAAGTAGTCCAAAAATCTACAAACCGTCACGTGTTTCGCTCACAATTTTTTTTCTTCTTTTGTAATATAACTAGTAGTCTAAACACCAAATGACTGTTACGTGTTTCGTTGTTTTCTCTTCCCATGTCAAGTAGTTTAAACACCTACTAACCGTGACGTGTTTCATTATTTTCTCTTCACAAGACTAGAAGTCTAAATACCTATTAACCGTCATGTGTTTTGTTATTTTCCGTTCACATGACTAGTAGTCTAAACCCCTACTAACCGTCACGTGTTTCGTTGCATTCTGCTCACATGACTAGTAGTCTAAACACTAACTAACCATCACGTGTTTCACAATTTTTGCTAGACACGACTAGTAGTCAAACTCATACTAACCGACCGTCATGTGTTTTACTATTTATCCTTCATCCGTCACGTGACTAGTAGTCTAAAGAACTACTAATCTTCACGAGTTTCACTATTTTTCCATCTTTCGTCACATGAGTACTAGTGTAAACATCTACTAACCGTCACGTGTTTCATTATATTTTCTTCACATGACTAGTAGTCTAAACACCTACTAACCGTCACGTGTTTCGTTGCTTTCTGTTCACATGACTAGAAGTCTAAACACCGAACAACTGTCACGTGTTTCGTTATTTTCTCTTCACAAGACTAGAAGTCTAAACAGTTAATAACTGTCATATTTTAAAACATTTTTCCTTCTTCCGTCACATGACTATTAGTCTAAACACCTACTAACCGTCATGTGTTTCATTATTTTTCATTCTTCCGTTACATGACTAGTAGTCTAAATACCTACTAACCGTCACTTGTTTCGTTCTTTTCTCTTCACATGATTAGTAGTCTAAACGCCTACTAATCGTCACGTGTTTCGTTGTTTTCTGTTCACGTAACTAGTAGTCTAAACAACTACTAACCGTCATTTGTTTCAAAAATTTTCCTTCTTTTGCCACATGACTAGTAGTCCAAATATCAACTAACCGTCATGTGTTTCATTAGATTTCACTCTTTTGTCACATAACTAGTAGTCTAAACACCTACTAATCTTAACGTGTTTCGTTGTTTTCTGTTCACATGACTAGTATTCTAAACACCTATTAACCGTCAGGTGTTTCACAAATATTCCGTCTTTTGTCACATGACTAGTAGTCTAAACACCAACTAACTGTCATGTGTTTCATTATTTTTCATTCTTCCGTCACATGACTAGTAGTCTAAATACCTACTATACGGCACGTATTTCATTTTTTTCTCTACGCATGATAGGTAATCTGAACACCAACTAACCCTCATGTGTTTCAGAATTTTTACTTCTTTTGTCACGACTAGTAGTCTAAACACCAACTAACCGTCATGTCTTTCATTCTTTTTCATTCTTCTGTCACATAACTGGCAGTCTAAATACCTACTAACCGTCACTTTTTTCGTATTTTCAGTTGACATGACTAGTAATCTAAACACCTCCTAACCGTCACGTGTTTCACAATTTTTCCTTCATCCGTCAAATGACTTGTAGTCTAAACACCTACTAACCGTAATGTGTTTCGTGGTTTTCTGTTGAAATGACTAGTAGTCTAAACACCAAATAACCGTCACGTGTTTTGTTGTTTTCTGTTCACATGACTAGTAGACTAAACAACTACTAACCGTTATGTTTTTCACAATTTTTCCTTCTTCCGTCACATGACTACTAGTCTAAACACCTACTAACTGTCAAGTAATTCGTTGTTTTCTGTTCGCATGACCAGTAGTCTAAACCCCGACTAACCGTCACGTGTTTCGTTATTTTCTCTTCACACTACTAGTAGTCCAAGCACCAACTAACCGTCACGTGTTTCACAAATTTTCCTTCTTCCATCACATAACTAATAGTCTAAATACCTACTAACCATTATGTGTTTGATTATTTTTAATTCCTCCTTTACGTGACTAGTAGTCCAAACAACTAGTAACCGTCACGTCTTACACTATTTTTGCATCTCCCGTCACATGACTAGTAGTCTAAATACCTACTAACCGTCATGTGTTTTACTATTTATCCTTCATCCGTCACGTGACTAGTTATCTAAATGACCATTAACGGTCATGTGTTTCACTATTTTTCCTTCTATCATCACATGAGTAGTAGTGTAAACATCTACTAACCGTCACGTGTTTCGTTATTTTCTCTTGACATGGCTAATAGTCTAAACACCTACTCTCCGTCACATGTTTCGTTGTTTTCTATTCACATGACTAGTAGTCTAAACACCGAATAACCATCACGTGTTTCGTTATTATCTCTACACACGACTAGTACTCTAAACACCTACTAACCGTCATGTTTTTCACAATTTTTCCTTCTTCCGTCACTTGACTAGTAGGCTAAACACCTACTAACCGTCATGTGTTTCTTTATTTTTCATTCATCTGTCACATGACTAGTAGTCTAAATACCTACTAACCGTCTCGTGTATCGTTATTTTCTGTTCACTTGACAAGTAGTCTAAATACCTACTAACCGTCATGTTTTTCATTGTTTTCTGTTCACATGACTAGTAGTCTAAACAACTACTAACCGTCATGTGTTTCAAAAATTTTCCTTCTTTTGTCACATGACTAGTAATTTAAATATCTACTAACTGTCATGTGTTTCATTAATTTTCGTTCTTCTTTCACATGACTAGTAGTCTAAATACCTACTAACCGTCACATGTTTCGTTATTTTCTCTTCAAATGACTAGTAGTCTAAACACCTACTAACCGTCACGTGTTTCGTTGTTTTCTGTTCACATGATTAGAAGTCTAACATCTATTAACCGTCAGGTGTTTCACTATTATTCCTTCTTTTGTCACATGACTAGTTGTCTAAACAACTACTAACCGTCATGTGTTTCATTATCTTTTATTCTTCCGTCACATGACTATTAGCCTAAATACCTACTAACCGTCACATGTTTCGTTATTTTCTCTTCACATGACTAGTAGTCTAAACAACAAGTAACCGTCATGTGTTTGCAAATTTTTCCTTCTTTTGTCACATTACTAGTAGTCTAAACATCTTCTAACCGTCATGTGTTTCATTATTTTTCATACTTCCGTCACATGACTTGTAGTCTAAATACCTACTTACCGTCACATGTTTCGTTGTTTTCTGTTCACAAGACTAGTAGTCTAAACACCTACTAACCGTCACGTGCTTCGTTTTTTTGTCTTCACACGACTAATAGTCTGAACACCTATTAACCATCATGTGTTTCACAATTTTTCCTTCTTCTGCCACATGACTAGTAGTCTAAACACCGACGAACTATCACGTGTTTCGTTATTTTTTTCTTCACATGACTAGTAGTACAAACACCTACTAACCGTCATGTGTTTCCCAATTTTTCCTTCTTTTGTCAAATAACTAGAAATCTAAACACTCACTAACCGTTACGTGTTTTGCTATTTTCTGTTCACATGACTAGTAGT
Source organism: Rhododendron molle (assembly GCA_025413875.1). NCBI lineage: Eukaryota > Viridiplantae > Streptophyta > Magnoliopsida > Ericales > Ericaceae > Rhododendron > Rhododendron molle. The sequence goes on from CM046388.1 coordinate 40,391,378, forward strand.
CTAAACCCTACTATCCGTCACGTGTTTTGTTGCTTCTCCTCTCATGACTAGTAGTCTAAACACCTACTAACCGTCATATGTTTTACTTGTATTGCTTATCCCATCACATGACTATTAGTCTAAACACCTAGTAACCGTCACGTGTTTCGTTATTTTCTCTTCACATGACAAGTAGTCTAAACATCTACTAACCGTCACGTGTTTTACCACTTTCCCTTCATCCGTCACACGACTAGTGGTCTAAACGACTACTAACCGTCACGTGTTTCACTATTTTTTCTTCTCCCGTCACTTGACTAATAGTCTAAAAATCTACTAACCGTCACGTGTTTGGTTATTTTCTTTTCACATAACTTGTAGTCTAAACACCGTCAAGTATTTCGTTGTTTTCTGCTCACATGACCAGTAGTCTAAACCCCGACTAACTGTCACGTGTTTCGTTATTTTCTTTTCACACGACCAGTCGTTTAAAGCCCTACTAACCGTCACGTATTTCGTAATTTTCTCTTCACAAGACTAATAGTCTAAACACCATTTAATCGTCATGTGTTTTACTATTTTTCCTTGTCATGTCACATGACTAATAGTCTAAACACCTGCTAACCGTCACGTTTTGTGCTCTTTTTTTCCTTCTTCCATCACATGACCAGAAGTCTAAACACCAACTAACCGTCACTTGTTTAATTATTTTCCCAAAACGACTAGTAGTCTAAACACCTATTAACCGTAACTTGTTTAATTATTTTCCCCATATGACTAGTAGTCTAAACACCTCCTAACCGACATGTGTTTCAGCGTTTCACTATATTTCCTTCTTCCACCACTTGACTAGTAGTCTAAACACCTACTAACAGTCAGTGTTTCAATGTTCTCTATTCACTTGACTAGTAGTCTAAACACCTACTCACTGTCATGTGTTTCACAAATTTTCCTTCTTTTGTCCCATGACTAAAAGTGTAAATATCTACACCCCGTGATGTGTTTCTTTATTTTTCATTCTACCACCACGACTAGTAGTCTAAACACCTTCTAACTGTCATGTGTTTCGCAATTTTTCCTTCCTCTACCACATGACTAGTAGTCGAAATACTTACTAACCGTCACGTATTTGTCAAATTTCTGTCCACATGACTAGTAGTCGAAACACCTCATAACCGTCATGTGTTTCAGCGTTTCACTATTTTTCCTTCTTCCACCACATGACTAGTAGTCTAAACACCTACTAACTGTCACGTGTATCACAATTTTTCCTTTCTTCGGCACATGACTAGTTGTCTAAACACCTACTAACTGTCATGTGTTTCACAATTTTTCCTTCCTCCGCCACATTACTATTAGTCAAAACACATACATACAGTCACGTGTTTCACTATTTTTCCTTCTTCCGCGCCATGAATAGTAGTCTAAACACCAACTAACCGTCACGTGTTTCACTATTTTTCCTTCCTCCGCCACATGACTAGTAGTCTAAAAACCTATTAACTGTCACGGTATTCGCTATTTTCTCTCCACATGACTAGTAGTCTAAACACTTACTAACCGTTACGTGTTTCACTATTTTTTCTCCATCCGCCACATGACTAGTAGTCTAAACACCTACTAACCGTCACGTGTTTCACTATTTTTTCTCCACATGACTAATAATCTAAACACCTACTAACCGTAACGTGTTTCAATATTTTGCCATCTTCCGCCACATGATTTGTAGTCTAAACCCCTACTAATAGTCACGTGCTTCGATATTTTCTCTCCACATGACGAGAAGCCTAGACACCTCATAACCGTTACGTGTTTCACTATTTTTACTCCTTCCGCCACATGACTAGTAGTCTAAACACCTACCAACGGTCATGTGTTTTGCTATTTTCTATCCACATGACTATTTGTCTAAACTCCTACTAACCGTCATGTGTTTCACTATTTTTCCTTCTGCCACCACATGACAAGTAGTCCAAACACCTACTAATCGTCACGTTATTCGCAATTTTCTATCCACATGACAAGTAGTCTAAACATCTAGTAACCGTTACGTATTTCACTATTTTCCATTCTTCCGCCACATGACTAGTTGTCTAAACAACGACTAACCGTCACGTGTTTCGCTATTTCTCTCCACATGACTAGTAGTCTAAACACCTTCTAACCGTGACGTGTTTTACTATTTTTCCTTCATCCGCCACATGACTAGTAGTCTAAACACTTACAAACCGTCTCGTGTTTCGCAATTTACTCTCCACATGACTAATAATCTAAACACCTACTAATTGTCACTTGTTTCTTTATTTTTTTTCCTTTCTCCGCCACATGACTAGTAGTCTTAACACCTACAAACCGTCACATGTTTCGCATTTTTCTCTCCACAAGACTATGAGTATAAACACCTACTCACCGTCACATGTTTGACTATTTTTCCTTCTTCCGTCACATGACTAGTAGTCTAAACACCTACAAACAGTCACGTATTTCGCTATTTTATCTCCACATGACTAGTAGTCTAAATACCTACTAACCGTCACGTGTTTCGCTATTTTGCCATCTTCCGCCACATGACTTTTAGTCTCAACACCTACTAACCTTCACGTGTTTCGCTATTTTCTCTCCACATGACGAGTTGCATAAACACCTACTAACCGTTACGTGTTTCACTATTTTTACTCGCTCCACCACATGACTTGTAGTATAAACACCTATCAACTGTCAAGTGTTTTGCTATTTTCTCTCCACATGACTAGTAGCATAAACACCTACTAAACGTCACGTGTTTCAGTATATTTCCTTCCTCCGGCGCATTACTAGTTGTCTAAACACCTACTTACCGTTACGTGCTTCACTATTTTACCTTCTTCCACCACATGACTAATAGTCTAAACACCAACTAACTGTCTTGTGTTTCGCTATTTTTCCTTCCTCCGCCACACGAGTAGTAATCTAAAACCTACTAACCGTCACATGTTTCACAATTTTCTCTCCACAAGACTACTAGTCCAATCACCTACTAACCGTGACGTGTTTTACTATTTTTCCTTCCTTCGCCACATGACTAGTAGTCTGAAAACCGACAAACAGTCTTGTGTTTCGCAATTTTCTCTCCACATGACTAGTAATCTAAACACCTACAAACTGTCACGTGTTTCTTTATTTTTGCTTCCACCGTCACATGACTAGTAGTTTAAACACCTACAAACCGTCACGTGTTTCGCAATTTTCTCTCCACATGACTATGAGTTTAAACACCTTATAACCGTCACAAGTTTCAATTTTTCCTTCTTCAGCCACATGACTAGTAGTCTAAACACCTACAAACAGTCACGTATTTCACCATTTTATCTCCACATGACTAGTAGTCTAAACACCTACTAACCGTAACGTGTTTCAATATTTTTCCTTCCCTTGGCACATTTCTAGTAGTCCAAATACCTACTAACCGTCACGTGTTTCACTATTTTCCTTTCTTCGGCACATGACTAGTTGTCTCAACACCTACTAACCGTCACGTGTTTCGCAATTTTTCCTTCCTTCGCCACATGACTAGTAGTTGAAACACCTACTTATCAGCACGTGTTTCACTATTATTTCTTCTTCCGCCACTTGACTAGTAGTCTGAACACCAACTAACCGTCACGTGTTTCACTATTTTTCCTTCCTCCGCCACATGACTATTAGTCTAAACACCTACCAACCGTCACGTGTTTCCGTGTTTTCTGTTCACGCGATTAGTAGTCTAAACACCTACTAACCCACATGTGTTTCACAATTTTTCCTTCTTCCGCCACATGACTAGTAGTCCAAACACCTACTAACTATCACGTGTTTCGTTATTTTCTCTTCACATGAGTAGTAGTCTAAACACCTACTAACCGTCATGTGTTTCATCATTTTTCCATCTTTTGTCACGTAACAAGAAATCTAAACTCCTACTAACCGTCACGTATTTCACTATTTTCTGTTCACATGACTAGTAGTCTAAACATCTACTAACCGTCAGAAGTTTTACTATTTTTGCTTCTCCCGTCACATGAATAGTAGTCTAAAAACCACTGACCGTCACGTCTTTCATTGTTTTCTCATCACATGACTAGTAGTCTAAACACCTACTAACCGTCATGTGTTTACTATTTTTCCTTCATCCGTCACGTGACTAGTAGTCTAAAAACCTACTAACCTTCAGGTGTTTCACTATTTTCCTTCTGCCGTCACATGACAAGTATTTTAAACATCTACTAACCGTAAGGTGTTTCGAAATTTTCTATTCACAAGACTAATAGTCTAAACTCCTATTAACCGTCTTGTGTTTTACTATTTTTCCTTGTTTCGTCACATGACTGGTTGTCTAAAAACCTAATAACCGCAATGTTTTGTGCCCTTTTTTTCCTTCTACCATCACATGACCAGAAGTCTAAACACCAACTAACCATCACTTGTTTAATTATTTTCCCCGAATGACTAGTTGTCTAAACACCTACTAACCGTCACTTGTCTAATTATTTTCCCCAAATGACAAGTAGTCTAAACCCCTCCTAACCGTCATGTGTTTCAGCGTTTCACTATTTTTCCTTCTTGCACCACTTGACTAGTAGTCTAAACACCTACTAACAGTCACGTGTGTCAATGTTCTCTATTCACTTGACTAGTAGTCTAAACACCAACTTACCGTCATGTGTTTCACAAATTTTCCTTCTTTTGTCACATGACTAATAGTCTAAATATCTACACACCTGTAGACACCTCCCGTGCGGGGCATCACCATACTGTTAATCATCATGTGTTTGCTCGATTGGTTTCTTGCTTCATAAACCAAGATCGTGGACATTCCCATGGCTAGGAACATTGCCACATGATAGTGGTTATCATCAAAATAGAGTCGCCACCTAGTTTATTAAAACTAGGAAAATAGACAGAGATTCTGGATACGGAAGCCAAAAGTACAGTAAGGGGAAGGTGTTAGGCACCCCTCTCTGCCTAGCCGTGAGGCTAGCCCATAATTGCTCGGCATAAGACATATAGATGCTTTATTCAAATCAAACATGTAACCTGTTTTCAAGCCTTAAACAGTAAATATGGTGAGCCAAGACTGTAAATAAATCATGCATCAGAAAGCAGTAAATAAATCAAAGCTGTGCCAGCAGATCGATCACTCGGTCGGCGAATGGATGTCGCGGCCGAGGGATCTTGCTGATTCAATGTACCGACCGAGGCATTGAAGCCCCGGCTGGTGTTCTTCCTCACACTAGACAGAAAGGTTAACGAATAATCAAAACACCAAGATTAAAGATAAATACGAAAAATAAACCAAACCAGAGGCCGTTGGGCCTCACCACCTTGATCCCTCAGTTGCTTGATTGCTTCGAATTGATTGGGATTGACTGATTGATTGTCTCTTGAACGAAACCCCAGGTTTAGGGTTTGAACTCCGGGGTTTGACCGTCGGATCGATGGCCGCCTTCGGGAGGTTGGGGCTTTTGTAGAGAGGGTTTGTATGAGTATATGGGCAGAGCTTCGTGACTGATGAGAGGTTGTAGATCTATGAATTTCCTCTTTTTTCGTTCTATCCGAGGGCCTCTTTATATAGGCAAGGGGGTGACTCACTCGGTCCAATCAAATCACGGGATTGCAATTGCAATTGCATTGCAATTTGAACTCTTCGTTGCAATCTCTGAACGTAGCCTGAACGCATCAGAAAGGATATCGGGATTGGATCAAAGAACCGATAGAAGGTTCGAGAGTCTGGAAAAAGGTCGATCTGGCAACCGAGCGAAGGATGTCGCGGTCGAGGAATGGATGTGGTGGCCGAGCCATTGATCTGGCGGCCGAGGCTTTGATCTCTCAGGGAGATTTTGCTAGCAACAGGTTGCTCGGGTGAGGAATGGATGTTAAGGCCGTGAGATCGATGTTACGGCTGACCGATGGATTTTCCTAACACACTCTGTTTCTGTTTGAAAGGCTATCTGGCTCTGGATTGGGTCCTCTAAGTGGCTCAAAGTTCGTACCATAAGTCCATGGGTTTCACAAGAAGGCAATCAGCAATCAGCAATCATCGAATCCGTATCATCATCGGGATGGTCCCAAGGTGGGAGTTGATATAATCGTTAGGCCAAATTGAGGTGTCTACAGATGCCCCTCTTTGACTGAGCTCAGACGGATCGCGAGACATGTTTGAGTGAAAGTCAAAGCTGTAAAAGCAACTCAATTTAGTCCAACCACTATTCCAAGGGTTTTAAAAAAAAAGGTTTTGTTATGGTCGGGCCGGGAGGCTGCCTACGTATTCCTCAAGGGAAATTCAGACCAATCGTAGTTCGGGGAAAAAGTTTTTGTTATGGTCGGGCCAGGAGGCTGCCTACGTATTCCACAAGGGAAATTCGGACCAATCGTAGTTCGGGGAAAAAGTTTTTGTTATGGTTGGGCCAGGAGGCTGCCTACGTATTCCACAAAGGAAATTCAGACCAATCGTAGTTTGGGGGGCAATAAAAAGAAAAAGTTTAGAGGGTTAGAGACAGAAGACGTACCTTCGGGCTTTAAAAGCCGTAGTGCAACGTACTGGGTAATGCCAGGGTTTTGGCGGAAAGTAGTTGAAGGAGCGCGGGGCTGTCGGGAAAGCTTTTGCGGAGAGTTACCTTAGTATTTTGGGGTAGATTAGTACACGGCAGGTGTGTTTGCTTTTCCTGATCATCCTTACTTTAGCTGAAGGGAGCTCGGTAGAATAGCCTATTCTTGCGAATGAGCTGGAAGGAATTGTTGTAATTGGGGCGGAATCCAAGCCATCTGCGGGGATGAATCGGATGCTAGTTTTGAGATAGGGGTGGAATCCAAGTCATCTTCCGGAGACGAGTTGGATACCGTTTTTTTTGAGACGCGGGAAGCGCAGGGCCAGTAACTGATGCACGGAGCATTTGGATGAAGGAACTGAGGCACAGAGCCAGTTTACCAGGCGTAGAGCTTGAGGTGTTGGAGCTTTGAGCTTTGATCGGACCGAAGCACGGAGCTGGTTTTGATCATAGGTGAGAGCTTAGAAGATGAAACCGAAGTGCGGAGCTGGTGTTGATAGTTCAAAGATCTTTGCCTTCAGGAGGTGAAAACTTGAAATGTCAAAGCTTCGAGCTTTGACGTGATTGAACCGAGGCGTAGAGCCGGTTGTATTCTGATGGTCTGTGCGTGGAGCATTCTCATCATAAAATTTGGCGTAGAGCCAAAAGATCGAGGTTCTGGACCGATCACTAAAACCGAGGCGTAGAGCTGGTTGATTGCAAGATTGACCTGCGAGTGAGTGAGAGATGCAAAACATAGGATGTATGTATTATGATTTTTGTTAGATGTGAACAAACATGATTATGTAGACTCGATGTGATAATGGTGATGCAATATATGCACGGGCCCGTGCGTGTGTGTTTGATATAAGCTTAAATCTTCTTTCAAGTTCCGGACTTGAGCACTCAGAGCGTAGAACTCGAGCATTCGGCCAGCAAAATCCGAGCATTCAAAGTACAGGCTTTGAGCATCCAGTACGCAGTGGTTGGGCATTCAAGCGTAGAGCTTGCGCATTCAAGTGTAGAACTTGAGCATCCAATACACAGTGATTGGGTGTTCGAAGAGTTTCGAGCATTCAAAATGTTGGATTTTGAGCGTTCGGGCGTAGAGCCCGAGAATTGATGATATCTTGCTTGGGGTGGCGTAGAGCCTACTGAGAGTTGTTACGGCGTAGAGCCAGTTGAAGTGGTTACGGCTTTGAGCCAGTTGAGATAGAGGGCGTGGAGTCGCTGAGTAGTGGGCTTGGAGCCGCTGAGTTGATAACAGGCGTAAAGCTGTAGATATAATGGGCTTTGAGCCGCTAAGAGGTGGGCTTAGAGCCGCTGATATTGAATGCGGGCTTTAAGCCGCTTGATTGGCGAACACGGGCATTGAGCCGCTGAGATAAGAAGCCTGTCTTGGAAATGGGCTTAGAGCCGCTGATGAACCATTGACAGGGATTGAGCTTGGTGCTGCTACATTAATGGGCTTCGTGCTGCTGAATTGGTAGATATGGGCATGGAGCCATTGGGCTGTAATGAACTGGAATTTGGTGTTGCTAAACGATGGTGAGCTCAGGGCTGTCGAGTGATAGCTCGGAGCTATTGAATGATAGCTAGGAGCTGTTGAGTGATTGGTTAGCTTAGAACTCGAACCTGTTGATCTCAAGAGGCGTTTTATGGAGAGAGGACTTCTTCGTGTTCGGGCGTGGCCCCAAGGTTGGTTTAATCATTGGTTTTGTTGATCATGGACCCAAAACTTCATAATGGCTTGAGTTGGTGCATTGAGCAAGATCTGGTGCTGCTATGGGAGATTAATCAGGGGGCCAGAAGATCGATCTATCGGCCGAGCAATGGATGTAGCGGCCGAGGTATCAATGTTTCGGTCGTGAAAAAGCCAAAAGTCAGAAAATCGATTTAAGTTGAGTTCAATCGATCTCACGGCTTTTTTCAATCATCATTCCCTTCTTCCTCTCCTTTGATCGAGCGATTACCTCCGCTTCTCCCTCTTATCGACAACCGCCGTTTGCCGCCGTCACTTTCTTCTGACCACCACGACCGTCTTCCTCGGCTGCTATGGCCTCGTCTCCTCCTCCTCCGTCTGACACCACCGCTGGTGCTCCTTCATCTTCTACTGCCGTGCCCAGAGATACGGGCAAGGCACCGGCCGTTGAGGCCACAATTTTGGGCGGGGTTTCGAGTACCTGCATTCTTTGTTCAGCCCGCCGCATGCCTGCTGTTGGGGGAGGTTCTTCGCAGCCCACTCCTCCTAACACTGAGTTCGAGATCCCTTCTGACGTGGGTAGTGGCGCTTTGCCGTCGTTTGATGCTACCACGTATACCCCTTTGGTTCACATTATTGGGGGTGGTGGTTCGTTGCGATACCGTCCTCCTCTCTGCGACGCTTCGGCTGAGATTCTGCATAAGGACCCGGAGCAGCACTTTGGTTTCACGAACCGGAAGGTAATTTTTCCTGCAAACAAATTTGTTCGTAATAAACTTTATGAAGTTGTAATTGATATTTGAATTGGAAACTGAGTCCTTTAAAATTGCCCCCTGTTTAGGCATTTTTGTTATTGTATTGATTTCTTCTCGCAATTTGCAGGCAAATGAGAAGCTACGTATGTTGGGGAGTGGTCCACAGGTATTTGAGTGGTACGAGAGGCTTCCTCAGAGTGCTAGGGATGCAGTTGCCTTGGCCGGCTTTGAGCGGCTGATACTGGGTTTCCGCCTTCCGAAGGCGGAGCTAGGCTTGACCACGGCGCTTGTGGAGAGGTGGTGGGATACCACCAACACCTTTCATCTCCTTGAGGCTGGAGAGATGACCATCACGCCTGGTGATTTTGCCTTGCTTACAGGTTTGAGGGTGGGCGGTGACCCTCTTCCGATTGACCCGCGGATCCATGAGCGGAGAGGTGCTTTTGACTATCTCTTGGGAAAGACCCCTACTGTGTCTGAGAGCAGCCACATCACCTATACCTGGCTTCGGGAGCAGTTTGATCATACGGGTATTCTGACAGAGGTATCTCTTCCCCAGCTAGTATGGGCTTTCCTTCTCTACCTTCTTGGACAGACCTTGTTTTGCAACAAGGAGAACTCAGTGCACGTTCAGTTCTTGGCTGCTTTGGTGGACTTGGAGACCATAGCAGAGTTTGACTGGGGGACCCCTGCTTTGGCCACATTGTATGGTCATTTGAGCGCTTGCTCGCGAGGCGTTAGCCTATCACTGGGTGGGCACCACCGTGTCCTTGAGGTATGCTAGTATTTTTGGTTATTCCTTCATTTGTTTTGATTTCTGCAACTCATGTTTGCCTTCCATTTTTGCTTGCAGCTCTGGGCTTTTGAGCATCTGTTACAGTTCCCTCCTCCCACTGATCATAGAGAACCTAGGTTCGTTCCACGGGCGGCCCGTTGGTTGAAGGGAATTCGAAAGAAGAGGTCGCCTGCTATGGACCTGCCGGCTTGGAGACGAGTTTTGGATCATCTGACAGTGGATCAGGTATGTTGTACCTACTCTTGGATTTCCATGTGATCTACTTTGCTATCTACACTGTTATCTGTCCTTGTTGCAGGTGCGCTTTGATCCGTGGGGGACCTTACTTGATGATGCTCCTTTGGAGTTGACCTCTGCTAGGGCTTTGGACAGCCAGCACTTCCTCTTGGAGGGGCCCTTCTCAAGAGCTTGGTATCTTGGGGAGAGAGTAGCGAGCCAGTACTTCCCACGCTCTGAAGCGTTGCAGTTTGTTCCCCTTCCTCCTCCAGCTGGTATGAGGTCGACTCATCTTTTGACAGGAGAGGGCTTGCTTCTTGCTCTTGAGAGACGGCTGGCTGTAGATTTTCTTCGGGAGGGAGATTACTCAGCCTTTCGTTTGGCTTCGCTGACTCTACCTACTGCTACTACTGATGTTGCTGCTGCCACTCCTGTTTGGCCACGGGCTCCTAGTTTCATTTCTTTCCATAATGCTAATAGGGAAGAGGAGCGTCTACCACTGACACCATGTGCCTCCCAGCTGTATGTGCTTCCTGCCGGGGTTCCTCAGGTAATATTGCAGATCTTCTTTGTTAGTGTTGCTTTCAACATTTTTCCCTTGCTTTGCTATATGATGATCTTCCTTGCAGGTGCCTGCTGACATAGTCCAGGAGTGGCTACGTGCATTTCAGAGTGCAGAGGCTTCGGTTCGACGACAGCGGAGTCGGATAGTTGCGGTATGTATCCTTTGATTTCTTCCATTTCCATTCCATATTCTATGTGAACCTGAATGTCCATATTGTGTTCTTTGTAGCTTGAAGCGGTGCAGGTGCCGATGGTATCGGTTACCTAGAGTGCTGGAGTCAGTGAGGGTGGGAGCACTAGGGCTGGTGATAGAGCTGCTGGAGCTGGTGATGGAGATGCGGATGATGGGGGCGCCAGAGCTGATGCCAGAGCTGGACTTTTGATTTCATCCTTCTTCCTCACGTCATGCGCCCAAGAGGGGCCGTGGGCAATAGCTTTCTTTTTTTCTTTGTACCTGTAATTGTTAGTTCCAAGACAGATAATGATATTGTCTTTTTTATGAAGCAACTTCAGCATGTTTTGGGCAAGTACTGTACTTTACCCTGAGATATTCTGAATTTGTATGCCATGGTTTGAAAGCTTTATGGAAGTTAAAACAACAACAAATTGAAACAAGGGCCGAGGAATGGATTACTCGGCCGAGGACTCTATTCTTCGGCCCCTACTTCTTAATTCCTAAAGGAGCTGGACTTTTGTTTTTAGCCAACATAAGACATATAGATGCTTTATTCAATTCAAATACGTAACCTGTTTTTAAGCCTTAAACAGTAAATAAGGTGACCCGAGACTGTAAATAAATCATGCATCAGAAAGCAGTAAATAAATCAAAGCTGTGCCAGCAGATCGATCACTCGGCCGGCGAATGGATGTCACGGCCGAGGGATCTTGCTGATTCAATGTACCGGCCGAGGCATCGAAGCCCCGGCTGGTGTTCTTCCGCACACCAGACAGAAAGGTTAACGAACAATCAAAACACCAAGATTAAAGATAAATACGAAAAATAAACCAAACCAGAGGCCGTTGGGCCTCACCACCTTGACCCCTCAGTTGCTTGATTGCTTCGGATTGATTGGGATTGACTAATTGATTGTCTCTTGAACGAAACCCCAGGTTTAGGGTTTGAACTCCAGGGTTTGACCGTCGGATCGATGGCCGCCTTCGGGAGGTTGGGGCTTTTGTAGAGAGGATTTGTATGAGTATATGGGCAGAGCTTCGTGACTGATGAGACGGTGTAGATCTATGAATTTCCTCTCTTTTCGTTCTATCCGAGGGCCTCTTTATATAGGCAAGGGGGTGACTCACTCGGTCCAATCAAATCACAGGATTGCAATTGCAATTGCATTGCAATTTGAACTCTTCGTTGCAATCTCTGAACGTAGCCTGAACGCATCGGAAAGGATATCGGGATTGGATCAAACAACCGACAGAAGGTTCGAGAGTCTGGAAAAAGGTCGATCTGGCGGCCGAGCGAAGGATGTGGCGACCGAGGAATGGATGTGGCGGCCGACACTACTACAATAAACCATAAAGATCACAGCTATTAAACCATAAAGATCACAACTATTGACCGTGATTGTAAGTTTTTCATCACACTCTTGCTACCGTGATGGATTTGGGTGTGATTGTAAATTACTCTCTTTTATCACAGTTTATAATCGTGATTGAAAGAGAGAAACAATCATGGCCAATAGGTGTGATCGTTTCTCTTTTATCACAGTTATATACCGTGATCGTTTCTCTTGGGCGTGATCATTTTTTTTTTCTGGATGTGATTGTAAGTCACTTTAAATCACAGTCCATAACCGTGATTGAGAGTTCAAAATAATCACACCCATCAACTGAGATGGAAAACCATTGGGCGTGATATTTTCTTTGTATCTACTAGACCATCTTTTCTTGTTATTGCCAAGTTTTGAACCCACGCACCCTTGGTTGATTTTCCAAACTCTTACCACTAAGCTAGCCAAGAACTGTTGTAACATCATGAAAACAAAAATATTTATACTTACTTCCTAAAGTAAGAAATTTTTTTTTCCTTAAAATTTGCTGAATTTTTTTGAAATGCAATTAACATGATATTAAAATATATAAAAATACATATATAAACATTGTTTAAAAAAATTTTAAAATATGACAATAGATCTTTTGCCAATCAAAATTTGTTGTTGGTCACCAAAAGATTTTTTGGGCCGAAAAATTTGGTTTTAGCCAGTAAATTTAGTAGACAATAGTGTTTTTTTGTTGTAATGTACGCTTTGTATTTTTATGAAAATTATCACAACCCGCAGATTGTAACATTATGGACAAACTTTATTTATTTTTTTATAAACTGACCATTTCACATATATTTTGTGTTTATATTGAATTTCAATTTCAATGGTGGCTTTCCAATTGGATTTTAATCATTTTCAGCTAAGGCTAAGTCATAATAATATAATTATTTTTTTTACCTAATGTGTCAAACACTTGGAAGACATTCGAAATAACAAAGTTTCACCACTACAATAAATCATACAGATCATAGTTCGCCCATATGAAAATCGGACACTAATGGAACAGCCTGCCCGTCGTCGAGAAACAACTGGGCATTGTGTGGGCAGCATGCCCTGGAATTTCCGGATTCCAAGACGAGGGCTCGTAATCGAGGGAGCGCGAGCGGAGAAGCAGGCGCTCGCAAAAACACAGAGTTGCCACTCGGGTTTGAAGGTCCGACACCCAAGAAACCGTATTTCGAAGCACTTGCCGCGCTATTTGATTTGAAAAAGTGAAGGCACCAGTCCGTCATAACCATATCTGGGTTCGGGAGCCAGGTTACGAGAGGGGAAGGGTTTTAAGGCACCTCTCTCGCCCAATTCGGAGATCGGTCTCTACTTAGACATTTTACAAATGATTGTGATTCGATTTCTTCTTTAACCAATTTTAAGCCAATTAGGGCGGGGGAACAGTTAATCGGAAATTTAAAACAGTAACACGTTTTGCAGGATGTGATTGAATATAGCATGGATGAATAGCAAATATGAAACGGGATAAAACTTAACCCCCTGATTAGAATAAACCAAGCTGCTCATAGAATAGGTGTATCACACATGACAGCCACCTTTGCACGCATGGATCTACGTGCATGCAAAAAGGACCATTGCGATACACCCACTCCCTCCCGCGAGTGTTCAAGTCTCACCACAGGTTGAATTTTATTCCCTTCTGGGCTCTGGAAGGACCAGTGCACACCCAAGAGCCAAACCAAGCAGTTTATAGGTACTGAAAGTAAATAATTATTACAAATTATTATAAACATGAGCTAAATAAATTGAAATACAACCTCTAAACAGTGGGGGTATTAAAACAGAGGCCAAGGGCCAAGCTGCTCATGCAAGGGCAGTTACTGGACTCAGGAGGACCATCGTGCGAGACAGTGAGTTCCTCGCGCGAGTGTCCTGACTGGACTTCCAGGAACTGCTTTACATATTCTGAGCCCTGGTACATGTCCAGAAGCAACCCAGAAGCATTCCAACAAAGTAAATAAGCAATAAAAGCTAAGTTAAGAGTTTTAACATGCAAAACAGTGAGCTAAAGCCTAACATGCTTTGTAATAAATATAGACATAACAAAATCAAGAATATGTCCAGCATCCCAAACCCTACGTGGACTATCGCGAGCAACTGAGAACAGTCGCGCGAGTGAGCGAGTCCATCGCGCGAGGGAGTGCTTGGCACGGATTCTTGTATTTCTGCTGACTTTAGGGCCAGGACTGGTATTGATTACCAGCCTTGGCCCTGCCAGTTCCCCTCAGGGATCAGAACAGGAAAACGGTAGGTATGCTATACCTTTGGTTGAGTTTGAAAAAGTGCTTGAACTTGAGTTGAAAGAGTGCTTGAGTTTTGAGTTGAGGTTGAGATTGATTGAGGTGTTTGAGTGGAAGAAGAAGAACAAGCTATGCTCTTGAGGTGTCTTTGTATCTCTTTTATTAGCTTCAAAGAGTACAAAGCAAAAACCCTTTGAAAATGAAATTTGGTAACTTTTTTTTCCAGCCTTTCATGAAAGACCAAGTGGGGTATTTATAGGAGACTTGGAAGGGTGCAAGGGGTGGCAAACAAGGCCTAAGGCCAAAACTTAGTGGTGAAGGCTTACAAAAGGTGATAGGAAAGGTTGTTGTGAGGGTGTAGTGCCCAAAGCCTGCACTGCCACTGTCCTGGGGAAGAAAACGGGATTCAAATAGCCCTATAGACTCCCAGGCAAGCAACCAACTGGCTGAAAAAAGGTGAAAGTGACTGCTGGGAACCATCGCGCGATGGATCCAGACCGTCGCGAGGTAGCCACCTGTCGCGCGTGGGTCAACAGTCAACACTTTGACTTTGACCCAGGCTGACTCTCGCGCGAGGGAGTCAGTTCATCGCGCGATGGTGCACCCTGGCGCGCGATGGAGTGAGTCTGGCGCGCGATGATCAACCATCGTGCGATGGAGTCAGACCGTCGCGCAACAGTGCGCCTTGGCGCGAGACGATTGCGCCTTGGCGCGGGTCAATAAGGTTTTTGGCTTTTGGAAGTGGCTTAGGTTAGGTTAGGTTCAAGAGTTTTTCAAACATTCAAAACTCAAACACCTATCATACTCGGGGTGTTCTTGATCCGTTAAATCATCGGGGAATCAAAAACCGTAAGTAAACTAATCTGGAAGTCCAGATTGGGGTGTCTACACATTGGTGGAACCCAGTCGTGAGATTTGCCTTCTCTCTCTCGAGAGAGATCGATCTTTTTGGGCGTGAAGATGAAAATGAAACGTAAAGATTTTTTGGGGTGAATGTAATTAGGGCTTATCTTCTTACCTTTTGTAAAAGAAAAAAAAAACTTTTTGAAATCCTTAAATGGCATTGTTTCCCACACATAACTTTTCAAAATCCGCCTAAATGAGTATTAGCCCACCCACGTGAAAATTAAGACCGCTCGCCTAAATGGGTAGGCTTTTTATCTCACCGCAAGAGTGAGATCATTTATCTCACTTTCTTTCACGCTAATGTTTTTTATCACGCCATAAGGGTGAGGTCTTTTCTCTCTTATCTCGGCACAAGAGCGAGATCTTTTATCTCATTCTTTTCCTCCCTCAAATCTTTTATCACACTACAAGGGTGAGATCTTTTCTCTTTTTTATCACGCCACAAGGGTGAGATCTTTTCTTTTTTATCTCGCCACAAAAGCGAGATCTTTAATCTCATTCTTTTCAGCCCTCAAATCTTTTATCACGCCGCAAGGGTGAGGTTGTTTTTCTTTTATCTCGCCGCAAGAGTGAGGTCTTTTATTCCGCTCTAAAACCCACTTTTTATCTCAGCTTTGGACTTAAACTGAGATAAAAAATTTAAGCACCACTTTTTATCACGCTTTCACTGAAAACCGTGATTTTTGTGAATCTCTTTAGTGTGATACATATCTATTATTGTAGTAATGCGAGCCATTGATCTGGCGGCAGAGTATTTCATCTCTCAGGGAGATTTTGCTAGCAACAGGTTGCTCGGGTGAGGAATGGATGTTAAGGCCGTGAGATCGATGTTACGGCCGACCGATGGATTTTTCTAACACACTATGTCTCTGTCTGAAAGGCTATTTGGCTCCGGATTGGGTCCTCTAAGTGGCTCAAAGTTCGTATCATAAGTCCATAGATTTCACAAGAAGGCAATCAGCAATCATCGAATCCGTATCATCATCGGGATGGTTCCAAGGTGGGAGTTGAAATAATCGTTAGGCCAAATTGGGGTGTATACGACACCGTCATGTGTTTCTTTATTTTTCATTCTTCCACCACGACTAGTAGTCTAAACACCTTCTAACTGTCATGTGTTTCGCAATTTTTCCTTCCTCTGCCACATGATTAGTAGTCTAAACACCAACTAACCGTCACGTGTTTGGCAATTTTCTCTCCACATGACTAGTAGTCTAAATACCTCCTAACCGTCACGTGTTTCAGCGTTTCACTATTTTTCCTTTTCGACCACATGATTAGTAGTCTAAACACCTACTAACAGTCATGTGTTTCAATATTTTTCCTTTCTTCGGCACATGTCTAGTTGTCAAAACACCTACTTACCGTCACGTGTTTCGCTATTTTTCTTTCTTCTGCCACATGACTAGTAGTCTAAACACCAACTAACCGTCACGTGTTTCACTATTTTCCCTTCCTCCGCCACATGACTAGTAGTCTAAAAACCCACTAACTCTCATGTATTTCGCAATTTTCTCCCCACATGACTAGTAGTCTAAAACCGTCACGTGTCTCACAATTTTTCCTCCCTCCGCCACCTGACTAGTAGTCTAAACACCTACTAACCGTCACGTGTTTCACTATTTTCTCTCCACTTGACTAATAATCTAAACACCTACTAACCGTCACGTGTTTCACTATTTTGCCATCTTCCGCCACATGATTTGTAGTCTAAACACCTACTAACAGTCACATGTTTCGATATTTTCTCTCCACATGACGAGAAGCCTAAACACCTCATAACCGTTACGTGTTTCACTATTTTTCCTTCCTCAGCCACATAACTAATAGTCTAAACACCTACTAACGGTCAAGCGTTTTGCTATTTTCTATCCACATGACTAGTTGTCTAAATTCCTACTAACAGTCATGTATTTCACTATTTTTCCTTCTTCAACCACATGACAAGTAGTCCAAACACCTACTAACCGTCACGTTATTCGCAATTTTCTTTACACATGACTAGTAGTCTAAACATCTACTAACCGTTACATATTTCACTATATTCCATTCTTCCGCCACATGACTAGTTGTCTAAACAACGACTAACCGTTACGTGTTTCGCGATTTTCTCTCCACATGACTAGTAGTCTAAACACCTTCTAACCGTGACGTGTTTTACAATTTTTCTTTCCTCGGCCACTTGACTAGTAGTCTAAACACCTACAAATCGTCTCGTGTTTCGCAATTTACTCTCGACATGACTAATAATCTAAACACCTACTAACTGTCAAATGTTTATGTATTTTTTTCCTTCATCCGCCACATGACTAGTAGTCTTAACACCTACAAACCGTCACATGTTTCGCATTTTTCTCTCCACATGACTATGAGTATAAACACCTACTAATCGTCACATGTTTCACTATTTTTACTTCTTCCGCCATATGACTAGTAGTCTAAACACCTACAAACATGCACATATTTCGCTATTTTCTCTCCACATGACTAGTAGTCTAAACACCTACTAACCGTCACATGTTTCGCTATTTTGACATCTTCCGCCACATTACTTTTAGTCCCAACCCCTACTAACCGTCACGTGTCTCGCTATTTTATCTCCACATGACAAGTTGCCAAAACACCTTCTAACCGTTACGTGTTTCACTATTTTTCCTCGCTCCACCACATGATTAGTAGTCTAAACACCTATCAACCGTCAAGTGTTTCGCTGTTTTCCCTCCACATGACTAGTAGCCTAAACACCTACCAAACGTCACGTGTTTCAGTATATTTCCTTCCTCCGGCGCATAACTAGTTGTCCAAACACCTACTTACCGTCACGTGCTTCACTATTTTACCTTCTTCTGCCACATGACTAATAGTCTAAAATCCAACTAGCCGTCATGTATTTCACTATTTTTCCTTCTTCCGCCACATGACTAGTAATCTAAAACCGACTAACCGTCACGTGTTTCGCATTTTTCTCTCCACATGACTAGTCATCTAAACTCCTACTAACCATGACGTGTTTTACTGTTTTTTCTTCCTCCGCCACATGACTAGTAGTCTAAAAACTTACAAACAATCTCGTGTTTCGCAAATTTTTCTCTACATGACTAGTAATCTAAACACCTACAAACTCTCACGTGTTTCTTTATTTTTCCTTCCACCGTCACATGATTAGTAGTCTAAACACCTACAAACCGTCACGTGTTTCGCAATTTTCTATCCACATGACTATGAGTTTAAACACCTACTAAACGTCACATGTTTCAATTTTTCCTTCTTCAACCACATAACTAGTAGTCTAAACACCTACAAACAGTCACGTATTTCACTATTTTATCTCCACATGACTAGTAGTCTAAACACCTACTAACCGTAACGTGTTTCACTATTTTTCCTTCCCCCGCCACATTACTAGAAGTTCAAACACCTACTAACCGTCACGTGTTTCACTACTTTCCTTTCTCCGGCACATGACTAGTTGTCTCAACACCTGCTAACCGTCACGTGTTTCGTAATTTTTCATTCCTCCGCCACATGACTAGTAGTCGAAACACCTACTTATCATCACGTGTTTCATTATTATTTCTTCTTCCACCACTTGACTTGTAGTGTGAACACCAACTAACCGTTACGTGTTTCACTATTTATCCTTCCTCCGCCACGTGACTATTAGTCTAAACACCTACTAACCGTCACGTGTTTCCTAGTTTTCTGTTCACGCGATTAGTAGTCTAAACACCTACTAACCCTCATTCACAATTTTTTCTTCTTCCGCCACATGACTAACAGTCTAAACACCTACTAACCATCATGTGTTTCGTTATTTTCTCTTCACATGAGTAGTAGTCTAAACACCTACTAACCGTCATGTTTTTCATCATTTTTCCTTCTTTTGTCACATAACTTAAAATCTAAACTCCTACTAACCGTCACGTCTTTCGCTATTTTCTGTTCACATGACTAGTAGTCTAAACATCTACTAATCGTCAGAAGGTTTACTATTTTTTCTTCTCCCGTCACATGAATAGTAGTCTAAAAACCACTAACCGTCACGTCTTTCATTATATTCTTACCACATGACTAGTAGTCTAAACACCTACTAACTGTCAGGTGCTTCACCATTTTCCTTCTCCCGTCAATGACAAGTAGTCTAAACATCTACTAACCGTCAGGTGTTTCGAAAATATTTATTCACAAGACTAGTAGTCTAAACAGCTACTAACAGTCACGTGTTTCAATGTTCTCTATTCACTTGACTAGTAGTCTAAACACCAACTCACTGTCATGTGTTTCACAAATTTTCCTTCTTTTGTCACATGACTAATAGTCTAAATATCTACACACCGTCATGTGTTTCTTTATTTTTCATTCTTCCACCACGACTAGTATTCTAAACACCTTCTAACCATCACGTGTTTCGCAATTTTTCCTTCCTCTGCCACATGACTAGTAGTCTAAACACCTACTAATTGTCACGTGTCTGGAAATTTTCTCTCCACATGACTAGTAGTCTAATTACCTCCTTACCGTCACGTGTTTGGCTATTTTTCCTTCTTCTGCCACATGACTAGTAGTCTAAACACCTACTAACTTTCATGTTTTTCACTATATTTCCTTTCTTCGGCACATGTCTAGTTGTCTAAAAACCTACTAACCGTCATGTGTTTCGCAATTTACTCCCCACATGACTAGTAGTCTAAAGTCCCACAAACCGTCACGTGTCTCACTATTTTTCCTCCCCCCGCAACTTGACTAGTAGTCTCAACACCTACTAACCGTCACATGTTTCACTATTTTCTCTCCACATAACTAGTAGAATAAACACCTACCATCCGTCATGTGTTTCACTGCTTTTTCTTCTTCCACCACAAAACTTGTTGTCTAAACACCTAGTAACCATCACGGTATTCGCTATTTACTCTCCACCTGAATAGTTGTCTAAACACCTACTAACCGTCACGTGTTTAACTATTTTTTCTCCATCCGCCACATGACCAGTAGTCTAAACACCTACTAACCGTCACGTGTTTCACTATTTTTTCTCCACATGACTAATAATCTAAACACCTACTAACCATCACGTGTTTCACTATTTTGCCATCTTCCACTACATGATTTGTAGTCTAAACACCTACAAATAGTCAAGTGTTTCGCTATTTTCTCTCCACATGACTAGTTGCCCAAACACTTACTAACCGTTACGTGTATCACTATTTTTCCTCCCTCCGCCACATGACTAGTAGTCCAAAACATCTACCAACGGTCAATTGTTTCGCTATTTTCTCTCCACATGACTAGTTGTCTAAACTCCTACTAACCGTCATGTGTTTCACTTTTTTTCCTTCTTCCGCCACAACACAAGATGTTTAAACACCTACTAACCGTCACGTTATTTGCAATTTTCTCCCCGGATGACTAGTAGTCTAAGCATCTACTAACCGTTACATGTTTCCCTATTTTCCCTTCTTCCACCACATGACAAGTAGTCGAAACAACGACTAACCGTCACGTGTTTTGCTATTTTCTCTCCACATAACTAGTTGTCTAAACACCTTCTAACCGTGACGTGTTTTACTATTTTTCCTTCCTCCTCCATATGACTAGTAGTCTAAACTCCTACAAGCCATCTCGTGGTTTGCAATTTTTCTGTCCACATTACTTTGACTATAAACACCTACTAACCGTCGCATGTTTCACTATTTTTCCTTCTTCCGCCACATGACTAGTACCTACAAACAGTCACGTATTTCGCTATTTTCTCTCCACATGACTAGTAGTCTAAACACCTACAAACCGTCACGTGTTTCACTGTTTTATCTTCTTTCGCCACATGACCAGTTGTCTAAACACCTACTAACCGTCACGGTATTCGGTATTTTCTCCCCACATGACTAGTAGTTTAACATCTACTAACCGTCACGTGTTTCACTAGTTTTTCTCCATCCGCCACAAGACAAGTAGTCTGAACACCTAATAACCGTCACGTGTTTCACTATATTCTCTCCCCATGGCTAATAATATAAACACCAACTAACCGTCATGTGTTTCACAATTTTGCCATCTTCCGCCACATGATTTCAGGTCTAAACACCTACTAACAGTCACGCGTTTCGCTATTTTCTCGTCACATGACTAGTAGCCTAAACACCTACTAACAGTTACGTGTTTCACTATTTTTCCTCCCTCCGCCACATGACAAGTTGTCTAAACACCTACCAACGGTCAAGTGTTGCACTATTTTCTCTCCACATGACTAGTTGTCGAAACTCCTACTAACCGTCACGTGTTTCCTTGTTTTCTGTTCACATGACTATTAGTCTAAACACCTACTTACCGAAATGTGTTTCAAAAATTTTCCTTCTTTTGTCACAAGACTAGTAGTCGAAACACCTACTAACCATCATGTGCTTCATTATTTTCCCTTCTTCCATCACAAGACTAGAAGTCAAAATACCTACTAACCATCACGTGTTTCGTTATTTTCTCTTCACATGACTAGTAGTATAAACACGTACTAACCGTCATGTGTTTCGTTGTTTTCCGTTCATATGACTAGTAGTAAAATCACCTATCAATCGTCATGTGTTCCATTACTTTTCATTCTTCCGTCACATGACTAGTAGTGTAAATACCTACTAACCGTCACGTGTTTCGTTAATTTCTCTTCACATGACTATTAGTCCAAACATATACTAACTGTCATGTGTTTAACAATTTTTTCCTTCTTTTGTCACATGACTAGTTGTCTAAACACCTACTAACCGTCATGTGTTTCATTATTTTTCATTCTTCCGTCACATGACTATTAGTCTAAATACCTACTAACCGTCACGTGTTTAGTTATTTTAAGTTCACATGACAACTAGTCTTAACACCTCCTAACCATCACATGTTTCGTTATTTTCTCTTCACACGACTAGTAGTCTAAACACCTAATAACCGTCATGTGTTTCACAAATTTTCCTTATTTCGCCAAATGATTAGTAGTCTAAACACCTACTAACCGTCACGTGTGTCGTTATTTTTTCTCTTCACAAGACTAATAGTCTAAAAACCTACTAACCGTCATGTGTTTTACAATTTTTTTTCTTTTGTCACATGACTAGAAGTCTAAACACGTACTAACCGTCACGTGTTTCGTTATTTTCTGTTCACTTCAATAGTAGTCTAAACCCCTACTAACTATCACGTGTTTCGTTGCCTTCTCCTCACATGGCTACTAGTCTAAATACCTATTAACCATCATGTGTTTCATTATTTTTTATTATTCCATTACATAACTAGTAGTCCAAAAACCTACTAACCGTCACGTGTTTCGTTCTTTTCTCTTCACATGACTAATAGTCTAAATATCTACTAACCGTCACGTGTTTCGTTATTTTCCCTTCACATGTCTAGTAGTTTAAACACCTACTAACCGTCTCGTGTTCCGTTGTTTTCAGTTCACATTACTAGTAGTCTAAACACCAAATAACTGTCACGTGTTTCGATGTTTTCGGTTCACATGACTAATAGTCTGAACACCTACTAACCGTCATGTTTTTCACAATTTTTCGTTCTTTCGTCACATGACTAGTAGTCTAAACACCTACAAACAGTTTTGTGTTTCATTATTTTTTATCTTCTGTCACATGACTAGTAGTGTAAATACCTACTAACCGTCACGTGTTTTGTTATTTTCTCTTCAAATGACTAGTAGCCTAAACACCTACTAACCGTCACGTGTTTCGTTATTTTCTGTTCACATGACTAGAAGTCTAAACACCTTTTAACCGTCAGGTGTTTCACAATTGTTCCTTCTTTTGTCAAATTACTAGCAATCTAAACACCTACTAACCGTCATGTGTTTCAGAATTTTTCCATCTTTTGTCACATGGCTAGTAGTCAAACATCTACTAACCGTCATGTGTTTTACTATTTTTCCTTCATCCGTCACGTGACTAGTAGTCTAAACGACTACTAACTGTCACGTTTTTCACTATTTTTTCTTCTCTCGTAACTTTTCTAATAGTCTAAAAATCTTCTAACCGTCACGTATTTTGTTATTTTCTCTTCACATAACTAGTAGTCTAAACACCTACTAACCGTCAAGTATTTCGTTGTTTTCAATTCACATGACCAGTAGTCTAAACCCCGACTAACCGTCACGTGTTTCGTTATTTTCTCTTCACACGACTAGTAGCCTAAGCACCTACTAACCGTCATGTCCTTTACAATTTTTCCTTCTTCCGTCACATGACTACTAGTCTAAACACCTACGAACCGTCATATGTTTCATTACTTTTCATTCTTTCGTCACTTGACTAGGAGTCTAAATACCTACTAAACGTCACGTGTTTTGTGCTTTTCTTTTCACTTGACTAGTAGTCTAAACACCTACTAACCGTCCCGTGTTCCCTTGTTTTCTGTTCACATGACTAGGAGTCTGAACACCTACTAACCATCACGTGTTTCACAATTTTTCCTTCTTCCGCCCCATGACTAGTAGTCTAAACACCTTTTAACCAGAACGTGTTTCATTATTTTCACTTCACATGAGTAGTAATCTAAACACCTACTAACCGTCACGTATTTCACTATTTTCTGTTCACATGACTAGTAGTCTAAACCCCTACTATCCATCACGGGTTTCGTTGCTTTCTCCTCACTTGACTAGTAGTTTAAACACCTACAAACCGTCACAAGTTTTACTATTTTTGCTTCTCCCGTCACATGACTTGTAGTCTAAAAACCTACTAACCGTCACGTCTTTCATTATTTTCTCTTCACATGACTTGTAGTCTAAACACCTGCTAACCGTCATGTGTTTTACTTTTTTTCCTTCATCCATCACGTGACAAGTAGTCTAAACTGTTGGGAAATGAATCCCAGAACCCAGTAATTATGCGTACAGATTAAACAATAAAAATAAGTAAAACCCTACAAGGCGGAATTAGGGATTCACCTCAACTCCCTGCGACACGAACGCTGGTTGAACTTGTTATAGCACGTCTTGCTATAAACCACGAATACTGCTCGGCCGTACCTTACGATCTTCTATCGTATTCCCTGCACGTCTAGAACACGAACCGAGTGTGGACTCTCTCGCGATCTGTTTGCTCTCTCTAAGCCTGCCTCTATTTCGTGAATAATAGAAAACGTGAAAACGTACCTCTGACCTAGAGAGCATAACGTGTATATATAGGGCTACGATAGGGACCTAAGGAGTAATAAGTCTGGGCTCCCAGTGTAAATAAGAAAACCTAATCCCACCAGGATTCTATTTCTTATTTCACTAATTATAATTCACCCCACTACAGAATTATAATTGCACTCCCGTACTTATCTCAATTATATTATGAGCTCCATGATATTAAATACTTATTAATCTCCCCACGTTAAGATTACAGATACCCGTTGATTAAATTAAATTACTAACAATCTCCCACTTAATCAACATCTTAACTTGAGACTATCCGCTTAACTTATTCGATATGTCGGATACAAATATCCACCTGCAGGGTTTGACATAATCGAAACTTATAAGCTTACTCAAGGGGTATCATCAATCCCTATCGAGACGTGGATTCCATTAATAATTAATAGTTGTCATATACATAATGTTGCGACCCAACTCACCGAGACTATTGACCGTATAAAGATCTCACTCTTTAATGAATCAAAGTCAACAACATTAAATATATACCTCTAACAATTATCTTTGAATTAAGAGCATAAGTATTCATAATAACCATGAGGTTCCAATTGTCTTATAAAGTTAGTACAAAGACAATTACCTCAATGCGGTCCCGTTCAATACACACAAAGTGTACTAGCACAATGAGTTAGAACTAAACTGTTCCCTGTAGTCAAGACAGACCTACTAAACATTGTACTACAGTCCTACCGATGGTGTGTCCAGTTCCATCTAAGACTGTGAACTATATCTTATATTTTACAAGAACCGATGATCCAATCTTCTGTGTGTAAGCCGTACTCTACACACTGGATTATCTACTATGTAGAATAAAAGACACACATGCACAACATTAAAAAATATGCAAATATTGCCCATAAAAGATTCTCATCAAAAAGGGATAAACCTAATTAATAATTAAATATTAATCTGTCATATAAAAACATAATTTTTACATAACCTCCTAACAAACACCCACTAAGACTCAAAACCGTACTGCCATGCATCTTACTCCCATTCCCTCTACGTGACTATCAAAAGTCTTAGCCGGTAAGCTCTTCGTAAAAGGATCTGCTAGGTTGTTTGCCGATGCAATCTTGGTTACAGCAACATCACCTCTCTGTACGATCTCTCGAATCAGATGATACTTACGCTCGATGTGTTTGTCCTTCTTGTGAGTCCTTGGTTCCTTCGAATTAGCAACTGCACCACTATTGTCACAATAGAGTGTAATGGCTGATTGCACTGAAGGGACAATTTCCTGATCCAACAAAAAGTTTCTGAGCCAAACGGCCTCCTTGGCTGTTTCAGAAGCTGCCACATACTCTGCCTCCATGGTAGAATCAGCAATACAAGATTGTTTGACACTCCTCCAACTTATGGCTCCACCTCCCAAGGTAAACACATATTCCAAGGTAGACTTTCTGGAATCCCTATCTGACATAAAGTCTGAGTCTGTGTACCCATGAGGTACCATACTATCTGACTGGAACACCAACATATGATCTTTAGTTCTTTTCAGATACTTGAGTATATGTTTCATTGCAGTCCAATGTTCTTTCCCTGGATTAGACTGAAATCTGCTAACCATGCCAACGGCAAAGCAAATATCAGGTCTAGTACACAACATAGCATACATCAGGCTTCCTACAGCCGAGGCATAAGGAACTGCCTTCATCTTCTCCATCTCCTCA
The DNA here is from genome assembly GCA_025413875.1 of Rhododendron molle. Lineage (NCBI taxonomy): Eukaryota > Viridiplantae > Streptophyta > Magnoliopsida > Ericales > Ericaceae > Rhododendron > Rhododendron molle. The sequence continues at coordinate 40,417,500 of CM046388.1, forward strand.
GGTGTTTTAGGACACTGATCCTTGGAAAGGTAGATTCCATGTCTAAAAGGGAGGAACCCTTTCTTGGAGTCTTGCATGCTAAAACAGGCAAGAATGGCATCGATATAAGCAGCTTGTGATAAGCCCAACATCCTATTCTTGCGATCTCGTATAAGCTTAATCCATAGGATGTGACCGGCTTCTCCCAAGTCCTTCATTTCGAATTGGCTGGATAACCACTCTTTCACTGAAAACAACACTCCCACATCGTTTCCGATGAGCAGGATATCATCGACATATAGTACTAAAAACACCACAACTTTTCCGTTGCGCTTCTTGTACACACATGACTCATCCGGACATTGATCAAAACCAAAAGACTTGATTACTTGATCAAAACGGATGTTCCAAGATCTAGATGCCTACTTAAGCCCATAAATGGACTTCTTGAGCTTGCACACCATGTGCTCTTGACCTTTTGCTATGAATCCATCTGGTTGCACCATATAGATACACTCATCCAGATTTCCATTAAGAAACGCGGTCTTGACATTCATTTGCCAAATCTCGTAATCGAGATGAGCCGCAATGGATAAGAGAATCCGGATGGACTTAAGCATGGCTACTGGCGAAAAAGTTTCCTCATAGTCGATCCCTTCTTTCTGAGTATACCCTTTCGCAACAAGCCTAGCTTTGAAGGTATGAACCTTCCCGTCCGACCTTCTTTTCTTCTTGTAGATCCACTTGCATCCAATGGGTTTAATCCCTTCAGGTGGTTCTACAAGATCCCAGACCTGATTAGAGTACATAGACTCCATCTCTGATTTCATAGCCTTTTGCCAAAGTTCCACATCTTTATCTTGAAGTGCCTCATTGTAGTTACAGGGTTCGGCACGTTGATCATCAGGGATCATTTCAAAAGACTCTCCCAACAACGTATACCGACTGGGTGGAACAATATCCCTCCCACTACGACGAGGTACCGGTGTGTGAATAGGTGCCTCTACAGATATCCCTTGTGGTGTTTCCTCTTGCACTATTGGTGGTAAAGAAGTTTGCGTCGGTCTCTCTCCTCTCAGTTCCTCTAGAACAATTTTACTTCTGGGCTTGTGGTCTATCACATAGTCCTCTTCTAAGAACCGGGCATTAGTGCTAACAATGACCTTCTTATCTGTAGGACTATAAAACAGTCCACCTTTCGTTCCTCTAGGGTACCCCACGAACAAGCAAACTTTTGTCCTTGATTCCAATTTATCTGCTTTCCCATTCAGCACATGTGCTGGACTACCCCAAACCCGAACATGTTGCAGACTAGGTTTGCGCCCAGTCCATAGTTCTGTGGGTGTAGATGGTACTGACTTAGATGGTACCAAGTTAAGAATGTACGCTGCTGTTTCTAGTGCATGTCCCCAAAACGAAATTGGTAATTCTGAATAACTCATCATTGATCTTACCATATCCATAAGAGTCCTATTTCTTCTCTCTGCTACACCATTTTGTTGTGGCATACCTGGAGCTGATAACTGGGATGTAATCCCTTCAGCTGACAAGTAGTCCCTAAACTCTCCCAAGAGGTATTCGCCACCACGATCAGATTGTAGTGTCTTGAGACATTTACCCAAACGCTTTTCCGTTTCCGTCCTATACTCCCTGAATTTCTCAAAGCATTCGGACTTACGGTGCATCAAATAAATGTATCCATACCTTGAGTAATCGTCAATAAAAGTGACAAAGTACTCAAAACCACCTCTAGCTTGGACATTCATAGGCCCACACAAATCAGAGTGAACCAATTCCAACGGCTCTTTGGCTCTATATCCTTTTGCTGAAAAAGGCCTTTTGGTCATCTTACCTTCCAAACAGGATTCACAAACTGGAAGTTCCTCAACTTGTAATGAACCTAAAGGTCCATCTCTAACCAGTCTAGAAATCCTATTCTGATTAATATGACCAAGACGTAAGTGCCAAAGATACGTTTGGTTCAATTTAGAAGGCTCTTTTCTCTTACATGGTAAATTATTAGTATTATTCAATTCATGCAGTTGCACTGTAGGAAGCATAGGATTAATAATGTAGAGATCATCCACCAATGAACCAGAACAGATAAAACGTTTATTTAACTTAATAACCACAGAGTTACTAAAATAAACCAAATATCCATCCTTAATTAACTTAAAAACTGAAACCAAGTTTCTTCTAATAGTAGGAACATAAAGACAATCTCTTAAAATTAAACTCCTATTACTACTAAAATTTAAGAAAACATTTCCTACTGCAACTGCTGCCACTCTCGTAGCATTTCCCATATGTAGATAAATCTCCCCATCACTGAGTTTTCTGGTTTCCTGGAACCCCTGCAATGAATTGCAAACATGATTAGTGGCTCCCGTATCTACACACCAGGTATCGGTAGATAACACCGCTAAACATGTTTCAACAACTAGTGAATAAGATTTACCTTGTTTGTTCACTTTATTAAGAAAAACCGAACATTCCTTTTTCCAGTGTCCTTTCTGCTTGCAATGAAAACACTTGCCCGTAGGCTTTTTCACTCCACCTTGAGGCGCATGAACTGCCTCCACAATCTTTTTCTGAGACTTGTTCTGCTTCTTCTTGCCTTTCGGCTTAGAAGTAGAAGCCTTCTCTGCCACTAACACTGATGATGATTTCTTCCCAGCCAAAAGACCCTCAGCTGCTTGGAGTTCCTTAAGAAGTTCCGCCAAAGATAAATGCATTTTGTTCATAGAATAAGTCAGGCGAAATTGCTTAAAACTCTCAGATTGCAGTGAGTTAAGAACAAAATCGACCTGGGTTTCCCCATCAATTTCAGCTCCTAGGATCTCTAGTTCATTAAGAAGAGCTATCATCTTCAGAACATGATCCCTAATTGGGGTCCCTTCAACATGGGTGATACTCACCAATTCTTTCATAGCAACTAGCCTTGCTGCCCGATTCTGATCCCCAAACATTTCTCTGAGGTTCAGCATCATATCGGAAGCAGTTTCCATAGCTTGATGCTGATGTTGCAATATATTTGACATAGAAGCCAGAATATAACACCGCGCCATCTCATCAGCCTTAACCCAATCTTTATAAGGCTTTGCTTCTTGTTCGGTGGCATTCTATTCAGGCACAGGAGGGCACGCCGTAGATAGCACATATTTGTGGCCCTCAGCAGTTAACACAATATCCAAGTTTCTTTTCCAATCAACATAGTTTGGTTCAGTAAGTTTATTTTCTTTGAGAATAATGGCAAGTGGATTGAAAGAGCCCATTTTTTAATCTGAGAATCAAATAACATAACAACAATTACGAAGGGCAATAAAAAAAAACCTTGAATTTCATTTTAAAAATGGTTCCCTCAACCATATGTTAAAAGAAAAACATTGGCAACCCTACACACCGTGAAGAGCATGCCTCGATGGGAAGGTCGTCTACTCTTCATCATTCGTGTAGATAGGCACAACCTTTTAATTTTACTATCCAGACACTATACCATGCCAAGCAAAACTAAATAGCCAATATAGCTTTGGTCCTGTAAATAATGATAGTGACTCAGATGGTGAGGATACTATTATTTACAGCTAAGTGTATACCATTACCTAGCCCCATGACCCATTGTTCCGTTATGAATTACCTCAGGTGGAGAAGTAATTCACACAACAATTATCACAGACCTATCCATTTGAGGAAGTTTGTACCGATGATACCATAATTAATTTTGCCCGATGGGGGGGAAGGTTCTAAAACCATCACACAAAACTAATTACATCATCTACATACTAGTAATGGAGACCGTGGGATTTATAAAAATAAACTCCCTCTCCCACTTAGTTATTTAAAAAAAAATTTGTAAGGGTTATCAAAATTTTTCGAGATTGCAAAACCATGATTTAGGTCAAAGCCAAATATTACCATGTTGTCCAATATGGTAAAACTATCACAATTGCAAACACTCATGGAAACATTATGCATAAACATAAATAAGGAAACATAATAAAATATGCATCCCAACTGTTATGGTCAATATCCTTGTTTCCAAAAAACAGCCAAGATTGCAGCCGCATCTTCCACACCAAGTTAGAGGTTGATGCAGGCACAGGGGGTCGAAGGGGGTCGAGCGGAGGCCGCCCGGCGGGGTGCGGGGCAGCGCCTCGTCCCACCAGAGCCGTTTCTTCATTGAAAAGCGCATCTGCTCCTTTAAAAAATTGATATTCGACCTCCAACAGCAACTTCGGCCACCATACAGAAACTATGATTTTATACATCAATCCTATGCCTCCTTTACAGAGTTCACATAATCTGGATCTAAAATACATACTGCATGACTTGTAATCTTACAACAGTTCTAGATATCAAATAATGATACAACTGGAGGAACAAAAATTACATAAAAAACTTATGCCTCCCACATACTACTATTACAGATTACAAAACTAAACTTGTAATCAAAAAACAGTAATAGTAACCACGCATAAAACAATTACAAAGCATGGGATCCAATCACACAATCAAAAACATGCGTGACCATAATAGTGGGATAATCGATTCTGCAAAACAGACGTTAGAACAAGCTAGAACTCTGCAAAACGGTTAGCACAGTTCTATATCTATGTTCTACGGACAACATGGCTTGCTTAATCCATACGCATGATTACAGCCCGCTCTGATACCACTGTTGGGAAACGAATCCCAGAACCCAATAATTATGCGTACAGATTAAACAATAAAAATAAGTAAAACCCTACAAGGCGGAATTAGGGTTTCACCTCAACTCCCTGCGACACGAACGCTGGTTGAACTTGTTATAGCACGTCTTGCTATAAACCACGAATACTGCTCGGCCGTACCTTACGATCTTCTCTCGTATTCCCTGCACGTCTAGAACACGAACCGAGTGTGGACTCTCTCGCGATCTGTTTGCCCTCTCTAAGCCTGCCTCTATTTCGTGAATAATAGAAAACGTGAAAACATCATCTGACCTAGAGAGCATAACGTGTATATATAGGGCTACGATAGGGACCTAAGGAGTAATAAGTCTGGGCTCCCAGTGTAAATAAGAAAACCTAATCCCACCAGGATTCTATTTCTTATTTCACTAATTATAATTCACCCCACTACAGAATTATAATTGCACTCCCGTACTTATCTCAATTATATTACGAGCTCCATGATATTAAATACTTATTAATCTCCCCACGTTAAGATTACAGATACCCGTTGATTAAATTAAATTACTAACATAAACAACTACTAACCTTCATGTGTTTCACTATTTTTCCTTTTCCCGTCACATGACAAGTAGTCTAAACATCTACTAACCGTCACGTGTTTTGTAATTTTCTCTTCACAGGACTAATTGTCTAAACACCTATTAACTGTCATGTGTTTTACTATTTTTCTTTCTTTCGTCACATGACTAGTAGTCTAAACACCTACTAACCGTCATGTTTTGTGCTCTTTTTTTCCTTCTTCCATCACATGACCAAAAGTTTAAACACCTGCTAACCGTCAGTTGTTGAATTATTTTCCCTTGATGACTTGTAGTCTAAACACCTACTAATCGTCACGTGTTTCACTATTTTGGCTTCTCCCGTCACATGACTAGTAGACTAAGCACTAACTAACCATCACGTGTTTCGTTATTTTCTATTCACATGACTAATAGTCTAAACACTGACTAACCGTCATGTGTTTCATTATTTTACCTTCACACGACTAGTAGTCTGAACTCCTACTATCCGTCATGTGTTTCCTTATTTTTCCTTCTTCCGTCACATGACAAGTAGTCTAAACACCTACTAACCGTCATGTGTTTCATTATTTTTCATTCCTCCATCACAGGACTAGAAGTCTAAATACCTTCTAAGTGTCTCGTGTTTCGTTATTTTCTCTTCACATGACTATTAGTCTAAACACCTACTAACCGTCACGTGTTTCTTTGTTTTCTGTTCACATGACTAGTAGTCTAAACACATATTAACCGTCACGTGTTTCATTATTTGTCATTCTTCTGTCACATAACTTGTAGTCTAAAACCAACAAACCGTCACGTGTTTTGCTTACAATTTCTTTCCCTCTTTTGTTATATAAATAATTGTCCAAACACCTACTAACTGCTACATGTTTCGTTGTTTTCTCTTCACATTAAATAGTAGTCTTAACACCTACTAACCGTCATGTATATCTTTATTTTTCATTTTTCAGTTAAATGAGTAGTAGTCTAAACAGCTACTAACCGTCACGTGTTTCGTTATTTTCTCTTCACATGACAAGTAGTCTAAATACCTACTAACTGTCATGTGTTTTACTATTTTTCCTTCATCCGTCACATGACTAGTATTTTTAAAACCTACTAACCGTCATGTGTTTCACAATTTTTGCTTCTCCCGTCATATTACTAGTAATCTAAAGACATACTAACCGTCAGGTGTTTCATTATTTTCTCTTCACATGATTAGTAGTCTAAACACCTATTAACCGTCACGTGTTTTATTGTTTTCTGTTCACATTATATGTAGTCTAAACACCTACTAACCGTCATGTGTTTCACAAATTTTCCTTCTTCTGTTACATGACTTGTAGTCTAAATATCTACAAACCGTCATGTGTTTCATTATTTTTCATTCTTCCGCCACATGACTAGTAGTCTAAACACCTACTAACCGTCACGTGTTTCGCAATTTTTCCTTCCACTGCCACATGACTAGTAGTCTAAACACCTACTAACCGTCACATGTTGGCAATTTTCTCTCCATATGACTAGTAGTCTAAACACCTCCTAACCGTCATGTGTTTAGTGTTTCACTATTTTTCCTTCTTCCACCACATGACTAGTAGTCTAATCACCTACTAACAATCACGTGGTTCATTGTTTTCTGTTCACTTGACTAGTAGTCTAAACACCTACTCACCCTCGTGTGTTTCACAAGTTTTCCTTCTTTTGTCACATGACTAGCAGTCTAAATATCTACAAGCCGTCATGTGTTTCATTATTTTCATTCTTCCGCCACGACTAGTAGTCTAAACACCTACTAACCGTCACGTGTTTCTCAATTTTTCCTTCCTCCGCCACATGACTAGTAGTCTAAACACCTACTAACCGTCATGTGTTTGGCAATTTCTCTCCACATGACTAGTAGTCTAAACACCTCCTAACCGTCATGTGTTTCAGTGTTTCACTATTTTTCCTTCTTCCACCACATGACTAGCAGTCTAAACACCTACTAATCGTCACGTATTTCAATATTTTTGTAACAAGTCTGATTTTCAGTAAATAAAAATCTCATTGTTTAATCAGAAATCGTATTTAAAATTCCTTTTAAATTTCTATAATCCATCTTAATTAGATTGAATATTCGTAAATTGAATTTCCATCGCCGATAGACTTAGACGATCTCTAAGGACTAGGGTTTTCATAAGAACGCTAGGATATTCGTTACGAGACAGCCACAATCTAGTTTCCGGCTAGAAACCCTAATCGATTAGTAGAACTAGATCCCAACTAGTTAGTTAGCCTAACCTAAGTAGAAACTAACTTAGTTACATCCTCCTAACGTTCTAGAACCATTGGACGATAGAAAACCATCATGAGATTCCAAAAGTTATTACTTTTGGCTTAGTAATCATTACCTTTATTACTTTTGACTTGTAATCATTATGACAAGATTCTCTTTCATTACCCATTGGTTAATACCCATACCTTTTTGGAAGCCTACTTTCTAGTCTACCTATATATAGCTATATATATATATATATATATATATATATATATATATGAATGTATGCTTTAGGAGGAGAGAGAGAGAGAGATAGGAGAGAGAAAGCCGAGAGGAAGAGGGAGAGAGAGAGAGAGTAAGGCCGAGAGATAGAAAGAGAGTGCATGTGTGTGTGTGTGTGCTTTGGCCACTCCAACGAGCCATCTTCCTTGCCTTTGCTCAACCCAAGTACAACCATCATGACCCTTTTCTTGTGCTTTGACAGGCAAACCCTTCCTAGACTAGACAACTCACAAAATCCCTTATGATAACCTAGGACTTAGCCATAAATGGAAAAGACAACCTTTGGCATGCTTTGAATGACACATGAAGGAGAAAGTTGCATGCTTTCAAAGCATGACTTGACAACACAATGAGGGAAAGAGAGAGAGAAAATTTGGCCAAGGGAGAGGGAAGGGGGGCCGGTTGGGAGAAGTGAAGAGGGAGGTGGAGTGTATGCATGGCTTTGGTTACTTGTACAAGCTATCTAAATAGCCCTAAGCCTAATACTTCCTTTACAACCAAGCCTCGCCTTCCAAAAGGACTACCTGGCCTAAGATTTTGTGCTTTCTTGCAAGCAAAGCAACCCTAGGATAAGACTTGACTAGAAACCCTTCATAATGACCTAGTATATTAGCCTTAAGTCTAAAAAGCTTGGACAAGACAAGTCATGGAAGACTTGGCATGATAACCTAGTAGCTAACCTATTCTAGGACAAGACAAGTCCATAAACCCTTCATGATAACCTAGTAGCTAACCCATTCTAGGACAAGACAAGTCATGGAAGACTTGCCATGCTTTCAAAGCATGAAAAGACAAGACAAGGCATGCTTGGAAAGCATGAAATGACTAGACCATGGAGCTAATTAATGAGAGCAAAGGGAGAGAGAGGGGGCCGGCCATGAGGGAGAGGGAGAGCCCAAGAGTTTGCCTATAAATAGTCTTCATCACTTGCCATTCAACTCACACCTCCATTCTTCCATTTCTCTCTAAGAAAGTCTAGTGTTCTTACTTGTTCTTGCTTGTTCTTGAGTTGTTCTTGAAGTTCTTCACTTGTTCTTCCATAAACTTATCCCTAAACACCTTTTAGATCTATAAAGCCAAAGTAGTTTGGTTCTAGACCTAGTTTCAAGAGAAACCTTTCTCTTTCGAAGCTACCGGAAGCTTACCGTATGAAGTCACTCCGCCCAATCACCGGCGTACTTTCCATAGCCGTCTACCGCCAAGAAGAACGGTAGAGTTCTTCGAACCTATTTCCCTAAGTATAGTTGTATGCATGTTTGGAATGATCTTGTTTTACGTGGTTATTTTGATCTTAGGAATACTTGAAAGCATGATCTTGAAAATGGTTGATGGCATGACTTTTTAAAAATCTTTCTAACTTGATTTTCCTCGTCAATAAACATATGTTGTTTTAAATTTCCAAGAAGATGGATATACGCTTTCGTATTAAAGATAAAGTGTTGTTTTAAAAGGAAGTATTCATATTTTGACCTTTTCGATGGTTGGAAGCTTGATTGCATGTTGCTTGCCTTACTTGGGGTTATGAACGAGCATGATAGAATAGAGTTGGATGATCTTGCATGATTCATGTGAAAAGTCCTACCGCGGAGTCTATGCATGATACGAGACACGTGAAATTGGAAAGTAGAAACATGACACATAGAATGTGGTTGATATGGATAAAAAGGATTTTGAAACTACATAATGACCATTTTGTGGGTGCATTATGTGTTTGTGTGTGTGTGTGTGCCAATGGGAACCCGATGCGGCGGAACCATTGTGAGGATACTCGGGAACCCGGCGCGGCAGAACCGAGGTTGTGTGTGTGTGGCTTGGTTATCCGTGGAGAGGAGCTAATGCTAATGTGTGCCAATGGGAACCCGGCGCGGCGGAACCATTGTGAGGATACTCGGGAACCCGGTGCAGCGGAACCGAGGTTGGGTGTGTTAAAATGTGATTTTCGAAAGGTTGTTTTGGAAATGAAAACGAGACACGTTATACGATGAGTCGCGTAGGAGAAACACAGAAAACATGACACCAACGTTAGATAGGGAATGCGCATGTGTAATTGTTATGTGTCCTTTCTTATGCATGTCAAGTTGGAAACTCGTATCTATACTAGCTTTGACTTGTATGTTAAGGGTTAGTGGGTTTTGGGTTACTCTATTGAGCCTTCAAGCTCACGGTGTTACCTTTGGTGACCCTGACATATTATATCGGTGGCGACGCTGGTATAATGTGTCAGACCTGATAGATGAGCAAGGAGAGCTATTCACCTTGGAGGCGTTCGGAGCTGAGGAGCTTACTAGGATGGAAGAAGAGCAGGAGCTGTAGATAACCTTAGATGTCCTCCCTTTTGTGTAATATAAGTACCCCTTGGGGCTTGTGATGTAATAATGAGCCAGACTCTACCCCGTTTATTCAATAAAAATGTTTAGTTAACGAACCCGATTTTGGGGCCGTTACAGCTTGGTATCAAAGCTTTAGGTTCAAAACCCCGGCCTTGGGTAGAATGGGTAGCCTATAAGATAAGTTAGACCGTTGCACAAACGAGAATTGAGTTTAAGTTTACTGTCCCAAATTGGGTGGAATTCTAACAAAGCAATCTTCGGATTGAAGCAAGGTGTGGAAACCTGGCAGTACCACCGAGCTGGGAATTCCCGAACAATTGGATGATGACTTAAATCAAAAATCGAATGTGGAGCATAGAAATTTCAATGTTTCCTTAGCCCTAGCAAATCTTGTCTTAAAACGTTACTAATTGAGGTTTAAAACTTTTGCTTGTAGATGAATCACATAGTCAACCGAGTAGTTGGAGCTCACCAACTCAAGATCACCATAGAATCCATGACTACCCAACTGATGAGGAAGTCTGACTATATTGTCATGATACTCGCTGAAATCCGCGATTTCGAAAGAGTACAACTCCATACCACTTCTCCCGTGGAGGATGACCCTTGGTTTCCTGTGATGTTTCCCATCCTATGTTCCTTCTATGGATTCTTTGGAGCCCTACCCCCGATGGAAGACTTCATGTATGGTGAAGAAGAAACTGGAGATGAGGAGGTTGCGAATGAGGTGACTAAGGAGGGAGAAGCTGGTGGAAGTAAGGATGAGCCCGACGAAGATGAAGTCCTAGCAACCCTGTAAGGCCAAGGATGCTACTTAGGCGTACCTAAATAAACCCAGCAATAGTTGTAATCCCTTGGGATTAGGATTGTTAAACTAGGACCTCTGTTGCTTGGGCTTTTAATGTAAAATAGGAAGTAGTAGGACTTTTGGGTGTACATATAAGCGTAAGGCTAGTATAAGCCGTCTATGATGTACCTATTTTTATTAAGTAATGAAAATTATGTGTTTCTTTCTTAATATGATCACTGTTTATGTGTATACCTACTTTTACGACATGACCGCCTTACGCCGCTAAGTCTAAAATATAACTCCTGATGTGTTATAGATGTCGAACTCACGCCGAGGAGGATACCCACCTTTCGCCCCGCGAACCCGAGCCAACTACCGATCACTGCTAGCACCCGAGTACACCGAACCAACACTCCCACATGTAGATGACATGGAACTTTTTGAAGTCCCAATCACTTGGGAGGAACCTCCACCCGTTGCAATTCCTGAGAACCTTCCACCTACCCAAGACCCTGCACCACCTATCGAGACCTTCGAACAACCATTTAGCTTTTCTACCTTTGGTTTGGAGACTGACCCAGAGCTTGAGGCGGCAATGCTAGGATTCTCCCAATACTACCCAGAACCATTGGAAGAACCACCCGTCCTGACTTGGGAGGAAATACTTAGGCAAGAGCGAGAGTATTTTCAGAAAGCTGAGACCGAAGCTGAGAAGAACTACAAGAAGTGGCTGAGAGAGATGTTCGGAATAGTCCTTCCCTAGATTGTAGTAACAATGTAGAATAAGTCGATTGGTCGATAAGATCATGAGGTAGTAGTGCGTAGTATTAATCCAGTTGTACTAGGAAACCTTGTTTTAGGTTCTTATCTGCCTTTTGTAGTAGAACTCTATGCTTAGGATTGTATCTCTCTTTTATCTATGAAAAACATGCTTTGAATAAAAGAGTACTATTGCGTACTACTCGATATTTTGCTTTAGTAGTTGAAACGCTGTTTACGAAAAACGATAGTTAACATAGACTAAACCTCCCCTTTCGATTTCAACTCGTAGATGGTGAACCGACGCAGTGGCCTGGGATTTAAAACTGGAGAAACCTCTAACGCTAACCCCAACCTAACCCAGATCATGCAAGCTTTCGTGGCTGCTTTGTGTAGGGAGGTAATCCCGAACAGGTACAAAGAGTGGCCCGAACACGTGGTACGTGGGGTCCAGGATAAATATAATCGGAGCATCTGTCGTGCAGTACAGTGAACGGCAGTAAGGACCGGGGACACGTGAGGTCCCAGGTCCAAAATACCGGAGCAGGGGTATGGTCCAAAGAGCAAGGGAAGTTGTTGGACCAGTCGCATGGAAGAGGGACCAATGATATGAGAGATCACTGGTCCGGATGGTCTGTTCGACAACGAGAAGGCCGAACAGGAGCAGCATTTTGGAGGAGATGCTCCAGAGGGGTCCAGAGGTGGCAAATACCCAGTAAGGAAACAATATCTGGATAAGATACCCAATGGGAATGGGGTGAACGGCCAATTAAGGAAAGAGTTCCTAAATGGTCTGTAAGTTAATACGCAGTTATGGGAATGAGAATCCCTGATATTCTAGGTTCCCTTTACGAGTAAGGAAACTTAGGGCAACGAGATGGCTTGGATAGCAAGTATATGTGGATCTATAAATATGAGGTAAACCGAGAGGTAAAGGTACGCAATTCCTGGTTATTTGCTTATTACCTACTGAGAATTAGGGTTTTCACTAGTACGAGATACTAACTTTGGCATCGGAGGGCCTTTGCCACGAGAAGGCAAAGGTGCGCTCACCTTTGTCTGTTTTACAGGTTCAACTCCGGCGGAGTGCTAGGGTTCCGGCGTGGAGAAGGAAGTAGCCGTTGGATCTTGGTGCTGTTCGAAGGCCTTTTTGTTTTCCTGCACTTACAATTGGCGCCGTCTGTGGGAAACGAAAGAGATCCCTTTGAAAAAGCGACCATGGCGGAAGAAGATCCAAAAACTCCACTTGATGCAAACAATCAGCTGGGTGGGGGAGGTGACAGATCCCCACTAGACCCTCCGAGGAAGCCCAACGGCGGGCGGGCGTGCGGGGAGGACCACGAGCAAGGACCGCCCCCTGGCAATCCATGGCGATTCCAGAAACAAGGACGGCCACAGGATCCACGAGAAGGAGTAAGTCCCGCCGTGGGAGGGAGTCAGTGGCACGTTCGAAAAGCGTGCACAGCAAGGAAGACATTCTGGACAAAAAGAGACAGGAAATAGAGGAATACGCTCGTCTGATTAAAAGACGAGAATATGAGATTCAACAGCTGCAGCGGATACGAGAACATCCGGAAGATTCTGGGCTTTCACGAAGGAAGTCCAGAAAAGAAAGGTTGGATATGGCGGAGTACAGGAGAGCTTCTTCATGAAAAAGAAGAAGCAGGAGCCTCACTCCGAAACGACCGAGGGCTTCTTCACGAAAAAAGAGAAGCAGGAGTAGGAGCTCCTCCCCCGAGGAAGGAGGGAGCAGGAAGCACCACAGGGACAGGTACGAGAGACCTGATTCCGACCGAAAAAAATAATGCCAGGGTGCAAAGGGTCGGAAGAGGAACCATGTCTCGCACGAGAAGCAAGCGAGAGCCCTTAAGCAAAGATAGCAACTTCTCCTTTTGCAAAGAGGTTGTAGGAGGCAAGGTTGCCGAAAGGTGGTTAAACACGGACGCTTATCCCTGCATTTAAACCGTAGACCCGGTGGCACACATACAGCATTACCAGCAGGCGATGTTTATGCACGATGGTGATGACGCGATCATGTGCAAAATGTTCCCATCTAGTTTGAGAAAGGCGGCTATGTCATGGTTCCATAAGTTGGGGCCGAGCACCATACGAGGATGGAGACAGTTGGCCGAGGAATTCACTGCTCGGTTCCTGAGGAGCAGGAAACCACCCAAAACTTTTGAGAGTCTCTCAGTTATGAAGCAAGGAGAGAATAAGCCGATTAGGGACTACGCCAAGAAGTATTGGGAGACTTTCAACGAGATTGAAAGTTGCAGTGAGGAGTATGCAATGGCAACGTTCAAGACTGGGTTGCCTGTTCGGGGGGAGCTACGAAAGTCCCTAAACATGAGTCCAGTGAGCACGCTGGCAAAGCTGATGGAACGTATTGAGCAGCATGCCAGGAATGAGGATGACATACTACGGGAAGACGGCAAGTTGAGTGCCGAGCAAGTCAAGGGTCCCGCGAAGAAGGCGGATAAACCCGAACCCAAGACTTACAAAGAGAGGAAGGAGCACGGGCAGACTAAGAGAGTCGCGGAGAAGCATGCCCCTGACCCGAAGTCGTTCTTCTCGATGCGACGGTTTGGAAAGAACCGATTTATCTGGTTCTTTATCGAATAAAACCGTCCGTATTTCAAGTGGCCTCCACGGTGGAGGGTGATAAAGATGCAAGAAGCGGCTACGAGTCAAGATTGCGCTTACCACAAGGATCGGGTCACATGATGGAGGATCGAGATGTTCAAGCAAACACCTTGATGACCTGGTCTCACGAGGGTATTTAAAGGAATTCATTCAAGAGGAGCACAAGGGTGCCGAGAGAGCAATGGAGCTGGATTACGAGCAGAATCCGAGGGGCGTGATCCATATGATACATGGATTAGCCACACCTTATACGAGAAATGAGGTGAGGTTGCTCCAAAGGCAGGTAAAACACGACCAGCACGTGATGCGGTTGGGAAAGAAACGAGGACGTGAAGCGGAAGGATGCAACGAGGGCATAACCTTCACGGACGAGGACCTGGGAGGAGTCCAGGTGCCGCACAATGACGCTCTTGTGATAACCCTACGAATTGGGGAATATGACATGGAGAGGATCCTGGTGGATTCGGGAAGCTGTACTGAGGTACTTTATTACGACGCGTTCAAGAAGCTGGGATTGGCACAAGCAGACTTGGTACAGTCAGTAACTCCGTTGGTTGGGTTCAGTGCAGGGGCAGTTTGGCCATTGGGCAAGGTGACCCTTTGTATTCGGGCAGGGACAGTGGTGCCGAGAACCGACTTTTTGGTGGTGGACGTGCCATCTTCCTATAACGCGATTATAGGAAGGACTTGGTTGCATAAGATGAGGCCGGTTTCCTCCACCTACCATCAGATGGTGAAGTTTCCAGGGTCCACTGGAATCGAGAAAATAAGGGGGAACCAAAAGATAGCCCAATAGTGCTTGGTTTCCATAATCAAGAAGGCACCCAAGGCACAGTTGGTGCAAACCGTCGAGGTTACTAATCGGCCGACCATCGAGGATGTCGGAGGGAATCCAATGTAGAAAGTGGTGGAAGGATTGAAGAAAATCCATATCAACGAGAATGATCCTAAAAGTTTCCCGATCGGGGAAACCTGTGCAAAGAAGAGGAGGAAGAGTTGGTGAAATTTCTCAAAGAGCACGTTGATGTGTTTGCTTGGGTGCCCGAGGAGATGGCTGGAGTGGATGCAAACGTGATTTGCCACCACCTGAATGTGGACCCACAGCACAAACCGGTGAAGCAGAAGAAAAGAAGATCTGCCATACAGCATGTGGACGCTGTTATCGAGGAGGTCAACCGTTTGCTCGAAACAAAGGCGATCCGAGAGGTATACTACCCCGAATGGTTGTCTAACACAGTGGTGGTAAAAAAAAAGAATGGGAAATGGCGGGTATGCGTCGATTTCACAGATCTAAACAAGGCTTGTCCGAAAGACAGTTTTTCCCTGCCCAGGATAGATCAGTTGGTGGATGCAACAGCTGGGTATGGGCGTATAAGTTTTCTCGACACTTATCGAGGATATCACCAGATAGCCATGTACGGCCCCGATCAGGAGAAGACGTCCTTTATCACACCATGGGGGTTGTACTGTTACAGTGTTATGCCCTTTGGTCTGAGGAATGCTGGAGCAACTTACCAGAGATTAGCAACGATTATGCTAAAGAATCTGCTCGTCAAGACCATGGAGGTGTACATAGACGATATGGTGGTGAAAAGCAAGAAGAAACGGGACCACATCGCTAATCTGAAAGAAGCTTTTGAGATACTGAGAGAGTATAAGCTGAAGCTCAACGCCTTGAAATGTGCGTTTGGGGTAAGTTCTGGGAAGTTCTTGGGTTACTTAGTGACCATCGGAGGGATAGAGGCGAATCCCGATCAAATAACAGCTTTGCAGAAGCTGCAGAGTCCGAGGACCACGAAGGAGGTCCAGCGGTTGACAGGGATGGCAACAGCCCTTAACAGGTTCATCAGTCGTTCGAGTGACAAGTGTAGACCTTTCTTTCAGTTGTTAAAGAAGAGAGAAGGTTACGAATGGGGAGCAGAGTGTGAACAAGCACTCCAAGACCTGAAGAAGTACTTGGCAGCAGCCCCACTCCTGTCTACTCCTGAGCCTGGCGAGGTCCTGACCCTGTACTTAGCAGTATCCGAACATGCTGTAAGTGCGGTCTTACTGAGGAACAAGGGATTTAAGCAAATCCCTGTCTATTACGTGAGCAAGACGCTATTGGATGCAGAAACGAGATATCTGCCCCTTGAGAAGTTGGTCCTGGCACTAAGGACGGCAGCTAGAAAGTTGCCCCACTACTTCCAAAGTCACAAAGTGGTAGTTTACACGGAGTTCCCGTTGAAGTCATTGCTTCAAAAGGCCGATTTCTCGGGACGAATATCAACTTGGTCGGTGGAATTGAGCCAAGATGATATTGATTATCACACGCGCACTACCAAAGGGCAAGTTTTGGCAGATTTCGTGGCAGAGTTCTCTCCCATAGTGCTCCACGGCCTCCTACGAGAGAGGAGCAGTTGGACGAGCCATCAGCCGAGAAGCGAAGGGCATCCGCCTAGCAGGACCCATTGGAATGGAAGCTTTTTGTAGATGGATCCGCATGCAACACCGGATCTGGAATTAGGGTGGTGTTTTTCCCTCCTGAAGGAGTTATGATCGAATTGTCCCTGCGCCTGGGTTTCAGTGCGTCGAACAACGTGGCAAAGTACGAGGCACTCCTGGCCGGGTTACGGAGTGCGAGAACCTTGAAAGTAAAAAGAATTCGAGTATTCTGTGATTCGCAACTCGTGGTGAATCAGTTGTCCGGGGAATATGAGGCCCGGAATGAAAAGATGGCAGCCTACGTGGAGGCAGCCAAGGATTTGCTTGATACCTTTGAGAAGATACACATCGAGCAGATAAGCTCTGGGCAGAACGCCCACGCCAACTCACTGGCTTGGTTGGCAGCGGCTGTGCCAACAGAGTTTAAGAGGAAGGTAGCATTGGACTATTTCGCTGAGCCGAGCATTGGGAGAAGTGTGGAATTGGTCCTAGACGTGAACCAAGGACAAAGTTGGATGGATCCAATAGTGGAGTTCCTACGAGATGGGACACTCCCCACAGATAAAAAAGAAGCTCACAAGATAAAGACGAAATCTGCGAGATTTTGGCTATCACCAGAGGGGAAGTTGTACAGAAAGTCCTTCACTGGACTGTACCTGCTTTGTGTGCACCCCCGAGACGGTGCAGAAATTCCTCCATGAAATACACGAGGGAACGTGTGGGAGTCATGCTGGGGGCAGGTCCATTGCTCACCGTGCAATTACCCAGGGATACTTGTCACGCCATCGATTTTCAACATAAATAATAATCATTTTCAATAAATAAATAAAAAATAACTAATGTACCGATAATACCCAAATGACATATCTTTCCCCATTCTCAAGTCAAATTCAAAAGTTACAATTCCGGCTCGAAGCCCAAGCTATACAAATACCAAAATAATATTACAGTTTTTATCAATCAATCTTCCAAATACTACTTTCAAAATAAATGCAAGTTGTCGCCTCTTTTAGACCTTCGAAAGTCATGATCAACAAGCACGATATGCACGTCACGCCAACTTCCTTGTTTTATACCTGAAAATGATAGGTTGAGCTACACTAGCCCAGTAGAGAAATCTATACTCGAGCTATATGAAAATGCGATGAAGTATGCACAAGGAATGAAAGAATTCGATAAGTGAACATGAGAAACATGGGTTTGTCACAACGAAAGGCAAGCTACGGCCAAAGGGTTCCAAACATCTTGTAAGTGTTCCTAACAGTTCGCATATCATGTAGAAACATTAATATACTCCCATCAATCAAATCGACTTATAAGTTAAACACACATCGACAATCACATTTCAATGTATTCCAAACAATCAATCATAACAGAACATCGATTGATAAAAAAGTACGCGCCTTTTTCTCTTAGTATATCACAATATCGTACCATCCTCATAGCGACTCTACAATATACTATCCACTAATATTAATACTTAGACCTCATTGAGCGAGCGCCAAAAGAGTTTAGAGGACTCTGAATGATCAACGAATCATTAGAACTCGAGTAATCAAGCCTGGGGATGGTTTAACGAAGTTTAAAAGGGATTAGAAGGGATCAGGAGTCAAAACAAACGAACGTGAACTAACGGACCAAAACTATTCCACAGAGCAGTCAGTGTACGACAATTCATAAAAATTTCCATACTCAATGCTTTTCAACGATTCCAACGCCAAAAGATCACCAACTTACCAATCTTTAAAACTCATAAGGACCCATAACCAATAGCGTCGTTTAACCATAATAAACGATGAAAAAAAGTGCAGCTCTATACGCTGCCTAGATTTCCAGATTATAGCTCAATCTTCGATAAAGCACTAGAAATCGAGTTCTTAATACTTTTAAGCGATTCTAGCCCCAAAGGTTGCGCGATCGAATGAAGCTTAAAAGGTACGTAGGAACCCTAGTCAAATTTGCACTCCAGGGATGGTTAAACAGGCGGTTACCGAAGCTACACGAATCTGTCACGCAGCAGGACAGATTGACACACCTCTATTCAAACAATCATAACTTTCCGTGTACAAAGAGTTTTAAGGCGATTCTGGTGGCAAATGAAAGCTAACTTCAAGACCTTCGATTTGATATAAATTTTGCACAAAACAAATATCGGATGAGAAAGTTACAGCCATTCAAAGTTGGGCAAAAACTCAGAAAACGAGCAGAAACAGCAGAACACGAGACAGATTGACACACCTCTACTCAAATGTTCATAACTTTCTCTGTACTGAGAGTTTTAAGGCGATTCCAGTGGCAAATGAAAGCTAACTTCAAGACCTTCGATTTGATATAAAGTTTGCATGAAACGGACATCGGACGAGAAAGTTATGGCCGTTCAAATGGGGCTGAAATCCAGAACACGAGACAGATTGCAGACCAGGTTTCTAAAAATCACTATAAATTCAATTCTCAACGGTTTCATGTGATTCTAGCGGCATTAGAACGGGCTCTAAGTCTACTCTATTTCATATGAAGAGACCAAAATTCGGTTCCATGTTTAAGAACCCGTTCTGCAGAAATTCGGGAATGAAAGAAACAATCTCAAACAACGAAATAAGGCATGATCTAGGTACATAAATACCGTATAAACGCATAACAAGAGTAAGAAATCCCTACCTCATGGGTTTTGAGCAAAACCCGAACCTTTGACCAAGTCAACCGAGCTCCAACGAGGTCCGGTCATGGATTTTCTTGGATATTCGGAAAGCCCGTACTCCGTATAGCAACTTTAATTCTTGAACTTCGGGCGGAATCACGATCTAAGGTGAAGAGATCGAAGAGAGAAGAGAGGGAGAGTTTTCGTCGGAGATGAGGAGAGAGAGGCTGCCGAGAGTGAGGAAAAGAGAGAATGAGAAAGAATTCTCCTCCTGGAGAAATAATAGAGGTGGGGGGAGTAATCCTCTACTTCTCACACCACACACTCACACGTGCACCACTCGCTCAATTATCCTTATATCTTTCCACGAATACGCCACACCAAATATCCATACCGTCTATCTCGACGGGCCGTACGTTAACAAAAGAAAGAAGAAAAAAAAAAATACGGCCTCAAAAATACGGGTCTCTACAATATTGGTGGCCGCACATGCAAGAAAATGCAAAGGTGTATGTGAAAATCTGTGTGAAGTGTCAGAAATTCTCACCTATGATCCGAACACCAGCCGAAGATCTGGTGCCATTAACAATCCCTTGGTCATTTGCGCAATGGGGAATGGACATCGTGGGTCCCCTCCACAAGGCTACTGGGAACAGGAAGTTTCTGTTGGTAGCAACGGACTATTTTACCAAGTGGATTGAAGCAGAGCCACTGGCAAAAATCACGGAACCTATGATAGAAAGGTTCGTATGGAAGAGCATCATCACTCGATTTGGAGTTCCTTACTCCTTGATCACTGATAATGGGTCGCAGTTCCAGAAAAAGTTCAAGACTTTTTGCGCCCAGTATGGAATAAGGAACTACTACTCCACGCCGACCTACCCTCAGAGCAATGGGCAGGCAGAGGCGTCCAACACGACTATACTTGACGGGATCAAGAAAAGGTTGGACAAAGCAAAAGGCAAGTGGCCTGACGAATTGGCACTGGTCCTGTGGGCACACCGAACAACTCCTAGGAGGTCTACGGGAGAGACCCTCTATTCGCTAGCATATGGAACAGAGGCTGTGATTCCATTGGGGGTTGGTTTGCCGACCAATAGGACCACATTGGTGGAAAGTGGGGGCAATGACAGAGCTCTGGAAATCGAGCTGGACCTCGCCGAGGAAAGGAGAGAACGAGCTCTGGTGCACCTGGCTCCAAGAGCAGCCGATGAAAAGCTACAACAAGCATGTCCACCCACGAGAATTTGGTGTTGGAGACCTTGTGTTAAGAAAGGTGCTCGGCAACACCAAGGTGGCCAACGAGGGAAAGTTGGGGGCCAATTGGGAGGGCCTGTATCGAGTTACAGAGGTTGTGGGCATTGGGGCATATCGGTTGGCAGACCTGGACGAGAACCCGGTACCAAGGCCCTGGAATGTTCACAACTTGAGGAAGTTCTACGTGTAAAAAACTTCGATTTCATTTCTATTCTGTTTTAGATGCACATCGTGATTGTGTGGGAGTTACGAATAAAATTCCCTGGTATTTTCTTTTACTAGTTGCAAGGGGTACGCGTAACGCCCCTTGAGTTTTTCGAATTATGAATAAAATTCACGGATTTTTGGTAACACAAACTTTGTTTTTAACGGGTTTTCATTATGCTTTGAATACGAAGTCAAGCTAAATCCTTAGTCCTCACTTCATATTGGGGAGCAGAGGTGTAGGGTAACTAAATGGAAGTTTGAATATTTCAAAAAAGTTACCAAGTACGAATATGCTTGTCTGTTTGCTCGGGTACGAATACACCCAGAATTAAGCCAAATACGAATATGCTTGTCTGTTTGCTCGGGTATGAATACACCCAGAATTAAGCCAAGTACGAATATGCTTGTCTGTTTGCTCGGGTACGAATACACCCAGATTTGAGCCAAGTACGAATATGCTTGTCTGTTTGCTCGGGTACGAATACACCCAGAATTGAGCCAAGTACGAATATACTTGTATGTTTGCTCGGGTACGAATACACCCAGAATTGAGCCAAGTACGAATATACTTATCTGTTTGCTCGGGTACGAATACACCCAGAATGCATACAAGGATATGCACACTGCTCTCAGATTCGAATATGTTTGGGATTATTTCAAGTACAAATAAGATTTGATTACTTGTACGGGTGCATCCCCACATGAGCTTGTAACTTAACCTGGGTATGAATAAACCCAAGATTACTAAGTCCAAATACGAGCACATTTAGGTAACCTAAATACGAATATACTAGGGGAAGTTTCCAAGAATGAAACGTATGGGCTGCATACGTTAACATGCAACAGTATCTAAGTTCGAAAAAACTTGAAGATTGCTTAGGTATGAACAAACTTTGAGCGCGCGCATATTCAATGTTATACAAGTATGGTCAAACAGCATGCTCGGGTACGAACAGACCCTGGATACATATGAGTACATGTATTAGTAGACAAGCAGCGAGTGCAACTAGCATTTACTCTAAGGGACGAAAAACCTACAGCAGTATAAATGAGAATGCAGTTAAATCATCAACGGGCACGATGAGACCTGGGAAGCATGCGTGGAAATGCATGAAGTTAAGTACTGGCCATGAGACGGCCACCTGTAATGAAGAAAGGCCACGAAGGGCCAGCCAAACATGTTCATGCCACGAAGGGCCAGGCAAACTAAAGTTTAGGCCAAATAGGGCCACCCCAAAACATAAAAGGCCACGAAGGGCCAGAACCAGCAAAATTAAAGTGTGTAGATGTGTATCAAATGCCACGCAGGGCCAGCAGAAGTTGATTCAAAAATAAAAGGATCGACTGATATACGGCTTACTCTTCAATCGTCAGGTCTTGGATGACGGGGGAAGCAGGAGCAGTTGGAGGAGAGGCTGGAACAGTCGCGTTTTCCACCACGGGGGTTGATTCAGGAGCACCACCACTGGCTTCCTTCTGGCCAGGGTTGGTACCATTGTCAGCAGCAGCATCATTCCCCGTCTGCTCGGCAACTTGTGCGTTTGGCTCACCCTCCACGTTGTCTTCTTCTTCTACCTCTTCCTCAAAGAACCACTGGGCGCTAGGGAGGTCGATCTCAGTCTAGAGGGGAGAGGATTCCGCTGCACCAATCTTTTTGAGGCAGGCTAACCAGCCAGCCTCGAAGACTTGGTCCTGGATACCTGGCATCTGATCCGTGTAGCTCTCAGTGGCCACGCGGATTCCCTCATTGTAGCCCCGTTGGTACGAGGTCTTGGCCTTGTTTTTGCTTGCATCCAGCTCTGTCAGAGTCTGGTTCAGACTGTCCTCAGCTCCCTCCAATTTGCCTCTGAGCTCGTCCACGGTCCCGCGAGCCTGGTTCCTCTCTCTTTCCAGCCTGACGATAGTGTTCTGCAGCTTGGCATTCTCGCTGGCCAGCCTGGCACGCTGGGCCTCGGATTGACCGAACCTTTGGGCCATAGCCACCATCTTTTGCATCGCCTGGACAAGCACATGGTTAGGCAAACAACAGGAATAAACAATCTGAGGCCATTAGCGTGTAAAAACGGATACAATAGCTTTACCTTGCTTGGTGGCTCATGAAAGAGCCAAGGAGGTTGTCTGGGAGCAGGACACTTCTTTTGCATGTTCCCAAGAAGCATGAATGCCTCGACAATGCAGTGGTTGTACTTCGTGACTCACACTGTCACGGACTGTGACTGGCTGGCTGCCATGTGTGAATCGTGGAGCCCAGAGGGGTGTTGGAGGTGCAGTGAGCTGAGACGGAGGCTGTTCGACGGAGGAGGCTTCCAGCCGTTGACGTTTGTCCCTATGGCTAGCTTCGATCTCCTCGGGGGAGAAGCCTGGAGGGACATCCAGTTGAGCTGGGCCGCGGCGGCCATGAGATGGCGTCGGGCTCTGGGAGTGTCCACGGCCAAGAGATATGCCGCGGCCTCTCCCACGGCCAGCCCCTGGGAGGTTGAGGAGGCTGCTAAGGTTGATTGGCTGGTCCATTTCTCGAGGAGGGGGAGATGCGGAATATCCGCTGGAGGATGTCGAGGCCTCTTCGGCGAGTTGGATTGGCTCGCTGGGCAGAGGAGGGGTCCGAGAACGCCTCTCTTCTAGTTGCTCGGGCTGCTGAGCTGGAGGATCAGGGATGATGGGATTGTCTGCTGCTCGGATTCGTCGGTCGATGAATCCGCCGTATGATGCACAGTAACTGAGAAGGATTTGCGCCCTTGCTCGGCCAGCTAAGCACGTGCCTTGCCCGTTGAAGCGCAAGAGCACGGTTGATGTCGGTGACACGTGGACCTGGGGTGATGATGGCGTGCCCTTGGTTTACGTTTATCGCAAATACGAGAAAAATTTGCAAACAGTAACAGAAACAAGAAACGCAATACGAAACATTGCTCGGCAAAGTTCTACGAGAAAAAGGACTAACGTGGAGTGCCAAATCGTGGGGTGCGTGAAAGCCGACGACTCTACCGTCCTCGCCCTAGGCTCGAAGTTCTCCGTGACGATAAGGAAGTCGCCGCCGCCCCGCGAGCGTAGTCAGCAATTCAAGCACCAAATTTTTCCTCGAATCCCTACTCTTGAGATAATAGGTCGAGCATCTTTGGTTCGAGAGATGTTGTACAAATGGTGAATATCGTGCTAAACTGTGGACGTACCTAGCATCCGTTCAGGGCATTGATGCCCATGACAACCCTAAAGAAGTTGGCTGAAACTTGCATAGGGATAGTCTATAGTGGGCTAGAACCTTCTTCATGCCAGGGAACTCGACACCGCGCACAATGCACAACAGGGATATGCAGAGGGTCATTGTCGAAACACTCACGAATGGCATTTTCAGGGGCCAATGAAGTGGCCACGTTGTCTGGGATCTCATAGCGAGATCTGAATTCGGCCATTCTTTGAGGCGTGTCACAATGCCTACGAAACCTACCCATACTGTGAGATGGAGGTGTGGGTTTTCTAAGAAAGAGATGGGTACGAAGAAACCCTAAGGGGACTGTAGTAGTCCTAAATTGATGACGCAGACAGAATAGAAAGGGGGAATGATAACTTACGGGGATAACGATCGAAGACCCTAGATGCAGAAAGGGTGAACCACGAGATGGTGAACAGTACTTCAATGGCGGGTACGAGCGAACCGTCTTTCTGCAGAGGGAACTTAGGGAGCAAGTGGGTTTCAAATTGGGACAAAAACCTAAGTATACCCCAGCAAGGGGGGTGACGTATGAGAGACGTCACCCCAGACGCCGTTTGGGCGTTCCGTTCTCCGAAACGTCTGCTCGCATTTATTACGGGCAGTACAAAGCATGCCGCGTGTAAAGGTGTTAGCTTGAAAAGCCTGTCCAGACCAAACGACGAGACGTTTGGCCTGGACTAATGATGAAGTTTGCACCAAGTACGAGAAACGGGGTGCAGGAGCAAAGGACGAGAACCTTGCTCGGTGTTTAGAAGCTTTGCTCGTCATATTAAGAGAAAATAACGAGTAAAGCTAGGGAGCCATTGTAGGGAGGTAATCCCGAACAGGTACAAAGAGTGGCCCGAACACGTGGTACGTGGGGTCCAGGATAAATATAATCGGAGCATCCGCCGGAAGACAGATCTGATGAGCGGCGTAGGGACCGGGGACACGTGAGGTCCCAGGTCCAAAATACCGGAGCAGGGGTATGGTCTAAAGAGCAAGGGAAGTTGTTGGACCAGTCGCATGGAAGAGGGACCAATGATATGAGAGATCACTGGTCCGGATGGTCTGTTCGGCAACGAAAAGGCCGAACAGGAGCAGCATTTTGGAGGAGATGCTCCAGAGGGGTCCAGAGGTGGCAAATACCCAGAAAGGAAACAATATCTGGAGAAGATACCCAACGGAAATGGGGTGAACGGCCAATTAAGGAAAGAGTTCCTAAATGGTCTGTAAGGTAATACGCAGTTATGGGAATGAGAATGCCTGATATTCTGGGTTCCCTTTACGAGTAAGGAAACTTAGGGCAACGAGATGGCTGGGACAGCAAGTATATGTGGATCTATAAATATGAGGTAAACCGAGAGGTAAAGGTACGCAATTCCTGGTTATTTGCTTATTACCTACTGAGAATTAGGGTTTTCACTAGTACGATGTACTAACTTTGGCATCGGAGGGCCTTTGCCACGAGAAGGCAAAGGTGCGCTCACCTTTGTCTATTTTACAGGTTCAACTCCGGCGGAGTGCTAAGGTTCCGGCGTGGAGAAGGAAGTAGCCATTGGATCTTGGTGCTGTTCGAAGGCCTTTTTGTTTTCCTGCACTTACACTTTGAATGCCAACTGCCAAAACCAAAACCGCAATAATGAACCGATGACCCGAACCCGAGCGATGAACGAGTTCTGCAAACGCCGACCCCCAACTTTCAATGGAGACCCTAACCCCACTGTAGCCGAAGCATGGCTTAAGGAAACCAAGGTGATCCCAGACACCTTGGAGATCACCCGGAATGGGGATCATGTGGCCCTCGCCACGTACCAACTGAAGGGTGAAGCCCGTTATTGGTGGGAGTTGATGGAAGCAACTCATAACGTAGCCACCATGACGTTTGACGAATTCAAAACCCTGTTCCTTGACAAGTACTTTCCCACGCCCATTCGCCTAGCCAAGGAGTAAGAATTCATGAACCTTAAGCAAGGGACCATGACTGTTACCCAGTATGCGGCAAAGTTCGAGGAGCTGTCTCGCTATACCCCGAACGCTGTAGCAACTGAGGATAAGAAAGCAAGGAGATTCGAGTGGGGACTGACGACTGCTCGAAGGGCCATGGTGGCACAAGAGTTTCCCACCTATTCCGGCATTGTCAAGTGTGCCCTCCAATTGGAGAGTGAGGAGGCGGTCTTCAAAACCCGCTGGAGAAAGGCAACCGGCAATACTGGCGGACGAACCCGAACCCAACACCCCAACAATAACCGTGGACCTTACCCCACCAGAAACCCTATCCCACCCCAGAGCAACCAACCCTGGAGAACTGCTACATCTGGACCCGGCGGACCACAGAAAGGTGGTCAAGACAAAGCCACTGTGCTGTGCTGTGCTTCAACTGCCAGGCCATGGGTCACTATAAGCGTGATTGCCCCCAACCCCTGAGGGTGTGGAGTGGAAACTTTGAGAGCCAGAGAGCTCAACCATCCGGGCAGGCTAGCTTTGCGAAGCAGAACCCTGGAGGCCCATCTCAGCAGCAGAATGGGTAGAACAAAGGGAAGCAGCCCGTGGGAAACCAACAAAATACGGGAGGGCGTATCTTTGCACTGCAAACTGAGGAGCAGGAGCCGGATCCCTCTGTGATCCAAGGTACGCTGCTGTTATTTAGTGCCTGCGTGCAAGCATTGTTTGACTCTGGAGCATCGCATTCGTTTATATCCTCCGCCTGCGTAACTGCGTTAGCACTAGAAATAGAACCCCATAGTACGAGTACGAAGGTACCGTCACCTTTGGGGGGGAGTATAACTGTTAGTCTAGTGTGTAGAGGGTGCGAGTTAAAAGCAGCCAACCTGCGCCTGACCTGCGATCTTAGAGTAATCGACATGGCGGATTTCAATGTAATCCTAGGAATGGATTGGTTATCAGCACACCGAGCGGTCATAGACTGTCATCAGAAGCCAGTAACAGCTTATACCCTAGAGGGAACTCATTTCCGTTTTAAGGGGGATAGACAGATCGCGAGTTCTTTGACTAAGAGGTCAAGGTGGCAGAATCAACTATTTGGATGGCTAGCTAGTCTCCAAATGGAAGAAACTGACCGGATGGAACTGGGATTGCCACACATCGTGTGCAAATACGCCAATGTATTTCCCGAGGAACTTCCTTGTTTACCACCTCAGAGAGAGATAGACTTCTCTATAGAACTCCAACCGGGACCGCACCGATTTCTATGGCACCCTATAGAATGGCCCCTGTGGAACTAAAGAAGCTCAAGACCCAATTGCAGGAACTATTGGATAAAGGGTATATTAGGCCTAGTACGTCACCATGGGGAGCGCCTGCACTGTTCGTGAAGAAGAAGGAAGGAACCCTTCGACTATTCATCGACTATCGGAAGCTAAATCAAGTCATGATCAAGAACCGGTATCCCTTGCCAAGGATCGATGACCTTTTTGATCAATTGAGAGGAGCAACCTGCTTCTCAAAAATTGATCTTTGGTCTGGTTATCACCAACTAAGGATCCGAGACGAAGACATCGCCAAGACAACCTTCCGTACCAGATATGGACACTATGAGTTTGTAGTGATGCCATTTGGGCTGATGAATGCTCCAGCAGTATTCATGTGTCTCATGAACAAGGTTTTCCAACCCTACTTAGATAAGTTTGTAGTGGTGTTCATTGATGACATCTTGATATACTCCGCCAGTAAGGAGGAGCACGAAGGACACCTGCGGATAGCACTACAAGTACTCCGAGATAACCAACTGTATGCCAAAGCAAGTAAATGCGAGTTTTGGCTGGAAGTGGTTAAGCTCTTGGGGCACGTAGTATCCAAGGATGGAGTAGCAGTGGACGAAGACAAGGTTGAGGCAGTGTTGAAATGGAAACAGCCAACCTCTGTGTTTGAAATCAGAAGTTTCTTAGGACTGGCTGGGTATGACCGAAGGTTTATACCTGATTTCTCTACCCTCGCCAAGCCGATGACGAAACTGACGCAGAAAGGAGTGAAGCTGGATTGGAATGAAGCTTGTGAGAAGTCTTTTCAGGAGCTGAAGAAGAGACTGACCAGTGCGCCGATACTTATCATTCCTGAGAGGGGTGTAGACTATACGGTCTACTGTGACGCATCAAGAGATGGTTTGGGATGCGTGCAGATGCAGAACGGGAAAGTTATAGCTTACGGATCCCGACAACTTCGACCTCACGAGAAGAACTACCCCACCCACGATTTAGAATTGGTTGCAGTAGTATTCGCTCTCAAGTCCTGGCGTTACTATCTGTGGGGAGAACAATTCAAAGTTTTTACCAACAACAAGAGCCTCAAGTACCTTTTCACTCAAAAGGAGTTGAACCTTAGGCAGCGTCGATGGATGGAATACTTGGAGGATTATAAGTTTACGCTTCAGTATCACCCGGGTAAAGCTAATGTAGTAGCTGACGCTCTGAGTCGAAAGGATAGGACGCAGAAGGCCAAGAATGCCGTTAAGGTATGGGAGATGGTGGATACTCTTAATGAGTTCAACCTACGACCATCATCGGAGAATGGGAATGCGCGTCTGTATGCCCTAGTAGTTGAACCGGCACTCCACCAGGAGATATTACTAGCTCAGACCTCCGAGCAAGATTGCGAATTCATCCGGTATCGAATCCGAGAAGGAAAGGCGTTACCGGGATGGACAATCGAGGAGGACAATAGTCTAAGAATCAAGGGAAAGGTATTCGTACCTAACATCAGAGCCCTCAGAGAAGCTGTACTCCGAGAAGCACACCATTCAAACTTCGCAGTCCACCCTAGCGGTACGAAGATGTACCATGACCTGCGAAGGACGTACTGGTGGGAGGGAATGAAGAAGGACATAGCTCGATTCGTATCAACCTGCCTGGTGTGTCAGCAAGTCAAGGCAGAACATCAAAAACCTGGAGGAGACCTTCAACCCTTACCAATTCCTACTTGGAAGTGGAAACATATCTCGATGGATTTCGTGACTGGCTTACCAAGATCTACCAAGTCCAACACCGCTATTTAAGTGATCATGGACCGACTCACCAAATCTGCGCACTTCCTGCCTGTCAAAATGACAAAGAAGGTGGAACAATTGAGCCTACTGTACATCAGAGAGATCGTACGACTGCACGGAATACCTGTCTCGATAGTGTCTGACAAAGACCCACGTTTAGTATTGCATTTCTGGAAGGGATTGCAGAAGGCTTTGGGAACAGATGTAAGACTTAGGACCACCTTCCACCCCCAAAACAGACGGATAAATGGAGAGGACAATCCAAACATTGGAAGACATGCTAAGAGCCTGTGCCTTAGATTTCTCTGGGAACTGGGAGCAACATCTACCTTTGGTGGAGTTCGCTTACAATAACAGTTACCAGGCGAGTATTGAGAAGGCACCATACGAAGCCCTGTATGGACGACCCTGTCGATCTCCCGTCTGCTGGACAGATGCTGGAGAAACGGGATTGATTGGACCTGACCTAGTACGAGATATTACCGAGAAGGTTAAGGTTATTAGGCAAAGGATCCTAACCGCTCAAAGCCGACAGAAGAGTTATGCGGACAAGAGGAATCGACCTCTAAGTTTCGAAGTGGGTGATCACGTGTTCTTGAAGATTCGACCCAAGAAGGGAGTTATTAGATTCGAGAAGAAAGGAAAGTCATCCCCACGCTACATTGGACCTTTCGACATCGTGGAGAAAATCGGGAAGGTGGCGTATCGTTTAGCCCTACCACCGCAACTCGATAGAGTGCATAACGTGTTTCACGTTTCGATGCTTTGCAAGTACCTCGCGTTGCCAACCCATGTTCTCAATTGGGAGGACATCAGCATCGAAGAGGATGCGACGTACGAGGAGGAACCGATTGAAATCCAAGACCGGAGTGAGAAGATCATCCAGAACAAGACCATCAAGTTAGTCCGAGTTTTGTGGAAACACCGCGGAGCCGGAGAAACCACCGGGGAGAGGGAAGAAACCATGAGAGCAAACTATCCTCATCTATTCGAATCCGAGCATACACCTAATTTTGAGGACGAAATTGTTTAAGGGGGGTAGGTTGTAACAACTCTGATTTTCAGTAAATAAAAATCTCATTGTTTAATCGGAAATCGTATTTAAAATTCCTTATAAATTTCTATAATCCGTCTTAATTAGATTCAATATTCGTAAATTGAATTTCCATCGCCGATAGACTTAGACGATCTCTAAGGACTAGGGTTTTCATAAGAACGCTAGAATATTCGTTACGAGACTGCCACAATCTTGTTTCCGGCTAGAAACCTTAATCGGTTAGTAGAACTAGATCCCAACTAGTTAGTTAGCCTAACCTAACTAGAAACTAACTTAGTTACATCCTCCTAACGTTCTAGAACCATTGAACGATAGAAAACCATCATGAGATTCCAAAAGTAATTACTTTTGGCTTAGTAATCATTACATTTATTACTTTTGACTTGTAATCATTATGACAAGATTCTCTTTCATTACCCATACCTTTTTGGAAGCCTACTTTCTAGTCTACCTATATATATATATATGTGTGTGTGTGTATGCTTTAGAAGGAGAGAGAGAGAGAGGAGAGAGAAAGCCGAGAGGGAGAGGGAGAGAGAGAGAGTGAGGTCGAGAGAGAGAGAGAGAGAGAGAAAGAGAGAAAGAGAGTGCATGTGTGTGTGTGTGCGCTTTGGCCACTCCAACGAGCCATCTTCCTTGCCTTTGTTCAACCCAAGTACAACCATCATGACCCTTATCTTGTGCTTTGACAAGCAAACCCTTCCTAGACTAGACAACTCACAAAATCCCTCATGATAACCTAGGATTTAGCCATAAATGGAAAAGACAACCCCTGGCATGCTTTGAATGACACATGAAGGAGAAAGTTGCATGCTTTCAAAGCATGACTTGACAACACAATGAGGGAAGGAGAAAGAGAGAGAGAAAATTCGGCCAAGGGAGAGGGAGGGGGGGCCGGTTGGGAGAAGTGATGAGGGAGGTGGAGTGTATGCATGGCTTTGGTTACTTGTACAAGCTATCTAAATAGCCCTAAGCCTAATACTTCCTTTACAACCAAGCCTAGCCTTCCAAAAGGACTACCTAGCCTAAGATTTTGTGCTTTCTTGCAAGCAAAGCAACCCTAGGACAAGGCTTGACTAGAAACCCTTCATAATGACCTAGTATATTAGCCTTAAGTCTAAAAAGCTTGGACAAGACAAGTCATGGAAGACTTGGCATGATAACCTAGTAGCTAACCTATTCTAGGACAAGACAAGTCCATAAACCCTTCATGATAACCTAGTAGCTAACCCATTCTAGGACAAGACAAGTCATGGAAGACTTGCCATGCTTTCAAAGCATGAAAAGACAAGACAAGGCATGCTTGGAAAGCATGAAATGACTAGACCATGGAGCTAATTAATGAGAGCAAAGGGAGAGAGAGGGGGCCGGCCATGAGGGAGAGGGAGAGCCCAAGAGTTTGCCTATAAATAGCCTTCATCACTTGCCATTCAACTCACACCTCCATTCTTCCATTTCTCTCTAAGAAAGTCTAGTGTTCTTACTTGTTCTTAAGTTGTTCTTGAAATTCTTCACTTGTTCTTCCATAAACTTATCCATAAACACCTTTTAGATCTATAAAGCCAAAGTAATTTGGTTCTAGACCTAGTTTCAAGAGAAACCTTTCTCTTTCGAAGCTACCGGAAGCTTACCATAGGAAGTCACTCCGCCCAATCACCGACGTACTTTCCGTAGCCACCTACCGCCAAGAAGAACGGTAGAGTTCTTCGAACCTACTTCCCCAAGTATAGTTGTATGCATGTTTGGAATGATCTTGTTTTACGTGGCTATTTTGATTTTAGGAATACTTGAAAGCATGATCTTGAAAATGGTTGATGGCATGACTTTTTTTAAATTTTTCTAACTTGATTTTCCTCGTCAATAAACATATGTTATTTTAAATTTCCAAGAAGATGGATATACGCTTTCATATTAAAGCTAAAATGTTGTTTTAAAAGGAAATATTTGTATTTTGACCTTTTCGATGGTTGGAAGCTTGATTGCATGTTGCTTGTCATACTTGTGGTTATGAACGAGCATGATAGAATAGAGTTGGATGATCTTGCATGATTCATGTGAAAAGTCCTACCGCGGAGTCTATGCATGATACGAGACACGTGAAATTGGAAATTAGAAACATGACACATAGGGTGTGGTTGATAGGGATAAAAAGGATTTTTGAAACTACATAATGACCATTTTGTGGGTGCTTTATGTGTGTGTGCGCCAATGGAAACCCGACGCGGTGGAACCATTGTGAGTATACTTAGGAACCCGGCGCGGCGGAACCGAGGTTGGGTGTGTGTGGCTTGGTTATCCGTAGAGAGGAGCCAATGCTAATGTGTGCCAAAAGAAACCCAGCGCGGCGGAACCGTTGTGAGGATACTCGGGAACCCGGCGCAGCGGAACCAAGGTTGGGTGTGTTAAAATGTGATTTTCGAAAGGTTGTTTTGGAAATGAAAACGAGACACGTTATACGATGAATCGCGTAGAAAAACACAAAAAACATGACACCAACGTTAGATAGGGAATGCGCATGTGTAATTGTTATGTGTCCTTTCTTATGCATGTCAAGTTGAAAACTCGTATCTATACTAACTTTGACTTGTATGTTAAGGGTTAGTGGGTTTTGGGTTATTCTATTGAGCCTTCAACCTCACAGTGTTACCTTTGGTGACTCTGACATATTATATTAGTGGGATGCTGGTATAATGTGTCAGACCATATAAATGAGCGAGGAGAGCTGTACACCTTGGAGGCGTTCGGAGCTGAGGAGCTTACTAGGATGGAAAAAGAGCAGGAGCTGTAGATAACCTTAGATGTCCTCCCTTTTGTGTAATATTAGTACCCCCTGGGGGCTTGTGATGTAATAATAAGCCAGACTCTACCCCGTTTATTCAATAAAAATATTTAGTCAACGAACCCGATTTTGGGGGCGTTACAGCTTGGTATCAGAGCTTTAGGTTCAAACCTCGACCTTGGGTAGAATGGGAAGCCTATAAGATAAGTTAGACCGTTGCACAAACGAGAATTGAGTTTAAGTTTACCGTCCCAAATTGGGTGGAATTCTGACAAAGCAATCTTCGGATTGAAGTAAGGTGTGGAAATTGGCAATACCACCGAGCTGTGAATTCCCGAACAATTGGAGGATGACTTAAATCAAGAATCGAATGTGTAGCATAGAAATTTCGATGTTTCCATTGCCCTAGCAAACCTTGTCTTAAAACGTTACTAACCATCACGTGTTTTACTATTTTTTCTACTTTCGCCACATGACTAGTAATCTAAACACCTACTAATCGTCACATATTTCATTATTTTCTCTCCACATGACTAATAATCTAAACACCTACTAACCGTCTCGTGTTTCACTATTTTGTCATCTTCCGCCACATGATTTGTTGTCTAAACATTTACTAACCGTCACGGGTTTTGCTAGTTTCTCTTCACATGACTAGTCGCCTAAACACCAACTAACCGTTACGTATTTCACTATTTTTCCTCTCTTCGCCACAAGACTAGTAGTCTAAACACATACCAACCGTCAAGTGTTTCGCTATTTTCTCTCCACATGTCGAGTTGTCTAAACACCTACAGACCGTAATGTGTTTCACTATTTTTCCTTGTTACGCCACATTACTAATAGTCTCAACGCCTACTAACCGTCGCGTGTTTCACTATTTTCTCTCCACATGACTACTAGTCTAAACACCTACTAATCGTCACGTGTTTCACTATTTTGCCATCTTCCGCTACAAGACTTGTAGTCTAAACACCTACAAAGCGTCACATGTTTCACTATTTTCTCTCCAAATGACTAGTAGTCTAATCACCTACTAACCGTTACGTGTTTCACTATTTTTCCTCCCTCTGCCACATGACTAGTAGTCTAAACACCTACCAACAGTCAAGTGTTTCACTATTTTCTCTCCACATGACTAGTAGTCTAAATACCTACTAACCGTCACGTGTTTCACTTTTTTTCCTTCTTCCGCCACACGACTAGTAGTCTAAACACCTACTAACCGTTACCTGTTTCGCAATCTTCTCTCCGCAAGTCTAGTATTCTAAACACACCTACTAACCGTCACGTGTTTCACAATTTTTTTTTTCTTCCGGCACATGACTAGTAGTATAAATAGCAACTAACCGTCACGTTTTTCATTATTTTTCCATCATCTGCCTCATGACTAGTAGTCTAAACACCTACTAACCGTCACGTGTTTCCCTATTTTTTCTTCCTCCGCCACATAACTAGGAGTCTAAACACCTATTAACCGCCACGTGCTTCAGTATATTTCCTTTTTGCGCCACATGACTAGTAGTCTTAATACCTACTAACCGTCACATGTTTCGCAATTTTCTCTACACATGACTAGTAGTCTAAACACTTTCTAATCGTCACATGTTTCTAAATTTTCTCTCCACGTGACTAGTAGTATAAACACCTATTAACCGCCACATGTTTCACTATTTTTCCATCTTTCGCCACATGAATTGTAGTCTAAACACCTAATAACCGTCACGTGTTTCACTGTTTTCCCTTCACATGACTAGTCGTCTAAACACCTACTAACCGTCACGTGTTTCGGAATTTTATCTCCAAATGACTAGTAGTCTAAACACCTACTAACTGTCACGTGTTTCACTATTTTGCCATCTTCCGCCACATCAATTGTAGTCTAAACACCTACTAACCGTCACGTGTTTCACTATTTTTCATCCAAATAACTAATAGTCTAAACACCTGCAAAACGTTACGTGTTTCACTATTTTTTTCCCTCCGCCACATGACAAGTTGTCTAAATACCTACTAACACGCCTACTAAACGCTACTTGTTTCACAATTTTTCCATCTTCTGCCACTTGACTAGTAGTCTAAACACCAACAAACTGTCATGTATTTCGCAATATTCTCTGCACATGACTAGTAGTCTAAACACCAACTAACCGTTACGTGTTTTGCAATTTTGTTTCCACATGACTAAAAGTCTAAACACAAACTAACTGTTAGGTGTTTCACTATTTTGCCATCTTCCGCCACCTAAATTGTAGTCTAAACACCAACTAACAGTCATGTGTTTCGCTATTTTTCCTCTCCATGACTACTAGTCTGACCACCTACTAACCGTCACGTGTTTAACTATTTTTTCTTCCTCCGCCACGTGACTAGGAGTCTAAACACCTACTAACCGTCACGTGTTTCTGTATATTTTCTTCTTCCACCACATGACTAGTAGTCTAAACACCTACTAACCGTCACGCGTTTCGCAATTTTCTCTACACATGACTAGGAGTCTAAACACCTACTAACCGTCACGTGCTTCAGTATTTTTCATTATTCCGCCACATAACTAGTAGTCTAAAAAGCTACTAACCGACACGTTTTTCACTATTTTTCCATCTTCTGCCACATGAATAGTAGTCTAAATATCTAACCGTCACGTGTTTCGCAATTTTCGTTTCACATTACTAGTAGTCTAAACACCTCCTAACCGTCACGTTTTCGCAATTTTCTCTCTACGTAACAAGTATTCTTAACACCGACTAACCGTCATGTGTTTCACTATTTTTCCTTTTTCCGCCACATGACTAGTAGTCTAAACACCAACTAACCGTCACGTGTTTCACAATTTTCTCTCCACATGACTAGCACTGTAAACAACTACTAACCGTCACGTATTTCACTATTTTTCATTTTTTCGCCACATGACTAGTAATCTAAACACCTACTAACCGTCACGTATTTCGCAATTTTCTCACCACATGACTTTAAATATAAACACCTACTAACCGTCACGTGTTTCACTATTTTTCCATCTTCCGCCTCATGACTAGTAGTCTAAACCCCTACTAACCGTCGCGTGTTTCACTGTTTTTCTATCCTCCGCCACTTGACTAGTAGTCTAAACACTTACTAACCATCACGTGTTTCACTGTTTTGCTCTACATGACTAGTCGTCTAAACACCCACTAACCATCACGTGTTTCGGAATTTTCTCTCCAAATGACTAGTAGTCTAAACACCTACTAACCGTCACGTGTTTCACTATTTTGCCATCTTCTGCCACAGGAATTGTAGTTTAAACACCTACTAATCGTCACGTGTTTCGCTATTTTTCTCTCCAAATGACTAGTAGTCTAAACACCTGCTAAACGTCACGTGTTTCACTATTTTTTTTTCTCCGCCACATGACAAGTAGTATAAATACCTACTAACACGCCTACTAACTGCTATATGTTTCACTATTTTTCGATCTTCTGCCACTTGACGAGTAGTTTAAACACCTACTAACCGTCATGTGTTTTGCAATTTTCTCTCCACATGACTAGTAGTCTAAACACCACTAACCGTCACGTGTTTTACTATTTTTCCTTCTTCTGCCACATGACTAGTAGTCTAATCACCTACTAACCGTCATGTGTTTTGTAATTGTGTATCCACATGACTCGTAGTTTAAACATCTACTAACTGTAACGTGTTTCACTATTTTGCCATCATCCGCCTGCTGAATTGTAGTCTAACCACCAACTAACCGTCATGTGTTTCGATATTTCCCTCTACATGACTTCTAGTTTAAACACCTACTAATCGTCACGTGTTTAACTATTTTTTCTGTCTCCGCACATGACTAAGAGTATAAACACCTACTAACCGTCACGTGTTTCACTATTTTTTTTCCTCCGCCACATGACTAAGAGTCTAAACACCTACTAACCATAACGTGTTTCTGTATATTTCCGTCTTCCACCACATGACAAGTAGTCTTAACACCTACTAACCGTCAGGTGTTCCACTATTTTTCCTTCTTTCGTTACATGACTAGTAGTCTAAACATACCTACTTACCGTCACGTGTTTCGCAATTTTCTCTCCATATGACTAATAGTCTAAACACCTACAAACCGTCACGTGTTTCGCAAATTTCCTCCACATGACTAGTAGTCTAAACACCTACTAACCGCCACGTGTTTCGCTACTTTTCCTTCTTCCGCCACATGACTAGTAGTCTTAACACCTACTACCGTCACATGTTTCGCAAATTTCCCCCCACATGACAAATAGTCTAAACACCTACTAACCGTTACGTATTTCGGTATTTTACCTCTACATGACTACTAGTCTAAACACCTACTAACCATCTGTGTTTCACTATTTTATTTCCACAAGACAAGTAGTCTAAACCCCTATTAACCATCACGTGTTTTACTATTTTATTTGTACATGACTAATAGTTTAAATACCGACTAACCGTCACGTGTTTCGCAATTTTCCCTCTACATGACTAGTAGGCTAAACACCTACTAACCGTCACGTGTTTCGCAAATTTCCCTCCACATGACCAGTAGTTTAAACACCTACTAACTGTCACGTGTTTCGCTATTTTTTCTTCTTCCACCACATGACTAGTAGTCTTTACACCTACTACCGTCACATGTTTCGCAAATTTACCTCCACATGACTAGTAGTCTAAATACCTACTAACCGTCACGTGTTTCGCAAATTTCCATCAACATGACTAGTAGTCTCAACACACCTACTAACCGTCACGTGTTTCGCTATTTTGTCTCCACATGACTAGTTGTCTAAGCACCACTAACCGTCACGTGTTTCAATATTTTTCCTTCTTTTGCCACATGACTAGTAGTCTAATCACTTACTAACCTTCATGTGTTTCGTAATTTTGTATCCACATGACTCGTAGTCTAAACATCTACTAATTGTCACGTGTTTCACTATTTTGCCATCTTCCGCCTCCTGAATTGTAGTCTAACCACCAACTAACCGTCGTGTGTTTCGATACCTCTACATGACTACAACTTTAAACACCTATTAACCATCACATGTTTAACTATTTTTTTTCCTACGCACATGACTAAGAGTCTAAACACCTACTAACCGTCACGTGTTTCACTATTTTTTCTTCCTCCGCCACATGACTAGGAGTCTAAACACCTACTAACCGTGACATGTTTCCGTATATTTCCATTTTCCACCACATGACTAGTAGTTTTAACACCTACTAACCGTCATGTTTTTCACTATTTTTCCTCCTTTCGCTACATGACTAGTAGTCTAAACACCTACTTATCGTCACGTGTTTCGCAATTTTCTCTCCACATGACAAGTAGTCTAAACACCTACTAACTGTCACGTGATTCGCAAATTTCCTCCACCGGACTAGTAGTCTAAACACCTACAAACTGACACGTGTTTCGCTATTTTTCCTTCTTCCGCCACATGACTAGTAGTCTTAACACCTACTACCGTCACATATTTCCCAAATTTCCCTCCACATGACTAGTAGTCTAAACACCTATTAACCGTCACGTGTTTTGCTATTTTATTTCCACATGACTAATAGTCTAAACACCTACTAACCGTTACGTATTTCGCAATTTTCCATCCACATGACTAGTAGTCTAAACACCTACTAACCGTCACGTGTTTCGCAAATTTCCCTCCACATGACCAGTAGTCTAAACACCAACTAACCGTCACGTGTTTCGCTATTTTTTCTTCCTCCGCCACATGACTTGTAGTCTTAACACCTACTACCGTCACATGTTTCGTAAATTTACCACCACATGACTAGTAGTCTAAACATCTACTAACCGTCACGTGTTTCGCAAATTTCCATCAACATGACTAGTACTCTAAACACATCTACTAACCGTCACGTGTTTCGCTATTTTGTCTCCACATGACTAGTAGTCTAAGCACCACTAACCGTCACGTGTTTCACTATTTTTCCTTCTTCTGCCACAAAACTAGTAGTCTAATCACTTACTAACCGTCATGTGTTTCGTAATTTTGTATCCACATGACTCGTAGTCTAAACATCTACTAGCTATCACGTGTTTCACTATTTCGCCATCTTCCGCCTCCTGAATTGTATTCTAACCACCAACTAACCGTCGTGTGTTTCGATATTTCCCTCTACATGACTATTTGTTTAAACACCTACTAACCGTCACGTGTTTAACTATTTTTTCTTCCTCCGCATATGACTAAGAGTCTAAACACCTACTAACCGTCACGTGTATCACTATTTTTTTTCTTCTTCCGCCACATGACTAAGAGTGTGAACACCTTCTAACCGTGAAGTGTTTCCGTATATTTCCGTTTTCCACCACATGACTAGTATTCTTAGCACCTACTAACCGTCAGGTGTTCCACTATTTTTCCTTCTTTCGCTACATGACTAGTAGTCTAAACACCTACTTACCGTCACGTGTTTCGCAATTTTCTGTCCACATGACAAGTAGTCTAAACACCTACTAACTGTCACGTGTTTCGCAAATTTTCTCCACCGGACTAGTAGTCTAAACACCTACAAACCGACACGTGTTTCGCTATTTTTCCTTCTTCCGCCACATGACTTGTAGTCTTAACACCTACTACCGTCCCATGTTTCGCAAATTTCCCTCCACGTGACAAGTAGTCTAAACAACTACTAACCGTCACGTATTTCGCTATTTTCCCTCCATATGACAATTAGTCTAAACAC
This sequence comes from Rhododendron molle, assembly GCA_025413875.1. Lineage (NCBI taxonomy): Eukaryota > Viridiplantae > Streptophyta > Magnoliopsida > Ericales > Ericaceae > Rhododendron > Rhododendron molle. Next base: position 40,457,044 of record CM046388.1, read on the forward strand.
CTACTAACCCTCACGTATTTCGCTATTTTCCCTCCATATGACTAGAAATCTAAACACCTACTAACCCTCATGTGTTTCGCTTTTTTATTTCCACATGACTAGTAGTCTAAACACCTATTAACCGTCACGTGTTTTGCTATTTTATTTTCACATGAGTAATAGTCTAAACACCTATTAACCGTCACGTGTTTCGTAATTTTCCCTCCACATGACTACTAGTCTAAACACCTACTAACCGTCACGTGTTTCACAAATTTCCCTTCACATGACCAGTAGTCTAAACACCAATTAACCGTCACGTGTTTCGCAATTTTTTTTTCTTCCGCCTCATGACTAGTAGTCTTAACACCTACTACCGTCACATGTTTCGCAAATTTACCTCCACATGACTAGTAGTCTAAACACCAACTAACCGTCACGTGTTTCGCAAATTTCCATCAAAATGACTAGTAGTCTAAACACACATATTAACCGTCATGTGTTTCGCTATTTTATCTCCCCATGACTAGTAGTCTAAACAGCTACTAACCGTCACGTGTTTCGCTCATTTATTTCCACATGACTAGTAGTCTAAACACCTACTAACCGTCACGTGTTTCGCTATTTTATTTCCACATGACTAATAGTCTAAAAACCTACTCACCGTCACGTGTTTCGCAATTTTTCCCCCACATGACAAATAGTCTAAACTTCTACTAACCGTCACGTGTTTTGCAAATTTCACACCACATGACTAGTAGTCTAACCACCTACTAACTGTCACATATTTTGCAAATTTCCCTCAACATGACTAGTAGTGTAAACACAGCTACTAACCGTCACGTGTTTCGCAATTTTCTCTCCACATGACTTGTAGTCTAAAAGCCTACGAACCGTCACGTGTTTCGCTATATTTCCTTCTTCCGCCACATGACTAGTAGTCTTAACATCAACTAACTGTCGCGTGTTTCGCAACTGTCTCTCTACATGACTAGTAGTCTAAACACCTACTAACCGTCACGTGTTTCTCTATTTTTCCTTCTTCTGTCACACGACTAGTAATTTAAACACCTACTAACCGTCACGTGTTTCGCAAATTTCCCTACAAACGACTAGCAGTCTAAACACCTACTAACCGGCACTGGTTTCGCTATTTTACAGCCACGTGACTTGTTGTCTAAACACTTACTAACCGTCACGTGTTTCGCTATTTTCCCTTCACATGACTAGTAGTCAAAACACCTACTAACCGTCACGTGTTTCGCTATTTTCCCTCCACATGACTATTAGTCTAAACACCTACTAACCATCATGTGTTTCGCTATTTTCCCTCCACATTACTAGTAGTCTAAACCGCTACTAACCGTCACGTGTTTCGCTATTTTATTTCCACATTACTAGTAGTTTAAGCACCTACTAACCGTCACGTGTTTCGCTATTTTATTTCCACATGACTAATTGTCTAAACACCTACTTACCGTCACGTGTTTCGCAATTTTCTCTCCACATGACTAGTTGTCTAAAAACCTACTAACCGTCACGTGTTTCGCTATATTTCCTTCTTCCGCCACATGACTAGTAGTCTACACACCAACTAACATTCGCGTGTTTCGCAATTTTCTCTCCACATGACTAGTAGTCTAAACACCTACTAACCGTCACGTGTTTCTCTATTTTTCCTGCTTCTGTCACACGACTAGTAGTTTAAACACCTACTAACCGTCACGTGTTTCGCAAATTTCCCTACAAACGACTAGCAGTCTAAACACCTACTAACCGGCACTGGTTTCGCTATTTTACAGCCACGTGACTTGTTGTCTAAACACCTACTAACCGTCACGTGTTTCGCAATTTTCCCTTCACATGACTAGTAGTCAAAACACCTACTAACCGTCACGTGTTTCGCTATTTTCCCTCCACATGACTATTAGTCTAAACACCTACTAACCGCCATGTGTTTCGCTATTTTCCCTCCACATGACTAGTAGTCTAAACAGCTACTAACCGTCACGTGTTTCGCTATTTTATTTCCACATTACTAGTAGTCTAAGCACCTACTAACCGTCACGTGTTTCGCAATTTTATTTCCACATGACTAATAGTCTAAACACGTACTAACCGTCACGTGTTTCGCAATTTTCTCTCCACATGACTAGTAGTCTAAAAACCTACTAACCGTCACGCGTTTTTCTATATTTCCTTCTTCCGCCACATGACTAGTAGTCTAAACACCTACTAACCGTCGCGTGTTTCGTAATTTTCTCTCCACATGACTAGTAGTCTAAACACCTACTAACCGTCACGTGTTTCTCTATTTTTCCTTCTCCTGTCACACGACTAGATGTTTAAACACCTACTAACCGTCACGTGTTTCGCAAATTTCGCTACAATTGACTAGCAGTCTAAACACCTACTAACCGGCACTAGTTTCGCTATTTTACAGCCATGTGACTTGTTGTATAAACACCAACTAACCGTCACGTGTTTCGCTATTTTCCCTTCACATGACTAGTAGTGAAAACACCTACTAACCGTCACGTGTTTCGCTATTTTCCTTCCACATGACAAGTAGTCAAAACACCTACTAACCGTCACGTGTTTCGCTATTTTCCCTCCACATGAGTAGTTGTCTAAACACCTACTAACCGTGATGTGTTTCGAAAATTTCCCTCAACATGACAAGTAGTCTAAACACACCTATTAACCGTCACGTGTTTCGCTATTTTTTCTCCACATAACTAGTAGTTTAAAAACCTACTAACCGTCACGTGTTTCGCTATATTCCCTCCACTTGACTTATAGTCTAAACACCTACTAACCGTCACGTGTTTCGCTATTTTATTTCCACATGACTAGTAGTCTAAACACCTATTAACCATCACGTGTTTCGCTATTTCATTTTGCACATGACTAGTAGTCTATACAACTACAAACCGTCACGTGTTTCGCAATTTTCCCTCCACAAAACTACTAGTCTAAACACCTACTAACCGTCACGTGTTTCGCAAATTTCCCTTCACATGACCAGTAGTCTAAACACCAACTAACCGTCACGTGTTTCACAATTTTTTCTTCTTCTGCCACATGACTAGTAGTCTTACCAACTACTACCGTCACTTGTTTCGCAAATTTACCTCCACATGACTAGTAGTCTAAACACCAACTAACCGTCACGTGTTTCGCAAATTTCCATCAACATGACTAGTAGTCTAAACACACATACTAACTGTCATGTGTTTCGCTATTTTCTCTCCACATGACTAGTAGTCCAAACAGCTACTAACCGTCACGTGTTTCGCTATTTTATTTCCACATGACTAGTAGTATAAACACCTACTAACCGTCACGTGTTTCGCTATTTTATTTTCACATGACTAATAGTCTAAACACCTACTCACCGTCTCGTGTTTCGCAATTTTTCCTCAACATGACTAGTAGCCTAATCTTCTACTAACCGTCACGTGTTTTGCAAATTTCCCTCCACATGACAATTAGTCTACACACCTACTAACTGTCACGTATTTGGCAAATTTCCCTCAACATGACTAGTAGTGTAAACACAGCTACAATTCGTCACGTGTTTCGCAATTTTCTCTCCATATGAATAGTAGTCTAAAAACCTACTAACCGTCACGTGTTTCGCTATATTTCCTTTTTCCGCCACATGACTAGAAGTCTAAACACCTACAAACCGTCGCGTGTTTCGCCATTTTCTCTCCACATGACTAATAGTCTAAACACCTACTAACCGTCACGTGTTTCTCTATTTTTCATTCTTCTGTCACACGACTAGTAATTTAAACACCTACTAACCGTCACGTGTTTCGCAAATTTCCCTACAAATGACTAGCAGTCTAAACACCTACTAACCGGCACTGGTTTCGCTATTTTACAGCCACGTGACTTGTTATCTAAACACCTACTAACCGTCACGTGTTTCGCTATTTTCCCTTCACATGACTAATAGTCAAAACACCTACTAACCGTCACGTGTTTTGCTATTTTCCCTCCTCATGACTAGTAGTCTAAACACCTATTAACCGTCATGTGTTTCGCTTTTTTCCCACCACATGACTAGTAGTCTAAACAGCTACTAACCATCACGTGTTTCGCTATTTTATTTCCACATGACTAGTAGTCTAAGCACCTACTAGCCGTCACGTGTTTCGCTATTTTATTTCCACATGACTAATAGTCTAAACACCTACTCACCGTCACGTGTTTCGCGATTTTTCCTCCACATGACTAGTAGTCTAAACTTCTACTAACCGTCACGTGATTTGCAAATTTCCCTTCACATGACTATTAGTCTACACACCTACTAACTGTCACGTATTTTGCAAATTTCCCTCAACAAGACTAGTAGTGTAAACACAGCTACTAACCGTCATGTGTTTTGCAATTTTCTCTCCACATGACTAGTAGTCTAAAAACCTACTAACCGTCACGTGTTTCGCTATATTTCCTTCTTCCGCCACATGACTAGTAGTCTAAACAACTACTAACCGTCACGTGTTTCTCTATTTTTCCTTCTTCTGTCACACGACTAGTAGTTTAAATGCCTACTAACCGTCACGTGTTTCGCAAATTTCCCTACAAATGACTAGCAGTCTAAACACCTACTAACCGTCACGTGTTTCGCTATTTTATTTCCACATGACTAATAGTCTAAAAACCTACTCACCGTCACGTGTTTCGCAATTTTTTCCCCCACATGACAAATAGTCTAAACTTCTACTAACCGTCACGTGTTTTGCAAATTTCACACCACATGACTAGTAGTCTAACCACCTACTAACTGTCACATATTTTGCAAATTTCCCTCAACATGACTAGTAGTGTAAACACAGCTACTAACCGTCACGTGTTTCGCAATTTTCTCTCCACATGACTTGTAGTCTAAAAGCCTACTAACCGTCACGTGTTTCGCTATATTTCCTTCTTCCGCCACATGACTAGTAGTCTAAACATCAACTAACTGTCGCGTGTTTCGCAATTGTCTCTCTACATGACTAGTAGTCTAAACACCTACTAACCGTCACGTGTTTCTCTATTTTTCCTTCTTCTGTCACACGACTAGTAATTTAAACACCTACTAACCGTCACGTGTTTCGCAAATTTCCCTACAAACGACTAGCAGTCTAAACACCTACTAACCGGCACTGGTTTCGCTATTTTACAGCCACGTGACGTGTTGTCTAAACACTTACTAACCGTCACGTGTTTCGCTATTTTCCCTTCACATGACTAGTAGTCAAAACACCTACTAACCGTCACGTGTTTCGCTATTTTCCCTCCACATGACTATTAGTCTAAACACCTACTAACCATCATGTGTTTCGCTATTTTCCCTCCACATGACTAGTAGTCTAAACAGCTACTAACCGTCACATGTTTCGCTATTTTATTTCCACATTACTAGTAGTTTAAGCACCTACTAACCGTCACGTGTTTCGCTATTTTATTTTCACATGACTAATTGTCTAAACACCTACTTACCGTCACGTGTTTCGCAATTTTCTCTCCACATGACTAGTTGTCTAAAAACCTACTAACCGTCACGTGTTTCGCTATATTTCCTTCTTCCGCCACATGACTAGTAGTCTAAACACCAACTAACATTCGCGTGTTTCGCAATTTTCTCTCCACATGACTAGTAGTCTAAACACCTACTAACCGTCACGTGTTTCTCTATTTTTCCTGCTTCTGTCACACGACTAGTAGTTTAAACACCTACTAACCGTCACGTGTTTCGCAAATTTCCCTACAAACGACTAGCAGTCTAAACACCTAGTAACCGGCACTGGTTTCGCTATTTTACAGCCACGTGACTTGTTGTCTAAACACCTACTAACCGTCACGTGTTTCGCTATTTTCCCTTCACATGACTAACAGTCAAAACACCTACTAACCGTCACGTGTTTTGCTATTTTCCCTCCTCATGACTAGTAGTCTAAACACCTATTAACCGTCATGTGTTTCGCTTTTTTCCCACCACATGACTAGTAGTCTAAACAGCTACTAACCATCACGTGTTTCGCTATTTTATTTCCACATAACTAGTAGTCTAAGCACCTACTAGCCGTCACGTGTTTCGCTATTTTATTTCCACATGACTAATAGTCTAAACACCTACTCACCGTCACGTGTTTCGCGATTTTCCTCCACATGACTAGTAGTCTAAACTTCTACTAACCGTCACGTGATTTGCAAATTTCCCTTCACATGACTAGTAGTCTACACACCTACTAACTGTCACGTATTTTGCAAATTTCCCTCAACAAGACTAGTAGTGTAAACACAGCTACTAACCGTCATGTGTTTTGCAATTTTCTTTCCACATGACTAGTAGTCTAAAAACCTACTAACCGTCACGTGTTTCGCTATATTTCCTTCTTCCGCCACATGACTAGTAGTCTAAACAACTACTAACCGTCACGTGTTTCTCTATTTTATTTCCACATGACTAGTAGTCTAAGCACCTACTAGCCGTCACGTGTTTCGCTATTTTATTTCCACATGACTAATAGTCTAAACACCTACTCACCGTCACGTGTTTCGCGATTTTTCCTCCACATGACTAGTAGTGTAAACTTCTACTAACCGTCACGTGATTTGCAAATTTCCCTTCACATGACTACTAGTCTACACACCTACTAACTGTCACGTATTTTGCAAATTTCCCTCAACAAGACTAGTAGTGTAAACACAGCTACTAACCGTCATGTGTTTTGCAATTTTCTCTCCACATGACTAGTAGTCTAAAAACCTACTAACCGTCACGTGTTTCGCTATATTTCCTTCTTCCGCCACATGACTAGTAGTCTAAACAACTACTAACCGTCACGTGTTTCTCTATTTTTCCTTCTTCTGTCACACGACTAGTAGTTTAAATGCCTACTAACCGTCACGTGATTCGCAAATTTCCCTACAAATGACTAGCAGTCTAAACACCTACTCACCGGCACTGGTTTCGCTATTTTACAGCCACATGACTTGTTGTCTAAACACCTACTAACCGTCACGTGTTTCGCTATTTTCCCTTCACATAACTAGTAGTCAAAACACCTACTAACCGTCACGTGTTTCGCTATTATCCCTCCACATGACTAGTTGTCTAAACACCTACTAACAGTCACGTGTTTCGAAAATTTCCCTCAACATGACAAGTAGTCTAAACACACCTATTAACCGTCACGTGTTTCCCTATTTTTTTTCCACATAACTAGTAGTCTAAACACCTACTAACCGTCATGTGTTTCGCCATTTTTCCTTCTTCCGCCACATGACTAGTAGTCTAAACACCTATTAACTGTCACGTGTTTTGCAATTTTCTCTCCACTTGACTAATAGTCTTAACACCTACTAACCGTCATGTGTTTCCCTGTTTTTCCGTCTTCTGTCACATGACTAGTAGTCTAAACACCTACTAACTGTCACGTTTTTCGCCATTTTCCCTTCACATGACTAGTAGTCCAAACACCTACTAACCGTCACGTGTTTTGCTATATTCCCTCCGCATGACTTATAGTCTAAACACCTACTAACCGTCACGTGTTTCGCTATTTTATTTCCACATGACTAGTAGTCTAAACACCTATTAACCATCACGTGTTTCGCTATTTTATTTTGCACATGACTAGTAGTCTATACACCTACTAACCGTCATGTGTTTCGCAATTTTCTCTCCACATGACTAGTAGTCTAAACACGCCTACTAACCGTCACGTGTTTCGCTATTTTCTCTCCACATGACTAGTAGTCAAAACACCTTCTAACCGTCGCGTGTTTCGATATTTTTCCTTCTTCCGCCACATGACTAGTAGTCTAAACACTTGCTAACCGTCGCGTGTATCGCAATTTTCTCTTCACATGACTAGTAGTCTAAACACGTACTCACCGTCACGTGTTTCTCTATTTTTCCTTCTGTTGTCACATGACTAGTAGTCTAAACACCTACTAACCGCCATGTGTTTTCCAAATTTCCCAACAAATGACTATTAGTATAAACACCTACTAACCGTCACGTGTTTCGCTATTTTACCTCCACATGATTAGTCGTCTAAACACCTACAAACCGTCACTTGTTTCGCTGTTTTATTTCCACATGACTAATACTCTAAACACCTACTAACCGTCACGTGTTTCACAAATTTCCCTACAAATGACTAATAGTCTAAACACCTACTAACCGTCAAGTGTTTCGCAAATTTTTCTCCACATGACTAGTAGTCTAAACACCTACTAACCGTCACTTGTTTCGTTATTTTTCCTTCTTCCGCCACATGACTAGTAGTCTTAATACCAACAAACCGTCACGTGTTTCGCAAATTTCGCTCCACATGACTAGTAGTCTAAACACCTACTAACCGTCACGTGTTGCGCTCTTTTTACTTCACATGTCTAGTAGTCTAAAAACCTACTAACCGTCACGTGTGTCGCAAATTTTTCTCCACATGACTAGTAGTCTAAACACCTACTGACCGTCACGCGTTTCGTTATTTTTCCTTCTTCCGCCACTTGACAAGTAGTCTTAATACCAACTAACCGTCACGTGTTTCGCAAATTTCCCTTCACATGACTAGTAGTCTAAACACCTATTAACCGTCATGTATTACGCTATTTTTACTTCACATGTCTAGTAGTCTAAACACCTACTAACCGTCACGTGTTTCACTATTTTCCCACCACATGACTAGTAGTCTAAACTTGTACTAACCGGGAAACGTGTTTTGCTGTTTTATTTCCCCATGACTAATAGTCTAAACACCTACTAACCGTCACGAGTTTCTCTATTTTATTTCCGCATGACTACTAGTCTAAACACCTACTAACCGTCACGTGTTTCGTAATTTTCCCTCCACATGACTTGTAGTCTAAAAACCTATTAACCGTCACGTGTTTCGCAATTTTCCCTCCACATGACTAGTAGTCTAAACACCTACTAACCGTCATGTGTTTCGTTATTTTATTTCCATATGACTAGTAGTCTAAACACCTACTGACCGTCACGTGTTTCGCTGTTTTATTTCCACATGACTAATAGTCTAAACACCTACTAAACGTCACGTGTTTCGTAAATTTCCCTACAAATGACTAGTAGTCTGAACACCTACTAACCGTCACATGTTTTGCTATTTTACCTCCACATGACTAGTTGTCTTAACACCTACTAACCGTCACGTGTTTCGCAATTTTTTCTCCACATGACTAGTAGTCTAAACACCTACTAACCGTCACGTGTTTCGCAATTTTCCCTCCACATGACTAGTAGTATAAACACCTACTAACCGTCATGTGTTCCGCAATTTTCCCTCCATATGACTAGTAGTCTAAACTCCAACTAACCGTCACGTGTTTCGCAAATTTCCCTCCCCAGGACTTGTAGTCTATACACCTACTAACCGTCACGTGTTTCGCTATTTTCCTTCTTCCGCCACATGACTAGTAGTCTTAACACCTACTACCGTCACATGTTTCGCAAATTTCCCTCCACATGTCTAGTAGTTTAGACAACTACAAACCGTCACGTGTTTCGCTATTTTCCCTCCACATGACTAGTAGTCTAAACACCTATTAACCGTCACGTGTTTCGCTATTTTATTTCCACATGACTAGTAGTATAAATACCTACTAACCGTCACGTGTTTCGCTATTTTATTTCCACATGACTACTAGTCTAAACACCTACTAACCGTCATGTGTTTCACAATTTTCCCTCCACATGACTAGTAGTCTAAACACCTACTAACCGTCACGTGTTTCACAAATTTCCCTCCACATGACTAATAGTCTAAACACCTACTAACCGTCACGTGTTTCGCTATTTTTCCTTCCTCCGCCACATGACTAGTAGTCTTAATACCTACTACCGTCACATGTTTCGCAAATTTCCTTCCACATGACTAATAGTCTAAACACCTACTAACCGTCACGTGTTTCGCAAATTTCCCTCAACATGATTAGTTGTCTAAACACACCTACTAACCGTGACATGTTTCGCTATTTTCTCTCCATAAGACTAGTAGTCTAAACACCTGTAACAACCATGATTTTTACTAAATAAAAATTTCATTGTTACTATTTGAAAAATCTTAATTAGGTTTTAAATCGCCGATTTACTGTCAATCTTCCCGTCGTTTCTAGGATTGAGTCTTAAGATTCCACATCTCGGCTTGAAATCCTATCTAGCGGCCCTAGCTAGTGTTTAACCGACAAGTTGACCTAGCCATCGTTTAACCTAAATACCGATCGTTCCTAAACCTCCGTGAACCTTTGAACCCTGGACTCGTGAACCTTTTGAAACCCTTGAGTTTGGTAACCCTAGATTAAAACCTTTGTACCGTTTGAACCTTTTAGCTATCGACCATTGGACAATAGCGTTAGGGTTTCCTTTATCCATTGCTTAGTAGGATAACCTTAGTTAACTTCCTAAGTACGAGATTAGATTAGTTTTGTGCTTAATTGCAAAGTATTATACTTCCTAGATTTATCCATTGGTTAATAACCGTTAGGAGTTTTATTATCCATTGGACGATAGACTAGAATCCTAGCCATCCTTAACCATTGGTTATTAACCGCTTGGGAAATTATTATCCATTGGATAATAGCTTTACTTGCCAACCAAGATTAGGTTGATTAAAATATTAGATTGCCATGTGTGTTAAATCCATTAAAGTATAATTAGTACATTTGGTTAGTATTATTATGCTTAGTACTTTGAAAGTATTAGATTAGTATATTAGATATTGGCATGTGGCATATCTAGCCTAGATTGTATGTACTTGGCTTGTATATATTATATATGTACTTGTATATATATATATATTATATTGTATATATATATATATATATATATATATATGTTATATTATATTATATTATATTATATTGTGCATGTGTGTATATAGATTATTATATTAAGAAAATCTATATTTGGTTTAAATACAAGATTTTGAAAGACCCAAAGTACTTATATATATACTATTGTATATGTATACTTCCATGGAAGTACAAGGGGAGGGAGAGAGAGAGAGAGGGAGAGAGGGAGAGACCCGAGAGAGAGGGAGAGAGAGAAAGAGAAGGAAAGAGAGAGAGAGAGATTTGATGTATTGCTTGATTTTTGTCTACCAAACCCTAGATATATGTATCTATTAGTACTAGTACTTGTGAAAGAAGTAATGTAGAGTAATATGGGAGAGATTTGATGTACAAAATCTCTTACAAACCAATTCTATACTCTTCCCTTGTCATCCACCAAACCATTGTCCTTCCATATCTTATATATAGTTATATATATATATATTGTACCAAGGAGAGAAAGAGAGAGAGAGAGAGAGAGGAGAGAGAGGCAGAGAGAGATTGAGAGAGAGAGAGAGAGAGATCGGATGGAGAGAGGGAGAGAGAGTGTGATGTGTGTGCAATTGGACTTGCCTTGATTGACCTTGCTTAGATCACCCTTGTCCTATTTTGATATGCTTTCAAGTGAAAGCACAACCTTTGCAAGTAAAATCTAGTCCTTCTTGTACAAACCCTAATTCTTTACTTGAATCAAATCCCCATTTCTTGCCAAATCTTCCATAATCCAATCCATGGTACACATCATAGCCATGCAAGCCTAGGTTTTAGGATGATTCTTGCAAGGAAGCAAGATTTGCTAGAATAAAAAAATGAGATATAGGAGAGAGAGAGAGAATTCGGCTAGAGAGAGAGAGGGAGGCCTTGCCTATAAATAGAAGGCTCACTTGTGCTTTGAACTCACACCTTCACCTCATTCTCCAACTTCTCTCTAGATAGCATAATTTGTTCTTGCTTGTTCTTCCTCATTTTTGCTTCTTCTTGCCTACTTACTTTATAGTTTCCAAGAAGCTTTCCATTGCCGCCACTAAACCACCACTCGACCACAACCTCGATCCAAAAGTAGTAGTAGTTGTAGTTAGGATCTAGTTTCGAGAGAAACCTTTCTCTTTCGAAGCTATCGGAAGCTTATCATAAGCCGTTACTCCCTTCGTTTGCCGACTTTCTTCCGTCGTACTTTCGTAGCCCTTTCTACCGCCAAGAAGAACGGTAGAGTTCTTCGAACCTACTTTCTCTAAGTATATGTAGTACTTAAATAGTTGATTCCATGATTTAGCTTGTAGAACTTTCTTGTTAGAAATACGTAGATTGATTGATCTCATGATAGTTACTTGCTTATGTATGAACTCGTCAATAAACATGTGTTGTTTTCAGAACGAAGTATTTGTATTTTGACCTTTTCGAGGAGTGAGAACTTGATCGCATGATTGCTTGCCTTACTTGTGGTTAGGAACGAGCATGAAAATATAGAGTTGGATGATCTTGCTAGTTTAGTTTCAAGATTACTATGATAGTGTTGTACTTGTTTACGAAGTCCTGCCGCGGAGTCTATGCATGATACGAGACACATGAATTTGGAAAGTAGAGACATGACACTTAAGATATGGTTGATATGGATAAAAATACTTTTGAAACTACGTAACGGCCGGACTTGGTAGCCTTACGTTGGTGTGCGTTGCCAATGGAGCCGGACTTGGTAGCTTCATTGGAGGTGTGTGACTTGGTTATCAGCGGAGAGGAGCCAAGATGTGACACAATGTGCCGGACTTGGTAGCCATTGTGGCCAATAAGTCAGCCATGGTAGCCTTTGTGGCAATGAGCCGGACTTGGTAGCTCATTGTTGTGCGACACAAGGTGCCGGGCTTGGATGCTTATAGGTTGTGTGCGTTCACAATGTGCCGGACTTGGTAGCCATTGTGGCCAATGAGCCGGACTTGGTAGCTCATTGGTGTGTGTGTGTGTGTTTTCGAAAATGATGATAAAGGATGAGACACAAAACGATGAGTCGCGTAGGAGAAACACACGGAAAACATGACACCAACGCTCGTTAGTGAATGCGCATGTGTAATTGCTATGTGTTCTTGTTTAAGCATGTTAAGTTTGGAAAATCGTATACTATCTTTGACTTGTATGTTAAGGGTTTGTGGGTTTTGGATTACTCTATTGAGCTTTCAAGCTCACGGTGTTGCTTTATGTGACCCTGACATATTATACTGGTGGCGACGCTGGTATAATGTGTCAGACTTCTTAGATGAGCAAGGAGAGCTGTACACCTTGGAGGCCTTCGGAGCTGAGGAACTTGCTAGGATGGAAGAAGAGAAAGAGATGTAGATAACCTTAGATGTCCATCCCCTTTTGTGTAATCAAGTACTCTCTGAGGAGTTTGATGTAATGATGAGCTAGAGTCTTCCTTGTTTATCTAATAAAATGAATATTTAACGAACCCGATTTTGGGGGCGTTACAACTTGGTATCAAAGCTTTAGGTTCAAAACCTCGGCCATGGGTAGAATGGGTAGCCTTTAAGATAAGTTTGAGTAGCCTCTAAGATAAGTTTGATCGTTGCACAAACGTGACTTGATTTTTAAGTTTACCGTCCCAAATTGGGTGAAATTCTATCAAAACAATCTTCGGATTGAAGTAAGGTGGAAATTGGCAGTACCGCCAAACTGGGAATTCCCGAACAATTGGATGATGACTTAAATCAAGGATCGAATGTGGGACGTAGAAAATCTCAAATTTCCTTAGTAGTAATTAAAACTCTGTCGTTAACCGTTACTAATTGAGGCCTAACTTTTCCCTTGTAGATGAATCACATAGTCAACCTAGTAGTTGGAGCTCGCCAACTCAAGATCGCCATAGAATCCATGACCACCCAAATGATGGAGGAGCGTGACTACGTTGTCATGATACTCGCTGAGATCCGTGATTTCAAACGAGTGCAAAGCCATGACCCTAATCCCATAGAAGATGACCCTTGATTCCCCGTGATGTTTCCTATCCTATGCTCTTTCTATGGATTCTTTGGAGCCCTACCCCCAATGGAAAACTTTACGTATGGTGAGGAAGAAACCAAAGAGAAGGAGGCGACTAAGGATGGAGAAACTAGTGGAAGTAAGTATGAGCCCGAGGAGGATGAGGTTCTAGCCATCCTGTGAAGCCAAGAAAGCTATCTAGGAGTACCTAAATAACCTAGCAATAGCTATAATCCTTTGGGATGTAGGATCGTTAAACTAGGATCACTGTTCCTAAGATGATTAGCTTTTGATGTAAAATAGGAAGCAGTAGGACTTTTGTGTATAACCTAAGGCTAATATAAGCCGCCTATAATGTACTTGTTGTGCTAAGTAATGAAAAACTATGTGTTTCTTTCTAAGCATGATCACTGTTTATGTGTATACTTGTGTCTTTCCGAGACTACCCTTTTACACCGACAAGTCTAACATATAATTTTTCTTATTATTGTAGATATGGATAGCCGTACCTCTGCTACACCGTTCACCTTTGCGGACCTGCTTATGTACAAGGCTTTACTTGCACCCGAGAGTTATATCCCTATACCCCACCTGGGTATATGCGACCCTGCCACTGGTGAGCACACCTATGAGGTTATCCTCATGTTCCCTTTAGCTGAGACCTTGGACGTGGAGACCTTACGCTTATCACTTAGTGACACAATTGAGGACGCCCGTCAACGAAGAGAGTATTGGCTTGAGAAGAGGGAAAAGGAGTGGAAGGAAGAGTTGCGAGTGTATTTTGGACTTATTCCCCCTCAGTAGTAGAGTCGTAGTATTAGAATAAGGTTCCGAGAGTTGTAGTGCACTTGTTGTACAACGAACTTAGACCATGTGTTAGGAGTATGTGGAATCATTCCAACTTGTGTTAGGAAGAATCTTGTCATTTGCTTTATAATAGAACTCTATGTGTATGTTTGTTATGAAAAGGCTGTTTTGCTTTAAGAGAATACTGTTGCATACTATTTGGTATTTTTGCCTTCGTGGTTGAAACTCTGTTGACGAAAAACAATAGTTTAACTTAGACTAAACCTCCCCCTTTCGATTTTAACACGTAGATGGTGAACCGACGAAGTGGACTAGGATACGAGCATGGCGAATCCTCTAACCCTGATCCTAATGCTAACCCTAACCTAACCCAGATCATGCAAGCATTTGTGGCTGCTTTGAATGCCAACCGCTGAAACCCACACCGCAACGATGAACCTATGACCCGAACCCGAGCGATGAACGAGTTCTGCAAGCGTCGACCCCCAACTTTCCACGGAGACCCTAACCCGACCATAGCTGAAACGTGCGTGAAGGAAGTCAAGGTGATCCTGGACACCTTGGAGATCACTCGCGATGGAGACCGCGTAGCCTTAGCTACTTACCAATTTAAGGGAGAAGCCCGCTATTGGTGGGATCTGATAGAGGCAACCCATGCCATAGCCACGATGACCTTTGCCCAATTCGAAACCCTGTTCCTTGATAAATACTTTCCCACGCCCCTTCGCCTAGCCAAGGAGTAAGAATTTACGAACCTGAAGCAAGGAACCATGACTGTTACCCAATACGCGGCTAAATTCGAAGAACTATCTCATTATGCCCCGGAGGCTGTGGCCACGGAGGATAAGAAAGCGAGAAGATTCGAGTGGGGACTAACAACCGCTCGAAGGGCTGTCGTAGCTCAAACATTCCCCACTTACGCTAGTGTGGTGAAATGTGCACTCCGGCTGGAGAGCGAGGAAGCTGATTTTAAGACTCGCTGGAGGAAGGCAATGGGCAATACCGGTGGACCAATCCGTACCCAGTCACCCAATAACCACCGAGGACCCTATCCTGCGAAACCCTTTGCCCCGACCCAAAACAACCAAGCCTAGAAAACTGCTACCTCTGGACGTGACCAATTGCAAAGAGGCAATAGAGACATAGCGACAGTAAGGTGTTACAACTGTCAGCTGATGGGTCACTACAGTCGTCAATGCCCGCAACCTCAGAAGGAGAGGAGTGGAAGCTTCGGGAACCAGAAGGCTCAACAGACTGGACAAGCTGGATTTGGAAGGCAGAACCTTGGAGGTCCATCTTCGTAGCAAAATGGACAAGACAAAGGGAAGTAGCCTGTAGGAACCCAGCAAGGCACTGGGGGGCGCATTTTTGCACTACAAACTGAGGAACAAGAGCCAGATCCCTCTGTGATCCAAGGTACGCTGCTATTGTATAGTACATGCGTACAAGCCTTGTTTGACTCTGGTGCATCGCATTCTTTCGTATCTACCGCTTGCGTAAATGCCCTAGCACTAGAAACCGAACCCCTAGGTGCGAGTACGAAGGTAGCGTCACCCTTGGGAGGGAGTATAACGGTTAGTCTAGTGTGTAGAGGGTGCGAGCTAGAAGTAGATAACCTGCGTTTAACCTGCGATCTTCGAGTGATCGACATGGCGGACTTCGACGTGATCGTGGGAATGGACTGGCTATCAGCACATCGAGCGGTCATAGACTGTCACCAGAAGACTGTGACGGCCTTCACCCCTGAGGGAACTCGTTTCCGTTTTAAGGGGGATAGGCAGACCGCGAGTTCTTTGACTGAGAGGACAAGGTGGCGGAATCAACTATTTGGATGGCTAGCTAGCCTCCAGATGGAAGAGACTGACCGGATGAAACTGGGATTACCACACATCGTGTGCGAATACGCCGATGTATTTCCCGAGGAACTTCCTGGTCTACCACCTCATAGAGAGATAGACTTCTCTATTGAACTCCTATTGGGGACAGTGCCGATTTCAATGGCCCCATATCGAATGGCCCCCGCAGAACTAGAGGAGCTCAAGACCCAATTGAAGGAGCTACTGGACAAGGGATTCATCAGGCCAAGCACGTCACCATAGGGAGCACCTGCACTGTTCGTGAAAAAGAAGGAAGGGACGCTTCGTTTGTGTATCGACTATAGGAAGCTAAACCAAGTCACCATTAAGAACCGATACCCCTTGCCTAGGATCGATGACCTGTTTGATCAATTGAGAGGAGCAACCTGTTTCTCAAAAATCGATCTCCGATCAGGCTATCACCAACTTAGAATCCGAGACGAAGACATCGCCAAGACAGCCTTTCGTACTATATACGGACACTACGAGTTTGTAGTGATGCCATTTGGGCTAACTAATGCTCCGACAGTATTCATGTGTCTCATGAACAAGATCTTTCCACCCTACTTAGACAAGTTTGTAGTGGTGTTCATTGATGACATATTGGTATACTCCGCCAGTAAGGAGGAGCACGAAGGACATCTACGGATAGTGCTACAAGTACTGCGAGATAGCCAACTCTATGCCAAGGCTAGTAAATGCGAGTTCTGGCTAGAGACGGTTAAGTTCTTGGGTCACGTAATATCCAAGGATGGTATCGCCGTGGATGAATAGAAGGTTGAGGCAGTGCTGAAATGGAAACAGCCAACCTCTGTGTTCGAGATCAGAAGTTTCCTAGGATTAGCCGGATATTACCGTAGGTTCATACCCGACTTCTCTACCCTTACCAAACCGATGACGAGACTGACTCAGAAAGGAGTGAAGCTGGATTGGAATGAAGCCTGCGAGAAATCTTTCCAAGAGTTGAAGAAGAGACTGACCAGCGCACCAATACTCATCATACCTGAGCGCAGTGTAGACTACACGGTCTATTGTGACGCCTCGAGAGATGGTTTGGGATGCGTGCTGATGCAGAATGGAAAAGTTGTAGCTTACGGATCTCGACAACTTCGACCGCATGAGAAGAATTACCCCACCCATGACTTAGAATTGGCCGCTGTAGTATTCGCCCTCAAGTCCTGGCGTTACTATTTGTGGGGAGAACAATTCGAGGTCTTTACCGACCATAAGAGCCTCAAATACTTGTTCACTCAGAAGGAGTTGAGCCTAAGGCAGCGGCGATGGATGGAGTATTTGGAGGACTATAAATTTACTCTCCAATACCACCCCGGCAAGGCCAATGTAGTAGCTGACGCCCTGAGCCGAAAGGATCAGGCGCAGAAGGCCAAGAATGCCGTTAAGGAATGGGAGATGGTGGATACTCTTAATGAGTTCAACCTACGACCATCGTCGAAAGATGGGAAAGCGCGTCTGTATGCTCTAGTAGCATAACCGGTGCTTCTCTAAGAGATTTTCCTGGCTCAGACTACCGAGCAAGATTGTGAATTCATCCGGTATCGAATCCGAGAAGGAAAGGCGTTACCGGGATGGACAATCGAGAAGGATGATAGTCTCAGATTCCAAGGAAAGGTATTCGTACCTAATATCGGAGCTCTCAGAGAAGCTGTACTCCGAGAACCACACCATTCGAATTTCGCAGTCCACCCTGGCGGTACGAAGATGTACCATGACCTGCGAAGGACGTACTAGTGGGAAGGAATGAAGAAGGGCGTAGCTCGATTTGTATCTACCTGCCTGGTGTGTCAGCAAGTCAAGGCAGAACATCAGAAACCTGGAGTAGACCTTCAACCGCTACCGATTCCTACATGGAAGTGGGAACATATCTCGATGGATTTCGTGACTGGCTTACCAAGATCAGCCAAGTCCAACACTGCGATTTGGGTGATCGTGGACCGACTCACCAAATCTGCGCATTTCCTGCCTGTCAAGATGACAGAGAATGTGGAGCAGTTGAGTCTGTTGTACATCAGAGAGATTGTACGACTACACGGAGTACCTGTCTCCATAGTGTCTGACAGAGATCCACGTTTTGTCTCACATTTTTGAAATGGATTGCAGAAGGCTTTGGGAACGGATGTAAGACTTAGTACCGCCTTCCACCCTCAAACAGATGGACAAACGGAGAGGACCATCCAGACAATGGAAGACATGCTAAGAGCTTGTGCCTTAGATTTTACTGGGAACTGGGAGCAACATCTACCTTTGGTGGAGTTCGCTTACAATAACAGTTATCAGGCTAGTATCGAAATGGCACCATACGAAGCCTTATACGGCCGCCCCTGCCGATCTCCCGTCTATTGGACCGACGTTGGAGAAGCAGAATTGATTGGACCTGATCTAGTACGCGATACTACGGAGAAGGTTAAGATCATTAGACAAAGGATCCAAACCGCTCAAAACCGACAGAAGAGTTATGCGGACAAGAGAAACTGACCCCTAAGCTTTGAAGTAGAAGACCACATATTCCTGAAGATCCGACCTAAGAAAGGTGTAATTAGGTTTGGGAAGAAAGGAAAATTATCCCCGCGTTACATTGGACCTTCCGATATCGTAGAGAATATCGAAAAGGTTGCGTATCGTTTAGCCCTACCACCGCAGTTAGATAAAGTACACAACGTGTTTCATGTTTTGATGCTTCGCAAGTATCCCGCCCTGCCGACGCACGTACTCAATTGGGAGGACATCATCGTCGAAGAAGATGCGACGTATGAGGAGGAACCGATTGAGATCCAAGACCGAAGTGAGAAGACCATTCGGAACAAGACGATCAAGTTAGTACGAGTTTTGTGGAAGAACCGTGGAGCTGGAGAAACCACCTGGGAAAGAGAGGAAACCATGAGAGCTAACTACCCTCACCTGTTCGATTCCGGAATACCATTGATATACCACCCAACCTAACTTCTTCTGTAACAACCCTGATTTTTACTAAATAAAAATTTCGTTGTTACTATTTGAAAAATCTTAATTAGGTTTTAAATCGCTGATTTACTGTCAATCTTCCCGTCGTTTCTAGGATTGAGTCTTAAGATTCCACATCTCGGCTTGAAATCCTATCTAGCAAACCCTAGCTAGCGTTTAACCGACGAGTTGACCTAGCCATCGTTTAACCTAAATACCGATCGTTCCTAAACCTCCGTGAACCTTTGAACCCTGGACTCATGAACCTTTTGAAACCCTTGAGTTTGGTAACCCTAGATTAAAACCTTTATACCGTTTGAACCTTTTAGCTATCGACCATTGGATAATAGCGTTAGGGTTTCCTTTATCCATTGCTTAGTAGGATAACCTTAGTTAACTTCCTAAGTGTAGACACCCCAATCTGGACACCCAGATTAGGTTACTTACGGTTTTTGATTCCCCGATTATGAAACGGATCAAGAACACCTCGGGAATATTGAGTGTTTGAGTTTTGAGTGTTTGCAAAACCCTTGAACCTAACCTAGCCAAAAGCCACATCGAAAAAGCCAAAAACCCTTCTGACCCGCCGCGCCAGGGCGCAACCATCGCGCGCCAGGGCGCACAATCGCGCGCCAAGGGCGCACCGTCACGCGACGGTCCCACTCCCTCGCGCGATGGTCCGCTTGCCAAGTGTGGTCCAAGTCAAAGTTTTGACCGTTGACCCACGCGCGACAGCTGGCACACTCGCGCGAGTGTCTCACTCCCTCGCGCGACGTTCCCAAACCTATCACAGTCACCTTTATCAGCTGGGAAAACTTAGCCACGAAGTTACCCTCATCCAGCACGTCTCTTTGCACCAGATCTACCTCCTCCTCTCCATTTATGGAAAGTGCTAACTCTATAAATACCCCCCATTTGTTCTCTCTCAAAGGGTTAACAAAAATTGGCATTCAAAGGCTTACATCCCAAGAACAAAGCTTGTTCTTCCTCCTCCATCACTCAAATCCTACTTTCAACTTCAAACATTCGGAGCTCGATACACTTTTCAAACCTCAAAAGCCAAAGGTATAGCTTACCTTTGTTATGCTCTCTGTTCTGATCTCTGAGGAGGGCTGGCTAGGCCAAGGCTGATAATCAATACCAGTCCTAGTCCAAAAGCTGGCAAGGTTTCAAAAACCATCCTGGCTTGAACCAACGCGCGATGGACTCATTGTATCGCGCGACGGTCCTCCGTTGCTCGCGACAGTCCATGTGGGGATTGGTGTCTTGCTGTTTTATGTTTTTCTTTTATATAGATTATTGTTAAGCATGAAAACAACCAAATTACTACTTTCCTTTGTTAAAAATTGCTAGCTTGCACTTCAATACTTTGTTCTGTTCTGTTGGAATACCCCTGGGACCTTTCTGAATATGTCTCAGAACCCAGAAACATGTAAACCAAGCACTGGTCTGATCCAGTCCCTCGCGCGACAGACTGACTCCATTGCGCGATACTACGCCAGGGCGCACCGTCGCGCGCCTGAGGCACACCCTCGCGCGCCAGGGCGCACCCTCGCGTAAGAGAGTGACTGTCTCGCGCGCGATGGTTTGCTTCTGACCAGTGGTTGGCCTTGCATGGATAACTATGGGTAACTAGGCCTTTGGTCTTTATTTTGTCCACACTGTTTATGGACTGTTTTGTTTATTTGTTGGGCTTTTTAGCCTTTAAACTGTATATTATAACTGCTACAAACTGCTTGGTTTGTCCTGGGTGTGCACTGGTCCTTCCAAAGCCCAGAGGGTTTGAAGATAAGAGCTGTGGGTTTAGGCTTACTGGCGCGCGCAGGTCTTGTAGTAGCGTGCGCAGGTTTAGTCAACATGCATTGACTTGATCAGTGCATACTGGTTTCTTCCTATGCACGACATTCCAAGACAGGGGCTTTCCAGTATGTTTAAACTCCCACAACAGTCTGTTTTCATCCTATACTAAGTGCACATCCATGCTATCTATCACATCTTGCAAATTGCTACAGTTTTTAATCCCCAATTAACTGTTCCCCCGCCCTAATTGGCTTAAAATTGGTTAAAGAAAACGAATCACAAATATTTTCACAAAATGTCTAAGTAGAGACCAATCTCCGGATTGGGTGAGAGAGGTGCCTTAAAACCCTTCCCCTCTCGTAACCTGGCTCCCGAACCCAGATATGGTTATGACGGACTGGTTCCTTCACTTTTTCAAATCAAATAGCGCGGCAGGTGCTTCAAAATACGGTTCCTTTGGTGACGGACCTTCAAACCCAAGTGGCGACTCTGTGTTTTTGCGAGCGCCTGCTTCTCCGCTCGTGCTTCCTCGATTACGGGCCTGTGCGCTTTGGAATCCGAAAATTCCAGGGCATGCTGCCCACACTAAGTACGAGATTAGATTAGTTTAGTGCTTAATTGCAAAGTATTATACTTCCTAGCATTATCCATTGGTTAATAACCGTTAGAGTTTTATTATTCATTGGACGATAGACTAGAATCCTAGCCATCCTTAACCATTGGTTATTAAACGCTAGGAAAACTATTATCCATTGGATAATAGCTTTACTTGCCAACCAAGATTAGGTTGATTAAAATATTAGATTGCCATGTGTGTTAAATCCATTAAAGTATAATTAGTATATTAGGTTAGTATTATTATACTTAGTACTTTGAAAGTATTAGATTAGTATATTGGATATTGGCATGTGGCATATCTAGCCTAGATTGTATGTACTTGGCTTGTATATATTATATATGTACTAGTATATATATATATATTATATTGTATTGTGCATGTGTGTATATAGATTATTATATTAAGAAAATCTATATTTTGTTTTAAATACAAGATTTTAAAAGACCCAAAGTACTTATATATACTATTGTATATGTATACTTCCATGGAAGTACAAGGGGCGGGAGAGAGAGAGAGGGAGAGAGAGAGAGAGAAAGAGAGAGAGACCCGAGAAAGAGGGGGAGAGGGAGAGAGAGAAAGAGAAGGAAAGAGAGAGAGAGTTTTGATGTATTGCTTGATTTTTGTCTACCAAACCCTAGATATATGTATCTATTAGTACTAGTACTTGTGAAAGAAGTAATGTAGAGTAATATGGGAGAGATTTGATGTACAAAATCTCTTACAAACCAATTCCATACTCTTCCCTTGTCATCCACCAAACCATTGTCCTTCCATATCTTATATATAGTTTTATATATTTATATATATTGTACCAAGGAGAGAAAGAGAGCGAGAGAGAGAGAGAGAGAAAGAGAGGAGAGAGAGGCCGAGAGAGATTGAGAGAGAGAGAGAGAGATCGGATGGAGAGAGGGAGAAAGAGTGTGATGTGTGTGCAATTGGACTTGCCTTGATTGACCTTGCTTAGATCACCCTTGTCCTATTTTGATATGCTTTCAAGTGAAAGCACAACCTTTGCAAGCAAACTCTAGTCCTTCTTGTAAAAACCCTAATTCTTTACTTGAATCAAATCCCCATTTCTTGCCAAATCTTCCATAATCCAATCCATGGTACACATCATAGCCATGCAAGCCTAGGTTTTAGGATGATTCTTGCAAGGAAGCAAGATTTGCTAGAATAAAAAACTGAGATATAGGAGAGAGAGAGAGAATTCGGCTAGAGAGAGAGAGAGGGAGGCCTTGCCTACAAATAGAAGGCTCACTTGTGCTTTGAACTCACACCTTCACCTCATTCTCCAACTTCTCTCTAGAAAGCATAACTTGTTCTTGCTTGTTCTTCCTCATTTTTGCTTCTTCTTGCCTACTTACTTTCTAGTTTCTAAGAAGCTTTCCATTGCCGCCACTAAACCACCACTCGACCACCACCTCGATCCAAAAGTAGTGTAGGGGGAAAAATCCAGACAATGCCTAAGAAGGCACTGTGAGATGACAGCCTCACGTGCCTCCTTGCCGGAACCCTAGTATGTTGCCTGGACCCTAGCCTGCAAAACAGACAGGAGTGAGCGCACATTTGCCTCTGTTGGCAAAGGCCCTCCGATGCCTAAATTAGTATCACGTACCAGCAAGAAAACCTAATTATCAGAAAGAAACTGCAATATGAACATCGAATATTGCGTACCTTTACCTCTAGGTTTACCTCGTATTTATAGATTTGCAGCTACTTGCTCTCCAAGCATCTTTGTTGCCCTAGGTTTCCTATCTCGTATAGGAAAACCCGTATCCCTTGGATTCTCATTCCCTAAATCGTTTGTTTACTTTTGGACCATTTAGGAAACTTTCTCATAATGGGATCGTGGATCCCATCCCCGTTAGGTATTTCGTCCAGATTCTCCTTCTTTACTGAGTATTGCCATTCTTGGACCCTTCTAAAGCGTCCTCTAGAATTGTGCTCCTGTTCGGCTTGCTCATTGCCGAACAGCCCACCTGGACCAATGACTTCATATGTCACTTACCCAGCCTAGTAATTCCTCATGTTCGTCGGAGCATGCCCCTGCTCGGGTAACTTGGACCAAAGACTTCTCGTGTCTCTGGTCCTTTTCGCCGAACAGACCGTCTAGTACTAGTGACCCCTTTTGTCACCAGTTTTTAACCACTGCACGGCGGCACCCTTATTCAACGGCTCACGTGATCCTCGAACATCACATGTTCGGTTACTTTTTGTGTCTGCTCGGGATTACCTCCCTACAAGTAGTAGTAGTTGTAGTTAGGATCTAGTTTCGAGAGAAACCTTTCCCTTTCGAAGCTATCGGAAGCTTATCGTAAGCCGTTACTCCGTTCGTTTGCCGACTTTCTTCCGTCGTACTGTCGTAGCCCTTTCTACCGCCAAGAAGAACGGTAGAGTTCTTCGAACCTACTTTCTCTAAGTATATGTAGTACTTAAATAGTTGATTCCATGATTTAGCTTGTAGAACTTTCTTGTTAGAAATACGTAGTTTACTATGATCTTATGACTACTTGATTGAATGATCTCGTAATAGTTACTTGCTTATGTATGAACTCGTCAATAAACATGTGTTGTTTTCAAAACGAAGTATTTGTATTTTGACCCCTTCGAGGAATGAGAAATTGATCGCACGATTGCTTGCCTTACTTGTGGTTAGGAACGAGCATGAGAATATAGAGTTGGATGATCTTTCTAGTTTAGTTTCAAGATTACTATGATAGTGTTGTATTTGTGTACGAAGTCCCGCCGCAGAGTCTATGCATGATACGAGACACATGAATTTGGAAAGTAGAGACATGACACTTAAGATATGGTTGATATGGATAAAAATACTTTTGAAACTACGTAATGGCCGAACTTGGTAGCCTTACGTTAGTGTGCGTTGCCAATGGAGCCGGACTTGGTAGCTTCATTGGAGGTGTGTGACTTGGTTATCCGCAGAGAGGAGCCAAGATGTGACACAATGTGCCGGACTTGGTAGCCATTGTGGCCAATAAGTCTGCCTTGGTAGCCTTTGTGGCAATGAGCCGGACATGGTAGCTCATTGTTGTGCGACACAAGGTGCCGGGCTTGGATGCTTATTGGTTGTGTGCATTCACAATGTGCCGGACTTGGTAGCCACTGTGGCTAATGAGCCGGATTTGGTAGCTCATTGATGTGTATGAGTGTGTGTTTTCGGAAATGATGATAAAAGATGAGACACAAAACGATGAGTCGCGTAGGAGAAACACACGGAAAACATGACACCAACGCTCGTTAGTGAATGCGCATTGTGAAATTGCTATGTGTTCTTGTTTAAGCATGTTAAGTTTGGAAAATCGTATACTATCTTTGACTTGTATGTTAAGGGTTAGTGGGTTTTGGGTTACACTATTGAGCTTTCAAGCTCACGGTGTTGCTTTATGTGACCCTTACATATTATACTGGTGGCGACGCTAGTATAATGTGTCAGACTTCATAGATGAGTAAGAAGAGCTGTACACCTTGGAGACCTTCGGAGCTGAGGAACTTGCTAGAATGGAAGAAGAGAAGGAGCTGTAGATAACCTTAGATGTCCATCCCCTTCTATGTAATTAAGTAACCTCTGAGGAGTTTGATGTAATGATGAGCTAGACTCTTCCTAGATTATCAAATAAAATGAACATTTAACGAACCCGATTTTGGGGGCGTTATAACACCTACTAACCGTCACGTGTTTCACTATTTTTCCTTTTTGTGCCACATGACTAGTACTCTAAACACCAACTAACCGTCACGTGTTTCGCAATTTTCTCTCCATATGACTAATAGTCTAAACACCTACTAACCGTCACGTATTTCTCTATTTTTCCTTCTTCTGTCACATGACTAGTAGTCTAAACACCTACTAACCGTCACGTGTTTCGCAAATTTCCCAACAAATGACAAGTAGTCTAAACACCTACTAACCGTCACGTGTTTCGCAATTTTACCACCACATGACTAGTTGTCTAAACACCTACTAACCGTCACGTGTTTCGCTATTTTACCACCACATGACCATTTGTCAAAACACCTACTAACCGTCACGTGTTTCGCTATTTTCCCCCCACATGACTAGTAGTCTAAACACCTACTAACCGTCACGTGTTTCCCTATTTCCCTCCACATGCCTAGTAATCTAAACACCTACTAACCGTCATCTGCTTCGCTGTTTTATATCCACATGACTAATAGTCTAAATACCTATTAACCGTCACGTGTTTCGTTATTTTATTTCCACATGACTAATAGTCTAAACACCAACTAACCGTCACGTGTTTCGCAATTTTCCCTCCACATGACTAGTAGTCTAAACACCTACTAACCGTCACGTATTTCGCAAATTTCCCTGCACATGACTAGTAATCTAAACACCTACTAACCGTCACGTGTTTCGCTATTTTTCCTTCTTCCGCCACATGACTAGTACTCTTAACAACTACTAACCATCACGTGTTTCGAAAATTTCCCTCCACATGACTAATAGTCTAAACACCTACTAACCGTCACGTGTTTCGCAAATTTCTCTCAACATGACTAGTAGTCTAAACACACCTACTAACCGTCACGTCTTTCGCTATTTTCTCTCCACATCACTAGTAGTCTAAAAACCTATTAACTATCACGTGTTTCGTAAATTTCCCTCAACATGACAAGTAGTCTAAACACACCTACTAACCGTCACGTGTTTCGCAATTTTCTCTCCACATGACTAGTCGTCTAAACACCTACTAACCGTCACGTATTTTGCTATTTTTCCTTCTTCTGCCACATGACTAGTAGTCTAAACACCTACTAACCGTCACGTGTATCCCAATTTTCTCTCCACATGACTAATTTTCTAAACACCTAATAACCGTCACGTGTTTCACTTTTTTTTCTTCTTTTGTCAAATGACTAGTAGTCTAATCACATACTACCCATCACGTGTTTCGCAAATTTCCCTACACATGACTAGTAGTCAAAACACCTACTAACCGTCACGTGTTTCACTATTTTTCCTCCACATGACTAGTAGTCTAAACACCTACTAACCGTCACGTGTTTCGCAATTTTTCCTCCACATGAATAGTAGTCGAAACACCTACTAACCGTCACGTGTTTCACAAATTTCCCTCCACATAACTAGTTGTCTAAACACCAACTAACCGTCACGTGTTTCACTATTTTGCCATCTTCTGCCACAAGAATTGTAGTCTAAACACCTACTAACTGTCACGTGTTTCGCTATTTTCCCTCCACATGATTTGTATTATAAACACCTACAAACAATCACGTGTTTCGTTAACTTCCATCCCCCGCCACATGACTAACAGTCTAAACACCTATCAACCGTCACGTGTTTTGCTAGTTTCCCCCCACATCACTAGTAGTCTAAATACCTACTAACCGTTACGTGTTTCACTATTTTCCCTCCACATGACTAGCAGTCTAAACACCTACTAACCGTTTTGTGTTTCGCTGTTTTATACCCGCATGACTAATAGTCTAAACACCTATTAACCGTCACGTGTTTCGCTATTTTATTTCCACATGACTAATAATCTAAACACCTATTAACCGCCACGTGTTTCGCAATTTTCCCACCACATGACTAGTAGCCTAAACACTTACAAACCGTCACGTGTTTCGCAAATTTCCCTGCACATGACTACTAGTCTAAACACCTACTAACCGTCACGTGTTTCGCTATTTTTCCTTCTTCCGCCACATTACTAGTAGTCTTAACACCTACTAACCGTTACGTGTTTCGCAAATTTCCCTCCACATGACAAGTAATCTAAACACCTACTAACCGTCACGTGTTTCGCAAATTTCCCCAAACATGACTAGTAGTCTAAACACACCTACTAACCGTCACGTCTTTCGCAATTTTCTCTCCACATGACTAGTAGTCTAAAAACCTACTAACCATCACGTGTTTCGTAAATTCACCTCAACTTGACTCGTAGTAGTCTAAACACACCAATTAACCGTCACGTGTTTCGCAATTTTCTCTCCACATGACTTGTTGTCTAAACACCTACTAATCGTCATGTATTTCGCGATATTTCCTTCTTCCGCCACATGACTAGTAGTCTAAACACCTACTAACCGTCATGTGTATCGCAATTTTCCCTCCACATGACTAATAGTCTAAACACCTACTAACCGTCACGTGTTTCACTATTTTTCCTTCTTTTGTCAAACGACTAGTAGTCTAATCACCTACTAACCATCCCTCGTTTCACAAATTTCCCGACACATGACTAGTAGTCAAAACACCTACTAACTGTCACGCGTTTCGCTATTTTACCTCCACATGATTAGTAGTTTAAACACCTACTAACTATCACGTGTTTCGATATTTTCCCTTTACATGACTAATAGTCTAAACACCTACTAACCGTCACGTGTTTCGCAATATTTCCTCCACATGACTAGTAGTCTAAACATCTACTAACCGTCACGTGTTTCGCTATTTTATTTCCACATGACTAATAGTATGAACAACTACTAACCGTCACGTGTTTCGCAATTTTGTTTTGCAAATTACTAGTAGTCTAAACACCTACTAACCGTCACGTGTTTCGCTATCTTTCCTTCTTCCGCCACATGACTAGTAGTCTAAACACCTACTAACCGTCACCTGTTTCACAATTTTCTCTCCACATGACTAGTAGTCTAAACACCTACTAACCGTCACGTGTTTCACTATTTTCCCTTCTTCTGTCACATGACTAGTAGTCTAAACACCTACTAACCGTCACGTGTTTCGCTATTTTCCCTCCACATGACTAGTAGTCTAAACGCCGACTAACCGTCACGTGTTTCGGTAATTTCCATCTTCCGCCACATGACTAACAGTCTAAACACCTACTAACCGTCACGTGTTTCGCTATTTTCTCTCCACATGACTAGTAGTCTAAATACCTACTAACCGTCACGTTTTTCGCAACTTTCCCTCCACGCGACTTGTAGTCTAAACACCGACTCACCGTCACGTGTTTCGCTATTTTTCCTTCTTCCGCCACATGACTAGTAGTCTAAACACCTACTAACCGTCACGTGTTTCGCAATTTTCTCTTCACATGACTAGTTGTCTAAACACCTACTAACCGTCACGTTTTTCGCAATTTTCCCTCCACGCGACTAGTAGTCTAAACACCTACTAACCGTCATGTTTTTCGCTATTTTTCCTTTTTCTGCCACATGACTAGTAGTCTAAAGACCTACTAACCGTCACGTGTTTCGCTATTTTTTCCCTTCACATGACAAGTACTCTTAACACCTACTAACTGTCACGTGTTTCGCTATTTTCCCTCCACATGACTAGTAGTCTAAACACGTACTAACCGTCAAGTGTTTCTCTATTTTCCATCCACATGACTAGTAGTCTAAACACGTACTAACCGTCCGTGTTTCGCTATTTTACCTCCATATGACTACTAGTATAAACACCTACTAACCGTCACGTGTTTCGCAATTTTACCTCCACATGACTAGTAGTCTGCACATCTACTAACCGTCACGTGTTTGGGTATTTTTCCTTCTTTCGTCACTTGACCAGTAGTCTAAACACCTACTACCAGTCACGTGTTTTGCAAAATTTCCCTCCACATGACTAGTAGTCTAAACAACTACTAACCGTCACGTGTTTTGCAAATTTCCCTTCATATGACTAGTAGTCTAAACACGTACTAACCGTCCGTGTTTCGCTATTTTACCTCCATATGACTACTAGTCTAAACACCTACTAACCGTCACGTGTTTCGCTATTTTCCCTCCACATGACAAGTACTATAAACACCTACTAACTGTCACGTGTTTCGCTAATTTCCATCTTTCGCCACATGACTAGCAATCTAAACACCGACCAACCGTCACGTATTTCGCTAGTTTCCCTCCACATGATTAGTAGTCTAAACAACTACTAACCGTCACGTCTTTCACAATTTTCCCTCCACATAACTAGTAGTTTAAACACCTAATAACCATCACGTGTGTCGCAAATTTCCCTCCACAGGACTAGTAGTCTAAACATCTACTAACCGTCACGTGTTTCGCTATTTTTCCTTCTTCCACCACATAACTAGTAGTCTTAACGCCTACTAACCGTCACGTGTTTTGCAAATTTCCCTCCACATGACTAGTAGTCTAAACACCTACTAACCATTACGTGTTTCCTAAATTTCCCTCAACATGAGTAGTAGTCTAACCACACCTACTAACTGTCACGTGTTTCGCTATTTTCTCTCCACATGACTAGTTGTCTAAACACCTACTAACCGTCACGTGTTTCGCTATTTTTCCTTCTTCCACCACATGACAAATAGTCTAAACACCTACTGACCGTCACAAGTTTCGCAATTTTCTCTCCACATGACTAGTTGTCTAAACACCTACTAACTGTCACGTGTTTCACTATTTTTCCTTCTTCTGTCACATGACTAGTAGTCAAAACACTTACTAACTGTCACGTGTTTCGCAAAATTTCCTACACATGACTAGTAGTCTCAACACGTATTAACCGTCACGTGTTTTGCAATTTTCTCTCCACATAACTTGTAGTCTAAACACCTACTAACCGTCACGTGTTTCACTATTTTTCCTTCTTCTGTCACATGCCTAGTAGTTAAAACAACTACTAACCGTCACGTGTTTCACAAATTTCCCTACACATGACTAGTATTCTAAACACCTACTAAACGTCACGTGTTTCGCTATTTTCCCTTCACATGACTAGTAGTCATAACACCTACTAACCGTCACGTGTTTCGCTATTTTCCCTCCACATGACTAGGAGTCTAAACACCTACTAACCGTCACGTGTTTCGCTATTTTCCCTCCACATGACTAGCAGTCTAAACACCTACTAACCGTCACGTGTTTCGCTATTTTATTTCCACATGACTAATAATCTAAACACCTACTAACCGTCACGTGTTTCGAAATTTTCTCTCCACATGACTAGTTGTCTAAACACCTACTAACCGTCACGTGTTTCACTATTTTGCCTTCTTCTGTCACGTGACTAGTAGTCAAACCAACTACTAACCGTCACGTGTTTCGCAAATTTCCCTCCACATGACTAGTAGTCTAAACACCTACTATGTAACAACCCTAATTTTTACTAACTAAAAATTTTGTTGTTACTGTTTGAAAAATTTTAATTAGGTTCTAATCATCGTTTAACCGCCAATCTTCCTGTCGTTTCTAGGATAAAGCCCTAGGATTACACTTCTCGGCTGGAAATCGTATCTAGCAACGCTAGCTAGCTTTTAAACGACGATTCGACTTAGCTATCGTTAAACCTAGCCACCGATCGTTCCTAAACCTCCATGAATCTTATGTGCCTCGATTCACGAACCTTTTGAAACTCTTGAGTTTGGTAACCCTAGATTATCCATTGGACGATAAAGGCTAGGGTAATATTTATCCATCGGACAATAGCGTTAGGGTTTCCTTTACCCATTGGTCAATAGGTAAACCTTGGTTAATCTTCCTAAGTACGAGATTAGATTAGTTTAGCGCTTAATTGCAAGTATTAGACTTTCTAGCATTACCCGTTGGATAATAACCGCTAGGAGATTTATTAACCATTGGACGATAACCCTTGGACTTTACCAACCTTAACCATTGGTTATTAACCGCTAGGGAAACTACTATCCATTGGATAATAGCTTTGCTTGCCAACCAAGAATAGGTGATTAAAATAATGGATTTGGCATGTGTTAAAATCTATTATAGTATAATTAGTACATTAGGTTAGTATTATTAAACTTTGTACTTTGAAAGTAGTATAATTATTTATTAGATATTGTATTAGGTCATATCTAGCCTAGATTTTAAAGTACAAGGCTTGTATTTTATATATATGTACTTGTATGTATATATATATGTATATATATATATTATATTGTAATGTGCATGTGTGCATTAGATATATTTTATTTGGAAAATCTATATTACTTGAAAATATGGATTTTATGAATGACCCATAGTACTTATATATAAATTAGTATATATATATACTTCTTCCAAGAGAGTACAAGTGGGAGAGAGAGAGAGAGAGAATTGCCGAGAGAGAGAGAGAGAATTGCCGAGAGAGAGAGAGAGAATCCGAGAGAGAGAGGGAGAGAGGGAGAGAGAGAAAGAGAAGAAAGAGAGGGAGAGAATTGTACCTTGGATTTTCTTGTGCTTCCATTGACCTTTGCTTGATCTCTTGGTGATTTCTTCCTAGCAATTCTATGTACCAAAATGTCCTAAATGCATTTTCAATTAGGGTAAATCTTGTACAATCCTTACAAGCCTAAATCTTCACTCTTCCAATCCAACCACCTTTGTCCTTCCATATATATATATATATAGTTATATATATATCTATATATATATATATATGCATATATATATATCTAGTGTACCATTGTACCAAGGAAAGAGAGAGAGAGAGGAGAGAGAGGCCGAGAGAGATTGAGAGAGGGAGAGAGATCGGATGGAGAGAGAGAGAGAGAGTGATGTGTTGCTTCCTTGATTGACCTTGCTTGGTCATCCTTGTCCTAGTTTGTGTATGCTTTCAAGTGAAAGCATAACCAATGCCATCCAATCTTGTCCTTCTTTGTACAAACCCCATTTCTTTACTTGATTCAAATCCCTTTACTTGATCAATCTTCCATGATCAAATCCATGGTACACACCATAGCCATGCAAGCCTAGGTTGTTACGATGTTTCTTGCAAGGAAGCAAGATTTGCTTGGAATTAAAAATTGAGAATAAGAGAGAGAGAGGGCAGCCGGCCAAAGAGGGAGAGGGAGAGGCCATTTGCCTATAAATAGGATCTCACACTTCTCATTCAACTCACATCATTCCCATCTCCAAGTTCTCTCCTTGAAAGCATAAGAGTTCTTGGTGTTCTTGAGTAGTTCTAGCTTGTTCTTGAGCTTTCTTTCCATCTCCGCCATTAAACCACCCTACGACCACCACCTCGATCCTAAAGTAGTAGTAGTATAGGTTACGATCTAGTTTCGAGAGAAACCTTTCTCTTTCGAAGCTATCGGAAGCTTATCGTAAGCCGTTACTCCGTCCGTCCGTCGACTTTCTTTCCGTCGATCTTTCGTAGTCTTTTTCTACCGCCGAGAAGAACGGTAGAGTTCTTCGAACCTACTCACTCTAAGTATATTTGTGTGAATGTTGAGTTGTAGATTTTTTCCGATCTACTCTTCCTAAGTGTAGATAAGATATGTGTTGAGCTTTTCGAACTATTTTCGCTAAAGGAAATAAAGTTAGTTGTATGATTTAGCTTGTAGAACTTTCTTACTAAAAGTACGTAGTTTACTTTGATCTTGTGGCTACTTGATTGCTTGATCGCCTAATTGCTACGTGATTGTATGAACTCGTCAATAAACATGTGTGGTTTTATTGAACTTCTCGAAGGAAATGCGTTTTAAAGATAAAGTGTTGTTTTGAAACGAAGTATTCGTATTTTGACATTTTAACAAGCATGATAGTATAGAGTTGGATGATCTTGCTATTAGATATCGCATGAGTTATGTGAATAGTCCCACCGCGGAGTCGATGCATGTTACGAGACACACGGAATTGGAAAAATAGAGATTTGACACCTAAGATGTGGTTGATATGGATAAAAAGTGTTTTGGAAATGCATAATGGCCGGACTTGGTAGCCATTATGGCCATGAGTCAGATTTGGTAGCCTTTGTGGCAATGAGCCGGGCTTGGTAGCTCATTGTTGTGCGACACAAGGTGCCGGTCTTGGATGCTCATGGTTGTCTATGTGTGTGTGACACAATGTGTCGGACTTGGTAGCCATTGTGGCCATGCGTTGGTAACCTTGTGGCAATGAGCCGGACTTGGTAGCTCATTGTTGTGCGACACAAGGTACTTGTAACCCATGGTTGTGTGCGAGCGTGTTTTCGGAATTGATGATAAAAGATGAGACACAAAACGATGAGTCGCGTAGGAGAGACACACGGAAAACATGACACCAACGCTCGTTAGTGAATGCGCATGTGTAATTGTATGTGTTATTCGAAAGCATGTTAAGTTTGGAAAATCGTATACTATCTTTGATGTGTATGTTAAGGGTTAGTGGGTTTGGATTGCTCTATTGAGCTTTTAAGCTCACGGTGTTGCTTTATGTGACCCTGACATATTATACTGGTGGCGACGCTGGTATAATGTGTCAGACTTTCTAGATGAACAAGGAGAGCTGTATACCTTGGAGGCTTTCGGAGCTGAGGAACTCGCTAGGATGGAGGAAGAGAAGGAGCTTTAGTTAGCCTTAGTGACCCTCCCTTTTGTGTAATATAAACCTCTCTAAGGAGATTGGATGTAATAATGAGCTAGACTCTGCCTTGTTTGTCTAATAAAACCTTTATTTAACGAACCCGATTTTGGGGGCGTTACAACTTGGTATCAAAGCTTTAGGTTCAAAACCTCGGCCATAGGTAGAATGGGTAGCCTTTTAAGATTAGTTTTGAGATAAGTTTAAGATAAGTTGACCGTTGCACAAACGTGACTTGAGTTTAAGTTTACCGTCCCAAATTGGGTGGAATTCTGACAAAACAATCTTCGGATTGAAGTAAGGTGGAAACTGGCAGTACCGCCGAACTGGGAATTCCCGAACAATTGGATGATGACTTAAATCAAGAATCGGATGTGGAACGTAGCTAAATCCAAGTTTTTCCTTAGTATTAATTGAACCCTTGTCTTTAAACCGTGACTAATCGAGGTTTAAACTTTTCCTTGTAGATGAATCACATAGTCAACCTAGTAGCTGGAGCTCACCAACTCAAGATTGCCATAGAATCCATGACCACCCAAATGATGGGGAAGCGTGACTATGTTGTCATGATACTCGCTGAGATCCGTGATTTCAAACGAGTGCAAAGCCATGACCCTAACCCCATAGAAGATGACCCTTGGTTTCCCGTGATGTTCCCTATCCTATGCTCTTTCTATGGATTCTTCGGAACCCTACCCCCGATGGAAAACTTCACGTATGGTGAAGGAGAAACCGAAAATGAGGGGATTGCCAAGAAAGCGACCAAGGATGGAGAAACTAGTGGAAGTAAGAATGAGCCCGAGGAAGACGAACCACGAAGCCAAGAATACTATTAGGGAGTCCCTAAATAAACCTAGCAATAGTTGTGATCCCTTGGGATGTAGGACCTTTTAAATTAGGATCACTGTTGTTAGGCCTTTTGATGTAAAATAGGAAGACTTAGGACTCTTGTCACGTTTAGTAGGAAGCTTAAGGCTACTATAAGCCGCCTATGATGTACTTGTTTTCCTTAAGTAATGGAATTATGTGTTTCTTATTTGAGCATGTTCATTGTCTATGTGTGTACTAGTGTCTTTACGAGACTACCCTTTCACACCGATAAGTCTAACATATAATTTTCTTATTGTAGATATGGCTAGCTGTACCCCTGCTACACCGTTTACCTTTGCGGACCTGCTTACGTACAAGGCTCTGCTTGCACCCGAGAGTTATATCCCTATACCCCACTTGGGTATATTTGACCCTGCCACTGGCGAGCACATTTTCGAGGTTATTCTCGTGTCACCTTTCGCTGAGACCATGGACGTGGAGACCTTACGTTTATCACTTAGTGACGCTGTCGAGGATGCCCGACAACGGGGAGAGTATTGGCTCGAGAAGAGGGAGAAGGAATGGAAAGAGGAGTTACGAGTGTATTTCGGACTTATTCCACCGCAGTAGTAGAGTCGTAGTTTTAGAATAAGGTCCCAAGAGTTGTAGTTGCACTTGTGTGAGTACAAACTTAGACCATGTATTAGGAGTATGTAGGATTATTCCGCTGGTATTAGGAGAAATCGTGTCATTTGCTTTATAGTAGAACTCTGTGTTTATGTATGAAATCGTGGTTTATCTATGAAAAATCTATTTCATTTCAAAAGAGTACTGTTGCGTACTATTTGATATTTTGCTTACGTAGTTGAAACTCTGACTTCGAAAACGATAGTTTAACTTAGATTAAACCTCCCCCTTTCGATCTTAACGCGTAGATGGTGAACCGACGAAGCGGACTAGGATACGAGCATGGCGAATCCTCTAACCCCGATCCTAACGCTAACCCTAACTTACCCAAATCATGCAAGCTTTCGTGGCTGCTTTGAATGCCAATCGCCGAAACCCACACCGCGACGACGAACCTATGACCCGAACCCGAGCGATGAACGAGTTCTGCAAGCGTCGACCCCCGACTTTTCACGGAGACCCTAACCCGACCGTAGCTGAAACGTGGCTGAAGGAAGTCAAGGTGATCCTGGACACCTTGGAGATCACTCGCGATGGAGACCGCGCAGCCTTAGCCACCTACCAATTTAAGGGAGAAGCCCATTATTGGTGGGACCTGATAGAATCAACCCATACCGTAGCCGCGTTGACCTTTGCCCAATTTGAAACCCTGTTCCTTGATAAGTACTTTCCCACACCCCTTCGTTTAGCCAAGGAACAAGAATTTACGAACCTAAAACAAGGAACCCTGACCGTCACCCAGTACGCGGTGAAATTTGAAGAACTATCTCGTTATGCCCCGGAGGCTGTGGCCATGGAGGATAAGAAAGCGAGAAGATTCGAGTGGGGACTAATAACCGCTCGAAGGGCCGTCGTAGCTCAAACGTTTCCCACCTATGCTGAAGTGGTGAAATGTGCGCTCCGGCTAGAGAGCGAGGAAGCTGATTTCAAGACTCGTTGGAGGAAAGCGAGGAACAATACCGGTGGACCAATTCGTACCCAATCGCCTAACCTTAACCGAGGACCCTACCCCGTTAAGACCTTTACCCCGCCTCAAAGTAACCAAGTTTGGAAAACTGTTACTTCTGGCCGTGACCAATTGCAAAGAGGCAATAGAGACATCATGACAGTGAGGTGTTACAGCTATCAGTTGATGGGTCACTACAGCCGTCAATGCCCACAACCTCCGAAGGAAAGGAGTGGAGGCAATGGAAACCAAAAGACCCAACAGACTGGGCATGCTGGTTTTGGACAGCAGAACCCTGGAGGTCCATCTTCGCAGCAAAATGGACATGACAAAGGAAAGCAGCCCATTGGAACCCAGCAAGGCACTGGGGGCCGCATCTTTGCACTACAGACTGAGGAACAAGAGCCGGATCCCACTGTGATCCAAGGTACGCTACTATTGTATAGTACATGCGTACAAGCCTTGTTTGACTCTGGTGCATCGCATTCCTTTATATCTACTGCTTGCGTGACTGCCCTGGCGCTAGGAACCGAACCCCTAGATGCGAGTACGAAAGTAGCGTCACCGTTAGGAGGAAGTATAGCGGTTAGTCTAGTATGTAGAGGGTGCGAGCTAGAAATAGATAACCTGCGTTTAACCTGCGATCTTAGAGTAATCGACATGGCGGACTTCGACGTGATCGTGGGAATGGATCGCTATCGACATCGTGTGGTCATAGATCGTCACCGTAAGATCTGTGATGGCCTTTACCCCGGAAGGAACTCGTTTTTCGTTTTAAGGGGATAAAGGCATCGAGTTCTTTGACTAAGAGGTCAAGGTGGCGTAATCAACTATTTGGATGGCTAGCTAGTCTCCAAATGGAAGAAATCGACCGGATGGAATCGATTACCACACATCGTGTGCGAATACGCCGATGTATTTCCCGAGGAACTTCCTGGTTTACCACCTCATAGAGAGATAGACTTCTCTATAGAACTCCAACCGGGGACAGCGCCGATTTCGATGGCCCCTTATCGAATGGCCCCCGCTGAACTAACGGAGCTCAAGACCCAATTGAAGGAGCTGCTGGACAAAGGATTCATCAGGCCGAGCACATCGCCTTGGGGAGCCCCTTGCGTTGTTCGTGAGGAAGAAGGAAGGGACGCTTCGCTTGTGTATCGACTATAGGAAGTTGAACCAAGTCACCATTAAGAACCGTTACCCTTTGCCTAGGATCGATGACCTGTTTGATCAATTGAGAGGAGCAACCTGTTTCTCGAAAATCGATCTTCGATCAGGCTATCACCAACTTAGGATCCGCGACAAGGACATCGCTAAGACAGCCTTTCGTACGAGCTATGGCCACTACGAGTTTGTAGTCATGCCATTTGGGCTGACGAATGCTCCGGCAGTATTCATGTGTCTCATGAACAAAATCTTTCAACCCTACTTAGACAAGTTTGTAGTGGTGTTCATTGACGACATTTTGATATACTCCGCCAGTAAGGAGGAGCACGAAGGACATCTACGGATAGTACTACAAGTACTTCGAGATAACTCTATGCCAAGGCAAGTAAATGCGAGTTCTGGCTAGAAATGGTTAAGTTCTTGGGTCACGTAGTATCCAAAGATGGAATCGCTGTGGACGAGGAGAAGGTCGAGGCGGTGCTGAAATGGAAACAGCCAACCTCTGTGTTTGAGATTAGAAGTTTCCTAGGATTAGCCGGTTATTACCGTAGATTCATACCCGACTTTTCGACCCTAGCCAAACTGATGACGAGACTGACCCAGAAGGGAGTGAAGCCGGATTGGAACGAAGCCTGCGAGAAATCTTTTCAAGAATTGAAGAAGAGGCTGACCAGCGCACCAATACTCATCATACCCGACCGCGGTATAGACTACACGGTCTATTG
The DNA here is from genome assembly GCA_025413875.1 of Rhododendron molle. Classification (NCBI taxonomy): domain Eukaryota; kingdom Viridiplantae; phylum Streptophyta; class Magnoliopsida; order Ericales; family Ericaceae; genus Rhododendron; species Rhododendron molle. The sequence goes on from CM046388.1 coordinate 40,495,510, forward strand.
CGACGCCTCGAGGGATGGTTTGGGATGCGTGCTGATGCAGAACGGGAAAGTTGTAGCCTATGGATCGCGACAACTCCGACCTCACGAGAGGAATTATCCTACTCATGACTTAGAATTGGCCGCTGTAGTATTCACCCTCAAGTCGTGGCGTTACTATTTGTAGGGAGAACAATTCGAGGTCTTTACCGACCATAAGAGCCTCAAGTACTTGTTCACTCAGAAGGAGTTGAACCTGAGGCAGCGTCGATGGATGGAGTATTTGGAGGATTATAAGTTTATGCTCCAATACCACCCCGGCAAGGCCAATGTAGTAGCTGACACCCTGAGCCGAAAGGATCGGGCGCAGAAGGCCAAGAATGCCGTTAAGGAATGGGAGATGGTGGATACTCTTAATGAGTTCAACTCGCGACCCTCATCGTAAGATGGGAAAGCGCTGCCTCTACGCCCTAAGAATAAAACCAGCTTCACCAAGAGATTCGATGGCTCGCATTTCCGAGCAAGATTGTGAATACATTCGGTATCGAATCCGAGAAGGAAAGGCGATACCAGGATGGACAATCGAGAAGGACAATAGTCTGAGATTCCAAGGAAAGGTCTTTGTACCTAATATCGAAGCTCTCCGAGAAGCTGTACTCCGAGAAGCACACCATTTGAATTTCGCAGTCCACCCTGGAGGTACGAAGATGTACCATGACCTGCGAAGGACGTACTGGTGGGAAGGAATGAAGAAGGACGTAGCTCGATTTGTATCAACCTGCCTGGTGTGTCAGCAAGTTAAGGCAGAACATCAAAAACCTGGAGGAGATCTTCAACCCTTACCGATTCCTACGTGGAAGTGGGAGCATATCTCGATGGATTTCGTGATTGGCTTGCCAAGATCAGCCAAGTCCAACACTGCGATTTGGGTGATCGTGGACCGACTCACCAAATCTGCGCATTTCCTGCCTGTCAAGATGACAGAGAATGTGGAACAATTGAGTATGTTGTACATTAGAGAGATTGTACGACTACACGGAGTACCTGTCCCAATAGTGTCTGACAGAGATCCACGTTTTGTCTCACATTTCTGGAAGGGATTGCAGAAGGCTTTGGGAACAGACGTAAGACTCAGTACCGCCTTCCACCCTCAAACAGATGGACAAACGGAAAGGACCATCCAGACATTGGAAGACATGCTAAGGGCCTGTGCCTTAGATTTTTCCGGGAACTGGGAGCAACATCTACCTTTGGTGGAGTTCGCTTACAATAATAGTTACCAAGCGAGTATTGAAATGGCACCATACGAAGCTTTATATGGATGACCCTGTCAATCTCCTGTCTGTTGGACCGACATAGGAGAAACGGGATTGATTGGACCTGACATAGTACGAGATACTACGGAGAAGGTTAAGCTCATTCGACAAAGAATCCAGACCGCTCAAAGCCGACAGAAGAGTTATGCAGACAAGAGGAACCGACCTCTGAGCTTCGAAGTAGGAGACCACGTGTTTCCAAAAATCCGACCGAAGAAAGGTATAATTAGGTTCGGAAAGAAAGGAAAACTTTCCCCGCGCTATATAGGACCCTTCGATGTCATAGAGAAAATAGGAAAGGTTGCGTATAGTTTAGCCCTACCTCCGCAGTTAGATAAAGTACATAACGTATTTCACGTTTCGATGCTTCGCAAGTACCTCGCGTTGCCGACGCACGTACTCAATTGGGAGGACATCATCGTCGAAGAAGATGCGACGTACGAGGAAGAACCGATCGAGATACAAGACCGGAGTGAGAAGATCATCCGGAATAAGAAGATTAGGTTAGTAAGAGTCTTGTGGAAGAACCGTGGAGCTGGAGAAACTACCTGGGAAAGAGAAGAAACCATGAAGGCGAGTCACCCTCACCTGTTCGAATCCGAGAGCGCGGCGAATTTCGGGGACGAAATTGTTTAAGGGGGATAGGTTGTAACAACCCTAATTTTTACTAAATAAAAATTTCGTTGTTACTGTTTGAAAAATCTTAATTAGGTTCTAATCATCGTTTAACCGCCGATCTTCCTGTCGTTTCTAGGATAAAGCCCTAGGATTACACTTCTCGGCTGGAAATCGTATCTAGCAACGCTAGCTAGCTTTTAAACGACGATTCGACTTAGCTATCGTTAAACCTAGCCACCGATCGTTCCTAAACCTCCGTGAATCTTATGTGCCTCGATTCACGAACCTTTTGAAACCCTTGAGTTTGGTAACCCTAGATTAACCCTTCGAACTGTTTGAACCTGTTACTATCGACCACTGGACAATAGCGTTAGGGTTTCCTTTACCCATTGGTCAATAGGTAAACCTTGGTTAATCTTCCTAAGTACGAGATTAGATTAGTTTAGTGCTTAATTGCAAGTATTAGACTTTCTAGCATTACCCGTTGGATAATAACCGCTAGGAGATTTATTAACCATTGGACGATAACCCTTGGACTTTACCAACCTTAACCATTGGTTATTAACCGCTAGGGAAACTACTATCCATTGGATAATAGCTTTGCTTGCCAACCAAGAATAGGTGATTAAAATAATGGATTTGGCATGTGTTAAAATCTATTATAGTATAATTAGTACATTAGGTTAGTATTGTTAAACTTTGTACTTTGAAAGTAGTATAATTATTTATTAGATATTGTATTAGGTCATATCTAGCCTAGATTTTAAAGTACAAGGCTAGTATTTTATATATATGTACTTGTATGTATATATATATATATATATGTATATATATATATATATATGTATATATATATTATATTGTAATGTGCATGTGTGCATTAGATATATTTTATTTGGAAAATTTATATTACTTGAAAATATGGATTTTATGAATGACCCATAGTACTTATATATAAATTAGTATATATATATACTTCTTCCAAGAGAGTACAAGTGGGAGAGAGAGAGAGAGAGAGAGAATCCGAGAGAGAGAGGGAGAGAGAGAGAGAGAGAGAAAGAGAAGAAAGAGAGGGAGAGAATTGTACCTTGGATTTTCTTGTGCTTCCATTGACCTTTGCTTGATCTCTTGGTGATTTCTTCCTAGCAATTCTATGTACCAAAATGTCCTAAATGCATTTCCAATTAGGGTAAATCTTGTACAATCCTTACAAGCCTAAATCTTCACTCTTCCAATCCAACCACCTTTGTCCTTCCATATCTTATATATATATATATAGAGAGAGAGAGTTATATATATATCTAGTGTACCATTGTACCAAGGAGAGAGAGAGAGAGAGAGGAGAGAGAGGCCGAGAGAGATTGAGAGAGGGAGAGAGAGATCGGATGGAGAGAGAGAGAGAGTGATGTGTTGCTTCCTTGATTGACCTTGCTTGGTCATCCTTGTCCTAGTTTGTGTATGCTTTCAAGTGAAAGCATAACCAATACCATCCAATCTTGTCCTTCTTTGTACAAACCCCATTTCTTTACTTGATTCAAATCCCTTTACTTGATCAATCTTCCATGATCAAATCCATGGTACACACCATAGCCATGCAAGCCTAGGTTTTTAGGATGTTTCTTGCAAGGAAGCAAGATTTGCTTGGAATTAAAAATTGAGAATAAGAGAGAGAGAGGGCAGCCGGCAAAAGAGGGAGAGGGAGAGCCCATTTGCCTATAAATAGGATCTCACACTTCTCATTCAACTCACATCATTCCCATCTCCAAGTTCTCTCCTTGAAAGCATAAGAGTTCTTGGTGTTCTTGAGTAGTTCTAGCTTGTTCTTGAGCTTTCTTTCCATCTCCGCCATTAAACCACCCTACGACCACCACCTCGATCCTAAAGTAGTAGTAGTATAGGTTACGATCTAGTTTCGAGAGAAACCTTTCTCTTTCGAAGCTATCAGAAGCTTATCGTAAGCCGTTACTCCGTCCGTCCGTCGACTTTCTTTCCATCGATCTTTCGTAATCTTTTTCTACCGCCGAGAAGAACGGTAGAGTTTTTCAAACCTACTCACTCTAAGTATATTTGTGTGAATGTTGAGTTGTAGATTTTTTCCGATCTACTCTTCCTAAGTAAAGATAAGATGTGTGTTGAGCTTTTCGAACTATTTTCGCTAAAGGAAATAAAGTTAGTTGTATGATTTAGCTTATAGAACTTTCTTACTAAAAGTACGTAGTTTACTTTGATCTTGTGGCTACTTGATTGCTTGATCGCCTAATTGCTACGTGATTGTATGAACTCGTCAACAAACATGTGTGCTTTTATTGAACTTCTCGAAAGAAATGCGTTTTACAGATAAAGTGTTGTTTTGAAACGAAGTATTCATATTTTGACCTTTTAACGAGCATGATGGTATAGAGTTGGATGATCTTGCTATTAGATATCGCATGAGTTATGTGAGTAGTCCCACCGCGAAGTCGATGCATGTTACGAGGCACACAGAATTGGAAAAATAGAGATTTGACACCTAAGATGTGGTTGATATAGATAAAAAGTGTTTTGGAAATGCATAATGGCCGGACTTGGTAGCCATTATGGCCATGAGTCAGATTTGATAGCCTTTGTGGCAATGAGCCGGACTTGGTAGCTCATTGTTGTGCGACACAAGGTTCCGGTCTTGGATGCTCATGGTTGTGTGTGTGTGTGTGACACAATGTGCCGGACTTGGTAGCCATTGTGGCCATGCGTTGGTAACCTTGTGGCAATGAGCCGGACTTGGTAGCTCATTGTTGTGCAACACAAGGTACTTGTAACTCATGGTTGTGTGCGTGCGTGTTTTCGGAATTGATGATAAAAGATTAGACACAAAACGATGAGTCGCGTAGGAGAGACACACGGAAAACATGACACCAACGCTCGTTAGTGAATGCGCATGTGTAATTGTATGTGTTATTCGAAAGCATGTTAAGTTTGGAAAATCGTATACTATCTTTGATGTGTATGTTAAGGGTTAGTGGGTTTGGATTTCTCTATTGAGCATTCAACCTCACGGTGTTACTTTATGTGACCCTGACATATTATACCGGTGGCGACGCTGATATAATGTGTCAGACTTTCTAGATGAACAAGTAGAGCTGTATACCTTGGAAGCTTTCGGAGCTGAGGAACTCGCTAGGATGGAGGAAGAGAAGGAGCTTTAGTTAGCCTTAGTGACCCTCCCTTTTATAATATAAACCTCTCAAAGGAGATTGGATGTAATAATGAGCTAGACTCTGCCTTGATTGTCTAATAAAACATTTATTTAACAAACCCGATTTTTAGGGCGTTACATACTAAACGTCACATGTTTCGATATTTTCCCTTCACATGACTAGTAGTCAAAACACCTACTAACCGTCACGTGTTTCGCTATTTTCCCTCCACATGACTAGTAGTCTAAACACCTACGAACCGTCACGTGTTTCGCAATTTCCCTACACATGACAAGTAGTCTAAATACCTACTAACTGTCACGTGTTTCGCTATTTTTCCTTTTTCTGCCACATGACTAGTAGTCTAAACACCTACTAACCGTCACATGTTTCGCTATTTTACCTTGACATGACTAGTAGTCTTAACACCTACTAACCGTCACGTGTTTCGCTATTTTCCCTCCACATGACTAGTAGTCTAAACACCTACTAACCGTCACGTGTTTCGCTATTTTTCCTTCACAGGACTAGTAGTCTTAACAACTACTAACCGTCACGTGTTTCGCTATTTTCCCTCCACTTGACTAGTAGTCTAAACACCTACTAACCGTCACGTGTTTCGCTATTTTCTCTCCACACTAGTAGTCTAAACACCTAAATAACCGTCACGTATTTCGCTATTTTATTTCCAAATAACTAGTAGTCTAAACACCAACTAACCGTCACGTGTTTCGCAATTTTCCCTCCACAAGACCAGTAATCTCCACACCTACTAACCGTCACGTGTTTGGCTATTTTTCTTTCTTCCACCACATGACTAGTAGTCTAAACAACTACGAACAGTCACGTATTTCGCAAAATTTCTCTCCACATGACTAGTAGTCTAAAAAACAACTAACCGTCATGTGTTTTACAAATTTCCCTCCATATGACTAGTAGTCTAAATACCTACTAACCGTCCGTGTTTCGCTATTTTACCTCCACATGACTTCTAGTCTAAACAACTACTACCCGTCACGTGTTTCGCTATTTTCCCTCCACATGACTAGTAGTATAAACTCCTAATAACCGTCACGTGTTTCGCTAATTTCCATCCTTCGGCACATGACTACCAGTCTAAACACCTTCCAACCGTCACGTGTTTCGCTATTTTCTCTCCACATGATTAGCAGTCTAAACACCTACTAACCGTCACGTCTTTCACAATTTTCGCTCCACGTGACTAGTTGTTTAAACACCTACTAACCGTCACATGTTTCGCAAATTTCCCTCCACATGACTAGTAATCTAAACACCAACTAACCGTCACGTGTTTCGCTATTTTACCTCCACATGACTAGTAGTATAAACACTTACTAATCGTCACGTGTTTCGCTAATTTCCAACCTCCGCCACATGACTAGCAGTCGAAACACCTACCAACCGTCACGTTTTTCGCTACTTTCTCTCCACATGACTAGTAGTCCAAACACCTACTAACCGTTATGTTTTTCGCAATTTTCCCTCCACATGACTAGTAGTCTAAATACCTACTAACCGTCACCTGTTTCGCTATTTTTCCTCCACAAGACTAGTAGTCTAAACACCTACTAACCATCACCTGTTTCGCTATTTTTCCTCCACATGACTAGCAGTATAAACACCTCCTAACCGTCACGTGTTTCGCTATTTTATTTCCACATGACTAGTAGCCTAAACACCTAATAACCGTAACTTGTTTCGCAAATTTCCCTCCACATGACTAGTAGTCTAAACACCTTCTAACCGTCACGTGTTTCGCTACATTTTCTTCTTCCGCACATGACTGGATGTCTAAACACCTTCTAACCGTCACATGTTTCGCAAATTTCCCTCCACATGACTAATAATCTAAACACCTACTAACCGTCACATGTTTCGCAAATTTTCCTACATATGACTAGTAGTCTAAACACCTACTAACCGTCACGTATTTCGCTATTTTACCTACACATGACTAGTAGTCTAAACACCTACTAATTGTCACGTGTTTCGTAAATTTCACTTAACATGAGTAGTAGTCTAAACACACCTACTAACCGTCACGAGTTTCGCTATTTTCTCTCCACATGACAAAGAGTCCAAACACCCACTAACCGTCACGTGTTTCGCTCTTTTTGCTTCTTCTGCCACATGATTAGTAGTCTAAACACCTACTGACCGTCACGTGTTTCTCAATTTTCTCTCCACATGACTAGTTGTCTAAACACATACTATCCGTCACGTGTTTCACTATTTTTGATTCTTCTGTCACATGACTAGTAGTCAAAACACTTACTAACCGTCACGTGTTTCGCAAAATTCCCTACACATGACTAGTAGTCTAAACACGTACTAACCGTCACGTGATTCGCAATTTTCTCTCCACAGGACTAATAGTCTAAACACCTACTAACAGTTACGTGTTTCACTATTTTTCCTTCTTCTGTCACATGCCTAGTAGTCTAAACTCCTACTAACCGTCACGTGTTTCGCAAATTTCCCTACACATGACTAATAGTCTAAACACCTAAGAACCGTCACGTCTTTCGTTATTTTCCCTCCACATGATTAGTAGTCTAAACACCTACTAGCCGTCACGTGTTTCGTTATTTTATTTCCAGATGACTAGTATTCTAAACACCTACTAACCGTCACGTGTTTCGCAATTTTCCCCACTTGACAAGTAGTCTAAACGCCTACTAACCGTCTCGTGTTTCGCTATTTTTCCTTCTTCCGCCGCATCACTAGAAGTCTAAACACCTACTAACAATCACGTGTTTTGTAAATTTCCCTCCACATGACTGATAGTCTAAACACCTACTAACCATCACGTCTTTCGCAAATTTCCGTCCACAAAACTAGTTGTGTAAACACCTACCAACCGTCATGTGTTTCGCTATTTTATCACCACATGACTAGTAGTCTAAACACCAACTAACCGTTACGTGTTTCGCTATTTTCCCTCCACAGGACTAATAGTATAAATACCTACTAACCGTCACGTGTTTCGCTAATTTCAATCCTTCGCCACATGACTAGCAGTCTAAACACCTATCAACCGTAACGTGTTTCGCTATTTTCTCACCACATGATTAGTAGTCTAAACACCTACTAACCGTCACGTCTTCCACAATTTTACCTCCACATGACTAGTTGTTTAAACAATTACTAACTGTCACGTGTTTCGCAAATTTCCCTCCACATTACTAGTAGTCTACACACCTACTAACCGTCACGTGTTTCGCTGTTTTATTTCCACATGACTAATAGTCTAAACACCTACTAGCCGTCACTTGTTTCGCTATTTTATATCCACATGACTAGTAGTCTAAACACCTACAAACCGTCACGTGTTTCGCTATTTTATTTTCACATGACTAGTAGTCTAAACACCTAATAACCGACACGTGTTTCGCTATTTTACCTACACATGACTAGTAGTCTAAACACCTACTAACCGTCACGTGTTTCACTGTTTTTCCTTCTTCTGTCACATGACTAGTAGTCTAAACGCGTAATAACCGTCACGTGTTTCACAAATTTCCCTACACATGACTAGTAGTCTAAACGCCTACTAACCGTCACTTGTTTCGCTATTTTACCTCCACATGACTAGTAGTCTAAACACCTACTAACCGTCTGGTGTTTCGCTATTTTACCTCCACATGACAAGTAGTCTAAACACCTAATTACCGTCACGTGTTTCGCCATTTTATTTTCACATGACTAGTAGTCTAAACACCTACTAACCGTCACGTGTTTCGCTATTTTATTTTGCACATAACAAATAATCTAAACACCTACTAACCGTCACGTATTTCGCTATTAAACCTCCACATGACTAGTAGTCTAAACACCTACTAACCATCACGTGTTTCACTATTTTTCTTTCTTTTGTCACATGACTAGTAGTCAAAACGCCTAATAACCGTCACGTGTTTCACAAATTTCTTACACAAGACTAGTAGTCTAAACGCCTACTTACAGTCACTTGTTTCGCTATTTTACCTCCACATGACTATTAGTCTAAACACCTACTAACCGACACGTGTTTCGCTATTTTCCCTCTACATGGCAAGTAGTCTAAACACCTCATTACCGTCACGTGTTTCGCTATTTTATTTCGACATTACTAGTAGTCTAAACACCTACTAACCGTCACGTGTTTCGCTATTTTATTTCCACATGACTAGTAGTTTAAACACCTACTAACCGTCAAGTGTTTCGCTATTTTATTTTGCACATAACAAATAGTCTAAAAACCCACTAACCGTCACGTGTTTCGCAATTTTCAATCAACATGACTAGTAGTCTAAACACCTAGTAACCGTCACGTGTTTCGCTACTTTTTTTCCCCACGAGTAGTAGTCAAAACACCGACTAACCGTCACGTGTTTCGCTACTTTTTTTCCACACGAGTAGTAGTCAAAATACCTCCTAACCGTCATGTGTTTCACAATTTTCCCTCCACATGACTTGTGGTCTCGACACCTACTAACCGTCACGTGTTTGGCTATTTTTCCTTCACATGACTAGTAATCTTAACACCTACTAACCGTCACGTGTTTCGCTATTTTCCCTCCACATGACTAGTAGTCTAAACACCTACTAACCGTCACGTCTTTCGCTATTATCCCTCCACATGACTAGTAGTCTAAACACCTACTAACCGTCACGTGTTTCGCTAATTTATTTCCACATGACTAGTAGTCTAAACAACTACTAACCGTCACGTGTTTCGCAATTTTCTCTCCAGATGACTAGTAGTCAACACACCTACTGACTGTCACGTGTTTCGCTATTTTTCCTTCTTCCTCCACATGACTTGTTGTCTCCACACCTACTAACCGTCACGTGTTTGGCTATGTTTCCTTCTTCGGCCATATGACTAGTAGTCTAAACACATACTAACATTCACGTGTTTCGCAAAATTTCCCTCCACAAGACTAGTAGTCTAAACAACTACTTACCGTCACATGTTTTGCAAATTTCCCTCCATATGACTAGTAGTCTAAACACCTACGAACCGTCCGTGTTTTGCTATTTTACCTCCACATGACTACTAGTCCAAACACCTACTAACCGTCACGTATTTCGCTATTTTCGCTCCACATGACTAGCAGTATAAACACCTATTAACCGTCACGTGTTTCGCTAATTTCCATCCTTCGCCACATGACTAACAATCTAAACACCTACCAACCGTCACGTGTTTCGTTATTTTCTCTCCACATGATTAGTAGTCTAAACACCTACTAACCGTCACGTGTTTCGCTATTTTACCTTGACATGACTAGTAGTCTTAACACCTACTAACCGTCACGTGTTTCGCTATTTTCCCTCCACATGACTAGTAGTCTAAACACCTACTAACCGTCACGTGTTTCGCTATTTTTCCTTCACAGGACTAGTAGTCTTAACAACTACTAACCGACACGTGTTTCGCTATTTTCCCTCCACTTGACTAGTAGTCTAAACACCTACTAACCGTCACGTGTTTCGCTATTATCTCTCCACATCACTAGTAGTCTAAACACCTAAATAACCGTCACATGTTTCGCTATTTTATTTCCAAATAACTAGTAGTCTAAACACCTACTAACCGTCACGTGTTTCGCAATTTTCCCTCCACATGACCTGTAATCTGCACACCTACTAACCGTCACGTGTTTGGCTATTTTTCTTTCTTCCACCACAAGACTAGTAGTCTAAACTACTACTAACAGTCACGTGTTTCGCAAAATTTCCCTGCACACGACTAGTAGTCTAAAAAACTACTAACCGTCATGTGTTTTGCAAATTTCCCTCCATATAACTAGTAGTCTAAATACCTACTAACCGTCCGTGTTTCGCTATTTTACCTCCACATGACTTCTAGTCTAAACACCTACTAACCGTCACGTGTTTCGCTATTTTCCCTCCACATGACTAGTAGTATAAACTCCTACTAACCGTCATGTGTTTCGCTAATTTCCATCCTTCGGCACATGAATACCAGTCTAAACACCTATCAACCGTCACGTGTTTCGCTATTTTCTCTCCACATGATTAGCAGTCTAAACACCTACTAACCGTCACGTCTTTCACAATTTTCGCTCCACGTGACTAGTTGTTTAAACACCTACTAACCGTCACATGTTTCGCAAATTTCCCTCCACATGACTAGTAGTCTAAACACCAACTAACCGTCACGTGTTTCGCTATTTTATCTCCACATGACTAGTGGTATAAACACTTACTAATCGTCACATGTTTCGCTAATTTCCATCCTCCGCCACATGACTAGCAGTCGAAACACCTACCAACCGTCACGTTTTTCGCTACTTTTCTCTCCACATGACTAGTAGTCCAAACACCTACTAACCGTTATGTTTTTCGCAATTTTCCCTCCACATGACTAGTAGTTTAAATACCTACTAACCGTCACCTGTTTCGCTATTTTTCCTCCACAAGACTAGTAGTCTAAACACCTACTAACCGTCACCTGTTTCGCTATTTTTCCTCCACATGACTAGCAGTATAAACAACTCCTAACCGTCACGTATTTCGCTATTTTATTTCCACATGACTAGTAGCCCAAATACCTAATAACCTAACGTGTTTCGCAAATTTCCCTCCACATGACTAGTAGTCTAAACACCTTCTAACCGTCACGTGTTTCGCTACATTTTCTTCTTCCGCACATGACTGGATGTCTAAACACCTTCTAACCGTCACATGTTTCGCAAATTTCCCTCCACATGACTAATAGTCTAATCACCTACTAACCGTCACGTGTTTCGCAAATTTTCCTACAAATGACTAGTAGTCTAAACACCTACTAACCGTCACGTATTTCGCTATTTTACCTACACATGACTAGTAGTCTAAACACCTACTAACTGTTACGTGTTTCGTAAATTTCACTTAACATGAGTAGTAGTCTAAACACACCTACTAACCGTCACGTGTTTCGCTATTTTCTCTCCACATGACTAGTAGTCTAAACACCTACTAACCGTCACGTGTTTCGCTCTTTTTGCTTCTTCCGCCACATGACTAGTAGTCTAAACACCTACTGAACGTCACGTGTTTCTCAATTTTCTCTCCACATGACTAGTTCTAAACACATACTATCCGTCACGTGTTTCACTATTTTTCATTCTTCTGTCACATGACTAGTAGTCAAAACAGTTACTAACCGTCACGTGTTTCGCAAAATTCCCTACACATGACTAGTAGTCTAAACACGTACTAACCGTCACGTGTTTCGCAATTTTCTCTCCACATGACTAGTAGTCTAAACACCTACTAACAGTCACGTGTTTCACTATTTTTCCTTCTTCTGTCACATGCCTAGTAGTCTAAACACCTACTAACCGTCACGTGTTTCGCAAATTTCCCTACACATGACTAATAGTCTAAACACCTAAGAACCGTCACGTCTTTCGTTATTTTCCCTCCACATGATTAATAGTCTAAACACCTACTAGCCGTCACGTGTTTCATTATTTTATTTCCAGATGACTAGTATTCTAAACACCTACTAACCGTCACGTGTTTCGCAATTTTCCCCACTTAACAAGTAGTCTAAACGCCTACTAACCGTCTCGTGTTTCGCTATTTTTCCTTCTTCCGCCGCATGACTAGAAGTCTAAACACCAACTAACAATCACGTGTTTTGTAAATTTCCCTCCAGATGACTGATAGTCTAAACACCTACTAACCATCACGTCTTTTGCAAATTTCCGTCAACAAAACTAGTTGTCTAAACACCTACCAACCGTCACGTGTTCCGCTATTTTATCACCACATGACTAGTAGTCTAAAGACCAACTAACCGTTACGTGCTTCGTTATTTTCCCTCCACATGACTAATAGTATAAATACCTACTAACCGTCAAGTGTTTCACTAATTTCAATCCTTCGCCACATGACTAGCAGTCTAAACACCTACCAACCGTCACGTGTTTCGCTATTTTCTCACCACATGATTAGTAGTCTAAACACCTACTAACCGTCACGTCTTCCACATTTTACCTCCACATGACTAGTTGTTTAAACAACTACTAACTGTCACGTGTTTCGCAAATTTCTCTCAACATTACTAGTAGTCTACACACCTACTAACCGTCACGTGTTTCGCTGTTTTATTTCCACATGACTAATATTCTAAACACCTAAAAGTCGTCACTTGTTTCGCTATTTTATTTCCACATGACTAGTAGTCTAAACACCAACTAACCGTCACGTGTTTCGCTATTTTATTTTCACATGACTAGTAGTCTAAACACCTACTAACCGACACGTGTTTCGCTATTTTACCTCCACATGACTAGTAGTCTAAACACCTACTAACCGTCACGTGTTTCACTGTTTTTCCTTCTTCTGTCACATGACTAGTAGTCTAAACGCGTAATAACCGTCACGTGTTTCACAAATTTCCCTACACATGACTAGTAGTCTAAACGCCTACTAACCGTCACTTGTTTCGCTATTTTACCTCCACATGACTAGTAGTCTAAACACCTACTAACCGTCTGGTGTTTCGCTATTTTCCCTCCACATGACAAGTAGTCTAAACACCTAATTACCGTCACGTGTTTCGCTCTTTTATTTCCACATGACTAGTAGTCTAAACACCTACTAACCGTCACGTGTTTCGCTATTTTATTTTGCACATAACAAATAATCTAAACACCTACTAACCATCACGAGTTTCGCAATTTTCCCTCAACATGACTAATAGTCTAAACACCTACTAACCGTCACGTGTTTCGCTATTTTTCCTTCTTCAGCCAGATGACTAGTAGTCTAAACAACTACTAACCGTCACATATTTCGCAATTTTCTCTCCACATGACTACTAGTCTAAACACCTACTAACCGTCACGTGTTTCGCAATTTTCCCTCCACATGACTTGTGGTCTCGACACCTACTAACCGTCACGTGTTTGGCTATTTTTCCTCCACATGACTAGTAATCTTAACACCTACTAACCGTCACGTGTTTCGCTATTTTCCCTCCACATGACTTGTGGTCTCGACACCTACTAACCGTCACGTGTTTGGCTATTTTCCCTCCACATGACTAGTAGTCTAAACACCTACTAACCGTCACGTATTTCGCTATTTTCCCTCCACATGACTAGTAGTCTAAACACCTACTAACCGTCACGTGTTTCGCTATTTTTTTTTCACATGACTAGTAGTCTAAACACCTAAAAACCGTCACGTGTTTCGCAATTTTCTCTCCACATGATTAGTAGTCTAAACACCTACTAACCATCACGTGTTTCGCTATTTTCCCGCCACATGACTAGTAATCTAAACACCTACTAACCGTCACGAGTTTCGCTGTTTTTCCTTCTTCCGCCACATGACTAGTAGTCTAAACACCTACTAACCGTCACATGTTTCGCAATTTTCTCTCCACAAGACTAGTAGTCTAAACACCTACTAACCGTCACATGTTTCGCTATTTTTCCTTCTTCCGCCACATGACTAGTAGTCTAAACACCTATTGACCGTCACGTGTTTCGTTATTTTCATTCCACATGACTAGTAGTCTAAACACCTACTAACCGTCACGTGTTTCGCTATTTTTTCTTCGACATGACTAGTAGTTTAAACACCTACTAACCGTCGCGTATTTCGCTATTTTTCCATATTCCGCCACATTACTAGTAGTTTAAACACGTACTATCCGTCACGTGTTTCGCAAATTTATCTCCACATGACTAGTAGTCTAAATACCTACTAACCGTCACGTGTTTCGCTATTTTCCCTCCACATGACTAGTAGTCTAAACACCTACTAACCGTCACGTATTTCACTATTTTTCATTCTTCTGTCACATGACTAGTAGTCTAAACCCCTACTAACCGTCACGTGTTTCACAAATTTCTCTACACATGACTAGTAGTCTAAACACCTACAGACCGTCACGTGTTTCGCAATTTTATCTCCACACGACTAGTAGTCTAAACACCTACTAACCGTCAAGTATTTCGCAATTTTATTTCCACATGACAAATAGTCTAAACACCTACTAACCGTCACGTGTTTCGCTATTTTCCCTCCACATGACTTGCAGTCTAAACACCTATTAACCGTCACGTGTTTCACTATTTTTCGTTCTTCTGTCACATGACTACTAGTCTAAACCCCTACTAACCGTCACGTGTTTCACAAATTTCTCTACACATGACTAGTAGTCTAAACCCCTACTAACCGTCACGTGTTTCACAAATTTCACTACACATGACTAGTAGTCTAAACACCTACTAACCGTCACATTTTTCGCTATTTTTCCTTCTTCCGCCACATTACTAGTAGTCTAAACACCTACTAACCGTCACGTGTTTCACAATTTTCACTCCACATGACTAGTAGTCAAACACCTACTAACCGTCACGTGTTTCGCTATTTTTCTTTCTTCCGCCACATGACAAGTATTCTGAACACCTACTAATCGTCACGGGTTTCGCTATTTTCCCTCCACATGACTAGTAGTCTAAACACCTACTAACCGTCACGTGTTTCGTAATTTTCCCACCACATGACTAATAGTCTAAACACCTACTAACCGTCACGTATTTCGCTGTTTTTCCTTCTTCCGCCACATGACTAGAAGTCTAAACACCTACTAACCGTCACGTATTTCGCAATTTTCTCTCCACATGACTAGTAGTCTAAACACCTACTAACCGTCACGTGTTTCGCTATTTTTCCTTCTCCCGCCACAAGACTAGTAGTCTAAACACCTATTAACCGTCGCGTGTTTCGCTATTTTCACTCAAAATTGACTAGTAGTCTAAACACCTACTAACAGTCACGTGTTTCGCTATTTTATTTTCACATGACTAGTAGTCTAAACACCTACTAACCGTCACGTGTTTTTGCAATTTTCTCTCCACATGACTAGTAGTCTAAAAACCTACTAACCGTCACGTGTTTCGCTATTTTTCCTTCTTCCGCCACATGACTAGTAGTCTAAACACCTATTAACCGTCACGTGTTTCACAATTTTCTCTCCACATGACTAGTAGTCTAAACACCTACTAACCGTCACGTGTTTCGCTATTTTTCCTTCTTCCGCCACATGACAAGTAGTCTAAACACCTACTAACCGTCACGTGTTTCGCTATTTTCCCTCCACATGACTAGTAGTCTAAACACCTACTAACCGTCACGCGTTTTGCAATTCTCCCTCCACATGACTAGTAGTCTAAACACCTACTAACCATCACGCGTTTCGCTATTTTCCCTCCACATGACTAGTAGTCTAAACACCTACAAACCGTCACGCGTTTCGCTATTTTCCCTCCACAAGACTAGCAGTCTAAACACCTACTAACCGTCACGCGTTTCGCTATTTTCCCTCCATATGACTAGTAGTCTAAACACCTACTAACCGTCACGTGTTTCGCTGTTTTTGCTTCTTCCGCCACATGCATGACTAGTAGTCTAAATACCTACTGACCGTCACGTGTTTCGAAATTTCTCTCCACATGATGAGTAGTCTTAACACCTACTAACTGTCACGTGTTTCGCTATTTTACCTCCATAACACTAGTAGTCTAAACACCAGTAACCGTCACGTGTTTCACTATTTTTCCTTCTTCTGTCACATGACTAGTAGTCCAAACCCCTACTAACCGTCACGTGTTTTACAAATTTCTCTCCACATGACTAGTAGTCTAAACACCTACTAACCGTCACGTGTTTCGCTATTTTTCCTTCTTCCGCCACATGACCAGCAGCCTAAACACCTATTAACAGTCACGTGTTTCGCTATTTTCACTCCGTATGACTAGTAGTCTAAACACCTACTAACCGTCACGTGTTTCGATGTTTTTCCTTCTTCCGCCACATGACTAGTAGTCTAAACACCTATTAACCGTCACGTGTTTCGCTATTTTCACTCCACATGACTAGTAGTCTAAACACCTACTAACCGTCACGTGTTTCGCTGTTTTTTCCTTCTTCCGCCACATGACTAGTAGTCTAAATACCTACTAACCGTCACGTGTTTCGCTATTTTCCCTCCACATGACTAGTAGTCTAAACACCTACTAACCGTCACGTGTTTCACTATTTTTCATTCTTCTGTCACATGACTAGTAGTCTAAACCCCTACTAACCGTCACGTGTTTCACAAATTTCTCTACACATGACTAGTAGTCTAAACACCTACAGACCGTCACGTGTTTCGCAATTTTATCTCCACACGACTAGTAGTCTAAACACCTACTAACCGTCACGTATTTCGCAATTTTATTTCCACATGACAAATAGTCTAAACACCTACTAACCGTCACGTGTTTCGCTATTTTCCCTCCACATGACTTGCAGTCTAAACACCTATTAACCGTCACGTGTTTCACTATTTTTCGTTCTTCTGTCACATGACTACTAGTCTAAACCCCTACTAACCGTCACGTGTTTCACAAATTTCTCTACACATGACTAGTAGTCTAAACCCCTACTAACCGTCACGTGTTTCACAAATTTCACTACACATGACTAGTAGTCTAAACACCTACTAACCGTCACATTTTTCGCTATTTTTCCTTCTTCCGCCACATGACTAGTAGTCTAAACACCTACTAACCGTCACGTGTTTCACAATTTTCACTCCACATGACTAGTAGTCAAACACCTACTAACCGTCACGTGTTTCGCTATTTTTCTTTCTTCCGCCACATGACAAGTATTCTGAACACCTACTAACCGTCACGGGTTTCGCTATTTTCCCTCCACATGACTAGTAGTCTAAACACCTACTAACCGTCACGTGTTTCGTAATTTTCCCACCACATGACTAGTAGTCTAAACACCTACTAACCGTCACGTATTTCGCTGTTTTTCCTTCTTCCGCCACATGACTAGAAGTCTAAACACCTACTAACCGTCACGTATTTCGCAATTTTCTCTCCACATGATGAGTAGTCTTAACACCTACTAACCGTCACGTGTTTCGCTATTTTTCCTTCTCCCGCCACATGACTAGTAGTCTAAACACCTATTAACCGTCGCGTGTTTCGCTATTTTCACTCAAAATTGACTAGTAGTCTAAACACCTACTAACAGTCACGTGTTTCGCTATTTTATTTTCACATGACTAGTAGTCTAAACACCTACTAACCGTCACGTGTTTTTGCAATTTTCTCTCCACATGACTAGTAGTCTAAAAACCTACTAACCGTCACGTGTTTCGCTATTTTTCATTCTTCCGCCACATGACTAGTAGTCTAAACACCTATTAACCGTCACGTGTTTCACAATTTTCTCTCCACATGACTAGTAGTCTAAACACCTACTAACCGTCACGTGTTTCGCTATTTTTCCTTCTTCCGCCACATGACAAGTAGTCTAAACACCTACTAACCGTCACGTGTTTCGCTATTTTCCCTCCACATGACTAGTAGTCTAAACACCTACTAACCGTCACGCGTTTTGCAATTCTCCCTCCACATGACTAGTAGTCTAAACACCTACTAACCATCACGCGTTTCGCTATTTTCCCTCCACATGACTAGTAGTCTAAACACCTACTAACCGTCACGCGTTTCGCTATTTTCCCTCCACATGACTAGTAGTCTAAACACCTACTAACCGTCACGCGTTTCGCTATTTTCCCTCCATATGACTAGTAGTCTAAACACCTACTAACCGTCACGTGTTTCGCTGTTTTTGCTTCTTCCGCCACATGCATGACTAGTAGTCTAAATACCTACTGACCGTCACGTGTTTCGAAATTTCTCTCCACATGATGAGTAGTCTTAACACCTACTAACTGTCACGTGTTTCGCTATTTTACCTCCATAACAGTAGTAGTCTAAACACCAGTAACCGTCACGTGTTTCACTATTTTTCCTTCTTCTGTCACATGACTAGTAGTCCAAACCCCTACTAACCGTCACGTGTTTTACAAATTTCTCTCCACATGACTAGTAGTCTAAACACCTACTAACCGTCATGTGTTTCGCTATTTTTCCTTCTTCCGCCACATGACCAGCAGCCTAAACACCTATTAACAGTCACGTGTTTCGCTATTTTCGCTCCGTATGACTAGTAGTCTAAACACCTACTAACCGTCACGTGTTTCGATGTTTTTCCTTCTTCCGCCACATGACTAGTAGTCTAAACACCTATTAACCGTCACGTGTTTCGCTATTTTCGCTCCACATGACTAGTAGTCCAAACACCTACTAACCGTCACGTGTTTCGCTGTTTTTTCCTTCTTCCGCCACATGACTAGTAGTCTAAACACCTATTAACCGTCACGTGTTTCGCTATTTTCTCTCCACATGACTAGTAGTCTAAACACCTACTAACCGTCACGTGTTTCGCTATTTTTTCCTTCTTCCGCCACATGACTAGTAGTCTAAACACCTACTAACCGTCACATGTTTCGCAATTTTCTCTCCACAAGACTAGTAGTCTAAACACCTACTAACCGTCACATGTTTCGCTATTTTTCCTTCTTCCGCCACATGACTAGTAGTCTAAACACCTATTGACCGTCACGTGTTTCGTTATTTTCACTCCACATGACTAGTAGTCTAAATATCTACTAACCGTCACGTGTTTCGCTATTTTTTCTTCGACATGACTAGTAGTCTAAACACCTACTAACCGTAACGTATTTCGCTATTTTTTCTTCTTCCGCCACATTACTAGTAGTTTAAACATGTACTATCCGTCACGTGTTTCGCAAATTTTCCTCCACATGACTAGTAGTCTAAATACCTACTAACCGTCACGTGTTTCGCTATTTTCCCTCCACATGATTAGTAGTCTAAACACCTACTAACCGTCACGCGTTTCGCTATTTTCCCTCCACATGACTAGTAGTCTGAACACCTACTAACCGTCACGTGTTTCGCAATTTTCCCTCCACATGACTAGTAGTCAACACACCTACTGATCGTCACGTGTTTCGCTATTTTTCCTTCTTCCGCCACATTACTAGGAGTCTAAACACATACTAACTGTCACGTGTTTCGCAAATTTTTGCCCACATGACTAGTAGTCTAAACACCTACTAACCGTCACGTGTTTCGCTATTTTCCTTCCACATGACTAGTCGTCTAAACACCTACTAACCGTCACGTATTTCACTTTTTTTCCTTCTTCCGCCACATGACAAGTATTCTGAACATCTACTAACCGTCACGTATTTCCCAAATTTCACTACACATGACTAGTTGTCTAAACACCTACTAACCGTCACGTTTTTCGCAATTTCTATCCACAAGACAAGTAGTTTAAACACCTACTAACCTTCACTTGTTTCATTATTTTGCCATCTTCCGCCACATGAATTGAAGTCTAAACACCTACTAACCGTAACGTGTTTCGCTATTTTCCCTCCACACGACTAGTAGTATAAAAACCTACCAACCGTCAAATGTTTCGCTATTTTTCCTCCACATGACTAGTAGTCTAAACACCTACTATCCGTCACATGTTTCGCTATTTTATTTCCACACGACTAGTAGTCTAAACACCTACTAACCGTCACGTATTTCACTTTTTTCCCTTCTTCCACCACATAACAAGTAATCTAAACATCTACTAATCGTCACGTGTTTCCCAATTTTCGCTACACACGACTAGTAGTCTAAACACCAACTAACCGTCACGTGTTTCCCTATATTTCTTTCTCCCACCACATGACTAGTAGTCTAAACACCTACTAACCGTCATGTTTTTCGCAATTTCTATCCACAAAACTTGCAGTCTAAACACCTACTAACCTTCACTTGTTTCATTATTTTACCATCTTCCGCCACATGAATTGAAGTCTAAACACGTACTAACCGTCACGTGTTTCGCTATTTTCCCCCCACACGACTAGTAGTATAAAAACCTACTAACCGTCAAATGTTTCGCTATTTTTCCTCCACATGACTAGTAGTCTAAACACCTAATATCCGTCACATGTTTCGCTATTTTATTTCCACACGACTAGTATTCTAAACACCTACTAACCGTCACGTGTTTCGCAATTTTCCCTCCACATGACTAGTAGTCTAAACACCTACTAACCGTCACGTGTTTCGCTATTTTTCCTTCTTTCGCCACATGACTAGTGGTCTAAACACCTACAAACCGTCACTTGTTTCGCTATTTTTCCTTCTCCCGCCACATGACTAGTAGTCTAAACACCTACTAACCGTCACGTTTTTCGCAATTTTCTATCCACAAGATTAGTAGTCTAAACACCTACTAACCGTCACGTGTTTCACTATTTTGCCATCTTCCGCCACATTAATTGTAGTCTAAACACCTACTAACCGTCACGTGTTTCACTATTTTCCCTCCACATGACTAGTAGTCTAAACACCTACTAACCGTCACGTGCTTCACTATTTTTCCATCCTCCGCCACATGACTAGTAGTCTAAACACCAACTAACCGTCACGTGTTTCACTGTTTTGCCATCTTCCACCACATGAATTGTAGTCTAAACACCTACTAACCGTCACGTGTTTCGCTATTTTCCCTCCTTTTCCATCCTCCGCCACTTGACTAGCAGTCTAAACACCTACCAACCGTCACGTGTTTCGCTATTTTCCCTCCACATGACTAGTAGTCTAAACACTACTAACCGTCACGTGTTTCACTATTTTCTCTTCACATGACTAGTAGTCTAAACACCTACTAACCGTCTTGTGTTTTACTAATATTCCTTCATATTATTCGATGTCTAAGTACCTACTAACCGCCATGTGTTTTTCTCGTTGTCAGCAGTTATGCACTACTAGGAAGTATGTAGCACTTCTTTATTTCCATATCTTCAACCAACATGATCCTTTTATTTCTAACTGAAGCAACACGCAAATTTGTAAATTTATAACAATGACCAACTCTTGTAATGAAAGCGACATTGATTAGAGGCAACAATTATTATTTTCTCTTCACACGACTAGTAGTCTAAACACCTACTAACCATCATGTGTTTCACTATTTTTCATTCACATGACTAGTAGTCTTAATACCTACTAACCGTCATGTATTTTTCTCGTGGTCAGTAGTTATGCACCACTAGGAAGTTGGAAACGCTTCCTTATTTCCATCTCATCAACCAATAAGGTCCTTTTATTCCCAACTGAAACAACACGCAAATTTCTAGATTTATAACATTTACCAACTCCTGTAGTAAGGGCGACATTGATTCGAGGGAGCAAATACTTATCAAATCTAGTATGTAAGATTTGATTCATAATAGACCTAGGCAACATTGATTTGAGGGAACAAATACGTTTCGGATCTATTATGTACACTTTAATCTGAATTAAACCGACTGGAATCGATTTCATTATCTCAAATGCACACTTTCAGAGTTCTTATCACTTTGTGATCAGTAGTCTTTACAGCTACTAGGAATCACTATTTTTCTTTTCATATGACTAGTAGTTTAGACACCTACTAACCATCATGTGTTTCACTGTTTTCTCTTCACATGACTAGTAGTCTAAACAACTACTAATTGTCATGACTAGTAATCTAGAATGTAAGATTTGATCCATAATAAACCTAGGAAAAATTGATTCAAGGCGACAAGTATGTTTCGGATATATTACGTACACTTTAATCCGAATTAAACCGACTGGAATCGATTTCATTATCTCAAATGCACACTTTCATATTTCTTATCACTTAGTGATCAATAATCTTTACATCTACTAGGAATCACTATTTTCTCTTCACGTGACTAGTAGTCTAGACACCTGCTAACTATCATGTGTTTTACGATTTTTCCTTCATATAACTAGTAACTTAAACACCTACTAACCGTCATGACTAGTAATCTAGAATGTAAGATTTGATCCATAGTAGACCCTGACAAAAAGTACATTTCAGACCTAGTACCTACATTTTAATTACTGTTCTAAAACATTGAATTAATAGGTGATAACTTCTTGGTGGGGAGTGTTCTAAAACAAGGAATTAATCAGCAATAAATTATTGGCAGGGGTCTATCCAATTAGGTCCAATTAACGATTTATCATTGATTATTAATTAATATGCACCGATTACCCGCCAATTATTCTGATTAATCGCTCGAATGTGGCCAACCGCCCGATTAGAGCCTAGCGACTTTTAGAACATTGACTTTTATCTGTATTAAACCGAAGTATTGAATCCACAAGTTCCAAAAATAAGAGAACAAAACACCAAGTCAAAAATGTATGCCGAAGAAAGAACAAAACACAAGACAAAGCCAAGTGTAGCCCGTATACACATACACAAAGAAGTAAGGAAAAAGAAAAAGCAGAGGCTAACCTGTGTGGATGCCTTACACCAGCAAAGTGAGTGCAAAGTGAAGCAACTAGTTTTTCATTAGCATTGCTGCATAAAAACGCACAGAAGTAGATTAAGGCCCATTGATAGCACATGTAAGAAAATAATTCAATCTGTCCAGGCGTTCAGCTGAGAATTCATTTAACAAAAGAAAGTTTTTCTAACTAGAACATAGCATTACCTCCTCACATTCATCATGAGACAAACTAGAGGTTGGGATGACCGTGTGAGAGCAGCTTTGTTTCCTGTAACAAAACATAAACACATCAGCATGAAGGTTAGCACAAGCGAGGGCCATTAAGCATTTGACTCCAATTAATACCTGGATGACACCATGAAATTACAGGCAATCAACACCGAAATATGGAAGCCTGGAGCACTTCTTCATCACTTACATAAGTGGCCAACAAAACATTATTAAGCAGGCAAATCTCGATAGAGATGAGTACTTTCATAGCGTTTAGACATTAGCCAGTGAAAACAGTAAGTATGGATATCCAAATGCCTCACCTAATGCATTTGGGAACAAGCAAGGCAAACAGATAAGTAGGGCACATTGTATAAGTTGAATTCACTGCACTAATTTTCCACCATTCATTAGACAATGTGAAGGACCCATCTTCAATACTGCTAGCTGATGCGTTACAAGAAACCATTGCAAGAAACCCAAAGTACTTATTCAGTAACTGCATAGTTGGGTTAGTGTTAGACGGCATAGAGATCCCAAAGTCTTGCAAGCCTCGCACACCTCACCAATGCATTAAATACAACATATCTCTGTCAAGTTTAGAATTTTACCACATCAGTTCCACCAAGTGCAGTAAGCAATTAACAACACAAACATTGAATTATCCAACATATAAAGACAAACAATTAGTCATTATGAAACACTAGGGTCATTGCTACATGCACATCTACGCACAATCAGTCATGTCCGATGATTCAGAAACATTAATTATATTGTGAATAATGTCGTATGTTATTGCCTATGTCATGCATGCAATCTAAAGAAATATGTTGACGAATAACTGCAAATATTTACATTGACAAAATGGCAAAACTAATATCAACCACCAGAATGGTAAAACTGAAACAAAGGGGGCACCTAAAGGTCATTTTCCAAGCAAAATCAGCAGCACAAAGGAAGAGATTCACTCTAGCACGGTGGTAACCAAACTACCTTTACTAAAGAGGATTTTAGAAATGTCCATCTCACCTAACTAAATTCAATTGGAATAAATAAAATATTGTCAAAAACCTATTTATCAAGTGTGTAACAAAGAATTGAATAATTAGAATTCAACCATCCAACTATTACGACTCCTCCAAGGCATATTCAGATGCATCAAGTAATGGAGCACATGTTGAACCTTGAGTAGTGCCTATCTACTCCATGATGTCAGCCATGACCTGGTTCAAAGTTTCCTATCGTGCTTGGAGGGTTAAAATAGATTTCGGGTGTCACGTGAGACTCAACAATGATGATAAGATGGAGATGTCGCGAGTGTTGTATAGGCAGTGGAGGCCAATCTCGAATGCTTACACATATTTAATACATGGAGGACAATTTACTTTCCAACTCTTACCCCAGATACTATTAGATTCCTTTTCTGATAGTAGAACTTATGGACATGGAGATGCTAAAAAGGAAAAGAAACGGAGAAATAAGATGCATAAATATAAGTAGATCATAGTTCATACTGGAAATTGTAACTAATAACACAAATTCAACCTGCATATTAAAGGCAACCATTTGAATTCCATGCATCCAACCGATTTTAGGTCTTATAATTGGAGGAGTTGAACTGAGTACTTTTAGGGTACACTCTTGGATCTTCTTCTGCATGAACCCAAATTACAAAGAGCATCCAACGAAGTTGGTCAATCGAAATCCATGGTCAAATAAAGAATATCCACAATCACCCTTCAGATAATATAATGGCACATCATATAGATGAATCAGATTAGTGTCTACCTTACAACATCCACTCCATGTGCTTCAGCAGCCTTTTCAAGTCCTTGTTCGCTCAAACTAAGGCATATGGGTTAATTATTCCAATTTTCAGTGCCTCTTTTCAGCCCCCTTTAGGTTTTCTAGTACGAATAGCAATTAATCGTTCATATACAGGTGGTTCAGATGCTTTTAAACTCTTATCACAGTTGTCATTATCTTCGTCATCCAGATTGTGGTTACGCTTACCATTGTCACTCTGCAAACAAAGAGAAAGCTTCACTAAGCAAATATCCCAAGCCATTAGTGTTGGGTAAAATTAGGCTGTGAGCCCAAGGCATTCCACGTTTCATACGGAGCTCACCTTATCATTTTCTTGATCAGCTGTTTTGAAACTTTGAGCTTTAAAGTACTCTTTTGGAGGTTTTGTTAAACTTCAAATGTGATACTTCAAGTGCTCTAGCAAGGGGAATTTTGTCAGCTCTGATTCAGGGCGGAACAACATCTTTCCAAATGTTTGTGTGGGCATCTACAAGTAAAACATGAGCCGAAAAAGGAGATTAAAAAATTACAAAAATATGAATGGAGAACACCAAGAATCAAAGCAAAATCACATGAGCTTCTTTGGCCTAAAGATCTGGTGTGTGATGGTCTTCCAGGTTTATTATGACAGGATATGGAAAAGCATGCTTTTTGATCGATTTCAAACATGTAATGAGTTCAGGAGTTGTCCGACTCCTGTACTGATGAAACCAGAAGTTAATGATACAAGAAGGATATATCGTTTTCCACGAACTACAAATATGGACATGCAACCCCTTCACTTGAAAATGGACACCAACGAAGCACGGATACTCTATTTTGGCCTCCCTATCACGTATCATATCCGTATCGGATACTAATACTCTCGGATACTCTCCAGATACGTATCCGATACTCTTTTTAAAGTATCCTGCTTTTAGAATTATTTTTGGGTATCTCGATACGTTTCGGATACTCTCGGATGCACTCCGAATACATATCCGATACGTTTTGGATATGCGTGGATACATGTTGGATACGCTCGGATATGTTTCGGATATGCACGAGGGTAAATATGTTATTACTTTAAATATATGGGTTAAAATTGCAAGTAGGACCATATTTTTCTTTTCCCCCCACCAATCGACACCAAAAACGCACCGATGATATCCTCTCTCTCGACAACCTTGTAAGTCTCTCTCTCGTTGTGTGTATGTAAAATATAGAGAGATACAGTTATATATGTAACTATACGTGAATATATCTCTCTCGACATGTGAAATGGTGAACTTGTGTACTGGAAAACTTTAATCATAAGTGAAATTTTAGGAATTAAAAATTATATATAATATATTTTTTATTTACTTTTATATTCAACGTGTTGAATCCTTCTTTTTGGAGAAATCGCATATCTGCGTATCCGTATAGTATTGTATCTATATCCGTGTTTCTTAGACGGACACATGAGGGGCCAGAACACTGTAATGTGCATTTGTTGGCTAAGCAATATGATAAAATCTTTTTCCACTTGTAGCTACACAAGCCAAAAATTCTAGGATAACAGCCACAGGATATTTTCGCCATGACCCAGGTACAATAAGAAATGTTGAGGAGAACATTACGCCACAACCAAAGGCTTGGAAGGTTTTAGTCATACCTTCCATGAAGAACATGCACATCATCTTTTGTGGAATTGGGCCATATATCAAGCTCTATCACCCTTACACCTCTTTTCCATGCCTTTATGTTTGGAACATCACTGCAAGCACTGCTGAGCTGGTTCTCGGTCAAATAAGAATTATGCTCTGTGTAGATAAAGTAATGGGACGATGGAACGCTCATGTCATGGTGAACCTAAAATAGTTAACACATTGATTGTTAACCACTGCAAGAATAATTTCATTCTATTTATTTTGTCGCCAGTAAACAAGGCCACAAAGATTGTACTCCAAAGAACACCACGTAAAATTGAAACATGAAGAAGCCATTGTAGGGTAGCTTGATATATAGTTGGGTCGTTTGTCTTATTTTCTTAATTTCTTTGCAACTTAAGTGCTTGGTATAATCAGTGCACAAACATGGTACCATAAGTTTGATTCTATGTCATCCTTATCTCAACCCTTGAAATCTCTATCTATTTTTCACTGGATTCGCAGTTATGCGCTTATTTTGAGTGTTGGCATACCTTGTTCGTTGGTTGTCTCTCAACTGAGAGACAGGCCGCAAAAGAGGGAGTGTTAGCCTATAATATGTCGCATATTTTCTAACAGCTTAAGCTTCTGGGACTATGAATGATCGAATACCCATGATCACCAAAATGATTTATTTCATAGTGTTAATATTTTGTGTATTATCACATTATGACAATTGAAATCAGCTTCATTACAAAAACTACATCAAATCAGATCACCAAAGAGACTTGCAAATCACTTCATAAGTCAAATGGATTTCGCAATTTTGCTAGGTTATAGGCCAAAAGCAAACATAAAAACTACTCCAAATGGTTGAAAAGGTTAGTGGGAAAAAACACCAAAACCAATCTTTGTCCTCATTCCTCTATTTCTTCATCACCACTTCTTGCACTTTCTTCCTCCCAATTAGTTGTTATCTTTAGTACCTTTGGAAGAATGTTTTAGTCTCATCTTACATTTTATCACCACAATTTCAAAAACCCATCAGGAAACTAAGAAAATAAGTCGATCACCTTGCCTATATACATTTTCCATGACAAGAGAAGTTTTGGTAGCTTTAAGCACATGGCATTGAAGAGGATTTTACCAAATGGATACTCAGTAACTTCATCCAACAGAAGGAGTGCATTAGATTCTAAGAGTGTTGGTTCAAGAAAAGATAAACCAGGAATTGATGAAGTTGCCATTGGAGCAATTGTTTCCATTTTGAGTGGCTACATTAAAGGGTACTTAAAAGATGAAACTTTTCGTGAATCTGTTAGGAGAAAGAGCTATCATTGTTTGTTGGAAAGAAGAAACAATGAGGATTTGGACAACGGGATTTTTGCAAACATGGAACTGGGTATTGAGAGTACTGAGAAATTGGTTGAAAATCCAAGGAGTAAGAGTGAATTAATGATAAAGTCGTTGAGGAACTTAATTAGGCTTTTGAGAATTGTTTCCGGTTTTACTTGTGGGACACCGAATTCCCACTTCTCTGCTTATGCCCAGATCTACTTATCCATAGTGTATAAGCTTGAGAAAAATCACAAGTTTCCTGTGATTTGCCGTTTATTGCTAGGACCCACTTTCTTCCTGAACTCTAGGAGCATTTTTTCCTTCCCCACCTTCTGCATATCAAGATTTGGTATAATAAAGCTTAAAGTTTCTATCAAACTCGAGTATTTTGATAAAGGGAAGAAGATGAAGGTATTGAGCAAGGCTTATAATGATCAAATGGACATAGGAACTACTCAATTTGCTTTGTACTATATGGAATGGCTTAAAGTTGGTGCTCAAGCCCCTCTTGCTCCTTCTGTGCCTTTGCCTTCTAGAACCATTAATGGATTCTCAAGGAGGAGATCATTGGATTCATTCCCTTCCCGCTCATCCGTCAATATATCGTTGTAAGTTTTTAAGATTGACTTGCTCTTATTACGGCCAAATAGCGTATGAAAAAATTATCTGAACTTTATGCATGTGTTTTATGTATTATTTTTTCTTTGATTTTGGAAGATATAGAACTGTGTTTGGCTCCACATGGGTCGAGAGGAGAACTATGGAACTTGATAAAACAAGTCAAGCTTCGATAAATCCATGGGATTTTGAGGAAGCAGATCATCAAGCATGTACACATGAAGATAATGTCAGGCAACATTGTTATCCTAAAGTGTGTACCTATCTCATCTCAAAATATTGTCGAAATGATTGTTTGGAATTTTTACCTAGATTTAACCACTTTTCTAATCAAGGATAGAACTATGTCACATAGAAGATCATCAAACCAAGACTATAGAAACCTGAAATCTGAATTGTGGCCTATGACACATAAATCAAGACTCATTTCGGTTTTTTACCAACAAAAGTGAGCCAACACAATTCTTGGTGCATGACAGTCATATGGGGATAAATGACCTAATTATGACAAGGAAAACCCATGTTCCTCCTAGGGCAATAATGACAATTTGCTCCTCAGAGAGCCTAAGAGAGCCTAACCGACTGTGAAATGGCAATCCGTGTGATCACCAAAACTTGGCTTGATTCACATGGAGATCCCAACATTGAGAAAACATTGTCAAATGCACAAGTAATGGAGGGAATGCTACAGGTTTTGTTCATTTCCAATGATGATGAGGTTCTAGAATTGATTATCTCAATTTTAGCAGAATTTTCTATGAGGAATGATGCGAAGAATTCCAATCCGCAGCTTGTTATATTCTTAAGACTGAGGAGTAGCAGTCTGTTTCTAAAAGCACCACCAGATCTCTTGGTAGGAAAAAAATCGAGTGCAGAATTCGTAGGTAGTCAATGGTCACCAATACCCAAAAACATAGGCTAGAAAAATCCAACAAACAAATTAGAAGCCCCCAACACATATCCTCTTTTGTCCACATTGAATCCTATGAAGCACCGACACCTCTAGAGGTCAAAGTATCCCAATATCGGACACGGGGACACGTATGAGACATGCCATGGTGTTTCTAAAAGCACCACCAGATCTCTTGGTAGGAAAAAAATCGAGTGCAGAATTCGTAGGTAGTCAATGGTCACCAATACCCAAAAACATAGGCTAGAAAAATCCAACAAACAAATTAGAAGCCCCCAACACATATCCTCTTTTGTCCACATTGAATCCTATGAAGCACCGACACCTCTAGAGGTCAAAGTATCCCAATATCGGACACGGGGACACGTATGAGACATGCCATGGTGTGTCCCATAATTTAATTTAAATTTTTTACGAGGACACGGGGGGACACTGATGGGGACACGACAGTAGCCAAACTGTAATTTTTTTAAAAATTGGGGGCCAAACTGTAATTTAAAAAAATAAGGGTCAAACTGTATTTTTTTAAAAAAAATTGGGGCCAAATTGTAATTTTAAAAAAAATTCTAGGTGTCAAACTAAAATTATTTATTTATATAAATAAATAAATATACACGTGACGTGTCCCCCGTCGTGTCTGTGTCCCCATTTTTTTAGAATTCTCGTGTCCCCGTGTCATTGTCCGTATCTGTGTCAGTGTCCGTGCATCATAGATTGAGCCACTATAATTCCCATTTCTCCCAATTCTTTCCGCTTGTGGAACAGACCAAATCTATAATGACTCATATCCAATTTTTCTCCCATTACTTCCTTGCCCTTTAAAAATAGGTGAAACTCCAACTAATTTCTTGTTCGGTTGCTCAGTAATAGCACAGACAATTGCACATGGAAAATCCCCACACAATTTAATTCCACGAGTATTATCTCCGAACTATCCAATTCCACACAACTTGAAAGCAAGAAAACATAAAACAAAAACATAATTTTATACCTGAGAGCCAACCGGGGGATTAAGATTGATGGAGAAGAGAAACTCATGGAAATCCTCAAGATTGAGAGTGCACCTCATGAACTTGGCCATGTGCCGTTTTCAAAGGATCTGCACTAGTATGCGCTCGGCGTCAGTGGTCGTGGCTCCGGCCGTCGCCGAAGATGCGGTCATTTGGGCCCCACCCTCCGCGTGGGTCTTGAACGCCTCTTTGACTTCCAGCCGAACGAAGAAAGGCGTCGCTAGCTCTAGCTCCATTCAAATCTCATGAAACAAAAAATGTGAGCAGACAAACTAAAAACCAAGATTAAATCAAAACCCTAGGAAGAGATCAACTCACCCAAGCGCAGAAGCAGAGGAACGGCAAATATGAATGGACCAAACTCGTCCGATCCATTCTCCGCAACACATCCCATCCAAGCTTGCGCACAACAGAGGAAACCACTGCACACTCATTGACTACCCAAGACCATCACTTTTACAAGAAACACCCTGCAGAAGAAGATGAAAGCAAATGAAAGAACAAAGCCAAACAAGACACAACCGGAAAATGGAAAAAGTCTAGGAAGGCATAACGGTAATCGATGCAAATGCCACGAAATGACGGAATTACCCCTGGGAACAAATCTGCAGGAGAACCAACCAAGAGACCCAATTGAAAAAATTGAGCCAAAAAGGGCAAAGCTTCATCAATTTTTTCACATCCCTTTATACCAGACAATGGATTTCCAGTGCAGGCATCTACAACAATCATTGAATCGTGACATAATTAGTTAAAGTTTGATGCTGTCGAAAGGAGTGTTGGAGAAAATATACATTTGCTTTGATAACAGACCAAGTTATACGGGTCACTGAGTCAGAGTGACAAGTGATAAAAAATTTCACAAAATATATTGTTTCAAAGAATGTGTGTCTTCAAAAATAAGCTTCGAACTGTCTTACAATTCCTTATATAGGTACTTTTTAACTACCAACTGTTCAAGCCATCTACAAGTGCTTTACTGGTTGCCTATGTCAAACAAATTCCAACTTCTAAATAACTATCCTACGATTTTGTAAATCATCTTTAAGTAATTAGACCATTGAGGAAAAGTAATATGCATGTCTACATCAGTAAAAGAAAAATCACCTTCAGAAAATTAATGCAAGTTACAGGTGTATGTCATAGTCATGACAGATCAACCATGCTTTCTTTTCTACTTCCACTTTTGGGGGGCAATACTAATTTTGGAAGGACATATCTAGGGATCACAGACCTCTCTATGTCTTATAAAAAGTTTTTTGGAACTGTGATTCTTTCTTTTTAAATCCTTTATTGCTTATACTTTGGATGCCTACAAGAAGTTCATGCACGGTATTTTTTTTTCCCAGGTGAGGAAACAAAAGTGCAAAAATACTAAAACACATATCATCACAAAGATCAACTCTCTCTCTCTCTCTCTCTCTCACGTTTAAGTGAAGAGTTCCCTGACTTATATATACAGCTAAAGGAGGTGACTGGTGTTACAAAGACGAGGTTGTAGTTGTCAGCTTATGCAAGCTTTTCTTCATCGTTTCTCTTACAAAAAAAAACCCTAGTTATAGATGTTGATAACACTATGAAACAAAGTCCTGCATCGCCTAGGGTGTGTCTCTGGCCAGTATGAGGCACGTGTTGCCAAGTACGCACCCTAAGCATGAAGGAGGTTGTAAAGCGAAATCCCACATTGCCTGGTCCAAACTAATACGAAGTGTACAAGCGCGAGGGCACCCCACTTCAATAGCTAGCTTTTGGGGCGGAGTTCTACCTAGACCACGTAACAAACACAACTATTTATGCTAATTGAAAAAAGGGCCCAAGTCAACCTCATCAGCCTGCACCATCTAATTGATATAACGTATGCATCAAAATTAATAATTAAAGTTCCAAGGATAACAATTGACCTGCTTTGTCCGTGGGCGAAAGCTGAAGACAATAATTTGGATATCCTTGCCTGCACAACATAATAGGAAAGATGAGTCAATCTTTACATCCCCAACGAATAACATTAAGAATGACAAGGATGAAGACTATGATGAACTCAATGGTCTTTTTAAATTCATGGCATATCATGCCAACTACGTTACTATGTATATGAATCACATGCAACCTATGGTGTCTAAAGATTCCTCCCCCATTTTTCTTCGGGGATTCTCCATGGCCCGTGCCCCGTGCTTGACTTTTTTGAAAGCTACGTATATGAATCCCATGCAACCTAGGGTGTCCAAAGATTCCTCCCCCAATTTTCTTCGGGGATTCTCCATGGCTTGTGCCCCATGCTCGACTTTTTCCAAGCTTGACAACCTCTAGTTTGATTAGGAAACTAGCCAGTCGACGACGGAACAACTATTCAACCCGACCTAGAAGGCATGGATAATCAATGCCTTGTTCTCTTTAGTTTTTAAAAAGAATTTTTCAAAAAATTCCCCCTAGAGTCTCCCTAGATTCCCCCTACTTCCAACATTTTTCTCTCTATCTCTCTCCACTTATTATCCCTACTATTTTTCAAAAAACTTTTCAGAAACCAAACCAAACACAGCACAAAGTTCCCTAATCAAACGAAGCCTTGCACCCCTCCTAGTTATTATCTTTCAGTCACTATTCGAGTATTTATCTGATAGAAAAGATATCCTAGTATAACCTCTAAAAAGGAGGTTGCATGCGCACAACAGAACACCAAGTCAAGAAAAACTTCTCCACATTTAGTTTCTTCCATAGAATTTAGTTATGATACAACTTTGATAAGGGGCATATCTGATGGAGTTGGGAATACAATCAGATCACCTGTAGGAACAAGTGAATTCCTAATTGTAGTAGGATTAGACCAAAGGAGATAAGCTTTGACCAACAATAAGAGTTCTAATACCAAATAAGTAAAAATTTCATAACCATGACATAAACCTTTTGGGTTTCCAGGGTGGAAGGCTATGTACAAGATGTAATCTCTAGAATCCAATAAGGTTGGCAATACCTAAAAAATTGGAAGGAAAATTGCACAGAACGAGTATAGAGCTAGTGGTAATATACGGGACGGAATGTCAGGCAACCAAGAGACACTAATAAAACGAGAATAGGTGCAATGAGGATTTTAAGGAGAATCTGTTTTACGACGAGGAGAGACATACAACAAATGAAACACTCATGAAATGGTAGGGTAACAGCTAAGCCACAAAATCATGGTGCAAGCGCGGGATTGAGAGCGAGAGCATGAAAGCGTGAACTTTCAAAATGTGCTAGATCAAGAGAGTCTACAGCATGTAATTTTATAATCCTACAGAGTAAAATACTTGGGATTTCAATTAAAAGTAACTTTTTAATGCTAATAACCATATATATCTTGTCTAACAGGAGTTGAATTGGTAGTTTACTTGTTCACTTGTGTGGGAGGTAACGGGTTCTTCACCCGATAATCACATGGTTGAAATGTTATGCATTTTTAAAATTCCATTATCATGATTCAATCCCTCTCAATGTGAAGGTTGCATTGACTAGCATGCCGGAAGACCACATTTATGCATAATCATACAGATTCAGTGACGAGTGTTTGATTATTGGTTAACTAAAGCTGGTTGTTAATGCCCAAATTCACTAAAATAAATCTGCAAATTTTGGTAATCGACTTCTCAAATTTTGCAGAAGTACGGCCAGAAAATGTTCTTGCACATCAACTCCCAGCTCATGGCCCTAGGCAGTTGAATTACGTGACCTAGGGTAACACCAACCGGAGATAAGAGAAAATATACCTAGGCGATTGATCACATACAAGGAATACCAGTACATGCAATTACTAACGGAAACATTGGAGGGGAAGACCTAAAATTTGGTTAGAAAGGGTACTAATTCATTAAATTCCAAGCCCTTGGAAAAGCAGAAGGCCAAAAAGGATTCAAGACTTGGTTTGGAATTTGATGAAACACCAAGTTTTGTGTGGTTAAGATCATTTCCATACCACTCCATTCGCATCTACAATTGTCTCGAACACGCCAAAACACCATCTTGTTATGCCATCATAGCTTTCTTTTTTAGCAGACACCGGCCACCAACATCACCACATCATTGTTGCAGCCAAATGACTAACTAAATTGTGCCACTATGCTTGTCCTGATCATCACCTTCTCCTTACTTTACAACTGAACTCCAAAACCACCAAATAACTGACACCACAGCTCCAATTTGATTTCGTTCCTAAAGTTTTGGAACCAAAAAGGAAAGGCAGAACAAGCATATTCAAGCAGAACGGCTGCATGACTGCATCCCTTCAAGCACAAAAGTAGGGTCCAATTTTTTCCTTTGAAACCTATTTTTAATTCCTTTGATAAGCTGAGTAAAGAATTTTTTGCTTTGCTGCCACCACCAAAACCACATCACTTTAGAGTTGGTTTTCCCAAGTTTACAGGACTGTCCAAGCAAGAATGATTTCCTAAAACTTTTCCTATTCAACCTTTTGGTGGTTGTTTCTACATTGCGTTCACCACAAATCTGACCTCCAATGTCTTCTCACATTTCCAGCACCTCCTAAGAAATCTGGATTTGTGTGGGAAAAGGCATCACAATTCTGAAAATCTGACAAGAGGATATAATTCCGAGATGAACAACTTTTTGGACCTATTAGAGCATACATGATTTTACTTAAGCAGGTGCTGAAACCCTACTTTTGTACATGGTTCAGGCTATGGACAAAACGTACCTTGAGTACATAATTGCTTTGAATTCCGAAACATCACTACCAGACTACCACCACTTTACCAATACCCCATTGCCAAAGGTAACTCCACCACGAAATGTGCCAATCATAATTTGCCAATGAACTGCATTTTATATCATGAAACACCCCACTGACAACACAAGCACCACAACCTTCACAAGATCAGCAAATTTTTGCTTAAAGAAGAGAGGGAAACAAAATTAGAGATATGAGGAAAAATATCTCCATTCTCGACAGTCAACACTAAAGCCAACAACTGCATCACCATCTCCTTTATTGGCATCACTGCCAGCACCTTCACCATAACCCCAACCAATATGCCAACCTGTACGATTGACGCTTGCATTCCAAAATTTGCAAATGTCATTCAGACTTGCTATTGTATCTCAAACAAACAAATCCTAAAGCAAATTATGTTTGATGAATCCTGACCCTAGAAAGTGAACTAATTGAGGTTAGTACCAATGCAATTTACTGAATAACATACCAATGACCTGGAGCAGTTGACGTGATGGAGCCTTGTCTGACTGTCAAATTTACTGAATAAAATACCAAAAAGCATTGCACTTTTTGCACTGCATGCAAAAACAGAAACCAAATCAAATACTTAAGCATTGGAAGGATACAATAGCCATCTCCAGAAATCAAAACAATTTGAAGTCTGACTAGTGAATACCCAACTTGCATAGAAGTACCTGTTCACAAGAAGAATAGTTTTGGAAGCCACAAATGCAGATCTAGTCACCATTTCGCTATCCACTATAAACTATCGGCGGCTGATTTGCTTGGTTAGCATATGGAAACCCAGAACTACTGTCCCCAGTTAATGGCCATACTCATCAAAGGTAGTGAATGTTGTTCTGGTGGTTCTTGGACCCAGGAATGATAATGTGGATGAGTTCAAATACAAACTCCATGCATTGCAACTTTTTGCAGTATAACCTAGATGCGTAATTGTTGTTAGTGCAACCTATTGATCCATTGTCACACACAACCAACCCACAATGCAGCCAGGAAGAGGATGGAGCCAACATGCCATGCCAGACCAAGACAATACAAATATCACAAACTCACTCAACCCAATTGATTCAGTTTCTAACTTCAACTTGATGAAACAAGATAGAGATTGAATGTGCAAGCTGGATTAACAACTCAAAAGAAATAAATGAGGATAGCTTGAAGCCTCAAGAATAAGCAAAGCAACTGTCAAAGTTCATGAAATCCCTTTTCTGTGCTAATCAAGTTCATGAGCTCCAATAATTAATGAAGTATCCAAGAGGATAATTTCTGTTGATACAACACAATTAGGAGAAAATATTCACCACTAGAGAGACGTATATCAGACTCACGCTCTTATTTTGTTTAAAGTCCATAATATACCGAGACTAGTAGACTACCATGGATCGTCCACAAAGTTTGCAAAAAAGAAAAATGAGGAATCGAGGATCATTAGGTAGATGGTCATTACCAGGTCCATTAATCACTCTTTCACTGTAAAAAGCTCAACCGCTATAGCGAGAATATGAGCCAAGTTCCCCTAAACCAAGTAACTTTCTACCACCAAACATATATAGTGCACCAAGGTTTTCAAGGAGTTCCATTATTAGAGAGCAAAAGGAGGACAATAGAACCTAAAACATCACAATTTAAAGTGACATCATTTGGTATGATTTTCACTTGAGAAAACCTCTATATGCAGTTCTCAAGTGACATCAACTTCTTTCCAATTGTTTGCTACTATAAGTGCTTGTTTTAACTCTTGGGGCCATACGGATCCAAAAATTCGGCACCAATTTCTACTTACAAAAATTTAGAGTCAAGCACAATAACATAAAACTAGACTTCATCATATGCAAAAGGCCCTAAACTCAGTATCAAAAAAACCCTGATCAAAGAGTCCAATTCGGCCAATTATTCAGTACTCTTGGAGTACCATGTTGTATTGCCATTTGATACTTCTCACAAATAAAATATCGCCGCCACACAATGTGAGTCACTCATTGTCTCCTCATCAACCAACAAAAGTGAATGATAAAGTCCCCTGCCGCAAAATTTGTCATCACGTAAATGGTTGGGGGTAACATGTAGACAGCCAATTTGTATATGTGTACATAAAGCCATAAAATCATTCTCAAAAAGCCCTAATCAAAAACCCAATTTGTATAGATACATGTGCTGTATATGAACAAGTG
Source organism: Rhododendron molle (assembly GCA_025413875.1). Classification (NCBI taxonomy): domain Eukaryota; kingdom Viridiplantae; phylum Streptophyta; class Magnoliopsida; order Ericales; family Ericaceae; genus Rhododendron; species Rhododendron molle. The sequence goes on from CM046388.1 coordinate 40,533,263, forward strand.
CATGGTTAAAAAATCCCTAAACTCAGTAGCACAAATTCCCAATCGAAAGGCCAATTAGTTTATCTACAATACACTATGCATCACGGAGTTGTAACACGTGCGCGCACATATATATATATATATATATAGAGAGAGAGAGAGAGAGAGAGAGAGAGAGACCTCGGCTTTTGGTTTAGGGTGCTGACTGATGGACGACGGCGAACGACAAAGAACAGCGACGAACGACGGGCTTCTCCAGATCTAGACTACGGCTCCACGAAATACGTATGTGTACTTTTGAGGGAACCATTTAGGGGTTTTGGCGTGGACGAGGAGTTGGAGCTGCTCGCATCGATTCCTGCATCTGCTGCACTCCCAATCCCAATTCTCTCTCTTCCCCTCCAATCCTCTCTCTCTCTCTCTCTCTCTCTCTCTCAAAACCCTGCCGCAAACTCCAATCCCTCTCTTTCTCTCTCTCAAAACTCTACCGCAAACTCCAACCACGATGCCTCTAGGTTAAAAAAGTCGGATAGGTACTTCAGCCCCAAGTCTGGCCTTTTCAACGTAACGTTTTTAACTTTTGTGTTTGAATGAGGTTTTTGGGCTTAATGAGGGGGGAAAATTTCAAAAAAACACCTGACCTTTTAATTCAATGTCACATAAACACTTGAATTTTAAAAAATATTAATCCCCACCTGACCTTTGGACTCCGTCATCAAATAACTCCCTCCATCCATTTTTCATCCAATACTTAACGGTTTCCGTCCAATACTTAACGGAGAAGTATAATTCTGAAGCAAAACGGCAACGTTTTGGTTAAAAAAATATTCTTACCACTAATTTACAATCCTATGGAGCAGAAACATGATTATGGGAGCCCTAGAGACAAAATTTAACTATGTCACTTTAGAATAATATGATCAGAATAAAAAGATCTTCACACCCGTTCAAACGGATTAAAAATTGGAACACTTAATTTTTTAACCATATTTTTTAATATATAAACGGTCTAAAAAACTTAAGAGCTCAAATTTTTACTCTGTTTGAATCGGTGCAAAGATCTTGTTATTCTTATCATATTATTCTAAAAGGTCATAATTAATTTTTGTTTATAGGGCTCTCATAATCACATTTCTGCTCCATATGATCCTAAATAAAGAACATATACTTAATATGAGAGCACTAGAGATAAAAATGAATTACGACCCTTTAGAATTATATGATAAGAATAACAAGATTTTTGCACCGATTCAAACAGAGTGAAAATTTGAGTACTTAAGTTTTTTTAGACCGTTTATATATTAAAAAATATGGTTAAAAAATTAAGTGTTCTAATTTTTAATTCGTTTGAATCGGTGCAAAGATCTTTTTATCGGTTAAAAAAAATTCTTACCACCAATTTGCAATCCTATGGAGCAGAAACGTGATTATGGGAGCCCTTAAGACAAAATTTAATTATGTCACTTTAAAATAATATGATCAGAATAAAAAGATCTTCACACCCGTTCAAACGGATTAAAAATTTGAGCACTTAAGGTTTTTAGACCATTTATATATTAAAAAAATATGGTTAAAAAATTAAGTGCTCCAATTTTTAATCCGTTTGAACGGGTGTGAAGATCTTTTTATCCTGATCATATTATTCTAAAGTGACATAATTAAATTTTGTCTCTAGGACTCCCATAATCACGTTTCTGCTCCATAGGATTGCAAATGGGTGGTAAATTTTTTTTTTTAACAAAAACGTTGCCGTTTTGCTTCAGAATTATGCTTCTCCATTAAGTATTGGACGGAAACCGTTAAGTATTGGACGGAAAATGGATGGAGGGGGTTATTTGATGACGGAGTCCAAAGGTCAGGTGGGAGACTGACATTTTTTGAAGTTCAGGTGTTTATGTGATATTGAGTTGAAAGGTCAGGTGTTTTTTTGAAATTGATCTCGTCAAATTGGAAGAGCTTCGGCCATTCTACTTTCTGCAGTAAATTTTTTTTTCTTTTTTGGGTAAGTAAATTAATTTTGATAAAACTGAATATTTAGAGCTAATTTGGTTTTAAAGGTCAAATACTTGTAGCACGGAGTAACTTATTTTTTGTCTTTATTAAAAAAACCGTATTTGTTAATTTTGCGTCAAAATTTTGTGACTTATTGATTCGTCTCGTCGAAAAGACCTAAAAAGTAAAAAGTATATCGAAACTCATAATTTTTTGAATAAAAACAAAAATAAGTCACAAAACAAAGAAATGTAAACAAAATTAAATAAAAACAAAAAAAATAAGTTACTTGACTTAGTCCGAACCCACCCTTTGTTCAATCCATCTCTAACTGGAGTCTCATGTACTTCAAACACAAGATCTTAGTTGTACACTTGTCCTCTCTTCAATATTCGGAAACTCGCGTTGATCAAAGGCCCCGTTTGTTAATGGGGTTCTTCCTGGCCGGCCCAATTTTGTCAAGCCGTTCCCGTCCAAGCCCACTATTTGTCAAGCCCATTCCCTAGAAGCCCCGTTTTAAGTAAACTTCCAAAAATACCCCCGCTATACTCGAACGATACATAATCCCAAAAAAAACACACACTTCACCCGTGTCCTTTCCAACTTTTAGCAAACCCTAAACCCTCAACGTTCTTCAACGTCGTCAATCCTTCGGTAATCATCCAAAAAACCTCATCAACGTCGTTAATCCTTCGGTAATCACTGTTTTTTTCTTCTTCTATACTTTTTTCTACACCCTCGTATTTCACATAATGTGAATTCTTGTTTGTTGCTTCTGTTGCCTGTGTATCATGATCCACACACCTTAGATCTGGCTTTTTCTGACATTTTGTTCGCATATTTGCCTGTGTTAGTTGTATTGTATCTTTTAAGCTGTGATTTATTATTCGTTTTGTGGATTTTGATTTTCCAATATCTGGATTTTGCGGATGTGAATTCGTTTTGTGGATTTTGAGGATGTGAATTCTCTCTCGAAGCTATGAACTCTTCATTTTTTGTGTAGTAAGCTCTAAGGTGTGAATTCTACTTCGTTTTGTGAATTTCCATTTTCCGAGATGTGCATTTTTATTTTGGCGATGTGAATTCTCTTTCAAAGGTGTGAACTCTTCATTTTTTGTGTAGTAAGCTCTGACGTGTGAATTCTACTTCGTTTTAATTTTTCAATATCTGGATTCTTATTTTCGGGATGTGAATTCTCTCCGATATCTGGATTCTTATTTGCCTGTGTTAGTGGATTTTTAATTTGGGGCTATGAATTCTCTCTCGAAGCTATGAACTCTTCATTTTTTGTGTAATAAGCTCTAAGGTGTGAATTTTCGGGGGTGTGAATTCTGGGAGGTGTGAATTCTTGGGGGGGTGAATTTTCGGAGGTGTGAATTCTTGGAGTATGAAAAGTGATAGGGGCAAAATAGTAAAAGCATTCACTCTTGGATCCAAGGGTGTGAATTCTGTAAAAGCGTGTGAGTTCTTGCAAAAGAGTGTGAATTCTGTGGGGTGCGAATTCTTGGGGGTGTGAATTCTGGGGGGTGTGAATTCTTGGGGTATGAATTCTGCGGGTGTGAATCCTGTGGAGTGCGAATTCTTGCGGATGTGGATTTCTCTCTCGAAGCTGCGAACTCTTCATTTTTTGTGTAGTAAGCTCTGAGGTGTGAATTCTACTTCGTTTTAAATCTGGATTCTTATTTTCAGGATGTGAAGTCTCTCCGTTTCACAGCTGTGAACTCTTCATTCTTTGTGTAGTAAGTTCTGATGTGTGAATGCTTAATGCACCATTGGCTTGATTGGCAGAATCCCCACCCTATTTGACATAGTTCACCCCCAATTTGACACAATTCACCCCCCATTTGACAGTATTCACACCCCCCATGACAGAATTCACCCCAATTTGAAAGAATTCACCCCCATGACAGAATTCACCCCCCACCAATTTGAAAGGATTCACACCATCAGTTAGATGTAATTCCTGAAAACATAATTCATCCAATTTCCACTATATATGCCTGAATTTTGCGTTTAATAATTGTTTGATTTGCTATGTCATTGTCTAATACAGATTCTGCATTAAATAATTGTTTATGTGAATCATGTCCTTTTCCGAAAGTATGAATACTTCATTTTTGGGTAGCAAGCTCTGTTTTTTTCAAAAGAGTGAATTAATTGTTTCTGTGTTAATTCAGCATTTTAGAACAAAAAATGAAGGAAGCTGAATTGAAGGAGGTACCAATAACAGCTAGTCCTCCTGGATCCAAGAGGCTACCACCATGCAAGGTACCGCCAATCAGGATATTGGTCCCACTAACTCAACCAATCCAGCAAGTACCAAAAAGAAAAAGGTCGGCAAGAAAGTCAACAGAAAATCAAACCCAACAACCACCAGAAACACATGCGAGGGAAAAAAGGAAACGAGAAGTCCAAACCCAACCACCAAGTCCATCATTGGAGGAACAACAACCCAAGAGAACAAGGAAAAGTCCACGCCAAATTCCATCAAAAACCACATCCCACCCCTCTCTGCCATTAACCTACCCAATTAGAACAAGGGCAACAATGGAGAAGAGCAAGCACAAGGACAACAAGGAAGAAGCATTGACATACCCACAAAAAGGGAGAAGAGCAAGCACAAGGACAAGAACAACAAGAACACAAACACAAACACAAACACAGACAAACACAAAAAACAGATCCAACCTTCAGTTGACAGTTACGTTTCTGCAAGATCTGAGTCTCAGAGGTGACCACCTCGACCTGCTGAAAAAAACACCGTTCTGGCTGATCATTGATGCAATCATATCACAAAAATTGGATGCCGATAAATGCATCAAGTCAGACACGGTTCTCACAAAACTTCTTGCTGCATACAATCCAAAAACAGATTGCTTTACAATAGCTGGGAAGAATGTGAAGCTGACGGCGAATCATGTTAAGTTAATTTTTGGAATATCTTGTGGTACGGAGCGGTTTGCAGCAAAGTTGAAGACTAGAGATCAGGTTGCATTTGTCAAAAGACACAACATTCAACAAAGATTGACAACCAAAGCCATATCAGATATGCTGAAAGAACTTGCCCAAGAGAACAAAACCAACATTGAAGATGTCCAAGATGTTACACGGTTGGTCTGCATGTTTCTCATTGTCAAGCTTTTTTTCCCAACATCCGGTATAACGGTCTCATGGAAGCACGTCGATGCAATGGAAGACCTGACTCAGATGAAGTCATACAACTGGGCAGCTGAAATACGGGATGAGCTTATTGAATCAATAAAGAAATCCCAACATTCACCAAAAGATGTGAAGGGCTGCCAATTGATACTTCCTGTAAGTGAAGTGATTCAAATTTGTTTTTACAGTTGCATGACATACAACACTTCCAATACATCTGCTAATCAATTATTTATTTGCAGTACTGGCTATGCGAGCACACAAATATTCTTGAACAAGAGCTGTCAGAACATCAAGTGCCAAGATTACTTAAGTGGAATATATCCACACTTGAACATGCATTACAAGCCATTCCAAACATCGTGAACGCGCGAAAAATTAAGGTAAACTCAATTATCGCCATAGGGAAAGTGAGTACTGTCCTTTTCGAATATGAATTCATATGCCCCATGTGTATTATATGCCCCCCATGACAGCATTCACACCCCCCATGACAGAATTCACCCCCATTTGACACAATCTACACCCCAACTGACAGTATTCCCACCTACATTTTTAATTGATTATGTAGCTAGATGTGAACTCTTCATTTTTTGTGTAGTAAGCTCTGACGTATGAATTCTACTTCGTTTTAATTTCCCAATATCTGGATTCTTATTTTCGGGATGTGAAGTCTCTCCGTTTCAAAGCTGTGAACTCTTCATTCTTTGTGTAGTAAGTTCTGATGTGTGAATGCTTAAGGCACCATTGGCTTGATTCAGAATTCACATGCACCATTGGCTTAAGGCAACACTGGCTTAATTCACACACACCATTGGAAGAATTCACACCCAAATTGGCAGAATCCAAACCCCATTTGGCTTAATTCACACCCCATCTGACAGTATCACACCCTATTTGACAGTATTCACACCCCCCATGACACAATTCACCCCCCATTTGAAAGAATTCACCCCCATGATAGAATTCACCCCAATTTGAAAGGATTCACACGCCCTAAAAACATATTTCACACCATCCTATTTGACAGAGTTCACCCCCATTTGACACAATCCACACACCAACTGACAGTATTCCCACCTACATTTTTTATTGATTACGTAGCTAGATGTTTTGTATGTACTATTAATACTGTCTTCTTCATTTGACCTGCGCAATATATCTAGTTCGAAGGTGTGAATTCTGCATCAGGTAATCTGAATTCTGCATTACAGGATGTGAATTCTGCATTTCATGGCCCATAAAATATGTATCCTCCTATTGCTGTTAGAAATCTATTTGACATATTCAATCATTGCCATAGGTACAAGTTGCTGAACTTACTGAAACGGATCAAGAACACAAACTTTACAAAATGGAATTCCCTTGTATTCAACAAGGAGGAGAAGAAGGAGAAGGAGAAGCAGAAGGAGAAGGAGAAGAAGAAAGAGAAGGAGAAGGAGAAGAAGAAGGAGAAGAAGATGATGAAGGAGAAGAAGATGATGAACATGAAGATGGAGATGATGATGATGATGATGATCAATTGGACGTTTCTGCGGTGTGGTCCGAATATCAGCACTCATTAATCTTCCAATCATACTGGACGAAGCCCGCGAATGCTTTGTGGAAAGGACAGAAGCACCGCATGAGTGGATATCATCAAAACTACGTATATAAAAATGTCTGCTAACCTTGTCCAATCTCGCATGCACTCTCCACTTACAATCTGCATCCTTACAAAATGCAGTCACCCTATCCGTTTCATTCTTTGCAAAACTATAATCAAAACCATAAAATATTGCAAACTTTGCCAATTTATCACGAAACTCAACTGCACCACCCTCAAACTTCTGGTTAACTTCTTTGATATAATGACGCCAACTGTCAGACAATAATGCACGATCCCGATGCTGACAAAATGTGGGTAGTAAGTCTCTCTCTTTCTCAACCTCCAACCTCCATTGCGAACGAATCACAGCTAAACCTTTCCCTTTCGAACTGCTGCAACTTCCAACATCTGAACACAAACCATCACTGCTTCCACTACTTCCACTAACTCCACTAGCCACAACATCACCAAAACAACTAACACCTGACCCTTTACCTTTTGAACTGGTGAAAATACTACCATAACTGCCACTACTACCACCACAAAGTCCAACAGACCCAACATCAGTACTCAAACAACTAACACCTGACCCTTTCCCTTTTGAACTGGTGAAAATACTACCATAACTGCCACTACTACCACCACAAAGTCCATCAGACCCAACATCAGTAGTCAAACAACTACTCTCACTACGATCAACTCCAATAGCCACAGAATCACTCCCAAAACAACCACTACTGCCAATAGAATTCACAACTGTAACGTCAATTACTTCAACACCAAAACAACCAGCTAAAGAAAACATTACCTCCAAATCATCATCATTCGCCAAAACACACCCATCATAATCCCGCAGATTATAAAAAAGGCTCACTGAATCGAATCTCAACACACTGAACTTGAAGCACAATTTGTCGACCAAATCCATGTACGACGTGAAAGACCGGCAACACTTTATTGGAACAGTACGCGAACCGAATTTACACATCAAGATGACTGAATTCTCAGAAATCACACCCTATCACAACAAAAAAAAAAAAAGAATAAAAAATGAAACTCAAAATTCTCAAAAACTACACAATTCACGAACCAAAAATAACAATTCACACCCCTCCCCTGCACATACTCCCCACCATAACACACAATCCAATATTAAAACAACAATTCACACCAACTGCATGACACAATCCACACCAAACGGAAAATGTTAAAACATATTACAAACTAGCCTATAACACAATTCACAACACTATAACGAACAATTCACATCACCTATTATCCACAACTCACACCAACTGTTACTCGTTCTGGCTTAAATTCACACCAAACGGTAATTGATAATACATAATACACAACTACCATCCCCTATAACACACAATTCACAAGACTATAACGAGAAAATCACATAATCCAGCTTAACTTCAAAGTTCAAACCAGAACTCACACCGACTGTTAACAAAAACTCATTCTAGCTTAAATTAACATCTGTTGTCCAAACGTTAACCAAATCTCATTCTTATTTCCCTTAAATACTAACGAGAAAGCCAAATAATTAAAAAACAAAAACAAAAACAATCACCATTGCTTATAATTTACTGATTCAGGATCTCGATTATTATAATTTACTCACCATTGCTAACGACTGTAAAATATTCTGTTCGATCACCGTTACAATCACCTTCGATCAACTCCTCTCGCTGCAATCCTGCAATCCTCTCTCCTCATTGCCAGCCGTCATCGTAAGTGATCGACTCATGCGCCAATCGACTTATAAAACGAAGGAAAAGAGGCAAACAATTAAAACGATATAAAAAGGGGTAAAATTGTAAAACCACACTTAGAAAGGGCCTGCACGGAATGCAAATTACAAAAGGGGGTTCGGAAGGAGCCCTAACTAAAAAACGGGACCGGCCGGTAATTTCCCCTTTGTTAATAGGTATGGGTGATGGGATTGGATTATGAAAGTGGTGGGATTCCTAATACCATGTTTGGTTTCACAAAATTGGAATGAACTATTAAGTCGATAGGAGTATGAATCCCCAAAAATTGTGGTATTAGAGCATCTCCAATTTTGACCCAAATTTTTATTCAAATTTGGGTCAAAATTTGGGTAAATACTAATTTGGGGACAAGCCCACTCCAATGGCAAAATCAACTTTTACCCAAACTAGTGAAAGTGCACGTGCATTGCACGTGGTATTTTCTTGTTATTGTTCATGCATAGACCGTGCACAATCATATGAATGAACAAAGAAGTTGAAAAGGAAGGAGCAAGAAACCACAACAGTTTTATAACTGAAAATATATATCACAACAGAAACCCACAACATTCCATGGCATAAATGCAGAAATGCAATTTAGTAAACAAAAATCCATTGTTGTTTTTTTTTATCCGCCAAAAATGCATCATAGCCTTTTAATTACTCCAATATCCATCTCTGAAGCTGATACAAGATTGAGAGGAGTATTACTAATCCAATTACACGGAAGCAAATTACGTAAAGCTGAAGCAGCAACTACATGAGGAACTTTGTTGGCAGCTCTGCTGATCCAACTGAAACAAAAACTACCATCTGTCGCGAGTTGGCGAATGTCTAGAACCACAGCTCTTGAATCCCAAGGAGGAACCAGTTCGGAAACATTCAAAAGTAGGGCCCGCTTGTTGTCCGACTCCACCTCCACACCTTTAAGCCCCAGGTTTACTGCCACAACACGAGCATCCCTGATTGCGAGGAGTTCTCCACGAAGGCTCGAACAAACTTTAACAGTTCTAGCAAAGCCATTGAGCACCAAGCCCCTACAATTCCTTAAGACCCCTACAATTCTGCCCTCTTTTTTGTTGAGAGGAACAACTGCATCACAATTTATCTTGAAATTACCAGAGTCCGGAGCCCTCCAGTGATGCGAGACCGCCTGGTTTGCTAGGTTATCCATATGGAATTGGGATATCTATTGAACAAATGTAAACTCCAAACTGCTGAACCTAATGGAGGCAAGTAATTCTAGAGGATTGACTCTCTTTCCTTTAAAAACACAATCGTTCGTAGCCTTCCAAATGTTCCACGCAATCTGAGCAATTAAACCCAAATATTCAGAGGCCTCCTTGCTTTCCGTCCTTTCTACCATCTCCGCTCTCCACTGCATAGATGATGCATTGCCCCCCAAGTTCCCAAGAGGAGAAATGTTACTACCAAACCAAATTGGCCTTGTCCATGGACACAACGACAAAAGATGCCCCACATCCACCTCTAAATCACAAATAGGACAGGAATTGGATGGGGCACACCTCCAGCGAAATAGATTTTCCTTTGCGGCCAAGCTATTTTTACATACCCGCCAACCACCCGAAATTTTTCACCATATTGGGGGCTTTCATCTTCCACACACTCTTCCACACTACTTTGCTTGGTTTGAAAGAAGGCTCAGGATTCTCTTTCCTTTTGGTCATGGACTGGTTAACAGAATAGATTCCATTAGAAGAAAAATGCCACACCAACTGATCCACCCTATCCACCACTGGGAGAGAGAGATCTAGAATGGCTTACAATTCTATTGCACTCACCTTGCCAGCTAGCTTATGTTTGTCCCATTGCCTTTTCCTTGAGTCGATAACGTCACAAACCCTATCAATGCAACTGTTCACTGGTTTGGTAGAGGATAGTTTGAAGCTTGGTAAAGAAGGAACCCAAGAATCCCCCCAAAAGTCGATATTCCTCCCACTTTGCGCCTGCCACCTCAGCCCTTTCTTTAACAAATCTCTGCCATGAAGTAAACTGAGCCAAGCCCATGAAGCCCTACTCCCTCTAGCTGCTTGTAGAAAGGAAGTGTTTTGGGGAAATAAATCCCCTTCAGAAATCTGGCCCAATAAGCATGGGGTTCATTAGCAGTCTCCAACCTTGTCTAGCCAGCATGGCTTCATTGAAAGCCCTATAATCTCGAAACCCCAGACCCCCATCCTCCTTGGCTTCAGTTAGATTGTCCCAGGCTACCCATGCTCCCATCCTCCTTGGCTTCAAGGGGGAAAAAAACTATAGCAATATTTTTCCAGGGAAGAACACACACCAATTGAAATAAAAAAAAACACCAACTGTGTTCAATGAAGCCCGACTTCCTAATTTCATATTCACCTTTTTTTTTGCTCAAATCTCACTCAAGAAACCAAAAAGTCACAAATTCATATATGAAGCATTAAAAGACTACAAAACATGCACCAAAAGTTTTAAGGGACCAAAAAAAATAAATGATACGAAATTGCATAAACTGAAGCCTGTTTCCATGGGATAAAGAATTGAGTTTGCTTATCAAACTTTGTGTACAGAATATGTAAACGCCTTGTTGTGAGGACGCCAGGCCCTTATCCAATCTCACCCCAAATGATGTAAAAGAGAAGACACAATTATATGCTCAGGTGTTTCTACGAAATTCTTTTCCTTGTTCGCATTAAGACATATATAATTTGCATAAAGACTCTTGAAGGCAAGGACCCTTTGGTTGAGCTTGACATCAGTCCTTACGTGTATTCTATATGAATCCAAGGAACTTTGGTCTAGTCTCCTAAGAAACATTGCATAAGGGTTTGTAGTGAGCACATCCATTAGTGTTCGGACAATGTGTGGGTTAAGAGGGGGGTTTTTCTTTTTTTCCAGCTTGTTTTCCATAATGTCTAACCTATTTTGGAGTTCATTATCAGTATCATAGAAGTATAGTTGGAAGTAACAAGGAGAAGTAGCAGATGGAATCAAAGATGGCAGTTCATGGTAAATTTGCCCTTGAGCACAAAATGTGTAAACAGCTGCTGTAGAATTAGCAAGTCCTTTGTCTAACGTGAAACTGAAGATGCTATTATAGGCATGGATGTGTTTGCAAAATTCCAAAGCTTCAACAGTTTGAGAAGTGAACAAGTTTCGTAGGTTTGATGGTACAGATGGGCTTGTCAGAACCACTTCTCCGTTGTGGTCGCAAAAAGTTGGAGGTTCATTTTGGAACCTTTTAGCCCGGCAAAATCGGCAATTTGCCATGCTTTGAAATTCATGTGGTTGGGAAAGATGGACTTCTCGCATTCGTTGTCCTATGAATGGCACATTCATAAATAAAGGGTACGGCATTTGTGGTAAGTATATTCTATTAAGGTTTTAATCAAATAACTTGTTCTAAAATACTAACCAATTGTTTCGGACTCCATTAGGTGGTCCTCCAGAGGGGGATTTGGCAATGGATTTTATGTTTGTCCATCTAAGAATTGACGACCAAGATTTTTGTTTGGAGAAGTATAATGGGCATTGGATTTCCTCTTCCTATTTTGCATTGTCATCTGGATTTTTTCTGCTCTTTGTGTAGGTGTAAACCTAGCATATCTCTTCCTTTGATGAATGCGGCGCCGACTGATTTCATCTTCGGCAAGGAAATCCAAACCTTGTGTCTGTCCATTTCCTTCATTTTCGAAAAACAACAATGGGAAAAGATCAAATGCCATGTCATCATGTATGAAAACAACAAGGAAAGGGAATGCAGAGGTAGTTCATGATAAACGCTTGAAATGGACAGGTAGTGTAAACTCATAGTTGGTAATGTTTTGCTGATGGTTTGTGGAAAGGTAGAAGTTCAAAATGAATTTTTTTTTTTTTGGTATCATTGACTTAATTTTCTGACTTCTAAGTTTGAAGTTTTAGACATATATTCACCGACTGTGATAGCAATTCAATGGACAGTGTCTTAAGTACATGGATCATTGACTTAATTATCTCTTGCCTCTATCTCTCTTGTCTCTCTCTCCCTCAAATATAAGGTTACTCCTCTTTTCTATATTCGACTATTTTTTGGGCACCTAATATAAACTTGGCGAATCCATCTAGCGCATCTTTGCATTGTGTTGTTACTTTAGGACAGCGTCTTCGACGTGCCTCTCACAATTACACACGCCAATTCTCTAAACCCTTACTTCTGTTTTATTTATGTTCTTGTAGGATTGTCTATATCTAAATCATTTTCCTAAAACTATTTATTTTTATCGAAGGGTTTTTCTATTATCCATAATTTTTCCGTAACAATCACAAAAGTCAAACAACCACAAACTTGGACAAGAATCCAATAAGCTGTAAAGGCCACACAATTTCTATCAGAAAATTGCTGGATAAAACACGGAAGATTTTTAGTTTCATTTCGTATAAGATGTCAATGACAATCAAATTGAAGAAAATATCAACGTCCACCAATTGTAATTTACATCCCCATAATTTATAGTGTGGGTAACTGTGCTTTTGTCTTCCATGTCTTTTTTTACAGGCTGAATGAGGCTGGGCTTTGCGGGAATGGTTTTTTTTTTTCTTTTCTAATTGAGATGCTTCAAGTAAAGTGTCGGTGTATCATTTCACATAGCTTTTATTATAGTATCCCAACTTTGACTGTTATTGTTAAATTGCTTCTATCATGTTCGGCAGTTTGAATTGGCCCTCACAAAACCATCTGTTAATCGAAAGAGTTCAAATCCACACTTTGGCAAACTGTTGGTGTGCGAAGTTATAGTCTACAGAGTTGTTGATTTTGGTGGATGGTGTCGTTGGAAGGGGGAGAGGGTAAAGTGTTTGCAAATAACTCAAGGTACATTTTGTCAAACAGTTTGTGGGCGAATTTATGGTCTATAGAGTTGTCGGCATAAGTGAGGTAGGGAGGAAAGCAGGGAGAAAGTTGAATGCATGACTTACCTGTATTGGACTTTTGCTGGGATGCACTTGAGTTGAGTCCGATATGTTGTTGTAGTTGGAGGTTTGGTCGTCCATTGACGGCGGCGATTGTGGAGTACATGGGCTGTTGGAAGGAGGCTGTAATGTTTTTCGGGGGGAGCGCTGGAGAGGTGGTTGTGGTTTTGTATGGCAAAACCGTTGGGATTTTGCACAGTAACGGTTCGAAAGAGGTGTGGGGTGGGGCAGAGAGCATTGGAATTTTGCACTGTAACGGTTGGGAAGAGGTGTGGGTTGGGGCAGAGGTTATTTGCAATGGCTAGGAGAGGCGTTTGTGGTTTCGGCTGGTTAAATCGTTTTTAATCATTGGCAAGAGTTGTAACGGTTGGGAAGAGTTGTGGGGTGGGGCTGGAATTACTTGCAAGGGCAAGGGGCATTTGTGGAAAAGAAAGAGTAGGAAACACATTCGTACATTTAAAAGTAGTAGTATAGATTTACGGTTTTTTATGTTTCAACAGTACATCTTCTTCTTCTTCTTGTCCCCCTGTTTACATCCTAAAATACGCCACCCAATGAGAAAATTACACGTGGCATCAAACAATGCTTTAGCCTATCAGAACATATCCCATTCTGGCCCGAGATACAGGGGATCATAAGGTTAATGGCGATGTCATTTTAGTACTAAACGGTATCGTTTTGACAGGAAGCGGCGGCGTTTGGGCCTCATATGGGGGTAATTAAAACGGTAATTAGGTTTAGTCGTTGATTACTTATTTAGAACCATCAGACGGTGGTTAATCTCTTGTTTTGTGCAGCAATTAGACATGGATACAGAGAATCATTTCTAAGATCCAATCGTACTACATTAACTCACGTCGCATAAAAACAGGAAGTCCACAATTCAGAAAACAGCCATGATCGATATTAGCAAACGTGGAGAGAGAAGAATTCTCAGAAATCAACCCAAGTAACCGTTCGAATGCTCCCCTCAACCGTTTTTCAAGGAATCATGGGCAGTTCGAATGAAGACGTGAGAAGAAATTGAAGACGTGGAGTTCGAAGACAGGTTCAGCGTGTATAAATAGAAGAAGAAGTTGAAGATAGTAGCCCCGACAAATCTTATCCTCTGACAACTCATACTCAATATGATTGCTCAGAGATTTATCTTAGTTTAGGACTTAGTTTAGATTAATTTGTAAGTTGAAGGCTTATTTGCATGTAAGACTACTTTTGATTAAATTCAAGTTTCTTATTTATTTCAGTCTTTTCCTTACCAAAGATTAGTCGTTTATAGGTCCTCTTTGATTAAATTCAGTGCGCATATATTTCTGCATTAGTCTTAGGAAAATTCCAAGAGTGTTTGTGCATAAATTTGCCTTCGATTCGATTCGGGTTTGTTTGTGTTCAATCATCTTAATTGGTTATAAGCTCTCTTTGATTAAATTCAGTGTGCTTATATTTTTGCATTGGTTTTAGTAAAATCTCAAGAGTATTTGTATACAAACTTACCTTTGATTAGATTCGGATTCGTTTGTGTTCAATCATCTTTTTTGATTTGAGGAAAATCAGTCCTTAGTCTTGGTTGACACTTTAAGGAAAAATCCTCTTGGTTGAGGTAATTGAACAGATAACACAGTTGCCTGATATTAATTAGTTGTTTCAAGTCACATTGAAAAGAATAATTTCGTTCGTGAAATTAGTTCTTTTCTGGCACGCCCGCACACAATCATTTGCCATTTGATTGAGCTAATTCATCCCCAAACAATTTTTTGGCACGCCCAGTGGGACTCGAAGTGTCAAAATGCCAAGGCTTAAGAAAGCGATAGGGACACCTATTGGCGTGTTGGAGCCAGAGAGGCAAGCTGTGCCAGAGCAGGCTGCTGAGCCAGGTACGCCTATTAGTTTAGGTTTTCAGCCATTGGCTTTAGAAATGGAAAAACCTCTGCAGGAGGAGCCTTCTTATGAGATGCCTCCCTATCAAGGGCCTACAACTTTCCCTTCGAATTTCCAAGAGAGGCAGGCTAGTGGTAAGGACCACGATAAGGATGAGATGTTTAGAGAAATGATGATAGCTTTTAGAGAGATGGCTCAAACTCAAAGAGCCATGATCAAAAGCATAAAAACTAGACTACCTGACCCAGAGTTAGCAACAAACAGTCCAGTAAATATTGGACTAAACAACCAAGCTAACTCTAGCACTCACCAAAGTCCCTTCGAAGGAAGACTTGGAGAGGATATTAGACAGGGTAAGGTAAAGTCTAGGCCAGGAAAAGAGAAAATGTATCCTGAGGAAATACCACAATCTTGGTATGAGCCAGTGAAACCAACAAAGCCATTGGAGATTCCAAAGCAATCTCATGGTATTACTATAGGAGTCCCAAGAAATTCTGGGAACAGACAAAGTGTCAACCCACTTTTCGAACCTATTTTGGGGAGATGGGGGGATGACATGGAGTTGGAACAAGGGTATAGGCCAGAAAGAAGGGATGTTAATATACAAGACCCTCGTGAGTTGCCAGTCGCTAGGAATCCCTTCTCAACCTCCCGAGAGAAAAATCCTAGGTACACATAGATCCCTATGGCGCCCGAGAGGATGCAGCAGCCACCACATGGGAGGCTCCCCGGGGAAAAACAAGGGGATTTTAGTGGGGTCTACGAAGATGATTTGGTAGGTCAAGATCAGCCTGTAGCAAATCAAGGGCAGAATCTCCTCGTAGACAATCCAGTGTTAAGAGACCAAGTTATGGGTCTCATACAAGAAGTTTGTGGACCTCGAACTCGGGGGGTACAACCTCAGATCTATAGAAAACCATACCCAGAATGGATAGACACAACGTTTCAAATTCCTAAGGAATTTAAAATCCCTGATTTCACTTTGTTTTATGGGGATGGGAGACAGTCTTCCGCAGAGCACATTGCTAGATTTTCTACCCAATGTAAGAACTTGGCTCAAAATGGCTTCATGAAATTGAAGCTATTCCCAAATTCTTTGTCTGAGCCAGCTTTTGCTTGGTACACTAATTTACCACCAGGATCAATAACCAATTGGTTTCAGATGGAAGAGGTGTTTCATGCACAGTTCTTCCATGCAGAATCTGAAGTCTCGATGGCAGACTTGGCTAGGTTAAGGCAGAAACCAGATGAAAAGGTAGCAGACTTCATATCTAGGTTTAAAAGGGCCAGGACCAAGTGTAAACTCCAACTGCCAAAGGCAGAATTTGTGAGGTTAGCACAAGATGGTTTGGAAAGAGAACTTCGAAAGAGGTTCGATTCCACTGAGTTTAGAGACTTCGGAGATCTAACTTACAAAGTTACTAGATATGAATCATTGTTGGAAGAAGATACAGATCTAACTTACGAATTGCTCCAGCACCAACTAAACCGAACGAGAGTAAGCCTTGGTTGGCTTCGAAGAGGGATATGCCTTTGAACGCAGTCCCTTATGCTCAGAAAAGGGAAGCACCTCCTCTAAAGATGGCCAATATTGGCCAGGCTTCAGGGGTACAAGAAGAAGCTAAGCAAGACGAATTCACTTTGGTAAAAGGCGTCCCTGATTGGTTTCTGAAGCAGGTTAAGCCTGATCTGTTTCAAGGATATAAGAATCCGACCAGAGGTGGAAACAAAACCTTTAAACCACCAAGCTCAAATTCTGGAAATTGGGTGTTGATAAGAGATCCCAAGTCCAAAATCCCACAGATGGTTCCTTTGCTCTCAAGGACGCAGAAAAGGAAGCTCCAAAGAAAGTATTCACTCTTTCAATTGGGAGAATCCTCAACTGGGGAAGAGTCTGCAAGGGGAACAAGGCCTAATCCAAGGTTCAACAGGGTTCAAAGGGACCCTGAAGAGTTTCGAATCCAGAATCAAGAGGGAGAAACTTTGCAGAAAGTAGCTTCAGCGATGCTCGAAGAAGACTTCGATGTACCCTCCCCCAACTCATTGGCTAGCTATCAGTCTGGGCTGCTAGAAGCCATGTTGGTGGAACAAGAAGGGCCAGAAGGAAGCTCTTCTCCCATGGAAGTATCAGCGCAGGAAGTCGAATCCGAAGAGGTGAAAGAAGAAGCAATTAACCCAACCAAAGAAGCAGCAAGTATCCAGTTTGGAAGCCAGCTAGAAGTTCAGCTTAACATGGTTTATCCATGTTCGATGAACTCCTTCAAAATCGGCCAGGCGTCTAAAGATGAGAATAACACTTGGTTGGTTAAAGCAGATACCTCTGAAGAAACACACAGTAATGAGGAACTGAATATCATATGCAATGATTGTGATCTGGAGGAAGTGGCCCAAATCGAAATGGACGAGAATTTGGTATGTGAAATTGAGCAGAATCAAGAGAGTTTGGAGGTAAGTTCAAAAGAAAGTGCTTGCTTTGTACCAGACTCAATGTCTGACATCGAATACCCATTGGTAATAGATTTAAATTATGTTGAGCTTTCGTATCCATTTAAATTGCCTACCAACGCTATGCGACAACATTTACGTCCGCTATATATTACTGCCCACTTCGATGGAATCCCACTTAATAGAATCTTGGTGGACAATGGGGCTGCGGTGAACATTTTGCCTTTCCAAACCCTGAAAAAGTTAGGAAAAGGAAAAGCAAAATTAATTCCAACCAGCACGTCCATTGCAGGATTCACAGGGGAAAGCCAACATGCCAGGGGTATAATCTCCATTAGATTGGCAGTAGGTGGAATAGAAACAGACACTGCTTTCTTTGTGGTGGACACATATGCTAAATATAATGCTTTATTAGGAAGAGATTGGATTCATGTTAATGAATGTATTCCTTCTTCTCTCCATCAGGAATTGATGATTGTCAAGTATGATAAAGGCAAAGAAGTGGGTGTTGAAGGAGTCAAAGCTGATCCACATCCATTCAGTACCACAGCAAATTTTGCTGAAGCAGAAATGTACAAGTCAGATGTAGTTCCATTGAGCGAACTACTCCAAGCAGCCACCTGCCCAGCCAACGAGATGGAATTGGGGGAATTGGCAGAGCTGAAATCGAAGCTGAAACAAGCTGTTGATTATGAATCAGACACCTCAAAAGATGATGCTGCTTGGATGTAAGTCCAAGGGAGAGGTAGAAGAAGAGGCCAACTCATTGGCTTTGATAAGATATGTTGCTTTGGGGATCGAGCAGAAGATACAAGAAGCCAACATGTGGGAAGACGTTCTACAAGATAACAAGCCTCGCAAGGAGGAAGACCATCCAACGTCTTAAGAACGGTTCGAAGCCCAAGATCTTCTGGAGGAAGTAAAATTGGGAGACGAAGAAAATCCCAATCCAGTGTTTATTAACAAACAGCTCGAATCAGATATGAGGGCTAAGCTAGTAGCACTGTTGAAAGCAAATAAAGAATGCTTTGCATGGAGTTACAAGGAACTGCCTGGATTGGACAGGAAATTGGTGGAGCATAGGTTACCTATCAAGCCACAATTCAAGCCTGTGAAGCAACCAACCAGGAAGATGAGTCCAGAAACTATTGCCGGAGTCAAAAAAGAGATTCAGAGACTTCTAGATGCTGGTTTCATTAGAACAGCCAAGTATGTTGAATGGCTATCTAATGTAGTTCCAGTTCCTAAAAAGAATGGAAGTATTAGGATCTGTATTGACTTTCGAAATTTAAATACTGCAACTCCCAAGGATGAGTACCCTATGCCTAATGTAGACATGCTTGTGGACGGTTCGGCCGGACACAAGATGTTATCCATACTAGATGGGCATTCAGGATATAACCAAATCAGCATAGCAGAAGAGGATGTACATAAGACAGCATTTGCTTGCCCTGGAAATGTCGGCATTTTTGAATGGGTCAAGATGCCATTTGGGTTAAAAAATGCTGGTGCTACATACCAAAGAGCTATGAATACCATTTTCCATGATTTGGTAGGAGGTTTTCTAGAGTGTTACATAGATGATATCATTGTGAAGTCAGATTCTGATGATGATCATTTACAACATCTAGAGAAAACATTTCAACAATTGAAACTTTACCAACTAAAGTTGAATCCAGAAAAATGTGCTTTTGGAGTATCAGCTGGTAAATTTCTGGGCTACTTAGTCCACAAAAAGGGAATACAGGTTGATAAGAACAAAGCTAGGGCCATTATTGAGGCCAGACCTCCTTCGAACAAGAAGGAATTGCAAAGGTTTCTTGGTTAATTAAATTTCCTTCGTAGATTCATATCCAATACTGCAGGAAAGACTAAAATTTTCTCTTCTTTGTTGAAATTAAAGGAGGGAGAAGAATTCAAGTGGTCTAGAGAGCATGATGATGCCTTCGAAGCCATCAAGAGATACTTAGCCAATCCACCAGTGTTGATGCCATCTATTGAAGGGAAACCAGTGAAGCTGTATCTAGCAGCAACTCACGACTCAATAGGAGCATTGTTGGCTCATGACAATGAAGAAGGCAAAGAAAGAGCAATTTATTATCTTAGCAGATTTTTAAATTCTTGTGAATGTAAATATGCTGCAGTAGAAAAGCTTTGTTTAGCTTTATTTTATGCTTCTAAAAAACTCAGGCACTATATGCTGCCTAGAGTGACTTATGTTATTTCTCAAATTGATGTAATTAAGCACATGCTTTCCAAGCCAGTGCTTAGTGGGAAGATTGGGAAATGGATAGTATCGTTGATTGAGTTTTGTCTCGAATATATACCACAAAAATCAGTAAAAGGGCAGGCATTAGCCAATTTTTTGGCTGATCATCCTAGTGAAATCGAAGAACATGAGACTCTGGAAGCTAGCATGGCTGACATCAGATCGTGGAAGTTATGGTTTGATGGGTCGAGGACTGCTCAAATGGCTGGAGTAGGCATAATTCTAGAGTCTCCCCAAGGTCTGAAAACCAAGTATGGCTTTCGACTCAATGAGGGACTGTGTTAGAATAATCAAGCAGAGTATGAAGCTTTAATCATAGGATTAGAGATCTTACACAGATTAAGGGTAAGTGCTGCCGAGATCTTTGGAGATTCTCAATAAGTAATTAATCAGCTGAATGGACAATTTCGATGCACCAGTCCAACTTTAGTACTTTACTATCAATATGCTAAGAGGCTGATTGACCAATTTTTCATGGTTACTCTGACTTATATCCCTAGATTCTTCAATGAGGAAGCTGATGAGGTAGCTCAAAAGGCATCGGACATAAAGTTTTGTCAGAAAATGAAAAGGAGTTCTGTCAGTTAACTCTAAGGAAATCTTTACCTATGTTAAGCACTAGGTTGACTGATTTCGAAGTGTTGGAAGTGAACCTTCCTCCTAATCAGAACGAGGATTGGAGGCAAGCACTCATCGATTATTTAACTAAACCAGATGCTATGTCTGACAAAGCAACTAGGTTGAAATCAATGAATTACATTATGTATAATAATGAATTATTCAAAAGAGGGATGGATGGTCTCCTTTTGAAATGTTTGAACAAGGTGAATGCGTTCAAGGTAATGGCCGAGGTCCATGAAGGAATTTGTGGAGCTCATCAAGCTGGCATAAAGATGAGATGGTTAATAAGGAGATATGGGTATTATTGGCCCACTATTCTTAAAGACTGTATCGATTATGCCAAGGGATGCCAAGCATGCCAACGAACAGGGCCACTCAAACATCTACCAGTTACAGATTTACAATATGTCATAAAACCATGGCCTTTTAAAGGATGGGCTATGGACATGATTGGGATGATTTATCCTCCTTCATCAGAGAATCATAAGTTTATTTTGGTAGCAACTGATTATTTCACTAAGTGGGTAGAAGCTCAAGCTTATGAGGAAGTTAAGCAAACCCACGTTATTGATTTTATAAAAGGGATCATGTATAGATTTGGAAGCCCTCAAACTATAACAGTAGATAACGGTTCCATATTCGAAGGGAAGTTGGTTAAAGCTTTTGCTAATAACCATGGAATTTCTTTGATATACACTAACACATATTATGCCCAATCGAATGGCCAAGCAGAATCAACCAACAAGATTATCAAAAAGGGGATCCAAAGAATGGTGGATAAAAATCCAGAAACTTGGCATGAGTTATTATTGGACACATTATGGGCCTATAGGAATACGAAAAGAACTAGCACTGGCATTACTCCATTTTCTTTAACTTATGGACACGATGCAGTCCTACCCATGGAGATCACTGTGAGATCCCAAATGGTGGCTTTTCAGAATGATTTGGATACTCAATCCTATCGTCAAGCCATGCATATGGAACTTGAAGATATTGATGACACCAGGGTAAAAGCTTTAAATCAGATCATGCTACAAAAGGCAAGAGTGGCCAGAAGCTACAACAAGAGGGTAGCCCTTCGAAGCTTCGATGAGGGTGACCTGGTATGGAAAGTTATCTTACCCGTTAGGGATCAAAGAGCCAGGATGGAGGGATTAGGGAAATGGGCCCCAACGTGGGATGAACCTTTCCAGATTCATAGAATCCTGAAAGGTGGGGCTTATCATTTAAGGAATTTGAATGGTTATATCCATCGAAGGAAAATAAATGGGAGACACCTAGAGTCCTATGTCCCTTCCATATGGGAATCGTTTCATAGAAGACATCTATCTTCGAAGAGATGAACCTAGCTCGGGGGGTAGTGTTCTCTAGGTTTATCTAGCTATAATCGTTAAACCTTTTGTGTGCCCTCATGTCCGGAGGGTAAGAGAGGTAGCCAGGAGGAAAGACTTTCGTGTGTGGCTACCTATTCGATCTTGACGCATGGTTGCTTCAAAATGTTTATTAGCAGCTAGGGTACATAAGTTACAACACCCCAATAACAAAAGTTTTTATTTATTCATAAAGCACCCAAATAGGTGCCATTACAAAGAGAAACCCATGGGGTTAAACAGACCCAAGTGGATCTGAAATGAAAAAACAACAACAAAAGAGATCTACTATGATCTCTAAAATAAAAAAAACGGCCAGACCCTGGCCTCGAAGCCAAAATGAAGGTCTTTTGGTGACCCTCATAGCCCTAAAGGTGAGTCTCTAGGGAGACCCACCCTCCAGAGGACTTTTGGCCTCGTGGGCCGTAAGGACGCCCGTAAGATTGTCCCAGGTCCTGGCCAAGCAAAGACGTGAAGATGTCTGCACATCCACCAACTGAGCCCGAAGCTGAGCGATCTCGCTTCGAAGGGCTCGAAGCTTAGTTTGTTGGTCCTTCTTGAGTTCTTCTATTAGTTGTGCCATCCTTCGGGCAAGCTCCTCCATGAGTTCAGCAAGTTGAGGGGCTTGAGGGTTGGAGGCCATAGAGAATTTGACTGACAGCAGTGAAAGTAATAAAGAGAGGAGATAGGATGGATGTCAATAACCCTGGGCTTATATTTATAATCCCGTATACATCAGTGTATCTCCTTACAATTATTACGGGTATTAAATAAAAGGCAGGTGTAAAGCTCTCGAAGAACGAAACGTCTAAGAGAGATAGCCGCCAACAGTCATAGTAATAAGTGATACAGCTAACGAGGAGATTGTTGGGAATCCTCCAAGAGCGAATCGTACATGAAATCCAAAGTTATGATATCTCGAAGCGTCATTTGGATTTTCAGGGCCAGTCACTAAACATGTTTCATGACATGAAAGGAGTTTTTCCTTTTCAAAGTGATGAATTTGCGATTGGAACGCCAATCGGTGCATCAGAATGAATATAACAGAGGAAAAAATACTTTTTAGGAAGATTTCCGTTTGTTACAACCAATCACAAATTCAGTTGATATTATTTGGTTTTAGAACACACAGGCTTCAAAACTAGTAAATAAATTCACATTTGACCTGGTGGTCATGCCATGAAACTGGACAGGGTTACAATAATAGGAATTTTTCTCTAACCATTACATTTACGATGGAAAATAAAATGAAAGGGAAAACCCTAATTAAATATAGAAGTATCCCATTAGTCCTAGAGTGGATCTCCACAGGCTGAGATACAAAAACTTGATCAAAAATAGGTAGACATGCTCCGAGACCATCTCGTTAGATTCTTTGGTCTTCGAAGACTCAGCCTGACGAGAATACGTCATGAGAGCTGATGTGTCTATACCTAGGAGCCATAGCCCAAGAGGAAGGCGTCGTGAGAACTGATGTGGCTATATGTCGAAGCCATGTTCCATTAACACTGGTAGGCGTATCATGGCTCTCACTCTCTGGGTTGAGTTTTGAGATCTCAACCAAGTAACTCAAGCTGGAGATTCTGAGATTGAGGGAAAGGACGCCAGAAGACGAGAAGATTTGTGAGTTCCCCTGCTTAAAAGCCCCTATTTATAATGGTGAAAGGGGGAGTTGGTCATTTAATATTTTCAGGGGAGGTAGATAAGGAGTCTTATCAAGTTATCCCGAATTAATGCATTGTGATACTTATCCAGTGATGCAGTGATGACTATCCAGTAATTGGATTGAGGTATTACTGTGCGAAGATAATTAAGCATAAAAAAAAAACAAAAAAATACTATATTATAAGTACTGTGTAATCACGTGACCAATATTGGACATCATTGTTCGAAGGGAATGGAGATTAGCCTCTAACAATGAAACTTGGGCAGTTTTTTCCTTACGCACAGCTCGAAGCGAGGGAATGAGCTGCGGCAACGTTTGTTCACCCTTCGAAGCCTCATCTTCAAGTGCATGGGATTCTGCAGCAACCTTGTTAATCTCATCTGTGACCCTTTGGAGTTCTCCCTCTAGCCAGCTCTTTTTTCTGTTGAGCTCTTCTAGCTTGTCTTTTTGAGCTTTATGCAAGGAAAGATGAGAAGCAATTTCTAAAGCCCTAGCTTCCAGTGTTTTTTCTTCAAGAGTGGTTTTTCCAAGGCTTTTGGATAAGAATTGGTTGTGAGCCAGCAATTCGCTAAACCGGCCAAAGTTTTCTTGAAGAGTAGAACTGATGGGTAAAGGAAGCTCGTTCGAAAGAATCAAGGCTTTGAGGCACACTTCAAAATGGTGAATCAAGTCATGTTCAAGGAGAGTTGCGAGTCCTAGCTGGGTTAAGGCTCTTAAGTGATGTTTTAACGTTAGAGCATCGTCCCCTGTAGGAACGGTATTGATTCTGAAGGATGGAGAATTAGGGAGTGAGGATGGATTAAGGAGCTATTGTAGGCTTTCCAGTGGATTAGAGGGAGTGGTAGGAATGGGGTCGGCAATCCTATCACAGAATAGTCCCAACTGATGTCTATAAAGAGAAATATCAAAAGCCACTAAGGGGAGGTCTATCGAAGAGGAAGAAGTTTCATCAGGAGGATTGGATGAACTGGGTTCCAAGGATGAAATTGCTTCCATGTCATTAGTAGTATTGTCTACCTAAATCACAATAAGGAGTATGGATAAATACATCGAAGCAACTGAAACACTCAAAGGGGTGTTTAGATTCAAAAAATACCTGATCCTTCGAAGACGCGGGAGTATCAGGGCCTTGCTTCTCGAAGCAGACTGGCAGAACAGGAGTGGAGGGAAGTGAAGGAGAACCCTGTTCCAAAACTTGTAAGGGGTATGGAAGGGAACTTCGAACTCCCAATGGCCCGACAACCTTCAACTGGCTGGCCATAACACTCCTCGGGGTAGGCAGTGTAACAGAAATTGGAAAGTCCTGTGGGAATCCAATGTCAGTGTTAAGCTTAATGTAGCAATTAACGTATGATAGCACTAAGGAATCCTTTCTCACCTGGGAAGGAGTGGGTGAGATGGATTCAGCAAGGGATAGCAGCAACGTTGTTATGTCAAAACTCACTTTGGCCGAGTCTTGACAAGTATGTGTCTCTTGAGCAGGCATGTTGTCGTGAGTCTCTTGATGAGGAATGACAGGCATGGTGCTGGGAGCCTCTTGTTGAGAAGTGGTGAGCAAATTAGATGACGGCCCTTGGAGCTATGAGAAGGATCCAATTGGTCATATATGCATAAAATTGAGATATATAAGGAACACAAGCAATATACCTGATCAAGGACAGTAAGCTCATCCAGTGTCTTAGTCTTCTTAACAGTTTTTTCCTTTCTCTCATATACCAATGCCTTCGACGTGTCTTTTCCTCGACCTGAAAGAGTTACAGGTTAGGACAGTAAAGCCTTCTTGGGGGTTTCTGTTTTGTCAGGTTAAAAGAATGGATTATACCCCTAGGAACCAAAGCCTCAGTATCATCTTCCGCCTCCTCATCATTTGGAGAAGGTATGGGTTCAGGCTGGTTGGAAGCTCTAGTTCTTCTTGGGGCTACAAGACAAGAAGCAAACAAGGCATTGTTCCTATGAATGAGAAAGCATAGAGATAAAAGACAATTGTTTAGAAGAAGCAAACCTGGTGGTGTGCTCGAAGGCTCAAGGTAATGCTTGGTAGGAATGATTTTCTCAGTCTGAGAAGTCGTTTTGCTCCTCTTCAAAGCCATTGGAGGAGGGGAGCTAGTACCTTCATGAGTTTGACTACCATCAGAAGTGTTTCTTAAAGGCAGAAATAAATATAGCCAAGAAGGTTACCTCTTTTCTGGGGTATTCTTGAGGACTGTCTCCTTGGAGGAGGGGAAGGGATGATCATTGATATAGGAGAGGCTTCGATAGGAACTGCTTTCTGTTCAACCTCACCTTCAGGGGTATCTTCAATTCCTCCAATCATTCCAAACCCATCCGAGGAGAAGGAGGACGAATCATCATGAGTTGGACGTCCAAATTCAGATTTCGCATACCCAATGTGTGCAAGGAATTTCTTGAAAGAGGGGCATCCCATAAGAAAAGAACAGTTGGTATGCCACCAATTGTCAAACTCAAGGGTGGTATGCACCGTTGGTTCTTGGAAGTCTTGAGCAATTGTTCGCCTTATCAGATCCCTCGATTTGGTGAACCATGTTCTGAAGTGCTCAACGGAGATGCTTGAGCGCTCGGACATGGAAATGTTGAGAAAACCACAATAAGGGATAGGTATGCCTTGAACCAAACCAAGCTGTCTGGCAAATTGGGCAGGGCAGTATACTTCTGCATGTGCCACTGATCTGGCAATGTTTGATGAGGATATGAAAATCTCTCTGCCTGTGAGTATGTTGCCCCATGCTTGAAGGGCTCGAGAGGATTTCCCTTGCTTGTCCGTTAGGATATCGAAAAGCCATGATGGTCCAATTGGGGCTTGGAAAGGGCTGTACCATTCTCTGTCAGAAGTAAGCCCAGAAAAGAAGCAGAGATAGTACACCAAAGACTGGGTGTCATTAACCTCTGGCTGAACATAGTTGTCACCATGGACATTGGGTGCTTCTGAGACATCAGCAGTCGACATGGGTGCCTTGAATGGACCTAACTCAGGAAAGTAGGCATGAAGCCATAGCTGTATGAACCATTGAGGACCCCCTTGAGAGAAGTTTGGACCCTTTTGGCGGAAATCGGAGCCAGCTTTATACAGATGGCCAAGGAAATAGGAAGCAAAATCGAATTCCTCGCCCTTGGATAGTGCTAAGGCCAATGGGATGAACTCGCTCATCACTCTTTTCCCAGAATGACAAAGGATATGTTTGCAGAGGGTGTAAAGTATGTAGGAAAAGTACTCTGCCTCAGACACCTCTCCCTTCAACTTCCCTTCTCTGGAATAGAATTGGGAAAAGGCCCCATTGGAAGCATTTAAACGGGTGAAACCCTCAGGAGGGTTATATTCCTTAGTAGGGTCGAATTGGGAGCCATAAGGATGGAGTCCCAACATTTGAGATACATCTAAAACTGTGGGTGCCATCATGCCACAGTTAAATCTAAAGAAATTGAAGGAGGAGTCCCAAAAGGCTAGGGCAGCCTGGATTAGAGGCATGGGGAATCCCCCTTCGAAGAAGAACAATGATGTTCTTCAAACCTACTCTTTCAAGATCATCCGACTTTGCAGCCAGCATGCGAGTAGTCCAAAATTTCCAATCTCTGTCTAGGGTTGGCCAGCAGGGGAATGATCTCTTCGGGACATTGTGTCAGTTTAAGGGCGAACAGGCTTTGATGTCAGCGTCCCCTAATCGAGGGTAATAAAGAGAGAGGAAAGCCGGGATTTCCCCTATGAATTGAGGACCCAAAATAAATGTACCTTCTTCTTTAGGGTTTGGGATGAGAACTCGAATGTCGAAACAGGAATTTTCAGTTGATTCCTGATCTTTCTGTTCGATGAACCGTCTGAGAGCAAGCGAAGGGGTTGGATGCTCCACGACGACTGGTCGGCTAGATGAGGCCATTAATTCGGTCTGGTTCGACGGTTTCGCAGAAAGGGGAGAAAGAGAGAAAGGTTCAGTTTTGGGGAAGTTTGAATGTGTTAGGCGTAGGGGGTCAGTTTGAATTATTTTTGCCTTTATACCCTCGTAGTTGGGCCAAGACTTTTAGTGAGCCCAAGTCATGGAATCGCTTGTTTTGGGTTCGTTATTATTATCGTGACCCAGAGTTAGAAATAACTTAAAGACAAATACACACGGTTGTGAAAGGAATTTCATTTAAACTGCCAGGGTGACATGGATGAGATTTGCATAATTACAAGGAAATAAAAGGGGAATACTAATTCCTACTGACAACTAGTCACAAAGAGCAAATTAGGCCTTCGAAGGGCCTGGGTGCTGAGCAACATCCTTCTTGTTCTCAAAGTAGTGTGGAAAGGACCAAGTGACGAGGCTGTGAAACTTGTTCCAAGCAAACTGGAGGAATTTCAGTTCCATCTTCCTCATGTCCTCCTTTGCATCTGATTCCAATTTCTTCTCCAAAAGTGGCCTAAAGCTAAGCACCAGGGCTTTGGCTTTCTTTCGAAGTTTGGCCTCTTTAGCTGGGCGCTTCATTTGTTTTCGTTTGAAACACCTTCGAAGCTTCTTGTCAGCATGAGCAGGCACCACTTCGAATGATTCGGATTGGAAGCTGTGAATCTGATTGTTAAGCTTCTCAATCCTATCTTTGACCAGGGCATAATCTTGGAGATCTTGGTCAAAACAGTAAGCTGCTGCATTTGCTTCGAGCCATGTCTTGATCACTGGCAAGAAGTCCAAGAAGCAGTGAATCTGGTAGGAAACTGTGGACGGGATAGTGCACAAGAGGATTGTTTTGCAAGCCCATTTAAAGTTAGTCAATGGGACTTGTTCTTCCATGATGGAGACATCCAGAAAGGAGAAAGCAGCCAGAAGCTGAAGAGCTTTGCTTTTGTCAGATGGATAAATGGAGAAGCCATAATACCATTGGAAATGAGGAGGGTTGATAGCAAGGTTGTTCACCTCACTAAACCAATCGACTTCTTCTGGAAGAGGAGCCAATTTGTTTGACTCTTCGAAGCTAGCAGGGAAGTGAGCAGTTTTCACCTCATTAAGCCAAAAGGCTCTCTGAGATTGGGCCATGCATTTGAAGTCACAATAAGGGGCTGGCCCAAGATAGTTTTCCTCTTGTTTCAAGTAGGGAGCAAACTTGAGGGATGAGTAAATTGACTCTAGCATGCCCATATGGATGGTGTCATGACTAGTCAGAGGCAAAAAGTGACTCGCAAACAGGGTTCGAAAGTGGTGAAACCTGTTAGGAGTCGGGTCGGGTTGGTCAAACTTGACCAGAATAGTGTCCGGATGGGTATGGACAGGTTTGTCTTCCCATGCACTCCAGTTGGAGCCATTGGCCGAATTCGAACGGGTCAGGGCAGATTCCCAACCCATGGGTAAGGGGACAGGAGTGTGAAAGGTTCGGTCAGAAAGAATTTTTCCTGCCAACAATTGGGGAGAGTTAGGAGGAGATGTATGAGGTGAATGGGATTGATGATCGAGATTATCAAGAACGAGATTGATTTCTGGGAGAGAGTCCATGACTGGAAGGTTTCTTAACAGAAAGGGATTGTACGTCGAAGAGGTTTAAGGAGTTATGTGATTCGTTAAACCCTAACTCTAATCGCCATTTATAGAAGAATTAATACAACTTTCCTTGAGAAGCTCAGGGGATGTGCATGAAAGCAGACTTCTCCCCATGACTCCATGCACCCGTATTCTTAGGGGACGTGCGTAGATACGTGCACCATTAACACTTATTTAATTATCTTAAATAAGATGTTAATGCGGGGGGTGTGTTTACATCCTAAAATATGCCACCCAATGAGAAAATTACACGTGGCATCAAACAATGCTTTAGCCTATCAGAACATATCCCATTCTGGCCCGAGATACAGGGGATCATAAGGTTAATGGCGATGTCATTTTAGTACTAAACGGTATCGTTTTGACAGGAAGCGGCGGCGTTTGGGCCTCATATGGGGGTAATTAAAACGGTAATTAGATTTAGCCGTTGATTACTTATTTAGAACCATCAGCCGGTGGTTAATCTCTTGTTTTGTGCAGCAATTAGACATGGATATAGGGAATCATTTCTAAGATCCAATCGTACTACATTAACTCACGTCGCATAAAAACAGGAAGCCCACAATTCAGAAAACAGCCATGATCGATATTAGCAAACGTGGAGAGAGAAGAATTCTCAGAAATCAACCCAAGTAACCGTTCGAATGCTCCCCTCAACCGTTTTTCAAGGAATCATGGGCAGTTCGAATGAAGACGTGAGAAGCAATTGAAGACGTGGAGTTCGAAGACAGGTTCAGCGTGTATAAATAGAAGAAGAAGTTGAAGATAGCAGCCCCGACAAATCTTATCCTCTGACAACTCATACTCAATATGATTGCTCAGAGATTTATCTTAGTTTAGATTAATTTGTAAGTTGAAGGCTTGTTTGCATGTAAGAGTACTTTTGATTAAATTCAAGTTTCTTATTTATTTCAGTCTTTTTCTTACCAAAGATTAGTCGTTTATAGGCCCTCTTTGATTAAATTCAGTGCGCCTATATTTCTGCATTAGTCTTAGGAAAATTCCAAGAGTGTTTGTGCATAAATTTGCCTTCGATTCGATTCGGGTTTGTTTGTGTTCAATCATCTTAATTGGTTATAAGCTCTCTTTGATTAAATTCAGTGTGTTTATATTTTTGCATTGGTTTTAGTAAAGTCTCAAGAGTGTTTGTATACAAACTTACCTTTGATTAGATTTGGGTTCGTTTGTGTTCAATCATCTTTTTTGATTTGAGGAAAATCAGTCCTTAGTCTTGGTTGACACTTTAAGGAAAAATCCTCTTGGTTGAGGTAATTGAACAGATAATACAGTTGCCTGATATTAATTAGTTGTTTCAAGTCACATTGAAAAGAATAATTTTGTTCGTGAAATTAGTTCTTTTCTGGCACGCCCGCACACAATCATTTGCCATTTGATTGAGCTAATTCATCCCCAAACACCCCCCACGCCATCTCTCTCTATATTGTCAACAGTAATCGACTCCTCCAAACCCCCCTCTCTCTCTCTCTCTTGACAAATTTGTACTCCCAATTCCCAAACCTTAGTCCTTGTCTCTCTCCTCCTTCACGGTTCATACTCATCCATTGATCAAATTTGAAAACCACAACTGTTGGTTGAGAGAGAGAGGGGCCAAGGGACTGGGTTTTATGAAGTTTGTAGGATAAAAAAAACCAGAGGATTAGGTTTTATTAGCAGAGAAATAGCTGTTGGAAATGAGAAAGTAGCCATTGAAAAATATGAGGAGAAAATGGGGAGAGGCTTGGATTGTCTCATATTTGAGCAAAGAAATTGGAAAAACCAAAAAATGTGAAAGGGTTTGGGTCATGATTGGAGATGGATTTTTGAGAATTTTGCCCAAATTTTGAATTTGGGTCTTAAAATGAGTCAAGATTTGAGATGCTCTTAGGAATCCCTTGGGGGAGGTGGTATTGTTAGTCCACTCCCAACACCTTTTTCTACTTTGATCAAATGTTGGACATAGGTAATGCTTGAAAAAAAAATGGACAAGGGCAATTTTGAAAATTCCATGTTTTAATCATATTTTACTTGTGCAAAAAAAAACATGATATTAATAGTCTTATCATCTAATCACATCCTAAACAAACAAGCAAGTCACCAATCACATCTTATTACCAATCCCAATCTTAATCCATCTACTTATGAATCCCACCTATCTATTACCCTTATCAAATGAGGCCAAAGAGTTGTCCTCGGAGTGTCCTCCTCTTATGTATGGGTTATTTAGTTGCTTTAGATAGATATGTTAGTCGTAGCCAATTGCGGGGACTTGATCAAGGGAGACAAAATTCTTAGAGGGAGTGAGTGAGATAAAAGTAGTATATACTTTGAGGGGTATCTAGGTAATTAACCCTTTTTAATTTAATTATGATTTTTTTTTTGAAATTAAGATTATCTAAATCCACAACCATCTCACACCCCACGGCCCATTTTTTTTTTAAGGTGTTTAGGATCAATGAGAGTTGGAAATAGGGGAGTTACGTGGTGTAGTCCAAATGTTCGACAAAATCGCCGTGAAGAGAGACTAGTATGTCGATGTGTTTGATGCAAGATCCAAAATTGTTTAAGCCCTCAACAGAAATCCAAGATGCAATCGTTTAAACTCTACGTGGAAATTAATGACCCAAACGTTGAGAGGCAGAAGAAAGGTATAGAATATTACCTCAATTAATGTTGCCGGTATGGACAGGCCTGGCCTAGAGATTTCTGAGACTCTAGGCGGTGGTTGAAAGTGGGCCTCTAGTTTTTGGTATATTATTAACTTTTCGTTATAGGAAACAAAACAAAGCATGATTGAGTGGTGTTAGCTGCTACTTTAGAGCTTCAAGTTGCGAGAGTTCAAGCCTCAAAAGTTGCAAAGGAAACAAAACAAAGCGTGGTTGAGTGGTGTTAGCTGCTACTTTAGAGCTTCAAGTTGCGAGAGTTCAAGCCTCAAAAGTTGCGAAGGAATCAGACTTGCATCCCATGCTCTAAATGCATGCGCATTTGCCACTGTTGCTACATTAAACTTCTTTCAATATAGTCTACGTACATAACATGGTTACTAGTTGTAGACACCCCAATTTGGCCTAACGATTATGTAGAGACTCGTGAATTTTTATATTTTCTTTAATCGTTTAAATATGTAGAATATTGTGTTTTGAGGTTGTAATGATGTTTGGGAGTGTTGGTAGCAAGTGGGGTTTGATTCGATGACCGTTGCAAAAAAATTTTTTCTGTCCAGCTTGAACCGGTACAGCCTTTTACCCGTACCGGTTCATAATGTCCAGAAGTTGTGCTTTTTGGTTTTTGAAGGCTCTTGAACCGGTACAGCTTTTTCCCCGTACCGGTTCATAAGTGCATTTTCTGCAGATGTCAGCACGCCTTTTTGGGCCGCTATAAATACTTCACTTTACCATTTTTCACATCTATTCACCACGAAATCACCCCAGAAAACCCACTCTCATCCACCCAACTCCGATCTCACTCAAATCTCTCGATCTCTACCTCAAATCATCAAGATCCGAAGGATTCCTACCTCAAATTCGCTTGATTCTTGCATTTGGTGAACATTGGGTAAGTTTTGTGCTCTTGCTCGCATTTTTTCGGCTCTCAATCACGTTTTTCTCTCTCTCCTCTCAATCACTTGTTGATCCTTGCTTGTTCATCTTGTTTTTGGGTTATATTTACCCTAGATCTTGTAGCAAAGCTTGGGAGGAGCTTGTTCTTGGAAGATTAGGACTTAATCCACTCGGTGGACTTAGGGTTTTGCTCAAAACCCATTGTGGTAGGAATTTCTTACTCTCGTTATGCGTTTATACGGTGTTTATGTAGCTAGATCGTGCCTTGGTTCGTTGTGTGAGGTTGTTCTTTCCATTTCTGAAATTCTGCAGAAACAGTTAACCGTTTATGGGGTTTTTCGTCGTCTTAAACTCGGAATTGAATTTTGGTTTCTTCATACGAAATAGAGTAGACTTAAAGCCCGTTCTAATGCCGCCGGAATCATCCAAAACCGTTGAGAATTGAATTAATGGTGGATTTTAGAAACCAGATCTCGAATCTGTCTCGTTTTCTGGGTTTCAGCCAACTTCGAACGGCTGTAACTTCCTCGTCTGATTTCCGTTTCATGCAAATCTTATATCGGTTCGAAGGTCTTGAAATTAGCTTTCGTTTGCCACTGGAATCACCTTAAGACTCTTATCACACAAAAAGTTATGACCATTTGAATAGAGGTGTGTTGGTTTGTCAATGTCTCTTGGCTATTCCCAAGATTGTTTCGTTCCGTGTTATGACTCCTTATATAGTTAGAATGTATTTAAGTCACTCTTGAATACGATTGCTTGTATCCAAATGGCTCGTTTTATAAGATTTTCGTTTAGAACCTAGCGGGTGGTATGTCGATGGGTCATTGTGGGTTCGGTGCGTGACGAAGGATGTTATAATGGACTTTCAGGAATAACGTGAACTTAAGGTATCTATCAATGTACGTTAGGACGTGTTTATGGATTTGTAAAGCATTGCATGACGATAAATGAAATGAGGTGAACTTGGAAAATGTTGGTCTTCTTGTATTTGGATTGATTATATGTGTGTATGTCTTAGTTGATTTGTTTTTAGTTGAGGGTCCTGCTACGCAAGGGGTGGTAGTGCGGAGACTCTAGAGGGCCCGTAATGCAAGGGGTGGAAGTACGGAAACCCAGGTGGAGAGAATTCAGTATATCGTACGCAAGGGGTGGTGATATAGTTGAATGTCTCGTCGAAGAGAATTCATTGTATCGTTCGCAAGGGGTGGTGATACAGTTGAATGTCTCACATAATGAAGAGAATTTTGATTGACCTTAGAGGTCTATGTCGACGTTTGGATTGAAGGTTTCTTGGGATTGTGATTGTCGAAAAAGAGAATAAAAGTTTGTTTTTACCAAAGTTTGATTAAAGAAAGCAATGTGAGTTAAAGATCCTCCGGTATTCTTGAGCGAATCAACGGAGTTTGACCCGTGATGGTCTTGTGTTTTCTTGAAATTGTTTTGGAAATTCAAATGGGAAGTTTTATGATCGAGACTCTATGGTGAATGTTATGAAATGAGGGAGTTGTTGTGACATTCGTTTGGACAGTTGTTGGAATTTGCTAGATTCATATGAGATTAATTGTTGTTTCTAGTTGACGTATGAACGCTTAGGAACATCTGTAGGACATTTGGGATTCTTCAGTCTTAGTCCGTCTGTTCGTGGTGGTGGCTTTTGTATCCCATATCCGTTTATTGGAACTCATTCACTCTAGTTGCATACTTCATCGCATTTTCATATAACTTGAGTATAGTTTTCTCTACTGGGCTAGTGTAGCTCAATAAAATCCTTCTTTTCAGGTTCAGGTTCCGGCCAATAGCTCGCATGCATTCAGTACTTGGACGAAGAAGAATACTTTTGGAAGCTATTCTATTGTAGTTATTTGACCATCTCTGTAATAATTTTCAAAAAAAAAAATGTAATTGTAACTGAGTTTCTTAGATTTCCTTTCGACTAATATAATTGTATTTTCTTTAAACTTTGAAGTTGGATTTGTAAGTGAAACTTGTGAATTTTTTTTTGGGTATTACGCTAGTCTAACGCTAGAATTTCCTTTGAAAGATTTATCTATTTATGTTGAAAATCGAGGGCGTGACAGATTATTTCAAGTCCCACCTTGGGGACCATCCCGGTGATGAAATGGATACAGTGATTGCTGATTAACTTCTTGTGAATCTTAGGACTTTCGGTAAGAACTTTTAACCACTTAGAGGACCCAATCCAGAGCCAAGTAACCTTTCAGACAGAAATACAGTATCCCAGGAGAATCCATCTGTCGGCCGTAATATTGATCTCACGGCCTCAACATCATTTCTTCACCCGAGCAACCTGTTGCTTGAAAATCTCCCTGAGAGATCAATCCCTCGGCCGCAAGATCTATCCTTCGGCCGCAACATCTCTTCCTCGGCCGCCAGATCCTTTCTACGATCGCCAGATTGTTTATTTTTCAGATTCTGGAACGTTCTGTCAATCGTTTGATCCAACTACGATACATCCCCGATGCGTTCGGGCTACATTCAGAGATCACCTTGAAGAGTTTGCATTGCATTGCAACTCCAATTCCTACCGTGCATTTTGATTGGACGGAGTGAGTCACCAATTATTTATATAAAGGGCCTTAAGGTTCTGAAATAAAGACGACGAAATTCATATACTTACTGACCCTCTCAAGCCACAAAATTCTGCAGAAATACTCTCTCAAATCCCCTCTACAAAAGCCCTAACCTTCCGAAAGCAGCCATCAATCCGACGATCAAACCCTAAACCTAGGGTTTTCGAGAAGCAATCAGTCAAATCACCCACAATCCGAAGCAATCAAGCCACTGAGGGATCAAGGTGGTGAGGCCCAAGGGCCTCTGGTTTACTTTATTTATCATTTTTATGCTTAATCGTAGCGTTTGATTATCTGCTAACTTTTCTGTCTGGTGTGAGGAAGAACATCAACCGGGGTTTCAATCCCTCGGCCGGTACATAAAACCAGGAAGATCTCTCGGCCGTGACTTCCATTCACCGGCCGCGAGATCTATCTCCCTAGGACATGATTGTTTTGTTCTACTTTCTAATGCATGTTTTCAATTACTGTCTCGGCTCACCTTTAACTATTTAAAGGCTAAAATCAATTTACATGTTTGAATCAAATAAAGCATGTGTTAATCTTATATTGAACAATTATGGGCTAATCATATGGCTGGGCAGAGAGGGGTGCCTAACACCTTCCCCTTACTTTACTTTTCGCTCCCGTGCCCGGAATCTCTATCTTTTTTTCCTAGTTTTAATAAACTAGGTGGCGACACTGTTTTGATGAAAATCGTTATCGTGTGGCGATATTTCTAGTCATAGAAATATCCACGATTTTGGTTTACAAAGCAAACAACCAACAAACAATAACGATCAATCTGTATGGCGATACCCCGCTCCAGGGAGGTGTCTACACTAGTACACTAGGTGGTCTTTATTGTGGACAAACACTTTATTGTGGACAAACACCAATTCTTTCGCATGTCCAAACATAAAGGAAGTTGGGCGTTAATACTTATAAGAGTTTTTTTTTTCCTTTTTATCTTCTAAACTATGTCCTTTTTTTACATAGTCCATAAACTATCAATTTGATGATTTCATCCCTTCAACTATTA
Organism: Rhododendron molle; assembly: GCA_025413875.1. NCBI lineage: Eukaryota > Viridiplantae > Streptophyta > Magnoliopsida > Ericales > Ericaceae > Rhododendron > Rhododendron molle. The sequence goes on from CM046388.1 coordinate 40,569,619, forward strand.
TACTGTTACCTACTTAGTCCAATAGATAACGGAAATTAGAAATTTGGACAGAAAATGTCAAGTACGGTCATATTTTGGGACTCTATAAAGCAGATACTTGATTATGAGAGCCTTAGAGATAAAAATTAATTATGACTCTTTAATTAGGATAAAATGATCAGAAAAATAAGACTTTCGCATCGGTTCAAACAGATTGAAAATTGGAGCACTTAATTTTTTTTACAAGGTTCATATATTAGAATCTTACGTGACATTTTATAGAGACTAACATGTACATATTTTTTTAAAAACGACCGAGTTCTTTATATAGAATTTAGACTGTTTATATATTAAAAATATAGTTAAAAATTAAGCTCTCTAATTTTCAATCGATGTGAACCAGTATGAAAATCTTATTCTTTTGATCATTTTATGATAAAAGGTTATAGTTAATTTTTCTTTCTAGAGCTCTCATAATCAAGTATCTGCTCTAAAGGGTCCCAAATAAAAAATAAATATTTAATTATGATAGTCCTAGAGATAAAAATTAATCACGACTCTTTACAATAATATGATCAGAAAAATAAGATTTTCGCATCGTTCCAAATGGATCGAAAATTCGAGCACTTAATTTTTTTAGAAGGTTTATATACTAAAAAATATGGTTACAAAATTAAATATTCCAATTTTCAATCTGTTGAAACCGGTGCGAAAGTTTTATTTTTCTGATCATTTCATCCTAAAGGGTCATAGTTAATTTTTATCTCTAAAGCTCTCATAATCAAGTATCTGCTCTACAGGGTCCCAAACATACCTTATATGGCATTTTTCGTCCAAATTCCTAACTTCCGTTATCTATTGGACTGAGTAGGTAACGATATGATAGTTGAGGGGATGAAATCGTCAAATTAATAGTTTAGGGACTAAGTAGAGAAAATGTGCATAGTTTGGGGAATTAAAAAAAAAACTCATACTTATAACTCTCCCAATTTTTTTGGTATATGTAGTATTGGTAATTTTGTTCATCTATATATGGTAAATTTATGTTCTTCAATGTTATATTTTCTAATTAATCTCTCATCTCGATGAGAGGAGTTTAAAATATAAAAAATATACGAACAAAAACCCAAAAAAATATTAAAGACGAAAAAACATCGATAGCTGGTATTGTTTTTTTGTGATTTTGTTGTTTTATATGGATTTTTTTCAACTTTGATTCACATTTTTATACTTTTTTGATTTCTCTTGTCGAGACAATTGACTAGTTCTAAAATTCACGACAAAAAGTTGAACAAAAATTTATAAAAGGTAGAAAATACCAGCCAAAAAATTTAACAAGAATGAACAATCAAATTCCTTCGAAGTCATAACTACGTAAGCTGATTTGATCACTCCATCACATCGCATAATCAATCTAAATTTTATACAAATGTACGTAGTTAGATTGAAAAGTCTCCAAACTCTAATCTTAAATTCTACAATTTTGATTTTTGTTATTTCTTAAAGGGAAAATGATAGTCAAGGATGTGTTTTGATAATTAATACCCGTCAATGACATTTTCAGCATTAACAAATATTCTCAACATGTCCTTGGCGGGTATTAATTATCAAAATATGTCCTGGGCTATCATTTTCCCTTTCTTAAATTGAGAGAGAGAGAGAGAACTTTTGACCTCCCCATTCAATAACTTATACAAGTAAATATTTAATATTCTTGATCAAGCCCATATTGGCAAGAACAATAATCTATGTAGCCTGAAATATTTTTCCGAAAATGTTCTCGAAAGTTAAATTAATGATTGAGATTCATTTTGGATGTGTGGGACCCAAACATCCAACTTAGTCTCAACTAGTGATTTTTCTTTCGAAAACATTTAAAGAATATTTTTTCGGGGTCCCTTGCATTGCTCTGGCAAAAAACATGGATAATACTATCATGATATACATCTTAAACATCATACAACATATACTGAATGTTGAGTGTGACCGTTTTAATCTTCGTTTTCTTGCTTTGTTTATCCTAAATTTTTCATAATTATGAATTAAGTTTATCGACACTTAAAATTTTTAATTCACAAATTAGATATAAGTTTTTCCGTGCAAAAAAAGGAAACAACGATTCGGTCCCAACTTGCATGGTTTGACTAATCTATTTTTGAAAATTGTAACTAGCGTTGTGCTTGTTTGATACAAGAAAACGAAATAGAAAAACGCAATGTGAACCTTTTTTTTCTAAGGACTTACAAGGACAACTTTCATAAAAAAAAAAAAAAAATTTCGAATTAACTTAAAAACTGCAAAAACAAGGGTAGCGGTATGGATCAAAGGCCTCAACAATATCTCTATATACTCTGTGGACGACTTCAAAGGCGGCCTTGATGGCATCAACTGCCTCAACAAACTCTTTTGGCAGTTTTACGTTCTGTTTCTCTGTTTTCTTTTGGGGCTTTCCAACTAATGGTGTTTTTTTTTTTTTTCCTCTGTCTTTCTTTATTTAGCAGTGATGGTCCGGATTTTTCACTATGTTGATGATGATTGAAAGCTACAAAAGAGGATCATAAATCCGGCACATGAAATTCATAAAAGTGGGTACGATACGGAAGTCAAAAAAATAAGATTAAGAATACATACAACACTAATGTTTTTGTATTGACTTCCGATGACTCTATTCAGTAAGCGAAAAATGGGTCCGGATTCTTTTCCGTCCATGTTTTAGATTGGAGAAAATAGTCCAGATTTGGACCATACATTGGACTCTTCGCGTGAATGATTCAATTCATCCAGTAAAGAGTTTTTGAGAAGATCCAAAGGATTGATTGTAGTTTTGAACGGTTTAGATTACGATTGTCTTCCTCAATCCAAAACATGAACCTGAGAGGATCTACTTCCATTAAAAATTTTGTTGTAAACAATTCCATTTTTGGTGACATTGCAATTTAGGGGTGTAAACAGTTCGGTTTTTCAAACCCATCCAGATCGAGTATATTTTCTTTTTGCTAGTAATGCAGAGTGTCCCTGTGCTAGTTTGCGCGCATCTTAGACTAATCTCTACAGTCTCTTCCATAGTTGTTTCACATACTTACGCATGAGAGTGAGGTGGCTCCAAGTTAGAATTTGCTGACAATGAGAATCGAACCAAACCATACCAAATATAAATTGTTAGATTTGCTCCTGTTTGACCGATTTATTTCAATTTTTCAATTTGTTACTCGTGTTGCATTATATATATATCTAACCTCTCTTAAAGAAGAACCAGTTGGGCAATTGAAATCGCTAGCCAATTTTTGGCCAATTTGGACAATTATACCCTTGATTGCTGGGCTTGCCTATTAACGCCAGTGTACATAATTGTAATTTCGCCGGTACCACGTGGCGCGATCTTCACCCCGGTCTCTCACCTACCACTTTATTGCGTACTCACTTTTTTACGTTTTTTTGCACAGAGAAGAGAAACAAATACAGTACTGTAAAATGCATTTTAGAGAGAGAGAGAGAGAGTGTGTGTGTGTGTGTGTGTGTTTGTGTGCGTTTGTGTGCGTCTGTTTGAGCCTGCGAGGAGGATGAAGGCGGCCACGACGGCGACGATGACGATGTCGATAAGGACGACAATGAAGAAGGCAAAGGACAGGTGATTTTGTTTAACTATAGAGTACTAAGTTTCCGCAAGTTTTGACGAATTACGTGTTCAATTTGCATAGATCTGTTGTTTCCGGTTTGTATTTTCTTTGTTTTCGCTTCACTTAGATTTTCTTTGTTATTCAGGTGATTATATTCTTCCGATTTTGTGTTTTTCCGATTCAGAGTGAAAGCCCTTTGTTGCTGTGTTCGATTCGTGTGTCTAGAGTGATTTAGGGTTACTGTTTTTACTTTTAGATGTTTTTTCTGTTCTTCATTTGTGTTGCATGTTGGCCTTTGTGGTATTCTGATGGTTTAGCTGGGTTTATAAGCTGTGGTTTTTTAATTTATTTTATTAATTTACCATTTCTTGCATTTGGGCTCTGTTATTGGGAAATCATAGAGTATTTCTTCATTTGTGTTCCATGCTCTACAGTTTTAGGGTGTCCTGATGTTATTTTTTATTTTTTTCGATAAAAGCACCACATCGAAGGTCAACTGATATTTACAAACCATGGTTTTCAAGTTGTGTAGTTATTCGAATATCTAAATCGTGTATCGTTTGTTGAATATAGTTCGTTCCTTCAGTTAGGAGGGTCATGAGTTTGTGCAATCGACTGCTTTATTGTTTCAAACTACAAACTTGTCCGTGAGATCATGGATTTAGTAATCTTCCTTGTTATGTGTTTTACGGCCTTGCTTTCTTGTAGGCCTGTATAACACCTAGGTAGCAATTGGTTTTGCTATGAAGTAACTTATTAGGTGAATAAAGCATTTGCAGTTTTCTTGCGTGTTGAACAGAATAAATAGAGAATGGAGTTATGAATTATTTTCCGAGTTATGGTTTTACATTTTGCTTCATGCTTATTAGGGTAAAGCATGAACAGGTCTATAGTTTACTCGTCTGCTGCTGTTTTTAACCTTTCTGATGGATAATTTGGCTGTTGTAGGCACTTGAAGCTCCAAAAGAGCCTCGACGTCAACCTAAGACGCATTGGGATCATGTTTTTGAAGAGATGGTTTAGTTGTCGAAGGTAGTGAATTAGTCTTTGGATAATATCTAGCATACGTATAAGTGGGTAATCAGCATGATCGAATTTATTCTCTTGCCAATTATATGTTGTACAGAATACACACTCAAACTAAATATCAATATCAGTCGTCATCCCGTTCACTGAATTATGAGTTAGAGGTTGGTTAAAATTGTCACTCTGCTCACTGTAGAAATTGTTAACAGGACTTTGAGTCAGAGAGAAAATGGAAATTGGCTCGTTGGAGCCAGCAAGGGCATGTTGGACCCGGCCACAAGGGGAGAAAAGAAAGTGATGGTTTGTTTTCCCCTTCCAACAAATGAAAACACTTCATACTAAATTGGTGGTAGAAGAATAGCAAATTTTTGGTGGGGTTTAGATAAAGCTATAAATGAGTTTTTTAACAAGTGTTTGGTTAATATTTTATTAAAGAGTGATGGAGAAATACCACAAATGAATATCACTATTAGGAATATCTACATCAAAACACTAGCTTAGGTCAAACAAGTCTTTCCTTTGCATGGTATGCTAGCTTTCAGCTTTCAAAAAATAACGAGTAGTTATCAGGAAAATGACAATTCTTGAGTGTTGACTTATAGATGAAACAAAGAGGAAGCAGCTTCTGAGAACTTGGGCATTTAACTGCTGGGACTTCACAAGACAGCCTATTGATGAAATCTATGCATATTTTGGGACAAAGGTAAAAGCTGATGTGCTTCTCGCTGCTATTGGATTTTCTATTCAAATGTAGTTTTTGGGCTGCAATAATCAAAAAATAACGAGTAGTTATCACGAAAATGACAATTCTTGAGTGTTGGCCTATAGATGAAACAAAGAGGAAGCAGCTTCTGAGAACTTGGGCATTTAACTGCTGGGACTCCACAAGACAGCCTATTGATGAAATCTATGCATATTTTGGGACAAAGGTAAAAGCTGATGCGCTTCTTGCTGCTATTGGATTTTGTATCCAAATGTAGTTTTTGGGCTGCAATAATCTCTATATTTGCAATTTACACTGTAGATCGCGACCTAATTTGCTTTCCTTGGAATGTTTACAAGGTGGATTTTATTTCCAGCTGTATTCGGTGTTACCCTGCAGTTCGTTGATTTGGGGTAAGGCTATGGCACCTTTATTAGATGGCACTCGGCAGAGATTATTTTGATAAATGTCAGTAGATAAGTAGGAAATTCAATCGTGTAATAAGGAAAAGGATTGTTTCGATTTGCGTATCTGGGATCACGATTTCTGTGTCTGCTCACTATTTTCCGCAGATCAATGTAGTTGTTAGTGCTCCCTGCTTTTTTGTTTTTGGTGGGTTAAAGAAGTATACTTTTGCTACTTCAAACTGGATTTTTTTTCCCCTAACTGCAGAGTTAAAACCAGATTTTACACTTCCATCAGATTTTATTCTGGTGTATTGAATATTCTCCTTGTGATCTTCTTAGGGAATGCACTTTTACTAATTTGATGGAGGGTTTTAGTATCTGCATTACCTGAATTCACTTGTATGAAGTCAAGATTCTGATGGGTTTTTTCCCTATTCCCCATATGAGCTCTGTTTGGTTTTGTTAACTTGATTCCAAGAATAATGGTTACTAACTTGGTGGTACTGATCACATAGGGCATTGGAATGGGGTGATGGGTACTACAATGGAGACATCAAGACAAGGAAGACGATTCAAGCCGTAGAATTCAACGCCGATCAACTAGGATTGCTGCAGAGGAGTGAGCAACTGAGAGAACTCTATGAGTCCCTCGTGGCGGGTGAAAGCAGCCTGCAAGCTAGAAGGCCTTCAGCTGCATTATCCCCCGAAGACCTGACCGATACCGAGTGGTATTACTTGGTTTGCATGTCATTTGTATTCAACATCGGCCAAGGGTAAATTGTTCCCTCTCTTTTTCAGTTTTCTCTGAATTTGATCCTTTTCTGTCATGTTTGAAGTGTTCAAGTTGGCTCAGATATCCATCTAGCAATTGGGCTTTGTGAGTTTTGTAGTCTTCATTGTAATAATGTAGCATACCGGCATGATTTTTTTGGCCAAAAGTTAATCATTTACAAAAGGGACTAATTTTGTTGGTGCTGCCATAAATGATTAGAGGATTGAAAGGGTAGGAGTTAAACGAGTGAATCCGGGGACCTGTAGTGCAAGGGTGTAATGCAGCATGCTAGCCGGGGACCCTGTAGTACAAGGGTGCACTACGGGAGTGTAGCGTAGCATGCTAGCCGTCCAAAAGTGTTTTCAATTGTCCAAAAAGACTCTTCGCGGGAAGAGTCTCCTCCTTTGCCTATATTGTCTCAATTATTCTCTGATTTTTGTGTATGTGTTAGTTAAAACTATATTGCTTCCATTTGTTTACTGATCTTGTATTCCCATCTCTGATTTTTGTGTATGTGTTAGTTAAACCTATATTGCTTATGCCATGGACTGGAAGAGCTGTATGTGTTGCTTTTATGCTTTTAGGTTTATTGTGGTCATACTTGATTTCTTTAGCTATGGGTTATATTTTACGCTTCGTTTCTGTATGTGACCTATTTTATTTGAACTATTGAGAGAATAATTGAGTTTAGGGAAAGAAGACTAAAGTTTTGGAGATCGAAAGAAAGCTCTTTGTCAAACCAATTTAATGACTTTCCAGAGATTTCTAATTCGTAATTAACTTAATGTAGAACTTTGGACAAATGTATCGTGTTTGAACTTTTGCATAATTTCTCTTACATGTGCCTGGTGGAAGACCAAATTGGCATGGCAGCACAAATGTATCATGTCCTTGGTGCAGTTGGTCTTCCCTAACTTAGGACATAACTTGGACATATTTTGTTTTTCGGAAAGTAATTATAGAACATAGTTCATTTAGTGAACCTCCTTTATGATTCATTACGTCCATCTCTATTCTCGTAATCACTGCTACTCTTTGGTTTTGTCCAAAAAAACATCCATGATCTCTCGGTATTCAAAGATTTTGATTTTTCTATTGCTAAATATGGTTTATCATTTCAAATGCTCGTGAACCAGTGGATGAAAGTCAGGATGATATGCTTCCCATGAGCATCTCCATTATTTTGTGCCCTTCTATGCTTAGATGAGACATGCATGAATGCTTTTGCTATTATATGGAATTTATGGCGAGGGAATGCTTTTGCTATTATTCTGAATTGGAGGGTGGAAAACCAAACCAAACCGATGTTTTTTCGATTTGGCAAAAATTCAAACCGGACCAAACCATTTACCTCTAGAAATCAAACCAAATCACCAGTTTGATTAGGTTTTGGTTTTTGATTTAGTTTACCTATTTTTATTTTCACCCCTACATTTCATACGAACATTTATTTTTGTTTGCAATGTTCTAATATTTAAGATACATTTATGTTGCTTTCATGGGAAGTGTTATTACTATAACAGTTAAACTATAAGAATGCATAACATAAATTACTAGAGAGCGTAAAAAATACTCACAAATGAAGTAAAATAATTATATAGTACTCCCTCCGTTCCTAAATAAGTGTCCGGCGCGCAAAATTAAGCCTTACAAAATACGCATGTTTTTCATTAAAAAATCTAATTTGTTTCCACAATCTAATAGAACTCATTGCCATCTATTGATTTGTAAAAAAAATTTGATTTTTTAACTAAACAAATGCATTTTTTTAAAGGCCTAGGTTTGCGCGCCGGACACTTATTTAGGGACGGAGGGAGTACTATAAAATGACAATACATTACCAAGAAAAAGACATGACATTTTCAAAAGGCCGCCGCTATTCGCAACGTAGTTCTTGCTACTCGCAGCCAATTAAAATTATATCAATTACGGACAAAAATGCCCTCATGCAGTTTGACCAATATACCCCTAAGATCTAATGTTATTTGACCATTTTACCCTTTAAGAATATCACACAACCTATTACATACAACCACACACAAAAATTCATCTCCCTGATTTCCCTCCCTCCCTCCCAAAACATACAACCATGAAAAAATCATCTGATTTCCCTCTCTTCTCGTCTCCTCCCTCCCCCATTTAAACTCCTCCATTTTCATCCCTACCCAGCTGCCATCACCCACCACCAGACCCTCCCACCAGCAACCAAGTCTCCCTGTCTTCCTCCCCTCCTCTTCCTCCTACATTGTCAATGGAAACCTCGATTGCTTCATCTCCACTGATAAACAAGAAATAGTTGACCCATCAATACACCACGATTTGGAGTCGGAAGATCACAGATGTTGAGAAACTAGTCACAGATGTTGTAGTGATGGAGCAAAAACCGCAGCAAGAGGTAAGCCCGCCCTCCATTTTCAATTTCTGAAGCCCTTCATTTTCAATTTCAGTTCTGGCCCAACACCGTTGGACACACAGTGCCAAAACTTTACTAACTTTTCAGATTTTAATATCTGAATTATGTACAACTATTCGGATATTAATATCTGAATATTGTCAACATTGTTGGACTCTTATATCCGAATTTAGTGCCAGTTTTCAGATATTAATATCTAAATGAAACTGTAGAGAATCCTGCACTTACAGTTGGACACACAGTGCCAAAACTTTACTAACTTTTCGGACTCTAATGTCTGAATTATGTACAACCATTCGGATATTAATATCCGAATTTAGTGCCAGTTTTCAGATATTAATATCTGAATGAAACTACAGAGAATCCTCCACTTACCTGGTTTGTCTTTGGGTGTTACAGGGTGACACTTCAACACTTGGTAGTTATGTAGGGCCATCGACTATACTTACTTCGACTTGTCCTGCATACGATTATACGGAGCATTTTACAACGGAGACGGTGAGTGTTTTTTTGATAGAGTATTTATCTTGTGCAATCTTATATTACGGGCTATAATTTTTTGTTATGTGTGTGTATGTTTTTCTATCCGATGAAGCGTTGGTAGATTGGCTCGAAGGATTTTTATGTAAAATTTCAGTTCATAGAATCGATTTGCATAAAATATGAAATTTATGCAAACCCTTTTTTTTTTTGTAGTGTTCTATGTTTTTTTTGATCCGCATAGTGTGTTCTATGTTTGTCTAGAGCATTGTCCATTCGTACGGCACTCCTCATTCAAATACAAGGCCACATACGAGTATTGTATAGCGAATTATTTGTGCCTACGAAAGTATCAAGAATGATTCAAACCACAAATATAAGGTTTTCGTGCCCAATAATCACAAATATGCTAATAGTTATCCGCAATAAAATAAGTCATTCCACCACGGAAAGTAGTCCATAAACCATGGCCATAAAGTGTCAAAATAAATACAAGGCCATAAAATCCATCAAAAATAAGTCATAGAACACCAAATTAGCATGTGGCTCATCCTCCCCTACATTATGATGTGGCTCATCCTCCCGTAGATCAGCATGTGGCTCATCCTTCTCTACCTCCAAATGTACCTCAACCTCCATATTCTTCTCTACCTGAGCATGTTGTTCAACCTCCATATCCTCCTCTACCTCCGAATGTACCTCAATCTTTTGCCTCTGCCTTCGTCCTCGTGTTTTGTCTAGTTTCCTTTCTGAAGATAAAACTTGCTCAGCCTTCCTCTTCCTTGCAGAAACGGTAGGAGGAACTCGTTTCATTTCCTGTACATTGCAAAGAATTGGTTAGAACACATGAATTAAACATAGGAGGATCGGATACTAATTTCTGAATAAAGATAAGTAAATCAGATTATAATAACCAAAATAGAGGGGACTAATTGGACAGTAATGTCCTAATGGGGTATAAAGATTTGGATATTAACATCCGAATGAGACAATAAATTTTGGATATTAAATTCTGAATGAGCTAACAATTCATGCAGGGTGATTAATTTTGGATATTGATGTGACAAAGTAGTTGTTTGCCTTTCATGTCTGTGTTTATGGATCCTGTGCTGCTTTGTTTGGTGGTTGACATGTCAAATATTTCAAGATACTCTGGCATTGGTTAGGAAAATGTCCAATTACGAGCTTACTACAGCACTGTACAACACTTAGTTTGAAGATGAATTTCAATCATGTTGTACATGCTAAAATATGCAACAATCAAAGTTGGTGGCTCCTTTTCCCGAAATGAAGTTACTGGAGGTTTTCTGAAAGTCTGTTGTATTGCACTAATGATGGTGTGCTTCTCTTGGTTTTAGTATACCAAGTTACCAATTGACTACATTAACAATCTTTGGTGACTCGTTTCAAAAGAACACAGCCAATTGGACTTTGGTATCAAAACCGAAGGTAATTAATTATTTCAGAAAGGGGTTTTCTTCGCATTTGTGTTAATGATACTATTTCTAGGAGTGTAATCAAAACAGACTTTTCACTAGGTTATTGTGTTACAAATTGGAAGTGTTTCTATGTGTCATGACATTGTGAGTTATAGTTGTGAAGCCATATCGCGTCTCTATAAGCATAATAAAAGAGCTACAATTGGTGTGTTGAGCATTGTTCATGCATATTGCATCTTACAGATTTATTAACATGTGTGCAGACTACAGAGCTCATCGATTTGGCTTGCTTTTACATTTAGACATTCAAAAATTGGTTGAAACAAAAGCCACAGCTCTAGTTACAACCAAGGGGTGCTAATCGAAATAGAGGGGACTAATCGGACTGTAATATCCGAATGGGGTATAAAAATTTGGATATTAAAATCCGAATGAGACAATAAATTTTGGGTATTAAATTCTGAATGACCTAACCATTCAACTTTTATAATATTCGACAATTCAACTAGGGGGCCGTTCGGAAATTAAAATCCGAATGAAGCAATCAATTTCAGAAATTAAAATCCGAATAGGGGGCAAACAATCATATATCCGAAATTGTGAAAAACAATCGGACTCTAATGTCCGATTAAGTTTTAAATACACAAAATAGCGTACTGTGGGTTTCTCTAGGAAAAAAAAAATTCAAACGGAAAAAAAAAAAAAAACTGCATAATAACAAGATTCAAGATTTTACCAATGTTCCACTTCAAAATCGTTGATGATGCCGGCGTGGTGTGCTTTTTTCTCACACCTCCTCCGCCTCAAAGTTGCACTACTGTCGTGGTGTGGTGGGAGTGGTGTTGTGGTGGGACTGTACAAAAGAAGAAACGGGGAAGAGAGACAGAGATGAGAGAGACAAACGGGGTGGGGAGGCGGGGAGAGAGAGAGAGAGAGAGACGGGGTGGCGTGGGGGTGGGTGGGTAGCGGTAATGGTGGGTGGGTGGTGGCGCCGTGGGGTGGGGAGGCGGAGCAGAACGAGGGAAAAGAGAGAGAAAAGGAAAAGGAACGGACGGGGAAGAAAATGACAGAGGTGTTGGGGTTGGGTTGTATGTATATTGTATACAAGGGCAAAAAGGGAAGTTCATGGATATTCTTTTGGCTGCAAGTAGCAAATTCTTATAAGGTGGTGGTTTGTAGGTAGCAATTGGCTGCGTGTAGCAGAAACTACGCTGCGAATAGCGGCCACCTTAGGTACTGAGCAACAAAGGGAAAGGGGTTGAAGATTGCTATGTCAAACTTTTTTTTTCTTCCAAAAATGAAAATATATTACTACGTACTATGTTATGTATATCTCTCCAAAAAAATAAGTGTTGTAATGCACATCACTTTAGGATGCATATTGTATGCACTCTTGGTAAATTCAAGATATTTGTCACAAAAATATCATAACGTCCTCGACCCCGATGGATTGGCGTGGTCTTAGCCTATAACCTAAGTGTTTTCTTCATCCTAAGATCTCAGGTTGAATTCTCTTTGCCAACAACTCTTGGCCCACCTCACCCCATGCGTAAGCATGTGAAACAGCTGTGGGAGGAGTTATAGAGATTAGTCTGATGTGTACGCAAACTGACATGCAACAGCCTTCATTACCACAAAAAAAAAAAAAAAATAGCATGACGTCCTCAGAAAATTATTAAAATGATGTAAGTCGACTAAACTTTGGGTAATGTGGAGAATCTTATCTTAGTATAAAAAGGTAAATCTTAAAGTTATCAAATGCATATCTTTATTCTGAGCCAATCACTATTTGGTAAAAAGTTTTTGAGTTGTCGAGGATTCCCTTCGTAATCTCTTCACATGAGCGATATCTAACCCTCATCTGAGAATGCATCTTGTTGTCATGATCCATATCCTCTCTAACAACTTTTTCTCCCATATCTACCCTATCTTTTCACCACAACATGACAGCTTATTAATGAATACAACCGACGGCCAAGATTAGATCTCAACCCCAACTTTAGTAAAACTACGCCGTTCCTTTTACTCTCCCCTAACGCAGCTAACATTTTCTCCTTTCTCTCCGTTTGTTCTCTTTAATGCCATCAAAAAATTTCCCGAACTAGTGTAAAAAAATTTGGCGCTAAATCCCCTCTTCACCCATCTCGTTTGCCCGCCATTAATTTTCATGATTTTCATCCCTTCTCTTTGTCTCGCTCTTTTTCCTACTTCAATCTTTATCCCCCCACCCCCCTTCTCTCTCTCTGGACTGTAAGTATTTTTTTTATTTCTTTTTGGCAAGTATTGTAAGTATTTTTAATCACCTTGAACTACTAATTGTTTGATTTTACCTCCCTGCTTATGTAGTGATATTGATGACTAACAAGATTGAATTTTATTTTTCCATCTTACTGCATTTTGATTGATTAAATTTTTGTTCAATTGATCAGAGATGGAAGATTTAGAGATGGTAGATGTTCCTGTAGAGATGGGTGTTCCTGGGGTGCTACATTATCTGCTTATGACTTTTACAATTTCTATGGAGGAAGCATGGGATTCAGTATAAGAAGAAATAATGCTGCCAAAAGTAAAAGTGGTGAAATTACATCTAGCACATTCGTTTGTTCTAAAAAGGGCCATAGAAAACATGATAAACGAGATAACCAGATGAAAATCCTAGAGCAGAAACGAGGATTGATTGTGTTGCTTTGATGGCTATTAAATTAATCAGACAAATCGGAAAGTATAGAGTTATAGATTTTGTGGATATCCACAATCATCCCTTGGTTCCAAGTGATTTGGCCCATATGATTCCATCGCGACGAAAGATATCTGCTTCTCAATGTGTTCAAATTGACTTGGCTCATGACTTTGGGATTACCTCTTAGGTCGTCCTATGAATTAATTACTAAAGAGGTTGGTGGAAGGGAATGTCTTGGTTATTTAAAGGTAGTTCAAAAGAATTACCTACGAACGAGAAGGCAAAACATCTTGACATTTGGAGAAGCGGGGAGTATATAAAAGTATTTTCAAGATTAAGCATTGCTCAGAGTTTGAGCATTCTTCCCTTCCGGCCACTGTTAAAAAGATTTTCAATCTGAAAGAGTTCTTGACAAAGCGAGATGCATGGGCAAGTACTTTTGAAGGTGTTTTTTTTTTGCTCGGCAGGTACTTTTGAAGGTGTTGTCAGCCTAAGTAGCCCAAGAATAGATTGTCCGGGTAAATCCACATAGCTTTGGCCTCATTGAAAAAGTTTTGTTTCCCACATATATATCTGAACTCAATTAACTAGAGACAGGCAAAGTTGGGCATTCCTTCCATACAATAGAAGACTGCTCTTATGCATGTATTTTCCAGTATCAAATCGCCTATTCATGTGTTCGAATCGGTGCTTTCTTTCCTCGTCCTGTTGAAGTCTTTTTCTCAATATGATCTCCCCCTTAATTTGTCCTGCGCAAGGACCTCAATTGTCATTAGGAGGTTGAACCAAGTACCTATGGAAGTCGAGGCTATTCAAAACCGCTTTATATTTGTTATGTTCTAAACGAGCCAAGGAGAACTGATTAGTAAAGATTGATCACACTTAACTTCAAAATTTTACAAAAGATTCAAAAGTTGTTTATCCTTTTTGTTAGGATCGTAACACTCACATGCACACGATTCACAGGTATAATAGTAAAGAAAATGACACAGCAATATACGTGGTTTTCCAAAACCGGGTACATCCACGAGAGCGAGAGAGTAGTTTTTTTTATTGATGATCACAGTACATAGGGTTTTACAATAAAGAACTTTTATACCTCCTCTATTCCTGCCCTAATTCGTATTATGGCCTGAATACCCGTAATACACTTATGACATTGTACCCCCCGCCCCCCCAAATTGCGGAACGCCTAGACCTTTAGCCTAGTTTACTTTGGAACCTGAAAACTCTTGTTCTTGTCATGCGTACACTGAGCAAGGCACAGATGCGATTGCAGGCGTTGGTTGGTTGAGTGTGGGCATGCCAAGACTTGTAGCGCCTAACTTCGGATGACGATTGCTGTGAATTGTGACTTCTAACTTGTAAGGCGATTGTGTGTGACCCAAAGGGTAATGATCACAAAGAGCTCCGTGGTTTGCCACACGGTTGTGGACTTATAATTTTCTAGTCGTATAGGAAATGCGTAAAACGGAAAACTTTATTACACCGGGATAATAAAGTGGAGTAATAGAGTTATTTTCTAAAAATCCCCCCTTTTATCTTGAACTACGTCGGACTTGATTTTCCCTCACCTCGGGGATACGTAGGCAGTTCATTGAGAGCTTGATCACAATCTTTCTCAACTCTTTCTCACTTTATATTTTTCAAACATATTTTCTACAATCTTTTATATGAACTGCCTTTTATTATAAATAAACTCCTAAATGCAGTATATTTAATACACTTCCAGGCCCTATTCTTCCAATATCCAAATTTACATTACCAGATTTATATATCTCCCAATTCAAGCTTTTACAACCCAAAATAAAAGTTTGCAAGTCTTACAAGCCAAAAATATACAAGTATTCTATTACACTATTAAATAAAAGACTAGAACATATCCCATGGTTCTTAAGCCTTCAGATCCACCTCTGAACCTGAAAATTTTGAGTTAACAACGACATGAGCCATAGCTCGTGCAGGAAATATGCTAAATGAAAAGATATGAATATGCAAAGCTTGATACACATAACTATATACTTTTTTTTTTCTTTTCTTTTTCTACATATTAATGTTGAAAAGTTTTCCATGTTTTCTTTTCCTTTGAACATTCAAAACAGTGCTATTAAACCACAACTCAAATCAAGTCCCGAATAGAGAAAAGAACCCATACAAACCAATATGAAAAAAAATAGAAAGCTCATATCGCATAGTCAACAAAATCGAAAATCAAACTTACTAAACACCAAGACATTAATATATATATCAGTTGCTCACCGATACAACCAACCAACAACCGTACTAGACGTCTTTAGCACGTGCACTTTACGGGCTACTAAACCGAAGGGCAAAGCAACCTACCCCCCGCAAGTTTACAGACTTTAACCGACGGCGTCACAATTGACCCAAGTAGGTTTATAGA
The DNA here is from genome assembly GCA_025413875.1 of Rhododendron molle. Classification (NCBI taxonomy): domain Eukaryota; kingdom Viridiplantae; phylum Streptophyta; class Magnoliopsida; order Ericales; family Ericaceae; genus Rhododendron; species Rhododendron molle. Next base: position 40,585,539 of record CM046388.1, read on the forward strand.
CTTTCACCGACTTCGTCACAATTGACCCAAGTTTCCCGGTGACCTACCTCAAAATCACAAAACTATCATATTCCAAAATATCTCAAATACTTGGCCTTAAAGCCCAAATCAACTAAAATTCCTCGAATACTCACCCAAATCCATCAATTTCATCCAATATAAAATATACTCAATCTAGTCTCCACAAACACAAAAATTATTCAAAACAACTCACATATATGTAACAAGTATACAAAATCATATATCAACAAGTCCCTTTCCTCAACCTACTAATTGCATAAGGTAAAAATAATCCACCTGTTATAAAATAAAAACTACCCATTTAAGTTACTATCTTTTCATCAAACAGATGGTGTGCATAGACTAGCTCATGTTCTCATATAACTTAAAAGTCACAATTTTGGTCACTTAGAAGGTGAACCCAATACTAATGAAGACCAAATATGCAAAATCTCAACCCTAACCATGAATAACAAAACAAAATCCCTCGCAAAAATCATGTATAGGACACAATTCCGAACATATAAACTAGGGCTTGACTTATAATTTGATTACTCTAACATAAACTCGAATTAAGTGCACACCAAGGCATATACACACCCATATTTAATCATTTAGCATAAATCCTACCTCGAAGAGAAAAACCCCCAACATGTTGAAATCCCAAAATTTGACCGATTGAGATTTTGTTCAGATAGATGCGTAGCCCTCTGGCCGTAGATCACGTCTTCTTCTTGCCTTTTTTGCGAAATTTTCGGGCATTGGCCTTCAATTTTGCGTTTGAACCATGAGGGTTTGTGGAGAGTTAAAAGAGAGAGAGGAGAAGACGCAAGAAGAAGAAAAGAAAAAAGAAGAAGAAATTCTCGAATATTCAAACAAGTTGGAGTAGATTCCTACACCCTAGTTAAGAGAATATTCAAACAAGTTGGAGTAGATTCTTACACCCTAGTTAAGAGAATTAAGAAAGAGATTAGAGCCTGCTTGGTATCTTTGAAGTTGTCCAAACGTTCAGATTTTGATGCTGCTGTTTGCCAGGACTGGGGGATCCAATTCAGAGTAGAAAATTGGAAGGGTTAGGTGTTTTGTTGCTTTTCTTTTTGTTGCGAGAAGTTAGGTTATGAGGTGGCCAAAGTTTTGGATGGAGTCTTGTAGTTTCTGTCCCAAGGCTATCTCCTTGGTCTTTTGGGCTTGGTCCCTTTATAAAATTTGTCTTTTTTCAAAAAAAAAAAAAAAAGAAGAAGAAAAAGTTCGGCTCTTTCTCTCTCTTGAACCAATTAAGTATATAAATAAATATATTACCCTAACCCCCCTTTACTTACTAGCACTCTCTCTTAAGTCTTTCTACTTGACCACAATCCTAATTATAACTCTATGTGCTATAAAAATAAATCTTAACTAATTTTAACAGCTATCCAACATGGGCCACCAACACTCTCGCCCTATGGCTCACGGACTCGGGCCGCACAACTAACATACGTATACATATATAAAATAAAATTCATTGCGCACAAAATTATCTAATTACAATTTCACGTAACCACATCATCAATAAATAAATTAAAATTAGGGACGGGTCTTTACAAAACTCCTCTTTTATAAAAACACAAAGCTCTTCTTTAAAATTATGTCGCATTCAAAGAATTTGGATCACTTCCTTTCTCTCGCTTGACCCTATCTCCTACCTAAGATAAGAGCTGGTGAATGCGAGGAAAAATTCCAGGCACGACAATGCTATAATGATTACTAAATATTTGGTATTCTTGAAATATTGCAACCATCAGTCAGATAGTCACCGTATACCACATATGACTATAATTCTTATTTCACCAATAAAACATAATCATAATGGGTCGGACTCTATTTACTCTCTGTTAAATACTGTATTTAGTAGGATGCTCATAGGGACAAGAGTACTCCCAAAATAAGGAGACTTGTGTTTGTGCTTGTGCACACGGATAATCTTATGAGGCAGATTGGCCCAAAAGCACCTCGGAAAAAAAGCACGAGCCCATTGATAGGCCCGTTTCACTAATAAAATATGTACTTATTTTTTTCTCAATAAGAACTTATATGTTTTATTAACTTTTACTTTTTTATTTTGCCTGATTAATTATATATTTCAAAATTTGTCATTTTTGATTGCTTATATCTTATAATTTATAATGAATTTTATGATTTTGAAACCTTTGTGTAATAGAATTAATTGAGATCTATTATAAAAAAAGATTTATATTACTTATTTTTTGAGATTCATATTGAAAGATTTAAGCAATAAAAAATGGCACACTGAAGAAATACTTATTTTCTAAGAACCCTTAGTGGAACAAGAATTTTTATTTTCCTCCCAAAAACTCAAAATAAATATTTATTTTTTAAGGGATTTTAGCAGAAAGGGATCAACTCCGAGACATACCACGAGCACCCAAAATGGTGCAATCACCAATTCGTATTTCATTAAATCTAGGATCACCGCACCATTTCGTCGGTTCTTTTCCACAACTTCACGTGGGCCCATTCCAGGCACTACAAAATACAAAAAATACTCATAAATTTTAAAAAATTTAAATTCATAAATATATAGTAAGTATTTTTTTAAAAATCAGCTCAATGTATTTTGTATTTTTTTTTTTGGTAAACAATGTATTTAGGGAAAATTTCAAAATGGCACCTGAACTTTCACTCAAATGTCACTGGAACACCTGAACTTCACTTTATTTCAAGTAAACACCTGGACTTTCAAAATCCTCAAATTGAAGCACCTGCCGTTAGCCTCCATCCATTTCCTTCACAAATCGACTGATGTGGCTCATTTCTGACGTTAAATGACTCCATTAGATATGTTAGGAAGTGAATTCAATGCACAAATTTAGGAAGTGAACTCATTTCTGGTTGTGATTGTGCATTAAGTTCACTTTCTAACATATCTAATGGGGCCCTTTAACGTCAGAAATGAGCCACATCAGTAAATTTGTGAAGGAAATGGATGGAGGCTAATGGCAGGTGTTTCAATTTGGGGATTTTAAAAGTCCAGATATTTAATTAAAATAAAGTGAAGTTCAGGTGTTCCGGTGACATTGGAGAAAAAGTTAAGGTTCCATTTTGAAAATTTTCCAATCTATTTATTTTCATTCATCTTGCCATCGCCAATTTGTACTTCTCAGTTCTCTCGGGTCGAAGCTTCGCTCTCTAGCAGTGATGACCGGAAAAGAGCTGAAGCTCTCCTCCTCCTCTTCGTGCTGCTGCATATCTCACGAGTTCTTGAAAGCAGCGACAAAGAATCCCAACAAAATCGCAGTCATACACGCCTCGGGCGGCGCCAAAATCGCCAGAGAGTTCCGCAATTCCAACAGAGGCAGCACAACCGTGTCGGACATCAACTACGACAAGTTCTACGGCGACCTTCTCGAAACGGCCCCGTCGTCTCGCCCTCCGGTTTACGACGGCGACCGGTGTTTCACTTTCTCCGAAGTTCTCTCCGCCGTCGACTCCCTCAGTTATCGTCTCCGCCGCATCCTCGATGATCCCTCCTATATTGTCAGAGCTTCCACTGGTTAGACCCCTTAAATCTCAATTGTCGTTTCTCTATTCAGTCTGGTCTGCAATTTCTCGGGATACACAAGAAATCTTTTGAAGAGAATTTTTACTAGGATTAAGCACTTCGCAGGCCGGCTCTGAGTTTTCAGGGGCCATGAAAACTTTTTAAACGGCCCCTCTATATAATTCATAAATAAATTACTCAGGAAAATCTGAAAGGAAATTGAATTTGGCAATCCAGTTTTAGCCACTGGCACTCCACTTTGTTTCTTGATTATGTGAGATTACACAATAAATAGTGGAGTGCCATCGGCTAAAAGTGGAGTTCCAAAATCACATCCCAATTTGAAATCAAATTTAAAGAGAAATATCACTTCACTAGTAGTACAAAAAACTTAATAATAGTTTCAAAAAATATTACTTAAACATCACTATTCTCCTTTTTTTAGCGGCAAAAGTAATGATTAATCTCCCATACTAATCTTGTGCATAGGGCTGTAGTCTCAATGTAAGAGCATAAAAAATTTGAGGCCACGATGCTGCCTCATCCTCGGTATGCCCAGCGCCTGCCTTGACACTTTGGATAATATAGGGTGTCACGAACTCTTTTAATCTGAGCAAGGGAAAAGCAGACTTTTGGTATAAACGAGTCAAATTTGACTTCTTGCTAGTATCAAGTGTCATAAGTTGTAATTGTTTTTGAACTGCTGTTATAGTTTTTATTTGGTAATATGCTATGACTTTGAATGGGTGACATTGAAGCTGGAGATTCATGTAGGTTGATTTTTTCATGTAGGTTTGTATTGAACATGCACTTTCTTATCAAACCGTACCAAAACAAAGTAACCTAAGCCTTGTGTCCCAGTCTATGAAGCACAGACACTTCTAGAGGCTGGCATGTCCCCTGTGTCCAACATAGAGGCACGACAAAATACATATGGTGGTGTGTCCATTAAATTTAACCAACTTTTTTTGGGGACACGGTGGGGACTCGACAGGGTTAGATATGCATTTTTAAAAAAATTTTGGGGGTAAATATGTATCGCTTCAAATAATATGAGGTAAAAGTGTAATATGATGTACATATGATGCTTTTTTTTGTACACGTTGATGGTTCATGCTTATACATATAATTCACTGGTATAAAACAAATATTATGTATTTATGTATTTATTCTTTCCATGTCCTCGTGTCTCCATTATTGTAAAAATCCCAAGTCGGTGTCCATGCTCCATAGGTCCCAAGTAATTGAGGTTGCCTACATAAGATTTTGATAGGGTTTTGTCTATGCACAACTCTTCTTTCTCCCAGCTTGAGATCAACTGTGTGAAAGGTATTACTCTAATCATGGAAAATAGGGAGTTATAGAACATGTATTTTATTGTTTAGGTTATATTAGCAGGTCGATTTGTTCTTTTTATGGAATAGAAGATGGTAAACCATAAATGGCCTGAAGATCAATAAACCTTGAGGAAGTGATCATATGATTCACATCTCATGTGATAGAAACAACCTCCAGACCTTTAGTGAGGTGTAAAATGTTAAGTCCAGGCCTTGATATGTAGCCAAAGTCTCATTTACTTGGTGCATTTTGCTTCTAATGGGAGAGTTAAGCCTGATGGATGGTGTGTAAGCTTACAAGCTTTATAGTTGATTCTGGATTCAAACAGTAAGCAACAAATTGTCCCACCATCTGATGGTTTCTTTAGTCTCCTATTTCACAATCGTTTGACACACCTTAGTGTGTAGATCCAGATTTTCTGAGACAGATTTGAGTTAAGAGCAATGTTCTAAGCTACTATGTAGCACGGATACGGACACGGACACGGGACATGGCAATTTTAAAAAAATTGGGATATGGACACGGCGGGGGACACGCCACGTGTATAAATCAATAAAAAAAATAAATATATGCAATTTTTTTTATGAACTATTGTATATGAATAATTTCACAAATTGTATAATTTTCTTTCAAAGGCGTAATTACCATTTAACCCAAATATTTTAAATAATTTCATATTAACCCCCCAAAATTAATAATATTACATTTTGACCCCAGTCGTGTCCCCGGCGTGTCCCCCACATGTTCCCTATCAAATAAAAAAAAACATATTACGTGTCCCCGTGTCCACAACGCCCTTTTGGAGTGTCGGTGCTTCATAGGTTCTAAGACCTCATCAATTTTTAGGCCTATACAATTAGTGTAATGGCTTGGTCTCTTCTGAAGCTAACAAGCTGCTAGGGCAAAGTTAAATTGTATCTTTGAATGACAATGTGAAATTTGATTCATTTATGTACTTTGTCTTTCTTGCACTCAATGTTCCAACTCAGCAGCTAGTGCATTTTTGTATTTCTGAATGTTTGAAGTCTTCAAGAGCAGGTGTAGAACAGTCTACTGAGGATCAAGTTCATTATACTCCAAAGATAGTGGGAATATGTGTGGAGCCTTCTGCGGAGTACATTGTTGCTGTTCTTTCAGTTTTGAGGTGCGGGGAGGCTTTTATCGCGTTAGATCCGCTGTGGCCTACAGAAAGAATATCATCAATTGTTTCATTTTCAAATGTGAATGTTATAATTAGATGCCAATCGTCTTTTGATGGAAATGGCTGTTACGAGCTGTGTAAATCACATGGGGCTGTAGATTTTAGCAGTTGCCCTCAAGTATTTGTATCGATGAAAGAAAACCTTCAGCCGGAGTTTGGTTCAGCCAGTTCAGCATGGCCTTGTGAAAGTGAGAAGTCAAGATCGTTTTGTAATGTACTGTACACATCGGGGTCAACTGGGAAGCCTAAAGGTGTATGTGGTTCCGAAATAGGTAAACCATCACTTCAGTTTGCATACTATGATCTTAGCAAGCCCCAATATTTTTTCCAGATTTGGTCAGCAGCTTGCAATTGCACCGTTACAAATTTTTGAGTTAGGAGTAGAATAAGCGCAATGCTTGCTACGTTGTCCAGAAGCCTTAATCCCGACAATAATATATATGTGTGTGTGTGTGTGTATGTATATATATATATACAGTTCTTTTCATATCCCGGTCGTCCGGATTTTATTATTGTTCATTGTAATAATATCCCCCCTTTACTCTCCCCTTTAGCCCCCTTTTCCATTTCGTTTCTTCTCTGAGGAAGGAGGCGACTGTACGAACGACCCACGCCGACGACTGTATACGAACGACGACCCCCAAGGTGTCTCCTTCTCTCTCTCGTTCTCGTCCTCTCTCTCTCGTTCGAAACCCATTTCTCTCTCTCTCGTTCCACAGCCAGAGAGTGAGAGAGAGAGAAACGAAGGTGACTTTGTACGAACGACCCAAGTTCAGATCGAAGACGAGAATGTCAGCGCTAGAAGGTCTCTCCTTCTCCCTCCCTCTCTCTCGTTCTTTCTCTCTCGTTCGAAACAATAACTGATTTTTTCCCCTAATTTCTGATACGAACGACCCAAGCTGAGATTGTAGACGACGAACGAATGACGACCCAAGCTGAGATTGAGGACGACGAATGACGACCCAAGCTAAGGTCTCTCGCTCTCTCTGTCTCGTTCTTTCTCTCTCTCGTTTTATTTGATTTTCGAAACAATAACTGATTTTTTCCCCTAATTTCTGTGATTGAGAAAGTTCAAGCCACAGAGAGGATAACAGAGAGAGGAGGCGACATATGAAGAACCAAAGCTGAGATCGAAGACGACGAACATCAGAGCACCGACCAGTATCTCTCTCGTTCTCGTTCTCGCTCTCTCGTTCTCGTTCTCTGTGAATTTTTTGTGTGGTTTTCAAAACCCTTTGATCAGGGGATCCTTCCCCTTGAGCTGCACTGGTAGTTGATCCCAACCTATATCATTTGTTTTCTACATAGTTAAAATGCATTTGTTTACTCATTTAGTCGGAAAAATGCATTTGCTTTGGTTTATCTCTTAGCCATCAATTGGCATGGCTATCTGACTCTCTCCATGCCATAAATGCTTGTCTGCTACAGCCTACAAAAGAATAAAATTCTAGATGGTGTTATACTAAACTACAGTTCTGATGAGTCAAGAAAATTTGGCAAATACCCCTCCACCAACAAATCTGCTGCTAGGAATAAGAAAAAAGGGAATAGCAAACAGGAAAACTCCGTGTGTAGTCTCAAGTCTCTTGCTGTGATACATCTTTCTGACTTGGATGCCTTGACTAGTTAGATTGTATCTTTCTGCTCTTTTGGGTCTGATAAAACATGAAACCTTAAGGCCTAGTCCTCCTAAGGCTAAACCTCTATGATATAGGTTGGGATCAACGATTATGTGGACTGGTTTTCGTGTGACTTATGCTGATTTTTTTTTTTTTTTTTTTCTGTAATCTTTGAGATAATGTCTGCCATTGGTTGCCATTGGTAGGTTACCCATAAGTAGGTGACAATTGGATAAAATGGAAGAACAAGATCAAATCCAACCCCCTCGTTTCGAGCACCACCACCACCACCGAGGTATCTCTCCCCCTCTCTCAAATATTTGTTGCATATTATAGCATAAAGGGAGACACATAGACTAGTATTTGTTGTAAATGTTTGTTTGCATGGTAGTAATTGTTTTCTATTTTGATTTTTAGAATGCAATCTTTGGATGACATAGCAGTATCACCGTCACCATCCCAACCGTGTCAATCATCTGTGAATTCTTGTCAAGAAATTGACAGTCCTCCCGTTAAAAAAGAAGTGATACCGAAAATAGGCCAAGAATTTCTCAAATTAGATGACGTTTTGGAATTTTACAACGAGTATGCTAGACAAGTTGGATTTAGTGTCCGAATCAATTCTAGTCGGTTAGGTGAGAATGGTAAAGTAATGAGGAAGGAGTACGTTTGTTTTAAAGAAGGGGAGAGGAAAAATTCTAAGGCCACTAAACGGCGTCGGGGTTTAACTAGAGAGAAATGTGGTGCAAAACTTGCTGTTGTGAGGTGCAAAGCTTGCTGTTGTGAGATGCAAAACTTGCTGTTGTGAGAAAAGGTGAAGTGTTTGTTGTATCAAAATTTGTCGAGGGTCATAACCATGAGCTTACAACGCCAAGAAAGGTTCATTTGTTAAAATCTCATCGCCGAGTATCAGCCGCACAAAAAGCTTTAACGCAACAATTATCTGCTGCTAATGTACCAACGTGCCAACAAATGAGTATTTTTGAGTTGCAAGCGGGGGGTATTGAAAATGTTGGTTTTTTACCACGAGATCTTTACAATGATAAAAGAGATAGGAAGAATGTAGTACATGGTCATGACGCGAACATGTTGTATGAGCATTTCGAGATGGAACAACAAAAGAATCCGGGCTTTAGGTTCACATTCGAGAAAGATGACAAGGATAGAATGACTCATTGTTTTTGGGCTGATGGGACCTCTAGAAAGTCATATCAATATTTTGGGGACGTGGTAGTCTTTGGTACTACGTACTACACAAACAAGTATTCATTGATATTTGCACCTATATTGGGGGTCAACCACCATAGGCAAACAACACTTCTTGGGTGTGCGTTCTTGAGTGATGAAAAACTGATTCGTTTGTGTGGCTCTTCAATGAATGGTTAAAAGCGATGCCAGGTGGACCACCCAAGATGATCATAACTGATCAAGATCCGGCGATGACAAGAGCAATTACTTCTGCTCTTCCAAATACGTTTCATCGATATTGTATTTGGCACATTGTGAGCAAATTTCCTCTTAAATTGGGTGCACTATCATATAAGGAACATTATGATGAGTTGAAGAATTGTATATGGAATTCTCAAACACCTGGAGAGTTCGATGCAAGATGGACAACTATTGTAGGAAACTGGAACTTGTCTAGTAATGAATGGTTGCAGGACATGTATGAAATTTGTGATAGATGGGTTCCCGCATATACGAACCACATGTTTTCTGCTCATATGACTAGTAGTCAATGGGCTGAAATTTCTCATTCATTTTTCAAGAGGTATGTGTCCAAAGAAAATTCAATGATGGATTTTGTGACGCGATTCAATAGGGCACTTGCCAAAGTCCGACATAATGAATTGGATTTGGACCATAAAGATGTAAATGAGAAGCCTCTGTTGAAAACCTCGTGGGCAATGGAATAGAAAATGAGTGAAATATATACATGGAGCATATTTGAGAGGTTTCAAGTGGAAATCTTTCAAATTAATGCGCATGTGGTAACGTTGATACGCGAGAATGAACATCGGTGTTTGTGGAATGTTCAGAGAGAAGAATTGGAAGGTGGGAGAATTCGTGAGATTTCGGTTGACAAGTCATCGAACCGTGTTAGTTGTAGCTGTAAGATGTTTGAATTCGATGGAATTCCTTGTCGGCACCTGTTGGTGTACCTGTTTAGAATGCAAATTAGGGAACTCCCTACTGAATACATCTTGCAGAGGTGGACGAAGTCAGCAAAAGCGGGTAGGGTGATGGACGACTTAGGTAGTGGTGTGAGAGAAATATGTAACAGTTCACTTCTTGTGAGGCGACAAGGGCTCTTCCAACTTGCTTGTACAGTTATCGATGATGCTGTATTGGATGAAGAAGAAAGTGAAGTTTTGCAAGAAGCTTTGGAATCTGTTCAAAAGAAGATTGCATTGATGAGGATTTCTCGGACAGATGGTGGTACAAGTCGTATCCAAGTGCCTCTTTCTCTCGGAAGCCGAGTACGAGTCGTATCCAAGTAGCTAGATTTGAAGGTGACGCAGCGACAAGATGATAAAAAGAGTTTCTGCCTTTCTTTTCAAAGATTCAAAAGGAATGGCTATTTTTTGGGTCACCATTGGAATGTGGATTCTTGAAGTATTATTGAGGAGAATCGGCCCCCTTTTGAGAGCTGTCACAGTTTTAGAATAAAAAGAGTTGAGGGGGAGGTCTGTGTCTGAGGTTTTGGATTTGGAATATTCTTTGATGGATGTACTAGTGCAGATCGAAATATTCTCATAACCCTTACCAAAATGATGCACAAGATTGCTGTTAAAGAATCAATATTGCAGTTTCACACTTCCACTTAAGACAAGTAGGAAAAAACTGTCCAAAGAACAAATAAGTAAAGATTAACTTGCACGAAAGTTTTTTTTAATGGCATAGATTAACTTGCACGAAAGTTTTTTTTGGATTATTTTTTCTACTGCAATCTGCATATCATATGATTTATACAAGCAAATGAAGACCCAAACAGCTTAAAGTCCATAGCCATACCAAACAAAAAAAAAATACAAACGAATACAAGTAAATTCATTTAGACCTAAGGTTTTAAACTACCGGTTACAACAAATACTAACGAATACAAATTACATTCACTTAAGAAGTGCAATGATAGCCACTACCAAGGCTAGCCCACTTAAGAATTGACAGACAATCAGCTTGTGCTTTAAATTAGCCACGGTGACTTCAACGACTTCAACATGTGCATCATTATTTACTAATTTCACCTCAGGTGCAACATGTGGGTTGGGTTCATGACACCCAATTTGATAGCACCACTTCCAGTACCCACATTTTTCTTTATCCTTGTTATCCTTTGGACACCTATAGTAGAGCCTTCCAGGATTCTCACTTGACTCTGAAATATGCACAACAGCTCTCAACCCACACCAACATTTCTTGTTTTCAAATGTAGGCTGACGAGATTGAATGGTACTCCATCTGCTTGAACTGGACATGACTGTTTGAACACAATTACTGCACACACTGACACAATGTCTACACACGCCCACACAAATGTCCAACACAGCTAAAAAGTACAAGTAATATAAAAAATTGAGAGCGGTAGTTTTGGCTCAGAAAATTTTCATCATAGCCAAATAAAGTGGCTCAAATAAATGAAATGTTCAAGACACCACTTTTTGAAGGCACTTAGGCGGCAACATTAGTTGCCAAGCTGACCATCTAATGTTTCCAAGCCTTAGTACACATTATATATATACAGTTCTTTTCATATCCGGTCGCCCGGATTTTAGTATGGTCCGGATTCTATTATTTTATTCCCCCCCCTTAGCCCCTTTTCCCATTCTGTTTCGGCCAGAGAAGAGAAAAAGGAGGCAACTGTATACGAACAACCCAAGCTGAGAACAAAGACAACGAACGATAGGCGGTTTTGGCTCAGAAAATTTTCATCATAGCCAAATAAAGTGGCTCAGATAAATGAAATGTTCACGATTCCACATTTTTAAGGCACTAATGCGGTAGCATTAGTTGCCAATTGACCATCTAATGTTTCCAGGCCTAAGTACACATTGCATATTAATTTATCGTCATAGCCATCAAATAGGGGCAAAAAAATCTGGAAATAGGGCCAAACTCATAGAAAATCCGAACCATAATAAAATCCAGGCGACCGAATATGAACAGAATTGTATATCTATATATACAGATCATTCAGAACCGAATGATACGCTGATAACACCAAACAAACCCCACTTCAAAATTCTCTGGCCAAAATCAGTATAAGTCACACACGAAAACCAGTCCAAATAGCAACTGATCATGAGAAAATCCAACGGATCAGACACAAATCCGGACCATACAACCCCAAATCGAATATCATATATATAACCCCCAGTAGAAATCAGCCATTCCGAGATCGAAAGAAATCACCACACAAACAAATCACAGAAATCAGCCCCTATTCTTCATTTAGGGTTTCGAAAATCGAAGATATACTGTTAGGGTTTTGAAATTCATAGATACCGAGAGAGAGAGAGAGAGAGAGAGAGAGAGAGAGAGAGAGAGAATAAGAGAGAGAGACCTTAGGGCTGATCGTAGCGTCGCTCTGATCGTTCGTCGTCGGCCATCCCGAGATCGATCGAAACCACACAACAAATCACAAAAATCAGTTCGAAAATCACATGAACGAGTGAGAGAGAAAGAGCGAGAGAGAGACCATCTAGCGCAAAGAGAGAGATAGAGAGAGACCTTCTAGTGCTGACGTTCGTCGTCTTCGTCTGAACTTGGGTTGTTCGAAAGTCGCCTCCGTTTCTCTTCTCTTGCCGAAACAGAATGGGAAAGGGGGCTAAGTGGGGGGGGGGGGGAATAAAATAATAATATCCGGATAATAATAAAATCGGGGCGACCGGATATGAAAAGAACTATATATATATATATTAGACAATTAATTAGACACCTAAAAAAAAACCTCATAGTTTCCGATCAAATTTTGATGATTTGAGCCTCTCAATGTGATCAGAACGTGATTTTAAGGGTACCTGCGAGAAATTAGCAAAAAAATGACCGGAAAAGACTTTATCTGAGTAGTTTTTAGCTTAGATTAATGAACGGTTTGATTAAAAACTACTCAAAATAAGCACTTCCCAGTCATGTGTTTTGCTAATTTCTTGAAGGCACCGTTCATTTTGCACACATTGAACGATTCGGATCATAAAAATTTGATCGAGAACTATGAGATTAAGATTTGGGGTGTTTTTTTGGATATCTATATATATATATATATATATATATATATATATGCGCACACACACACACACAGAGTCCGGATCAGTCAGGGCGAACTGATCGGAGCTTAGGCCCGGACTTCTCCCACAGCTGTCGGATTGTGTTTTCGATGGTCCGGATTTTAATGAAACTTTTCTGGGGAAAAGTTAATATATATATATACCTGCTCCGGACTATATATATACACACACACATACATATATATACGGGGCGGTTCCGGGGATATTTAAAAAAATATCTCATAGTTCCCAATCAAATTTTGATGATCTGAGTTGATCAATGTGATTAGAACGTGATTTTAAGGGTACTCGCGAGAAATCAACAAAAAAAAATGACCGGAAATGGCTTCAGATTTTATGAACGGTTCAATTAAAAACTGCTCAAAACAAGCACTTCCCGGTATTTACAACATTTTTGTTTGCACAACCCTTTATTTTCTCCATTGCCTCACTTTCTTTGTGAATGGATGGTGCTGCTGAGTACAGTATCCCCCTGGTCTTCATAACTCCAGCAGCAGGACTGCTTTCTGATCTTCCTGCACCTCATTTCTCTTTGGATTTGAGGATGGACATCGAAGAAAGTTTTTTTTATCTTTTCCTTCTTCTCTTGTTCTCTATCCCCTAAGGAAGAGTTTACTACTTGATTTTTTTCTTTATCTTTATGGAGTGCGAACTATTGCTAGTTTTGGTTTCGAATGTGGATTATACTCTATTTGAATACATTTTCTTGGACATGCTTCTAAGAGTACCAGTTCTTTATTTGGATGCATATTCTTTAGTCCAGTTTTGAAAGCTTCGCTTCAATGACCATCATGTCACAAGGAGATGAGAGATGATAGTAGCATGATTTTGTAAGCATTTTCATCTCGTCAAGATGGAAGACAAGTGATTGACAGACTTTGTTTTACCATGTTGAATTTTGAATCTTCAACAATAGACATTAGGATGATCACCTGATGTGATATTTAACCTGTTTCGCTGCAAGATGCATCATTTTTGGTAAACTTTCTTGTACAACTGTGACTTTTATGACACTGTGTTCAGGAGAATTGGCACCCTTCTGAGGTGTTTTGTATGGTCTTTGTCACTGCATATTCTTATTCATGAGAAATTTTGTTGCTTGCTAAGAGAAGTATCATTTCCCTTCTATCCTTGTTATTCCCCTTCTTTATTTAACTTTGCAATGCTTCTTATCCTCTAGGAAAGTGAAGAGATTTCACCTAATTTCAAGTGGTGGTTTCATCTAAAGCTTCTTAGAGCATCAACATCAGCCTCAGTATATTTTGGACCAAATTATACATAAGAAGTCACTTTTGTATTTTTATTTGGTAAAGTGTTATATTTTCATACTGGATATATTCTGAAGGCCATATTTGTAATGGCTCTGTTTTTATTTTATTTTTGATTTATTGACATAGTATCCTTGTCTAGATTGGCCTTGATTTTATCCCAGAGGGAGTTGTTGGTAAGAAAGAACTAGGAACAACAGTACGAAGACATGGGAGATTCCGTGGAAGTAGAGAAATGCACTGCACCGAGTTTGGGGTAAAGAGTACGAGTGGGAAGAATAGGCATCATGGAGAAGTAAGGGAACATCAAGTTCCAAATTCGATAAGGGTACATAGAGAAGAGGGAGGGGCATCCAACCAAATGTTGAATGACAGAGAAGAAAAGAAAAAATAAGTAAAACGACCCAAAAAATAACCTAAGCATTCATGTCTCCTCTTGGAAACAGACCCATCTCCCAACAACCTGAACAAGCCAAATGCCCACCCACTGTGAATATATATTTTGTATCTTGAATATATATTCTGTATCTTCTTGTAATCAAATCATAGCATAATCATAGGGTAATCATATTGTAATCAAATCATAGCATAATCATAGGGTAATCATATCGTAATCAAATCTTGTAACCTTCCTTTCTTAGGCGTAGCTTTTCTCTATTTAAAGGTGTACTCACCTCATTGTAATTCATTCAGAAATAAGATCAGTATTTTCAGTCTCTGTTTCTCTGTTTTCTATCATGGTATCAGAGCAGGTTCCGAAACCCTGTTTTTTTTTTTTCGATCAGCCTTCTATCCTCAGATATCTCTCTCTCTGTCAGCTACTATCGATCCCTCTCTCTCTATTTTTCAGCAGCCCGAATCACAAGAAACACCCACAGCAGACCCAACCCTCTCCAACCGCCGGTGACCTACCCACACTTCGACAACCTCCAGCAGCACTCGCCGACACTGTAGCAGCTCCGGCAACCTCTGTTACAGCTCCGACGAACCAGTCTAAGGCAGATTGGTACTCCGGTATTCTGTTTTCTTTTCTGTTTTTGACTGTGTTTCTCTGTTAGCATCATGTCTGGCGATAAAAATCAGGCTATTAGTGTTCGTTTGACCGGTAACAACTACTCCTACTGGGCTCATGTGATGAAAAATTTTGTTGTTGGTAAAGAAATGTGGGGATACGTAGACGGTTCTACACTACCTCCTTGTGATCCAAAAGACCCAGGGTATGCCACTGCCTTGGGAAAATGGAACACAGGGAATGCACAGATTTTGACTTGGTTTCACAACTCCGTAGAACCAAGTATTGGCATGAATTTTTCGAAATATAACACAGCAAAGAAAGTTTGGGATTATCTACAAGCTCTGTATCTTGAATCAAATTTTGCTAAACGATATGAGCTTGAAATGTCCATCCGAAATACCACCCAAAACAATAAATCGATTCAAGAATTTTATAACGAAATGACTACATATTGGGATCAGTTAGCTCTCATGGAACCTTCAGATTCGCGGCTACTTGATAGTTATGTCAGATTTTGTGAGGAGCTACGACTTGTTCAGTTTCTCATGGCCCTTCGGACTCAGTTTGAGCCTCTTCGTGGGGCTATCTTGCATCGGTCTCCATTGCCCTCAGTAGATGGTGCTGTTCATGAGCTTATCGCTGAGGAAACGAGGTTCAAAGTGGCTAATCTTGCACCTCCCTCACAGTCTGTCTTTGCTGCTCCATCTGGTCAATATCTGGCCCATCACTCGCCCACTTCAGCATCTCATCCTGTCCAATTTGCGGCCAAACCACCATTTGCTCCATCTGGTCAGTATCCGGCACATCACTCGCCCACTCCAGCATTTCATCCTGTCCAATTTGCAGCCAAGCCAAGGCCTCAAATTCCTGAAGATGAGTGTAACTATTGCCATCAAAAGGGTCATTGGAAGCATCACTGCCCTAACCGTCCTAAGCCAAAGGGACGAAATGTTACTCAGTCGACTGGTTCTCACGCCCCACATCAGTCTCGGGCACCACAACAATATCCTCGCCCTCCTACAGCCTTGGCAACACCGGTCTCCAGTAGTGCACCTCCAGAGTTTGATTATGAGCAATTTCAGCAGTATCAGGCTTACATAGAAGCCATTCGAGGGGGTTCCCTTCAAGCTTCTGCCATGACTACCACTCACTCAGGTTTGCGTGGTTCTCCCACCTCAGGTATCCAACCCACCACTTGGATCTTTGATTATGGTTCTTCTCACCATATGACTCCCGATCTGTCTCTTCTTAGTAATTGTGTGCCACCTGCTTTTCCTATTAGTATTGCCACAGCCAATGGTTCTCCCATGCATGTTACTTCTATTGGTTCCATTCTATCTTCTACTGCACCGTCACTATCTATTCCTAATGTCTTTTATGTTCCTCAGTTGTCTTTGAGCCTACTTTCAATCAGCCAATTATCCGACTCTGGTTTTGATGTTGTTTTCTCTTCCTCTGGTTGTGTTGTGCAGGATCGGGATTCCAAGAAGCAGATTGGGGCAGGCCGTAGAGTTGGTGATCTCTATCTTTTGGAGCACTTGCATCTCCCAATAAAACCTTCTTCCACTGCTGCGTCATCTTTTTGTTTAGATCATCAGTCATCTCCATTTTATCTTTGGCATTCTAGATTAGGACATCTGTCTAGTGAGCGTCTAAAACTTTTAGTTAAGTCAGGTCATTTGGGTCATATTTCAGTCAGTGATATTTCAGAATGCAGTGGTTGTAAGTTTGCAAAAATGTCGGCTTTACCTTTTAATAAAAGTACTTCTGTTTCTACTACGCCTTTTCAGCTTGTTCATACTGATTTATGGGGCCCTTCTCCGGTTGCTACTAAAGGTGGTTTTGTCTATTATGTTTCTTTTGTGGATGACTTTAGTCGGTATACTTGGGTTTATTTAATGACACACAAATCTGAGTTTTTTACGATTTATAAGAATTTCCATGCCATGGTTCAAAATCAATTTTCTACATCGGTTAAAATTCTTCGGTCTGACTTGGGTGGGGAATATTCACTCTCAGAGTTTCATAAATTCCTGGATTCGCTTGGGACTATACACCAATCGTCTTGCACTGACACTCTTGCCCAAAATGGTAGAGCTGAAAGAAAACATCGTCACCTTCTTAATACTGCTCGGTCTCTACTTCTGTCTTCCTCCGTCCCGTCGTGTTACTGGGGAGAAGCTGTTCTCACTGCAGCCTATCTCCTGAATCGGATGCCCACCCCTCTTCTCTCTGGTAGCTCTCCTTATGAGCGGCTTTATGGTCAGGCTCCTAATTACTCTCTTCTTCGAGTGTTTGGTTCTACTTGTTTTGTTCTCCTCCCCAAGAAAGACCGCACTAAGCTCAGCGCCCGCTGTGTCTTAGGTGTTTTTTTGGGGATATGGCATTAATCAAAAAGGGTATCGGTGTTATGATCCTGTGTCCAAAAAGCTTTATGTTTCAAGGCATGTTGTCTTCTTAGAGCGTCTTCCCTATTTTACTCTTCCTCCTCGCACTGCTCCTGTAGCCAAAGAAGACTTGATCCATATTGACCCCTTTCCTATGGATATGGATGTGCCTCTCGAAGAGTACACCTCCACTCTTGAGGTATCTGATATTTCTACAGCCCCCTCAGCATCACCTCTTCGTGCCCCGATCACCCAGGTCTACACCCGCCGTCCAACTTCTACAACTGCTCCTCAATCTGCCTCCACGGATCCTGATCCGCCTGCCCGCCGGTATCCCGTCCGCGACAATCGTCAACCACCGGTAAAATATGGCTTTACTAATACCTGTTTCTCATCCTCTTATCAATCATTCCTTTCCCGCATTCACACTTATTTTGAGCCTAGGTCCTATAAAGAAGCTTGCAATGATCCCAATTGGGTGGCTGCCATGCAAGCTGAACTTACTGCTCTTGCTCACAATCAGACTTGGGAGTTGGTTTCTCTTCCGGATGGTAAGAATTTAATCGGTTGCAAATGGGTCTACAAGGTTAAGACTCATTCTGATGGTTCTTTAGAACGGTATAAAGCCCGCCTAGTTGCTAAAGGATTTTCTCAGGAGTATGGGATTGATTACGAGGAAACTTTTGCCCCTGTTGCCAAAATGACCACTGTTCGCACCTTGATCTCAGTGGCCGCAGTGCATCAGTGGCCTCTTTCTCAGTTGGATGTAAAGAATGCTTTTCTTAATGGCAATCTCTCTGAAGAGGTTTATATGCGGCCTCCTCCTGGCTTCTCTCATCCTTCCGGTATGGTTTGTCGCTTGCGTCGTGCTCTCTATGGCTTGAAACAGTCCCCTCGCGCTTGGTATTCCCGCTTCCAGGATGTTGTTCTTCAGATTGGCTTCACACCTAGCATGCATGACTCTGCTCTATTTCTCCGTCGCACCTCTCATGGCCTAGTACTTCTCTTACTTTATGTTGATGACATGATCATCACTGGTTCTGATTCTGCTGCTATTGCTGAAGTTAAAAGTCATCTCTTCCGTGAGTTCGAAATGAAAGACTTGGGCCCGCTACGTTATTTCCTTGGTATTGAAGTTGCTTCCTCTCCTCAGGGGTATCTTTTGGGACAGTCCAAGTATGTTACTGATATCCTTCACCGTGCTCATCTCACAGATACAAAGACTGTTGATACTCCCCTTGAACTTCATGCCAAGTTCTCTGCCTCTGATGGTGTCCCCCTTGAGGATCCTACGGAGTATCGCGAATTGGTGGGCTGCTTGGTTTATCTTACGGTTACTCGGCCAGATATTTCTTATGCAGTTCACATTGTTAGCCAGTTTGTCTCTGCTCCTCGGACTACGCATTGGGCTGCCCTCTTACGTATTCTCCGTTATCTTCGTGGTACCCTTCATCAGTGCCTTCTGATTTCGTCTACATCAAGCTTAACCCTCCATGCTTATGCTGATGCTGATTGGGCAGGTGATGTCAATGACCGCAAATCTACCTCTGGCCTTTGTGTTTTTCTAGGTGATTCTCTTATCTCCTGGAAAAGCAAAAAGCAATCTGTTGTTGCTCGCTCTACCGCGGAAGCTGAATATCGTGCCATGGCCCATGCTACCTCTGAAATCGTCTGGCTTCGCTGGCTTATTTCCGATATGGGGGTCTCTGTTACTACTCCTACGCCTCTTTACTGCGACAATAAGAGTGCTATTCAGCTTGCCCACAACTCGGCCTTCCATGAGCGCACGAAGCACATTGAGATTGATTGTCATTTCATACGCCAGCATCTCCAGTCTGGCACCATTGCTTTACCCTTCGTCTCCTCCACATTGCAGCTGGCAGATTTCTTCACGAAGACTCATACTGCTGCTCGTTTCCGCTTTCTCCTTGACAAACTCTCGGTGCTCTCTGCCCTCGCACCTTGAGTTTGAGGGGGGGTGTGAATATATATTCTGTATCTTGAATATATATTCTGTATCTTCTTGTAATCAAATCATAGCATAATCATAGGGTAATCATATCGTAATCAAATCATAGCATAATCATAGGGTAATCATATCGTAATCAAATCTTGTAACCTTCCTTTCTTAGGCGTAGCTTTTCTCTATTTAAAGGTGTACTCACCTCATTGTAATTCATTCAGAAATAAGATCAGTATTTTCAGTCTCTGTTTCTCTGTTTTCTATCACCCACCTGAAACAACCAACTCCTAACCACCTCAACCCCTCAGTCGACCCAACACCTGATGACCTCAATGGACTTGCCCAACTCCAACAAAACACCTTTGGTGGGACCAGAAAACCACCTTTGTCCTCAACGACCTCACCAGACTAGCTTCTAACTCCCGTGGCGGCAAAGAAAACCACCTTTGTCATCTAACGACTGCACTGGACTCGCCCCGACGCCAACATTTAACCTCTGGTGGTGGCAAAAAAACCACCGTTTTCTTCCGACAACCTCACCAGACCCATCCCACCACGGCCACCACCAACATTCAACCGACAACCTTTGTCAACCAACAACCTCACAGGACTTGTCCTTCCACCAACAAGGTTCCTCCAGCGGAGGCCAAAATGGCAACCTTCTTCTTCCGACGACCTCTCCGGGCTTCCCCTAAATCCACAAACTTCCTCCAATGGTGGCCAAAGATCCACCTTCGTCTTCCGACAGCCTCACCGGAATCGCCCTTCCACCAATGGGATCCAAGCTTACTTGAAATAGAAAAGAGAGGGAGTGTAACGGCTCTATTTGAACGTTTTTTTTGGAATGATCTTATTTTGGTAAGTTGGAACAACTATATTCCAGTGGTCATATTTGCAAGGGCTATGAATATGATTTTAAATTTGGTGGTTTGGTTTTCATTGTGGTCATTCCAAATTTCATGTTTGTTTGTACTTTGGAATGTTTAATGTTTGAATTTTAGTATTTGTGTGTTCATTTTTTATTTGCCACATAAAGGAAACTTATTTGGGAACTTGATCCATTTTATAAAATGAGCAAAAGAAATGTGAACTATTAAATATTCCAGCATGGTTAATCCATTGGGAAACCATTTAAATAATAAATGGCGTGTGAATAGTCCCTCGTCTGAAATGATGAGGAACTGTAGCAATGGCATTTTTGCAGCGACATGGAAGCGAGCCTCACACAACTCAATATTGGAGGCTTTCCTCTCTTCTAGAGATCCTGATACGGATGCTCTTATCCTTGTCTTCTGGTGCACTTTGGGTTAATTTGCTCGTCCTTTTTTAGGTCTCCTGAACCGATTTTTATGGATGCAAGAATTCTATCCCCTTGGTGGTGACGAATTATTACTGTTCAAAACGTCAATAAGCTTCATTGATCATCTGCAAGAATTCCTTGGAGCTCTCCTTACTACTTGTACGTTGGTCATTCCTCCTTTCAATGAGCTCAAAGAAAATAGTTTTTATGTGCACGACTTTCTCCAGGTATAGTTAAAAAAACTGAAACTATATGGGATGGTTCCTGAGTTTATCTACTGCTAAATGTAAGCCAGAAGAATGTCTGGCTTATGAAAATAAAACATGAGAATCCTATGTTGGTCAGAATTTAGATCACTCCTTAACTAGACGTTATATATATTTTTTGGTTTAAGATAAAGAGACGTTCCTGATTAATTTCTTCTTGGTTTTGCAGGCTTACACTATAAATAGACTTATTGCTGTCCCATCACTCATGAGGGTGATTCTTCCTGCTTTGGATAGCCCCTATAATATCAGAGTTCAAAGTTCCTTGAAAACTTTAGTGCTGAGTGGAGAAGTTTTCCCTATTTCCTTATGGGAAAACCGGAAATGCTTTACAAGTTGTTACCAAAGACTACAATCTTGAATTTATATGGGTCTACAGAGGTTAGAAACTTGCTTTCTTATGTTTAACTTTGCAGACAACTATGACGTTTCCATAAGATTAGAATCCAATGACGTAACCTTTCTTACCTTGCATCTGGACTCATATTTTGTTCATACACACATCCCTCACGTACGTCGCAACGGCTTCAAAACAGGGTCTTACTTTGTCTTTCTCTTAATACGTCATTAGATTTGGTGATTTTTCATCCCCATTTGCTACGGGTAAGAAAGGACAAAATTCTATATCTTCTTTTTGTACGAGAACTTAGCAGCTCTGTGTTTGCGGTACTGAGTATCGGACATGCATTGTGGTACATTGAATGTTTGTTTCTATTTTCATCCTTTTACCTTTTTTACGGTTTCTTCTTTATGTTTTTGTGAGAATATGCTAAAATGTAGCCCTTGTGCATCTCCTTTTGTACTAATATGCAGTCTATGCTTCCTGGTAATAGTTACTGCTAGCACCTCATTTTCAAAGGCTAATGAACCAACATTTTATGAAGGTGTCCGGTGATTGTTCCTATTTTGATTGCAAGAGGCTGCTATCGATTTTGGAGAATGAAGCACTGGACAGTGTTCCTATTGGCATGCCTATGTCAAATTGCGATTTAGTTCTTGTAGGTGAGGAGTCTCCCATGCAAGGAGAAATATATGTAGGTGGACTCTGCACTGCTAAAGGATACTACTGTGATTTTTCTGCTTCATCCCAGGAATTTGTGAAGTCGCCTATATGCTCTTCTTCTGGTTGTTTTGTCAGTGACTAGAAATGTCAACACTATTTTAAAACTGGTGACTTTGCTAGATTACTACACAGTGGTGACTTGGTTTTTATGGGGAGAAAAGACCGCACTCTAAAAGTTAATGGGCAGCGGATTGCATTAGAGGAAGTTGAAAGTACATTACTGGGATACCCTGGTGTAGTTGATGCTACTGTGGTTTCTCGTAGAGGTCAAGTAGAAGTGGCACTTCTGGAGGCTCATTTAGTAATGAAACAAAAGGATGTATGTAGTGAAATTTTGAGAGCTTCTATTAGGAGTTGGATGCTTGACAAACTTCCCTTAGCAATGATTCCTAGTTATTTCTTTTTTTTTGGAGTCGTTTCCGGCGACTTCCTCCGGGAAAGTAGATTATGCCCAGTTGGCCTGTATGACATCTTCCATAAAGCTTGATCCCGGCGAGTTTGATAATATCCATAGTACTGAACCCTTACAAGTTATCAAGAATGCCTTTTGTGATGCTTTGATGGTTGAAATGGTGTCCGATGATGATGACTTCTTTAAAATGGGCGGAAATTCCATCTCAGCAGCACATGTTTCTCATAGTTTAGAGATGGATATGAGGTTGCTTTATATCTTTCCTAGTCCAATGAAGCTTCAAATGGCACTTATGGGAAAGGAAGGTTTGCGTGCTATTAATGGAAGAGCTGATGCTAATTTGGCTCATGAAGAGAGTCTTTTGTCAAATTTGAAGTCACCTAGTCTTCATAGCTTTAGGCCACGTGGAAGGATTCTGAGACTCTGCGACAAGAGTGACAATTTTTCTGGAAAGCGGCAGAAGGTGGATCCAGATTACTATAGAAGCTCTATGAAGATTAGTCTTGGAGATGGTTATCCATGGGACTGCAACCCATTCCAGGTTCCATGTTCATTTAGCCGTTGCAACAAATTAATTTATGAAGGATCACATGAGGGGAAAGATTTATGTCAAAAATTCAATGAAGTGGAAATTCCGAGGAACAAAAGAGTTGATATGAAAGAAGTATGGAAAGTACACATGGAATCTTGCATTGATGCATCACCACTTGTTGTGTTCAAAGATCAGGATGTTTTTGTTTTCATTGGCTCTCACTCCTTCAAATTTCTTTGTATCAATGCCAAAAGTGGTGTTGTCCAATGGGAGACTAAACTAGAAGGACGGATAGAATGTTCGGCTGCAATCATTGGTGATTTTTCTCAGGTTGTCGTCGGATGTTACCAAGGGATCATCTATTTTATTTATCTTCTTAGTGGCAGCATCTGTTGGCATTTCCAAACATGTGGTGAGGTAAAGTGTCAGCCCGTGGTTGATGAGTGCAGGAACTTGGTCTGGTGTGGATCGCATGACTGTAATCTTTATGCTCTGGATTATAGAAGTTACTGCTGTGTTTATAAGCTTTCGTGTGGTGGCAGCATCTATGGTTCACCTGTAATTGATGAGGTCTGTCTTGACAAGCTTTCGTGTGGTGGCAGCATCTATGGTTCACCTGTAATTGATGAGGTCTGTCTGGACAAGCTTTCGTGTGGTGGCAGCATCTATGGTTCACCTGTAATTGATGAGGTCTGTCTTGACAAACCTTCATTGTTAATTTCTTAGTCATTCTTGTCCCTCATTCAAATCACTTGGCTGACTCTAGCTATAGCCACACAAATGATTGATTTTGCAATTTATGGCATATTTTATCCTGGAAAGTGTTGAAAAAGTGAAATCTAGGGATCATATTCATTAATGATGCCGCCGGCAACACAGCAACTTTAATCTACTCCATAGTCCTTGCTTCGTTCTGGGTAGAATCGAAATTCTGGGTACATAGCATTTCTTATATACATAATGATGAGGATTGTTGTGTCTAGCCAAAGAGCAAGTTCAAGAAATGACTTGCGGTTCTATAACTAATTGCATTTAAATGCAGGTTCGCAACACACTTTACGTGGCATCCACTAGTGGCCATGTTACAGCAATATCCATAAAGGCTATGCCATTCAGTGAACTGTGGTTGCGTGAGTTGGAAGCACCAGTTTTTGGGTCCCTCTCCATCTATTCCCAGACCGGAAATGTCCTCTGTTGCTTGGTGGATGGGCATGTTATTGCACTGGATGCAGGTGGGTCCACTATTTGAAAGGTAAAAACTGGTGGCCCAATATTTGCTGGACCCTGCACATCTTATGCACTACCCTCTCAAGCACTGATATGTTCGAGAGATGGAAGGATTTATTCATTTGAATTGGAAAAGGGTGGTCTACTCTGGGAACACAGTCTTGGAGACCCAATTACTTCGTCTGCTTATGTGGATGAAAACTTGCAGTTGGTATCCAACTTCTCGCACCTTTCAGATAGGTAATTATACTAAGCTAAGGATGTTAATGTTTAATGGAGGTATTTAAGGATGGAAAGACTAAGGTAAAAGGAAGAGAAAAGACAAATATAAAAGATATTTAAGCGAATCATAATCATTTTCTTTGTTTCCTACCATTTTCCTTTTTCTGAGTGTATCCTCCACAGATCCGCAATCCAATCATGGATTGAGGGGATAAACTTGTTTCGATGTTTTTATTATTTTGGGAACATTGATCCACTATGTCTTTCAGGTTAATCTGTGTGTGTACGAGTAGTGGGAGTGTCTATGTGCTCCGTATCCCCTCAGATTCTGATGGAGCGCTAAGCCAACTGAGTGAAAACGTGGTGAAAGAATTTGGTAGGTTGGATCTCCAAGGCAACATTTTTTCTTCTCCTGTGATGATTGGTGGCCGGATTTTCGTCGGTTGTAGGGATGACTATATGTATTGCCTTCAGTTGAAATCTGAAGAAGTCAATGGCCTGTGATATTTTATCTTGGTACTTCGATTCCATGAAGTTGGATTGCGAATGGCAGGAAATGCGCCTGTAGTTCACCTAAATTGATGGGCGGCTGATGCTGCTTATTTGATGTAGAATGCCCAGGGTGGTTCTTGTCTACAGACTGCATGGTAAAAATATTGCCACCGGCCCTTCTCTTGAAATATTTCAAATCAGTTATTGGGAGGCTAAAGTTATCAAAGTTACATGTTTGACATTACCCATTCTGTTACCAAGCTCTCTTATGGATAGTGTGATTTCCTGCCCATACGGATATCATTCGGAGGAAAGTGGATGAAATATAAGGACTGCAAATTCCAGCACCCAACACCGCTTTAACTTTTGACTTGAGATATTCCAAGCATGTCATAGAAGTTGCAACAACCCTGTATATCGTCAAGCCTATTTTGCTTATTGTGGCTTGGTGTCAAATCATGTCGTGTTCCCTTTGCAGTGAAAACTGATTCCTTGTAAGACACCTTCTCACCTTCTCTGTCTGTTATAGTACCAATGGCAAGCGAGGTATGTATGTATTGGCCTGGGTGGCGATGTCAGACCACCCCTTTTCTACCCCCGTATACCAGATATTTATGAAATATGTAAAGGTTTATGTATGTGTATGAATACTATAGTGGCCTACTCGATGGTAAATTTGTGAAACGAGGAGAAGAAACATTTTGTTTTTCTTTGTTTTAGAGATAAGTTACTAAAAAGTTGAGCATGATTCAACATAGATAATTTTCGACTCATTAATGACGTGGCTGGGTTTCCAAGGTACTTTTCTGGTGTCTAAGATCGATACTGGGACTTGGTTTTGTTTCTATAAAACTATCCATTTAGGAGTGTTTTTTTCCCCAAGTGGCCATCTAGTAGGAGTTCAATGTTTCCGATCAGATTCATACGAAAAAACTCTTTAGAAAGGGATAGGACTTGGACGTAGGAATAATCTATGAAGCACGGACACCTCACAGGAGGTCACGTATGAAAGTCAAACAAACTCTCCGCACACATGACCTCGACTTAAATCATTGGTTTCATATTTGTTTTCCGTTCTTTTTATTTGGACACTTTAGAAACACTCAAGGACATGCTACGACACTCTTTGGAAACTCGTTGGATGAGTCAGAGGTATCAATCGTAATTTTAGGTTGCAGTTAAATGCTGGGTGGCACAACTCGAAAGTTCTAACAAGCTATGTAGCACGGATATGAGACATGGCAGTTCTAAAATAATGGGGACACATACACACATGTTTTATGTTACACTTTTGGTCTAATACTTTTTGAAGTTATATATCTTTTACCCCAAAAAAGATTTTAATATTTATAAAAAACCACCCTGCCATGTCCGCAAGTGTACCCCAGGTGTGTCCCACATGACAATGAAATTTTGATGGACACGTCACGTGACGTGTCCCATATGTATTCTTGTGTCGTTGGCATGTCGTCTGTCCTTGGAGTGTCCAACAGGGATACGGGCCATACGACAATCTCTAGAAGTGTCAATACTTAGTGAGATTACAAAATGATTCATAGTGGCCATATGCTTTAAATCTCATTATCTTAGCTGTCAAATCCTTCAAATGTACTGTATGCTTGGTGTCTATATATCTGTGAATCTATACTCGACAAAACGGAGATTTGTCAGGAATCATCTCATTCCTCCACTTCTATTGTTCTATTAACGTCTTCTTCTATGATATTCTGCCCTCTGTTGAATGATCCACTAGTTAATTTCGGCATTCTAGATTTTCTTTCAGCATTACTAATAGCCTACAAACTGTAACTCCACTGAAACTTATAGCTTCCAGAAGCTACTTCTTGGTGACCATTTTATGGTTGAATTGTTAATTTTTTTTTTGTTTTCGGTCTCCTGCAGATTATGGCTGTGTTAATCCATTTTTTTATCCTTCAACAATGCATCGTGTTCGCTGTTGCCGTGTTGGAACATTCGCGGGAATAGTTGCCGTTAAAAAAAAAAGTTCGATTTTTCTTAGTATTTCAGTACAGTGAGTAAAAGGTGCATATGCGTTTGTGTTTGAATGTGCGTGGGAATAGTTTTCTCAAGTTGGATTTTACTTGGTCTTCCAATTCAGTGAGTAAAAGGTGCATATGCGTGTGTGTGAATGTGCATGCGAGTGTGTGTTACTTTAACGTAGTTCAGTCAACATTCAATACCCATTTTCGTCCCCTTAAAAGGTACTCTTGTCGCTTCGATTTTCTCTCCCTTTTTCTTCCATTGTTCCCATAACATTTTTGAAGTGATAGGGCAATGAAGTTTCTCGTTGAGCTACTATGCACCCTACTGGTAAACTGGTCAAAATTTAGACCCGGCCTTAGGGCAAGGCCCGCGCCTAGGGCCTCCATTTTCTGGCCCAAAATTAGGCTTCAAATTTTGGATTAAGTAATATGTAGCAGTATATAATTACCAAAAAAATAAGGAATTAAAATCGTCTGTCTTGCAGACTTGCACCAACGGTAAAAACCTGAGCCTCCAAGCAAGTGGTTGAGAGTTCAAAACTTGGTACCTATGTTTAGCTTTTTATGCTAATCATTGGGGGAAAAAATCTTCCTCAAAAACCAAATCCAAAATTTTTTGAGTTTCTATCCAAACAAGGCATAGCTTTTGAGATTTGAATCTAGCAGATTGGCACAATAAGGGTCTACTAGAAATGGTACCACAAATGACGACCAATCAATGTCATATTGGTACGATACACAGACAAATCTCATATGTAGACTTTTAAAAAAAATTAGTATTCATATTTCTTAATGTTTTTTGTTATGCTTTGATTAATCATTTAATTAGCTAAAATAAACAAAAAAAATATGATGTATATATTTATATTTTCTTTCTTAATAGCCTTTTTTTTAACATACATAAAAATAGGGCCCCATGTTGCAATTTGGCATGGGGCCTACAAATGTATAGAGCCGGCTCAAGTGACTTAAGGATTGTTGAGAAGTGTGTACTGCATTTCCCAACCTCCACAAGGGAAAACTGATGCACTAAAGAACAACCATAACAGCATGAGAGAGAGAGAGAGAGAGAGAGAGAGAGAGAGAGAGAGAGAGAGAGAGAGAGGAATAATGTTTAGAAAATAAGGGGCGTGAGCATCTTGGCTTCAGTTTGCAGTCCGAAAGAATGGTCATTATGTTGTTTGAACACCACATTTTGTTTTTTTTTTCCCTTCCAGGGTATAATGTGGTGACTCTTATGCCACTATATTAAATTAAGCAGCAGCATGTAGTATTTTTTTCAAGGAATAAAAGTAAAAAGAAATGAAATCACATGTATACATTTACATTACAAGTGTGGTATCCGTATTGTGCACTTGTTTGACTCTTTAATCACACACAAATACATGAGAGAAATGGCGACAAGGAATGAATAATTTGGGAAAGTAGAAAGGGTGGAGGAAGAAAAGAATGTGAGATCAGAGAAGTGGAGAGGGTGATGTCAACCTAGTGACCGGCTCACATTTCTCTTGATTAAAGTGGGTTCCAATTTAATTTTGTAAGTTCAAAGGCCAGGGTCTCTCTTTGTTAGCAAATTTTATGATAACACATACATTTAATTGTATCTCCGTTTATTGAGTTGTAATTTATTTTTTATTTATTCCTAGAGGCCTCGTTCAGTTGCCAGGAAAGTACAGGAAAAGATGAGAAAATCAACTTTTCCATAACTTTTGTAGTGTTCAGTTGGCAGGAAAGTAGTGGGAAACATGTTTTTAAGTTTTCCTGCAAGATTTACTTTCTTGCAAAAGTGATCCGGCCAAAAGCATAGGATTTTGCATCACGGGAAAAGTTTTCTCCATTATGGGGCCAAAATAATTGGCGGGTAAGAAAAAAAGTGAATGACGCCAATACCAAAAAAAATACAAATTGGAGTAGGTTCTTGGAAAGGCACTTTGAGATTTACTTGAGCAACAATAATTTCAACTACTATAGTGCTTTCTGAGATAATTATTGTGGAAAAAGATTGGTAGTTTATTTTTTTGGAAGTATTTATTTATCTAGTCATTAGTCTTCAATTTTGTTTTGTACTAACTAATTATCAGTGAGTTTTTGTATCGGCAACTAATCAAGCAAGGTTGTTTGACATTTATTTATTTAGTTATTATCTACTTATTTTTTAAATTTCATTTGTACG
This sequence comes from Rhododendron molle, assembly GCA_025413875.1. Taxonomy (NCBI): domain Eukaryota; kingdom Viridiplantae; phylum Streptophyta; class Magnoliopsida; order Ericales; family Ericaceae; genus Rhododendron; species Rhododendron molle. The sequence goes on from CM046388.1 coordinate 40,614,846, forward strand.
GTTGATATATTATTGGAGGATGTCAATTTAAATGGGAGATTTGCATGACCATTCAGAAGAGATAGCAAATTGAATAGGCAATTGCAAGTCAATTTTTTCATTTCATGTTACGGCTTTGCATTAAATAAAATACATTTTTCGTATGTGTTAATTTTAAAAATAAGATAGACTATTATTTAGCTTTCAAAGTTATTTATATTTAAAATTAGCCATGGAAATAAAAATAAATAAGTTTCTCATAAGTGTCTTCTCCCTGCAAATGAACCACTAAACTTTAATTTTCCCGCAAAAAAATTTTGTCAAATGAACACTCACAGGAAAATAGATTTCTTTTTCTTTTACTTCATTTTACGTAACTTTTCTTGAGAATAATTTTTCAGTACAACATTCCTGACAAATGAACGGAGCCAGAGTGTTTATTTAGGAAGTGTAATGAAATCAATATATTTTGTTATTTGAGTGGTTATTGGGTAATTGATGTGGAAGGAAATGCAGGACATCAAGGGTTGTTGGGTATTTTGTACTTTTAAATATGTGGCTTATAAGGATTTTGTGGCTACCCCATACGATATAGCCGCCCAAAAGCACTCCTCCTAACCTCAGAAAACATTGAAGGGGGTCCCTGACTTGAATCTTCGCGTAAAATGAAAATCGATGGATTTGAAAGGGGTCTCTGGCTTGAATCTTGGACTAAGAAGAAAATTGATGGATTATTGGGTAACAAGCATAACTCCAAGAAATTCTTGAGTAACAAGTATAACTCCAAGAAATTCTTACAAACTTTGATTCAACTACTTGAGTTTTCTTCCGGTGGATTTTCTGGAAGTATTTCGAAAGGCTTGAGGATTCAAGGCATTCGGGAGTCAAGAATAGAGTGTGGTGAACGTGGATTCGGCAAATAAATCTTAGGACGATTTGTGAGGATTCAGAATTGTAGGATAAGTTTATTTGTAACTGCACAATAATTTATAGTGTTAGATTCATTCCCGTAGTTCTTACTCCTTCAGAGGTTATCCACGTATATCGTTGCGTCATCTATTGGTTTGCTTTCGTTTGTGTGATTGATTGTTATATTGATTGGTGGATTTTCAATTAATAATTCATACATAGCAAATCTTTATATACTTAGGCGAACTAGGGTTTTTATCAAAAATGATACTCACACAACAATCCAAACACAACAACTTACACAACCTCTCACATACATGTACTCTGAACATTATATTAAGCATAATCAATCAACTTGATTTTTGGCATAATTGTTTTCTTGAGAAACTTTACAAAATAGACCTGTTAATATCCTATAGACCCATTAAACAAATGCACCAAGCAACTTGAGGGCCTGGGGCACTAAATATAATAAAAACATCATCTTTCCATGAACTCATTTTCTACATGAACTCCCAACTATCTTCCTTGTTTTTCTTCCACAAAACGGATATTTCTCTATGGGTTCAACCGCCGCCGCCCCGCCCCCCCCCCCCCCCTCACAATAGAATGGTTGAACGGTTACTTCTAAAGTGGTACAGTTATCAAACTAATTTTTAGTACTTTTTTTATGAATGTATTCACATTAGTCTAAGGCTCCGTTTTGCCAAGGTTTTTTATTTTTTAAATACTTATTTCTCGCATTACAAGACAGGTCATTCTCTCATACAATACATCACCTTTCATTCGAAATATAAGTACACACTTATTTTAATTGGTGGAACACACCATTTAATGAAAGTCAAAACTTTTTTGTGGTGGTATTGCAAATAATGATAACCGGAAATAATTGGGAAGGACGAAGGAGCATAAGAGTGCAATGATGTAAGAATCACACACAAACTCACACAATTAGGGATACCCACAAAGCTGGAGAGTCACTCACCAAGGGAGAAAGACCCACACAATCCCCCTTTGTAAGTGTGTTAATTTGTATGTAGTTTAAGGATTTTCCATTATGATTAAAAAAAAAGTACAGTATATTTCCATGAATTATGGTACCTTGACAATTTGATCAGTTTATTTTGTAAATTAAGATGTGTTTATTGTCATGCAAAATAAAAAATTAAATAGATTGGACATTGATAAGAGCTTGATCCAAACGTATTGATCATAAAAGAAATAAGGTGCGAGACAGTGACCATGAATCTCCGAGGAAAATTATGCTTCAATTAGGTGGAATTTGACATCCTATAAAATTGATTTTTTGGTTGGATAATAGTTCAAATCTAAACCTAGAATACGACAAATCGAATCGTCAAATGAAACCACAATTAATTTCACTTTGTGTCACATGAAAGCAAGGGCGGTCCTAGGGGTGCAAGAAGGGGGCCTGTCCCGTGCACACCTTTCATAGTTTGTAATAAGTATTGTCATACTTTATGATAAATGTGACCATAAAATATACTGTAATTTTTCGAAGGGAAAATTGCAAAACCACCTCATTTTTAGCAATTTTAGCTCACTTCTTAAGTGTGGTTTTGATCAAATCACTGATGTTCACCAATTTTCGATCTAATGACTGAAATTTACGGAGGAATTCATGTCCTAATACTACATTGAAGCATCATAGGAATTGGAGCATATAGGTCTCTCTGTGTGTGTGTGTGTGTGTAACTAACCTCCCAGCTATGGCAAAACCGGAAAAGAATAATCTCTCTCTCTCTCTCTCTCTCTAAACATGTGTATAAATTCATAGCTTCCATATATATTGGACTATTCTTTCAATTGAGACGAGTAGCACAAATTATGTTCATTTGAATTGAGGGGCTTTCCATTTTATGATGTGTACGTAGTTTTAAGTACATACTGGCCTTTGCCATTTTTTCTGTTCCTTTTCTGGAGACAAAGACCCAGAAGAGTAAAGGACACAAACAAACACCAAATTTCTGTCAATCCAAAAATGTATCAAGAGAATGTTATGCGACTACCAGAAAATGGGTTTTCCCAAACAGTCCCCAATTTCACCCCTACCTTCTCCTCTATGGAAGAACTCTCCTTCCATCAAAATCCCCAACAAGAAGCATCCGCTGGCATGGAAATAGAGGAGCTTCTGCACCACATGGGTTTTGAGAGAAACACCCCCTTGACACTAGAAATGGTCCCTGAATCTAACCTTTTTCACTTACCCAATTCGTCGTTTTCGTGTCCAGACCAAGCCCAAAACTCCCCGAGCTTTCTACCCACGTTAGGATTTCTCGGGGACGTTTCGTCGAATACTCACAGTGAGTTGGATTCAAATTCTGCTAATTTCGACCCTCTATTTCATTTGAACCTTCCACCACCACAGCCCCCTTTGCTTAGGGGATTGATGTTTGAGTCTCCAATACCCAATGGGTGCTACAATATGAATACTGGTTCTTTGTTTGGTGGAGTGGTGGATAAGAGAGAAGGAAGTGGTGGTGGGTATGGATATGATAATGGAGTTTTTGAGTTCAATGGTGGGGATAGGAGTTGCAGGGGCAGGAAGAGTATTGGGAAGGGCATCAATCGACAGTTGAATACTGAGAAGCAAAGGAGAGGGCAGTTATCTGATAAGTACGAAGTTTTGAGAAATTTGGTTCCCAACCCCACCAAGGTATTCCCATCTCATTACAGGTTAAGAGCAATTTTGTTCACCCTCGCATTAGCTAAGGGTAAGTTTTTCCACATTCGATGAGGTGTGTTTCGGATGAGGTGTGTTGTGGTTTCGATTCGATAAGCAAGACTGTTTATTTTATAGACCTCTCTAAAATTCAATTTAGATGAAAATAACCCAATTTTTGCTCTATCTATTTCTAAACTCAACAAAAAGTTTTTTTGATCAAATAATATTCGATTGAGCTTAATTCTTGCATGATCTCCTAATGAATCAATTCATATAAAATAAGCGATTCTGATTACCAAATTGAAACCTACATGCGTCACCGAATGTGGGTAAAGTTACTCTCACCCAAGCAAAGGTGAACAAATTGCTCTCTTACAACTCTCTCTCTCTCTCTCTCTCTCTCTCTCACTGTTTCTTCGATCGGGAAAGAAAGCAATGAAAAAAATTGCAATAGAAATGAAAATGAAAAAGCAATGGGCGGTCTGAGAATCAAATTAGTGTTGTGAGTGTCATCTCCAAAATGAATATGAGTACATAATGATTTTCTATACAAGGTTCTTTGTATTCGTTTTTTTTGGGTACATAGCATAGCTCATATTTAATACTAACTGCTTTTGAGTATCTTACAAACTATGAGCCGAAACAAGTGTAAAGTTAGAATTTGGATTTTGGCTAAAACTTCTCAGAATAGAACAAAAAACAAACTCAAATTCTGTACTGAAGTTCAATGTCGCCAAATCATGGCCTTGCAAACCTTCAGGACAAATTTGGCACCAAACGTGGTAACTAGCTTTTGGCACAACTCATCCCCTTGATCACTCTCTCATAATGGGATCTAAAGCCTATCTAAACCGTATTGCCTTCATTGTAGAAAATACAAAAAATTGACATTTGCACCATTGGAGCTGATTGTCACATTCTTGATTATGCTAGTACTTTGGCAATGGAAGAAAGGCCAAATTTCGGCTTTGGTGTCACCATTGTAATACCAACCAGTGACGTTCTTAGTTCCTTTTCTCCTTCTCCATGTTTACATGTCACTTCCCATTTAAGGAATTCCAGAACTTGGTGATGCACTTATACATACTTAAATGTAAAGTTAGCTTTCTTTTGTTTGACATTTTCAACAATTTCTGTTTGGATGAGTACACCAAAGGCTGATAGAGCATCAGTGGTGGGAGATGCCATTGGGTACATCAAAGAGCTTCTCAGAACTGTCAATGAGCTAAAAAAGCTGGTGGAGAGGAAGAGATGCAGCATAGAGAGGATCAAAAGGCACAAGACAGAAAGTGATGGTCCCGATCATCAAGACCAGTCCTCCTACAATGGATTGAGGAGCTCATGGCTTCAGAGAAAGTTCAAAGATTCTGAGATCGATGTCCGGATTGTTGATGATGAAGTAACCATTAAATTCGCCCATCCAAAAAAGAAAATCAACTGCTTGTTGCCTGTTTCAAAAGCCCTTGATGAGCTTCAACTGGATATTCAACATGTTGGTGGTGGCCTTGTCATTGATAACTATTGTTTCCTCTTCAATAGTAAGGTGGATAATCAATCTTTTTTTTACTATTTTTGCATTGAATATCATTCTCACTTTAAATACCATCCCTTCCTATTTGTTTGTCCGATCAGAATTTTGACCAAACATAGGGTTGGTTTTTTTCTATCCTATGTACGTACACTTCATAGTTGGTGGGCTTTGATAACCATAGTAAACAATAAATCAGGAGACAGAAAACTTGTTTCGAGAACAGAAAGACGAATATTTTAAGAAAGTTGAACACATCTCAGAAGCTCTTAAAATAAGTCACAAATACTCCTTAAAAATGTGCTTCCCTTAATTTATACCTACTTTTTTTCATACAATTGTATCTTATCTTTCAACAATTTTTATTGTCTTCTGTAATGACTTGTATGGAATTTTACGCAGCATTAGCACTTTTACTAGTTACAAAGTGTTCGCGTAGTCATGGCTAATATCTTGAGATTCTAATCTTTTAGGTACCCTAGTCACTGACTCATTCGCATATCACCTATCGTTCCTCACTCCCCAATATTGTTGGACCACATTTCACATTCCTGTGGTTTTTCTATCTCGTATTTTCAAAAAGAGTTTTAACAGTGTATATCTGTGTTGGTGTTGATCATATGGCAGATATGTGAAGGTTCTTCTGTCTATGCTAGTGCTATAGCAAACAAAATACTAGAGGTTGTGGACAAACAGTACCCAGCAATTCCAACCAACTAGTAGCTGTACATTACAAGAGAAGAAGGGTTTTATGAAGTGGGTACCTTTTCCCCTCTTTAAAGGACTGATATGTCAGCTAAGTGTCAAATTTGGCAGAAGGACAAAGAATAGCTAAAGTAGCACCTACTCTGATTTTCAGGTTTTTATTTTGTGGTTTTAACTACTAGTCGTGCCAAGTGAAAATGTCTTTGCATTCCTTATCATCATAGCAGTTGTTTGCTAACACCAAAGTGATATCTTGATAATCATTAATCTACTCTCTTCTTTGGGTGGTGTATTGCTTGTTCTCAATAGATTTTTACATGTTTGGGTGTTTAAAACCCTATTTCCAAAGTCTTAGGAGTTTTTGCATAAATAAGCTCCTTGGATAATAATGAGTTTTGTCAGCATCAAACTGATCAGCTTCTTGTAGAGAAGAGGAAATGGTGTCATTTCCAATCTGTATAGAGGAGAGTGACAATCATGGGGGGGAAAAAAAAACAACTGAAGTAGCAAACGAAGGAAGAAAATGAAAGACCCAGGCTGTTAGAGTGGACGTGTTCTGGAGAATTTGAATGCATTTTGGTTGGGAGTATCTGTGTGTGTTTTGGTGTTTGTACATTGGAGGAAGATTTCGAATAGTAAAAGGTAACAATGTTTGACTGTAGTTTTTTCTCACTCGTTGGTCTTTCGGTAACCAGTTCTATAGGTTTGCATGTGTGCATCGCATTCGGAGTAAGCTGTTGGCATCTCCCTTATAGATGTCTATTCATGCTTTCTTTTCTATCTTGTAATCTTTTTCAGAATAAGCTATTGGCATCTCTCTTACAGATGCCTATTCATGCTTTCTTTTTTGTCTTGCAATTTTGCTTTAACACCAACACAATATTGCTTTTGTTGGCAATCAAAAAAAAAAAAGACCTCGACTAACTCTAAGAGGCATGGTACTTCCCTCGTCTCTTTTTTCTTCTTCCTTCTACAGTGTATGTGGAAACCTATATACGGAAAGCACTAGGAAAAGAAGAAATCAATATTTATACGTAAGATCAAAATGGTCTTGTTAACCAGGTGACAATGTTTTACATAAAAGGAAGTGAGATTCTATTGTAATATTCTGATATTCTAATAGCTGCGCAAGTAATATGATGTCCAATCTAAGTTTCCTATAACTGAGGGCATAATGGTGTCGTGCATCTTTTTTATTAAGCTTCCAGTAGTCCTCCATCAAGGCATGTGTGTCATCATTAGATTACTTCATTACCTACCATAACTGGAAGAAAATTAAAAATGGACAATAACCAAAGCACCAGGTCTACACAGGCTATGCTCGAATTTCAAAATTCAATCGTGCGAGAAATATGCCATAGCGATGAATTATAAAAGCAATTTCTTGTTACTTTGATACATGATGTGTAATTTTTAGACAATGATGCGAGGGCATGGAATTTTTATGATCTAAATGTTTTCATGCTTACCTGTCACTGGAATGGCTGCTTCCATAGCAAGTAGTTGTTGTACATGCAGCTGTCGCAGTCGTACATTGTTCCATAAACTTCCAGTTATAAATTTGCTTCTGGAAAGCGGATGTCCAGACAAAGAACGGTACACTACATAGCAAGACGAGCTCAAAACATCATCATATAGGAGTTTGAAGCCGCTCCTGCATGGAAGTTACATGTCGATAAATGTCTCGAACAAATTGGGTTTTTTAACACTTTGATATATTTGAAAACGGTAAATGTGCAAGTTGTTAATGAACTACAAGAAGTGCACATAAAGATATACACTTATTGAAATCTTCTTAGTCACACTTTACAAGAACTCTTGCTCATCTCTTAGTAGCCATGATTCTTCTGCTTAGTCCTTGATGCTGACTCTGATATCAGATGGAAGGAAGGAGAGATCAACTCTCTCTCTCTCTCTCTCTCTCTCTCTGAATACGCACATGGAAATACATCATGCCCTTATTTCTTTGTTAAGTCATCAGTTTTTGCTCCTCTAATCAGTTCCTTCAGTATGTACCCACTGGCCACTATTCTATAAATGACTAGTCAATTCGTCCAATATACTATACATATCCTTAGTTTTCCGGTGTGACTTGTCACCCCTTTGGAACTCATGAACCACCCCATCCAGTTCAATAGAACTACACCCAAGAATCTTTCTTATTGCCCTTTTTTCATTGCCTTTCTCAACTTCAACGCATTTCTCCTCTTATTTGCAGAGAAATATATGTTAGACATGAGAACATAGGTCCCATCTCTTTCAAGATCTAAGTTCTCAAGTTTTTCCATGATAATCTCGCCAAGCTCAACATTCCCATGGATCCTACAAGCTCCCAGTAACGCTCCCCAAACAAAAGCATCGGGTTCAATTGGCATATTACTAATAAACTCTTGTGCTTCATTTACCAACCCCGCACGACCCAATAGGTCAACCATGCAACCATAGTGCTCCATTTGGGATTCAAGATTATATACTCTTGACATCTCTGAAAAATGCTTACGCCCTTCGTCCGCAGGTCCTGCATGACTGCACGCCATAAGGACACGTAAATATGTCACACCATTCGGTTTTATGCCCGTCTTAGAAATCTGAGAGAAAAGATCCAATGCTCTCTCTCCTTATCCGTGCATTGCTAGCCCAACAATTATAGTCGTGTATGTATAGACATCTCTGCATTTCATGCCATTAAATACTTTTGAGGCTTCATCTATGCTTCCACACTTTGTGTACATATCTACCAATGCATTCCCTATAAACCCATCTGCTTTGATGTGGTTTCTATCAACGTAGGCATGAACCCATTTCCCCAGCTCAAGCATGCCTAGATTAGCGCATGAATTGAGCACGCCAACTATAGTGAAATCATCCGGCTTGACACCTCATCTCTGCATCTTCCTAAACATATTTAAGACCTCTTTGAATTCCCCGTTCTGCACCAATCCTGATACCGTGGAATTCCAAGAAACCACATTCTTCACTTGCATCTCATTAAAAATTTTATGAGCAAAATCAGTATCACCACATTTTAAGTACATATCGATTAATGCATTCCCAACAAAGACATCAAAATTCACCTTATGGTCACACATATACCGGTGTATCCTCCTACACAAGGTCAAATCTCCCAACTTAGCACACGCAGAAAGGACAATCACCGCTGTCAGTTCATCAACCTGAAAATTTGCATCACATATCGAAAAACACCAGTATACCTTCCTTCCAATACCCCATCTTAACATAACCCTGAATCAATGTAGTCTGCGAAACCAAATCCATATGAGGACCTTCATCGAACATCTTTTGCGCTGAGTCAATAGCCCCACAAACGGCATATAATCTAATCAATGTGCTGACCACATACAAATCCAACACAAACCCATTCTTAACTACACGAGCATGAACCTCCTGCCCTTCCCTCAACGCACGGGATTTGGTGCAGGCCTTGAGAAGAAAAGGGTACGTGTACTTATCAGGAATCAAACCCTTGGCCAGCAATTCGCTATGAGCCGTTCTTGTTCTTGCAGCCCGAAAAGTACCGGATAATGGTATTGTACAAACTAACACCTGGAAATTCATATGTTTGGGAATTAACAGGAGTAGCACGTGCGGAAGATAAGTTGAGAGAATTTGTTTGGTTACTTCAATTGATTGAGAGACGAGCCATAGTTACCTGGATTGGAAATTTGGGTGAAAACGGAATGAAGATAGCTGAGGAAATTTGGCGCATAGAGAGAGTAATTTTGGACAGAGGAGTTGGGGTGGTTTTGATGATGAAGGAGTGGATTTGTTTCAGTTGTCGAGTGGATTTGCAGGAATTGAGCCTATTAACGATTGGGAACTCTTGGGGATCAAGAAGATGAGAGGCATTTGAGACTTCCAAACAAGAGGAAGGAGAAGAAGGAAAGGAGAAGCTCATGCTGTTTCTGGGTTTGATTGAGCGTGATAAGATGTTAATGGTTCCACAGAGGAAGAGGATGGGAAGAAAAGCTTTTTCATTTCGAAATGTACTCTGCTGTAGCTTTTGTAGAACATTACTATATAGTACATGAAATGAAATTATTTTGGCTTTTGGTTAACAATTGCAACACTCGTTTTGTGAAAAAAAAAAAAAAAGGGAATTTTTTTAACATGACAATGTAGAAATTTTTTAATTTTTTTACTATATCAAATTAAAATTAATCATTCAGATTTTTTTGAGATTTGTATACTAACTAATCATACAAATAGTAATTATATTATATATTATAGTAGTAAAATTCTAAAATCGGGGGTGGCCAGGGCCCCTCGAGCCCCTACATACCTCACCACTAGTTACAACAAGTTTGAGCGAAATTTCTTGCTACTCCCTCTACACACCGCGCCACTAGTTACAATAAGTTTGAGCAAAATTTCTTACTACTTAAAATACTCCAACTGATGATAATTCGTGTAATACTATTTGAGTGGTACACACTTATTTATGAACGGACAAGTATATTACGTAACAGTTACCATAAAAAGTCGTGATAAATGAAAAAAAAATACGTAACAAATCGGATGATTAGAAATGCATAATCCATGAACTATAAAATTTAGGAGTATAACTAATCAGAACATTTGTCCTTAATCATATAGTAGTGTATAACTTCACCCATCTAGTTACCAAAAAAAAAACTTCACCCATCTATGGCAAACACCTATTTGTAACTACACCAAACAATATGTAAAATAAACCTAAAATTTCGTAACATAAACGGAGCCGGAGTCGCCCTTCTTTCTCTTTTCCTCTCTCTCTCTTTAAACTTTTCACCAGCAAGGGTTTTGGTTCGGGGGAGGGGATGCCGGCCCCCTCCTCTCCCTCCTTCCTCCCCTCTTTTGCCCTAATCTCCCCCTGCCTCTTTCTCTTTCTGTTGTTTCCACTACTCCGGTTTCAGTTTTTCCAGCTGTCGAGTCCGGCGGGGGCTCAGGCCATGGCGCGTGGGTCTTTTCGTTTCGTCCTTGAGGTGGGAGCTCAGATCTGGTAGCTGGTGGTCGATGGAAGGGTTCAATAAGTTTAGGTTTGTGAGTTAGGTTTTTTTTCCGACGGTCTTCCGTCTTTTTTACCGCCTGGTTTTTCCAGTCCGGTTGTGTACCGATTCGGGTCTCTCCTGGATCTGGTGAGGTTGTGGTGGTGGGTAAATAATATTTTTAGTTAGGGTTTCGGTGGTCTGGTCGGAGTAGAGGGTTTCGGTGGTACAACAACAATAGTGGACAGGTACTGGGGTTTCTCCCAGCAGTGGCAGTGGTGGTAGGTGGTGGTTGTGTTGGGGTTTTCCAAGATCTATTCTGGTTTATTTGGTCGGCTACTTCTCTCTGTTTTGGTTGGTGGTCAATAGCAGGTCCAGCGAAAGGGAATATTTGTTCTTTGGCCGCCATGGGCGTGTTGGGCCTGTCGGAGTTCTTCACCGGCGTTACCTCGGCCTTCACGCCCAGAGCCTTACGTGGCAGCGAAGGCTTGCCTCGGATCCCTCCAGAGGACTCCATGCCTCTGAATTGGGTCTCCCAGTCCAGTTCCGACCGACGGCCCTTGAGGCATGTCCATGGGAGCAGATATTTGTTTTCGCTTGTATTCTGTTGTTGTTTGATTACATCTGTGCTTAATGTTTTAATGGTTTGTGCTGGGATCCTATTTTGGTATCTCTCTGCTTAGTCCCGGACGAGATTTCTAGGTCGACACTTGTGTCGGGTGCTTTTGCAGGGTGTCCTTGAGTCTGTAGTCTGTTGTGCTTAATGCAGTACACGTGTCTTGGATTAGGTAGTTTGGTGCACTCCTGTTTTTACGATGTAATCTTTGCCTTTGGGTATGAATTAATGAATTGCCTGATTCCTCAAAACAAAACAAAAAATCATGTAACATTTATACGGTACACACTACGTTTACCATAGCAATCTCTAACTGCTAGAGTCGTCTCCGCCCACAATTTTTCAAATTAAATACAATTTTCCCAAACAGTTTTTGAGTGAAATTATCTAACGTAGAATTAGCAATCCACACATCCTAATCTTTGTCTTTACATGAGCACCTCTTTCTAACCCTAAAACAACCAAAACAACTGCCCCATTTCCTCTTCTCCTTCTTCCCCTCCTTCTCCCTTGGGTTTATACCCAAATATGGGCGGCGAGAGGAAACGGATCAATCCCTTCCCCCTTCTCCACCAAAAGTGCTTGTCGTTCACCGCCGCACCGCTTCTGGGTTTGTAGTCGCGTGGTCGCCGGTGGCTTCAAAGGTCACCGATTTGGAGCTTGATCGGTAGGGGGATAGGCAAGAGAAGGGCTGCTCAATGACGAAAGGGAGTTTTTTTTTTTGCTTTATTTCATGTTTTGTCCGGATTTTGTTCGATTTCTTTCCGGATTTAGTCCGGTGGTTTGTTGGTCATGTGCTTGGTATTAGTTTTATTTTCTACGGACTTTATCTCGCTAGGCGAGTTAGAAATAGAGCTACACATACTATGCTTTGATTGTCCTCTCTAATGGTTTGTCTGGTTTATGGACGTCCATTTGTCCCCATGGGGTTCCTCTCTGTTGTATATGTTTTTGCCTCACAGATGAATACAACTTCTCATATTTGCAACAAAAAAAAAAACATCTAACATGAATACTTTAGCATCACGCATATGTTACTGATCCATGAAATATATAACTAAATTTCCAAGTAAGATTTCCAAAACTATAAAACGCGCTTTTGCCTTTTCTAGTATTTCTTTAAAAGCATAGAACATACACATTGTAAATACCCGTAAATTTTTTTATTATTTTCTTTAATCGTTTAATATGTGGAAAATTGTATTTTGATTAAGTTATGTGTTTATTAATGTGGTTGTACAGATATGCCTACTGTTGTGTATCGGATATTCGGAGAATAGTTGAACTACGAGTTTTGATGTTGTAATGATGTTTGAAGGTATTGGTAGAGAACGGATTTGATTCGATGAAAGCGTAGACACCCTATTCTGGACTGTCCAAATTAGTTTACTTACGGTCTTTGATTCCCCAATGATGATTAAGGTCAAGAACATTCCAAGTTTGTGGGTGTGTTTGAGCTTATAGCTTTCCGAAAGCCCCATTCAAACCCTTTCGAACCACTTTTCAGACCCTTCAAAGCAAGAGCCAAATGGCCTCAGCAAAACCTTATTGTGAATAGTTCCTGATGATTGCAAACGTGCAGTGTTGTCTCCCCCTCTCTCCTACACCCTCCATCAAGCAAGTCCCATGCATTTAATGCATGGAGACTTGTCACCCTAACCAAACTAGCCCAACCAGCTGGTTACCTGCCCTTTTCACCAGCTTCCACCTTCTATAAATACCCCCCCTTGCATTTATGTGCAAGGGGTTAGCTCCATTAAGACTCCAAGTCTCTTCTCCTTCCTTTCTCTTGCTCTCTTTGCTTCTTCTTTCACCCATTGAAAGAGTAAGCAAGGGAACATCACCCTATACACCATAGCACTCCACATCCTTCATACATCCACCAAACCTCAAGTGCAAAGCTCAAATCCATCATCAAACTCTTTTCAAAGATATACCACCTTTGTTCTGTATTCTGTTTTGACCCCTGAGGGGGGCCGGCAGGGTCAAGGCTGGTAATCAATATCAGTCCTGGCCCTAAAGCTGGCAAGGTTTTAAGAACCGTGTGCGATGGTAAGTGGCGCGCGCCAGTACCTATATGCCGTACGCCAGTAATGGCAGTATGTGCACTACTGGCATGGGGATCATCGACCACCATTTTTCTTGCTTTACTTTCATTTGGTCTCCTTATTGCATGACAATAATCAGTTTATAGCTTTCTAGATATAGAACTGTATAGTTGTCTGTTTACTATTTTCTGCTTTAAAAGGCCTCTGGAGATAATCTGGTTATGTTCCAGAACCCAGATGATGGAAAGCCAAGCATTGGATCGTTGAGGTAACTGGCGTACGGCGCTATTTTACTGGCGTACAGCAGTTGGTTCAAGGTCCAGTGGCTGGCCCTTGCATGGCAGTTCAGCCATGGCCTCTGTTTATTTCCCACACTGTTTATGGGATTTGCTGTATATGCTATTTCTGTTTGATTTGTTGCTGCTGTCTGTAACTATATATATCCTGCCTTATAAACTGCTTGGTTTGCCCTGAGTGTGCACTGGTCCTTCCAGAGCCCAGGAGTTGAGAGCAGAGATTGTGGCTTTGAGCTTACTAGAGTACGCTAGTCGATGTGTGACGTGTGTTGGTAAGACTTGCGTGCAGTGCCTTGGCCAGTTGTGGGCTCCCGGCGCCCGGAAAAAGGAGCGCTAACTCGAAGAGTCGCCACCCGGATTTTTGAAATGGATCATCCGAGAAACCGAAGAGTCATTTGGAAAAGGCTTTTGGTCTAGCGAAAACGTTGAGATGTTGGGTTTGGGAGCCACGTTACGAATGGGGAAGGTTTTTCTTTAAAAAGCACCCCATTCGCCCGGAGAAAACCGGTCTCTACTTAATGTTTTCAAAAGGGAAGGGAGGGGATCTTCAATATTTTTCGAAATATCAAGCTCTTTAATAAAACAAGTAGCGGGGAAGGGACATGGGGAATATATCACATTGATGTGCATGTGGTGCTGTCTGTACAATAGTGGTAAAATGATGTGAGCAGGGGGATAAACAACGTTCAACAGACTGTCTGGATCTCGGCTAAGCTGTCCACGGCACCATGAGCTGCCGCATGCGGCACCTCAACATGCCGTGCGTGGTACCTGCTCTCCCGTCAGGCTGTTGCAGACTTTCAACACATTATTTAGACCATTGCTTTCTTTGTGCATCTTTCAGAAAACTCACCAGAAACCTCACAGCAGTAAGATCATCCCAAAAGGCCATTGTTTTTCTCAAAACATGATTTTAAAGTGGTTTTTAACATATTTGATCATTTGGGATGATCTCACAAAACTTTTAAAAGAACCGGAATATGGCTTGTAGATATGGTCTCATTTTAAAAGCAGCAGAAATAGCAAACAGCGGATACAGACAACTACAACAGAGGGAAAGCACAGATCCAGACAGCCTGCTTACAAAAATACTAGCATGTGACATGCCGTGCGCTGAGAGTCAGGGTGCCGCGCGTCACATTCAGCAGGCTAGCGCGCTTCTCGACCTCAAAGACTGTTTATTTTATTTTGTGAAAATGGGTCTTTGGTTAGGATCTAACCAAAAAGGGGGTTAGACCTTCTGACAGAAAAGTCCCCTCAGGACCAGAACAAGGTCTAGTCCAATGAAACTAGTTTGTACCTTTAGTTTTGAGCTTGATCAAGGGTTGTTGGTGCGCGGGTGTGGATGGATCGTCACGGATGTAGATGGAAGAGGTTGAATGAGACAAAAGGGGTGTGTGTGTTAGGGAAGATTAAGTGTTTTTGGGGATGAGACTTCGAAGTTGATGAAAGATCAACTTCAATGATGAGAAGGGAGTGAGTGAAAGTACTTAAAGAAGGTCTTTTGGGAATGACATTCTTTAAAGCTTGGAAATGGAAGTGGAAGTAAGAAAGTGGGTATAGAGACTTAGAGAGAGAAAGTAGAGTGAGAGAGCCAAGAGAAAGGTAAGGGAGGGACTCAAAAGAAGGGCTAAAAGGGACCCCTTTCCCTTGAGTGGAGGGGTTAATTTATAGGCAAATGGCCAAGGATTTTGAATTCAAATGGTGGAGGTATTTTAGGCGGGCGAAGTGCATTTTTTTGAGCAGTCATCACCGTGGCTTACATCGGCGTGGCCGATGACTTTCTGAGCGATCGACTTTTAGCTCAAGGTGCCGTGCGGAGGAGTTTGGCTGCGCACGGTCCCTTGAATTCTCAGGATGCCGTGCGCTCCAATTTGGCTCCGTACGGTGCCTCCTCTTGTGGTCCAGAGTCTTTTGGGCTTTTTATTGGGCTTGGCTGAGTTTGTTGGATTTGTTGGGTTTTTGGTTTTAAAGGAGATCCTTTTTCAAGCTCGCAAAGGTATCGTTTCCTCTATTTCATCATCGGGGTGGACAAAGACTCTCCGAGGTCCGGATTGGGGTGTCTACAGTAGTCCCTTTTTAACGTAACTCGGATACCATTAGTTGGTACGAGTGACGCTTAAAGAATAGGCATCCCAATTCGTTGCTCTAGTGCCTTTGAACAGAGACAAAACGAATAATGCAAGTAAATAACGATGGTGGTCGAGCTCGAGGAGCTGCCTACGTACCCCGTTGTAGGGATCAGACCAGCGTAGTTCGATTGGGACAATGCAATGCAAGAAACAAGTCCCGGAGGACAAACTCATGCAAAGAAGTGCTTGCGGTGCTGTGTGTCATTCAAAGTATTGTGAAAGACTTGAGACGAGCCCTCGGGAGGCGAAAATCGAGACAGGGAGAGACGTTAGGTCCGTTAGACCGTGGCTCGAGAGACGAGGAGACATTAGGTGTGTTAGACCGTGGCTCGAGAGATGAGGAGACGTTAGGTCCGTTAGACCGTGGCTCGAGAGACGAAAAAGCGAGACGAGCCCTCGGGAGGCAAAAACTGTATTTTTGAGACGAGCCCTCGGGAGGCGAAAATCGAGTTTTGAAATTTTGAGACGAGCCTTCGGGAGGCGAAAATCGAGTTTTGAAATTTTGAGACGAGCCTTCGGGAGGCGAAAATCGAGTTTTGAATTTTTGAGACGAGCCTTCGGGAGGCGAAAATTGAATTTTGAATTTTTGAGACGAGCCTTCGGGAGGCGAAAATCGAGTTTTGAATTTTTGAGACGAGCCTTCGGGAGGCGAAAATCGAGTTTTGAATTTTTGAGACGAGCCTTCGAGAGGCGAAAATCGAATTTTGAATTTTTGAGACGAGCCTTCGGGAGGCGAAAATTGAATTTTGAATTTTTGAGACGAGCCCCTCGGGAGGCGAAAATTGAATTTTGAATTTTGGACCTGCTGGGGAAAATATGTCGAATCCTTGAACCAGTCACGGTGAGTCCCGGAGGACGAATACCGAGAAAAAGGCGAATGCGGCGAATTCCTGGGGGATTAAATGGCGTTGTAACCGATGCACGACATTCTAAGGGATCTTTACTGCAAAACGGCTGAGAATTGAGTTTCCAAGAGGATTTAGGTGGCTGATTGGATCACTTTTCGAGAAAACATTTAAATCTCCTGGAGCCAAGGTGCCGTGCGGGCTACATTAGAGGCGCGCGACACCTCGTTTGTCTAAGCACCCTTTCGATTTCCGAGAACAGTTGACAGGCTTAAGGGGGCCATTACTTCGGGCGTGCCCTTTCGTTGGCTGGGGCGTTTTTATAAGCATGGTGGTGCCTCATTCCATGCACCACCAACAAAATCTCAAAAGTCTCCCTGCGTTCTTCTCTTCTTTCTAAAAAAAAGTTTGTTCTCGAAGTCTACGGATGGCGAATAACGATTTAGCGGCCCGGGTCGAATCTCTAGAAGCCGAGATGTCTTTCTACCGTCGGGAGATTGAAGCACTTAACCGGCAAATCGAGAGGCTCATCGGGACGATTCGTACTCTCCGTCGCGCGGTGTCCAACTTGCAAGACTTTGCCTTTGACCAACTGGACGACAAGAACGACCCTGACTCCGTCCTCGGGCGCGAGTCGGATGACACTGCGGAAGACTCCGAGGGCAACCCCAATGGGTCGGATGATCGTTCGGACGGGGCGAATGACGCCTCGGACGACGGGAGCGCTTGAAG
This sequence comes from Rhododendron molle, assembly GCA_025413875.1. Lineage (NCBI taxonomy): Eukaryota > Viridiplantae > Streptophyta > Magnoliopsida > Ericales > Ericaceae > Rhododendron > Rhododendron molle. Next base: position 40,632,307 of record CM046388.1, read on the forward strand.
CAGGGACTGGAGAAGAAGGAGGAGGAAGGAAGGAGAAGGAAGAAGGAAAAAGGGCAGTAGGCCCTGTTTTATTTTGTTTTTGTTGTTTTTCTCTCTCTTTTTTTTTTTTTGAAATGTAATGGCGAGTCCCGTGGGGAAAACCTCGGGTTTTATTTAATGAAAAGTCCCTCTTTCTTCTTCCATTCAGACCTTCTCTTCTCGAACAAACTCGAATTGCGTGTAGATTCCCACAAACTGACTCCAGAAAGTAGAACAGTCGATACAATTCAGCATGCCGTGCGAAGCCAATTTAGGGACGCGCGGTATCGTAAACTGGAGGCACTGCATGTTCGTCCAGGGTGCCGTGCGACCCGTCCGAGGTGTCGTGCGGCTTGGCTGGCTGCGAACCCGGTCCAACGCTGGTTTTCGAGTGAACCGGCTCTGGGGATATATATATATATATATACATGCGGAATGTACACATTATATATATATATACGCTGGGTGTACACAGTACACCCCACACGTTCAAATTTCCTCTCTCTCTCTCGATCACTTCTCTCTCTCACGGCTATATCCCTGTCTCTCTCTCTCGATCATCTCTCCTCTCCTCAGATCTCTCTCTCTCTCTGTCGCTTCTCTCTCTCCCTCTGCTGCTCTCTCTCTCCCTTTCTCATATAGTACGATCATGGAACCCAAAGACGATATACCATCCCAGGTCGAGGTTACACCATCTTCCGTCCTTTCGGGGGACGATACGATAGTCAGGGACGAGCTGGAGACTTCTGTGCAGCCAGCATTGGCCGAGGAGGCCACGGCCGGGGCTGCCGCGGTGGTCAGTAGTGGTGGTGGCGACGGTGGCAGTGTGGTGTTGGCCGGGTACGGTCAGGAGTCGGAGACTCCGGGTGCAGTGGAGTCGAGGGGTGATGCCGAGGTTTCGGGCCGGTTGGAGGCGACGGCCAGCATGGAGGAGAGGACCTCGGAGGGTCACGGTGGTGGTAGCTTAGACCAGGTGGCAGAGGAGACAGAGGCCTCTCCCGTGAGAGAGCCTCGGACCGACTTGGGGAAGGCCCCCATCGTCGCGGACGAGCCGGTGGTGGAGCCAGTAGTGGAGCCGGTGGTGGAGGACACACCGCCCATATTCGTGGGTAGTGGCGCAGGTGCAGGGTCGTCGCGCCCCATAGGCACGGGCGACTACTTAGCGACGGCGTCCATGGAGGACGTGCTGGAGTTAGTGCACGGGTTTCCTGGGTTGGCGGACGCTTTACTTGCGGCCCGCGAGGCGGAGTTACAGGCCGGGCTTGGGACTGGGGGAGATAGAGAGCCGGAGGCTGAGGAGAGGCGAGCTGAGGAGGCCGGGGTGATGGCTCCTCGCGTCACCGTGGTGTCTGAGGCGACCCTAGCGTTGCAGAGGCGAGGGCTTTACGACGAGGCGACCTACGTCCCTTTTCAGCACGTGGTGGTGCCTTCACTTTTCGACCCTTACACTCCGAGGAGGCCGATTTACGACGAGGCTCTGGTTTTGAGGGACCCTCAACAGCACCTTTCTTTGCGCCGAGACGAGGTATACTTTAAATATCTGCATTTCAAATTCCAATGCATCGTATTTCATTTCATTGCATCTGAGTATACCATTGTATTGCATGTCATGCCTGAATACTTGTCGATTTGTTGTAACAGGCGATCTCACTCTCGTGCTACGGAGGTTCGGCCAGGCCGACATTCTCGGGAGAGGTTGCCCGAGGCCATGAGATAGTGAGGCAGGTGCTTGAGGAGTTTGTAGGGGTGTTGGCGAGGGCGTGTGCAACGAGCGCCCGGTGGTGAGGGCTTTGGTGAGAGGTGGTGGGATACGACGAACACCTCCACTTCTCCTTTGGTGAGCCGACCGTGACGCCGTTGGATTTTGCGGCGATCACCGGTCTCGTGGTCGGAGGTGACCCTATTCCTTTTGACGCTACCACGGGAGGCAGCGGCGTTCAATGGCGATGCTACGAAAGCCGAGGCGCGTAGGAGACGATCGGCGTATGCTCGGCTTCGTGTTTGGACAGAGAGGCTCCCGGCTGAACATGAGGAGGAGCAGATGGCGAGGTGCTTTCGCTATACTTACTTGGTGCGCCCCTGTTTCCCAACAAGCGCAACCGAGTACACCTTCGCTTCTTCCACCTTGAGGGCGTCGGAGAGATCGCCCGGCCCGGGAGGAGGTGCGACAAGATCGGGGCGTGCTATGCCTTTATGGGCTCTCTTTCTCGCGGGGCAGGAGTGAGCCTTGGAGGCTATTGGAGGGTCTGGGAGGTATATTTCTCTTCCTTTCTCGTGAACAGTTAGCTTTCCATTTGTACTCATTCAATGTATATCTTGTGCTAACTTTCGATGCCTTGAATTGCAGCTTTGGACATACGAGGTGATAGGGATGTACCCTCCCGAGACCACGTGTCCTGACGACACGATACTCCCCCGTGCCCTGCGCTGGTCGACAGAGTACAAGGGCGTGAAGAGGGGAAGAGGCAAGCTGGATGCCTTCCGCCGACGAGCTGCGTCCTAATCAGGTACTAAGTCATTTTCATACTTATTTCCTACTTATTTCCATTCAAACGGCACCTTGATACTGTTTATCTTTGATGAAAGGTTCGCTGGCGGGTGTGGGACCGCTTCGAGATCCCCAACGTTGCACAGAGTAGGGAGGTTGCCAGGGGGAGAGTGCTTCTCGAGTCCCCTTACGGTTGGCAGTGGTACTTGGGTGACCGAGTGTCATGCCAGTCGTTGAGGCTGGACGCCTATCGAGTCCCTGGGCTGCTTTCTGCTCTAGTGCAGAGGACAGACCAGCACACACGGAGGGAGATCGAGCAGTTTACACGGCCGGACCTCGAGTTGGAGCCGTTCTTCGGGGCAGGTGCTGGCCTTGCTGCTGACTACGCAGATCGTTTCTCGTACTTGATGGCGAAGTTCTGTGCGTCTTTGCAGGAGGCAAAGACAGCGGTCTGAGGGCGCCCGGAGGAAGGAGGGGAAGGAAGAGAGACAGAGGCGCCAGAGTCAGTGGAGGAGACGGGGGCCGTGGTGACAGAGGTCGCAGTGAGGGCATGGGCCCAAGTGGCACTAGCTTCCCTGCCCTCTCTTGGACAGTAGACGTGACGACTCCCCAGGGAGCTCCGGGCCTGGTTGTAGTGCCACGCCCTGCAGTGGAGGCTCCAGAGTTTCTCGTTCAGGTATAACATGCTTTCCTTCCTTCGTACATTCGCTCTTTTCACATTTTCTGATCGATTTCCTTCATTGCAGGCTCCTCCAGGGTACGTGAAGGAGATGGCGGAGGCCATGATGGGCCTGGAGCAGTTGGTGAGGCAGTACGCCATGGGCCACCCTCCGGAGGTGTTGCCTCGCGTTGGTGGGTCGATGGTATACTCTCGAACTTTAGTCATTTGCTTTACTTATATCGTTTATATTATGATTATAATGCAAATATCACATGAATTTTATACCATTGCAGGCTAGAGGAGGGGCTCCACGAGGGTTGCGGCGGAAGTCTGTCCGCCCGATAGTACGACAGGTCTCCTCTGCTGGCTCACGGGAGGAGCCGACATCGAAGAGGACACGGCGCTCTGTAGGGACCGAGGACGAGCCTATTGACGTCTCTGAGGACGATACTCCCGAGCCTACAGACGTTGACCTGGAAGTCACCTCAGGAGATACTGTGCCTAGAGCGACCGGCACTCAGGCGGCGAGCAGCTCTCCGACGGTCGAGGAGGTTTCTGAGGAGGAGAGCGAGGACGAGGACGAGGATGACGAGAGTTGAGCTCCTCTTTTGTTTTGTGCTTTTGATGGAGCCTGCGTGCTCTTTTTGTAGGGGGCCTATTTGCCCTCGGTAGATAGGATTTCGATCATTGGGCCATTATGCCCTTTTCTGTACTCTGACTCATAGATGCTTTTGGATTTATATACAGAGATCTTGTACTTTCATTGTTTATGCCATTCAATTCTCTTTGGTTTGTGCGAAGAAAACTGAATAGCCAAAACATTGACCAGGCAATGCAACCAGTCGTTGATCAATGAGATTGAGTTGAACGTGAGTTTAAGGATGAGTGACATACTAATAATCAAAGCATATTGACAATGGAATAGAAACCAAAGAAAGTAACTAGATAAATCCTTGCGAGATTGGCTCGGTACACGAGAATTTACATTGACACTTTCGCATCCAACCTAGAACACGGTCATGGGGCAATGATGACCTTTATGTTTCGACATGAGGCTTGAAAACTCAACCTTGCTCTAGAAATATAGGAAAATGTTAACTCTAACATGTGACATTCTCGAATTTTGACTTTGGACACGAACCGGAACTTGGGCTAAGTCACTTTTGACCATTATGACCTGTAGGACTTGAAAGAACGACTTGGAATGATTCGAAACAGATTTCGACTCCTTGACATGGCCTAAGAAACAGATTTTATCGAGTTTTCGTGCCATGGTAACGAATCCTGGGAGTTGTTTCGGAACGAAACATCCCTGAAGTCCCAAATACCCGCTAGAGTGTGTTTAGGTGTCAATCGGTGCTTCGTAAGGCCTCACTTCCATCTTGATGTGTTGCTGCCAAAAACTGCAGAAATACAGAGTCAAACTGCCGTGCGGATGAATCAGGATGCCGCGCGGGTTAGCATCTGTCACACGGTACCTCAATCACACTACCGTGGGGTTTCTCTAGGTTCAACCTGCCGTGCGACCCATCAAGGCGCCGCGCGAGGCACTTTCCTGACAGATTTCAGTTTTCGCTGTTTTCCAAGGCAGATTGCTCGGGGGTTGAGGTTTGACCCATGCAATAGCATTTTTGAACCAGTGCATGTCTGTTTTGAACTTTTTAGGACTTGACCAAGCTTTTCCCTATGTTGGACTCATAGAAAACTTGCATTTTTGAAACCCGAGACTCTTCGAAAGTTGAAGTTGTCTTCTCCACCTCTCCTATAAATTCAAACTCTCTCGTTCTATGTCCTCCACACCTCATCCAACTCTTGTCTTCTTTCTTTGCTCCTTGAAATAGCTCTTTCTCTCACCGGCTTGCTCCGTCCATGGTTGGCTTCTATGGAAGGTGTCGATTGGCTCAACTTTCGAGCTCACGGTCTCTACTCCATGAGATACCTCCGCAACATTCGCCTTCGTCCCGAGCTTTTGAGGGCAGCCGTGAGTTTTTGGGATCCGGAGGTCCATGTCTTCCGTTTCGGCGAGCAGGAGCTTTGTCCCACTATCGAGGAGTTCCGTGCATACCTCGGGGGTTTTGGCTCGGGGGAGGTCATTGTTCCCCCCGTGCGTGAGAGTGCTTACAGAGTCTTGGTCGTGGCCCTTGGATTAAGTGATGGCGCTGCTCGCTACTTGGTTAGGAATGGCCATCTCAATGTCATGCGTCTTATCGAGCTGTTTTCTCCACCTAGCGACCTTGGAGACATGACTTATCAGACTCGACGCATGACCGCCCTCTGCATGTGCTTGCTTGCGGCCTACCTCTTGGTCCCTTCCGTTGGTCATGCTAGCTCGGCATTGGTTAACGTCGCCGCTCAGGTTGAGGCCCGAAAAGATGTGATTCCGATGATTTTGGCTGAGACATTGATTGGTTTGGATAAGGTTCATTTTGAAGAGATCGAGACTTTCGGGGGCAGTCCCCTCCTTCTACAGGTTGGCTTCTCACTCGGCTCTCCTTTTTCTGGTTTCTCCCACGTTCTCATTTTACCTCAACACTCGGCTGGGCTTTCTATGGTTTCTTACTTGTTTTCTCTCTCTTTTTCGTAGATTTGGCTTTGCGACAAAGTGAATGTGCTGACCATCCCTCCTGGCAACTGGTCATATGAGGTGAGGTTACTCTCTCAGCGATGTTTCGAGTTTGTTGACAGGAGCAGGGCTGAGTGGGTTGACTTTTTCAGGCGCCGGCGAGCTGAGACCATTTCTTGGAGGTGCCGCTGGCTGGATCTCCCACCCATGACGGTGCACTACATGGGCCCCCAGTGGGTCGTTCTTGCTGGTTTGGAAGCCTTCACCTTTTACATCCCTTATCGCATCCAGCGTCAACTCGGCTTGAGGCAGGAGGCCCCCGCAGAGGTTCTTGTGGACGTAGTGATGCCTCTCTTCAACCATTCAGTTCTTTGCCATTACCAACGCTTCTGGAGGACGCGCGAGGTGACCGATGCACATCCTTACCCTTCTGTGGCGATGCGTGGGAGTTATCGTAGGTGGCTCAGGAGGGACATTGCTGCAAGGGCTGGAGCTCAAGGAAACTGACTCGACCTTACTACCCCAACCGTTGAATAAACTGAGGACCCTTCATGATCATGCCGTGCTTCTTTTGTTTTTGAAAGCTTTACTCAACCTTATGTAGTAGAAGTAATTGTGTTAATAAAACGAGTTTTGGGGGGTTTCCCCTTCCTTGACTTTGTTCTTTGAGCCTTTTCAACCTGGATTTTTATTTTGATAGATTATGACCGGGTCTCGGTGTAAGACTGCCTACGTATCCTCCTCGCGAAGGAATCAGGTCATGACGTAGTTCAGGGTAGGGTTCGCTCTAGTTTTAACACTCTCCTTTTGCGCTCTAACTTTTGCATAGAACCGCCCTTTCGGATTTTCGGTCTAGCGAGCTCATTTATTGTATGCCTTAACTTTTGCCTAGGATACCCTGACGGGTCTTCATCCTAGCAGGCTTTTGCTCTAATTTTTGCCTGGGACTGCCCGCCCTTGCGGTTTTCAGCCCAGCGAGCTTCTCTCAGGGGTAGTAGCGCTTGAGTTGATCCAAATTAACCATAGTTGAGAATTCATTTCCGTCCAGGTCAATGAGCTGCGCAGCTCCTCCCGATAGAATAGTTTTGATGATGTATGGTCCAGACCACTTTGGCCGAAACTTTCCTCGTGGGTCATAAACCGGAGCCCGAATTTCCTTCAAAATCATATCACCTTCCGCCAAGTCCCTGGGTTTCACTTTCTTGTTAAATGCCCATGCGATCCTTCACTGATACCCTTGAATGTGGTAAAGAGCCCTTAACCAACGTTCATCGAATAGCATAAGTTCTTCGAACCGATTGCTCAACCATTCTGCCTCTCGAACTTCACATTCAATCATAGTTCGAAGAGATGGGACTTCCAATTCAATGGGAAGTACTGCTTCCATCCCGTAAACCAGGGAGTAAGGAGTTGCTCCCGTCGGTGTTCTTCTGAGATGTCTGATACCCCCACAAGGCTAGGGGTAGTTGTTCATGCCAGTCCCTTGCAGATTGAATGATCTTTTCCAGAATGGCCTTGATTGTTTTGTTAGCTGCTTCCACAGCGCCATTAGTTTGCGGCCGGTAAGTTGTTGACTTGTGCACTTGGATTTGGAACTCATCCAGTACCTCTCGAGCTCTCCCTTTGAAATGAACCCCATTATCGGATACGAAAGCTTGAGGGACGCCATACCGATAAATGACATGCTGCTTAATGAAATGTGCAACTTGGACTGCAGTTAGAGTGGTGTAGGAGGCAGCTTCTACCCATTTCGTGAAATGATCGATGGCTACTAAGATGAACTTGTGGCCGTTGGAAGCTGCCGGCACGATTCTTCCGATGACGTCAATTCCCCACGTTGAGAAAGGCCATGGCGAGGTCATTTGCTGTAGTTCGTGCGGTGGAACATGCGTAAGATTGGCATGAATCTGGCATTTTCGGCACCTTCACACGTACTCTACACATTCAGTTTCCATGGTGGTCCAGAAATATCCCTGTCTGAGGATCTTCTTGGCGAGCATTATGCCATTCATGTGGGGACCGCATACACCTTCGTGAACTTCTTTCATCACCCTTTTTGCATCTTCTCCATGGATGCAGAGCTTGTGTGTGCCACAGTGCGATCTCCGGTATAGGTTTCCTCCGCAGATGATGTATTGAGCAGCCATCCTTTGGAAAGCGATCCTGTCCTTTTTGCTTGCTTCCACGGGGTATTCTCCTCTTTCCACATATCTCCAGATGTCATAATACCATGGATGACCATCATCGGGCTCGTCAATTGTCATGACGTGCTGGTGTACTGGTGTATCCCTTTGTTCAATCACAATTGGCCTTAGCTTTACGCCAATGGGGATTTCGACCATTGATGCCAATGTTGCCAAAGCATCCGCGAATTGATTTTTGAGCCTCGGTACGTGAGTGAACGTCACCTTGCTAAAGTGGGGGATAAGATCTTCGAGATCCTGATGATACGGCTTCAGCTTTTCTTCCCTAACCTTCCAGTCGCCATTCGCCTGGGACACAACTAAATTTGAATCTCCTACGACCTCCAGTTTTTCTATACCGATCTCGATGGCTGCTTCCATGCCCACAATGCAAGCTTCATATTCCGCCTGATTATTGGTGACCTCAAAGTTGAGTTTAAATGCCAACGGGATGTGCGACCCGTCGGGTGATATTAGCAACACACCAATTCCGAACCCCTTCTGATTGGCTGCTCCATCAAAATACAACTGCCAAACATCCTCGGCCGTCGTCATTATGTCTTCGTCAAGGAAATTGAATTCGGCATCTTCTCCACCCTCGACTGGGCAATCGGCCAGAAATTCTGCGACGGCTCTTCCTTTTACTGACTTTCGGGTGACATATTTTAATTCAAATTCGGCTAGCATTAGCAACCATCGCGCCATTCTGCCTGTGAGAGCCGGTTTTTCGAACAGATACTTCAAAGGGTCCATTCGAGATATCAGCTTTACCGGGTAAGCTAGCATATAGTGCATCAACTTCTTGGAAGCCCATACGAGTGCCCAGCACGTCTTTTCTAGAGGAGTGTAACGCTCTTCGGGTCCAACCATCTTTTTGCTGAGGTAGTAAACAGCCCTTTCAACCCCATCATCTCCTTTCTGTGCTACCATGCACCCCATTGAAGACGGGGTGACTGACAGATATAGGATCAAAGGTTTTCCTGTTACGGGCGGTGTCAGTACTGGCGGCCTATGCAGGTAGGTCTTGACGGCTTCGAAAGCTTTCTGGCATCTATCATCCCAAGTGAATGGTACTCCTTTCTTGAGTAGGCGGAATAAGGGTTCGCAAGTCGAAGTCAACTTTGCAATGAACCTGCTGATGAACTGTATTTTTCCAAGGAAACTCCTTACATCCTTCTCAGATCGCGGCGGCTCCATTTCTAGTATGGCTTTGATCTTTGATGGATCGACCTCGATACCTCTGGTAGTAATCATGAACCCAAGCATCTTCCCTGCAGTGACTCCAAATGTGCATTTGGCCAGATTAAGGCGCATCTTGTACTTCCTGATCCTTTCGAAGAACTTTCGGAGTGCGGGGAGATGTCCCTCTCGTTCTTTGGCCTTGACGATCATGTCATCAACATAGACTTCTACCTCTTTGTGAATCATGTCGTGTAACAGCGCCGTAGCGGCTCTCTGGTAAGTAGACCCTGCGTTCTTCAGTCCAGAAGGCATAACTCGGTAACAATACGTCCCCCATTCAGTGACAAATGTGGTCTTTTCCCGATCTTCTGGAGCCATGAGGATTTGGTTATATCCCGAAAAACCGTCCTTGAAAGAGAGTAAAGCATGGCCGGCGATGTTGTCAACCAGCACATCGATGTGTGGTAACGGGAAGTCATCTTTAGGGCTAGCTTTGTTGAGGTTCCGAAAATCAACACAGACTCTTATCTTGCCATCCTTCTTCGGCACAGGGACGATGTTTGCGACCCATTGCGGATATTCGGTTACCATCAGGAATCCGGCGTTGATCTGTTTAGTGACTTCTTTCTTTATCTTAAGCACCCAGTCAGGCCTCATGCGTCTCGGTTTACATTTCTGGTTTTGCACCGGGATAAAGGGGAATCCGATGTTCCACGATTTCTGGATCTATTCCGGGCATATCCGCATGCGACCAGGCAAACACGTCTTCGAACTCTTTGAGTAAGTTTACGAGGGCTTCGCGTTCTTTGGCGGACAACGTGGAACCGATTTGGATTATTCGAGGATTCTCTCCATCTCTCAGATTTATTAAAACAATTTCTTCTTTTACAGGTTGAGCGTGCCTCTCATCTTCCCTTTCGATTAGGGATCTAATTTCTTTGGGGATGTCCCCATCGAAATCAATCTCTTCACCATCAGGGCCGACGCAGTTTATTTCAAAGTCGGGGAAGTAAGCAGAATCAAATTCATTCATTTCATTATTAACGGGGGCCTCGGGGGCACCATACACACGGGTGGACTCGAATTCGAAATACAGAATCTGAGAGTTTGGGCCGAGAGGCACCAACTCAGACTCGACAGATTCCGAAGACTCAGAAGACATGACAAACTCAGACTCGGACTCAGACTCGGATTCACAATGAGTTGCATTTGGCATGAAGGTCCAGTTCTTGTACTCTCCAGCAGCATCCATGATGAGTGAAGTTGGGTCTCCGAGAGTATCCTGTCCTGTCATCAGCACTTCTGCTTCCACAGCTGTACCCATTGGTTCGTCTTCCTTGAACAGAGTCGCGAGACTACCCAGGGCGAAAACCTCAATCCAGTCAGCCGGTTCCTTCTGCCCTTTCACCATTTCAGTTTCTTTGTCGCTTTCCGGCCAAACATCGTTCGCAAATATCTCAAATCCCGGCAAAAAGGTGTTGGTTTCTTTGTCCCAGAACGGTCCTGGCTGGCCTTGGTAAACCTGTTCTACTTTTTCCCTAACGAAATAATCTTCTAGTCTATTTCCTTTTTTCATCTTGCTGTCGCTTGAAGGTGAATATCTCAGGCCAGTAGTGTGCATCAAAGTGCCCTGAGCTTCAAATTTTGCGGGGCCTTGAAGATTCTTTCCCAGTCCCAACCCCGGCATGTAGGACATCTTCTTCATTATCTTGATAGCGACATTGCTGACAACAAAATCGTCGTCAATTCTGACCGAATAGACAGACCGGGAGGTATCCAGAGAGAAGCCTCCCAGAGCGATGTCTTCTTCCCCGTGTTGAATTTCCAAGAGCGGGGCATTGTCTTCCACAGGGGCATGGATTCCAGAGTCCCCGTGGATAGTAAGCATTCCCGTTTCTAGTCCCAACCGAATCTTCTGATGGAGCGTAGAGGGCACAGCCCTGATATCCGGTCGGTGCAGCCAAGGTCTTCCTAGTAGCAAGTTAAAAGAGGCGGGGATGTTTACCACGTGAAATTCTACCTCCGTCTGGTACGGTCCGAAGGTTATGGGAATCATGAGAGTCCCCACTACATCTCTCCGAGTGTTGTCGTATGTTCGGACTTTGACTTCCGGTAGAGAGAAGTCCTTATTTTTGTACCCCAAGCAGTAGGCGACGCGGAGTGGGCAGACATTAATTGCCGAACCATTGTCAACCAGGATTACCGGAACCGATTTGCCATGGCATTTCAGAGTGATGTGTAACGACCGATTGTGGTCAGTTCCCTCGGCAGGTAAGTCCCGATCAGTAAAGGTGATAGCATGTTTGACAGGTATGGTTTTAATCAATGCCACAAGCTCATCGGGGGTTATAGCGGAAGGAACCTTTAGTTGAGAGAGTGCTTGGATGAGACCTTCACGATGGCGTGTGGAATGAACCAGCACATCCCAGACAGACATCTTGGCATTGATTTGCTCAAGTTGGCGCTTGATCATCCCTTCGGGGTCCTTTTCAGGTCGGGAAGGCTCCTTGGCCGGTGGGTCAAAGGGTCGAAAGGTGTTTTTGACTGGGGTGGTAAAGGGATCAGAGGGTCCTGAGGCTGCAGGGTTGGAAGATTCTCCGACTTGAAGATTCGGAGGTTGGTAAACACGGCCGCTTCTGGTTAAATGATCAATCTGGCGATACTTTGATTCCTCACTCCATAGGTCGGCCAGGGCTTTGCGCTTGTTTCCGATAGTTGTATCTTGCAGATTAGCGGCTAGATCAGCAATGACTAGGTCATCCCACAGATCCTCGGATGTCCACTTTTCAGCCTCCATTACTGTCTTATTAACGGTCCATTCTTCGTTCCCCACCTTTATGTTGACTACATCGGTGCTAGCCCACAGGTTTGTTTCGGCCCCTGGCTCATCTTCCCACAAGTTCATCATGGCGACGTTGGCGTCCTTTGGAAAAGTAGCAGAAGGTTCGGATTCAGTCCCGTCGACAAGGTAGTCCATCGGGTCGCACTCGTTACTGGCGACCTCTTCTTCGATTTCAGGGAGATTTGGGTACGGGGTGAGGTCCACATTGCCGTGCAAATTATTGATGACAAAATAGTTAAGGTGAGAGAAATCCGAGCGAAGAGGGGCAAGTTCTAGTCAGTTGTAGGTCATCATTTCAGACGGATATCCAGGCTGGTGTTCTTCACCGAACAGCGCTGGCAGGGTGAAAGTATCCAAAGGAGCTGGTACTCGTCTGGGGTTGGATCCCATTCCCATTCAGGTACATCTTGAAAAACTTGGTATTCTTCTCCTTGATTTTCAAACAGTGCATACAGAGAGAACCCGTCAAGAAGATCTGCTTGGATGTTCTGCCAGTCAACCTCCCATCCAGCTTCGAATAAGGGTTCGTCGCTCCTTTGGAAGTTGGCAGCCTCAAATTCTTCCCAGTCAGCAATCAACTCTCCCCACGTGTCTTCCCATTCCCACATGGAACAGAAGGCGGTCTCTCCAGGAATGTCACCAGCAGGGATTGGTTCGGTATCAGGAGTAATGAACAGGGTAGGGTCAAATTCTGGGATGCTCTAATTCTCGGCTAAGGTGATTTGGTTGATACGGAAGGGGGCATTATGCTGTGGTAGGGGGTTTGTAACAATGTTTGGTTTATCTGAGGGTGGAGCATCAACAATTTTGTTATCTATGAGGTTTTGGATTTCATGGCGGAGGCGGATGCAGTTATCGGTGGTATGGCCAGGCATTTGGTGGAAGTCACAGTAGACATTTTGGTTGAGGTTCGGTGGAATGGTTTGTGGCGGCGGAAAAGGTTTCAACACTCCAATTTATGTGAGTTTCTTAAGAAGAGTGGATCTGGGAGTGCTGAATTGGGTGAAGGTTCGGTTCTGGGATTTTGGTTTTTCGAAAATCTGGTTGACTTCCATAGGTTTGGTGGATGAGATTCCTGCTTGGTTAGTATTCCCGAAGAGAACGTTGTTGTTTCCTGAATACGCTCTTTTGGATTTTGACCCCGATCCTGACTCTTTCTTTTCCAAAGTTCCATCTCGCAAAGCCTCTTCTACGGCCAGTCCAGAATCATAAAAGGTTTCGAAATTCGGGGCAGCCTGGGACAGAACCATGTAAGGAGCAAAAAAGCTTGGCAGGTTCTTGGTTATTATCCGTATCTGCTCTTTCAGATCTGGCTTATTCTGCATTTGGGCAGCCTTGGCCCTCCAACGTTTGACAAAGTCAGCAAAGTTTTCCTTTTCACTCATCTTAGTGCTTTCCAACTCCCTCGTGGTCATTTTCAGGTCAATATTGAAGTCGTATTGGGCCATGAAAGCTGTCCCAATGTCTTCCCAAGTCCTTTTCTTGGATGGCTCGAGAGAGAGGAACCATTGTAGAGCTGGCCCAGATAGGGATTTATGGAACAATTGGGCCATAGCTTCCTTTTCGATGCCACGCATGGTGAGGGAGCCAACATATCCTTGAAGATGGGCCCTTGGATCGCCGGTACCATCGAACTTTGCAAAGTCCACACCTTTGAATTTTTCTGGCAACTTGGCCTTGGGGAAAAGGCACAGCTTGTTCATGTCGATTTCTCCTTTTCCAAGTCGCTTAGTCTCCTGGACTGACTCCTCCAATTCGCCAATCTTAGCCATGAGGGCGGCCTAGTTGGGATCAGCTGCTGGTATTTCTTCTTTGGGTTGTTCAGGCCGCCTAGCCAGAAGCTTATCACTGATTTCCTGCATACTTTCCATCATCATGTTCATGTTGTTTTTCATGGAGACCACGGTAGCCTTGAGTTGCGCATCGACACCAGCAAGGGACTGCTTAAACTGAATGTCCATGTTTGCCATGTTCTGCCTGAACTCTTCTATCCCGTCTCCTTGGTCAGCCATGGGTAAAGGGTTTTCGGGCAGGATTGAGACTATGGGTTCTTCTATTACAGTATCTTCTAACAACTGTTGCTCTTCTTGATCGACTTGGACTTCAAACAGTGGGGTTCCTTCCAGGGTGTCTACACGGACTAGTCTTCGGGACAGACGAAACCAATTAGGTACAGCTTCCTTCTTTCGCAGGCGATCAATGTTGGCAGTACTAGCAACAAGTCAAAAGGGAGCGACTCACAATCGATCCAAATGCTAGTCCTACTTCTACCCATCTCCTAGAAACAAGGCCTAGGACCTACCGTGGCCTGAATCTCACTTAAGACGTTTGTACAGAAGATTTCCGGTAGTCCGGGTAGGTGCCGTCAGGCAGGTTAAATTCCGAACGGGTCGGAACCAGAGCCAATCTCCTTATCGTGACCATCCGAGACAGAGCAATATGACCACCGGAATCCAGATACGCACGTGCTCAAGGCTAGACCCAAACCAAGGTAGCCGTTCGGGCACGGCAAACACCGGAGGTATCACAAACTCCATGGATTTAAGGTCTCTTAGACCGATTGGAGGGTCCTAAAGGATTCTAAGGGAGCCTAATCCTCTAGCCTGCAAAATGCAATGATGCATGAATGATGGGTGTACAGAAATAAAATGCACGTAAACAGGATATAACACATAAGTCCTAACCATGGGTTCTTGTCTTAGTTGGGATGGTTCTATGGCTACGTACAAGTGCAAAGGCTGGTTTTGGTCTCAGAAGGGTTCCCCGGACTAGAGCCAAGATGTACTACCCCATGTCAAGTGTATTGCAAGACAATGGTCGAACAGCACGATGGCTCATTATAGTCGATGGTTGCTAGGCATTTCGGGAGAGCTTGTCACCGGTAAACCGGGCAAGGTAGCCAAAATACGCTAGCGAGGCTTGTGCAGTGCAAAGTGTACAGGGTATAAGAGCTTAATCTTCCGAAAGATATTTGAAAAATCCCCCTTTTGAAAACACCTTTCAAGCTTGGCCCACTTGATCATCCAATATTTTTGAGCATTTTTTTTTTAAAAAAAAATTGGATGAAGTAAAGATCCCCAGCGGAGTCGCCACTGTGGGCTCCCGGCGCCCGGAAAAAGGAGCGCTAACTTGAAGAGTCGCCACCCGGATTTTTGAAATGGATCATCCGAGAAACCGAAGAGTCGTTTGGAAAAGGCTTTTGGTCTAGCGAAAACGTTGAGATGTTGGGTTCGGGAGCCACGTTACGAATGGGGAAGGTTTTTCTTTAAAAAGCACTCCATTCGCCCGGAGAAAACCGGTCTCTACTTAATATTTTCAAAAGGAAAGGGAGGGGATTTTCAATATTTTTCGGAATATCAAGCTCTTTAATAAAACAAGTAGCGGGGAAGGGACATGGGGAATATATCACATTGACGTGCATGTGGTGCTGTCTGTACAATAGTGGTAAAATGATGTGAGCAGGGGGATAAACAACGTTCAGCATCATCTCGGATCTCGGCTATCCCACGGCACCCTGAGCTGCCGCGTGCGGCACCTCAAAATGTCGTGCGTGGTACCTGCTCTCCGGTCAGGCTGTTGCAGACTTTCAACACATTATTTAGACCATTGCTTTCTTTGTGCATCTTTCAGAAAACTCACCAGAAACCTCACAACAGTAAGATCATCCCAAAAGGCCATTGTTTTTCTCAAAACATGATTTTAAAGTGTTTTTTGACATATTTGATCATTTGGGATGATCTCACAAAACTTTTAAAAGAACCGGAATATGGCTTGTAGATATGGTCTCATTTTAAAAGCTGCAGAAACAGCAAACAGCGGATACAGACAACTACAACAGAGGGAAAGCACAGATCCAGACAGCCTGCTTACAAAAATACTAGCATGTGACATGTCGTGCGCTGAGAGTCAGGGTGCCGCGCGTCTGTTCAACAGACCGCGCGGCTTCTCGACCTCAGCACTGTGTTTATTTTATTTTGTGAAAATGGGTCTTTGGTCAGGATCTAACCAAAAAGGGGGTTAGACCTTCTGACAGAAAAGTCCCCTCAGGACCAGAACAAGGTCTAGTCCAAGGAAACTAGTTTGTACCTTTAGTTTCGAGCTTGATCAAGGGTTGTTGGTGCGCGGGTGTGGATGGATCGTCACGGATGTAGATGAAAGAGGTTGAATGAGACAAAAGGGGTGTGTGTGTGAGGGAAGATTAAGTGTTTTTGGGGATGAGACTTCGAAGTTGATGAAAGATCAACTTCAATGATGAGAAGGGAGTGAGTGAAAGTACTTAAAGAAGGTCTTTTGGGAATGACATTCTTTAAAGCTTGGAAATGGAAGTGGAAGTAAGAAAGTGGGTGTAGAGACTTAGAGAGAGAAAGTAGAGTGAGAGAGCCAAGAGAAAGGTAAGGGAGGGACTCAAAAGAAGGGCTAAAAGGGACCCTTTTCCCTTAAGTGGAGGGGTTAATTTATAGGCAAATGGCCAAGGATTTTGAATTCAAATGGTGGAGGTATGTTAGGCGGGCGAAGTGCATTTTAATTGAGCTAGTCATCACCGTGTAGCTCACTGTGGCGTGGCCGGCGACTTTTGAGCGATCGACTTTTAGCTCAAGGTGCCGTGCGGTGGAGTTTGGCTGCACACGGTCCCTTGAATTCTCAAGATGCCGTGCGCTCCAATTTGGCTCCGCACGGTGCCTCCTCCTGTGGTCCAGAGTCTTTTGGGCTTTTTATTGGGCTTGGCTGGGCTTGGCTGGGTTTGTTGGATTTGTTGGGTTTTTGGTTTTAAAGGAGATCATTTTTCAAGCTCGCAAAGGTATCGTTTCCTCTATTTCATCATCGGGGTGGACAAAGACTCTCCGAGGTCCGAATTGGGGTATCTACACCAGTGCAAGCAAGTTCCTTCCTGTGCACGGCATCCCGAAGCGGTGTGTCCCAGTCTGATCAAAGTGCTCCAGGTGCTTGTTCTCAATCTATTATACTTGTATAGATCAATCATCCAATACATTTTGTCACGTAAATGCAGCTTGTTACAGTTTTAATCCCCTTTAATTGTTTCCCCATCCTAACTGGCTAAAAAAAATGATCAATGAGAGAAAAATGCAAATATTTTATAAAATGCCCGAGTAGAGACCGATCTCCGGATTGGGCGACAGGGGTGCCATAAAACCCTTCCCCTCCCGTAACTTGGCTCCCGAACCTCAGATATCGAAGGTGACGACGGACCAGTCTACAAGCCTTTATTTTTTTAATCAAACAAACGTAGCAAACGTTTCAAATTCGGTTCCTTGGGTGTTTTTTGCAAAATCCTAGTGGCGACTCTGAATTGTAAGCATTTCGCCGCGTTATCCAAAAAGGGCGCGCCCGATTTTTGGGGCGTGTGCCCACAGTGGTGACTCTGCTAGGGATCATTGCATTGATTAGTATTTGAAAATTAATACATGAATGAACAATCTTTCAAAAGTCTGTCAAAATAGTACGCTCCGCACTGCTGAAGAACGGAATGGTAACGTAACAGGATTCTACATTCGACCAATCCGAACTAGGACTTTTGCCATTGTTCACTTATGTAGTTTTCTCCAAGTATTGGTTAATAAAAGTGAGCCAAGCTTGAAAGGCATTTTTTTTTCAAAACCGTGCGTTTCTCTCTCGTTCGATCATTTTTTTTGGCATTCTCCATTTGCATCGATGTTGGTCAGCCCCGTTGAGGTGTTTTGGGTAGCCGGCACAGTTTACTGGAGCCCGAGGTCCTCAAACGCCCAACAACCTTAGACGATGATGAGTCGTAATACTGTTCGACCGTTGCTTTGCTATACGCGTTATAGCAGGGGTTATACCGCGGCTCTAGTCAAAGGAACCCTCTTAAACTAAAACCGATCTCTACATGCGTACAAAGCACTAGAACCTTTCAATCTAAGATAAGAACCTGCAGGGTAGGATTACTTGCATCTAACCTCCATAAACTGTCTACGTGTTATTGCTCTCCCTATCGCATGCCTGTACATACATTCATACCATTTTGCGTAGGAGCATGCTAGGGTGGCTTTTAGGTGGTTTTCTCTCTCAAACTCATCTTATGCCAATTGGGACGCTGCCTGGCCCAATGAGGAGTCGCACATCTTGATGATGTGCGTTTTTTATTTTCAAATTCCTTAAAATCAATGAGACTTTGAGAAATCGAGCATTTCTAAATCTTTGCCTCAACCAAAACAAAGTTTCAAACAGAAAATCGGGAACAACGGAGGCAATGACATGATGCTCACACCGCCCAGGTAAAAAGTGCTAAACACTCGCACCGCTCAAGGCTCCGGCACAGTGCTGCTTACGCCATCTTGTTTACAGGTATCATGTCACCCACATCCAGTTGTTCCAATCTAAAAGGTTGAAACTTTAAGAAAGGAATAGTCAAAGGTTTAGGTTGTTTTGACATCTCTTAGTTTTAGTCGATTCAAACAAGGATACATAGTTGAAAATCAGTCTGAGGATCTTAGCAGCGTCCGACTATCATGAGATGGGTTTGTCTGCTAGCAATAGAGTCTAAGATGACACCGACGACGTTGACATGTGCATTTTTCATTTCTTTAAATAAAAAACTGTTGCTGGCTGTCACTAAGCTCTTATACTTTACTGTCTAGCCATTGCACCGTCAAGAAGAGGTTCCGTGATCAAGAGCCAAACCTACTTGGAAACGTCCGCCGGGTCTGTCTGTAAGAAGATTTGGGTGGTTTTGCTCCTCAGTCAGTTACAACAGATTCTCCGGGGTTGCACTCTGTCAAGGGAGGACTCTCTACTGTCACCTCCACCTTCTCCATCTCCATCTCCACCATCTTCGCCGAAACCTGTTAAAGTTGAAGCCCTTGACATGGCCGGTACTCCACCTCCGGATCTTGCCACTGTCTTAGCTGAAATCCAACGTAACATGGCCATCATGCAACAAAGAGTCGACCAGACTGATACCTCCATGGCCACTCTCCGTGCTTTGGAAAAGGGACACGGGGTTTAATATAACACATTGGCGTGCTTGCGGTGCAAACTGTACAGAGATGATAAAGAATGATGCATTGAAATAAGGATAAGAAAAGCTATTCCACAAACTGTCCAGGTAACTGTCATCTGTCACACGGCATTCCATAGTATGGTGCACGGCCATATGATATGCCATGCGTGGTTTAGATCCTGTCTTTAGGCTGTCGACAGTGTTTAGGACGTCGCGCGGCGTACTAAGTACAACGCGCGACGTTTCTATAAAAACACCAGAAAACTCACAGCTATCAAACATCCCAGAACAATACCATTTTTCCAAGCCACAAGTAAAAAACCATTTTTGATGTATTTATTTATTCAAAATAATCAAGAGAGCCTTATTTATAAGGATAAAACATGGCTTGTAGATATGGTCTTATTCCAAAGTCACTGATGACAGACAGAAATAAACCCCAACCAAGAACAACCATAACCCAGATAGTCTGGACAGAAAAACAACAGTTAACTAAAATACCGTGTGCTTGAACATGCTATGCCGTGCGACGCATCAAGGTGCCGCGCGGCGTAGCTCGTCCAGAAGTTAAGCTCTTCAAATGATATTAAATTCCCCATTTAAAATGCTTAGTAGAGACCGATTTTACTAGGCGAGTGGGGTGCTTTTTCAACATAACCTTCCCCATTCGTAACGTGGCTCCCGGATCCAAAATCTCAATATTTTCGCTAGATCAAAAGCCTTTCTTTGTCAAATCAAGCATTCGGTTTCTCGGATCATCCATCTCAAAAATCCAGGTGGCGACTCTTCAAGTGCGCTTTGGGCGCGGAAGCCCACACATATCAACAATAAGGTTACGATATTTATGAAAAATGTTCATCCCGTGTGCCTAGAGAAAAATATTTTTGATAAAAATCATTTTGAATTTGCTCAAATTCGACAATTCTTGTGATTTTTTAAGACTAAAAATTTCCACTATATAGTTCGTTATACACTTATTAATTGTTGATCAAACATTTTCACAAGCATTATTATTTGCAAGGTGGTGAAAAGAACGATCCATATGACCATTGTTGGCCCAGAATAAAACCAAAAAGATTGAGGTTTGGAGGAATTTTGAAGGACAAACTTAAGAGAGAGAATTTTATTTGGTCCATGAAAATATATTGGACCGTTGACCAATTAACCTATTGGAAATAGCCCCTCTAGTTTGCATGAAATCTCAATTTCATCCCTTGTATGAATTGTGCTATTTTTAATCCTACGATATTTTGTCTCAATTTGATCCGTCTCACTAACGGTGTTATTAGAGCTATCAGAACTTGTGGGCAAAATTTACATTTCACTCCTAGAGGGATGCAATTGAGAAAAAAATGCAAAGTAGAGGGACTATTTCAAAAAATTTACGTTTTATTTCGATTTTGAAAAGACAAATTCATACATAATATCTTTCTCACCTTACTTATTTTGTTTGATTGAATAATTAAAATATATTAAGAAAATTAAAAATACTTTTTTAGTATATATTACTGATAATATTATGAAATTCGATAAGCATCCCTTAGTTAAATAACTTTGCATCGACCATGAGTAAAAGTTTGCGGCCATGAGTAAAACTTCGTGGCAATGAGTAAAAGTTCGTGTAGCAAAAGTTTGCAACCATGAGTACGTAAAAGTTCGCAGCCAGTAGTAAGTTTGCGGCCATGAGCAAAAGTTTGCGGCCATGAGTCAAAGTTTGCGGCCATGAGTAAAAATTTGCATCCATGAGTAAAAGTTCACAATAATGGGCAAAAGTTTGCGGCCATGAGCAAACGTTCACGGTCTTGACTAAAAGTTTGTGTCCATGAGTAAAAGTTTGTGTCCATCAGTAAAAGTTTGCGACATGTTCTTCTTTATGCGATTAGAAAAAAATGAAAAGTTAGTTATAATACATTTTTGTTAATCTTGTTATGGAACAATTTTTTTTGAGAAAAAGTTTTTTTTGGTGAATAAAGAAAAAATTATTATGGGATGTTTTCCTAATCTTGTTACGAAACATTTATTGTTTACAATCACGTAAAAAAGAATACAATGAAATTGTAAAAATCAAGATAAACCAATTGGAAAAAAAAACCTGAGGCAAAGTTATTTAACTAAGATATGCTTTTTCAAATTTCATAATATTATCTACAATGTATTCTAAAATAAAAATTTTCATTTCCTCAATATATTTTGATTATTCAATCAATCAGAAAGAATTAAGGTGGGGAAGAATTTAGGTATGAGTTTGTCTTTGCAAAATAAAAAATAAAAATGCTTAAATAGTCCCTCTAGTTTGCATTTTGTCTCAATTCAATCCCTCTAGGAGCGAAATGTCAATTTCTCCCATGAGTTTCGCCAGTTCTAATAACACCATTAGAGAGAGGGACCAAATTGAGGAAAAATTCTTATAAATTATAGGGTTAAAAATTGCACAATTAATACTAGAGGGAAGAAATCTAGATTTCATGCCAACTAGATGGACTATTTTTATAATTAACCCTATCCCAATTGTGGGCTTTTTTTGGGCCTATTTTAATGATTAAAACTGTTCAGACCTTTTAGAGAAAATGACGGCTAATAACGTGTTTTGATAATTAATATTAGCCAATGACATTTTCAACATTAACAAATATTCTTAGTATGTCCTTGGCGGATATTAATTATCAAAACACGTCTTAGGCCGTCATTTTCCCCTAACCTTTTCCTATTTAGAGTTTGTCGATAAAGTCAATTACGTTAAAAATCAGGTTGATCGGATATATGTTAATATAATTTTGTAATGCATTTGTTCTGAGATAAATGAGTTAAATGGGGTCCGATTCAGTATTATAATCTTGTTATGTGGTAAAACAAATGGGTTTCCAGAATCATATCAAACAGAATTTGATCAACCTAGTTTTTTGAGTGACTAATGTTTTCAACAAGTTATAGAATATTAACGGTTTGGATCATCAAAGCGGGCCAAAAAGATCTCATAAGCGGGAAATTAGATGGTCCATTCCATTTTCTGCTAATAATGGATTGTAGAGGAGCTAATTCCAAATGAGTAGCAAACGACATTTTTTGTATTTTTGGTATTTGGTCCTGAAGTAACCACTATTCTAGACAACTTATTTCCTTCGTTTAATTGAACTAAATAATTATTTTAGTGAAAAAAGTGATCCTTTAGCATTAGTCTAAAGAAAAGAAAAAAAAAACACCGTGAACTCACCCTCCTTCATACAACTCGGCCCGCCTCGATTGTTGTCTTTCAGTTAGTCTACGTTATTATAAACTTATTTGTCAAGAATTTATTTTGATGTATTTTTTTACTTTTCGTAACTTTTTGTTTAACTTTTCATCATAATTTTTGGTATTAATCATTTGTCTCGACGAGAAAAATCAAAAAAGTACAAAAATATAGACTGATGTTAGGAAAATGGTGCATATAAGATGAAACTTTAAATAAAAAAGACTGTTGTTTGATATTTTTTTCCGTCTTTAGTGAACTTTTTTTTCTACGATTAATTTTTTGCTTTTCAGACTACTCTCGTCGAGACAAATGATTAAATCAAAAAATATAATACAAATCTTTAAAAAAAACAAACAAACAAAATACTAAATAAAAAAAAAAGTGTACAAGAACCATATTTTTTTTAGGTTAAATTTTCGTAGTCAATCCTGTAGTTTTACGGTTGTCTCACTTTCATCCCTAGAGTTTCAATTGTCTCAATTTCGTCCCTGTAGTTTGTTTTACGTTCCAAATTGGTAAAATCGTTAACACCGTTAATGAAAGTAACGGAAAAATATGATTGAAAAATTAAGTGCTCCAATTTTCAATTCGGTTGAACCGGTGCGAAGATATTATTTTTTTGATCATTTTATCCTAGATGGTCGTAATGAATTTTTGGCTCTAAGGCCTTTCAACGAGCACCCGAAGACTCCTTATTTAGTTTCAGGGCTCTCTTAGGGTGCTCATTAAAAGGCCTTACAGCCAAAAATCCGTTATGACCATATAAGATAAAATAATCAGAAAAATAAGATATTCGCACCGGTTTAAACGGATTGAAAATTGGAACACTTGATTTTTTTTACACCGTTTATATATTAAAAAATATAGTTAAAAAATTAAGTGTTCCAATTTTTAATCTGTTTGAACAAGTGCGAAAATCTTATTTTTTGATCATTTTATTGTAGGTGGGAAAAGACGAACAGTACCTAGAACAGCACTGGTTTGTAACAGCTCCACGTGGTGTTCGATCGGAACCCTATCGTCTTCGATCTGCAAAACAGATAAGGGCTGAGCGCACCTCTGCCTTTCGTGGCAAAAGCCCTCCGATGCCTAAGTTAGTATCTCGTACCGTATCAAACCCTAATTATCAGTAGGGAAGTATAGAATGAATGCAACTTATTGCGTACCTCTTGCCTCTAGTTTTACCTTGTATTTATAGACTCGAGGATGCTTGTTGCCCAAGTATCCTTGTCGCCCCAGGTTTCCTGTCTCGTATAGGAAATCTGGCCTTTATGGGGATCCTCTTGCCCAATGAACCGAGATCCCTTACTCACAGGGACTCTTCCCTACATGGAACTCATTCCATAATGGGACTGGCTTCTCTCTTATCTTGATTGGATATTGGATACCCCTTCTGGAACACTCCCATCGCCTTATCTCTTAAGGTTATGTTCTTTCAAATAATTCTATATGTTCGGTAATCTCGTTTAGCCGAACAGAATGCATCGTTTATGGCATCTTATGCCTTTTGGGCTTTTACTGCCGTACAGATTTCTTGGTCTAATGACTTCCTCAATGCCGTACACCATCTTGCACGACGTCTTATATCACTTTCCTTAGTGTACGGACCCCGTGCACCACGTGTTCGGCCACTAGTTTATGTCTGTTTGGGAATACGTTCCTATAATTGCTCCCCAGCTTCACTTGTTGCCACTGTTCGGGGCAATGGGTAAAGCTTTTTAGAAACAGTCTTTAGGCTGAGCTCCTGGGGGCTCCGTGCAGCCATAGTTTTTGTATTCATTGATGGTTTTGGCGGTTTAGTCATTATACTACCTTGGGGTAGTACTTCCACGTGGCGTGTTCTGTACACGCTTCATTTAATTTGAACTAACGTTTTGACACATGGCGTTTTGAATGGTACGTTACTGGATCCCTTCTCCATTACTTTTCATATAAACGGCGTAAGAGGAGACGAAAGTAAGAGGAGACGTTTCGTCTCCGTCTTTCACCTCTAAAACCCCAAAAAGGAATCTTTTGGGGTTTTTACAAAAAAGAGAACTTTAGAATCTCATTCTTCTCTCTCTCTAGAAAAATCGGGCGGAAAAAGTTTTCCTTTCGTCTGCCATCGCCACCGTCTGTAAACTTGATCTTTCTTCAGGAGATCATCATAGCATCCTAGTAAGATTGTCATTCTTCCCTTACTTTCCATTTCTCCCTGAGATCTCATCCTCAATTTTATTATTTCCTAGGGTTTTATTCGCACCTACTTCTAGATTTCGATCCTTTCCTAAGTGTTTGCCATGGCAGATGAGGGTGACAGTGGCCCCAAGCCTGGTAAATTTAGAAAACTTTGTGAAACCCCCGCTGCAATGGCAGCTTTTAGGACTAAATACAGTGTTTCAGATAGCGTGAGGCTCGAACCGCCCCTTTAGGTGCAATGAGGAACGTAGCCTCATGGGATAGAACTTGTATTCCCATTGTTGCTATTGTTGAGGGTGGAGTTCGTTTCCCCCTGGACCCTCTCCTTCGTCACGTTTTGAACTGGTACCGCCTTACACCAATGCAAGTTTCCACTAATTTTTTTAGCTTAGTGATGGGAATTATAGCCCTTAATAGGATTCTAGGAACCCAAATAGGACTCTGGGACATCCAATGGTGGTATAGCATCGTGCTAAACCCCGAATACAATACCTATTATTTCAAAGTAAGGAAGGCAGAAAAGCGTCTCGTGCCTAATTTGCCAGATTCTGCTCGTGATCACGAAATGGATTTCTTCTATGTCACTAGAGCCTTCGAGCCAATGGGGGATGATGGCCAAGTGGTGGGCTTCCACTGCCCCTACAAGTGGGGCTACCCACATATGATCCTATTTTGCTTCTGTAGACACCCCAATCTGAACTTCCGAATAATCTTTAAGTTTCCCCGATGATGAAATAAGGAAAAATATACCTTCGAGGCTTGGATTGTTGCTCCTTTGCTTCTCCTTTGCTACTCCTTCTCTAACCTCAAGAAAACCCCTTTTCAACCATGTAGGGTGGCCCTCGGTTCAATTGCAAAAGAGAAAAATGTGTTTACCTTGTCAAAAACAACTTTTTCCATGACACACTGAGGATAAAATGGGCACATATTTTAATGTATAAAATGGCTTTGAGTGAAACCAATTGGGTTAGAAAGAGGACTCGATGAGCTTTCCAACGCTTCGAACCGCGCCCAAATCCGAGTTCGGGAGTGTCCGGGGCGCCCTCGCGAAGTTCGGTGTGCTGTGCTGATTCACATAGCGCGTGGCACTTCAAAAGGACGCACGGCACCATAGAAAATTCAAAAAATCACTCTCTCGCACGGGACTCCGCTACGTCGCACGGCACCTTGAGAAAAAGTTCTGACAGTCGCAGAAAGCTGTCGGCCACGCCTGCAGGAGGAGCGTCTGTGCTAGAAAATGAGTTTTATTCGGCCCAGAAGTCACCTCCCCTCCTTTAGTGATCATCCTTGGCTCTCTTGCCTATAAATACATCCCCTCTCTAGTTGAGAAGTACCCCTTCAACTCATTACAAAGTTACTCTGCCATTTTCTAGACTCTCACTCTCTCTCTAAAAATACTCCCTTTTGATTCTCTCTCTATAACTTCTTATACCCATCACCACTATACACATCTCCCTCTCTCTCTCTACATTCATTTGCTCACAAGTCTCTCAAAACTAAACCCAAATCAACCTCCACTCTCCATCTTCAAGCACATCCAAGTTTCAATATCTTCAAGCACATCCAAGTTTCGATCAAAAGGTATAAATCCATTTCCTTGGGCTAAACTACATTTAGCCTTGAGGGGAGCCGATCGAGGTCCTTCTCGGTCTTTCTATACCGAGCTTGGGTCTCAAACGAGATTTACATTCAAAGTCTTTCTTTTCTTTTCATTTTCTTTTCTTTTCTTTGCTTTTTCTTTTCATATTTTGGCTAATATTGCTTGAAGATCGTGCGGGTACATTCTAGATTCAAGTTCATGTTGAAAGTCTTTCTTTTTTTTACTTTATGAGATCTTTCAACATTTCAAAAAGGCTTTTAACATTATTTTACATGATAAGATGAACAAAAGGGTCCCGTAAATCATTTTTCGAAGATCCAGAAATATAACAAACTATTTTGCGGACCTATGGTTTGTTTTGTCATGTAAAAGCAAACTGATTCTGGAATGTGTAGACAGGTCAACCGCGCGGTATGTTGGTTGCACCGCGCGGTATATTTGGTTTGTCGCGCGGCACCTCTTGTGGTATTGACAGTCTGTTGTGATGTTGTTATTTCATTTTCTGTACATTGCTCATCCATTTCATTCTGTACAGTTCGCACCACAAGCACGCCAATGTATTATATTCTATCCCGTGTCCCTTCTCCGTACATGTTTTCAAGTTAAGTCTTTCAAATGGTATTAAATCCCCCATTTAAAATGCTTAGTAGAGTCCAGCTTTACCGGGCGAGTGGGGTGCTTTTTCAACAAAACCTTCCCCGTTCGTAACGTGGCTCCCGGATCCAAAATCTCAACGTTTTCGCTAGACCAAAAGCCTTTCTTTTTCAAATCAAACTCTCGGTTTCTCGGATCATCCATCTCAAAAATCCGGGTGGCGACTCTTCGAGTTAGTGCTTTCGGGCGCGGGAGCCCACAGTGGCGACTCTGCTGGGGACTTTTGTTCAATACTTTACTTGTGCTTTTTTTTTAAAAAAAAAGATTAAAAAGTATTGAATAATCAAGAGAGCCAAGCTTGAAAAACATTTTTCTTGGGGGATTTAAAATCATTTGAAAATTTTAACTTTTTTTTTACACTATGCACCGCACAAGTTTCGCTAGTGTGTTTCGGCTATCTTACCCGGTTTACCGGTGACAAACTCTCCCAGGATGCCTAGCAACCCTCGACTATGATGGGCCATCGTGCTGTTCGACCATTGTCTTGCAATACACTTGACATGGGGTAGTACATCTTGGCTCTAGTCCGGGGAACCCTTTTGAAACCAAAACCGGCCTTCTGCACTTGTATATAGCCGTAGAACCTTCCCAAATAGGACAGGAACCCGTGGTTAGGACTTATGTGATATATTTTGTTTATGTGCATTTTTTTTTCTGTACATGCATATCATTCATATATCATTGCATTCATACATGCTATAGGTCAGACCACACACGAACCGATAGGTTAATCTGCCTTTTAGAATAATTATAGGTTCCACGGTCTTTAGGAAGTTGCCAACACCCGATGAAGAGTCGTGCCCCATGGGACGCACGTTGCTTAATACTAATTAGTTCTTAAAACGACGTGTTTGAGGGAAATCAATTCTTACTAAGTCTTCGATACATTTTTCAATCAAATGTTCAAATACCAAAAAAAAAAAATGACTAAAGTATTAATGATGTGATATTTATACCATTTAGGCTAATAGCGGCACGTCGCTCACGCCACCTGGTCATAATACCATGTCATTTTTACCACGTCATTTCAAAAACAGAAATTGAACCTTAAAAAAAAAAAAAAAAAGACTTAGTTTGTTTTGACATCTCTTAAGTTTCGTTGTTTATAAAGTATACATTGTCAAAAGAAACTCTGAGGATCGAAGCAACTTTTTGAAGCCGTTTTCTGTGAGTCTAGGAGACTTAAAATCTATGGAGTTTGAGATACCTCCGGTGTTCGCCGTGCCCGAACGGCCCCTCTGGTCTGGATCTAGCCTTAGGATGTGGTTGTATCTAGTTTTTGGCAGCCTTATTGCTTTGTCTCGGATGGTCAAGATAAGGAGATTGGCTTTAGTTTCGAAACATTCGGAATTTAACCTGCCTGACACGACTTACCCGTGGTTGCTGAAACCCTTGGTACAGTCATATACTAAGTGAGATTTGGAGTTGAGGTAGGTCTTAGGATGTAGACGACGCCGACGACATTGCATGGACATGATTCTCTGGTAGAATTTGAGCCACCTTGTTGCTTTACTGTCAGTTCTGAAACATCTATCAGAAGGACTTCACCCAATTGGAACCGTCTGCAAAAGAGGCTCAGTCACCGGTGGTGATATCTGAAATGGCGGGGCAAAGGAATGAAATAGAAGAACTCAGACAGAACATGGCGGCTTTGGATACTCAGCTTAAGCAATCCATCGCCAATGTCAACGCGCAACTCGAGGCTTCTGTTACCTCCATGCAAAATGATATGCTCATGATATTGGAAAGTATGCAAGAAATCAGCGATAAGCTTAAGACTAGATCACTTCCACAGCTCGAACAACCCAAAGAAGAAACACCAGTAGTAGACCCTAACCTGGCTGCCCTCATCGCCAAAATCAGTAAGCTAGAGGAGTTTGTTCAAGAAACCAAGCGGTTTGGGAAGGGAGAAATTGACATGAGCAAGCTGTGCTTATTCCCAAACGCTAAACTACCAGAAAAGTTCAAAGGCGTGGACTTTGCAAAATTCGACGGCACCGGAGATCCAAAGGCACACCTTCAGGGGTATGTTGGTTCTCTCACCATGCGGGGAATTGAAAAGGAAGCCATGGCACAGCTGTTTCACGAATCTCTGTCAGGTCCGGCGCTACAATGGTTCCTTTCCTTGGCACCCTCAAAGAAAAAGACGTGGGAGGACATTGGAAAGGCTTTTGTGTCCCAATACGACTTCAACGTTGAACTGAAAATGACCACCCGAGAACTTGAGAACACCAAAATGGACGAAAATGAGAGTTTCGCTGACTATGTAAAAAGGTGGAGAGCCAAAGCTGCCCAAATGCAGAATAAGCCAGACCTGAAGGAACAGATTCGGATTATAACAAAGAACTTGCCCAGTGCCTTCGCACCTTACATGATCCTCTCACAGGCCTCTTCGAATTTTGAGACCTTCTATGATTCTGGATTGGCTGTTGAAGAAGCTCTTAGGGATGGTACCCTCGAGAAGAAAGAACCAGTCTTTAAGGGACTCCAACTCAGCGATGGTGAAGTCCTTTTCGGAGATAGCAATACCTTCCAGGTCGGGAACTCCTCAAATGCCAAATCCCTCGAAATAAACCAGATAGCTGATAAACCAACTCGCACTTTCACCCAATTCAGCACACCCCTATCCACACTCTATGAAAAGCTCCTCAAAGCCGGTCTCATCAAGCCACTCCTTCCAACTCCTCTGCCCCAAAGGCTTCCAGCCTACCATGACCCAAATGCCTTCTGCGCCTTTCACCAAATGCCCGACCATGTTACCGATAAGTGTCACCGTCTTCGTCACAAGATTCAAGACCTTATCGATAGCGAAACCATCCTTCCGCCACCAAAGGAATCAAGCACCTTGTCAATCCACCACATCAACACTAACTCCACTACATTTGACCCCACTCACTATATCATCCCTGCTCACCTACCCAAACCAATTGTACCCATTCCCGATGAAATCAGTATTTCAGTATTGGAATTTGAACCGACAACGGAGCAAACAGAACTTAAAGAGTTGAGGAAGGCTGTGGAGGAAATGGGCCAGAAAATGGATGCGCAAATGATCCAAATGGGGGCTTTAACACAAAAGATGGATAGTCTTCTCACCTACGTAGTTTCAGATCCAAAGCAAAGTGCTAAGGAAGACATGGATGAAGGGCATTCACCCCCAAAGATGAAGCTTTCCGAAATGTTCAAAGGCCTAGCCGAAGTAAGTGAGGCCTGCAATACAAGCAAAGATTCTGGTAGTATAATGAGCCCTCAGCTTAAACGCAGCACCAAATCAAGGCCCTTTTCCCGCTTCTCCGCACCCCAATCCATGGTTTATGGGGAGCTCCTCAAAGCTGGCCTCATTAAGCCACTCCCTCCAGCTCCTCTACCTCAAAAGCTCTCG
Organism: Rhododendron molle; assembly: GCA_025413875.1. Taxonomy (NCBI): domain Eukaryota; kingdom Viridiplantae; phylum Streptophyta; class Magnoliopsida; order Ericales; family Ericaceae; genus Rhododendron; species Rhododendron molle. The sequence goes on from CM046388.1 coordinate 40,662,269, forward strand.
GCATCCCATAACCCCGGTACCTTCTGCATCTTCCATCAAATGCCCGGCCATAACACAAACAACTGCATCCGCCTTCGCCATGCTATCTAAGACCTCATCGACAACAAGGTCATTGAGGCACCTCCTCAACCATAGCCAGACATCATGTCCAAGCGCAATCCTTGCATCAATGCCACTTTCTTCAGCAAAGAAGGGTAAATCATCAAGAGCCATGCAACGATCTGACCTTCCATGAGTCTAGGAGTTTTCAAGCCTCTGAGCCCTTATCCTCTAAATAACCATCTTAGTGTTTGAGTCAGTTTGTATCTCGAGTCTTTCATGCTTTCCCTGTTGTGTCTGTGTCTGTAAGAGTCCAAAAAAAAAAGCGTCAGTTTCGTGGGCCTGAACTACATTGTGACCTGATTCATTTACAGGATACGTAGGCAGCCTCATCCCAGGGCCCGGTCACGAGCATTCAAGTCAATCCCAATGTTCGGTCATGGTCTTTTGAGTAAACTCTTAGTGGATCGGTCACTGTCTTTTGAACGTCGCATCTCTATAATAAACTCAGGATTTTAAAATTATTTTCTACCATCAGTTGAAAATCATGATAATCACTTCAAAACACGAGATGATTTTTGATTGAACCCCCACCTCAGGAAAGAAGAAGAATTTCAAGGCACCACTTCCCGATGCCATATCCATTCTAAGAAGCAATGTCGTGACTCTGAAAAGGCTCGCTAGGTCAAAACCTCAAAATCTGACCTAGGCAGAAGTTAGAACATGCAAATAAAAGCCTCTCAATGGAGCATCTAGAATTCAGTTGTTAGGTTGCGCAATCCAAAATGAAGAAAGGCCATCGTTTCTTTCATCCTACGCATAAAGATATATCTTTTGATACCCCTATTGAGCCCCAATCAAATTCTTTGAATCCCAGCTAGTCAACTATCCCCCGCATCGGGGTGAAATGAAAATAAAAGTGCCAGAAGAAATATTGAAATTCAAAGCATCAAAAGAGTGAAAGTGCCAAACACATCAAGATTCAAAGCATCAACATGATGAAAGTGTCAAACATACTGAAAGGCACTAAAAGCATGAGAAATCAAGAGAAATTGCCCACCAAAGCAAATGGGCATAAAAAGTTCAAAGATAGCTGCTAGTTTTGAAAACCCAAAAGAAAGTAAAATTTTTGAGCCAATTGTCCTTTCTTTGTTAAGCCCAAACCATGGCCCACATTACAACCCAAAAAGTTCTTTCAGATTGGAAAACGCAACTTGATAGCAAGAACCCTAGGCGTTAAGAGGCATGATCGAAAATCAATACATGGAGAAAAAGTCAAAGCATTGCTCAAAGCAAAAATTCAAATTGGGGTCATCGTCAGCAACCTGGAGCACAGTTCATGATAAAAACTCTTGTGTTTTGACAAAATAAAGTTGAAAGATTTGAATGAAAATCAATTGATGGAGTAAAATAATTTTGAAATTCACCTGGGCATGTCTGCCATTTCAAGAAGTCAAACTCTTCGTCCAATCAGAGGCACCATTCGAAAGTCACTTCGTCTTTCTCTCCCTCATTTGCGTCAAGGTAGTCTTGTCAAAATCCACCCCTTTTGCCAAAAGTCAAAAGCGTCATCTCGGTTTGGTCAATCCTCGACTTGTGGAAGTCATTTCAACGCATGGAAGCATACCACCCCTGAGAGAAGCTCGTTGGGCTGAAAACCGCAAGGGCGGGCAGGCTCAAGCAAAAATTAGAGCAAAAGCTTGCTAGGTCGAAACCCCGCAAGGGCGGCCTAGGCAAAAATTAAGGCAGTTAATCAAAAGAGCTCGCTAGACCGAAAAGCTGAAAGGGCAGTACTAGGCAAAATTTAGAGCGCAAAAGGAGAGTGTTAATACCCAAGTGAAACCATAGCCTAGATTGCGCTTGGACAACTGCTTGTCAAAACTGTCAGGACTGGGGGTTGTTACTCACTGGGGCACATCGGCTCAATGCCGTCTACCGGGAAAAGCAAATTCAAGACTCAAACCCTGACCAAAGGCAAACACCAGCTCAAATCCAGCACGGAATCCAACCCAAATTCAAAGTTCCTGAGAATACTGGTCCATTGGCCAAAGACAGTAAAGCAAATAGGGTGCTCGGACACGTCCCCTGTTTTTCAAGGAATATCACCATCAATGTCGTTCAGTGTCGTAGGCGAATCTCGTCGTTCAAAAGTCAATTCCAAGATCAATCCACTATCTTTTAAGCCTGTAGTTTCTCTCAAGCTATGGTCTAACCAATCTAGAAGCCTTTTAGTCTCTCAAGTAGTGGCTTGTCCTCTAGGACTTCACGTTGTCTAGCACTTTGTCCTCTGGGACTCGCACTCTATCTGCACTTCGTCCTCCAGGACTCGCACTCTATCTGCACTTCGTCCTCTGGGGCTGCACTTTGTCTCGCACTTTGTCATTTCGGATTTCACTTTGTTTAGCACCTCGTCCTCCGGGACTCACTTTTGTCATACTTGCATTGATTTTGCATGCTTACGTGACATTCATTGACATATCAATTTGCATCATCAGTCATGTATTGTCTTAATCGAACGTCAAGCTCTTCAAGTTCAAACCACTTTCACAAAATCAAGTTCTTCAAAATTCAATTTCCGGTCTCTTCGAAAATTCAAATTTCTTTCAAATTCAAGCTTTTCAAAATTCAAGTTTCTTTCAAAATTCAAGCTATTCAAACTCAAAGTCTCTTTCAAAATTTCAAGCTCTTCAAAATTCAAGTTATTCAATTTCAGGTGTTTTCAAAAATTCAAACTTCTTTCAAAATTCAAGCTTTTCAAAATTCAAGTCTCTTTCAAAATTCAAGCAATTCAAATTCAAGTCTCTTTAGAAGTTCAAGCCCTTCAAAATTCAAATTATTCAATTTCAAGTCTCTTCCAAAAATTCAAGCATTTCAAAATTCAAGTCCCCCTTCAAAATTCAAACTGTTCAAATTCAAGCCACTTTCAAAATTCAAGTCTCTTTCAAAATTCAAAATTCAAGCTATTCAAATTCAAGTCTCTTTCAAAATTCAAAATTCAAGTTATTCAAATTCAAGGTCTCTTTCAAAATTCAAACTATTCAAACTCAAGGTCTCTTTCAAAATTCAAGCTAAAGTTACTTCCAAAAACTTAAAATTCAAGCTTTTTAAAAAAATCAAGAAAGCCGTGCCTAGATTAAAAAGCTCATTTTAGTCCTCCGGGACTCGTAGCATTTTAGTCCTCCCAGACCGGTCTCGATTTAGTCCTTTAGGGACTTGTCTCATTTTAGTCTTTCGGGACTTGTCTTGCTTTAGTCCTTCAGGGACTCGTCTCAAGGAATTTCACAACACTCGACACTTCAAGCACTCAATCTTAGTTTACTTTCGCAATTTGTCCTCCGTGACTCACTTTACTTGCATTGTCCCAATCGAACTACGCTGGTCTGATCCCTACAACGGGGTACGTAGGCAGCTCCATGAGCGCGACCACCTTTATTGCATTCTTGCATTTAACTTAAAGATTTTGGAGCGATGGATTAGGATGTCTAATCTTTAACATCACTTACACCAAGCAATGGTACATAAGTTCCGTTAAAGAGGGACTACTGTAGACACCCCAATCTGGACTTCCGAATAATCTTTAAGTTTCCCCGATGATGAAATAAGGAAAAATATACCTTCGAGGCTTGGATTGTTGCTCCTTTGCTTCTCCTTTGCTACTCCTTCTCTAACCTCAAGAAAACCCCTTTTCAACCATGTAGGGTGGCCCTCGGTTCAATTGCAAAAGAGAAAAATGTGTTTACCTTGTCAAAAACAACTTTTTCCATGACACACTGAGGGTAAAATGGGCACATATTTTAATGTATAAAATGGCTTTGAGTGAAACCAATTGGGTTAGAAAGAGGACTCCACGAGCTTTCCAACGCTTCGAACCGTGTCCAAATCCGAGTTCGGGAGTGTCCGGGGCGCCCTCGCGAAGTTTGGTGTGCTGTGCTGATTCACATAGCACGCGGCACTTCAAAAGGGCGCACGGCACCTTAGAAAATTCAAAAAATCACTCTCTCGCACGGGACTCCACTACGTCGCACGACACCTTGAAAAAAAGTTCTGACAGTCGCAGAAAGCTGTCGGCCACGCCTGCAGGAGGAGCGTCTGTGCTAGAAAATGAGTTTTATTCGGCCCAGAAGTCACCTCCCCTCCTTTAGTGATCATCCTTGGCTCTCTTGCCTATAAATACACCCTCTCTCTAGTTGAGAAGTACCCCTTCAACTCATTACAAAGTTACTCTGCCATTTTCTAGACTCTCACTCTCTCTCTCTAAAAATACTCCCTTTTGATTCTCTCTCTACAACTTCTTACACCCATCACCACTATACACATCTCCCTCTCTCTCTACTTTCATTTGCTCACAAGTCTCTCAAAACTCAACCCAAATCAACCTCCACTCTCCATCTTCAAGCACATCCAAGTTTCAATATCTTCAAGCACATCCAAGTTTCGATCAAAAGGTATAAATCCATTTCCTTGGGCTAAACTACATTTAGCCTTGAGGGGAGCCGATCGAGGCCCTTCTCGGTCTTTCTATACCGAGCTTGGGTCTCAAACGAGATTTACATTCAAAGTCTTTCTTTTCTTTTCATTTTCTTTTCTTTTCTTTGCTTTTTCTTTTCATATTTTGGCTAATATTGCTTAAAGATCGTGCGGGTACATTCTAGATTCAAGTTTCATGTTGAAAGTCTTTCTTTTTTTTACTTTATGAGATCTTTCAACATTTCAAAAAAGCTTTTAACATTATTTTACATGATAAGATGAACAAAAGGGTCCCGTAAATCATTTTTCGAAGATCCAGAAATATAACAAACTATTTTGCAGACCTATGGTTTGTTTTGTCGTGTAAAAGCAAACTGATTCTGGAATGTGTAGACAGGTCAACCGCGCGGTACGTTGGTTGCACCGCGCGGTATATCTGGTTTGTCGCGCGGCACCTCTTGTGGTATTGACAGTCTGTTGTGATGTTGTTATTTCATTTTCTGTACATTGCTCATCCATTTCATTCTGTACAGTTCGCACCACAAGCACGCCAATGTGTTATATTCTATCCCGTGTCCCTTCTCCGTACATGTTTTCAAGTTAAGTCTTTCAAATGGTATTAAATCCCCCATTTAAAATGCTTAGTAGAGACCTGTTTTACCGGGCGAGCGGGGTGCTTTTTCAACAAAACCTTCCCCGTTCGTAACGTGGCTCCCGGATCCAAAATCTCAACGTTTTCGCTAGACCAAAAGCCTTTCTTTTTCAAATCAAACTCTCGGTTTCTCGGATCATCCATCTCAAAAATCCGGGTGACGACTCTTCGAGTTAGCGCTTTCAGGCGCGGGAGCCCACAGCTTCCTTCTTTGTAATAGTAGTTTCTATTTTTGCACCCTTGTTGCATTACTTAATTTTAATCGTGTCTTCTTTGTCTTAGCATCAAATGCTAACACTCATCCACGATGGGAACCAAGCTACGCCCGAACAACGGATATCAACAAGATTCTTAAATATAAAGGGGAGCCTGGCACCTCTTACGCTGGTCGGGGACGTGATGTTGATGTCCTTTTAGGCTATAATCCAGCATATAAAGGGTTCATTGATAAAAGACTTGCAAACCCGAGTACAAGCGCTGCTTCTACCTCATCTGCTCCCCAGATAAGGAGTCAAAGGTCCAACATTGGAGTCATGATTGCCGGGCAATCAGGAGAAATTCCTATTTCGAAAGGTATTCCCCTCCCTCGACTGATTCTTAGAAGGTCTACACAGTGTCAGGCCTCTTTGCAATGCCAACCCGAACAATTAGCTTTTGATCATGACACCAGCCAGTCTTCCTCTTCTGGTTATTCTCCGTCTCCACCGCACTCAGGTATGATGACCCGACAGCCTTTGAACCTCAGTACTTTACTTACGTGTCCTCTCGAGGACGTGGTGCCTCTAGTCGGGCACCATCCACCAGTCACGCACCTCCACCACCTTGTCGTACCAGGGGGAGTACAACACGATCCTCCTCTTCTCCTCGGGAATGTGATAGTTCCCTGGAGGCTGAAAATGCTCATCGGGATAAACGTCCCAGGAACCAAGAAGCCGGGGGCCCTGCTGCACAAGCTGTCGCCTCTACACTGGAGACTCCTTCTTCGAATACCCAAGCGATCTCTGAAGTCTGGGCCCCTCAACTCATAAGGGGTGACCGGCCAGTCAATGTGTGAGATAGTGCCAGTTCTTCAGAGATTGCACTGGCTCTTGCACAAGGGCTACTGCTGCTCGTTGATATGCAGAAGGAGTCCACGTCTCCTCCTGATCAGCTGGTGTCCACTGGACTCGTTAGTGGGATTAAGGTAATTTAGGTTTTTATTCTTAACCCAAGCTTTCCTACCTCATAGTTCATAGATTGCTAACTTTAATCTATTCTTGACATTTAGTTTATCCAAAAGATGGTCACATTGGGTCAGAAGTATCAAGAAGCAAAGGCTGAGAGCATCAGACTACTTAATGACAACACCAGGCTATTGCAGACTGTCTCAAGGCTGGAAAGTGAGAGAGACAAAGTAAAAACTGATTATGGTGAGATGAAAAGCAAACTTGAAACAGCCGAAGACAACCTTAATCAGGCTCTTGCTGAGATTGATAGCACCAAAAAAGCTGCTTATGAGGAAGGCTATTGGAAGGGCTTTGATGCTACCACAACGAGCTATGTGGATCAGATGCCTGCTGTACAAGATCAAATTTGGGCTGCAAGCTGGGAAGCATGTCTGACCAAGATTCGTGCTGCAGAAGATTGTCCGCTATGGGTAGAAAATGATTTACCAAGCAGCCGTGCAGCAGGCTTACAGGAACAAGAAAAGCCACAAGAGGATGATGTTGAGGAACAAATTGACAACTTTGCAGCTGCCAATGAGGATATTCAGATGGAGACTCAAGATGTCCCATCCGAACGTACACATGCCCAAGGTGCCACAGAGACAACTATTAACTTGGAGGAAAACGCTGCTGGGGGTGATACCAACACAGAAACCACTACTGAGGTTCCAAGTCACATCCCCCCAGAGATCCAGAATCTGAACTGAATTTGGTAAGTCTTTTTGACTCTGTTTCCTGAACATTTTGCAATAGTTCTAGCAGCTCCTGCGTGACCGTGGTTTTCAACCCTATGTGGCACCAGTTTCCACATACTTTTGTTTTAACACAGGTATTCGGCCCTTCGTGGCACAACACTTGTTTTGGTGGCCATTTGTGGTTTTTAGAATTGCATTCTCTGTGATGTTGTGAGTATTTCGTACCATCATTGATAAGTGTGAACATACTTACCAGGTACAGCATGTATACTTGTATACACCTATAAGTTTTAGAAACACATTTTCATATGCAACTAAGTTCTTTCACATTTAGACATTGATTTAGCGTTTGCTCGTACGCTTTTTAGACAAGTTTAAGTTTCTCATGCTTAAACATCATTAAGTTTCGCGTACTTAAATAATTCTAAGTTTCTCGTACTTTAAACAGATTGTTACGTGTATTCGTACGTTTGCAGTACAAGTTTCTCATACTAGTTTTGTAGTTGCATTTGTTTAAGTATCACGTACAGTAAACAAAAACATGAAGTTTGTTCGTACTCGTAGAAGTTTAATACGCGTACTCGTACGTTACTAGGCATACTAAGTTTTTCATACTTAGTGAGCATGCTAAGTGTTTCATACTGAAGTTGAAAGTTTTTGTCGTATTTAGCAATCTGTGCATATATGCGTATGCAATACAAGTTTTTTCATACTCGTATAATTTAAGTTTTTCATACTTAGAAGATGCATGTTTACGTATACAGATCAAGTGTTTTCATACTTGCAAAATTTAAGTTTCTCGTACTTAGATAGTTGATACATGTGTTCGTACGTACCAAGTTCATTCACACTCATTACCTGCTCCCCAATACGAAAAAGGGAGAATGAGGCCATTGTTCGTATTCACAGAGTAAAAAACAACCATAAAACACGAGAAACAAAATTTCTGAAAAATCAATATATTGTTGAAGATGTGATTTTATTCATAATCCTTAAACCCAGGGGGCCGTTACTCGTACCTCTTGCCACTAATCAAAAATAAAGAACAAGGGAATTTTACTCATAATTCCCACACAATCACGTGATCCTTAACAAAATAAAAATAAACTAAAATCTTTTAAACAAAGAATTTCCTCAAATTATGGACATTCCAGGGCCTTGGCACCGGGTTCCCATCCAAGTCTGTCACCCTATAGGCCCTTATGCCCACAATTTCAGTAACTCGATATGGGCCTTCCCAATTTGCCCCCAACTTGCCTTCATTCGCCACTTTGGTGTTGCCAAGCACCTTTCATAGTACAAGGTCCCCAATACCAAATTTTCGAGCGTGAACGTGCTTGTCGTAACTTTTCATCAACTGCTCCTGATATGAGGCTAAATGCACCAGGGCCCTTTCTCTTCTCTCCTCGGCAAAGTCGAGCTCAATTTCTAGGGCCTTGTCATTCCCTCCACTTTCAACCAACGCAGTCCTGTTGGTAGGAAGACCAACTTCCAATGGAATTACTGCTTCTGTACCATAAGCCAAAGAATAGGGGGTCTCTCCCGTAGACCTCCTAGGTGTTGTTCGATGAGCCCACAGCACCAATGGTAATTTGTCAGGCCGCTTGTCCTTTGCCTTGTCCAACCGATTCTTGATCCCATCAAGAATGGCTTTGTTTGATGCCTCTGTTTGCCCATTACTCTGAGGGAAAGCTAGGGTTTAGTAATAATTCCTTATCCCATACTGGGCACAGAATGTCTTGAACTTTTTCTGGAATTGGGACCCATTATCCGTAATCAACAAATATGGGACACCAAATCGAGTGATTATACTCTTCCAAACGAACCTTTCTATCATAGGCTCCGTTATTTGGCCAGAGGTTTAGCCTCGATCCGTTTTGTAAAATAATCTGTTGCTACCAACAGAAACTTCCTATTCCCAGTTGCTTTGTGGAGTGGACCCACGATGTCCATTCCCCATTGAGCAAACGGCCAGGGGCTCGTCAAGGGTACCAGATCCTCAGCTGGTGTTCGGATCATTGGTGAGAACTTCTGGCATTTTTCACAAATCTTCACATAAACCTTTGCATCTTCTTGCATATGTGGCCACCAATATCCTTGAGTGATTGCTCGGTGGGCAATAGATCTGCCCCCAGCATGACTTCCACAAGTCCCCTCGTGAATTTGATGAAGGAACTTTTGCACCATCTCGGGATGCACACAAAGCAAGTATGGTCCAGCAATGGACTTTCTATACAACTTGCCTTTTGGGGACAACCAAAACCTAGCGAATTTAGTTTTTACTTTATGAGCCTCCTTTTTGTCAGAAGGAAGAGTTTCATCTCGTAAAAACTTTACTATTGGATCCATCCAACTTGGTCCCTGGTTCACAGCCAAGACCATTTCTACACTTCTCCCAATACTCGGTTCACTGAGATAGTCGACCGTTACCTTTCGTTTGAACTCAGTAGGGACAGCTGCAACCAACCAAGCCAAAGAATCTGCATGGGAATTTTGTCAAGAGCTTATCTGCTCTATATATACTTTCTCGAAGGTATTGAGTAAATCTTTCGCCGCCTCCACATAGGCGGCCATCTTTTCACTTCGGGCCTCATATTCCCCGGACAGTTGATTCACCACAAGCTGGGAATTGCAATAAATCCTAATTTTATTTACCTTCAAAGTCTTTGTGCTTTTAAGGCCGATTAGAAGAGCCTCGTACTTCGCAACATTGTTTGATGCGCTGAAACCCAGTCGAACAGATAATTCAACCATCACCCCTTCAGGAGGGAATAGAACAATACCAACACCAGAACCAGTGTTACAAGCCGAACCGTCGACGAATAACTTCCATTCCAAATGGTCCTGTATGGCAGGCATCTTATGCTTCTTGGTTGATTGTTGAACTGGCTGCTCCCTTCTCGTAGGAGGCTGGGGTGCTACCGTTGGTAAAAACTCCGCCACAAAATCAGACAACACTTGACCCTTTATTGTCGTGCGCGGCTGGAATCGATATCATATTGGCTTAACTCGACAAACCAAGTTGAGATCCGTCCAGAGAAGTCTGTTTTTCGTAGCAGTGACTTTAATGGATATTCAGTATAAACCACAACCTTGTGACTCTGGAAGTAATGAGGTAACTTCCTTGTTGTTGTCCTTAATGCAAGGACCAGTTTCTCAAAAGGCAGATACCTCGTCTCTGCGTCCAGTAGTGTTTTACTCACATAATAAACTGGGATTTGCTCAAATCCCTTATCCCTTAACAAAACTGCACTTACAGCATGCTCAGAAACTGCCAAATATAAAACCAAAGACTCACCTGGGTTTGGAGTTGACAAAAGTAGGGCCTCAGCCAGGTATTTCTTCAAATCCTGGAATGCCTGCTCTCATTCTGCTCCCCATTTATATCCTTCTCTTTTCTTCAAAAGCTGAAAGAAGGGCCTATGACCGGCTAATGAATCTATTGAGGGCTGCAGCCATCCCAGTTAACCTTCAAACTTCCTTTGTCGTTTCGGGACTCTGTAGATTTTGCAAGGCTGATATTTGGTCAGGGTTTGCTTCATCCCCCTTATGGTCACAAGATGGCCTAAGAATTTCCCAGAACCAACTCCAAATGCACACTTCGAAGCATTGAGCTTTAACTTATACTTTCTCAAGATCTCGAAAGTCTCTTTCTGGTCCCTGATGTGTTCTTGTTTGGTCCGTCTTTTTACCACCATGTCATCTATGTAAACCTCCATAGTTTTGCCAAGTAGTTTTTTGAACATGATGGTTGCGAGTCTCTGATACGTTGCCCCTGCATTCCTCAAACCAAAGATCATGACATTATAACAGTACAACCCTCGTGGTGTAATAAAAGAAGTCTTCTCTTGATCAGGCCCAAACATGGCAATCTGATGATATCCTTGATATGCGTCGAGGAAACTCATTCATTCGTATCCAGCAGTTGCATCTACCAACTGGTCAATCCTAGGACGAGGGAAACTATCCTTTGGACATCCTTTGTTCAAGTCTGTGAAATCCACACAGACACGCCACTTTTCATTCTTCTTTTTCATTACTACAGTGTTGGATAGCCATTCCGGGTAATAAACCTCTCGTATTGCTTTGGCCTCCAGTAGACGTTCCACCTCTTCAATCACAGCATCGACATGCTGCACAGCTGCCCTTCTTTTTTTCTGAATTACAGGTTTGTGTTGGGGATCCACATTTAGATGATGGCAAATCACGTTTGCGTCTATACCGAGCATCTCCTCTGGTACCCATGCAAATACGTCAATGTGTGCTTTTAAGAAACCCACCAGTTCGGCTTCCTCCTTTGTTGGGAGTGTTTCTCCAATTATAAAATACCTTTCGGGATCAGTCTCGTTGATTTGTATTTTCTTCAAACCTTCAACCACTTTTTCGATTGGGTTTCTTCCGACATCCTCGATAGTCGGTTGATCCGACGCTTCGACTGTATGTACATGATGGGCCTTTGGGACTTCCTTGATAATGGAAATCAAGCATTGCTGTGCCACTTTTTGATTTCCTCTGATCTTCTCAACCCCATTAGATCATGGGATCTTCACCATCTGATGATATGTAGAGGAAACAGCCTTTATCTTGTGCAACCAAGTTCTCCCTATGATCGCGCTATAGGAGGACGGGACATCCACTACCAAGAAGTCTATTCTCAACCTTACAGATCCTGCTCGAATAGGTAGTGTTACCTTTCCTAGGGGCCAGACTGCTCCCGCTCCAAATCCAACCAAAGGAGTCATTGATTGTTCCAGATCCGCCTGAGCCAATCCCAACTTCTTGAATGCGTCGTAGTACAACACTTCAGTACAACTCCCTGAGTCCACTAAGATTCTCTCAATGTCATATTCCCTAATTCGTAGGGTTATGACCAAAGCATCGTTGTGGGGCACTTGAATTTCTCCCAGTTCCTCATCTGTAAAAACTATGCTTTCGTTGCATATGTTGCTCTCTCGATCTCTCTTGTTTCCCAACCGCATAACATGTTGGTCATGCTTAGCTTGCCTTTGGAGCAGCTTAACCTCCTCATATCTCGTATAAGTTGTAACCAATCCATGTATCATATGGATTATCCCCTTGGGATTCTGTTCATATTCTATCTCTATGGCTTTCTCCTTATATTTGGGATCCTCCTGGATGAATTCCTTAAGATAGCTACGTGAGACTAGATCATCAAGATGTTTTTTGAACATTTCACAATCTTCAGTCATGTGACCCCAATCTTTGTGGTAACTACAGTGCTGATTTGTAGCACGTTTTGTATCTTTATCTCCACCTAGAGTTGGGGGCCATTTAAAATAAGGCCGATTCTTTATTCGGTAAAGAATCCTATAAATGGGTTCCTTCAAACTGTGGTAATAGAAAGAAGGATTTGGGATCAGGCACTGGCTTTTCTTTGTATGGCTCTTTCTCAGCCTGTCCGTACTCTTTCTTCTCCCTATAAGTTTTGGGCTCTGGCTTATCCACCTTTTTTGCCGGTGTCTTCAGCTGTTCGGCCACAACCTTGCCATCCTCTCAGAGTATGTCATCCTCCATTCTGGCATGCTGCTCTATTCGTTCCATTAGCCTGGCTAATGTTTGTACAGGATGTTTGTTCAATGACCGGCGTAGTTCCCCCCGAACATGAAAGGCCAGTTTTGAACATGGCAATTGCATATTCTTCGCTGTAACTGTTAATTTCATTGAAAGTTTCCCAATGTTTTTTAGCGTAGTCCCTGATCGGCTCGCTTTCCACTTGCTTCATCATGGAGAGGCTTTCAAATGTTTTAGGAGCTCTCCTACTGGTTAAGAACCGAGCAGTGAATTCTTCTGCCAATTGAGTCCATCTTTGTATGGAACTTGGTTCTAACTTATGGAACCAAGACAAAGCTACCTTTCCTAGACTTGATGGGAACATCTTGCACATGATGGCATCATCCCCCTCATGCATGAACATAGCCTCCTGGCAATGTTGAACGTGAACAACGGGATCCACATTTGTCTCGTAGAGTATGAACGCCCCGTGCTTCACTCTGTTCGGCAACCGTGCCTCTTGCAGCCTTTTCGCAAAGGGTGATGCCGCTATGTTACTCAGGGCTTGCCTTGCTGCTTCTCGTGCAGTCATGTTTTCATCTTCTCGTTCCTTAGCTTTATGGGTACAAGCCTTGTTCCAATAGGATTCAGGTCTCTCGTATCTGTCCCTATGGTGTTTCTTAGTACCTTCATCAGGTGAGGAGCTTTGGCTTCTACTTCTCCGTTTCTGAGGAGAAATCCTCTGCAAACTTGGACTCCTACTTCTCCTTTTTCGTGAAGAAGTCCTCTTTTGTTTTATAGAATAACTCCTACTCCTACTCCTTTTGTGTGAAGGAGGTGTTTTGTATTTGACCATAGCCCCTTTATTTCCTCTGGAATGTCCTCGTGAAAGCCCAGAGTCTTCGTGATGCTCTCTGATCCGTTCCAACTATCGGATCTCATGCTCTCATTTTTTAATCAGTCGAGCATACTTTCGATCTCCTGCCTCTTCTTATCGAGGATATCCTCATCGTTATGCACACTCCTTGAATGCGCAACTGAATCTTCCCTTCGATGGGATTTGCTCCTTCGCGTGGAGTTTGTAGCCGTTCTGCTTTCCTTGTTATTGAGTCATCTTGGATGGTCAGGGGACGATCTTTGCTTGTCGTCCTCCTGCCATGGCCACCAGCATGCTTTTTCAGAGCACCTGGTGGGGATTTATCTCCTTCCCCACCAACCTGGTTCTTTTCAGAGAGCGGCGTGACTAGATCTACTTCCACCATGGTCGTTTTTCAAAGGGAACTCGTTCGTTTGCCACAGACGGCGCCAATTGTAGGTGGGAAAAGACGAACAGTACCTAGAACAGCACTGGTTTGTAAAAGCTCCACGTGGTGTTCGATCGGAACCCTATTGTCTTTGCCTGAACCCTAATCTGCAAAACAGATAAGGGGTGAGCGCACCTCTGCCTCCTGTGGCAAAGGCCCTTCGATGCCTAAGTTAGTATCTCGTATTGTATCAAACCCTAATTATCAGTAGGAAAGTATAGAATGAATGCAACTTATTGCGTACCTCTTGCCTCTAGTTTTACCTTGTATTTATAGACTCGAGGATGCTTGCTGCCCAAGTATCCTTGTCGCCCCAGGTTTCCTGTCTCATATAGGAAACCTGGTGCTAGTCTCGAGCAACAAAAACATACTATTAAAACTAACTATGCAATCCTTCCGACAAAATAACTTAGCACATGCACGAATCGTATCCAACTGGCAAGAGTTCCAAAAACAAATTTATTCAAATCCCGCAACTAACAGCTGAAAACTGTGATGGATACTAGCACGAGCACAATCCAAGCCAAGTACAAAAATCCGTATCCTTAACAAAAAGGAGGATACAGATAACACAAATGCAAATTGCACGCTACAAACCATATCCCAGGAAAGGGCTCGAAACTAGGCTATGGAAAACGACAAAAACCATGCCTTATATGAGGAGAGCACCTTTGAACAGATTTCATAACTACAAATCAAAAGCTAAAATATCGAAAGCAAGCATGCCACAAACTAAATATGCATATCGTCAACAATTGAATCAAAACAGAATGAACACGCACTACAGATCAACTAAGGACTTCATTAAGCCTATATTGACCTTGGTAAACAAAGAACGGTTAGCAAAATGGGTGGCGGCCATATGCTGGCTCGGTTCAACTACCCTTGGCCACCACCGACACTATACTACCAAGTCAACGGCCACATGTCGGCCTCAACAAAAACTTTTTAAACTACTAGTTACGAATTCAACTAAGAAAAGTAAAAACAAGATAGGATAGGTGGGCTTTCAACCACCATGCACCCCGACCAAGTATAGGGATTTCAACCTAAACCTCCAACTACTCCTCATCAGCCGACTCGGGCTCTTCTCCGGCGAAATCATCATTGTCCTCGGCTTCCTCAATGGGTGGTGGTGCATACGGCTCACTAGTAGACCCCTCTTGCCTTGACAACACATAATCTAACTTGTGATCAATCCTCGCCTGCCTCCTATCATTCTCCCGAATCTCCTTTTTAAGCTTTCGGTGGCTATTCATGGTTGCCACTCCCTGGCAGAAAAGCAATTTAGACCACACCGACTGTTTGGCCCTCTTAGACGGCATTGTAGTAATAACTACCGCCTCGCACATCCTGACCAGCTGCCCCTCGAGTCTGGGAAACACTCTTCGTCAAGACACTGCTGTTAAGAATCCCCAGCTCTAGCTTACCCCACACCTCATAAGCATCCCTCGGAACACCTTTTCTTAAACAAATTTTAGTAACCATGCACGGATAGGGCATCCTTGTATAAGCCGGTGCATTGGCCTTGAACTCAACCATTTGACAAAAAATGTACTTAGCCCAATCTTTCACGGTTCCAAGATCCATAAAAGAGTAAAGCATCTCACCCTCGGACTTCACCAGCTTGTCCTAGGTACCCCTTGGATTCAAGTTATGATGCACAAACTTGTTAATCAGACGATATTCATCTTTAAATTTCCCCGGAATATAGGGACGTTTAGTGTCCGTCGGGTTTATGTACAATGCCTGATTTACTTCGTCCCTCGAGGCATAATTTTCCCTCGACAAATTAGTAGACGCAGCAGGGGGTCGCTCATAATTCAAAGCCCTAGCCATGACATCGGGGTATACCACAACAGTAACCCGACCTATCTTATAAGTAATCCGGGCACCCTTTTCAAACATCTTCCCCAACTCGGGGACTTTCATGTTCTTATAAAATCAGCCACTATACCTTTAATATAACCAGGATTTTTAGTGAAAAAGTAAGCCAAACCTTGCTCGGTGATCCGCTGGACACAAATGTGGTTCGGCCCAAGACTCTCCACATCGACATGGCGTTCATTTTTCACCCCCCGCTTAGCAAAACTCCTCTCCCACCTAGCCTATTTATCAGCTTTAACCTCTTCCGAAGTCCGTTTCTGCCTTGAACCGACCTAGGCCACTTGTTCCGGATTCTCCATCATCTCCTCCTCCTCCTTAACATCACGCAAAACCTCATCTCCCTCCTCAACAGGTTGACGCGAGGAGGAAGCCACATTGGGAACCGAGACCCTCAGAGGTTTCTTAGCAGCACGCTTGAGTCTCAGCATTTCAAAATTTCTTGGATTTTCGGATTTGAAAGGGGAAAGAGTTAGGGTTTTGGATTTTTGGTGAATGGGGATGAGGTTGATGTAGGGAATTGGTTTGGGGTGGGTTATATGGTGAGAAAGTGAAAGTTTTTAGGGGTTTTGATGGTGGGTGAGGACAAAACGAAGAGAGAGAAAGAAATTTTGAAATACCTTGATTTTTTATGAACAAGTGCGAAAAACCTCGGATCTCTGCTTGAAACTTGGAGAGAAAGTGATTTTGGTAAAGGGTTTGTGAGATTTGGTGATGGATTGAAGGTTTGGTGGTGGATATGGGGTTAGGGTTTAAAAAGATGCGGTGGCTATGGAGGTTTAGAGAGATGGAGGAGAGTTTGGAAGTGAAAAGGTCGACCCCGGTCTGTTTTTTAAGGAACTCAGATTCCTGAACTGTATCGATATCGTGGCTGTTTCCCCTGCAAAACGTAGACGACCCGTATCGATACGCTGAAGCCAGCAAAACTGTCTGTTTCCAATCCGTATCGATACTCAAATATCCGTATCGATACGGTTCTGCTTCCCCTATACTCCTCAATTTCAACCCTTTAAATTCATTCCAATGCCCACATGCAACTCACCAACAATCGAAACATTGCCCAAGCCATGAGAAAACAGTAATCCAACCATTGAGAAAAAATCAAGTCCAACCAAACATCCGATTTCCTATGGTTAAGATTAGGAACGACTCGGACTTGGCTTTTTATGAGGACAATGAGACTCATATGTGGTTTAATCATACAAAAATGCCTTGTATCATATCCTAAGTGCGCCATAGATTCCAGAATCAATTCAAATTAGAACACAACATATTTAGGCATAAACATGAGATTATCTATCTAACTACGAATGTAAGAAGAAACGAAAATGAGATATGGGCCAAACTTGACCAAAACATACTCAAACGTCGTGAATTCCACCGTAGTCCATTCATGCAAGTTGTGACCAACAAAATTTGTGTAACACGAACTCTTGCAAAATAACACCTCATGAGCATGTGCCAAGTTGTTTTAATCCACTAACTTTGTAATAACGAAAGGATTGCATCACTAAAAATGAAAATTTTAAAAATTTAACCGAAAACAACTAACCATATTGAAAAATTTAACCGAAAATAACTAACCATATTTATAACCATAAATATCCCTCCGCCCCAACTTAAAGATGCTATGCCCTTATAGCATGGAGAACAACAGTAAGGGAAAGGGAACAAAAGACCATACCACCGGGGGAATGTCAACCCCCGTATACCTCGACCAAGTTGGAGGCTTTGTCGTCATCGGTTCCTTTCGTCATCCGAACAGCTTTCAAGGTTGACTCCTTCGGCTCTTCCAACGGAACCACAGCTAGTCACACAGGATCATGGCCAAAGTTTTGTTGGACTAACAACCGCGACATGTAATCGCACCCATGCTTAGGGCTCCTGAATGCCTCAATCACCCCGACTGTAGATCCAATCCACCAAAGGCTGGTGTGGTAGCACGTACACCCTGCAAAAGTCTTAAGCTCAAACTACCTACTAAGAGCTAAATGACATTAGAACCGCCCGGCTCATGTTATCAAGGCACCAACAAACACAAATATTCAAAGAAAACTGGAAAGGATACCACTCGATTTTCACGCAAACTCATGAGTCATACTTTTCTTCTCGAGTCTCCCTAAAGAGACAAAACTCGGGTGACTATACTAGACCGTCAAATTTGTTACTTCATGCTCGAAGTAAAATTCACCGCTTGACCTCGCCAAGCAATTAAGCCCAGCGTTCCCTATGATCGAAACAAAGTGAGATAAGACAGAGCCTTGCGCCAAAGCACGGGAATGTCAAGTCTCACCCATAGACTTAAACTGCCCCCGATAGGGACATATTTGGAAAGCATGGATCATTAATAGTAAACTACTACAAAGACGGACTAGTTAAAGCCCAATACAATGACGCATTCGTGAAATCTTATAGTGAGAGAACCCCGAAACTAAACAAACATGCAAATATGTACAAGAAACGAAACATTGCCCTTACTAACCGGAGCTGGGCACACTATCCTTCTTTTAATAGCGGTGTGCGAAGCTATATATACCCAAGTCAATAGTGGGTACCCCCTACCCGGGGGCCGGGTCTGACAAATAGTTAAGTTCAACGGTTACACTTTCGCTCCCCGTGCTAACATAGATTGAACAAACAATTCAAACAACATGGTCAACCGGATACACCGGTGCCACCAACTCCTCCTCAAGCTCCTTAACAGGAAAATTTTCCAAAAATGGCTTAAGCCTTTGCCCATTTACCTTAAAAATATGTTCATTAGCGGGATTCAGGACCACAAGGGCCCTATGAGGATAAACTTTATGCACAACATAGGGCCTATCCAACGAGAACGCAACTTGCCCCGGAAAAAGATGAAGTTTGGAGTTATATAGAAGCACTTTTTGACCTATTTCAAAAGTTTTCCGTTGAATGTTCTTATCATGGAAATCCTTAACCTTAGACTTATAAATATTTGTATTATCATATGCTTTTCTAGGGATTTCTTCAAGTTTATTCAACTGGAGCTTACGGTGAACTCCGACGTCAGGAAGACGATACTTTAATTGTTTAATTGCCCAATACGCCATATGTTCTAATTCCACGGGAAGGTGACATGCCTTACCATATACAAGCCGATAGGGTGAAGCGCCCAAAACCATCTTGTATGCGGTACAATATGCCCAAAGAGCATCGGTCAGTCGTAAAGACCAATCCTTCCGATTGGGATTTACCGTTTTCTCAAGAATACGTTTTACCTCACGATTGGCAAGCTTGGCTTGACCGTTGGTTTGAGGATAATATGCGGTGAAGATTTTGTGCGTTATGCCATATTTCTTCATCAAGGCGGCGAATGGCCGGTTGCAAAAATGAGTCCCTTGATCACTAATAATAGCACGAGGCACCCTAAACCGCGACCAGATATGCTCCTTAAGAAACTCGAGCACCACCTTGTGATCATTTGTGCGAGTGGCAATGGCTTCAACCCATCTTGACACATAATCAACTGCCAAGAGGATATACAAGTTACCAAAAGACATCGGAAATGGCCCCATGAAGTCGATTCCCCAACAGTCGAATACTTCAACAAGAAAAAATTTGGCTTGGGGCATTTCATTCCGCCGGTTCACACTACCCAACTGCTGGCAATGGGCACAAGACTTGCAAAAGGCGTAAGCATCTTGATTGAGGGTTGGCCAATAGAAACCGCATTGTTGAATTTTGGCGGTGGTCTTTCTTGTAGAAAAATGCCCGCCACATGCTTCCGTATGGCAAAATTGTAGAATCCCACGTTGGTCAGACTCAGGATCACAACGACGGATGATCTGGTCGAGACAGTACTTGAATAAGTACGAATCATCATAAGAAAAGTGCTTCACCTCCGATAGGAACCGTTGGCGCTCATGGGAAGACCAATGTGTTAGAAGCAGCCCCGTAACTAAATAGTTAACAATATCAGCAAACCACGGAGCCATTGATACACCAAATAATTGCTCATCGGGGAAACTATCTCCAATAGGTATGTGCGAAGGCTCGTTTGTAGTAGCCAATCACTTATCGCGCTTTCGACCCCTTTCTTATCCTTTATAGTGATATCAAATTCTTACAACAGAAGGATCCACCGGATCAAACGAGCCTTGGCATCCTGCTTGGTGAATAGGTATTTGAGTGCCGAGTGGTCGGTGTAAATCGTGATCGGGGCACCAACTAGGTAAGACCGGAACTTGTCCAAGGCGAACACGATGGCAAGAAGTTCCTTTTCTGTAGTGGAATAATTCATTTAGGAATCATTGAGACTTTTGCTCGCATAATAAATCACCCATGGATGCTTGTCTTTCCTTTGGCCAAGAACGGCCCTAACGGCATAATCATTTGCGTCACACATCAACTCGAATGGAAGATTCCAATTGAGCGATTGAACAATGGGAGGCGTTGTGAGACTTGCTTTGAGCTTAATGAACGCCAGCTCACATGCGGCAGTCCATTCAAAGGGAACATCCTTGGATAGAAGGTGGCAAAGCGGCCTTGAGATTGCGCTGAAGGCCTTGATAAACCGCTGGTAGAAACCGGCATGGCCAAGGAAAGATCAGATGTCTTTGACACACTTCGGGGTAGGGAGGTTGGAAATGAGGTCAATCTTGGGCTTGTCCACCTCAATGCCCTTAGCCGATACGATATTCCCAAGCACAATCCCTTGAGTGACCATAAAATGGGACGTCTTCCAATTTAGAACCAAATTCTTCTCCTCGCATCTCGTTAAGACCTTCTCCAAGTTGGCAAGACACGACTCGAAAGAGTCACCAAACACGGAGAAGTCATCCATGAAGACTGCCACAATTTTCTCGACCATCACTGAAAATGCCCACCATACATCTTGAAAAGGTGCTGGGAGCATTACACAAGCCGAATGGCATGCGTCTATAAGCAAAGGTCCCGAATGGGCATGTGAACGTCGTTTTCTCTTGGTCGGACAAGGCCACTTCTATTTGGTTATAACCCGAATAACCATCAAGGAAACAGTAAAAGGCATGACCAGCCACTCTCTCCAAGATTTGATCAATGAAGGGGAGAAAGAAGAGATCCTTGTGCGTGCTTGCATTCAACTTGTGATAGTCTATGCACACTCGCCACCCGGTAGTAACACAGGTCGGCATAAGCTCACCTTTGTCATTTTGAACTACGATCACCCCCGCCTTCTTTGGAACAACTTGGATAGGGCTTATCCACTTAGAATCGGCAATAGGATAAATAATCCCAACATCAAGCAACTTGAGAATTTCGGCTCGGACCACATCTTTGATGATTGGATTGAGCCGGCGTTGAGGTTGTCGCGATGGTTTAATGTCTTCCTCCAAATAAATATGATGAGAACATCAGGAAGGCAAGATGCCTTGAATATCTGCGATAGTCCACCTAATCGCCTTTGTATGCCTTTGCAAAAGTGCAAGCAATTCTTCCTCTTGTAGTTTCTCAAGGGAGGAAGAAATAACCACCGGAAATGTATTATTTTCGCCAAGAAATGCATATTTCAACGTGTCCGGTAATGCTTTCAATTCAAGAATAGGCGACTCAACACTAGAGGGGAACGTTTTCCTCTCAATAGGGGGCAATTTTTCAAACTTTGGAAGTCACAGTGCAACTCTGCAAATTCCCTCATTGCCGACTTCGCCATTAAGCAAGGCAAAGAGGGACTCCATCTCGTCGAATTCAAGAAAAGCGGCCTCTTCCGAGGTAAGCGCCAACTCCAACGAGTCTTTATACAAGAACTCATCCACGTGCTCTTGCACTAATGTATCCACAAGATTGACATGTTGGCAATCTTCATCATCACCCATTTGAACCCCAACGTTGAACATGTTAACCTCCATTTTCATAATACTGCAAGACATGTTCATAAGTCCATTCTGGCAATTGATAACCGCATCCGAAATTGCTAAAAATGGCCGCCCAAGGATAATTGGAGTAGACAACGGTGATGAAGTCGACGGACACATATCCAAGACAACAAAGTCTACGGGGTATACAAATTGATCAACTTGGACCAATACATCTTCCACCATGCCACGAGGAATGCGGACACTCCTATCCGCCAATTGAAGAGTAACTCGCGTGGGTTTTAACTCCCCCAAACCGAGCTCTTGGTATACCGAGTACGGTAGCAAATTCACACTTGCTCCCAAATCCAACAGAGCTTGCTCCACTCGCTTACCCCCAATAGTGATCGCAATTGTAGGACATCCGGGGTCTTTGTACTTAGGTGCAAGGTTGGTTTGGATGATTTGGCTAACTTGCTCGGTAAGGAGCACCTTCTTGTGCACATTAAGCTTACGCTTCTGGGTGCATAAATCCTTCAAGAACTTGGCATATGAAGGGATTTGCTTGATGGCATCCATCAACGGAATGTTAACGTTGACTTGCTTGAATACATCAAGTATATCGACATTCTTGGATGGAGAAGCCGGCTTTTTCAGTCAGGAAGGGTAGGGTGTCGGAACGGGAGAAGCTTGTGGGCTTGGAGCGGTCTCAGCTTCCTTTGAAACTTGTACAGGAGATTCCCCGTCTTCCTCAATAGCTTGCTCGATACATTCCTCCAGTGAAATAGAACTTATTGATGTTGGAGATGGCACGATAGTAGGTGTAACCGATGGCATAACCACCCGGTTGTCAACGGCCTTGCCACTCCTTAAAGTGATGATTGCTTGAGCTTGCTCGAGCGGAGGTACCGATGAACTGCCAACGAGAAGTTGACCTTGGGGATTGGCTTGTGGTTAAGTTGGAAATTTGCCTCTTTCTTGTTGTAGAAGCCCGATGGATGTCGTTAACTTTCCCATTTGATTCTTTAACTCCCCCATCATTTGAGTGTTGCCCTCATTGTAATTCGACTGAGCTTGCATGAAGGATTGGAGAGTATCCTCCAAAGATCGCCTTGGTGGAGGTTGGAATTGGTTAGACCCTTGAAATGGTCCCGACGGTGCAAATCTCGGCGGTCTTTATGAAAAATGAGGCTGCCCTTGGCCTTGAGCAGGCCGCCATGGTTGTATTTGAGAACCGGGAGGTGGTGCTTGAGAGGGCCCTCCTTCAATCTGGTTGTTCCAATGGAATCTTGGATGTTGCCTTTGGCCTTGATTGAAATTTTGGGGAAACGATTCAAAACGTTGGTTGACCGCACTAACTTCTTCAATAAGAAGGTTTAGGTTGCTGTAGTGCTGCTTGAGAGTGGGTATGGATAAACAGTTGTCGGTTGAATGACCCATCATTTCACAAATAACACAAAGTTCCTCCATTGCTCTCACTGCTTTAACTTCCTTCACCCCTTTCAACTCCAATTTCTCCAGCTTTTGAGCTAATTGCTCCATCTTCGTTTCAATAGCTTTATGCTCATTGATGGAAAATTTTCCGGAGCCCCCGCGGCCTTGGTTAGCCATAGCTCTGTCCTCGGCATCCTCGAAACTCTAAGTTAGAGACTTCTTGGCCACCTCATCCAAATAATCCCAACCATCCTCGGGAGACTTATTCATAAACCCGCCGGCGTACATGGTGTCAAGAAGTTGCTTGCTTTATAGCGAGCATCCTAAGTGGAAATAATGAATTAGCTGGTACAAGGCAAAGTTGTGGTGAGGGACCGCTGAAAGCAAGTCCTTGTAACGCTCCCAATATTGATGGAAAGCTTCTCCCTCACGTTGTTTAAAGGTCTGGATTTGATCCATCAAGAGCTTTGTTCGGCTAGCCGGAAAGAACTTCTTGTGGAAAATGTCTTGAACCTCCTCCCATGTTGTCAATGATTGAGGCTTCAACGAGTGAAACCACGTCTTTGCCTTATCATTCAAAGTGAATGGGAAAAGCCTCAACCTCGCTTGGTTGAGATGCGCATCCACAGTAACAAAAGACTTGAGGGTTTCCTCAAATTCCCGGATATGTTGATACGGATCCTCACGCTCTAGGCCATGAAAGAATGGAATACACCGATGATAGTCTGATTTAAACACGAATGTGTTTGTAGCAGTGGTGGGGCGTGGGAAAACTATTGGTGACCATTGAGTAACCCTTTCTGGATTCAAATAGTCCTTGAGAGTCCTAACCGGAGGAGCTGCCTCATCTGTCATTGATTGTCTTGATGGAGAATACGGCCGAGAATAGCTACTTGGTGGAGAATATGCTCACAGAGTGCTGATTCTTACGCAAGGCGGAGAACTAGAATGGTGCAGGCGGTTTGAACGAGGACTACGATACACCTGAGGCCCTCGATAAACCACAAACATGAAATGTTTCTCTGAGCAAATTTAGAACTACGAAACCGCTCTGCAATAAGAAAACAGACTGGAGGGGCTATGCCGCCGCCTCTCTCTCAAGACAATTCTGAGGGGCTACGTCCCCGCCTCAATATATGCACAAACAGTATAAGAAAAGAAAAGGCAATGGATACTCAAACTAGCTTCGTTACACCTCAAATCGAATTGGAGGCTCAATTAGAGGTATCCGCTAGGTCGAGTATACGGTGCACAAAATAGAAATTAAATGGAGTACTTACAGTGGTTTGTCAAACCTCCCAATAAGCTATAATAAGAACATCCCTGGCAACGGCGCCAAAATATGCTTCGCCACAACCTAACCGTCCGAAAAGGTTGAAATACCCCGAGCGTAGGGCTAAGTCGCTGTCAGCATAATATCCGGAAGTCCGGAATTGTTCCTAGAGAGAGAATCTCTATAGCTTGCTAGGATTTTTAGAAGTACGGGTTTGTGGCGTTTAAGACGGCCAACTTTCGGTTTTGCTTTGAGCAGTAATGAACTCTTATGAAACAAATTAGAAAATTGGTTTTGACTAAGTTAAACAAGCGGCATGGCAATGGAACTATTTACGCCCGTAACTTAGGCCATCGAACCATTCTCAACAAAAACACGGTTGAATCGCACGGCTTAGGCTATCAACAAGAGGATTTAGCTATGAAACCATTGAAAGGCTAGAAATTTAGTATAGAAAGCAAGTGAGCTCTTTCATTCTTTTGGCAAACACAAATCGAGACATTGCTCCGGAACCATATAAGCGAGCATATGATCACCGGATATTAACATCGATAAGTTTTGTAACATAAAGGCAAACCCTTCTCATTTTCTTACTAAACTTCAAGCCATGAGTTGAGAAAAGCAAGATTAACACAAGTCTCGAGGCGAAAATGGCCCCACGGCCAAGCCTTAACGACTACTCACTCATATTAGAACAACTAGAAAGCATGGTAAAGATGGTAAACATTTTTAACCGATGGAAATGAAGATAAACTTGTTATTATAAAAGATCTAGTCCGTACGATCAACTTTAACAAACGAGAAATGCACAAACGAGATTAACTTACTTTAGTTCCAAGGGAGTTACACTTGAAAAAAACTTGAAAGCTTTAATGGAGGAAAAACTAAGAGTAGTAATGAGCTAGATACAAAAGAGAGAGAGGAAGTCCTATTTATACAAAGTGATCTTCTCTCTCCTCCAAAATATCCAAAAACCAGACAAAAGGAGAAAGTTGCCACTTTTGGAAAGTTAAAAGCTGTCAAAAAGTAAGTCGTTAAGCCTCCCGTATCGATACTCCAACACCATATCGATACCGAGCTGCCTTGCTCTGAAATGCAGAATTCCCCGTAGACAAACCGTATCGATACGGCAAAAACCGTATCGATACGCTGAAGGTTGGATTGCCCACTGTTTTGAATCTGTATCGATACTCCAGGATCCGTATCGATACTGTGTTGCTTCCAGGTAGATTCAAGCCTCTTAAGCCCCGACTTGGCACCCGACGGCCGATGGCATGCTCCGGCTACTACGATCTTCAACTGTAAGCCCCATTGATGGAATTCTTCAAGGCCTTGCCTACTTGCTTACCCTCAAGGGTTGCTCAAACCATCGAAACAAACCCTCTTATTCACGTATTACCTGAAATGCTCAACGGAAAGCCTTACGCGCCAAAAACACTAAAAATGACAGAAAAACATAAGCTAAACATCCTAAAGCGGGACTAAGCGCACCAAATATCTACAATATTGGGTGCTAATCCCCTGGCCTTTATGGGGATCCTCTTGCCCAATGAACCGGGATCCCTTACTCATAGGGACTCTTCCCTACATGGAACTCGTTCCATAATGGGACTGCCTTCTCTCTTATCTTGACTGGATATTGGATACCCCTTCTGGAACACTCCCATTGCCTTATCTCTTAAGGTTACGTTCTTTCAAATAATTCTATCTGTCCAGTAATCTCGTTTAGTCGAAGAGAATGCATCGTTTATGGCATCTTATGCCTTTTAGGCTTTTTTAGCTGAACAGATTTCTTGGTCTAATGACTTCCTCAATGCCATACACCATCTTGCACGACATCTTATATCACTTTCCTTAGTGTATGGACCCCGTGCACCACGTGTTTGGCCACTAGTTTATGTTTGTTTGGGAATACGTTCCTATATTTATCTTAAATGGTCATAATGGATTTTTGGCCCTAAGGCCTTTCAATGAGCACCCTAAAAGAGCCCTAAAACTAAATAAGGAGTTTTTGAGTGCTCGTTGAAAAGCCTTAGAGCCAAAAATTCATTACGACCATCTAGGATAAAATGATCAAAAAAATAAGATCTTCGCACCGGTTCAACTGGATTGAAAATTGGAGCACTTAATTTTTGAATCATATTTTTCCGTTAGTTTCATTAATGGTGTTAACGATTTTACCAATTTGGAACGTAAAACAAACTACATGGACGAAATTGAGACAATTGAAACTAGAGGGACGAAAATGAGACAACCGTAAAACTACAGGGATGACTATGAAAATTTGCCCTATTTATTATTTTTTATTTTCACGGAAAGAAGAACCCATATTATCGAGGGTAAATTATTGTTTACCCCCTCTAACTATAGGTCGGAGACACTTTACCTCCTATAACTATTTTTTTAGCATTTAACCCCCTCTAAGTAAGGGAAACCTTTATCCGTCTGACTTCCGTAACGGAGAGGCGTAAAGTAACGAATTTGCCCTTCCCAAAATCACGCATCCACAAAGAACTCCTCGAAAACATGGTCTCAGTCCTCTTCACCTGTAGACACCCCAATCTGGGTTTCCAGATTAGTTTACTTACGGCATTTGATTCCCCGATGATGAAACGGATCAGGAACACTCCGGGAATGTCGAGTGTTTGAGCTCTGAGTGTTTGCAAAACCCTTGAACCTAATCTAGCCTAAGCTACTTCCAAAAGCCAAAAACCCTATTGACCCGCGCCAGGGTGCAACCGTCGCGCGCCAGGGCGATACTGTCACGTGACGGTCTGACTCCATCGCGCGATGGTCAAAGACCGTTGACCATCGCGCGCTAGGGCGCACCCTCGCGCGATAGATTGACTTCATCGCGCGATGGTCAACATCTGTCCCCATCACCTTTATCAGCTAGGAAAACTTAGCCACGAAGTAACCCCCAACCAGCCTCGTGGCTGGCTGGCTGGCTTCCACACTTTGGACCAGACCCAACTACTCTCCCTCTTCTCCATATAAATACCCCATTTGTTCATCCATTAAAGGGGTTCATAAAATTGAAGGGTTAGAATACCCATACACCTTGGGTTCCAAAGCCAAACAATAAGCATCCAAGAACAAAGTTTGTTCTTCCATCTCAACCTTTTCAAACACTTCAATCAAGTCTTCAAAACTCAAAGTTCAAACACTTTTCAAACCTCAAAAGCCAAAGGTATAGCTTACCTTTGTTCCGCTCTCTATTCTGATCCCTGAGGGGGGCTGGCAGGGTCAAGGCTGGAAATCAATTCCAGTCCTGGCCCTAAAGCTCGCAAGGTTTCAAAAACCGTCATGGTAGGAACCAACGCGCGACGGTCCCACTCTCGCGCGCAACACTTTGTGGCTACGCGCGCTGGACCGCGTGGGGATTGGTGTCTTGCTGTTTTATGTCTTTTTGTTTATATACATCACTGCAAGCATGCCAAAAACCAGTTTACTGTTTTCTAAAATGTTAAAAATTGCTAGCTTGCACTTCAATACTTCGTTCTGTTCTGTTGGAGTACCTTGGGATCATTCTAGTCCTGTCCCAGAACCCAGAAACGTGAAAAACCAGGCACTGGAAAGTTGGCTCGTACCTCGCGTGCCAGGGCGCAACCATCGCGCGCCGGAGTCACTCTGTCGCACGCTGAACAGCCTATTTCCAGTGACTGATTTTTCATGGGTAACTAGGCCTCGGCCTCTGTTTTGTCCCCACACTATTTATGGGGTGTTTTAATCATTTTGTGGCTTTGTAGCCCATTCAAACTGCCTTTAAACTGTATACTACAACTGCTATAAACTGCTTGGTTTGTCCTGGGTGTGCACTGGTCCTTCCAGAGCCCAGAAGGGGATAAAATTCAAACTGTTGGTGGAGCACCAATCCTCGCGCGTGTGTATGGGTGTGTCGCGCGATGGTGTGCTTGCATGCACGTAGATCTATGCATGCAAGTTGGCCATTGTTTCTGCCAAATCCATACAAGGCACTGTTTTGGTGTTTAATCACGGTGTTGGACTTTATCCCATTTCATTTTCCAGTGTTCCATCCATCCATGCTATATCGATCACATCTTACAAACATGTTATAGCTTAATCCCCGATTAACTGTTCCCCCACCCTAAATGGCTAAAAATTGATTAATAAAAGAAGAATCACATTTTCGCAAAATGCCTAAGTAGAGACCGATCTCCAGATTGGGCGAGAGGGGTGCCTTAAAACCCTTCCCCTCTCGTAACCTGGCTCCCGAACCCAGATATGGTTATGACAGACTGGTGCTTTCACTTTTTCAAATCAAATAGCGCAGCAGGTGCTTCGAAGTACGGTTCCTTGGGTGTCGGTCCTTCAAACCCGAGTGGCGACTCTGTATTCCGAGCGCTTGCTTCTCCGCTCGTGCTCCCTCGATTTTCGGGCCGCTTTGGTGAACGAGGAACGAAATCCTCTTTTCCAAGGGCATGCTGCCCATATCACCGCTAGCGACTTCCACCACTAGTCCAACTTTCTCTCCGCCGATCCATCAACCCTAACCCCACTTTTCACCGCCACCCTCTTCATCCCCTCGGACAAAGCCCTCTATCAAACCAAAATAGACAACAAAAAGTAACAAATAGGATAAAGGTCCAACGACCTAGTCCTGTCCTTCCGCAGATCAAACTCACGTTTCGATGCCCTGGAATCTTCGTCTCCGTCCGACACGTCGTCGTTCTACGCCTTCTCCACTGGTCCCAACTTCTACTCATCTCCTCCGTCCCCCAACACGTCGTCCTTCTACACCTCCTCGACGACCGGCGCTAACTTCTATTCATCTCCTCCCTCCGACGATTTATTCAACTGCTCATCTTCCCCCACCCACGTCAACCTCCACGGCTTCGTTTAGAAATCTGGTGGTGAGAAGAACTGTTGCTACTGTTGTTGAACGGAGAACTCCTACTATTGTGCGACGCCAATTGAAGATCCAGTGGTGAGGAGTTGGGCTATCGGTGAGGGCTGCAGGTTTATGTGGAACGGGCGGCGGTCGGTTGCTTGCCTGGAGGAGGGGCTGGCGGTGGCAGTCTATTGATACCCAGAGAGAGAGACCCAATTTCTAACAGAAGTGAGACAGAATAAGGGTTTTTATTACTTAAAAAGGTTAAGTGCTAAAAAAAATAGTTAGAGGGGATAAAGTGTCTCCGACCTATGGGCTCGTTTGGATGCGGGATTAGGTTTGGGGGTATTATGTAAGAAGGGGGGATTGGATAGTAGGAGGTATTAGTTAATAATGGATGGCCCACATTGATGTGATGTTTATGGAGGGGGTATTAAATAATGCTTGGTTTGGATGAGGTATTAGAAAGGGTGGATAAGATAGTACTTGGTTTTGATGGAGGATTAATTGGGGGTATAAGGAAGAGGGATTGATGTAAAAAGCTGTTAAATGACTTTTTTGCCATTATGCAGTGTTTGTTGACCAAATTTGTTAGTTTCATTATAATTAGAATAAATACGTATTTACCATTAATTTTTGATAAAATGAATTCATTTAAACTAAACAATGTTTAAGCCTTACAAATTTCGATTTAAAAAAAAAAACGAAATTCATAAAATTAGTTTTGTTAGATTCTGTAAACTTTAATTTTTTGTTATGATTTTTTTAAAAATCGGATTTATATGGTTTATTAGTTTGAAAGTAATTTAATTATAGTGGTAGTTGAAGCATATGGTTAGTAGGTTGAACAACTTTGTTAGGGAAATTTTTTCTATAAATAAGTCTCTTTTTTTGTTTGTATCATCCCACATATCATCATTCTAATTTGTGTTTTCATATTATTTTTTTCATCAGTTAAATGGCACGTCGGACTTGGAGCAAGGAGGAGGAGTTGGTCGAAAATCTTACAAGTAGTTTTTTTTGTGTGGCTAATTTAGCTTGAAAATAAAAAAAAGATAACCGAATATACAGCCTACAAGGGGCATACCCCAGGAGGAAACAAAGGAAAAGAAAAGAAAATAAGAGTAATGAAAAAATGAATACCTTAGGCCAAATGGCTACAAGATACTAAAAGCAAGCGATACCGGGTGTTTCCGACCCTTCTAAGAAGATGGAACGGAAACAACCGAACAAGATGTACCGAATATGATGAGATTGGCCCTGTTACAAATGGGACCTAATGCTTGTGATTGATACAAACAGTTGGATAATGACATTCCATACTTTTAGATCTCCAATGCTCAACATGAATGTTCCACCCTCAGAAGTAGACGTCCAACAAGATAATCCACAAAATCAAACATACGGTAGCAAAACTAAGTGATTGCTATCCATTTGAGTAACTGACCACAAAACCAAATAGCAACACACATACCCAGCTGGACAATATCATCGAACCCTTGAGCCTTTCCCAGTCAAATTCAGGTTGCAAAACTAACGACTTGACTGGGGAAAATTCATAACAGCATGCCTGCTACAGCTGTCTTTTGATAACCCAAATTCACTCTCTTCTGATCTACAAAAGAAAGAAACATATGCTGATGCAGCAAAAGGAAAAGAAAATGGAGATGGAGAAGCCTAATGAAAAATATAAAATATGGTGAAAATCAACAAGTTTTTTACACGGTAGAAGCTACCTAATCAACCCTCCTCCTTTTCTCCGGGCTTGGGACCGGTTGTGTACTAAGAATTGCACAGGCAGAGTTAAAAACTTGTTTGTGGCTGAGATATTTGTTCCATTGGCACACAATGCACCACTTGGATGGACCTCATGTTGCCGAACGGTCGTTAACCCGTTGACCCTCACAAGTGTCCTACCAAGTTAGTGTCTAGCCTTGAAATGTTTGTACATATCATCATAGCCAAAAAAAAAAAAAAGGGACTGCATAGATTTTGGAATTGTAAATGACTTGCATTAACAGTCAAGAAGCCAAGCAAACAATGCATCAGAAGCACAAAAAGCAACAATGCTGCAAAAGACAATGCAGCAGCAACAACAACCAAAACAGCTATAAACATCACAGATTTCCAATGCCAATACATGAGTACACAAACCAGCCCTGAAACCATCACATAAACCCTGCAATACCAGCCCAGAAACCCTGCAATACATGCCAAAAAAACTGTGCAATACCAGCCCAAACTTGAACAACAGTTGAAAACCTGCAGTTTTTGGTCACAATTTTTGAACCAAGCAGTTTTTTTGCACCTGCTACACACACACTCTTTACACCTGCTACACACACTCTTTGCACCTGCTACACACACACTCTATGCACCTACTACACGCACACACACTACACCCACTCCAAAACTGAACCTCACACACACACACACTAAAACTGCACCTCACACACACATTGCTACACACACACACACACACATTGCAACTGCAGAAACCAGAACATAACATAACTACAAAAAACAGCCCTCAAACCATCACCAAAACCCTGCAAATACCAGCCCCCACTTATCTGCAGTTTTTAAACAGTTTGCAGAAACAGAACTGCAGAACCAGATCAGAACCCCAATAGAACATTCAACTGCAGAACCAAATAACAACCTCAACAGAGCACCCAACTGCAGAACCAGATCACAGCAGCAAGAAACTGGACAGAGGCTTAGAAAAAGTTAATCATTGCCCACAAAATTCACTTAAATTCCAACACACACACTCAGGCATGGCATAGTAATATCAAGCACAGTTTAAGACTTGATTGGGCTCAGACAATAGGTAGGAATTATAAGGGTACTCATGGCTGCAACTAACGTTACCCCGCCAAGGTATCTACCTTATTTAAGAATTGAATCGATTCATCATTGCCCTAGTAAAAATTTCATCATTGGCCAAAATCTATCATGCAAACAAACTTCATATTACATTCCTAAAGATTAATAGTGCATAGTTCATATTAAATTCCCAAAGATTAATAGTGCATAGTTCATATTACATTCCCAAACTTGATATTAAATGTACCAAATGTACCAAATTCTTAAGTTCAAGATCATAGTGCACATCCTACATTGTTCATTCCATCACTGATTACACTTTGAATTCATCTACTGAACTTCAAAATCAGGGTCATTACTAGGGGCTCCATAGTTAACACCACCACCAATGCAACACACACAAGCATATCACTGAACAAATTGTAATTCACTGTACGTGGTTTGGAAAGTGGAAACACACGTCTATACAATACAAATGCCATAAACTGTAGTATTTAAGTCAGCTTTAAGTTCAACAATCAAAGGCAGCCTTCTCAACCTGACATTCCTATATATAATAACTCTGCCAAGCAAGTCGGTGGAGATTCATTCACAAACCATCTACCTCTGTTTATGTATGTATTGTGTATTAGATTGGCAAACCATAAACCCTGAGTTTTTTTTTTTTTTTGGTACAACGCAAATGAATCGAACTCAAATCCACAAGCACACAAATCAAACATAAACAGTACAAAATCGAGCCCTAAACACTCCAAAATCGAACAAGGAAGAAATATACCTCAGTGTATCAAACTCAAATCAACCAGCACCCAAATCGCCACAAACCTCTTCTTCTCTTTCGAAAAAAAACACTACTGAGAAGAGTTGCGACAGAAATGGTACCTGGGAGTCGAAACTCACAAAACCCACAAACCAAATCAAACAAAAATACTGCCGAAATCATAAAGAAAACACAACTCGTACAGAAAAATCAACAGAAACAGGAAAAAGTCGAAGAAGAAGAATTACCTGATGAATCGAACTCCAAATCAACCAAAGCTCCCAAATCGCCACATTTCTTCTCTTCCGAACAAGACCGAGAGAAGACTGCGCGACAGAAAATGGAGCGTCGAGAGTGGAAAAGGGGGATTACGAGGGGTAAGATCGTCCGAGATTAGGGGGGATTCGACATGGCTACCTCAAACCCTGGCCATCTGCAATCCCCCCTCAGCCTGTATTAGGAGGGGATATGGAGTCCGTGGATTGAGGAATCCCCCGGCGAAAAGCCTTCCCAAACCACGCAATGGAGTAGGCCCCACGTACTATTAGGGGTATTTTGCAATACACCTTCCTACTGCGGCTTCCAAACGAGCCCTATAGTTAAAAGAGGGTAAACAGTAATTTACCCTATTATCGAACCATCTAGAAAACCTCCGGAGCGTGCTTACAAATTAACAAAACCCGCCTGCAAAACAACGATAGGGTTCATCATCTCTTCTCTGCTGCTTCACGAACTCCATCATTTGCTTCTCTCTCTCTCTCTCTCCAATCTATGGCTTCTTCCTTCATCACAGTAGCAAAGCCCTTCCTCTGTCCCTTAACCAACATACCTTCACTGTCCAACCAGAGACTGCTGGGTCGGCTCACTTAAACCCTAAAACCTTGGTTCATTTCCACGAATTTCCTTCTGATGATGTTTACATGTTTGCTTCTGAACAGGTGGGCGTAGAAATTCCCTGAGAGTCAGTGCAGTTTCAACGAAATTGGAACCCACAAAGGTTTTCCATTTCTAACTTATGTTTAATACTGTCAGTTGGTCACAATTTGTTAGCATACGAATTTCTGTTGTGTGACGAGGGTATCTAGGACTTCGGCCCTAGTAACTTCGTGGGTACATAAGCTCTCCCGTTTCACATATCATGTAAATACTGGCATAACTAATTTCAGGGCAGATAAAGGCCCCTTAATTCTTACTAGATTTGGGTCACATTTTGTCAGTTCGTCTCCCTGAGAGGAATCAGAAAAGTATAAGAATATCTACAAAAATTGAAAAGTTCATACTGAGGGGAAACAACCAAAAAGATGATGCCGAAAAATTAGTCTAAAGGGGGGAACGTCTCCTGGTTCAGGTAATTATTGACCTAAGCCTAAAGTAGCATGTCAAGTGGTGTACTATTTGGACGTAACCACTGGTCTACGAAACCGCAAAGATCTTGAGAAGAGTAGTATTAGGTCCTGGTGATTAGGCTGCTAGTATCAAGGTTTTCACTAGCGGTAGGGGCCTGCATAATAGTAATTAGTAACAGTGACAGTAACGGTGTAATGGTAGCAGGAGCATTGAGTTTGACACAGGGAGATCGAGTGTAGAGATCGTGGATTTCTAAAATTGTGTTTGGCTCTAGAGCACTTAAAGCTATTGTAGCAGTCAAGCATTGGCCGCAGCGGCTTTGAAGTGGACAAAAATTGGGATTCAAACTGATACGTATCGGTATTAGGCCGATACACCTGTGAATATTGGGTATCATTGGATACACGATGTAATGGTATCAAAAGGCCAAAATCTGGTACGTAGCGGCAGTTATTTAAAACCTCGGCTAGTATATGAACGTGTATGTATGTAAGTGCATACATGCATACAACTGATTACGCATATGTAGGACCATCCAGTAATTACGCAACATTATTTTTTCAAAAAGTATGTCTGTTTAAATCTAGGTGGTTGTGGGTGTTGTTTAATTGCAGATTGCACCACAAGGAAATAGAGTCCTGATTCGCTTGGAGGAGCTACCTGAGGTAATATTCATTTGTCTTCTGAGCACTAATTTTCATTGCTATGTGTTTCTTGGCGTGAAAATGGCTTTTGGCCCTAGACTTAAATATGGAGCATGAATTGGGGAGGTTGGTATTTCTTCAGCTGCCAAATGTGTGTTTCTGTTTTCAATCACGTGATCACAAAGGGAGTACGTTAGGTAATTTTGGTGAGTTTAAAAAATCCATGGTTAACTTGACAACTGAGCTCTGTCTCATGTTGTGGCTTCAAAACTTACTCCTTTGGGGAGAATGTGTTACATATTTTTTTTGAGGATACATGTGGTTGATGGATCTTGAAAGTGAAGTTCTTTTGAAGCCGACTTTTTTATTTTAATTTTGTTAATTTCATAGTAATTGCTTGAAGGGGTGTGGGTCACTTACAACTCTGTTCGACATACTCTGCAGCAAAAAGTATCTGAACTTGATTTCGATCCTTCGCTGATCTGGATATGGTACCTCCCCATAGTTTACATCTTCGGTGCCCTATTTTGTGAATCCATTTAATTTATTAATATGCTTGTTACTACTACTCAGAAGCAAACCGTATACTATGTTTGCCAAGCAGCTTGTTTGGTCCATCGTCTTTTGCAATATGGTTGACTTTCTTTTTTGAGGCCTATTGAAAGCTTCAGATAAGTGTAAAAAATATGGAAAGTAGAAAACATTAGTATATCGGGCTGTAATGCATTTTTGGACAAGCCAAATTGTGCATCTGCAAGCTAAGCAGTATAGTTTCATTTGGTAAGGTGTTTTTAAAATACTAATTCACTGGTATTTCTTTGCTTTGAGAAGGGGAAAAAGTATGGCTGCAAACCTCCCTCCATTAGCCTCCTCTGTTTGAGAGTTGTTTTTTTGTTTTGGTTTCTTTTTGTGTGCACAGAAATCAGCTGGTGGAGTTTTGCTTCCCAAAGCAGCCGTCAAATTTGAGCGTTACCTTATGGGGGAGGTGAGCAAAACCACAATCAGCACTTCAGCAGCCATCAAACTTATTTGAAATTAAAGAACTCAGTTTCCTGATGTTGAGGTTGCTTATGATTGTTTTCCTCTTCCAGATTCTTGCAATTGGCAATGAGGTGGAGCAACTAGAGCCTGGGAAGAAGGTATGATTTGCAATGGTTTTACTTCGCTTTTTTCTTGTAGAGTGAATAATTTATATCAATCCCAAATCAGTACTTTTTGCTTTATATATGTCACAAGTCTCTTCTAAACTCTGAGTTAATGAAGCATTGCCCATATTTGATGACATTATTGTTCTTAGCATACTCTTCTGTTGCCTTTTTCATTGTCTAAAAGAATGAAATGCCTCATTTGCAGGTTCTCTTCTCTGACATAAATGCTTATGAGGTATGTGGTATTACATGAAACTTATTTTTCTCAAGTACTCAAAACTTAATCAATAAGAGCCTGTTTTCTAAGTGCTTATGCCGAAATACCGTATCGTGGCCAGTTAACCTCTTTCCTGAATACTTTACAATAGAAACCACTTGCCAGAGATAATTGTGTTTCTTTATCATGTAGGAGCTATAATGACTCTGTGTTTGGTCTGGTTGAGATTCATAACGTATTTTTCCTCCTCTCAATTAGTCTATATATTTAGATGGTTAGTCCGAGGAATAAAAACAGGTTTATGCAGATTGATTTTGTAAAGAACCACCTCAGAAATTATATTTTGAAATGAACTTGTTAGTCCACTGGGAAAATGTATACGGTAGCTCTGCCGATGACTTTGAGCACATGTTGGCATTAATTACGGGTCCTACCTGGCATGTGTAGGGAATCTGTAACACTTATGGCGTTTACTTCCTCCTGTTTGTTTGTCCGTCTTTCCATTTTGGGAAATATCACATAATTGTTAGTCTTCTTTCAAAAGTTAGAAGTACAGGATTTTTCTATTCAATTTTCCAAAATTCCATCTGATTCAATGGTGAAAATAAAGGGGCAATGTCTAAAATTAATGGCTTCCAATTTCGATTTCAATACTTACTCTTCTCTCCTTATAAAGGTAGAAACCCAAGGGGATTTGGGTTATGGAATAGAGGGGTTTGTACTTGTGCCGAAGTGTATCACAAGGGCTAACCCACACGGTGAAGGTCTGAACCTCAACCCTATTTGGAGTGGTTCTACATTTTAGGATTGGTTAAGTTCTTAGTTGCCAAGATGACTATTCTGATATGGTCCAGGACTTCTGGTTACGCAATTGCCTAATTAATAGCTGCATGGGCTGACAAGGTTAGACTCTTAGCGGAGGGCTTGATTAATTTGTTAGGTTTTGTGAAGCATGATTAGTGTTCAAGTTAAGACCCACACGTGCAAATACAGCTTCGTGGTAAGTTGGCAGAATGTTTTTTAGTACTAATGGTATCAACGGCAGATCATTGATGTGAGCACTAGGTGTATATAATGCAGGTTTCCCTAGCAGCCGTCATTGCAACTCTTTTTTATTTGAGATTGTAGTGAATCCTTGGATGGTTAGGGGACATATGCATTCTTGCTGAGCAACGTATGTCTGTATGATGTACTTTCTTGGTTTGATTGATTTCTTTTCTTCTTCCTAGTGTGTTCTAGTGTGTCTGGTTGATTCGTGGTCCAACATATATGTGATGCTCACTTCCCATAACCGGGACTTTGTATCTTCTGAATATCTATTGACTATAATCATTTATGGGCAAATTTATGTGTTCAAGCACAAGGAATTTTATCAAATTCTCCTGTTTTCTTTTGATTTGTCACACCATGTTTATTATTGGTCTTCTGTCCATGAATTTACAATATGTGGGTGATGATGTGCTTCTCTCTCTCTCTCTCTCTCTCTCTCTCTCTCTCTCTCTCTCTCTCTCAGGTGGATATGGGAAATGATGCAATGCACTGCTTTTGCGATGCTAGTGATCTGCTGGCTGTGGTTGACTAGAGATATGTTCATCATCATCTTAAGAAGCTGTTATATGCTAAAGCGATTGTTTTATGAACTAGTGTTAGTTTGGGAGCCATCTTGATTAATGCATTGTAACTCTCTTGATTGTGAAACAACAAAAACTATGACAATATCTGCTAAGCTCCTGCTCCTCCTTTAACTTTTCGTATATGTTAAAAGGAGCATAGTCTTGGGGAGTATTTTGAAGAACTTAACGAATTGCTGTGGCCGCCCTTTTTTTTTTTTCGTCTGAATTATGGTGTTTGTATCTGGTTCTGAGATGGTTCCTGTGGTAAGGGATAGCAAGGGTCGGGTATGAATCATGCCCTGAACCCAACCCTACCCCGTCACCTATCGATTCCAGACCTGACTGTAGACTCTACCTTTTACTACTTTTGACGTCTTGCGAGTGTTCATAGAGTGTGATGATAGTGTTGCAAACGTGTTCTAGCATGTCCCCTAAGGCTCCGTTTGTTAAATAGGTTAAACCATGGGATTGGATTGCCACCGGCCAAATAGGGGTATTGGTACTATCCCAGTAGACATGGTATTCATAGTCCTTCCAGTAGACATGGTATTCATAGTCCTGTCCCATGGGATTAAATTTTTTTTTTTTTTTTTGACATAAAAGAGAACTTCATTCATATAAAGCATGATATTACAAGAAAAAGGAAAACAAGAAATATTACAACAAATTTTA
Source organism: Rhododendron molle (assembly GCA_025413875.1). Taxonomy (NCBI): domain Eukaryota; kingdom Viridiplantae; phylum Streptophyta; class Magnoliopsida; order Ericales; family Ericaceae; genus Rhododendron; species Rhododendron molle. The sequence goes on from CM046388.1 coordinate 40,700,610, forward strand.
ACACAAATATGAAGGAAGAAAAAACAAACGCAGCAATAAACCTCCATAGCCAAAACAATCAGTAGACTCCAGTAAGCGAGAAACCATTCCACGAGTTGCAATAATTCAACCATCTTCCAGTAAGCAAGCAATCATTCAACGAGCCACAATAATTACCAACCATTCAACACCAAAGCCCTCTCAAACCAAACCGCAACCAAAAGCTAAACGGAACGCGCCTAACAAACGACGGCCGAAACTGATGAATACGAGACTAGAGCTTGCGCTAGAGTGAAATGTGGGTGAGAGTGGAAAAAAGAACAAAGAAGAAATGACACCACTGGAGGAAGTGCATGAGTGAGGTGAAACATAACCGGTGACAATAACTAACAGACCCGAGAACAGGAGAAAGGACCGATCGAGACGGGAAGGGGAAAACTTCACCAGGGGGACTGATCGGGTCCTAACAGAGAGCAAGAAAAGGATCGATCGGGATGGGAAGGGGAAAACTTCACGGGGGGACTGATCGAAGCCAACAGAAGACAGGAAATGGACCGATCGGGACGGGAAGGGGAAAACTTCACCGGGGGAACCGATCGGAACCGAAGAGAAGACAGGGAGGGCTGATCGGGTCACACACGGCTACCACGCACACATGCAAAAGGCAAGAACACCAAATCACAACAGAAAAACAAAAAAACCGAAGCCGGAACATCAACGGCAGCGGGAACACCAATATTCCACATGCAAAAGCAAAGCTCACAGAGAAACAAAGAAGACATCAGAACCGGCAGGCGGCAGCTGCAAGGGGCGGCGGCTGCGGCAAGGGGCAGCGTTGGCAGGGGCTGCGGCAAGGCAGCGACTGGACAGGCATGCATATCCGGCAACGGGCTAACAACAGTGGCCAGATTGAACTAGATCCAGATGCTGGTGGTTGATGCTTCTGCTGTAGACACCCAAAAGATCACATGTAAGAGCAATCAGCGGCCAGATTATTGGTTTCCCAAAAGATCACATGCAACAGCGGCCAGATTATTGGTTTCTGAAAAGATTATTGGAGGACGGCGGCCGTACGGCGACGATGGCCGAAGAACGAGCCCATAAGGACGGCGGAGGAGTCGGCTGCGCAGAGGGGAATCAAAAAGGGGGAACCTAGATTTGGATTTACGGGTGGAGTGGTGGGGGAGGAGGCGGCAGCCTCCCCCCCGGACGGCTATTGATGAACGAGAGAGAGAGAGAGAGAGAGAGAGAGAGAGAGAGAGAGTTTTTTAGAGAGAAGGCAGAGCCTCTCTCTCTAAGGCGAATGTCCTATTGTAATTAATGATGTTTTATGGGATTAAATTAAGTTGATCAAATTGCCCTCATTTGGTTCTTTAACTATCTTAGGGCTCGTATATAAAAGCACTCGAGCTAAAAAATAATTATGACCTTTAAGAATAAAATGATCAGAAAAATAAGATCTTTACACTGGTTCAAACGGATTGAAAATTGGAGCATTTTGTTTTTAAAAAACAGTTTATATACTTCCTCCGTCCCTTTTTAAATGTTCTGTTTCGTGATTCTAACTTATAAAAAGAGATTATCATTACACCTTCCACATCTATTTTTTCTTCCACTTTTCTTACTTGAGAAACTTTTTAGTACACCGGGGATACCAACACCCTTGGTATCCCCTCCGATTTGTTTTTAATTTTTTGGCCATTTTTCGATCACACTTAGATGATCGACTCCGTTCATTTTGTAGAGTTCGACGAGAACTATAATCATATCAAAAATCATGTTCATCAAACTTTATTAGATACATGATCAGTACACGTGAAAATTGCAAAAAAATCAAAAATGGGTTCTAATTCAGTGTGGTTATGGATCCAGTTTTGATTTTTTTTTAATTTTCATGTATATCGATCATGTATCTACAAAAATTCAATGAACACGGTTTTTTTATATGTTAAAGGTTCTCGCCAAACTCTATAAAATTAACGGAGTCGATCATCCAAATGTGATCGAAAAATGGCCGAAAAATTAAAAATAAACCGGAAGGGATACCAAGGTACCTGGTATACAAAAAAGTTTATCTTCTTACTTACCCATCATCATTACACTTTAACTCATTAACTTTTCAAAATGAAATACATTTTTTGGAACAAAATAGACAATGCACCAACTTTTACCCCCCTAACTTTACAAAATAGACACTTATTAAGGGACAACCTAAAATGAAATACTGGACTATAAATAAGGGACGGAGGGAGTACTAAAAATATGATTAAAAAATTAAGTGTTCTAATTTTCAAACTGTTTAAACCGGTGCGAAAATTTTATTTTTCTGATCATTTTATTCTAAAAGATCATAACTAGAGCTCTCATATGATTGTTATCCTTCAATTTTGCATAAGGGCTAAAATGGAAATGTATACTATCAATTCAAACCTATCCCATGGAAACAAACATGATATTAATAATCATATCATCTAGTCTCATTCCAAACAAACATACTCATTACTAATCCATTCTCATTACCAATCCCAAGAGTACACTCATTACTAATTCCTTCTCATTACCAATCCTAATAGTACTAATCTCATCTTCTTACGAATTTTACACATCTATCATTGTTATCAAAAGGGGCTTTAAGTGTAATGAAAAAAAAGGACACTGTAGATTTAAATGTGGAACATGTCTCCAGAAGTAGTACATGACCTTGATGTCCATGCTTCATAGCTTTTAGAACTTCTGATCGAAAATAATGGACAGTAAGTACCTGTTGTTGAAATACTATATTGAGACCCGGAGATAATTGTCGATTTTCTGGGCTATGAAGTGTACAACTCCTGAATACTTTTGAAACCCTTTTGGCTAAAATGCCGCAGAGCAGATATTCAGGGGAGCATCTAACCGCGTGAGGTCTATGAAACTTCCAAAATTTCGTATGTTGGGAAGTATATAGCGAAAAGAGCCAATAAATCAGCCCTATAATAACTACTCCATTTCTTAAGCATCCAGAAAAAATCTGTCCCAGTTTCTTAATTACCATCTCGACTGGCACTCAGCTCTCACTACCTTTAATGCCCACACAAATACTACCTCAAACATGGGGTTAGAAGCAAGGTTTTAATATTGGCTATTGCGTATCGGTCAGATACATAACGGGTTGAGTGATTTTTGTTATTGGTCAGTACGTAATGATTTTTGCGACTTTCAATGCATTACACGTTGCATTATCCCATGCAAGTATACGAGAGTTTTACACATGGATCTTCCACAAACTACTCCAATGTATATTGGGAAAATCTTCAATACACACCATTTTAAGGTGTGTATCATATGCACCTATTATGTGGTCCATATTGTGCCACTTTATAAAAAAAATTATCTGCTGAACCGGTCATTCATAATATTTTAGGTCTATCGTAACTTTTATACCAAAAATTTGTAACTTTTCATTCATAATATTTTTCTTAAAAATCATAACCTTTTAGTTCATATCGTAACTTTTACACTAATCAATCGTAACTTTATAGCAACAAATTCATAACATTTTGGTATGTTTCATAACTTTACAAAAAAATCGTAACATTTTCACTACGGAATCATTACATTTTAGTCCATTTCATAACTTTTTAATAACTTATAATCTATTGTGCAATCGATTCCTTAATCAATTTTTTTAACGGTAGTTAATCAAATATGTAATCTATTATGTCAATGTTCAATTCCATGATCGATTAGACTTTATAATTGATTTTTCAATTGATTAGACATCATAATCAAATATATAATTGATTTTGCATTTTTGTAAATAGAAATTATAATAAATTAGACATCATAATCGAATTTGTAATCAATTCTGTTATGTTCAATTATGTAATCGATTAGACAATATAATCGATTTTTGTAATTGAATTGAGTACGATTGAAAAACAATGTGAAGTCGATTACTCAATCGATTTGCTAATTGATGGGTCTCAGTATGTCCTCTAATCAATTGCGAAATAAGTTAAAAACAACATTGTAATAGATTTCAAAATCAATTGTTCTGAATAACAAAAATGATTGATTATATGATAGATTATATTTCTTTCCGGTTTCAAATGCATAATTGATTGGTATCGATAACACTTGTAATTGATTACATTATCAAATATGAGTACTATTAGTTATTTGTAATTCGGATGCGAGCACTAATTTACAAAACTCTAGTAGTATGTCTATTGACCAAAAAATAAATAACACGTCCTAAATATTGTTGTCTTTTACACATAACTCTAAAATATATTGATAAATTTATCTCGTCACCATGACTGATCTCTTGATCACCGATTAACTTTGTTAGTGTTTCCTACTTGATTAATATGGATGATCGACTTCGTTATTTCTTTTAATTGGACTATTTGTGTGAATTTTTTTTTTTTATTATTTGCATGTGAAAGTTCACTATGCAATTAAAGATGTTGTGAAAAATGTTAAACATCATAATATTTCAAAAAATTCCACAAAAAAAATTATATGAAACACTTTAAAAAGGGTGTTGATTTTGGGAGTGTCATTAACAAAATGGGGAGTGCCAAAATCATTAGCCTTTAAAAATCCAGTAAAATAAAATTGCCTTAACTTGACTTTTTATTACATTATGATAATGATAATATCTTTTTTTTTTAATAATTATCGAGAACAACGTATTTTAAAGAAGTAAATTATTTTCACTTGAAATAATTTTAGCTTCAAAGTTTTTAAAAAATAAAATTATTATTTTTAACATAAATTAATTATCAAAAATAAAATTGGGCCTAATTTTTCGAATGAAAAGAAAGATATACTCTGGTTGGGAAGAGAATGAGAGGCTTGAGGGGATTTCCTTTCCATTTTGGTTAATTCATAGGGTTTACATGTTGCACTGGTAATAGATTACTTGTTAGTAACCTATCGTAACATTTTAAAGGGTCCAGATCATTTTTCAAACATCCAATGGTAATTAATAAAGGTGCATATGATACACACCCAAATAAAGGGTGTGTATTGTAGCACTTCCCATGTATATTTTGAAAACTCTTTTGTTGCTCAAACTTAATCACATTGCTTAATAAAATAATAGACATCAAATTCAAGTAAAATTACCGGTTAGAAAAATATTGGGTAACAGTTATGCTTTGCAAAATATTTTTTTGTTGTTTAAGAAGAATGAAAAAGTTGCGTAATGGAGTAGTGTACAGTTAAGAAGAGTAATAAAGCAGTAGAAAAGGGAATCGGAGATCCTCTCAACGACTCAGATTTAATCTTTCGACCCTTCAAATCTGAACCGTCCATTGCCGAGCTGAGAACCCGACCGTTGATTGCCGATCCGGCACCGATCGGACGGCTCGAAACCGACCTTCACGACCTGCAGGGCCGGCTGCCCTGCAGGATCCCTTGATCCGAAAAGTCTCTCCCAAACAACCAATGATTATGCATGGGGGGCAAGGTTAGTATATCAACTTTGTACACCGAATTCAGAATGAGAAAGCAAAAGCTACTCATAGTTTATTCAATAGCTTTCACATGTGAGGGGGTGGTGATACAGGAGAGAGGGTGGTGATAGAGGAGATTTTTTATTTTTATTTTTGATCTGAAAGAGGAGATAGATTGGGTGTGGCTAGTCGGAAAATTCTACAACCACAAACATTCAGACAAATACTTTACGCACACTCACATTTTTTGTGGGCCCCACGCATATTAGAGGTGTAGTGTGTTTGGATCCCCATGTGAATGTGAATGTGTTAGGAAAAGTTTTTGTGGTTGTAGAAAAATTGGTGGCTAGTCCATGGGTTTTTTGTGGTGGAGGGGTCTTGTTTTTTTAAGAGGTTGTCTGTAGGTTACCTTCCAAAACAGTACTAATGGGGTACCGACTATGGATGGGCCCCATTTTGGAGTCCCTTAAGAAAGATCCAAATCGTTCATTATTTTCTAAATAATTTTTCAAGTTCATTTGTAAAATTTCAACTTGATCCGATAAAAATGTAAGCACTTAATCCAATGTTCAATTTTTCTTTTAAAATTCAGGATTCTATATTCCGAAGGAAACAATGGAAGATTAGATCAATCACTTGCATTTACATTTACTGGATCAAGCTAAAATTTTACACGTAAACTAAAAATAGTTACTTAGAAAATATAATGAACAAAATTGTTTGTACGGGATACTAAAATAGGACGGACCCAAACATGATCAGTATACCATCAGTACCGTTTTGGTCAGTACGCTTAGCATTGACCTTTTCTTAACGCCGGACAGAGGATCCAATTCCCTTGATTGTTTCTAGAACCGTTCTACCCACATAGAGACTTTTTACACAGACATTGTACAGATTTTTTGTGGGGCCCACTCTGGGGTTCCACAAAATGATCCGAGTCGTTCATTAATTTTAAAATATTTTTTAAGGGACTTTGTAAAAAAATAGCTCAATCGAATACATGTAAGTGCTTGATCTAGTCTTATAACTTTTCATTCAAAATTCCAGATTAAAATTTTGAATGAAAAGTTGTAAGATTAGATCAAGTATGTAACGCCCCGACTTTTCGGAAGCAAAATAAACTAATTTCTCAAGAAAATTTTGCTAAATAAATATAATTTTTCAAAACAATGGTTTAACCATTACAATTTCAAGATAGATCTACTAAATCAAAATAAACTAACTTCAGAGCTGACTCTAATCTTGATACGAATCCTACGCATCCTCGATCTTCATTACTGATATTCTTTTCGTGTCGAACTGCATCATCGTTCAATCTCCTCTATTGAATCCTGCGCCCTCTAGCAAATTGACCGCCGAAGCAATCGATTTGCCAGGATACAGACGTATCCGTGAGTGATAAATCACCCAAGAAATAATCCAACCCAACCACCCTCTTACAATTATTAGCAGGCAAACAGAATATATATGGTGCAAAAAAAATAAAACAGAGATAATTCACATAACTTGATTCATTGCTATTCATTAACTTAACATGAAATCTAAGATCTCTCCACGAGATCTTTCCTCCCCAACCACTAGCCATGCTCAGTCCCATGAGATCACTTCCCTTTGTTGTCGCAGGAACACCTAAGTTATGTACCGAGTGTGCACCCCCAATAACTACAACAAGGGGTAAGCTTATCATGCCGGTATCACGACTAGGGTTCGCCTATCTTATAAACCACATCACAATTCTTTTCACAATCATCACTGGACACCCGCCAGTCTATCAATTCATCACTGGACACCCGCCAGTATCAATTCTCATCACAATCTCATCATATCACAACATCACGCCTGCAGGCAACCTCTAAACAGAAACAAACTTCACAATTTATCCATTACTTAGCATCGTCTACGTGATTTCTATATCGTATACCACCCCATGTCCCTAGGGTCCAATCTAACATTCAAATTAAGCGTCAACACAATATCAATCTCAATAATAATTAAAAACGAATAACAGGCGGTCAAAACAATTATTAAGCAATGAAATCACATAACCTTTTATGACTGGGCCGTTGCCCTTAATCTCGTATGGTCATAAAGTCATTAAGAATGTAAGAATTATTTAATTAAGATTTAAGAATAATTTTCTTGACTTTTGTTAATTAACTATAAGTAATTAAATTAATTAAGCACTAATTAAATACATTAATTAGGTAAAAATTTTAGAATAATTATCGTAACCTTAATAAAGGTCCTAACAGTCCCCTATAATGAGTTTGAGTGCTAAAAGTTGGGTTTGGATGCTCACGGAATTAATTTAAATAAAAAGATTAAATTAATAGGCTAAACAAGCATAAATAAACAATAAATAATTAAATCGTTTGAAATATTTTTTTTTATTTACAGAATATCATTCTAGGGCTGTAAATAGTCTAAATAAAATTATTCAGAATTTTAGACCTCCTGAATAATATTTTACGATATTATTATTAAGAAACAATGCTTAAATAATAATAAATAGTAAATCAAATAAATAAAATTTTATTTTAATAAAATATCACCTTTGAACTATCAGGAGTCTAGGAAAAATATTTTCGATGTTAAAAATATTTTTTATAAGGTCGTTATTAATTTTCGTGTATAACTTTCGTTAAATATTAAATAAATAGCTAATAATGTTAATTAACCACGAACTCAGCAAGTTATGACCTTTAACAAGTTGGGAATCTAGAAAAATAGTTTGGAGATTTATAGATTAGTTTACAAGGTCGCATTGATTTTTAGTTCACAAACGATTACACAATTACAACTAAAAATTAAATAAATATAGGATTAAATAAAAAAAATATGAAACTAACAAGGTATGAACTTTAGAGTATGGGCAACTTAGGATAAAAATTTCGGGATCAAATACGATGTTTAAAAGGTCGCACGATCAATTCGAAACGGAAACAAAAACACGCGCACGGTCGGAGTAATGGAGTTCGCTGCCGCAAACTCCAATTTCTGGTTCTTGCGGCTGGCTTGTCCCGAAGTTCGCGGCCGCAAGGTCGCGGGCTGTTTTTTATTTTTTTCGTTTTTTTCATTCGTTTCAATGCATGGGACTACGGGGGTCATTGGGTTATGTCTATAAATCATAAATATACTTAGAGGAGGCTTCGGATCGAATTATAATACCTCGGTTCGGATTAAATTCGTTTTCGATCGAAAACTTGAATTTGGAGAAGATGACTTCAATTCCGTCGATCGGGGAACTTCGGGGCCGAATTGGTTGATGTTCGTGGATGCTTGGGCTTGTAGAAGGAGGTTGGAACGATCAATTTGGGTTCCGGGTTGGTCTAGGTGCGAAACCCACTTTTATTTCTCACTTTCTCTCTCTAGAACTCCATGGATTTGGAGCTTCGATTCCCTTTGATTTTCTCTCGGTTTTGTACTGTTGAGGCGTGATAATTTTCGTGGGGAACCCTAGGGTTGACGTAATAAAGTATATATAAAGAATTGAGGAGTATTTCGATCAAAATAGAATTACCGAAGTTGTACCCTTTTAGGACGCGAATACGGACGCGATTATGGACGAATTATAGTCGGAAGGGAGTGGAGATTGAGTAGGAGTAGGAGATGGAGAGATGGGAGGAGTTGTACGCATGCATGCAACTTAAAAAAAATAAATAAGTCAAGATAATTATTTCTGTATTTATCTTTTAACAAAAAAAATTTTGTTAATACTAATAATACTTTTTAATGATAAAATTTTTATGGAGATAAAATTTGTAAATCTTTTTAAAAAAAAAAAAATTTGTTCGAAAAAATTCCGGGTCGTTACAAAGTACTTATATGTATCCAATTATGCTGATTTTTTACGAGGTTCCTTAAAAAAAATATTTTAAAATTAATGAACAGCTCAAATTATTTTGTGGGCTCCCAAAAAAATCGATGCAATGTCTGTGTAAAAAGTCTCTATGTCGGGAGTTTTTCCGTTGTTTCTAGTACACCCTTGTATTGTGATGACATCATCAAAAAAAAGGTCATCCATGAAATCACTCATGTGATGTCACCACAATTGTACATTTTTTAAACTCCTTTAATTCATACTACTCACCACAATTGCTCGTTGATAACTCTTGGCTCTTCCTCGCTGAAGATTAAAAGTTCGAACTCCATTGTGGGCGGTTTGTAGGTTCAGAGCCACTAAATCCCTGTGGACTAATTTGCTAATTTTTCTCACTAACTCCACTTTTCACTATTAACTCCGCGGATGCATACAATATTGACAAAATAAAAAATAAAAAAAATTCATACTACTCCTACACTACTATATACTTGGGCTGCTCGCGGTCCTGTTCAGTTCGGATTCCTAAAAATCTGAGAATCGAACTGCTAGTCACTGTTTTTACAAATGAAATCCGTGTCCAAACCAAAAATTCTACGGTTCGGTTCCAATCCAATCCGTGACTCGTGGATCGGTTACGATTTTGTTTACAGATTTTAGCAAAAATAAAGTCAAGCATATATCTCATACTAAAAGGGAAGAATGTTACACTCAAAATTAAATTTAACACCGGCTACCAGAAAATACTTGTTATTTTGAAGAAACAGAGAGAGAGAGGAGGAGGAGGAGGAGGTGAAGAAGTAAGGACGATGCGGTGACGACTTGAACGAGGAATGGAAATTAAAAAAACTAGAAAAGAAATGAACTAGTGAAACTAAACTAGGTTTACCTACAACACATAAAAAAAAACTACGATTTACCCCCTATATTTTATGTACATCTAAGCTATATCCCATTATTAAAATAAAATACTAAAATTGGTAGAAAAAAGTTTTAACATTACTAACAATTAATTATATAAATACACATATATATTTATATATTTATTTATTATTTATATAAAATAAATATCTCACGGTCCGGTTCGATTAATCCACAGTTTCGTAATAAAAATCCGTGGACCGAACCGCGAGTCACGGTTTTCTAATTTTTTAATCCGTGTCCGGACCATTAATCTATGGAAAAAATCCAAAAGGTATAGATTGGTTGGACCGATTTTACGATTCATCGAATTTTTTGAGCAGCCCTACTATATACAGATCGAGTATCTTTTTTACCCAAGTTTTTCGTGAAAATGGGTTTACATGGAGCCCAATCACGCATGTTCAACGTGTTTTTGGGAAATTTTTATCAAAATAATCTTTTTTTTAGAACTATTGGCTGAAATACTCTCATTTTCAAACTATTTTTAAAACTACTCGGTAGAGCCACTTCAAGCGACGCTATCAAAGTAGAGCCACTTCAAGTAGTGCTAGACAAGTAGCTTGTGTGGAAACAATGTCCACGCAAGTAACGATGTCCACGCAAGTAACGCTATCTCAGATGGCTCTAATGCTTTAGGCTGGGGCTTCTATACGCTAACCCAAAAGACGCTTCTCCTGCCTATCTTGGATCTCTGGTCTCCTCCCCTCTGCGATCTCTCGTGTCCCCTTCTGGGATCTCGCCAGTCGGCCATTCAACGAACGCCGTCCAAAACAGCGGCCACACTCCGTCGTCCGCTCTCTTTTGCGATTGCGATCTCACGGTATGTCTCTCTTTCCCTCTCTTTCTCTCTATCTGGGAACAGTTAAGGATAAAGGAACAATCAATAATCTATGTCGTTGACATTGATCCGTCATTGATTGCTGCTATATAATTTGATAGGAAAATACAAGGGAACGTTGCTTGTTGCTGTAAGTCAGGATGCTGAGAATCAAATTTTTCCTATTGCATTCGCCGTTGTCGAGAAAGAGAATAAGGAAAATTGGGGGTAGTTCCTCGATTGCATACGGTTTTATGTTACTCAACGTCAAGGCTTGTGTCTCATTTCAGACAGGCACTCAGGCCTTCTTTCATATCTCAAAGGTGCTCCACAATGGAGACCCCCAGCTAAGGGTGAGCATGGATCGGATTGATCTGGTTTTATAGTAATCCAATAACCAAACCACTACTTACGGATTATGAATTTAGAGAACCAAATCAACCCATAAAATTCACAAAACCAAATCATTCAAAGGCGGTTTGGTTCCGGTTTTGAACCACGGTTCGCTTAAAATTGAGATATCATTACTATAAACTATTTTAAGTACTTAAAATTGCATAGATAACTTAAACTAAAAGTTATATTGAAATTAATATATTTAAATCATCAAAACTCATTAACATCAACTAACTAAATAAGAATAGAATACATTAGAAAATAAGTTACCAAGAAAAAAGAGTAGGAAATCAATTTACTAAGCCCAAACCGTGTATGTTTAGCATAATGAAATTGTAGGAATAGGAAGTTTAGGAAATTAATATTGGAAGTGAAAGAAAAGAATAGGGTGATGGAATAGAGTATTAGCTAAGAAAATTAAGTTTATTAAGTATATCTAAACAAATTATTTATATATTCCCCGATATATATATGATAAGCACCCAATAATGCATATTCTTGGTGTTTAAGTCCTCTAGTATGTTGTGTTTGTACATATATGTTGTCGTTTTTATGCGATATTGCACGTAAGGTTTGTTTGAGGATATTTCAGGTAAAACGTGCTAATAAGGCGGTTTTGAACGCCAAGGAATGCTTCGAATGCAACCAAGTGCTCAAGGCCACGTGCCACCACGTTGTGGTGCCCGAAGAGTCATGAAGAGATGGTTTGGAGGTTGCTCGGGTCGCCCAAGGGTCAAGGGAATTGATGGAGAAGTGAGGATTTTACCAAAGCATTTCATCTTTCGACCAGCTGAGGGTAGATCTGTCATATCTTTTGATGTACAAAGTACTTTTGATCCAAATCACTTGGGTTAGAAAGTAGACTCGACGAGCTTTCCAACGGTCCAAAGAACACCCAAATCCGAGTTCGGGAGTGTCCGGAGCGAGCCCGTGAAGTTTTCCAAAAAAATCTGTCAAAAAGGTAGCGCTAGGTAGCGCTACCATCAAGTTAAAATCTCAACAGTTGGCTAGGTAACGCTACCTTGTTTTGGTGGTAGCGCTACCTTTCTCCCTCGACCAGATTTCAATGCTTTGTACTTTTCAACCTTCCATTTATGGAAATTTTCCACTTTAGGCATTATTTTGGGATATTTTGGGGGACATTTTGGTCATTTTTAGGGCTGATTTGTGAGGCTTATAAATAGCCTCTTATGCCATATATGGGCATATAGTTAGATTTTAAGCTTTAAGTTTTAAGTCTTTTATTTTCTAAGAACTCCATTGTTAGTCTTTCAAGCTTTTCTTGTCATTTCTTTAAAGAACTCAAGTAAGTTTAAGTGCTTTGATGTTTTCTCGTTTGTTAATATTGTAGCTACTAGTTGGATCTTCCTTAATATCAAGTTTATTTAAGCTTTTATCGGTTAATCATGTTTTCCTTTCCTAACATAATTTCTAGTCTTTTTGCTATGAGTGAGTAGTTAATCGGTTTGGTCTCGGGGTGAGATTTACTCTATGAATTAGTCGTTCAAATGGTTTCGTTTGAACTTTAGCTCGATTTCAAGGTTTTGAATGAATTAAACCCATGATTTCTAGCTTTGATCATGGGGTCGGTGGCTTCTTTGATCAATGGAGTCTATCGCCTTATGCTACGTGCTTGATAATCCTACGCGTGCGAACGATCCTTTTTCGTCTCTCACTTGCATTAAATGAATTCAATTTGAATTAGACCTTTGAATTGAGTTACAAGTAGCCTTCAGCTTTTAATACTTCTAGTGGAATCCGGACGGTTTCGATCCACTCATTAGTTAGATGAAGAAACCGTTTGATGGCTAACTCGTGAGTAAATCAATCCCTATGACTTGACCGCTTTTAATCTAGGTTAATTTCAAGTTCAATTTCGTTAATCGCATCAAACTCCAAGTTGGCTGCTTGAAAGCCGTGCTACGTACTTACCTTCTATTCCAAATTCGTTTAAGAAGACTTCTCTGTGGGAACGATCCCGGTCTTACCGGATTTATTTGCTATCAACGACCTAGCCCTTTGCCTTATTGGGAGGGTAGTTTGCGGAGTTAAGCAATATATATATATGGATCGGTTTGGAAACAAAACACCATTAACGTAAATCCATAAATCAAACCATTTAACACGGTTTCTATTTTTTTTAAACCAAGATCTAACCACATCATTAAAAAGCCAAACCAAACTATTCGGTTTGGATTGAATTCACGGTTTCACGGTTATTTTGCTCACCCTACCCCCAGCGGCATACCGCAGATACTGTGCCCGCCACTTGGGGGTAAACTACACACGGAGGTACAATAAAACTGTGGGCGACCAAGTAAAACTAGCAACCTGTGAAATACAAGTTCGAAAGTTTGAGATTGAGCTGCAAAAACTTCAAAGGCTTTTCGACGGTATAGTAAATAAGGATCTTGAGGAGCTACCCCTACGTAAGTGGTCCTATGCATATGATGGGGGTAGGCGATACGGATCGTGTACTACAAACCTATCTGAGAATTTTAATGGAGTCCTGAAGGAAGCCAGACACCTCCCTATAGTGGCCACAATTAGGACGACATTCTATAAGTGTGTTATGTATTTCAACGACTATGCCGTCAGAGCAAGGGAGGGGATCGAATTAGGTAAAACATTTAGCAAATTCGCAACGGAAAAGTACGATGAATGGAGGATGAGAGCAAGAAGGTATGAAGTGATTGAGTTTGACAGAGAGACGGGAATCTACGAGGTGCGAACTCCAATGAATCCAACTAGTCCATATAAAAGAAATCATAGGCACACAGTACACTTCAAAGAGTAGACATGTACTTATAACAAGATGCAACAAATGGAGGATGCCGTGCTCGCATGTGATTACAGTGTGTAACAGAATGGCGATGGACCCTACACGATTCATAGGCAATGTTTGGAGGCTTGACTCAAACATATCCATATATAGCTCTGAAACGTTCATATCGTTGCGTGACAAACCGTATTGGCCTCCCTACGATGGGCCAATAATTCATCCTGATGAAGAACGTCTCAGGGGTCGAGGACGTCCACAAGTAAATCGATTTCGAAATGAGATGGATATGATGAATGACTGGCTTGAGGCGCAACTATCACACAAATAGTCTTGTACCTTGTGTGATGGACATGATCATAACAAGCGAAAATGTTCAAAGAGGAGAGAATCGTCATCTTCAACAGCAAATATGTAACTTCTAATGTTTAAAACTATGCATATGTTTGACTTTTCAATTGTTAAAATGGATTTATAACTTGTAATATTCAGTTTTTATTGTTTTTCTTGGAAGTTGGAGGATAAGTATTGTTGTTAGAGTTATGTAATGCAAAGTTATAATGGTTATTAGTTTTTTGTAGCGCTTGAGTGTTCAATTGTTAAATTGCCGTTTAAAATAACAAAATCAGTATCACATAATTGAAGGAAGTTAACATTGTAATGAGATTTTCAAAATAAATTAGAAAAAGTTAACTATATTTAACAAGTGATAATTAGAATTCTTCAGTAGAAAACAAATATACACGATGTGTAGCAAAACCATGACAATGTGGAGTGAAAGGTTAATATTTTGAATAGTTATACATTTGAAATGTGACAAAAGGACAATAAACAGTGTAATTGAAATAATGCATTTTAAATGTGGAAACAGACCATTGAATCTGAGTATTGCAGAAATGTGAAGTCAGTCACGGGTTTGCATTGATTGGTCAGAATTATAAATACAATTTTTTCAGCGAAGTTAGTAAAATCCTAAGGCATTTCTAAAGTGCATCAACATTTTTCTATATATATTAGTTATATTTAGACAATCATTTTTTTTTTCAATTTTAAGCAAAATAGTTTCAATATTCACGTGAACGTGGTTCACAATTTTTTTAACGAAAGTAAATAGTCACATTCACAAGACAAGTGATCAAATTAATAAGATTGTATTATATAAGGTAGAGCCAGTTGAAATGGCGCTACATGATTATTTAGAGCCATTTGAGATTGCATTATCTGACTAGGTAGAGCTACTTCAAGTGGCATTATCTCATTAGGTAGAGCTACTGCAAGTCATGGTAGTCCACCTTATACAATCAACGTGCTCAGATAGTGTTTGTTGAAGTGGGCTCTGCTGAGTAGTTTTAAAAATAATTTGAAAATGAGAGTATTTCGGCCAATAGTTCTAAAATAAAAAAAAAGTATTACTACTCTGATAAAAATCTCTGTTTCTGGATGGTCCGGCTGCAATTGCGCAATTCGGTGAAAAACTTGTCGGCGGCATAAGTTTCTCTCCTAATATATACTGTATACTCCTATGTGACAGCCCCAATTATTATCGATAAATCGAACAAAGCTCAGCAGCAGCTCCTGCCACGATCGGCGGCTAGGCAACGGTAACATCATGTACCTCTCGTCTCCTCTCTTTCTGATCGTTGTCCCTCTCTGTCTGGTCATCTATATCTCTTTCTGTTGTTTATTGTTTTTCATGGATAATTCACACCCTCAAACGTATCATGCTGAAATAAAATTGCGTAATAGTTGAAAAATCAAATAAAGGCTGAAAAAGCTTCTCTTCTACTCCTTAGGATCAACCACACATTTCAGGTTCAGTCTTTTGATTTTATTTAATTTGGTGGGTATTTGACTACTTAATTGAAATAGCAAATGTTGGATGAATTATATTTTGGCTGCAACTGAAGGGTTTTTTTTTTGTAGTCAATCCGATGGATACCAATAATTGGAGGCCTGCACCTGCTGGTGGTGGTGGTGAACCCACGATGGACGCAGGAGATTGGAGATCCCAATTGCAACCTAATTCGCGACGAAGGATTGTTAATGAGATGTGAGTTTTTCCTTAAGGTTTTCTTAGTAGTTTGAGAATATTGGTTTAATGCACTTACAGCCCCTTCGGCAATGGAGGGGAGAAAAGAAAAGAGGGGGGAGTGGTCTCCCTTGTTAGTGACAAAAGAGAAGAGAGAGTTGTGGTTTCTCACCCACCCATCCAAACAATCGTGAGAAATCAAACTCTCTCCATATCTCCGGCGACTTTAGCTCCATCTACGGCGACCTCAACTCCATCTCCAGTGACCTGAAACTCTGTTTCTCTCTTCCCTGGTGACCAAACATCATCTCTGGCGGCTAAAACTTCATCTCCGGCGACTGTAACCCCATCTCCGGCGACTGGTCCGAAATCAAAGTGTTCAAAACTCAGTTTTTATCACAAAAGTAGCTTCTCCTTGACGAGACGAAGACAACGGTGCAAGTACGACGACGATCCGACGAGAGGGTGGACCACACAGGCTGCCGGAAGTTGCGCGAGTGAGATCTACTCTCACCCACGTGCCTCACTCGCCTCACTCTCTCCCTTTCTCACGGAATCTCGCCACTTTTGGTGAGAAACGGAACCGGGGTGTGAGGGCGTTCCCGTCTCCCTCCTTCTCTCACCCTCTCTCACCTCCTGGCCCTTCCAAACGAGGGAGAGAATCCCTTCTCCCTCCGTCCCCTTTTTTTTCTCTCGAAAACCCTCGTTCCAAACGAGCTGTTGGATCAGTTGATCTTTTATTTGGAAAAGTAGAACAGAAAAGGGAAAAATTGTGATTTCGAAAGACATGCAACTCTTACAAATGAATTTTTTTTGTGGGTTACTAATAGGCTAATAGCCTTCTTTTGTATTTGTCTAATTGAAAAGTTGATTTTCGAGTTGAAGCATTGGGTTTACTGACTTAGTCCCTGATTTTCTTTTACTTGGCGAAAGTCAATAGTGTCCTTAGTCAAATACATGGGAGTACATGGTGCCTACAATTGGACTACCACTCCACTTGCTAGTTATGTTCAAATTTGGGCTGGTTTCAATTCTCGGAATTCACATGAGTTGCACATTGCATCTGATGAATATGGTTACTTCTCGGGCAGTGGCTTTGCGAGTCGAGTTATCAGTTAAGCAAGCGTGAATGCAAGAAAAGCTGGAATCCGCTTTATAACCAGAGATTTTGGCATGGACATGGATTTTCAAATGCTTCATTCAGAAGTTTGTGTTGTGAAGAACCATTTGGAGAAATGTAAATGCTGAATAATGTATTATGTATGTTCTAGCAGCTTAATCGTGTTTGAGAAGGAGGTGGGTGCATGTTGACGTGGTAGTGGTATTCTACATCAAGGATATTGAGAATTTAGCCAAAATGGACTTCTTGTGCCAGAGTGTACAGCTCAATAAGCAATTGGTGCTATTTTACAACAAATGGAGACTCTATTATTTTCGCACCTTGCGTAAAGCTTCTCATGTGTGATACCTTATATTGAGTTAACAATTAGCTCACAACTTATAAATTGAAATGAACCCTTTTGGGCTTCGCGTTGCTTGACTTAGACTGACAGTTGCAGATCTGTAACCGAGGGAGCACCCCGGTTAGATATACTTCTGATGCATTAAATTTATGTCCATGTCCTTATGTAGGTTATGGAGGGTAGGTTTTCGAATCACGTGGACCCTCATCCCCTTTTGTCTGCCATATCCTCCAATCCGTCGTTTGGTCGTTTTTGTTGTCCTTCCGGACACCTCATTCCCTAAAATACGTTGTACTACCCCCCAATGGTGTTAGTTATCTGCCACTATTGCGATAACCTCCTCTCCTGCATCCAAGCTCGTAAAGAATTCTCCTCCTCTTGTTTTGATTTGCAATTTTGCTTGTGTTGCACCATGCTTTATCCCACTTCAACTATATGTTGGAGAAGGCTATGTTATGCGGACTCGCCATTTTGATGGAGTACTCGTGTCGACCCGACCCGACATGGGTATGAGTGTGAGATTCGTACAGGGTACGGCGGGCTAAATCCGGATACGCTACTTTGCAGTTCCAAATCTCAGAAGAAAGAAGAAGAAGATGTAGAGAGGAAGAGAGAAGAGAGAAGAGAATGGAAGATTACCTGGGCTTTGAGAAGAAGGGAGAGTCAGATCGGAGATCGAGTTTGCTGTTCGCTAGACTGTGAACTCTTTCTCATGGAAGACGAAGCAACCTCATCGTGGAAGACAAATAGAGGGGGTTGCTAGTTATAACCCTAAACTAAAGTTGGGCTATTTAGGGTTGGGTTTGAAAATTGAAGCCGTAGGAGGACGGCAAACTGACGACGAAGAGAGAGAGAGCGATGAATATGAAAAGTCTGTGTATCGATGTGTATCGATTTGTATTAAAGGGTTTTATTTGCTACACCTACAATGCTACGTGTTCAGTTCACAGCTTTTAATAAGAGTAAATGCTACCTTTGCTCTGTTCAAAATATGTATGTAAAAAAAAAGTAAAGGCTTTTCATATTCTCAACTGAAGAAATTAAAATGAGAGTATTATGTTGCGGATAAAAAAAAGTAAAAGTATTATGTTTGAACTATGAATTGGATGTAATTTGGGTTAATTAAGACACAACTCCATTTCTCTAATTGAATTGTCAGTTTCTATTTATTGAGCTGTTACAAACTTATGAAATACATATATAAACTAATAGTATATCGTATCCCCGTACCCCTGTCGTGTCCAAATCTGGATCCATATCCATGTATCCTGTATTTTTCAACTTGAGGTGTCCGACACCTAGATTCACACCCGCACCCAATTCTCGTACCCGAGTCCGAGCACCATAGGGAGAAGGTCCCTAAATAATAGAAGACCCATCCACAAGCCACAGCTGTTACTTATTACCCTTGTTCCCATAAGTAAGAAGCATGGATACAGACACGCGACACGAACACACGGATACATTTTTTCTAATGTAGGACACGGACACGACGGGGATACATCTCTCTCTCTCTCTCTATATATATATATATATATATATATATATTGTCATGTATATATCCCTACAAGTATACACAAGTTATGAAGAATCAGATTGACATGGGACTCAAGAATTTCTTAAAAAATAGGAAATGGGCACAGTTAGGAATCTCAAGAAATCTTTAAAAACTTCCAAGTGAATTTAAATATGATTAGTCATAAGAATTACTATGTTCCCAACTTTTACTCATAGATTTAAAGTGAAGACATTGAATTGGCATCTAAGCTTAGAAGCATGCACAAAAAAATGAAAAAATCTGCTCGTAATTCATAATGCAAAGAAGAAAGACTATGAAACTAACACAACTATCCAAGAAACATAAAGCCTTAAACAAGAAACTTGGCTTCACATTTGCCAAAGTTAGAAAAGAAACCGGAAGACTCCCACATGTATTAAGCACTAGTACATTTGCTACCACATTCATATCCTTTGTAGTTGTCAAATCGTGAATTGTATAGAGAGTCGAAATGGTCATTTTTCGAATCGTGAATCGCTCCAATGCGGTCATGACTTTTATAATGCTTAGAAACCTATTCTTATTGATAAGGGTAACAACAATATATACTACAAATGAAAGATTTAGGCCTAAATCAATAAAAATCTTCTTCTAAATGATGATCTGATAATAACATGGAGTATTAGGTAAGCTGCTTCTATTTCAACTACCAAGAGATGATGATTCATAAATCCTACTTATGATTCAAAAGAGTTATGAGTACAAACAAACCCTTGGTCAATAGGATTGTTATATTCCCTCTATAATCCTCATTTTTGATTGACTTTCGTAATAAATCTCCTTTTCTTATTATCTATCCATATAAGATAGACAAAAGATTACATATATAACAATATTAAAAACCTTAAAAAAATATTTTGAACCCTTTTCAAACAACAAAAGAAGCAAAGCAAGAGTAAAAAATGAACTTCAAAAAATTTAAGTGAATCAAACGATTCACCGATTTGGTTCACCGATTCTCTTACGATTCGCAGCTATTTCCGATTCAAGCAGCCTCTTCATATCGATTACCCACCATATCATACGATACGAATTGTGAATCGTATGATTCTGACAACTATGTTATTCCTTCCCATATTTGATAAATGACAAGACTAATTACACGGTTCATCATAGGACTGGTGCAACTGCTTCGCAAAACAATATCATGAACATCTCAGCAGCTCTGAAAATGGATTAAATAATAGTAAAACATATTTTTCTTAAGTAGACAAGTCACGATATACTATTTAGAGATTGTGAGGTTAATGTAGGGGAACACTAAAAGATGAAAAAAAGGTAAATAAAGACTGAGGCGAATGAGGAGAAGGAAGCTAAAGAGATTAATAAACTTGTAGCAAATAATGGATTGAAGAGATAACCGTTGGATAAAACATAAAATGCTTGAGAAGTAAACAAGGATTTGGAGATTTGAAGTTAATGAAGATGAGTTGACTAAATGTGTTATGGAAACAAGAAGGAAGTTCTTAGTCATTGAACAAGGAATGGGCTATCCTCTATTGCTTGAAAAGACCACTAAAAGGAAAGGGAGAGATGAAAAATTCTAATTACAAGGTGATGTATACTTGAGGAAAAACTATGAAATGTTCCCTAACTTAGATATATTAGGGTATCCACAATGCTATAATAAAAAATTGATAACCAAAAGTTGCCACAGCAGCTTTTGATTATTCATTTAAGAGATTGTTAAGATTTGCAATGTAGATGTCTACAATGGCATAATCAAAATTAGATAACCAAAACTTATCACATCATTTTTTCAAACTACAGAAAACTAAAAATTGCGAACAGTAGAAAATAGTTTTGAGACTAATTAAAACTATTTACTAGAAATAGAAAATAGTTTTTGAAACTTTTTTTTGGGAAAAAAATTATATTTAAAAAATTGTTTTCTAAAAACAAAACAATTTTTTAGTAAAATATTTTTTTTTGGGGAAATATTGGTCGAAAAGAAAGAGAGAGGAAAAGGGAAGCGAGAGAGAGAATATTTTTATATAATGATTTGGTGTATTTGATTGAGAATATGTAGGGTCTATTAAACTTGGTTATTGTCAAAAGGTTGCTAGTTTTGGTTATCCAAAGCCCAAAATTTGATTATTTCTAGGGAGATTGTTAAGTTTGATTATAGCATTGTGAGCCATATTTTGCACCACCATTGTTAACTTTAAAAACATTTTAAAAATTGATTATAGCATTGTGGATACTCTTACACAGTCCCTTTAGAAACATACATAAGTCACAAAGCAATAGAAATATGAATAGATAACTAGAAAGTCTTGAATGCTGAATAACACCAAAGAGTGAAGAATCTAAATAAGAAACTGAAATACTATGGAAAAGGGACACACCAAAGAGGAATTATAAATTCATTAGGAAAGATGGCTTGAAGGAGTGCTCTACTGTCTTCCGGGACAAATGCATGCCCCCAGGTGAAATTTGGTTGGAGGAATAGCTTTCTGGGCTAAGAACCACGGACACTTAAAAGAAGGTGGCATGTCTGTGTCGATCACATGTCACTATCCTCGAACACTCGTACTCTTTTTTTTGTGCCCACATTAGAAAATAAAAATCTGAATTCTGACATGTGTCCGATGCTTTTTCTGCAACCTGTCTGTCACTTCTTTGATATCAATGAAACATTAATGTGATTGGCACTTCTTGGAGACTTGCTATCAAAGATTACGGAATTCTATTAACCCTCTATAATGATATGGTTTTCTTAAAGTTTCTATTCAACATGAGCAGAATGGACACTTTGAAGAAGCATGTTCCGTTTTCTGGACAAGAGGGCCTGCAAGAGCTCAAGAAAATTGCAGTAAGGTTTGAGGAGAAGATCTGCACTTCTGCAACCAGCCAGGTATATCCATTTGTTGGGCATCTAATAGTTGTATAATATGAAATTGGAATGTTTGTGGTCATTCATTTGGTTGTATGTCTGCAAAATACTGTTGTGTTGACGCTATGAAATAATCTTTTTTTCCCTTCAGATTTTACAGTTGTATAATATTTGCCAGCTCTGTTGCCATGAGTTAATAACTAAATGTAGATACTTAACTGTTACCTGCAGCCTGATTACCTGAAGAAAATATCTCTGAAGATGCTGACTATAGAGATGAAATCCCGAAATACTATGACCAATTCTCTGCCATCGAACTCTGGCAATAATAGTGAAAGTCCCCCTGATACAGGTAATAACATGAGGAATATTTTTTTTTTTTTTTGGCGTAACTCATTAAATTGAAGATACTGAGCAAGGTGCATACCCCATAAACAAGGCAACATTCTGCAGAGGAATCATCACTACAAGCCTAACCAGCACTACTGTTGCTTGAAAAACAGGCAACTTCTTCCAACCAAAGAGTTGAAAACAACACACACAACTATCTAGCAAGTCTCACCTCGAAACATGAACAAGAAAGAGTTGTACTTAGTTTACTAGAGCAATAGAAGAAGATCAGGAACAGAACACTTTGTAAAAGATCTTCCACGGGTTGCATACGAGCCTGTTTTCATCAGTTTTCTTCATTTGCTTCCAAGAGATGTTGTAAGCTCTAATATCAGATTCAACTTTACAAATGGAGGAGCAATTTTCTTAGTAATACAAAAATGCTTTGTTCATTTCATTTCATAACATGATGTGTGTAGATTCCAGGTATATTCTTCAGTCCCCGCTCCTAGCCTGCTCCATTGGATTGAAAGAAAATTTCTTCTTTTCCTAAAATCTCAATGATGGCAAGACAAATTTCTTCTTTTCCTGACTGCTGGTAATACAAGAGGAGATGCCTTATATGAGAACTCTAAAGTCTAAATTAATAGAGAGATGAAACATTGGCAGTATGACCTGTCTTTGATGGCTCAATGACTTCTTAGGACCCGCTTTTTGGTCGGCACTTTCAGTGAAGTGATATATAATCCAAGATAATACCTCACTCCCCCATGGAACCATATGTCCCACAGTTGTGGTATTATATGCTTGATTTACAGTTTGTGGTATTATAGTCTATTAGATTTACAGTTTGTGGTATTATATGCCTGATTTACATTTAACTCCAGATAAGTGGTCCCCTGGGAGAAATAGATGCTCAGTCAACCTAACAGGCCCTAATGGTTTATGAACCTGGCCTATGGTCCACCTGGTGGTAATTTGGATTCTTAGTAACCTGAAGGTTCTATGATCATTACCTCTGTGCTTACTGATTTGATCTGCATTTTTTCAGCAGTTTTGCTTTCCTCCACGAATGGCTGTAAATGTGATTGAAAACCCTAGTTCGCCTAGAGTTTACAGACGATGTGTTTCTATCTCTACTATTAATTAACCCACCAATTAATATATCAACCAAATAAAGAAACAGAAAGCAATAAATGATGAACAATACCGAACACAAGATATACGTGGAAAACCCCTTAAAAAGGGTAAAAACCACGGGAGGAAATCAAACCACTAAAAATAATCATTGTGTAGTTACAAAACGATCTTAACTAACACCATTGTGAATCTTCACTGACTGATTGAAGACTGAATTGTCGAATCCACGTACACTGCACCAAGTGGTTGATTGCTGCACGCCTTGAATCCACAAGTCCTTCGAGATACTTCCAGAATCCACTGGAAGAACGATTCACTCAATAGAATCAAAGTTTGAAAAGAACTCTCAGAGTTATTCTGAAAGCTCAATGATCAACGGATTATGTGATTACTCCAAGAGACAAGCCACAATCTCCCTTAGGTATTTTTCTAAGTTTGCAATGAAAGGAGAGTAGCACACATGTATTTGGTGACCACGAAATTCCAAAACACCCGCATATAAATAGATGGGTAAAAAATCTATCAAGTTGCTCGAGCACTGGTGACAACCTTTTAGGACTTGCTCGTGCCCAAATTCTGATGAACGTTCCCATATTTTCCACCCACTGATTATGTGATCTCTTTTCCTTAGAGGCTGCAATATCCACGAGATTCCTCTTGACAATTATGCTTTGTTTGGTTTTGTTTTTGAATTTTTTTTTATGAGAGTAGTAGGGGTAATAAGTGGAGAGAGATAGAGAAATGATTGGAAGTAGGAGGAATCTAGGGGGAATCTTTTGAAAAATACTTTTCAAAAACTAAAACAAACAAGGCATTAATTTCCTTCCTTACCAATTGCCCTACCTTTCTTGATTCTCTTCCCTGATAAGCACGAAATCCTCTTGATTATGGATTTCCTTCCATTCCAATTTCCTTAACAATCTCTACCTCTCAATTACACAATATTTGATTTCCTTCCACTTCCTAAACAGATACTCTAGAAATAAATAAATAAATTACAACTCGATAAATGGGGATAATATTATATGTGTGTTTTGTTATGGAATTCGTCAACACAAAGAGACCGTGGCCTATGGTCCTAATAGTGATGTAGAATATCCTGTTTGAAATGGAGTACCTGTCTCAACCATCAAAAATTGTTCCCACATATGAATAGTCAGTGTGTTTAATTTGATATTTTTAGCAGTCCTGCAAGGAACGAACTTTCATTTCTTAATGAAGTCGTGAAAGCAATTTCAGAATTGATATCTATCAAGGTACTTTTTTTTGGCATGACCATTGTAAAGTCTGTGCTGTTTTTGAATACATCGTGAGAGTAGAATTAGAAAATGACCAGCTAGTACATAGTCCTATGATTCTGAATAGTCGGACTATGCGTTACCCAGAGTGTTGGGGAAATTTTTGCTGCTGTGAAGCCTGATGATATGACCTATAGCTTCTCAAATCATGTGTTTGATTTTCATACTACCGGTAAGATGTGCTTAGTGGTTAAAACTCAGCATGCAAACCTTGAGATTATGAGTTTGAACCGAAGGGTGGCCAGTTTGTGCAACTAATTCTAAAGGTTAGGTTTATACCAATCTTCCTCTCTAGTCCACCATTTGCGGGGAGGGTGTATGTTTATAATAATAAGTACCAACAGTTA
Organism: Rhododendron molle; assembly: GCA_025413875.1. Taxonomy (NCBI): domain Eukaryota; kingdom Viridiplantae; phylum Streptophyta; class Magnoliopsida; order Ericales; family Ericaceae; genus Rhododendron; species Rhododendron molle. The sequence goes on from CM046388.1 coordinate 40,725,773, forward strand.
TCAGAGTAATACATTTTTAACCCCGTTTTTATTATCTCTTCAAGGAAATGCTGATAGACTTCATAATAAGCTGTTCTTAGTAGTGCTTTTGTTCATGACATTTCATGAGAAAATATGTGTAGATTCCAGGTTATTTTTTGCCCCTGCTCCTAGCCTGCACCACTGGGGTGAAAGAAAATTTCTTCTTCTTCTAAAATCTTAGTGATGGCAAGACAATTGAGCTAACTTATCATCTCCCTCTTTCAGGGTGTCTATTTGAATCACCTAACAGATGACAAAAAAGCTTGTCTATTCCTTGCTAAGGTTTTGTTGTATCTGTCATGTCGTTATTGATGAGCGTACCATTTATTTTTTTGGACCTCACAAGAAGATCTGGGATCTTAGTGGGCCGCTTAAATTTAATTTTTTGCTTCAGTCTCTAGATTATATGAACTCAATAGTAATGATTTGATTCAGAGAAACAGGCCTTATTAGTTATTACTACCTTCTTCTGCCATGGATCTTATGTGTCCAAAATATGAAGAAAGCATTGATCACTTTTTGTTATTACTACCTTCTTCTGCCATGGATCTTATGTGTCCAAAATATGAAGAAAGCATTGATCACTTTTTGCGTTTTCTTTCATGTGATGGGCGTTGCCCACCTTAGGGTGTTGATTTTCCTAGCATGGGTATTTTGCAATTTTCATTTGCGGTTATGAGATTTATTGTTAGAAGGCAATGATAAAACTTCGTAGGACTAATTTGGAGATTTTGAGGGTCTGTGGGATAAATGTTTGGTTGGCATCTTTATGATTTTTAGTCCTCCTCTAAGGGATTCTGTTGTTTTTTATTTAGTGGGGATTTTAAGAGCATGTTTGGCATGTTATTTTCTTTTATCTTTTTTTCTTGTCCCCAATTGGTTTTTTCTTTTCTTTTCTTTTCAGTCTTTTTCTCGCTGGCTGGATTGTAACTTTTATTTTGATCGGCTGCTGGATTGTAACTATTGGCTTGATTGTGTACCAGAAAAGACTCAAAAGAGTATTATTATGCTCTCTACTGGCCATCTTGAACTTTTAACTATGACCTTCTGTTCTCCAAGCTTTTAGCATACCGGTTTGTAGATGAAGGTTTTAAGTTGAAGGGTTACATAGTGCAAGTAGTGCCCAGGTCCAAGGCGATCGATATTTTCTTTTATCTTGAACTACTAGAATTCAATGGAGATATGATTTATAGACTGGAAACGGTTAAGAGTTGCCTGAAATGATTTTCCTTATACTTGAGAAATAGACATGTAGTGAATACAATTTGCTTTCCACTGTTGGATGCCTTTCAGTTTAGCATCATTACCTGCTTATTTTTGCTTATGTTTCTTATAAACTGGTGTTGGTTTCATTGTTTATTTCTTCTGAGCAGGATCCCCGGGCAACCAAGGACAATTACTTCCTATTCCAATGGCTGCTAACCAGGCTCAAGCACGCCAACAACTATTGTCTCAAAACATTCAGAATAACATGGCTGCAACTGCATTACAAGGTTCTGCTAATTTGGTATCAGCGTTGCCTACTATTGGTGGTTTACCACCTACCATACCAAATGTGGCTGGCCAAAATTCCAGTTTGCAGGACATTCAGAACGTCTCTGGGATTTCTCAGAACTCAATCGGAAACTCAGTGGGGCAAAGGGCGTCTTCCAATATTTTTGCCAATACTCTAAGGCAGATGCCAGGTAGGCGACAAGTTGTTCTCCGACAACAGCAATCTCAAAATCCACAACAGCAGTATCTTTACCAGCAGCAGCAGTTACGACGACAGCTTATGAAGCAGAAATGTCCGCAGGGAAGTATCCCAGACACAAAGATGCAATCTCAATTGCAGCAACAGCAGACACAACATCAGCAAAACCAAATAGCACAATCCAGTCAGTTGCGATCTTCTTTGCAATCGGTTATGCAGCATTCTGTCATGCAACCGGCTCCGGTATCTAGCTTTCAACAGAACCAGCAGTCCTCCGTTCAACAATCAACTCAACCAATGCTCCAGCAAAATCCTCAAGCTGTCCTCAGGCAACAGCAGCCTACAATTATTCATCAACAGCAAACACATGTGGAGCAGCAGCAGCCAAGTTCTACAATCGTGCAACAGAACCAGCTAATAGGGCAACAAAACAGCATCCCAGACATGCAACAGCAGCAGCAAAGGTTGCTAAGTCAGCAAAATAGTCTAACTAACCTGCAGCAGCAACAGCAGCAGCTGATGGGCCAGCAAAACAACCTATCAAATATGCATCAGCAGCAGCAGTTGGGTGCCAAGTGGAATATGGGTGCACTACCACAACGGCAGCAGCAGCAGCAGCAGCAGCAGCAATTGCTTGAGAATCAATGTGGTAACTCCAGCATGCAGACCACTCACCACTCTGTGCACATGCTACAACAATCAAAGATTCCACTGCAGCAACAAAACCACCAGAGTGCAGCCACCTTGTTGCCAACCCAGGGTCAACAGTCAGAACCACAGCAGCGATCCTTGTCACAGATTCAATCGCAACCCGGACAGTTGCAACAGCAAGGTCTTCAGCAATCAAATTCATTACAACTTGATATGCAGCAAAGGCTTCAAACATCAGGTCCCTTATTTCAATCACTGAATATGATTGATCAGCAGAAGCAGATATCTCAATCACAAAGAGACATTCAAGAAGCGTCATTAAGTATGGCATTTCATTCTCACATGTTTTCATCTTTAAGTTATTCTGAACATTAAGTTGCTTCTACTTGTCCTTGCTTTAGCTTAATTCTCTGAATTTCTGCATAATATGGTTATGGAGTTTGGTAAAGTAATTCTTGTAATATACTAGACCTTTTCTTGATTTTAAGCTAAATGGAAAATCCGGAGAACAGTCTAGTGACCCACAAGAGTAGAGTATTCCATGGAGCTCTAAGCGGTTCAGATATGATATAAGTGTTGTATCTTTAAGTACCTCTGTCATCTACTATGATGAGTTGATCTAGTTGTTTTCCAGTTTTCCTGGAAGTAGGTGTTTCTACTTCTGGAAAACTGTTAAGTTGCAGTGTCCTTGACTAGATCGGCAATCCGATTTACTGAAAAATCAATTGAGTTCTAACTTGCTATTATTGAGTTGTTTAAGTCATGTCATAATCATTTTAGAAGTCCAAGGGCTTGACGTGCAAGTGCTGGAAGTTGGATAACATAGACATTAATGCACCATCTTAGTGACTGCTCAAATGCTTGAGAGAGAGAGAGAGAGAGAGAGGGAGAGAGAGAGAGGAAGGGAGAGAGAGAGAGAGAGAGAGAGAGAGAGAGAGAGAGAGAGACAACGCACGGAAATGATCAAACAAAGCCATCAAAATAACGCAAAAAGAAGTAAAAACCAGCTACGAATCAAGAACAACCACCAAAATTTTGAGAGGAAAAGAAGAAATGGATCAAGAATTCAAACCTGAGAATTTCTGATCAAATCGCCCTAACCGTCTAGAGAGAGAAGTTCTCAGGTGTTAAAAGAAAGAATCTTGATGGAATACTTCTTAAGATCAATCGAGTACTCCTCTTTTGAAAAATGGTGCTAAAAGACAAATTTTGTTTATTTTAAAGGAATCCTTGGGGGTAAATTCCTAATCTGGATGTCAAATATGTAGAGAGAGAGAGAGAGAGAGAGAGAGAGAGAGAGAGAGAGAATGTACCTTTGACTTGTCAATGAAAGCAATGAGACGAACGGGAATGAAACCACGACTACTATATATGTGTGTGTGTGTAGAGAGAGAGAGAAGGGAGCAATGAGCTTCTGGTGCATCAGAGCAGTGGCAAGTGATTTTGGTTTGCTGTAGTGAATATCAATAAGTCTAATAACACTCCAACCAACCACTCCCCAACCACACCTCTCTCACATTTGTGTGGGGCCCATCCCACAATTAAATGTGTGGGGCCGACACATATGTGAGAGAAGTGTGGTTGGAAAGTGGTTGGTAGGAGTGTATGTAGCATTGTTGTGCCATGTTTTTTTTCCAGTTAATAACAGAGTGCTAGCTACACCTTTTGGACTGCCACGAAATGTTTTTTTTGTCGGTTAATAACCGAATGCTAGCTACACACCTTTTGGACCACAACCGCCTACGTGGTGGGCCAACTCAGCTCCAAAGTTGGATTCGTTTGTCCTGACTTTCCTCCTCTCTCTCCTATCATCTCTCTCTCTCTCTCTCCCTACGCCATCAACACTACACACCTCCACCACGTCGAGAAAAATTTCTTATGGATGATATAGTGGTGGCCAACATAAAGGATACATCAGTGAAGTAAAAGATCTTACTAATTGGGATGTGAAGGCTCGTGTTATAGTTATTGTTAGATAGCTTGATATACCTTGTTGTGCCAATTTCCTCACAACATAATCTTTTGAGACTACTGGTTACTTAACATCGTATTAGAGCTCAGGTTGCAAGAGGTCTTGGGTTCAAGTCTCTTTGTTTGGATTTGTTCTCTTGCATTCTACTTCTCCACTTCGTATTCTGGTTTGCTTTATCTATGAAACTTTTCATCTCCACGTGCAAGAGGGGTTGCACGTGTGTGGGAGGGTGTTAGATAGCCTGATGTACATTGTTGGGCCCATTTTCTAATAACTTAAGCTTTTGGGACTACTAGTGTTTTAAGAGTTATGAGGGCCGAAACTTCGCTACATACCTATTTTGTTGAGAGTCTTGAGACATTCTTAACCTCTTAGTGAAAGTTTGTGGGTATCATTTACTTGCAGTTTTTTTTTCTGTTTTTTTTTCCTTTGTTTTTGCAGTTTTGGATCCTTCTTTGGATGCTATTTGGTTATACCCGAACCCAGAAAGATAAAGAACCTCTTGTTCATTGCCTTTGCATTGTCTCTTCTCTCAGAGTAAAGAAAGGGGGAAAAAGGACAGCATAAGGAATAAAGAGAGTACAGTTTTGTGTCTCCAAATCACCATTTTAGGAAAGAAAGGAGAAAAATAGGACAAGAGACATGGTAAAAAGAGAGAAGGGGTTGCGACATTGTTTTTGAGATTCCCCAGTTGTAACTATTTGCAAAGACATTATGTGCCAATGACAATGATCTCGATTGGGTATTTGCTTTTATATGCCTAGCCTGGAACCACTTGATGGATAAAACTTGTAGTTTTGTTTTTTTTTATTTTTTTTATTCCCTTTCTTCAGTCTTCACTGCGTTGCCCTTCTTTTTGGAGTCTTTTATATATGTTGTCTAAATAACTGTTCAAAATTCTCTACATAATATATATACTTGGGAAGATTTCGTGAATGATGGTTAGTAATTTCAGTTACATATTTCTCATGGGATATTTTTACTGAATTTAGCTTTTCTTTCCTTTCCAGATGGAAACACTTGATTGTTGTTCTACCATTCGGATCTGTACCTAATGGTTCCAATTTCCATAAATTGAACTCCCATGCATCTCCTTGTTGGCAGCCTTTGGCAAAGCTTACTATAGCGTCTTACATGAGCTTCTGTTTTGTTCTCTCTCTTCATTTGGTCTCTCATACATATCTCCCTTGCTTATTTTCTTAATTTCAAGTGCTGGTTGTGCACAGAAGAACGCGTGTTATGCTCGTGGCGTTATTTACACCATAACGCAGTCTCTGTTTTCTTTATTTTTTTGTGAAACTTCTTCATAGCTTATACTTATTGAGTTCTGTATTTCACACAAACTAGAGAGCCATAGCTTCTCCATTTTATGATATTTTGTTGAAGTGGTAAAGCCATATCTCTCCTCCATTCTTATTTTATATTCCTTGTGCATGAATTGTAGATTATGCTGTTGAGATTTTTTGGAAGAAATGTCTGTTGAATCTTTTGAAGTCATGCTCACCATCTCATGCTTGCTGTTAGGCTTTTTCAGTGTTCCTATCCAAACAATTTACGCACATTGAATCTCTTTAAGTAAGCCATTAAACTTGCACTGCGCCCCCCTGAAACTATTGCTGGTGGGGACAGTTTCTTTTATATGCGTATTTACGGCGTTATTTTAATCATGTGATCTATTCCTACCTTTTTCTTTAGAAGAAGAAGTTATTCTTCCTCTTTTACCCATATGAAGCATTATTTTGTCAATACAGTTTTTGTTCTGACGCAATGCATGTTATATGTTTGTTTTGTAGCTTCTTTAGATTCCGAAGCTCAGACAGGAAATGCAACTAGTGGGGATTGGCAAGAGGAGATTTATCAAAAGGTGCAATATGATGGATTTTTGCATTAATTAAATTAGTTCTCTTGAGATATGTGTCTCCTCAAGGAACTTCAATTATTTGGCAGATTTTAAGAAATAGTTTACCTTGATTCTTAGACGACAAAAATCACAAACAGTATAAGCTGCCCTTATTTGCTTGGTAGAACTTCTCTTCTGTTGCTAATAAGGAAACAAGTGTACATTCCCAGGTCCAAGCTGCCCGACTAGCTGAGAATTAGGATTTTGCTATTTTGACAAGGTTGATTAGGACACTAGCCTAAACGAATTTAATTAATTTTGAATTTTTTAGCATGAAAACACAGTGATTAGGAAATTCAATATTTAGTTGATTTTGATCTTGGAAAAGCAATCTGTTAGACATGTCTTGTTTTTCCATAATTTCGTTGGTATTCCTATACAAGTTGACCAAAAAATCAAATCTTCTACCAATTAGGAAATTCAAAAGAATCAAAAACTAATCTTTCAAGGAAACACAAGTACGGGCTATGGGTTGGCATTGTCGGCATCATGTCGTGCCGTTTTGGGTTAATGGTTCTACGCAAAAAATTAAGCAGTTATCCATAGCCTTATCGAGTTACGCAAGTCTAACCTGTATTCATTCTGTTTAATTTTCATGTTGGCGGGTCGTGTCAAAAAGTGGTCGACCCAAACCCAAACTTTGTGTTGTTTTCATGTTGGGTTAACGGGTCATGTCTGGAATTCCCACCCCTAAATATCTCCATGTGAAATAATTCATTTTTGGCATGCAACTGTTTGCTTTTGATGCCCATGTTTTCCCCTTGAATTTGTGATTTTAGAGAGCCATTTCTTGGGAACTGCAATGATGTGCAAAAGATATGGGCAAGTTCCTACGACAATGATCTTTTGATTTGCGGCATTTGCCTTATAACCTATTTGCAAATGGGTATTTACTGTTAGATAACTTGATATACATTTGGGCCTATTTTCCTAACAACTTAAGCTTTTGGGACAATAGGTGACGAAGCATGGCATCAGAGCTAGGTCTTGATTTTCCAACTTACCCAAAAAAAAATAAAATTCAGAGCAACATCTAGGGAATTTCTTGAATTCAAGTCTATCCTTTCCATTTATTCCCCATTTGTACTTCTGATTCTCTCCTTTGCATTACGTTTCTCTGTATGTGTGAATTTTGTACCTCCACATGCAAGATGGGGTTGCATGTGGAGGGTGCTATAGCTTGGTATACATCATTGGGCCCACTTTCTAATAGCTTAAATTTTTGAGATAACAAGTGTCTTTGCAGATAACACCAATTTTTATTTCTGCATGGTTTTTGAAATTATGAAACTTCTATGATGCAGATTAAAGTCTTGAAGGAGGCTTATTTAGCAGAACTAACTGAAATGGACCAGAAAATTGCTGGTAAATTGCAGCAGGTTGGTTTCATCTACATCTTGTGATGTTCATATCTTACATTGGTTTTGGCTCTCCTTTACCTGTTGGGTCTAAACTCAAGGGTTCAGGACATTGCTGTTCCTATGCGAATTCTGACAAGGAAACATTCTGGCTATGTTGAAGTAAAAAATGCCCCTGGTTGCTTTGGCAGAGTCCCCACAGTTTACTACAGAGCTGCATGTAGTAAGCTGCGGAAGGAACAAAAAGCTCCCCGGGTCCCTAGTAATTACAACTCCCCCATCATGGAAAATGAAAAAGAAAAATTACAACTTCCAACCCAAAAAGAATTAGAACTTATGTTGATACTTTATCTTTACCACAACTCTGAAAAAAATTTCTATTGACGTCTCTGAGTTCTCACTACAGTTTTGGTTTTGGTTTGTTTCCAGCATGATTCCCTGCCTCAGCAACCAAAAAACGAGCAATTGGAGAAGCTTCAGTTTATTAAGACTATGTTGGAGCGTATTCTAAAATTCTTGCAAGTTCCCAAAAGCAGTATTTTACCTAATTTCAAGGAAAAGGTTGGTGCCTATGAGAAGCAAATAGTTTACTTTCTCAACTCGAGTAGGCCCCAGAAACTTGCCTCACTGCAGCAAGGGCAAGGGCAAGGGCAACAAAATCTCCCACCTCATATACAATCCATGCAGCAATCCCAGCAATCACAATCTCACATTACTCAAGCACACCCCATTCATGAGAATCACATGAACCCCCAGCTACAGTCAATGAACTTACAGGGTTCTTCTGATGCAACGGTGCAGCAGAACAATGTGACAAGTCTGCAGCATAATTCCTTGTCTGCTTTATCTGGGGTTTCAACTACATCACAGAGCATGATCAGTTCACTACAGGCTTGGTCCACTATTGATTCAGGTCAGGGTAGTGCACTGAGTGCATCGCAGGAGGTTCCTGTTGGTACTTTTCAACAAAATCACGTGAATGCTCCGCAACAGGCAAACATCAACTCCTTGTTTTTGCATAGTGGGATGAATGTTCTGCAAGGAAACCTTACTCCTCTTCAGTCAAATTCCAGTATGCTTCAAAACCAGCATCTAAAACAACAGGAGCAGCAGACACAACAAAAACTGCAGTTTCAGCCGTGCCATATGCAGCAGCAGCAACGACAACTATTGCACCAGCAAAATAAGCAGCAGCAGAATGTGCAGTTGCAGCCACATCAAATGCCTCAGCTTCATAAAACGAACGATGTGAATGATTTGAAGATGAGACAGCAGATGGGTGCCAAAACCGCAGTTTTTCAGCAACACTACTCTGTGGACCAGTGCTCGGAGCATCACCATCAGCAGTTGAATTCTGGTGCTCAATTTCCTATCTCTTCATCGCAACTCCTCCAGGCTGCGTCTCCTCAAATGCCTCAGCATTCTTCTCCACAAATCGACCAGCAAAATTTGCTGACATTCCTTGCAAAAGCTGGAACTCCTTTGCAATCGACAAGCTCGCCTTTCGTTGTCCCATCTCCATCAACTCCTATAGCTCCATCCCCGATTTCAGTGGAGTCTGAGAAAGTAAACTCTGGTGTTTCAGCACTCTCGGATGCTGGAACTAATGCGTATGAACAAGCTGCTGGTGCAGTAACACGTGGTCAATCCCTTTCCATTGGCACTCCTGGGATATCGGCCTCTCCTTTACTTGCAGAGTTTATTTGTCTGGATGGGAACCATGGTAATGCCTCACCAGTTGTTTCTGGCAAGTCAAGTGTTACAGAACAGCCTCTTGAACGCTTTCTTAAAGCGGTGAGTTTGATTGGTTCCGCATTTTAGCAAGTTAAGGCATTTTAGCAAGTTAAGGCCGCCCTTAGTGGAAGCTCCCTATATACACACACACACACACACACACACACAGAGTTAGCTTCTTAGAAGGGCGCCCTTATTTTAGTTAAGTTGCGGATGTCTCCTTTTCTCCCATTTCCCGATCAAATTTCTATGATTGAAGCCGCTCAATGTGTTCAGAATGTGATTTTAAGAGTACTCGTGAGAAATCAGCAAAAAAAAAAAAGACCGGGAAGGGCTTCATCCAAGTAGTTTTTATTTGAACCGTTCGATACAAAACAAACAAAAACTGCTCGGATGAAGCCCTTCCTGGTCTTTTTTTGGCTGATTTCTCGCGGGTACCCTTAAAATCATGTTCTGAACACATTGAGCGGCTTGGATCATCGCAAATTGGTCGGGAAAGGGGCGTCCTCACTTTAATACGGTAAGGGTGCCCTTATAAGAGGTTTTGTGTATATATATAACCCGCTTCTCCTAAGGGATCCCGAACGTTTTTTGCGTGCGAACTTTACACCTTGGCCATTGGAGGAGATCCGACGGCCGAGATTTGAAGTCCGCATGTTAACAACGTGCGGGATCCCTTAGGAGAACCGCCATATGTATATTTAAAGCTTTAGGCTTACTGAATATTTCATAATCCTCAGCCATTATAATTTTCAGGTAAAGTCAATGTCACCGGCAACATTGAGTGCCTCAGTTAGTGAGATTGACTCCGTTATCAGTATGATGGATACAATAGCAGGATCAGCGCCTGGTAATGGATCGAGAACTGCGGTTGGTGAAGATTTGGTTGCCATGACAAAGTGGCATCTACAAGCAAGAAATATGTCCACGCAAGACACAAACATTGGAGCAAGGAAAATGAGGTGCTACACAAGTGCAATGCCCTTGAATGTTGTATCCTCTGCTGGCAGCGCCAATTATAGTTTCAAACATTTAACATGTTCAGAAACTTCGGACTTGGAGTCAACTGCAACTTCTGGTGTCAAGAGGCCTAGATTTCAGGTACTTATTTATCATGAGATTTTCTTAAATGAGGATGGAAGCTATTGTTATGTAAGGAGTGTAGGTTTAGTTCTAAGTATAGAATTGTTTATGGTTCCCTTAGAGGACGTTTTCTCTTTTGTGCCTATTTTCCTTTCTACTTCCTTGGGTATTTTTCTCTCTAACAAATTTAGGATTTTTTGACATTCCTAAATCTTTTGTCGAGGCAAATGAAATGGCCGTGGTGGACATTCCAATTGTATTCCGAAACAAGCATTGGAACTTTTGTATTCATCACTTCTCCAAGCGGGTTTTCCACAATAATGGAAAGGAGTGTGTAGTTTTGATCGAAACCAATGAATTTCATTCCATGGAACCATAATAAATTTTGGAAGAAAGATGTTTGCATCCACTCCTGATATGGACGATACATCTGCATCGAACCTGTGTGTTACCTGGAGCACCATAAGCTTTCTGAACTACATTGGGTGCTTTTAAGAGACAAATTTGTTCTGTAACGAGTTCTGGAATTGATAATGAAGTTTTGGGAAATACCTTAGAGATCTGAACAGCTTGACCCAGATCTTCTCACCATTATTGTTGCAATTAAACATGCCTTGCCTGCATTATGAAGGTGTTCATATCCTAAATTGAAATCTGATTGCAAACAATTGTAAGATCACTGATGTCTTGCAGATTCTCAAAAAAAAAAAAAAACAAATAAAACTAGTTAAATGATGTCCATCTTAGATGAAGCTATACAAAGTAGAATGATGTCCATCTTAGATGAAGCTATACGAAGTAGATTAAGGATGACAGTGAGTGTGCTAGCAAATGAGGGTGAGATTGAACAGTTACTGCAACGTGTCATGGTTCAATATGCACCATCAAGACAGGATTGCTTCCTCGTTTTTTTTTTTTTTTTTGAATCAGCTGGATTGCTTCGTCCTTCAGGAGAGGTTAATACCCTGAAGCACCAAAAAAATCTTTTGACTCTGCTGGGGTTTTAGTAAATATTATGTATGCGTTTTATATTTTGATATAATGTTGAGTTCTGACGCTTGTCTTCGAGTTCTGACGCTTGTCTTCTTTTGCGGCTCACTTGATATCTCTTGGTAATGGTTTTCAGCAATATCTTTCCTACATATTAACTTATTCAATTATTTTCATCATTGATGGTGTACTTTATTTGTGCAAAAGTATAATGAATCACCTTGTGCAGGCTAACCACACTCTTTTGGAAGAAATAGTGGAGATAAATCAGCAACTTATTGATACTGTAGTATGCGTAAGTGATGAAGATGTTGATCCAACTCCAGCAGCTGCTATTACTGGTGAAGGTGGGGAAGGAACCATTGTCCTGTGCTCTTTCAGTGCTGTTGCTCTCAGTCCAAATTTGAAGTCACAGTATGCTTCTGCACAAATGGTGAGTTCCAAATCCTTAAGATCATTTGTGTCCTAGTTGCATTATTCCTACCAGTAGTATTTACTTTGTGTTTTATGGATATGCAGTCACCAATTCAGCCCTTACGGTTGTTTGTTCCTACTAGTTACCCAAGTTCCTCTCCAATCCTGTTGGACAAGTTTCCAATTGAAGTTAGGTGAGAAAATACAGTATTGTCGTTCTTTTCATGACTAGTTACTAGCGTTATTAACGTTTCAATGATTTTGTGGCCATTGTATCATCATTTGTTCTGGTCTTCTTCTCATTCGTGTCGCGAGTTGCAACATTGGCTTTTGACTTTCTCCCGTTAAAGTAATACTTTTGTAGTGCTATCACTCAGTTTTCTTCTAGTATTATGTATAAATATGAGAGGCAAGAATATGACGCCATAGGGATCTGACGACTCAAGAATATTAGAAGTTTAGTAACTTCTTGATTTCTCTCTTTATAAGGAAATTTCATGAATAAAAAAGTGAAGTTTATGCCATGTTAGAGCTTGTCCCACATTGGTTAAATACAACCTCCAAACATAGTATGAGCCTGGGCGGCCTCTCCACTAATTGCCAATTGGTTTTGAGTTGGGTGCTTTATCATGGTATCAAAGCTAAGTTTTCGGAGGCTTTTGGACAAGACTCTTTGTTGTCGATGGTTGGTTCCCCCTTTGTTTGTCATTGATAGTTAATTGTCGTCGTATGTGTTGAATCATTTGTTTACCTCACCATGTGCGAGTCAGGGGTCGCACGTGCCGGGCTATGAAGCACGGATACTCTATTTTGGCCTCTGTATCACGTACTGTACGAGTATCGGATACGTTTTCTAGAGTATCCAGATTTTGGAATTAATTTTTGGTATCCCGATACGTTTCGGATACACTCGGATACGTTTTGGATACGCTTGGATATGTTTCGGATACGCACGGGGTAAATTTGTTATTTCTTAAAACATATGGGTTAAATTGCAATTAGGGCTATATGTTTCTTCTCCCCTATCGACCAGAAATTCAGAAACGAAGAAAAGGTAGGAAGAAAGAAGGCAATCTCCTCTATGCCGTCCCTCATCACTCTCGACCTGTACGGTACCTCTCTCACTTCTCTCTCTCTTGCGTCTCTCACTTCTCTCTCTTGCGTCTCTCACTTCTCTCTCCTCTCTTTCGCCTCCCATCTCTCTCACTGTTTTACTGTGTATATATATATAGAACTTAAAACAAACTAACTTCAATCCTCCCCCCCACACCCCCCCCCCCCCCTTTGTCATCTCTTTAATCATTAATGGAATTTTAGGAATAATATATATATATATATTTTTAATTTTATATTCAACGTATGCCCAACGTATCTGATATGAAATTTTAATGTACTCGAAAGTGCACGAATCGTATTGAAGTATAGTTATGCTAGTGCGAGGTCGAACCCACAGGGACCTATGATTTTTTATAGGAAAATCTAGATAAACTTAAATCGATTAAACCCTAACCTAGTTAACAAAGTTGGGATTGATTTTTAAACTAAGAATTTAAATAAAGCAATGACAAAATAATAATTAAATTAGCACGGAAAAATAGTGAGATTGCCTGGTTGAGAAAAGTAACTAAGGTTTTGGAATCTACACCCACAAATATTTAGCAACTAATCTTATGCGATGGTTTTTCCTATAATTTCTGCACAATGATTTAGAAGTTAATCTCAATCACCATGGATAATATGTCGTTAAGCCCTTTTTATTTATATCGACAATATGTTCATCTTCTACTTTGCAAGTTTAAGCCAAAATCAACTGTATCCGCATAAAACAAATCACAGTAGATATCCCGTACTTAAATATAAATTTTGATAAACCAAGCAATTCGATTAATAAGGTGATATCAAATCATGGAAAAAACCCATTCCGATTGAATCCATATCCGAGGCTCTACCAAATTAATTAATGAGATCAGAACAATAAACTATGAACGCACGTAGGAAAAATCAACTGCATAAAACCAATCAATAATATTCATGAGGTTTCATCCTCAACCCTAGTTTAGAAGTTTAGCCCTTAGTTGCAGGAAACGTCCAAATAGGTGACGCTCCCGGATGAGAAACGCGATTCCGCGCTTCTCACTCAGAAACGTGATGGGAGCGCGTTCCCCTTGAGACGGGATCGCGCTCCAAAGGGAGAGAGAGAGAGAGAGAGAGAGAGAGATGCCGAGGCTGATCTTCATCGCCGAACTCAAGCATCGATCGCTGCTATACTGTAGCAGCTGAAGGAACGAAGAAGAAGAAGAGCGGAACGAAGAAGAAGAAGAAGAAGAAGAGAGAGAGAGAGAGAGAGAGAGAGAGAGAGAGAGAGAGAGACGTGTACCAAACAGTCTCCAACGAAGTCGCAGTTGTGGTTGAGATCTGATTTCATATGATCAAACAGTCCTAGGGTTTTCTTGTTTGTGTTAGCTGCTCGCTGCTGACCCTTTATTCACCTTTGAATGACTTTGGCCACTTAAGTGGGCTTGGCCCAGCATCTTTATTATATGGCCTTGGACCAAAACTTACTTGAAGACTTTGCATTTCTCAATTAATGGGCCATAAATATATTGATTCAAAACTAATGTTATCTACAAAAAATAAAAAATATATTGGAGGTATTAAAAATAAAAATAAAAATATGGTATTATTTAAAAATATATATTAAATAAAATATACATAGGCGCTCCCAAACTTAGGAGCTTCTGGATACCTCCGCCCCCCCGCCCCCGCCCCCGCTTCGTGCAACTAAGGTTTAGCCTAACATAGATAAAAATAGAACCTCACAAATTATTCTTTTGCTCTTCTCATTCTCTGTTCCGCGCCGTGGCCTCTGTCCTCCAAACCGTGAATCTCCTCTATTTTTTCCTTCGAGCCCGCGCGAGCCGTGATGTCTCCCCCTTTGCCAAACCCTAATAAGCCCTTATATAAGTGCCGAGAGTTTCATTCAAAAAGGAACTTTCCTTTTTTCCATTCTAGCATTGACCCACTAATGAATACTCATACAATACTAACTTGACTTCCACGTTGCATGTTAGAGCCAAATTTCTATTACTCTCACCTATCCAATTATTCATGGGGAACAATGCAATATGACCCAAATAAAATAGGACCACACCCATGCTCAACTGGACCTTTAAACTTCGACGAGTTAAAATTATGGGTCAACTTCGCACTTTCTATTTTGATGGCTAAACCATGTCAAATTATCATCTTTTCCTGCAAATTAATAATTCAATGTAAAATGGTAAAAAGATAATAGATAGCCTAGTTAAGCATAATTAAGGACTACAAATATGCGATATAGGGATCTCTATGTATCAATATTTTGTACTCATCAGTATCGTATTCTACTTTTTGAAAAAATCACGTATCCACGTATCTGTATCGTATCCATATCCGTGCTTTCTTAGGTGCCGGGGAGTGTTGGCTTGTCCTACATTGGTTGAATATAACCTCCAAACATAGTGTATGAACCTGGACAATCTCTCTACTCATTAATTGGTTTTGAGTTGGATGTTTTAACATGCCACATTATGTATTTCGAATTAGAATAACAAAAAGACTCTATGCACGTACTTTGAGGTGTATATCCAAAATTGGACTAAAAGTTTTGGCTTTAGAGTTTCTATGCCATGTTTTTTTCTTCTTGCGACTAATATATTAATCAGCATTGGCCAGACAGGAAAAGGAAAACGTCCTCTAAATGTATTCTTAGGGAGATAGTTTATCTAGCTCAAGAAAGCTTTGTTCCCAAGTTGTCTTAGTGTTGAATATCTCTTACATTTATTTGCTATTCTTTCTTTCAGTTTGTGCTTTGTCTTGTCTTGGTTTTTTTTTTGAAAAATGTATGCACATTTAGAGGATGTTTTGGCAAGAGGGAGCAAAATGTTTTTGTCTATTGCCCATTAGCTTGAGCGGTTAGGATAAATGGTTATGATGTAACACAAAACCCATTAAAAGTAAAAAATGAAGAGTTAATTAAGAAAATATCTCATATAAGTGCTAAAAGCCAAAACTAAATGGTAATCTATGTTACATGGGCTCGGGGTACAAACATCGGGTGCGGGTATGTGTCTTCGTGTTGGATTCATCTACATTTTTTTTCGAGCGACGAAGAATTTTTTTATTGATATGAAAAAAGGGATTACAAAAAAAAAAAAAATTGAACGGCAAAGAAAAAATTACTTTATATATAATATCTATATCCTTGCTTAAATGGTCTTTACTAGTTGTCATAGATCTTTCCATGCATAGCTTGTGAGAAAATGGAGTGCTAAGTTATTGTCCAACTAAATAATACGGATCCCATACTGTTGGGAACATGTGTGAAGGATTGAGTCCAACATCGGACAAATAGAAAAAGGGTTGGACCTTAACATACAATCTGATTTCACCACTTACAAGGCTTAGCCTTTTCCGTGGATATGGGTCATTCAATATATATTGGGTCCAAGCGATGTGGTGTGGACTTTGGGAATACTCCCCCATGGATTGGGCCTATGCGCACATGGAAAAACCTCAGGTGGATCAGACTCCCAACACATACCCTTATGCGAGTGTTGAGCATCCGACATAGGCAATTAGTCAGTGTTCGGAGGCCGCCTAGGCGCTTGGAGGTACCCTGCCGCCACGCCAATACCCCTTGGCGTTTGATTTGGCGCCCAGGGAGGTTTGTGGTTAGTAGCTTGTATAGTTGGGACAAGGGAGATTGTAATCCCGCTATTGATCAGTTTTTAGATTGGTTCGAGCTTTTTTGGTCAAGTAGGAGCGATGTATAGGGCCTTTTTGTATTCGGGTGGCATTCCCTGAATGCCTCGTTTCTAATATAATTACTTACTTATCAAAAAAAAGGTTTGGCGGTATTTGGCAGCCGCCTAGGCGAGCTTGGACCTTGGCGGGCTCGGCGGCATCTTTGGAGTATACTATTAACCTTAAAGGGCTAGGATCAAAAGCACAAAAACTAAAAGGGCTTATTATGTAATTTTACAAAATCATATCTATATATATTACAATTACATTTACATCCCCCATTCAACACTCCACACTCCAGTCGATCAAAGCTTCTGAGGCGGGAGACGAAACGAAAATGAAGAACTCCAGTCGACGCCATCGTCTCTCTTTCTCCCGCCGGTATGTCTCTCTCTCGCTCTCTCTCTTCAGTCTCGCTCTTTCTCTCGGCTCTCTGAGTCTCTCTTTAGTCTCTCTCTCACAGTGATCTGCTCACACACACAGTGATCATTCTGGTGTTGGGTATTTCGCAGTCCCCACAAATTGTGCCTGAATTTCGTAAATCGCCAAAATGTCAATTCAAAATGTCAGTTCAAAATCATATATATATATATATATATATTACTACTTAATTTCATTTGGGTTTGTACTTTGAAGTTTGAACTTGCATTATGGACACATGGAATATAGTTTGATTGGATAATGGTTTGTTTAAAACCAAACCGAGCCTTATGTCCCAATCACTTGGGGTCGGCTACATGAATCCATTTCCTCCATTGAGCTCTGTCAAGAGCCACTTGTTCACACATACCTAATATACTCATATCTTTGCGCTCCACAGCATCTAATGTCAATTTCGGTCTACCTTTCCCCGTAGCATTGCTATCCAAAGCTATTCTATCCGCCCTTTTAACTACTGCATCTTCTGGTCTACGGTAGATATGCCCAAACCACCTTAGCCTATTTTCCCTCAACTTCTCTTCTATGGGTGTTACACCGACCATCTCACGAACCGTTTCATTTCTAATCCTGTCTCGTCTAGTCTTACCACACATCCACCTCAACATTCTCATTTCTGCTACACTCATCTTGTTCACCTGTTGTTTCTTAATAGGCCAATATTCCGTCCTGTAAAGCATCGCTGGTCTGATGGCAGTTTCATAAAATTTTTCCTTCAATTTTGTGGGTACCCTCTTGTCACACAGTACACCCGTAGCGCTCCTCCACTTTAGCCACCCCACTTGTATCCTATGGGTCACATCATTGGCAATTTCCCCATCACTACTAATAATTGAACCTAAGTACTTAAAAGAATCACTCTTAGGTATCTCCTGGTCTTGTATCATCACTCTTTCTTCATGCGCACTGCTGCTGGTGCCACCAAACTTGCACACCATATACTCAGTTTTACTCCTATAGTCCTACTTATTCGAAAATCCTTTGACTGTAATGCTTCCCTCCAAATTTCTAGTTTCATATTAACACCTCTAGCAGTTTCATCCACGAGGACAATGTCATCTGCAAACATCATACACCATGGGATATCCTCCTGAAAGTTTCTAGTCAATTCATCCATAACTAAGGCAAAGAGGTACGGGCTCAAGGCTGACCCTTGGTGCTCGAATGGTAGTGACGGCACCCTCATACATGTCTCTAATCACCTCGATATACCCTTTGGTCACACCTTTTCTCTCCAGAACCCACCATATGATGTCTCTAGGCAGCCTATCATAAGCCTTTTCTAAATCTATGAAAACCATATGGAGATCCTTCTTCTTTGCTCTGTAGTTTTTCTGCCATTCTCCTTAATAGGTAGATAGCTTCCATGGTTGATCTTCCAGGCATAAACCCAAACTGTTTCTCTGACACCATAGTCACCATCCTCAAGCGATGCTTAGTAACTCTTTCCCATAATTTCATCGTATGACTCGTCAATTTAATACCTTTATAGTTGTTGCAGCTTGGAATATCCCCTTTATTCTTATAGATAGGTACTAGCGTGCTCCTTCTCTATAGTTGTTTTAAAAAAAAAAAAAAAAGGGCCGAATTGTTTGGCACCGCCTAGGCGGCTTGGCGCTTGGAGGTGGGTCTCTGCCCTACTAGCGCCAAGCGCCATTTAGAACCTTGCAATTAGTCCATTTGGAAGGATCCCTATAACATAGAAGGTAATGCTAAAACTGATCTAAATGTTAAATTACTGGTAGACACATAATGAATGTTACATGTTTTCTACCCTCATTTTGCCCTAAATTATGTTTCCAATTGATGTTATTTTTGGTGAAATGCTACTAAACTTGTGCAATTTCGCCTACATACTTTTCATTCATTATATTTTCTTTTATAGAAAGGGAGAACACCCATTGTTGTCTCCTATTTTTTGTCTCCATGTCAATATTTTCTTTTGAATTCGCTAGCTGCAGCAAGCATAATGGCATAACAGAAGTAAAATGGTCCCATTCAAAACTTCATCAAAGAATGCTTCATAAAACAATGCTTCACCATTGTTTTTTTCTCAGATTTGCCTCTTGGGAATTAACGAAGGTTATTTTCCCCCCAATCCCTTGCAAATTTGCAACTATACTATTGCTATGTCATCACCGTTGTTGGCATCTCCATTTACGTCACTGCAATGTCTTTCTTCACAGAAGAAGGTGACTCGGAAGGTGCTCTCTGTGCTTGTTCATGGTTTTCCCTCTTTTGTTGTATTGGTTACGTGATAAAGACAAGATAGACCTTGACCAGACGTGCTCGGAATCTCTCTCTTTTTTTTTTGATCCGGTGCTCTCTGTGCGTCTTTTTTTTTTACCAGAGGTGCTCGGAATCTCTCTCCTTCACCTCATAAACTCTTTTGTAGGTTCATTATCATATGCTTATGTGTATGTTTGGAACCAAAATATGCCATATACGCGTGTATATGTTTGAGTACAACAGTTTTTTGAATCTGTGTTCAGTTCTCTTTCATCATAACTTAAGTATTTTGGTTCTTCTTTGTTTACTTATCTTTCTTACAACTCATATCAGAGTATTGTGAATCCACATTATAAGAAAAACAGAGGACTAAGGAGATGAGTACCAGTCTGAGAAAAAATTTCAAACAAAATTCCCCATGACTCGCTTGTGCCCACTTCCTAGTATAATTATTAGTTGCTATTGTTGAGGTCCCATATCTATTCTTATCCTTTCAATGGATGACATGATAATCTCCGTATTAATTCCTTGTATTTTAGCTGATCCCTCTTAGGTCTTATTCTCTTGGAACTTATGTGAACGATTGGTATGTAAGTTCTCTAGCCTTTGTACACAATGTTTTAACTTTAATTTGGTATGTTAAGAAGTTATATATCTGTGACGAACTTATAATTTTCTATGTATCACATTATCACCAAAGCAACTTTGCTAAAACAAATATATTAGTTTTAAGCTGGAATGTTTGTCGGATTTTTGGAACTATAAACCTAGGCACGTTGACATTGCAACCACCTTGTTAACTATTTTTTGCCCAGCTGATACTGGATATTTGCGTTGGTTTGAATTGGCGAAAGGAACATAAGTATATCTGGAGAACTTGGGGTCCCCAAAGACGTGATGGTTTCTGTTAGAGCTTGTCCCACGTTGGTTAACTATTACCTCCAAAACTATTATATGAGCTTGGGCGACATCTCCACTCATTGCCAATTGGTTTTAGTTGGATGCTTTAACATGGTATTAGAGCTAGCCTTTGCTACATTGTTTGTGCCTGATTAAGTGCACCTTGCTTCGTTGCTCGTTGTGATCCCAATTTTGTGGATCCTTTGTTTAACTCTCTACGCGGGAGAGTGCTAGAGCTTGTGGTTTATTATTACCTCCAAAATCAAGATATGAGCCTGGGCGGTCTCTCCACTCATTGCCACTTGGTTTTGAGTTGGACGCCTTAACATTTTTAATTGTTTTCTTTTCATGTCCTCCCCAAAATAGCATGTGCACTCATTTGATCTATATGATGACTAACAAGACAATCAGTGTGCCCTTTGTTTGCATATTTTCCTGCTCGCATTTGAATGTCAATATAACCTTTTTTTTAGGTATATAAGCCACATTAAAATTTGTTTTGACAGCACGCAGTGTGAAGATTTATCATTGAAGGCCAAGTCGAGGTTTAGCATTTCTCTAAGAAACCTTTCGCAACCCTGGTCACTTGGGGAGATAGCAAAGACTTGGGATGCTTGTGCTCGTGCGGTTATGTTGGAGTACGCACAAAGGAGTGGTGGAGGGAGCTTCAGCTCAATCTACGGAATGCGGGAGGACTGCTTGAGTGCCACATGATCATCTTTTGGCATATTTATCCATGTGAACATCAGAAAATGATGAATTTCGGGTAGCTGTGTGAATGTAGAATATTTGAAGCTATTGCTGCTAACAGTGACCGGATCTGCATTTTAAGGTTTGGACTCCCGGCACGCTTAATCACTTCGGTAAGATGGCTTAGATATTGTATCACTGGTGAGCTTTGCAACTGGAGTGTAGGTAGTTTTACGTTGTATGTAACAAGTCCTTGGCTATGCCGGTGTTCATTGTAAATATTGACGTAAGCCTCCTCCTGTTTTTGTTATTTTTTTTGTGTGATCATGTAAGAACTTCAGGTGCTATTCAAGGTTTGGGGCATTGGGCAGGGTTTGAACTCTGCTTGGCAAGTAAGGCCTGCTGGGCCAAGGGCTAACCTTGATGCGACGTAAGTTATTTATGTGGACTTTTATACTTTATTTTGTTCCCTTCTTTTTCTTGTTTTTGGCAGTGATTTTTTCTGTGGTGCCTCAAGGTGGATGAAGGTATTGATTGGGGATGATTACCTTAAGGTTTAGTCTTATTTCAGCCGTAATTTATTCTGGTAACGTATGTGGTGGTAAGAGGAAATGAGAAGATGTTCGAGGGAGGTTTCACAGATTGTAGAGACCGTAGGCTTCTTGTGTCTCACATGTTAGATTCTTAGAAATTGTATTCCGCGAGAATATGAGCCGGAAAAACACAACAAGGGAAAGTTTAGTGGGATCGCATTTTATACTACATAGACACAATTGTGGTGGTCCCACAAAAGTGTTTGTGTGGAGCCCATCACACTTGTGTCTATAGAGTATAAAATGCGGTGTCAAAATGCAGGGAGTAGCATTGCTCAAACGACGAACTCAATTTTTTAGTTGATAGTTTGGAGAGCTTGGGGGTCCAATCAAGAGTGTTAGAGTTACACAGTTAAAACCATGCTTTTAAGCAATAAAACATAGTACGGAGCAATTGATTTGCCATTTATAATATGAAAAGTTATTCATATTTTAATGGGAATATAATCAACATGGGCAATGTTTTCATTATATTATTTATTCATTGTTGTGCAGGTGTGTATTTATTCTACATGGTAGTGATCTAGTGTATAAAGTTGGGATTGCACCCGGAAGATTAGATATCGGTTCTTATAGAATATTAATTTTAATTCTCATATTTCTCGTCGGAATTGGATACACTATCTTTGTGATTGCAACACACAATATATTAGTAGGCTCGTCTTCAATATATTACTCATTGTGCTAGCATATTTTGTGTGTATTAAATAGGACTATTTTGAGGTAATTATCTTCATAATGAATTCACAAAATAATTAACTCCTCTAATTTTTTTTTATCCGCAATTAATTCCTCTAATTATTTTGATTTCTTAAGGGCTTAGACTTGATATGATTGATAGGCACATGAATTTTGGGTATTATAATTCTCAAATCACAAATAATTACACAAATGCATGTGGGTTCCACACACTTGCGAGTGTGTTTATTGTAACTATTTGTGGTCCTAGAAGAGTTGGTTTTGGGTAATTGCTCTGTGTGTACGGTTGATATTAATTATTGACAGAATCCAATTCAAGATATAGGGATTGATGATATACCATAGAACAAGCTTGTAAGTTTGGTTATGTCGAGCCCTGTAGGTGCAGATAAATATAATGTCTTTTAAATATTATTATCGTTAATTTAATTTCATAAATAAGTATTTGTTACCTTAACTTGGAGAGATAAATAAATATTTAATAATATGGAGCTTAGAATATTATTTTCAAATTAGGATCGAAGTTCAATTATAATTCTCTAGTCCTATTAATTACTCTCTCCGTTCCTTTTTAAATGTCAAGTTTCGTAATTTCAACTTATTAAGGAGACATTATTATTACATCTTTCACATCAACTTTTATCTAAATTTTTCACTGTCTTGTCCGCCTAGCCCTGCAAGGAGAACATGAAAGAGAGGCCCGAATTTTTATACCAAATTAAATTTTGGCGATATACTCCATAAAAGGAAATATTTGGTACTTTCTCATACCTAAGGTTAGAGACACGTTTGACTCGTTTTTGAGTGTAAGACACAGAGACTCATGCTTGTTGCGTGCGCGACAATTGATTATGGGATCGATAAAAAAGCAAGTGCTTATTTCAACAAGTCAAAACAAATTGATTGTATATATGAATGTATGGGGTTGGTGGTTAAAAGACTTGTAGTAACTTGCAAGATATTATAGGTATCCGTTAAAGGAAATAACACATGTTACAACAGCTTTTAGGGGTTGTTAACGAGTTTGGGTTAGGGGTTGTCTAGGAGTGGTGACAGATTGGGAGACTGGCGGCATTTTCGGATTTGGGGGTGTTTAGGATTAAGCACTTGAGTCTTCGGTACCTATGGAGATTAAGTACTTTTAATTTTCTTGTGCCCTTGCCCTTTTAATCTCTGTAATTTTCAAATTCGGTGATTAATAAAAAATTTTGCTGATAAAAAGGAAAAACAGCTTTTTTTGTTTATCTTTTTTAGATTACCCACAGATTTGGATGCTTTAACTTTTCCTTTTCATGGCAAAAAATTGTTGGTTTTGTTATTAGACAGGGATTTTTAATGTGAGTCCCATTTTGCAAGAAAGGGTAAGGAACATGCCCAAGAGCGTAGCAAGGATTTTTGGTTATTGACTTAATGGGTCAGAAATTAAATCCATATGCATTATTATAGTTGCTAATCCAAAGAGATAACTAAAGTAAGAGGTTAATTACTTATCAAAGAAAAGTAAGCGGTTAATTATAAGTATGTATAAACTGATCAATAGAATTTTTCTTTACGATTGTCCAAGGAATATATATATATATATATATATATATATATATATATATAGGGTGTTTTTTTAGGTGTCCCCGTTGGGTGTCCCCGGAACCGCCCATTCTGATCACATTGAGCGGCTCGGATCATCAAAATTTGATCGGGAACCATGGGGTGTTTTAGGTGTCCCCGTTAGGTGTCCCGGAACCGCCCCCATATATATATATATATATATATATATATATATATATATAGAATCCGGTCGGTGAGGATCCCTCATTTTGTTAAAATACGGGACTCCTCCCGATTGAATTTCGATAATCCGAGCGCTCAATGTGATCAGAGCGTGATTTTAAGGGTCCCAGATAGCAAAAAAAAATGACGGGAAGGGCTTCATCCGGCGATTTTTACGAGCGGTTCGTAAAAACTGCTCGGATGAAGCCCTTCCCGGTCATTTTTTTTGCTAATTTCTCGCGAAGACCCTTAAAATCACGTTCTGCACACATTGAACGGTTCGGATTTTCAAAATTTGATCGGGAAATGAGAGTCCCGCATTTTAGTCCCTCATTTTAATCCCTCACTTGATCCGTCTAGACCAGTATTTTTATACAATGCATGACAACCTTATTCGTAATACTACCAACCCTCCAATAAAAGAGAATGCTTGGATTTTCTATTCATTTAAAGCAAATTGGGACAAATTAGAGATATTTCGAGGGGTCAAATAGCAAAATTGGTTTGCAAACTAATAATGTCCTTTGCGAAAGTCAAAGACCCTGTTCGGTTTGAATTTTGAGAGAGGTTTTAAAGTATAATGAGTGGAGAGAGATAGATAGAAAAAATTTGTTAGGGACCTTGTGCAGGGGTTTTGAGTACCCTAAACGAACAAATCCAAAGTGAATGGGGTCAAGTGACCTCACTTGTGCTTAAATCTCTCCGGCCGTGTGTTCCCTTGTCAAGTTATCGGTACAAATGAACTAAGATAAAAAAAATCTCTTTCAACTTTTCTTTTTTAATCCGCATTTCAACTTGTCTTGTGAATAAAGTAAATTTGAACACATTTTGAAGTTCGTGTATATCTATGCCAAATTGAAACTTAGCTCGATAAGCTTACACAATAATTGATTCGACTTCAACTTCTTGTCGCCTTGTCGGTTGAATCGAGAGATGTGATAAATAAACAAAGTACAAAAATATTAAATTCGTAAGCCAATAAATTTGAAAGAGATTGAACAACACAAAGCTCGATTGAGCTATATTTTGCATCCCCGGCCTAATGTACGAAGGTCTCGATTGTAGCTAGACAGTTTTGGTGGTTCTTTGTACTCGAATGTTGATGTAGCTAGGTTATCGCTGTACTCAAGGTTGAAAAGCCCATGGTTACCTCATTTGCAACTGAGTTGTGCAAGTCAGAGTTTTGCGACTTGCACAGGCGTAGCAGTGCATACTCCATGCACAAACCGTTTTGGGATCCGTCTATATGATTGGAGCCGCTCGTTATGTTCAAAATATTTTCTTTAAGGTCGTTGAAAAAATCAATTTAACTATATACCGGTAAGGGCTTTTACAAAAATCCAACTTTTCTTCAAAATTCAGTTGAATGTTTTGTAAATGCCCTTATCGGTATCTTGGTGAACTTATTTTTTACAAAGACCCTAAACAAAATGTTTTGAATAAAATGAGCGGATAAGATCAAGTTTGTGGGACCCGTCAAAAACATCTGTACATTGTGAATACCCATATCCTCTCTAGCTATATCGTTGTTGCTCTAGTGGAGATTTTTGAGGATACTAATTGACATCGGTATCTGGGTGTTAGTAACTGATTTTCATGAGAATTTATGATTGTTGGGTCCCAAGATCATGGCCTCTTACCGGCCCCTTTTGATCCCTTCCTCTCGAACACTAGGCACCCTGCATTGTGTGGCCTTCTGTTGACAGGTTTCGTGAGGTCCCATGGTCAAACTTATATGTGTGCCCGTTAACGTAGGTGAATGCATGACCCTTCTTAGAACTTTGCTTTGTTGGTTGTAGATCAAAGATGTGGATTGGAGAGTCATTTTTTCAAGTCCCAATCTACCATTGCAATCCTCAAAACACTCATCATGACTTTAGAACAATCTAGTTTTATACATTGTTCTGTAGCTTTAGGTAGAGTTCCATGGTCTTAAGAATCCAATTTTCTACTCCATAGTTTGCTTGCAGAAAGTCTACTGTGTCAATGCTGTCCAAGCATAATGGTTTCTGAAGACCACAAGAGGCATGGAATAATAACAGAAAATTGGCCAGAAAGTAACTCTTCTTTTTTCTTTTGTTCAACAATAGTTTCAAGCTTACATATCATTAGTTTTTAGAGAAGGAGCCCAACATAATCTGAAAACTTGGTTTGTTGAAGTTTTTTAAAGTGCCAGTACATTTTTCTAACAGATTGGCCAAGGTCAGCAAATCACCATATCATCAAGTGGAATTCCGCCTCACCAACTCGAGGACGATTTTAGTGATGATGATGACTTGCTAGAACTCGAAACACTCGCTATGATGGAACGAGATGGGAAACAAAAAATTCTACAAAGAACATGTCCTTTATCAGGACAAGAATATACCACGTTACTTTTGAAATCCAATCCACGTAGCATCAAGGATATTTTATGTGTTGACAAACATACATTCAGAGCGTTGGCGGTCGAGCTAGTTCAAAGAGGACTACTTGAATGGAATCATAAGAACGCCTTAGTCGAGGAGTCTTTAGCTATATTCTTGTACATTTGCGGACAAAATGCACCGGATAGAGTTGTTGCTGACCGCTTCCTGCGTTCTTTGGATACTATAAGCAAGCATTTCAACATCATGCATCGTGCTATTTGCAATCTCACTCTTGAAATTTTCCATGATGGAAGATACTATCCATGGTTCAAAGTAAGAATGTATTACATACGATACTGTTTAACACACAACGCAAAATATAAACTTACACTAATGCCTTTTTTTGAAAATCTCGATAGGATTGTGTTGGCGTGATAGATGGGACCCACATAGATGCTTAGGTACCGACTTCTAGAGAAATAGCATTTCGCGGAAGAAAATCCACCAAAACACAGAATGTAATGGCCGTGTGTTCTTCGACATGAAGTTCACATTTGTGTACCCAGGTTGGGAAGGTAGCTGTTAGCCTCAAGGTTTTAGATTTTGATGATAACAAACATACGTCATTAGTCTGTTGGGCTTAATTGGAATAATATGTTTCTATTGAACTCATTATGCTATTAATCCTTATTAGTGGGACTTATGAGCAATTCCCTCATATATATAAGATTTCCAAGCTGTGCTTTGTACAGGAGATTATTTTTCCTAAACCTAGAGTTCTATTTTTACGATGAAAACAAGAACGGCCATGGAGTTATCAAAGGGAAAGTTTTTCAGCTGAACAATCAAGAGGAGTTTCGGATCAATTGAAGATACAATTGGAAAGGTACTCCTCTTCACAGTTCCTATCTCCAATAGACAAGTAAATTGAAGAAGGAGAGAGATTAAGGAAAATCTCCTCCTATGATCTCCTCCTATGTTTCTAAGGGAGAATTTTTCCCAGGTCCACTATACCACTTTTCAAACCCACTAAGTCCACTTCTAAATTCTATAACCCCCTAAGTCCACTAATCTATTAGTAAAGATATAATAACTCTGGTTAGTCTAATATACCCCTGCTTTCAAAAAATTCTTTGCCCGTTTTTTCCTCCATTTCAAACAAACATCCCATTATAAAACCCATCCCCAATCTCCCCCCCCCCCCCCCTTTTTCTAGATGAACAAGACTCGGCAGAAACCATAAACGAACAACAGTAGATCGTGGTTGCCTTCTTGGTAGTCTGCGTTCTTCGTCCTCTCGGGCTTCTTCGCGGTCGGCCTTCTTCGTTCACCAATGGTCTCGCTTCTCCGTCCATCTCCGTTCGTCGCCCTAGTTTCAGTCGGACTTTCTTCTCCGTTCGTCGCTGTACGTCGCCCTAGTTTCAGGCGCCGTTCGTCGCCCTTTCTTCGCCCGTTCTAGTCGGGTGCTAGTCCCTGTTCTTCGCCCATTCTAGTCGGGTCCTAGTCACCGTTCTTCTACCGTTCTAATCGCCGTTCTTCGCCCTCATTTCGCCGTCAGATCTTACGACGCAATCGATACATTTGGTATGTTTCCCGTCGTATATATGGTTATATCAATGGTTTTGCTAATTTAAGTTACGGTTTTGTGGTGCGAGTATATATATTGTTATATCACAAATTAGATGTCTTTTGGTTCAGAGTTTGTTGACCACTTTGATTCCTTATTCAAACAAGTTATGTACCTTCTGTTTGAGTGTTTTTGTACAGAGCATCTTGGGTAAATTTTATGAATGGTTTATGTTTATGTTTGAGCAGTACAGTTTATATGGTTATATAACAGGTTTGGCAAAGTTAATGGTTTATGTTTATGTTTATGGCCAGTTCTCACCTTATGTTTTTCACTTCGTATATATGGTTATATAACTGGTTTGGATAAGTTAAGTTAAGGGTTTTATTTGCGAGTATATATGGTTATATCAATGTATGAGCAGTTCAGTTTATGTTTCTAATGGTATATATGGTTACATAATTGGTTTGTCCAAGTTAAATTGGGGTTTTGATTGCGAGTATGTATGGTTATATCAATGTTGGCTATATATTCGGATCAATTAGGCCGCTAATTATATCAATGTTAGCTATATATATATTCCTCTTCTCCCAAAAATGCTGAACTACTACTCGCTCGAAAATTTCTGCCATAGGATGATTGCAGATTAATACCTCCGTTATTAAAGATTGCCTCTGTTGGGGTGTGATTTACGTTAAGTATAGTTCAGTTGAAGATTTAAGCTTTCCAAGTCTGTTGAATTTCAATGATTGCCAGCTTCTTTTTCTACCAGCATGAAGCAATCAAAAACTTCTTTGTTGCTAACTAGAACTTGGGTTTTGGTTGGAACGGGGATGTAATGAGGATAACAGATTTGAATGAGGAAAATATGATAACTTCAATGATAGTGCGGGTCTTTCCATCGAATTTAGAGTTGATTAAGCGGAAGCAGACCACAATATTCCACACTCAATCCTAATGCCACAAGTCTTACATTTGCCGGCGGTGGAATGGGGAAAAGAGACCTGATGGATATGCAGTAGCTGATGTTCACTTGATTTTGATAGGAAGAAATGTCACCGTAGATTGGGAGAGAACGTAAGATTATTGTTCTCATGTCTTCTGAATACAGAGTAGTGAATAGTTTTGTTGCTGCTCATGGTCCTTTGCCAAAGTAGTTCAAAATACATCTTTTTATGGTTGGAAATAAGATCTAATCAATGACAACAGGGGAAGACTATACGATAAGGGTAGTCTTCTTTGTACTATTCTACAATGTACTTTCAAACGATAATCAATAAATAAAACACCTTAGTTTCTTAACTTTTCATGTAAAACACCCTTGTAGGAGTATTTTGACCCATTCTTTTATATTTTGTCTTGCAAAGATATACTCTATCTAGATATCGATTGAAAGATATAGAAAAACTTTGGGATTACTTTGGATTGCTAAATTCATTGTCTTAGAACGG
This sequence comes from Rhododendron molle, assembly GCA_025413875.1. NCBI lineage: Eukaryota > Viridiplantae > Streptophyta > Magnoliopsida > Ericales > Ericaceae > Rhododendron > Rhododendron molle. The sequence goes on from CM046388.1 coordinate 40,755,053, forward strand.
TATTGTGCCATGTTTTGCTTTCATCTGATTCGTTTTTGTATGCCTGTTTTTACTTGATTCGTTGAGTGTCATATTGTCATTTAAAATTAGTTCATGTAAAGTTTGTGTATGGTTGACGAGTCCTGTTCTTTGTGGACAGCTCACAGAATGGGGGATGATTGGTATGTGTGACGCGGAGAGAAGACTTCTTGCTAACACATTGGTCGATATCACCAACGAGCGGTTCGTGCTCGTCTCTGAATCGTGCATTCCTATCTACAACTTTAGCTTCGTCTACCTGTACATAACAAAATCCAAACACAGCTTCATGGGCGCATTCGACGACCCGAGTATATATGGTTATATCAATGTTGGCTATATATTCGGATCAATTAGGACGCTGCGCGGACCATTTCAATAATGTAATTTTAATAATTTTATAGACATATCCAAAATTGACGAATATATGGTCTTCCCTCTGTATATGACATACATATGGTTATATATCCAATATTGTTCCCTGTATCAGGCCATCATTTCTTAAATATATAATTACATATGATTTTGCAGGTATAGTGTATCATGAGACGTATAATGGTGACATTGTTTGTGGGATGGGGAGTGAGATGATGGTGTCCTCGGGACAAATATGGTTTTTAATTTTTTGTAAAGATAGCAGAAAGGAGATTTTATTGGTCTTATATGGTACAAAACACTTTGATGGTTCATTCTGAAGAAACTTTGACTTCGCCACTGACTTGTAAATAATACCCTATCTTACAAGGTGCTTCACTAAATATACTGCTGTCACTATGGTTATGTTCAATTCTGTCTGTTTTGACCAGTTTTACAAGCCAGGATGATGTATTTTTTTTTGGTTGTTGCTAGATCTGTTCAGCTTCTGTCATGTTGTCCTTTGTGGTTTATACTGTTTTGCTGCTGTAATATGAAGCATGGTAAATCAATTTTCATTTTTGTTTTGTTTTGTTTTGTTTTGTTCCTGGGGTATGTCCCTTGTAGGCTGTATATCCGGTTATCATTTTTTATTTTCAAGTTGATTTACCAAAAAAAAAAAAAAATAGTTGGTACCTGTGGCATACACGACAGAATCTCATATTACATTGTTATATGATTTCTTTTGTGTTGTGCTACTTCCACCGTATAAAATATTATAACGTTATATATTCTTAACTAGACAAATGGTTATTGTTAATGAATTCAAATATATAAGGTTAAACTTAAACAACCAAAATCATTTAAGGTTTGCATCCTTAATATATATATAAAATCAAATTATCGAAAGACATAGTTATATATAAAAAACTGTACAATTTTACAAACATATATGGTCATATATTTGAGTATGTCATATGTAACTCAAAAAAGGAGAATATATAATGTTATATAACGTTATATAAGTACAATAACGTTATATACAGTGTACCTAAAGAGGAGAATATAGAATGATATATAACGTTATATAACTTTAATATGTAAAATTGTACACAACTGATGTCTAGAAAACAGCAGTGTACCTGAACAGGAGAATATAGAACGTTATATAAGGTTATATAACGTTAATATGTCAAACTGTACACACCTGTTGTCCACAAAACAACAAAACTCTTTATTTATCCATAATCCAAAAGAAACAATTTCAATATGTTAAGCATGAATAACAAAAAAAAAAAAAAAAACCCCAACTTTATTCTATTCTTCATCCTAATCTCTCCTCTATTCTCATATTTGACCTCCTTGCCTCATATATCGCTTGGCTCTTTGCATGTTATTCGATTGTGCTTTGCAGCCTTGTGGCACCTCCCGCACCTCCCACAACTGCACAAATAAAAACACACAACAAAAATAAAATAAAAAATCAAATAACCGAATAACATTGTTATATATCAAAAACAGGACAACCTTATAAACATATATGGTCATATATTTGCTTATGGCATGTGTAACTCTAAAAAGAGAATATATAACGTTATATCACAATATATGAGTACAATAACGTTATATACAATGTAACACTAAACAGAGAATATATAATGTTATATAACGTTATATAAGTACAATAACGTTATATACAATGTTAGATACAAATCTTATCCAGTTTTAAGATTTTGAGAGACCGCCGTCCATATTACACATGACAAAAGTTCATATATAATGTTATATGTTCCGTTGTCCATCACTTATTAAATTGGTCCGCGCAGCGGCCTCTTCGATTTGCTTCTGATAATATATGGATATATTCATATGTGCTTTTGAGAGACCGCTGCGCGGACCTATTCAATAAGAGAACATATAACGTTATTAGTTTCTTTTTCTTTTTTTTTTTGAGTTTTACAGGACAAAATCTCATATTCAACGTTATATGTTCTCTATGCAAATTGAAATATTTTTTTTATGTCAATACAAGCTCATATATATATAAAATATTATAACCATATATATGTATATATGGTCACAAATATTCAATAAGAGAACATATAACGTTATTAGTTCCTTTGTTTTGAAGTTCTACAGGACAAAATTAGGTACCAAGGGCAAATTGTCACATATAACATATATATGTCGGAAGATCATCTATAACCAAACCACATCGCTACCTGACTTTCAAATCACATATTTTCACTTATAAGTCGGAGAAGCCGCTACGTGGACCAATTCAATAAATGATCGACAACGGAGCATATACCAATATATATGACAGAAGCTATATAACGTTACACGGTACAAAAGGTCATATATAATGTTATATGTTCTCTTTATTAAATAACATAGAATATTACTAATCTAGATTGTTATATATAAAAATATCACGTTATATATTAAACAAACCCTAAACGTACGTATGTGGTAGAAAGGAGTCTAAAAGAATAAAGAATGATACCATCCTCTTGATGACTATTTCTTCCAACCTTCACCGAATCCATAGCAAAGCCGCCTCCACCTCGTAACAAATCGGCTATTTCACCACAGTTTAATTCCTCTTTCACCAGTAACTCGGTTAAATTTTGATTCCCACTTCGCCCTTCCTGACCATCCAACGCCACCTCAGCCACGGCAGGGCCCGCTCTCATCAACACGGCCGTGTCCTCCTCCAGCCGCGCTGTCCTCCCATTCGATTCACGGTGATTTACGGGCCTGTCCATCTCTGGGCATGGCGGCGGTAGCAGCCGTCTGTTGGTAAGCATCACTGTTATCGGCAAGGAGAGCTCGTCGGCGTGGAGAATTTGGAGGACGGTTCACCAAAGGAGGGGAGGAGAGAGAGAGAGAGAGGGGAGGCTCAGATCTATTTTGTGATCTAGGGTTTCTCTCTCTACATGTTATATAGGAGGGTTTTTTGGTCTTAAAAAATATCTCTTTTTAAGTATATTGGAGTTATTAGGTTATATAACTATATTAGTGGACTAGAGGGGTTACAGAATTTAGAAGTGGACTTAATGGGTTACAAACATGCTATAGTGGACCTCCCACCAATTTTTTATTTTTCTAACGGCTGGAAGAGCTCTGTAAGGAAAGAAGATTGATTGCTGGATTATGAAGATGGAAAGATTATGGGCTGATTCTTTGCAACGGCTAGGAGAAAATTCCCAACGTTCAATTGGGTTTCAAGAATAAAAAGAAGAGAAGAAGTGCAGAATTAAAAGACACGACTTTGGAAGCAATTTGTTGTGAGCTATCTCTTGAAATTAATTTCCCCAGTCAACTTTGTTCTTCATCTTGCTTATTCTACACTAGGTTGAGTGCTATCTTTGAACGTTATTGTAAAAGGGATTTCACACCCTTGTCTGAGATTGAACCGTTTTTGTGAGTGATTTTTGGGTAGAAAAAATTATTTGGGTTTAGGTGTAACTAGCGCCGGAGTCTTAGCTGGTTAGGAGTGGATTTGGAGTAATTGCTCATTGTAAGGTTTTCTAACACCCGCAAAGCTAGAGGTTTGTAACGACTATTGGAGATAGTGCAGCAATTCCCGAGTAGGACACTTGGGGAGTGGAGTAGGACACTTGGGGAGTGGAGTAGGCTGTGAAGTTGCGGACCGAATCACTATAAAATCCTTGTATTTGATTTCTCTTTCCCTTACTCTTTTACTTTACGTTTTGCATACTATATTACTTGAGTTAACTGATATACCTTTGAATCTGACTTGGAATAAATTAGCTTGCTTATTTAGTTGATTACGACCATATATTAAAGTCTAAGAATTAGTTGAACTATTCTCTGCATCTGCTGTGTTTTCTGGTTTCTGAGCTTGCTCCATCTATTAAGGTTACAGTGCTGCTGTCTGTTTTGAGTAGACTCAATCCTGCTACTGTGCTGATTTTCCTAGCTAGGCAAACTGACTACATTTATGCCCCCAAAGGTTGCTTTTGGACCAACAATTGGTATCAGAGCGAGACTCTAATTATTTTTAACTTAATCGCCTTAGGGTAAGATCTATGGCAACCCCCTATGGCACCTTTCTTCCCGAGGGCCAATCGAGCAATAGACCTCCTCTATTTAGCCGGTCCAACTACAATTATTGGAAGGCTAGAATGCGTATTTATATTCAAAATAACTACAAGTTATGGAGAGTTGTTGTTGATGGGCCTCAGCGTCCTACCAAAACCGTTGATGGAGTAGTAATTCCTAACGAGGAAAAGGAATGGAATGCTAGTGATATTACTGGAATGGAATTGAATGCTAAAGCTATGAATCTGCTATATTGTGCTTTAGATCCTAGTGAGTTTAATAGAGTTTCTGCATGTGAATCAGCTAAAGAAATTTGGGATAAACTAGAAGTCACGCATGAAGGTACTAGTCAGGTTAAAGAATCCAAAATTGACCAGCTTATTCATAAGTATGAATTGTTTAAAATGAAACCTGATGAATCCATCTCTAGCATGTTTACACGCTTTACTGATATTATTAATGGCTTGAAGTCTCTTGAAAAGTCTTACTCTAATGTTGAGCTTGTAAGAAAGATTCTCAGGTCATTACCAAAGCAATGGGAGCCAAAAGTGACGGCAATCGTCGAGGCCAAACGAGATCTCACAAATTACAGCCTTGATGAGTTGTTGGGTTCTCTTATGACTCACGAAATCACAATGAATGTGGAGGAAGATCAAGGCTAGAAAAAGAAGAGTATAGCCCTCAAGTGTTCCACCTCAAAGAATGATGATGAAGATGATGAAGAATCAAGTTGCAATGATGAAGAAATAGCACTGTTTACAAGGAAATTCAAAAAGTTCATGAGAAAGAAGAAAGAAAATGGCAAGAAGTTCTTCAAGAAGGATGGAACAAAACGTGAGAACAAGAGAGATCCCATCATATGTTATGAATGTAAGAAACCAGGACATATGAAGTCTGAATGCCCTCAAGCCAAAGATTCTAGCAAGAAGGCAAAAAGAAGAGCACTTGCGGCGTGGGGAAATAGCAACGATGAAAGTGGTTCAGATGACGACAATGAACAAGCCAACCTGTGTTTAATGGCTCATGAAAACACTGAGGTAAACTCTCTTGAGGATTTTGATGATTTTACTTATGATGAACTATGAAATGCGTTTCATGAATTGCATGCTGAATTTAAGAAGTTGGCCTCCAAAAATAGTTTTCTCAAAAAGAATAACTCCTCACTTCTCTCTGAAAATGATCTTTTAAAAGGAGAGAATGAAGCTTTAAAAGAAAAAGTAGAAGCGTTTCCAACCAACAAAATTTCTGATTTGAAACTTGAAAATGATAATCTAAAAAAGGAAGTTGAAAAGTTGAAAACTACTCTTTCTAAGTTTGTTAAAGGGAGAGATACTTTGGATGTTATTCTAGGAAAACAAAGATGCATTTTTGACCAAACTGGATTCGGATTTGATCCCACCAAAAGGCAAAAGTCTTATCAGAATTTCTTTGTGAAAGCTACTGCTTCAACTTGTCCTTTTACTACTTGTAATTATTTTGGTATGAAAGGTCATAGATTACATTCATGTCCTATGAAAAGAAATACCTATGTTGGAACCAAAAAGATATGTGTAACAACTCTGATTTTTACTAAATAAAAATTTCGTTGTTATTATTCGGAAAATCTGTAATTAGTTTAAAATCAACTTCTAAATGCTTATTATCCGTCGTGGTTCGATTAAGGTCTTGTAATTATGATTCTTGGCTGAAAATCCTACTAGACTAATATAGTTAGTTTTAACCAACTAGTTAGAATAACCTAATTACCATTTGCCTCCTAACCCTTGGTGGACTTATTGAACCCTTTGAACCTCATGAACCTTTGAACCTTTTGAATCCCTTCAGCCTTGTGAACCTCTTAACCCTAGATGAACCTTTTGAACCTTTTAGCTTTTGACCATTGGACGATAAATGTTAGGGTAATCTTTACCCATTGGACAATAGGAAAAACTTAGTTTATTCTACCAATAGTACCTTACTAGATCTTGTTGGTACCTAGCTATAGTATTATATAGCTATATATACACATGATCAAAAGTACATATATACTTTATACAAGTATAATACTTCCTATCTTTACCCATTGGTTAATTACCGATAGGAGAATTATTACCCAATGGATAATAGGTTAAGTCTTACCAAAGTACTAAGGTATATTAAATTAGTCAATTCCTAGATTGCCCATGTGATTGAAAGACTAAAATAAGTATAAGTACATTGATTATTTAATATAAGTACCTAGTACCTTGGTTTATTAAAATATGAAAGCATGTGCCAATTGGATTAGTTGAATGGGAATCTTGATTGGGAAATCTAGTAAGATCATGTAGTACCCTAGGTACATTCTTATATATGGGCTTCTATTGCGGGCGTCCGCAACTCACTTCAATGCGGACTTCGTTCTCTGGCCGTTGGATCTCATCCAACGGCTGAGATTTTAAAGAGGATCTCGCGGGTTAAAATACGCCTCATGGGATGAGGCCTACAATGCTTGGGTGACTTTCACCAAACAAGTTGAAGAAACGGTGCCACCTTCTCTTCTCCCATTGGCAGATGATGCGACTGGATCCTCAACGGATTACACACGTCCGGCTAGAGATTGGTTTGGACTCGGCCTTATTCTCGCTATGGTTTTTTGCTTGGGTGTGATGGTAGCCATTATAATAATGGTAGTTTGATATCCTTCTGTGGTTGTAGGAGTTATTTTAAATGAATCTGTATGTATGTCTTTCAACGGAGTATTGTGTACTCTTTTATTTATCATTTGAAACTTTAATTAATTAGTATGGATTGCATCGATGCATGTTTAATTTTTGAGGTTCTCTTCAATTAACATCGTATCGTTTATTTATATATGAATTATACCTTACATTTGGCAAATGAAAATAGAAAAATTCAATATGAAAGGGCCTAATCAAGGCTAACCAAGAAAAAAAAAACCCTTCATTCTAGCAATTGAATTGTAAAATCCCAATTTTACAAAACCACAATTCACTAATGAATTGGGGCATTTGGAGTGAAAATTGGCCGTTATTCATTTTTTTAAAAAATTTATGCATTTGTATAGGACCATTGGTGTTTACCCAAAAAGACAAGGAGGTTATCTGGGTTGAGAGAGAGAGAGAGAGAGAGAGAGAGAGAGAAGTTTGCAATGTAGGAAATCAAAACCCTTTTGGGAAACTGTGGGTCCAAAATGAGAGAATGCCGCCTCAAAAATAGATTTTCAAAAGGGAACAAAACTGAGTTTTCAAAAAGATTCCAAGGAAAAGGGTAACCGAACAAGGTGTTTATGTCCTTAATCCACTACGTACAATGAAGATGTTTTGAATTAAAAACCTTCCATCATGTTGGGATCCACCCATAGAGGTGGGGTTTTTTGTCCAACACCCATAGTTAGGGGTGTTGTGTGTAATTTCCTTAGAGTCTCCCTATATATATGTCTCTTGTAAATCCTAAGGGTATGTTTGGTTCGATGGATTAGAATTGACAATAAAATGGCATTGAGATTGGAATTGCAGGAATGAGATTGGAATACATTCCCAAGTTTGGTTGTGCTCAGAAATAGCCATTCTCATCTGCAATGGAATGATGTGACAATAGTAGTTTTTAGAGTAGAAATAGTAATTTTTAGAGTGGCAATAGTAATTTTCGGTGTGGCAATAATGAATCTTGAGGTGACACTAATAATTTTGGTGTGACAAAGAAATGGAATGACAATTTCTTAGTTTTTTTTAGTGTAATATCAATTCTTTTACTAAGGTGAATAGTGATTCCATTTGGAATGATCATTCTATCATTTAATGGCGAACCAAATATGAGAACAAGTATTCCATGAAATAACCATTCATTCTAACGATGATTCCATCGAACCAAAACATACCGTAAGGGGTGTGAGTGTGCACAATGTGAGGGAGAGGGTGAGGAGAGTGTGGGGAGCCAGTGTGTGGCTCCCCGGAGAGGAACTGGTGTTGGTTCCAGAAGAGTTTTTTTATCTTGTGTATAGAAGTGTTTGTGACTATACACGGATATATACAAAGGGGAGTTTTTCTCTCAAGATCTCTTGTGTGTTTGTGCTTGTTGGTTTCTTATGTGCTGTAGACACCCTAATTTGGCTAAACGGATATCTCGGGTCCCACCTTGGGAACCATCCTAATGATGAATAGGATATGTGATTGTTGTGATTAACTTCTCGTAAGCTCGAGGGACTTTATGAGTACTTTTAGCCACTTAGAAACCCGATCCAAAGCCAAAATGCCATTCTAGACAGAAATACAGTTTTTAGGTTACATTGATCGGCTGGCCACATATCCATCTCTTGGCTACTACTTCTTTCTTTCTCCTGTGGAATCTTTGCAGCAAAATCTCTCTGTGAGATTGTTTTCTCGGTCGCCAGATCGTTTTGCCCAAAATTCTAGAATATTCTGTCATCGTTTGATCTAAGCTCAAACCCTAGCAGCCATATAGCGTTGCTTCGGGGCTACAAAAACAACTTTGGAACAAAGTTCCAAAAACCCTAAACTTCCTTATTGATTCATGCCATTTGATTGGCCAAAGTGAGTCACCCATTGCCTATAAATAGAGGCCTTCAGGGTTCCAAAATTAACATTCATTCACCCCATCTAATACCACAAAACTTTGTAGAAATCATCTCTCATATCTCCTATACAAAAGCCCTAACTCCCCGTGAGAAGCCGCAATCTGAGTGATCCAACCCCAAAGTTCCCACTCTAGCTTTTAGGGTTTCGAGAAACAATCCAACAAATCACCCTCAATCCGAGCAATCAAGTCACTGAGGGATCAAGATGGTGAGGCCAAAGGGCCTATGGTTTAATTTATTTACGTATTTTAATTTGTAGCATTGTATCTTAGTTTTGTTGTGACTATTCATGTTCTGGTGTGAAGAAGAACACCAGTCGCCACTACGATTGGTCGGCCAGTACATAGATGCAGTGGGATTTGCTAGCCGCGAAATCAATTCACTGACGGCAGATTTATTTACTGGCACAGCTTAGTTTTCTGCTATTTGTTGCATGTGATTTATTTACTATCATGGCTCACCTGTTAAACTGTTCAAGGGCTTAATAATCAGTTGTTTGTGGAATTGAATAAAGCATTTAGTAATCCTATGTTGAACAATTATGGGCCAGCCTCGCTGCTGAGCAAAAAAGGGATACCTAACATCTTCCCCTTTTTTGTACAAAAGGCTTCCGTTTCCAGAATCTCTACCTGTTTTCTTAGTTTTGTTAAACTAAGTTGTGACTCTATTTAATTATGACCTTTATCATGTGGCGCGTGATACTTCTAGCAATGGGAGTATCCACGATTTTGACATATGTGAACAAAACATGTAGCAATTGATCACTGTGTGGTGATACCCTTTCAAAATGGTGTCCACATATGCGTAGGAGGTGTGGATCGGAGTCGGTCTCGACCCAACACATCACAATTGCATTTAACGTGTACTTTACCAAAACTTCTTCGTGTATAGTATTATGTGGAGTGAATATTGTTGATACGTACCTTGTCATCAACGACACGAATGATCAGTCAACATTAAATCAAGACGTAAGCATGCATATATATATATATTGAATCCTTCAACCTACACAGCAGATAAAGGTAAATAGATGACGAAATTCACAACTGCATGTTTTGTGGTGTTTGGTCGTTGGAAGTCATTTATTTTATTATTGAAATTCACATACACGTGTAATTAATAATGTGATACTATCACTTTTGACATTAATTTTCGATCTATTGTCATAATAATTACTTACTAACTTAATTGCGAAATTGAAATAAGTGAAGTTGTAATTTGACATCTTTCTCACAGAGACTGTGCAATTTTTAATGTGCTCACAGCAAATTTGATCTCCATATCTTAGAAATTAAAAATATACTTTTACATATTTCTAGCGATCGCGACATTTGACAATTTAATATATACTATCAAGTCAAAACATTTAACTAGTTTAATACTGGGCTTTATTCTGACTTTATTTAAGTTTTTTTTTGGAGTATAATTTTGCTCACCCTCGACAAGGGTATGTTTATTATGTGTCTCGCTTCAATGATCCTAACCGTTCATTTTGTCAAGATTCATTTATTGGAAGACCATGCAAAATTTTAGTTCAATTGAACATCGGTAAATGCTTTGTCTAGTAGCTTATATTTATTCTTAAAATTCTTCACTAAAAAACAAAAACGTTCAATCAAGTGCTTTGATGCCGGTCAAAGTCCTTGAAGTCATTCAAGAAGTCATGACTGTGTCGATCGAGGAGTTTTTTAAAGTTTCTAAATGCTTTTTTAAGTTTCAAGAGTCAAACGTATATTTCAATTAGTCTATGGTCAAGTCTTTTTTAATTTATTTCTTGAAAGTGTAAGTATTTTATCCTATTATTGGAGGGTTGTTCCAAGGCCTATATATTCGTTAGCTATGAATGAAATCCTTAGTTGTGCGTTTAAAGTAAAATATAGTTTTTGGCTAGTAAGAAGTTTATCTTCTTATTTACTCTTTATCTCTTAGGTGGATTCTTTAGAGTGGCGAGTATATCCAGCTCTGTATCCCTTGTTAGACACCTCGGGTGATGATTAGCTGTATCCCCTGGCGTTCTTTCTCGGGTGGTGAGCTTAACCCGTTTTATCCTCCTATCGTTTTCTTTTCATCCTTCCAATTACCCGCCGTCATGTTTATTGATACTAGATTGAACTCAAACTTTTTATTGGCTAAAATATATGATTTTGATTATTGAAGTACTGAGACTCAAAATGAGCATACCCTTGCTATGGTGAACAAAATTGCTCTCGTAGAAAGTGTAATCTAACATAGACTCCCCAAGTTATAAAAAAAGAAAAAGTTAACAAGAGAAACTTATTCTCCATGTTATATAACCACAAACTTATTTGATTGTAAAAACACTAATTTGGAATAATGCTTCCAAATAAAGACATCCAATGTCACGTGGATAAATAGTTTCTCCACGGAATCCAAACACTCCCCATTCCCCTTTTCCTACATATAAAAACCGCATCCCCTTAGGGAAGAAACAAGTATATATAATGCCATAACCCAACAACAACATCAAATGAGGATCATCATCTCCATGCCTCTCTCTCTCCTCTTCCTCTTCTCCCTCTCTCTCCTCTTCTTGTTCACATGCTCCCGCGGTGGCACAGCAACAGCCCAAAACCTCATATACGAAACCTGCAAAACATGCTCACGATTTGACCCAAACGTCAACTTTGGCTTCTGCACTTCTTCCCTCCAGGCAGCCCCCGCCAGCCGCTGCGCTGCCCTCGTTAGTCTCGGAAAGATCTCCATCCGACTGGTCCATTACAACGTGACCGACACCAGGTGCGCTCGCTCTGTTTGATACCTTTTTTTCATTTTCCATTTCGTTTTGCGGAGTAGAAACGATGAGACTTTGATAACTCTCATCTTTTTTTTTGCGCTTGTTTCCGTTAGATTGTGAAAATATGTCATAAACTCGTATCGGTGACCGGAGATGTAAATTTTTTAAAATTTCGCGCAACATATATATCACCTATACCACCGTTACGTAGCCGCCCGTTTCGGCCGTAATTTTGACCGTTTCAGTCATAACAGACGATACCATCGATACGTATCGGCCGATACCGATATTGTATCACGGATTTTTCAAACCATGCATATGTTATAACCACCCCTCACATTAAAAAACAAAAAGTCTGTCTCTTGCATTTTTAGGTGCTTTTCGGCTATTTTTCTATTTAATTTTTGTGACTCTCTTAGATCTTGCATGTTCGTTATAGAGATTAAATTCCTTTCACCGACTGCGGAATTATGAGTTTTCAATCACCATCGTTTTGGGCCCCACGGTGCGTGCGTTAATTGCCGATTTGAACTATTCACCTGATAACTTCACCGGACATCGATAGATGTATCAAAATCTAAATTTTGATTTATTACATTCCTTTACTACTTCATTATATCTTCTCGTTTTTTATGGTTTAATCTAGAGACTTATTGTTACATCATTGTACATTCTTTTGTCTTGTTTAGTGGCCCCTTGCCTTACAAAGACAAATACGGCTTTAGGATAATAACTTGTCATTCGGTGTGGCACTTATCGATCTAAACAACTTGATAATTTAAACACGAATCCTCACATAAGGGCGCCTTTAACTTATTAAGTTAAGGACGTATCTTTCCCGACCAATTTGCGATGATCCGAGCTGCTCAATATGTTTAGAACGTGATTTTAAGGGTAATCGTGAGAAATCAGCAAAAAAAAAAAAAAAAGAGACCGAAATGGGCTTGATCCAAGCAGTTTTTATTTATTTTTTATCGAACGGTTCAAATATAAATAGCTCAAATCAAGCCATTCTTAGTCATTTCTTTTGCTGATTTTGCGCGAGTACCCTTAAAATCACATTCTGAACACATTGAACGGCTTGGATCATCGAAATTTGATCGGAAAAGGGAAGAAAATGGGACATCTGCATTTTATTTAAAATGAGGACACCCTCACTTGAAGCTTACTGTTTAAACGAATAATGTAATGATTACTACTTACTCCCTCCGTCCCTTTTTAAGTGTTCTGCTTCGTAATTCCAACTTATTAAAAAGATATCATCATTTTATCTTTCACATCAACTTTTTCCTCTACTTTCCCTACTTACTCATCATCATTACACTTTTACTCACTAACTTTTCAAAATGGAATCTACTTTTAGGGGCAAAATAGAAAATTCACTAACTTTTACCCACTAACTTTACAAAATGGACTCTTATTAAGGGACAGCCCAAAATGGAATACCAGACTCTTAAAAAGAGACGGAGGGAGTAATAAATATTGAACTATTTGGATCATGATATTAGTACATCAATATGGCTCTCAAAACGTAACAACTCCATACAGAGCCATTCTCGAATCCAAATACTAACTCCGCTCTTGGAGCCAAGTACTAACCTAGGATTTGGGTCTCGGATGGACAGATGACAATTCTTAGATTTTCTTAGGATTTGATGTCATCATATTATCATTTTAATCTTTGTAACAATTTTAAAGATTAATAAAAAAAAATATTTGCCGTTCAAAAAAAGAACAAAAACTTAAGGTTTAGTGGGTTTTGGTGGTCCACCAGGTGCCAAGTAAAACAGCTATTGAAGAAGAAGAAGTTGGACCCATTTGTGAAGGAATGCTTGCAAGACTGCTTGGGTCTTTATAACGATGCAATATCTTCATCAAAGCAGGCAATGAAACAATACGATTCCAAGAATTATGCGGATGCCAACACCCATTTGAGCTCTGTAATGGATGCTGCTTCCACTTGTGAAGATGGTTTCATGGAGAAGCAAGGTGTGGTTTCTCCATTGACAAAGGGAAACAATGACACTTTCCATTTATCTGCAATGGCTCTTTCCATTGTGCACCTCATTGGGAGCGGCTCTCGCGGCTCTTGATTCTTTCTACTAGTAGTCGCTACTCTGTCCCCTTTCGTTTGTCCCTGTTTAAAAAAAGATAGTGCATTTTTTGGAAGGGAAATATATTCCTAAATTTCGTAATTTTTTGTGCCTTTGTAATTTTTTGTGCCTTTGTAAAAGATCGAATTGGACTTTTTTAATAGGTGAAAAAAAAAAGTTAAGCATCCATTGAAATATTACCGTACTTATTTTATCTGAGAAAACGCAAGTTCTAGAGAACGGGACAAATAAAAGGGGGTTGAGAGACTACATACTCTTTGAGGAAGATGATTTTTATCTGAGCATTTTTAAAAGATCACACCGATGTATTTCTGCGATAGATTCTTATTTTTTCGATTATTATTTGCGTACTGGAGATCGCGATGGAGTTTAGGGTTTTGCACCAATTAAACTCTACTCAATCTCACGTATGTCCAGAGCATAAGCCTTTAAGATAAACTGATCAATTTAGAGGTAAGTTGCTTAGTCTCAGTATAAAAAGAAACATTGCTTGCTAATGATTGTAGCTTAATTGTGACATTTCAATGAAAGAGTGACTTATAATTGATCTTTTGTCTGAGGCTTTGTTTCCAAACCAAGTGTTGACAACTCTAGATAATGTCAAATTCTAGTGCTAGCTAGGTACGTAGTCTTGATTCAGAAGTGAACTCTTAGAGGTAGTTATGATCTCAACGTTTGTGACTCCCATACTTCCAACGCAATGCGCATCAAAAACGTTACGAACACTAATGGATGTGCATAGATTCAGACATGTGTATTTTTGAAACAATGTGTACAATCTCCACATGTACCGTGCGGAACCCACATGCACGGGACAATTTCAGTCGACACATCTGCTAGTGCTAGCTACCGCCTACCGGATTCTTTCGCATCTATATGCGTCCATAGCAATTACCAAACGCATAGAACATGCCCATACGTGATTGCTCTTGTCGTGTCTGACAAAATCTTTTCGATTAACAGTTTCAAAATTATGGCTTCTCAAGGAGTTCACCAACTTATTTGCCAACGCTTATGTTTTCTTTTTTAAGCCTAGAATAACTTAAAAAAGTATCTTAAAAACCACTCTCTGTCCCATTTTGTTTATTCGGCGTTTTATTTTGGAAGTCACGTATTCTGAATAACAAGGGTAATGTCAAAAATCTCGTCAAACCATTTCTATGTGCGAATTGTGAATAACAATTTACTAGACCTCGATGAGTTCTTTTAACTCATTAAAAATTTTTGAATTTTTTCTTGAAAGAAATGCAATATTTTGTAGTCCTCGTTTTGCGGACCAGACAAATATTATGGGACGGAGGGAGTAATTCAGAAGCTCTAGCATATTATCAGGATCTGTTTCTGTTCGATTTGAGTTCAATTTGGTTCCAAATACAGCTCCACGGGCAACAAAAGTTCGAAGAAAAAGAAGAAAAACTACCTGATAACTCTGGATCGGTTCGGGTACTCACCAATTGCCATCCCCTACTGTTGGAGTGCTCGGAGTGCGCTTAACCCATCCAGACAAGTGACAAGATAGTAGAGTGATCATTTTCTTTTTCTTTTCTGTCCAAATCACCCAATCCTAACAAACTGTCTATCTCTCACATCCTAATCAAATTTTGAAGATATTACATGTGCTAGCACCCGTTCGCGAACAATGAAACACATCAAAAAGTCGATTTGGACATCAACCAGACATCCTTCAAAACATTACTCCTTTCGTTCGATAAGACTTTGTTTCAGACTCACTATAACAACCCATTCTCCCCACGACAATAACCTTTCATTCTGACACAACACAACACCACACCACCACCCCGGAAAAATGAGGTTCTCTTTCTTCTCTCTCTTCCCCATCTCGCTCTTTCTACTCTTGTTCCCATTGACCTTCCATAGTGCAACAGGCAACAAACTCATCCGCAACACCTGCAAACTTATATCACAAGACACTTCAAACGTGAAGTACGACTTCTGCAAAACGTCCCTTCAAGCAGCTTGGGCGAGGTACTATTACCGGAATCTTGAAGCACTTGGTTCTGTATCACTCACACTCGTAAAAAACAGCGTTACGGACACAAGGAGCTATATCATCGAATATCAGATTAAAGCATGGAAGAACAATAGTTCACAGCCGCATGTCAGGACACGCTTGCAGGACTGCTTCAAACTTCACTTGGATGCGATTGATGACCTGGAGAAGCCAGTGAAGAGTTACATGTCTCAGAAGTACACAGAAGAGAAGAAGCAACTGCAACCCTTGCTTTTCTTACTACTTGTGAAGAACGGTTCAAGAACAGAGGTCTAGTTTCACCACTAACAAAAAGATACAAGGCAGTTCAGTTGACTGCAATAGCACTTCACATCTTGAGCATGCTCCATTGATGGAGAATCAGTAACATGCCTAGTAATAAATAAATAGTCTAGAGTCTTAGTTGCTCGTCTTTCTCACTTTCTCCTGCGGGTGAAATAAATCAAGATAAAGCAAATAGTCTATATCAAAATGAAGAGAACAAAATAACGCAAAGGATATAAATCCAAACGAAGCAGAATACAGGCAATACAATATCACAGAGTGCAGCCAAGCTAGTTGATTCAAAATTTCGGCTATAAGCAGACTTGAAACTGTCCCTTGTGCGTTAGCTGAAATATATGAGTATCATTATCGACTATAAAAACCAAAATATTTATAAGCTGACATCTCAGTACTCATTTTAAGAGAAAAGTACATGCCTAGGCACTTGCTCATCCAAACACGCGTATCATGTATGCCTTCATCAAAAAAGAAAGAGAGAGAACTGTCTTTAAGTGGTAAGACCATTATCAAACAAAAAAAAGTGGTAAGACGCAATCCAGTATAACCATAAGCATTGGTATTCTGGAATAACATAAATAAACAAATTTGAAGGATAAACCTGGCATCACTATCAGAGTCCAGAACAAGATGCGATAATTCATTCATCAAACCATGGATTTTATCCATACCCCGCAAGATGCAATTCCTTCTTTTTGTAATAAATTGTATGAAGATCAGCCATTATGGGACCTATGGGTTACTGTTCAGTGTGAAAGAAGTGTTGCAGCGTTTTGAAAGGTTTGAACTTTGAACCCAATTCGAACATCTCCTAGAGAGCTGCATAGACTTCTAGGGCTTGATATTAGCCGGGAAATTCAAAACCTTTCATCTGGAAAGATTTTTACCAAATTGGACAATTTCCGATCGAACATTCACTACTAATCTGTTGTTATGCTCCAAGCCAAGAAAACAAATTTGAGCAAATAAAGATAGGACTCAGCTTTCATTGCCACAAATTCTGCGGAGAAAAGATCATTCCAGCTATCTAGAGGAAGTAATTCAAGTTGATTCCCAAATGGATTCAAGGTCGGAACAATGAAACTTTGCGCTGAACTAGTACATGCCAAATGTGCTCAAAAGTTAAAAGGGGGAGAGGAGGTAGAGAACCATTTTCCACAGTACCAGTATCCACTGTTCAAATGAGCTTGGAAACATTTCATTCCAAAGGGCATAGTTAAAAGGGGACATTTCCACTCAAGGCAGATTATTCGAACCATCAGAACCTCTCTCACTCTCTCTCTCTCTCTCACTCTCTCTCACAACACGGTTTTCAATAAGTACTCTTACCAGCATTGTAATTGCCCAATTGAGGAGTTCAAGCTAGAGATTTCAGATAAAGCAGAAGATGATATCACCTCTTGTTTATTCTATCAATTGGTATATCTATAACCATCCAATGGCTAGTTAGTAACTCAGTTTTCATGCCATCTCCGTTTGACTCACTATCTAAGCTATCTAATCTGAACTTCCTACCAAATGGACAGCAGGGGCTGTAATTCTAGTAAGACTCCCTATGGAAGAAGCGACGTCACTAGGTTCTCAGGATCTAATGCCAATAACGAAGGGGAGTGATTTTCACACTCCCTTTGTTGATATCCACACTCCCTTTTTTTGTTTTTTAGTGTTGAAAGTGCGTGTATTTTTCCACTAAAAGACAAAAAAAAAAGGAGTGGATATAAAGAAGGGAGAGTGGAAATCATTTCCCAATACAAATATGTAATCACGACTAATTTGTTTCTCAAACTATTCTAAGGGGGAGCCTTGTGCACTTATATCCACCAGAAAAGCAATGGCCATCAGATTTTGCATGTGCCAGAACCACCAAATATTAGCAAACAATGAAACATATCACACAGTCGATTGAGACAGCAGCCAGAAAGCCTTCAAAACATTCATTCCTACTTTCATCCACTAACAACTTTGTTTCAGACTCACTATAACAACCCATTTTCCCCACGACTATAAACTATCATTCTGATATGATACAACAGAATACCCCACACCACCCAACAAGAAAAATGAGGTCTTTATTCTCTCTTTTCCCCCTCCTCTTCTACCTGTTCACCTTCCACGGTGCAACAGGTAACAAGCTAATCCGAAACACCTGCAAACTAATATCAAAGGACACTCCAAACGTGAAGTATGAGTTCTGTAAGACTTCACTTGAAGCAGCTTGGGATGAGGACTACTACCCTAGTCTCGCAACCATGGGGTCCGTGACACTTGAGCTCGTTATGAAGAACGTGACCAACACAAAGAGCTACATTGAAGATTTGAAGGATGATACTTCAGAGCCAGACCTCAATGCATGCTTGAGTGACTGTTTGGAACTTTACTCCAATACCATCAGTGACCTAGAAGAGGTGGTGGATGACTACAAGTCCCGGAAGTACCAGGACGCTAGTGAAGGAACAAATGCAGTACTCACTTCTCTTACCACTTGTGAAGATGGGTTCAAGGACAGAGGCCTGGCTTCTCCGCTAATGGAAAGAAACAATGACGCATTTCAGTTGTCTACAATAGCAGTTAACATTCTGAAAATGCTTACTAAAGATAGTACGATTGTACAAAGCATAAGAGCTTAACTAAAGATCTTGTTAAAGATACCCGAAGAGCTCAAGAATACTATTTTGTCTCTCTTTCTCTGTAAGTGGAGTAGATATAGATAATGCAAGATAAAAAAAAAAAAGAAAAAAAAAGACAGGTATATAATATTGGACTTTGCCCTATATAATATCCAGAGCCAAAATAGTTGATGTCATCAAAATTTCCCCATAATCATAAACAATTGCTACGAAATCAAATCATTGTTAGATGGCATCTCAGTTTCTTCTATCAAATCGCATATAACTACTAATCACAATTTATTGATGGAGGAATAGATATATCATCAATTACCCATAAACAGCAAGTAAACCAAGAAACTGAAGCTTTCTTCTCATTCAAAATATCATATGCTTCAACAACAAAAAAAAAAAAATTAAGGCAATGACTAACAAAGTCGATCTCCAAGTGGTAAGAAGCAATATAGTATAAGTACAAGAATAGGTCTTATGGAAAATCAAAAAGAAACAATGGGAAAAATAAATGATCCATCCCCCAAATCATCAATTGAGCCACCCCTATTAGAGGTCTGCCTTCATTTTGAATAAGGGTGTTTGGTACTGTTAGCTAGCGGAGGCCGTATTATAGTCTTATATTTGAACCACTTGCATATCCGAGACACTCGTCTAACGAAATCGGAACAGAGATAAACTATTGCAACTGGTAAAGTAATTTGACCAATACAGGCCAGGTACATTCAAAACCTTTCACCTTTGAAGCAAATTGAACCAAATTGGACAATATTGAAACCAGAGAACAAATAGTTGCTATGCTGCAAACTAGATGGGAATTTGAGTAAATACCTACTCTTGTGGAGGGTGTATTCAAGTAAATTGCACAAGATGAATTCAAAGGGGAACCAGAAAATGCAAGAAGTGCTCCAAAATCAAGGAGAGGCATGAGGCAGGGGGCCAATATCCACAATCAAAGTCAGGAAGAAAATTGTTCATTTCAAAAGCATAACCACTAAATGATACATCATGAACGAAGAGGAGATTTTTTTTTCCCTTAACTAAAATAACAAAATTTTTCCTTTATCTAATTGCATTCAGAGAGAATACAACTAAGCAAACAGTCAAGATCAAGTCAAATTTCATGAAACCTAAAAGTTTTACTTAAGAATCCCAATAATCATTCCCTACATGAATATAGAAAGCCATGTTGGAGCAATGTTAAATATCAAGGAAGATTACAGTGGGTCAAGAATAGTTGGTTTGGCATACAAAAGCAAAGAGAATATTTGAACAATTTTTAGGCGTTCATATACAATATATGTCTTCACAGAATATCACTTAAGAAGATAACTTCGACGAACTAGTAAGAAGCAATCTAGCATAATTATAAGCATTGGTAGAATAAACACAGCTAAGGCTTCTCCCTCTTCCAGCTGGTGCCCAAAGGATTCTCCATTCCCTGTTGAAATATTTTCAGCTGCATATGCATGTAAAAATTGCACTTGGAAAGCCACATCTCTGAAGGTTCAATAAAACATCAGCACAAACACAGGGTATGTTGAATGATTTGTGGTAATAATGTTGGTTACAAAGCGATACGAATGCACATCTTGTGGTAATTGGTAAAAGCATGTGTTCAAAGTTTTCTTTCAGCAGACCTCCAATTCTTTCAGAAACTAGGATAGAAAAGAAAACCAAAGGTGACCTAAGTTCGGAGAGAGAAGAAACGAACCAAACAAGAATCAATCCATCCCTCTTGTTGGGTAACTTACTTTCAAACAAAAGAGGATAAAGAGAATAGGAGACAACGGTACCATTTCTTTCTTCTTCTTTTTTGTAAAAGAAAACACGCACACAAAAAGAATACAAAAAGTACTTATTACATAACCCCTAAAATCAAAGGGTGGCGCTATTCGCAGCTACGTATTTACTCCCATAGCCCGCTATATTTCGGTAGGTGCTTGTTGAAAATCATAAATAACATTTCGGTAAATAGCTGTTGAAAAACAAATTATATTTCGGCAACTGCATGTCGAAAATATGTTCAACTTTCGGTATGCAACTGCTAATACATACATTTCGGTAAATAGCTGTTGAAAAAAAGATTATATTTCGGTAATTGGGTGCTGAAAATGTATCTCAATTTCGGTAACTAACTGTCGAGTATAGTTGGAAATTTTTAGTGGGCTATGGGACTAAATACGTAGCTGCGAATAGCGCCACCCAAAATCAAATAAAATGTCCCTCGACACTCAACCCACCTCCTTCCCAAACCACTGTTGGCTGCCGCCACTCAACCCCATCCCTGTACCACAACCTCCAGCTCCTTCCCATGTCGGGTGTTGCCCCCAGCTCTCCCCGCCCTCTGGACAGTCCCATCCCTTGCCCCATCGTGGCAACACCCGCATCTTCTGCCCCCGTTCCTTCCTCCCCTTGAAAAACCCAATTCCCACCTCTTTGATTTGCCACTCCTCCGCTTACCTCTCCCTTTCTTTCATCTTCGGTTATTGGAACAGGAGACTGGGTCAGGAAAAGTTCTTTCTTTTACCTCTTCTCTCCTAATCTCCGAACCCAAAGTGAAATATTAACCTAACACAACCCTAAACAATTCTATGTATACTCTTCAACTACTCTCTCTGTGGAGTTCCTACCATAGCAATGCTGTTTAAATAAAGATAATGATCTTGTATATTAAGTCAGGTTGGTACCAAGCTAGTTTCAGTTCATCTCCACTCCAACCATACCCCCAAAACCAAGATGGTCAATGAATCACTGATATCTGTTGATTCACGAATGATCAAATACCCATCGTATATCTGAATACCATCAAGATATGCACCAACCCAATAAGAGGTCCTAATAACAGGTTCTGGTATGGAATGATGACACGGTTAGAACTTAGAATCACAGAAATCATTATCTTCACAAAAGTGGAGAGAGAGAGAGAGAGGAGTATCTAGCTCTCCATAATTCAGCACTCGGTACTACTTTTTATCAACCCAATAAGCAACAAGTGCTATTTTACATGTGCCAGTAGCCCAGTACCACTACATGTTAGCAACCAATTCAACATATCAGATAACCCATTGAGACATTAACAATAAGGTCTTCAAATCACTCGTGCTTTCATTCAAGAAGTTTGTTCACCTCTCTGTGACAACCCATTTGCCCACAACTATACATTGCCATTCTTATTAGCACAAAATTTCTCTCTCTCTCTCTCTCTCTCTCTCTCTCTCTCTCTCTCTCTCTCTCTCTCTCTCTCTCTCTCTGACTGTTTGGAAACGTACACCTACAAAAGGCAGTTGATGCTCTCTCTGACTGTTTGGAAACGTACACCTACAAAAGGCAGTTGATGATTACAAGTCTCAGAAGTACTAGGAAGTTACTGCAGTTGCCTCTTATATTTCAAGCTGTGAAGACGGGTCGAAGGACATAGCCATTCTTATTAGCACAAAATATCTCTCAGGGCCATACTTCAATACATGCTTGAATGACTGTTTGGAAACGTACACCTAGAAAAGGCAGTTGATGATTACAAGTCTCAGAAGTACTAGGAAGTTACTGCAGTTGCCTCTTATATTTCAAGTTGTGAAGATGGGTCGAAGGACATAGGTCTGGTTTGTCCACTAACAAAACGAAACGAAGATGCACTTCAGTTGTCTGGAATAGCACTCTAAATTCTGAGTGTGGTTCAGAAACGGGAGTACTAAGCGAAGAGCTTAACTGAATTTCTTGTTAACGATAGTAGAAAAAAGCTCTACATAAAAATTCAAGAATCCTAATTACTTGCGTTTCTTTCTCTGCGAGTGGATTAAATCAAATAAAATGAGTGGAATAGACTTTTGGTAACGTTTACAGTTTCCTGATTTGCGTCTACTGTTTACTAAATGAAACAAGTTTTCCATGATCTTCATACGAAAACAAAAAAAAAAAAGACATGTTACGTACATCCAAGTGTTTCCAAAATTTGTTTTGAAAACAAATGAGGGGGCAGCCGGAAGAGACCGCCAGGGGCAAGGGGAGTCGTCAGGTGCTCGACAGCTGCCAAAGTTATTGGCCGAAGGTTGGGGAGCCTCTAGATGGTAGCCAGCTACAAGATGAGCCTAAAGGAGAAATGAAAATTTGATACACTTCTTTTGCTCCATTATATGACTGCCTACAAGAGTTACAACTGTTTGCAGTCTAAAATTTTTGGATAGAAATAAATGGTAAGCAGTATATGGTAAACACATAGAAATCAATCAAATCGCTGATGACTGATCACAGATTAAAAAGAAGAATTAATGTACGACTAATCTGTTTCCCACATCCAGCCAGTAAAGCAAGAATTGAAACTTTCTCCTGATTCCAAACATATTGTATGCCTTCACGAATGTAGCTAATGAAGATGGAACTTGACTTCAAAATGTAAAAAATGTTCTAGCACAATTTAAGCCCTTGCATTGCCGGAAAACATAAAGAAACAAAATATGAAGGGCAAACCTAGTATCACTGTTGAAATCACCCCAATCATGATTTGCGCCATTACCTATATGAGGCTCTATCTATTGTGTATAATGCTCAGTGACTAATTTTGACGTTAACAGGTAAATACTTGCAGAACTTTATTGAAAATATTTGAACCCGAGCCAAGCATCTCCAAGAAACTCGACTAATAAACTTGTGATACGTAAGATGACGGTAATTGTTTAAGTGCTTTGCCTTACATAGGGCAAAACATTGAAAAACCTTTTCGGAAAAAGACTTTTACAGCATTGGACAGACTTCCACAGGAGAAGTCCCTAGTGAACAATTACTGTCAGCAAGCTAAAAATGAATTGAGCAACTAAAGAAAGTGAGTGAACTTTCATTTCCAAAACAGAGGCCATAGAGAATGGTCAAACCCACATTCATAGCGTGTGTAATTCAGTCATAAGCATGACATCAATTAAAAGGGGACCATAAAACCATGCACTGTACTAGACGCTGAAACATATGCTCCAATATCAAAGAGACATGGGTATGGAACCAATATTATCACAGTACAAATGAACATTCCCTTCCAACAAAGCATGCACTACTAGTACGAAATATCCCAAATGAAGAAGGGATATATTTTAGCGACAAATGCAAAACTAATTTTCCGCAAAAAAAATTAATAATAATAACAGAACTCCATTAACAGAGAGTAACAGTTCGCAACCAGAACATTGTGAGTCTCAACAAACCGAGAAGTTCATACAAGAACCCTAAATAATAAAAAAGTCCATAGAAGAGCGATAAATATGACACCATAAAGCAATTCTGGAGCGATTCTAACACTCAAGTATACAATTATAGCGCCGCAGAGAGAGACAGAGAGAGAGAGAGAGTTGAGCAACATTACGCATTTTGTCCAACCCATGTTGCCCGCTAACTTGATTTCCCCTTCTGCTTCTCATCAAGACAAGTAACACACACCAGCGTAATCTCATCCAGAAACAAGGTCCTATCAGGACTAGATCCCATAGCTTAACCACGGAAAACAGAAATAGTTTGGTCCAAAATGGATCCTTCACATATCAGAAACTAAGTATAACATAACAAAAGAGTCAGAATGACATGTGAATAGAAACAACATCTCTTATCAAATCTTGTCATGCAGAAGCATAACCAACCACAAAAAGCAGTTCTACAAACCCTCTTAACTCTGATCAGAGAGAACTCCAATTATTGCCATCCCTTTACAGGTTTCAAAGTCACTACGAATACCCAAGAAGTCAAATAGAGACAGGGATTGAACAGTCCTGTTTTTAAAGATTTTAAAACTTACAGAAAGATGATAGGTCCCCAATCATAGAAATTAGCAAACATTAACTAGCCATTGGATGGTTATGGATATACTCAATTGCAAGAGTACACGAGTCAATCTTATCTGCTTCTTTGTCTGGAATCTCGAGCTTGAACTCCTCTTCTAGGGCCATTACAATTTCCACATTGTCTAAGCTATCCAATCCCAAATCCTTCTGAAAATGGACATCAGGAGCCACCTGCAGATAAATGCAGAAGGAGCTGTAATTTCAATTTTACTATCAAGGTGGCTAATACCTTTCCCTACTGACCTGTTCTGGGTCATACCCACTATATTCACTAAATGCAGATTTAACAATATTACCATCAAGGTGGTGAATTCCACCATTGGTCCAGTACATAACGTTTTTACCACTAGCAAGTATAATGCACAGTTAGTTTAGCACCAGTTACATTTTGCAAAAAATTCGTGTTCCACTACTAGATGCAATTTCAAAAGAAACAAACATTTGCATAAGCCAGTGCTTTCTGCAGTACAGAGAATGGAACCTTCTGCGACTATATTAGATTCCTATCTCGTGAGATAATCAAAGAGGTTTGCTTTGTGGCACTTTATTGGAGAATGCCACTGATTTGACCACACACACAGAGAGAGACGGTATGAGAGACTTAATTCTCCATGGAATCCAAAGGGATTCCAACGGTGTGTTTCCCATGGCATTAAGTAACTCCACGAACACAAATAATGTAAATAAGATCTAAATTTTTTTACATGAAACCAATAATGCAAATAAAAAACATAAGTAAGATAAGTATCAATTATGGAGCTATAACAATTATGGTAGCGTATCTGAGATGGCACACAAAATGTACTGCTACCGGTACATATTGTGTGTACCAAAAACAAAACAGGTACCTTGGACGATACATTATTCACAACCTCGATTACGAATATAGCTCTAGTAATGGCAATGAGACTTGCCGATGAAATTGTTATGTTTGATATGGGTTTTCTATCGAACCAAGAGGATAGCCACACCACCACCATTTGGGGAAATCCATTTCAAAACAATTGAAACTACAAAAAGGAAAGAAGAAGATGAAACTCAATCATATAACGCACCCAAAACTCAATTCAAACGGGTGAAACAAACCAACCGAGTATATTTTCAACCCTCTCAATTAATAACTCCAAAACATTCATCTTCAAAGTAAAAGTCATGGCTTCTTATCGCGAGCATAAAGACCAAGGTAAAGTCAAATACAAAGACGAAGTCTTGTAGAGAGAGGAATTTTTTTCTATTGAAAGGTTGGGGGTTGAAAGCATGAAGAGTCGATTCATCTCAAGGACACTACAACGGGGCAAAAAGAATAAAGAACATGATTTCCAAACAAAAATAAAGAACAAAAGGGGCCCAATGAATTCAACTCAATGCCCCCCCCCCCCCCCCAAACAAAGTGGTGGGTTTCTCACATCATAATGGTTTCGAATCATAAGGTTGGAATCATGTTTGTAAGATTTTAGCAACTATGTCATAAACTGACTCCAAGAATTCCACTGCCAGAAATGTGGATTGGAACACAAACTTTCACAAGTTAAAGAGCAATCAAATCAGATTCTAGTAAATGCCAACGTAAATTACCAACAAAAAAAAAAAATTAACCAACATGGCCTTCTAAATGTTTGAATGTCCAAATCCTATATATGCTTATGGAACATAACTCCACAGCTTTATTTAACTATTTAGATTAGAAACTAAAACAACTCTAGCGTTGCTGGGTTTCAATATCGTTTATTAAAAGGTAAAGCATATCAATATCTACACAAGCCATTGAGCATCTCCAACCATACTTCACTTCTTCATTTTGGTTCCTCCTATCTTCTTTCGAACCTTAGTTCAAAATAAAGAACCAATTTTGATTCTCCAAATGTAAGACTATAAAACACGGATACAACCACGGGACACGGACACGCCGACATGTGATTTCTCCTAAAACTAGGACACAAACACGTTAGGGAAACGTTGAACATACAGTACTGTATCTTAAAAAACGAACAATGATTAGAATATCAAGGTATATTAAGAATAACCAAATATTAAATTTTGAAGGGAAAATTAAGGTCTGTCAAGAAATGAACTAATTCTTGAAAAGTAGAGATAGAAATGAAGATGATTAGAGTACATGTAAAGAACCCTTTCACCTTCACACCACCCCACCAATAACATTCCACAACAGGTATAACTAGGTACAAGTCATAGCAAATAACTAGCAACAAAATATCACGCATTCCCTTATTTTTAGCTCCAAATGAGTAACCAAGGTTGCATAATCAAATTTATCAATCATATCGGTAAAAATTCCATGTAAATCTCTAAATTTGCTAAAAATTTGGATCCAACTTCAAAGCATAAGTTATTAGTTGGCGAGGCCTCAACAGTAGAGTAAGTCATTGCTGATGTCAATACCTAACCAATGTGGAACTTATATTACCTAATAATAACAATACATATCATTCTTCTCTTGCAACAACTTTTGAGGTCTATCATCACATATACATATCAACTTTTTTGAGGTCCAAGTGTAATTTTTCTATTGGGTTTGTCATCGTGTGGAATGTGGGTTGGAATGAACCCCGCTTTGATATCATTTAAAAAATTTAGATCCAACACAAAATCTTAGATTATTAGGTGGAGTTCCAATATTATCGTAAGTGATAATTATCTTTTCCATACTCAACTGATTAGAGACTTATATAATTATAAAAGTTAAAACCGATAGTGCAAACTAACTCGATGGCATTTGCATTGCAAATAACCTAAACTATCTTTTGTGGCTGTGACCCGTGGATTCCTAACGTGAATGGTTATGTGATACATATCCGAGTTCATCATATGCAATGCTCAATTTTTGAATGCTCGATCCAAGTTCTTCATTTTTGTTTGAATCCTTGATCTGTTCTGTTATCCTACAAACACTAGGAGTATTTGTTATATTGTACTTGTACTTGTAGATACTAGATAATATATGTATACATAAGTACATGTATATGCATTTGCATATCTCTATGAGTGAGAGGAAGGAGATGAGGGTATTAAGGTCATTTGCAAGTTCTGTTAACTGATAATCAAATGTAAGAGGGCGAAACCGCACATGGGCCAAAGCACAAGGTGTCAAAGTGAATTGTCCCAACTTTAAACCTTAATTGGTAATGGGAGTCTAGTGTTTTTTTAAAATTAAACCCTACTTCAAAAGATAAAATGAAATTAGTTAAGAGAATCTAGTGCGATTTTTGCTTTTGGAACCTTAAAATGAGCATAACCATCCTTCCTTGTCATTTTCTTGCGTCGTCCCTCTGTCCACATTCTTCTCTCTCTAAAACCAAATACAAATCCAACTTGTTTTCGGGATTTGAAAAAATGCCTTGGGTTGATTTTAGTTGATCGTAGAACTATTTTTATTCGATATTGATGAATGATTAACCTTAGAACATATGTGCCAAGCAAAAATATATTTAAATAAAGCCGAGCAAAAAAAAAAAAAAAGAACATGTGTACTTTCCTTCGGCATTATGAACAATTAGCCATAGAACATGTGTGTTCTCTTGGTGTTAAGGATTTTAATGGTTGGTTTCTTCTAATTTTGCCACCCCGAATTCAAAATCCTTATTCCGACCCTGCCCACCACAAAACCCTGATCTAAATACAGCCTTAAAATTGTTTGTTCACCATAAAGCAAATCAAGTGAAGTAATCAGAAAAGTTGTAATGTGTTGTAGTTTACATCTCAATCCTTCATTTATCGGTTTCCCGTTTTCCCACATTTTCTCGGGAACCAAACGAAATTACTGATGAAGACGGAAACAAAAGAAATTATAGACGAGGCCAAACGATTATAGGACACTTTCCCTACACATCCTACGATTCATTGAAGATAATGAAGTAAAACCAAGGCATTCATTTCAATTCTCAATTTTTTTGTTTTCGTACATTTTCTCAGCAACCAAACAGGAGTAAATCGGGTGAGGAAAATGAAAGAGGCAGCGTTGAATGACTGAGTGACCGACCTTGGAAGGGTCGACTTTGGGGAAGCTCTTGACAACGTCGAGGACCCTGTGGATGACTTCTTCTTTAGTGATATGATCGTCGTGGGACGACATCGATCGTACGTTGTTGAAGAGGTTCCATTTCGACCCATTTAGGGTTAGGGTTTCAGTTACAGGCACTCGGATGTGGCGAAGCATCGCTGATCTCAAAGCCGATGCCATCTCTCTCTCTCTCTCTCTCTCTCTCTCGGGTAACTGAGGAGTGAGGAGGACGGGTTGGGTATTTGACGAAGGGGAAACTGCGTTTTAGCGGTTTAAGGGGCAAACAATTGCGGACTCATGGTGAGGTTTCTCGAAATTGCTCCTTGCATGGTATGGAAAAAGAAATTGCATATACACAAACTGAAACAAGAAAAGACGCATATACCCTCCATTTCTATTCTGCGCTAATTGAAAAACAAAACCCTGAATAAGGGCCCGATTAGATATGGGATAATAATTTGGGGTGACTCATCGTGAGATTTTCTCAAAATTGCTCTTTGCATGATAAGAAAAAAAGAAATTGCATATGCACGAACTGAAACTTGAAAAGATGCATATACCCTCGATTTCTATTCTACGGTAATTGAAAAATAAAATCCTAAATAAGGGGCCGATTGGATACGGGATACGAATTTGGGGTATTATTTATGAAGTGAGATAAAATAGTAGGAAGTATTATGTAAGAATTAGAGGCCGGGGCACACGCGATGCGTGTGCAAGTTGAATTTTCATAATAGTTTTGTAAAAATGCTTCCCACTTATTGTTTGATCAAATTCTCACAAATGTTGTGAAAATCTAATTTGCACACGCATCGCGTTGTTTACATCCTAAAATACGCCACCCAATAAGAAAATTATACGTGGCATCAAACAGTGCTCTGCCTATCAGAATATATCCCATTTAGACCCGAGATACAGATGATCAGTACTAAACGGTATCATTTTGATGGGAAACGGCAGCGTTTGAGCATCGAGTGAGGATAATTAAGACGGTAATTAGGTTTAGCCGTTGATTACCCATTAAAACCATCAGACGGTGTTTAAACTCCTCGTCTTTGGAGAGAATTAAGCATGGTAACAGGGAATCATTTGAAAGAGCCAGTCGTGTTACACTAACCCATGTTGCGTAAAAACAGGAACTCCACGATCCAAAAACAAGCAAACATGGAGAGAGAAGAATTCTGAAGAGATCAATTCAAGTAACCGTTCGAAGGCCCCTTGTAGCCGTTTTTTAAGGAATCAGAGGCAGTTCGAACTAAGACGTGGGCATGACCCGGAAACGTGGAGATCGAAGGCAGGCTCGGCGTCTATAAATAGAAGAAGAAGTTGAAGAAAAGGCCCCCGACAAAAATCTTATCATCTGACAACTCATACTCAATATGATTGCTCAGAGATCTATCGTAGTTTAGGACTTAGTTTAGTTTAATTTGTAAGTTGAAGGCTAGTTTGAATGTAAGACTACTTTTGATTAAATTCAAGTTTCTTATTTCTTTCAGTCTTTTTCTTACCAAAGAATAGTCGTTTATAAGCCCTCTTTCGATTAAATTCGGTGTGTTTATATTCTGCATTATTCTTGATAGAGTCTCAAGAGTGTTTGTATACAAACTTACCTTCGATTAAATTCAGATTCGTTTGTGTTCAATCATCTTTTCTGACTCGGAAGGGTCAATTCTTTGTTTGGTTGACACTTTAAGAAAAAATCCTCTTAGTTGAGGTAATCGAACGGATAACACAGTTGCCTGATTTAAATTAGTTGTTTCAAATCAAGTTGAAAGGAATAATTTTTTTTCTGAAGTTAATTCTTTTCTAGCACGCCCGCACACAATCATTTGCCATTTGATTGAACTAATTCAGTCCAAACAATTTTTGGCACGCCCAGTGGGACTCGAAAGTGTCAAAATGCCAAGGCTTAGAAAACAAATAGGGACACCCATTGGTGTTCTGGAGACAGAAGAACAAGCTGTGCCAAAACAGGCTACGGAACAAAGTCCACCTGTCAACCTAGGTTTTTAGCAATTAGCTATAGGGATAGAGGAGCCTCTATAGGAGGAGTCTTCTTATGAGATGCATCCTTATGAAGTGCCTCTAAATTTCCAAGAGGGACAGGCTAGTGGTAAAGACCATGATAAGGAAGAAATGTTTAGAAAAATGATGATTGCTTTTAGAGAAATGGCTCAAACTCAAAGAACCATGATCAAAAGTATAAAAAATAGGTTGCCTAATCCAGAGTTAGAAAAGAATAGTCCAATGAATATTGGACTAAGTAATCATGCTAACTCAAGCACTCACCAAAGTCTCTTCGAAGGAAGGCTTAGAGAGGATGTTGGACAGGGTAAGGTGAAATCTAGACTAGGAAAAGAGAAAATGTACCCTGAGAAAATACCACAATCTTGGTATGAGCCAGTAAAATCAACAAAGCCATTGGGGATTCCAAAGCAGTCTCATGGCATTGCTATTGGAGTCCCAAGAAATTCTGGGAATAGGCAAAGTGTCAATCCTCTTTTCGAATCTACGCTGGGGAGATGGGAGGATGACATAGAGTTGGAGCAAGGGTATACACCAGAGAGAAGGGATATCAATCCACAAGACTCTCGTCAGGAGTTGCCAACTGCTAGGAATCCCTTCCCAACCTCTCGGGAGAAAAATCTTAGGCATACGCAAGCCCATGTTGCGCCCGAGAGGATGCAGCAACCACCATATGGGAGGCTCCCCAGGGAAAACCAAGGAGATTTTAACACTCATAATGGGGTCTATGAAGATGATTTGGTAGGGCAAGATCAGCATGTAGTGAATCAAGGGTAGAAGCTCTTTGTAGACAACCCAATGTTAAGAGACCAAGTAATAGGTCTCATACAAGAAGTCTGTGGATCTCGAACTCGGGGGGTACAACCTCAGATCTATAGAAAACCATACCCAAAATGGATAGACACAACATTTCAAATTCCTAGAGAATTTAAAATCCCATATTTTACTTTGTTTTATGAAGATGGGAGACAGTCTTCTGTAGAACATATTTCCAGATTTTCTACCCAATGTAAGAACTTGGCTCAAAATGGCTTCATGAAGTTGAAGCTATTTCCAAATTCTTTGTCTGGGCCAGCTTTTGCTTGGTATACTAATCTACCACCAGGATCAATAACCAATTGGTTTCAGATGGAAGAAGTGTTTCATGTACAATTATTTCATGCAGAACCTGAGGTCTCTATGGCAGACTTGGCTAGGTTAAGGTAGAAACCAGATGAAAAGGTAGCAGATTTCATTTCTAGGTTCAAAAGAGTCAGGACCAAGTGCAAACTCCAACTGCCAGAGGCAGAATTTGTGAGATTAGCACAAGATGGTTTGGAAAGGGAGTTTCGAAAGAGGTTCGATTCCACTGAGTTTAGAGACTTTGCAGATTTAACCTACAAAGTCACTAGATATGAATCATTGTTGGAAGAAGATACGGATAGACATAACTCGTCTTACTCCACGTATTACAGAGATCCCAATTATGAAATAGATGCTGCAGAAATCATAGAGCATGATCCTTGTGTTTGTGAGCCGTTAGTCCAGAAAAACTGATAAGCCCTCGAAAGTGTAAATCTTAGGGCTTATCTACCTCGTTTTACGATGCCGTCAAGCGTTCAATACTTGTTTTTGATTGATATTGCGCGCATAGTTGGTTTTTGTTGAGTTACAGGTTTTTGGTGTAAATATGGGTGATTTCCGTGAGTTCTAAGGATCCCCGGAGGAGTCCGGATATAGAAGTTGTGCATTTGGATCCTCGAGTGATCATTCCAAGTCCTAATCGAAGTGTCCAAGGCATTTGAGGAAGGCCTGGAGCAACCAAGGACCGAGGAAAGCTAGCACAAAGCAGCAGGGCAACCCAAAAGCCTCAGGGATCGATCCCCCATTTCCCAGGGATCGATCCCCCACCATCAGGGAACCTTCAGAAGTTTCAGGGATCGATCCCCCTCTGACCAGGGATCGATCCCTCCCTCCTGCGCGGACATTTCGGTGGCATTTTTGTAAATCTTTTGTGTTGGGGGTATATATACCAACCCTTGCCCGACTTTTAGGGCACTTCTTCTTTTACACTCTCTCTCTCTACCTCCATTAAAGGAGCTCCACCCTCTCTCCTCATTTATGTTGTAAGGCTTGATTTTAGGGACGATCTATTGGGTTTCGAAGCATTTCACCTTCATTAATGTTGTAAGGAATCTCTTCCTCTTCAAGGATCTTGTATTTATTTTGCATTTAATCAATGGTTAGTATTTTCCTTACCTTTCCTCTAGCTCATTTCATGTCTTCTTTGAATATGAGTGAGTAGTGTAATGGGGTTGGGCTGTGGGATGGTTAACATCCCGTGACCAAGGGTGTAGCTTGATATTCTCTTTTGAAATCTCATTTTCTAGCTTAAGCGAGGCTTGGACTGATTTATTGTATCGAAACGTAGAGGTGTTAATCTCTTTGATCAAACGTAGGCAAGAGTTAAGCTACTTGCCACGTTTGACGCTTAGAGCTATGTCCCTCTTTGTATTTGTCCAAATGTACCAAAAGAGTCCAAGTCCTGTTTAAAACCTTTGTCAAGAAAAGAGAAGAATCTAGCTCGTCCTTGTATTTCGGGTGTTAACTATCCCTAAACCTAACCTTTAGTTTAAACCTCCAGTTAAAAGCCGTAGATAGGTTAGGTAGCTAGTTAACCAAAACTTTCAGTTGGCTGTCTCAACGCCAAAGGTTGGTTGGCGGTCCTAACGCCGAAAACTTTGCACAAGCTAATCTCCAATTTGAACTATGGACGCACTCCCTGTGGAATCGATCCCGGACTTCCGGGTTTTATTATGCTTTCAACCGACTTGACCCTTCGCTTGGGGTATTCTTATTACAACACATTAAGGTCGTAAGCATTTTTGGTGCCGTTGCCGGGGAGCGCTTTCTTTATTAGCTTATATTGGAGGTTCGCCAAACCACTGTAAGTATCTCGCTTAATTGTGCTTCGTGTAGTTTATACTTAATCTATTGGATACCTCTAACCAGAGTTTCTTCTCTAACTTGAGGTGTAACGAAGCTAGCGTAAGTGTAAACTACCGTTTTCCTTGTTGCTTTTACTTTTCGAGGCGGCGACTTAGCCCCTCGTAGTTGTTGTTAGGAGGTGGCGGCATAGCCCTTCTTGTCTGATAGTTGGTAATTCGCGGTCCATTATTTCTCGAGCAAGGGTTTTTAATGCATGCGTGGTGGTCATCGGGGAGCCTTTCGGAGCCCGATTTCTAAAAGGCTTCATCGATCTTTTTCCCCTCCTCGACCCAAAACTCCTCGTCGGGTTCGAGCCAGGACACCACCACCCCAACGAACTTTTTTTTTAACAAATACCCCTCCTCGAGAAAGGATGGAAGCCGCCGGAGGTGGCAATGGTGGAGGTGATGACGTTCCGGCGGTTGTGCCCGAGAGAACTATGAGTGACTACATGAATCCGGCCCGTACTACTCCACGGCCCACCATAGTTCTCCCGGCCGCAACCGATGCAAACAACTTCACCGTAAAAACGCATCACCTTAACATTTTGCCACAATTTTATGGCAAAGACAAAGAATGCCCGTACAATCATATGCGGGCATTCGAGGAATTGGTTTCTACGATAGTGTCCACGCCGGCTCAACTTGAGTCCGCCAAGCTAAAACTTTTCCCATTTTCGGTTACTGACAAAGCCAAGGTTTGGTTGAATAACATGAGACCTCAATCCTTGGCTAATTGGTCGGATTTGTCAAAAGCTTTTTACATGAAATTCTTTCCCCCTCAACTCACAAAGGATCTCCTTTTTCAAATCCAAACCTTTAAACAAAAAGAGGGGGAGTCTTTCTACCAATATTGGGAAAGGTTTAAAGATTTGCTGAACTCCATCCCACATCATGGCTATACGATATATCAAAAGGTTGAGTGTGTTTTAAAAGGATGTTTTCCAAGCACTCGACACTTAATGGATAGCATGTGTACGGGTGGAGTCATGGCTAAGACTCCCGATGCCGCGTGGGACTTTTTTGAGGAACTGGCTGAAAAGACGCAAAACTGGGATTGCTAGGACCCATCTGATAAGAATGTGGTTAATTCGGTTCCGAGCAGTTCCGGTAAATTCCAATTGAATGAACAAAATGAACTTGCCCACAAGGTCGCCCAGCTGTCCCGCCAAATCGAAACTTTACAGCTTAACAAGGTGGCTGGGGTGGCCTCTGTGGCCAAGGCGGAGGAATTTTGTGTGTTGTGTGATATTGCAGGCCATACCACCGGGGATTGTCAAATGCTTCCCGCCGTCAAGGATATTCTTCAAGGCCCCGGTCCATCGGAGGTCAATGCCGTAAATCAACGTTTTGACCCGTATTCTCAAACTTTCAATCCCGGGTGGAAGATGCACCCTAATTTTCGGTGGAGCGAGCCACAACCTCCCGTACCTTCACAATTTCCACCGCAACAACAACAAGCGTTCCGGCCTCCTCAAT
This sequence comes from Rhododendron molle, assembly GCA_025413875.1. Lineage (NCBI taxonomy): Eukaryota > Viridiplantae > Streptophyta > Magnoliopsida > Ericales > Ericaceae > Rhododendron > Rhododendron molle. The sequence goes on from CM046388.1 coordinate 40,790,159, forward strand.
CTCAAGGAGCGCCGCGTTTCTCTCAAAATCAACAACCGCCGGGGTTTGCACCAACGGGACCTCCTCATGTGCCAAATCAGTTCCAACCACAAAAGCGCTCTTTGGAGGATATTCTGTCATCTTACATGCAAAGCCAAACTTCCCTCAATGAGCAAAATACTCAAACTCTCGGGGAGCTCCAGAAACAAATGGCCAAGTTGACGAATACCGTGGGATTACTTCAGCAAGAAAAGGGGAGGCTTCCGACTCAACCCCAAGCAAGTCCGCAAGGCACTCATTTTGTGGCAAGCTCTTCGGTGCATAGTCCCGAGCAAGCCAAATCTATTATTACATTGCGGAGCGGAAGAGAAGTCGACACGGCCGTTGCTCCAAAGCCTACCAAGCCCCCGGTTACGCCAATTGTTGTCCAAGCTCCGGATGTTATTATTGACTCACCAACTTCGGTGCCTAGTCCCGTTGGTGAGCAATCGGCAAAGTCTCCGGATGACGAACCAAAGGCCCCCATCTCTCCAATTCCGGCCCCATTCCCCCAAAGATTGAAAGCTCCGGCCCATGCTCATTCAAACTCCGAGATCTACGAGCTTTTCAAGCAAGTGAAGATCAATATTCCGTTGGTGGACGCCGTCAAGCAAATTCCCGCTTATGCCAAATTTCTCAAAGACTTATGCACTCTAAAGCGTAAGTTCAATGTTCAAAAGAGGGTATTCTTGACGGAGCAAGTAAGTTCAATCGTCCAAACCAATGTGGCTCCAAAGTACAAAGATCCGGGGTGTCCGACCATTTCTATCACTATTGGGAGTACCAAAATTGAGAAAGCTCTCCTTAACTTGGGAGCGAGCGTGAATTTGCTTCCGTATTCCGTTTATGAGCAATTGGGGTTGGGAGAGATGAGACCCACACCGGTGACCCTACAATTGGCCGATAGGAGTATTCGAGTTCCACGTGGGATGGTGGAAGAAGTATTGGTGCAAGTAGACAACTTTGTTTATCCCGTGGATTTCGTCGTGCTTGACACTTGCCCGGTACCATCCTCTCAAGCATCCACATCAACTCCGGTTATTCTCGGGCGTCCATTCTTGGCTTCCGCCGATGCCGTTATCCATTGCCGGAGTGGTTTGCTTAATCTCGCCTTTGGCAACATGAAAATGGAAGTAAACGTGTTTAATATCGGAAGCCAAATGGGGGATGATGAGTGTATTCATGAAGTAAGTGTTATCGATTCTTTGATTCAAGAGCATGTAGACACCGTGTTGTGCAAGGATCCGTTGGAGGTGTGTCTTACCGCCGAGGAAGCATCATTTCTAGACTCGCCGGAGGTGGAGTATTTATGCTCTTTGCTTGACATGGCCGATGCTTGCGGGACGGACTTATGGTCTCCGAAATTTGAAGAGTTGCCTCCTCTCGAGTGCAAGACCCTTCCCTCGAGTGTTCAACCACCAAAGCTCGAGTTGAAGGCCCTCCCGGACACATTGAAGTATGCTTTCTTGGGAATCAATGAAACCTACCCGGTGGTGATCTCTTCCTCTCTAGACGGCTTGCAAGAATCCCAACTCCTTGAACTTTTGAAGCGGCATACCAAAGCCATTGGTTGGACTATCGCGGATATCAAAGGAATCGATGCTTCCATTTGCTCCCATCACATTGCTCTCGAGGACGATGTCAAACCCTCTCGCCAACCACAACGCCGTTTGAATCCTATCATGAAAGACGTGGTGAAAGCTGAAATTTTGAAACTTTTGGATGTGGGGATTATTTATCCGATCGCCGATAGCAAGTGGGTTAGCCCTATCCAAGTGGTGCCCAAGAAATCCGGTGTCACCGTGGTGGCCAACACCGACAATGAATTGGTCCCGACTAGAGTCCCAACCGGATGGAGGGTGTGTATTGATTATCGGAAGCTTAATGCTAGCACTCGGAAGGACCACTTTCCACTTCCTTTCATTGATCAAATTCTGGAACGGGTTGCGGGGCACGCCTACTATTGTTTCTTGGATGGTTACTCGGGGTATAACCAAATCGAGGTCGCTTTGCCCGATCAAGAGAAAACGACGTTCACTTGTCCGTTTGGGACGTTCGCTTATCGTCGCATGCCATTCGGCTTATGCAATGCGCCCGGAACCTTCTCACGGTGTATGATGGGCATCTTTAGCGATATGATTGAAAAGATCGTCGAAGTATTCATGGATGACTTCTCGGTGTTTGGTGACTCATTTGAGGCTTGCTTGGCCAATCTAGAGAAGGTATTAGCGAGGTGTGAGGAGAAGAACTTGGTGCTTAATTGGGAGAAATGCCATTTCATGGTGACTCATGGTATCGTCTTGGGCCATATTGTTTCGTCAAGAGGGATTGAAGTAGACAAAGCCAAGATTGATCTTATCGCCACCCTCCCGACCCCGAAGTGTGTTAAAGACATCCGCTCTTTTCTTGGGCATGCTGGCTTCTACCGGCGGTTTATCAAAGACTTCAGTGCTATATCTCGGCCCTTATGCCATCTCCTTTCAAAGGACACCCCGTTTGAGTGGACTCCGGCTTGTGAGGAAGCTTTTAAGAAGTTGAAATCCAGTCTCGTTTCTCCTCCCATTGTGCAAACACCGGATTGGACGTTACCCTTTGAACTCATGTGTGATGCGAGTGACTATGCGGTTGGAGCGGTCCTCGGGCAAAGGAAAGATAAAAATCCATATGTCATCTATTATGCAAGCAAGACTCTCAATGAAGCTCAAATGAACTATTCCACCACAGAAAAGGAGTTGCTCGCCGTCGTCTTTGCCTTAGACAAATTCCGGTCGTATTTGGTGGGATCCCCTATTGTTGTCTATACCGATCATGCGGCTTTGAAATACCTCTTCACGAAGCAAGATGCGAAAGCACGGCTCATCCGATGGATTTTGTTGCTTCAAGAGTTCGATATCACGATCAAAGACAAGAAGGGGGTGGAGAATGTCGTGGCGGATCATTTGTCCCGTCTTGAATTTGGAGACTCCTTGTCCAAGCTCCCCATTGTTGATACATTTCCGGATGAACAACTCTTTGCCGTAACTCGTTGCCCGTGGTATGCTGACATTGTTAATTACCTCGTTACCGGGCGAATTCCCCACCATTGGACCCCCCAAGACCGGCGGCTCTTTCTTAGTGAGGTGAAAAGATTCGTCTTTGATGATCCTTATTTATTCAAGTATTGCTCGGATCAACTCATTAGGCGATGTGTGCCCGACGAAGACCAACAAGGGATCCTCAACTTTTGTCATTCCGAGGCGTGTGGAGGCCATTTCTCTCATAAAAAGACCACCGCCAAAATTCTTCAATGTGGGTTCTATTGGCCAAATCTTCACAAGGATGCTTACGCCTTTTGCCGGGCTTGCGAGAGATGTCAAAAACTAGGTGCGGTGACTCGGAGGAACATGATGCCCCTCACCAATATCCTAGCAGTGGAGGTATTCGATTGTTGGGGAATCGATTTCATGGGTCCCTTTCCAAATTCCGATGGCTTTCTCTATATTCTCTTGGCGATGGACTACGTGTCCAAATGGGTTGAAGCCGTGGCTACTCGCACCAATGACTCTAAAGTGGTGGTGAATTTCATTAAAGAGCACATTTTGTCACGGTTTGGGATGCCCCGAGCCATCATAAGTGATCAAGGCACCCACTTTTGCAACCGCTCTTTTGAAGCCCTCATGCGGAAATATGGAATCACTCACAAGGTCTCCACCGCCTACCATCCACAAACCAACGGTCAAGCCGAGCTCGCCAATCGGGAGGTAAAGCATATTTTAGAAAAAACCGTTAATCCAAATCGAAAGGATTGGTCACAACGTTTGACCGATGCTTTGTGGGCATACCGGACCGCGTATAAGACCGTGTTGGGTGCTTCACCCTATCAGCTTGTCTACGGTAAGGCGTGTCACCTCCCGGTTGAGTTGGAGCATAAGGCATATTGGGCAATTAAATCTTTAAACTTTCGGTTGCCCGAAGCCGGTGCTCATCGTAAACTCCAACTCAACGAACTTGAGGAGATAAGGCGGGATGCATACGATAACACCAACATTTACAAATCCAAAGTCAAGGAATTTCATGATAAGAATATTCAAAGAAAGAATTTTGAGGTTGGGCAAAAGGTGTTGTTGTACAATTCTAAACTCCATATGTTTCCTGGAAAATTGAGGTCCCGTTGGGAAGGTCCGTATTTTGTGCAAACCATTTTCCCCCATGGGGCAATTGAGGTGGTGAATCCTTCCAATGGCAATCTTTTCAAAGTAAATGGCCAAAGGCTCAAACCATTTTTGGAAAATTTTGAAAAGGATGAAATCACGGAGGATTTAGTGGCTCCGGTGTATGTTGATGATCCATTGGTTTGAAAAAGTTCTAAAATTGTTTCCACGGGGAGCTTTTGCGTACTTCTGGACTTAATTGTTTGGAAGGCCCGGCCTTTTCGGAGGTACCCATCATTGACTTGGGTTTATAGCTTCGCACGCCGCTATTCAAAAAAAAAAGTCGTGTCCCCAGCTCCGGTTCGTAAGGGCAAATCTTTTGTGGTCCGGTATAGCCACCCGTGTTTCGCCTAAGGTGTTGTCTCTTTTGCTTTGCGACACCTTAAGCGAACCATGGGGAGAAAAGTAGTACCCGTTCAATCACGTGACGATTCGGTGGTTTTGATTCTTGTTGTTCATAATTTTTGTTGCCGGGCTACCACGAGCCGGCGGGACTAATGTCATTTGTCTCCTATTAGGTAGTCGGTTCTTAAGTCTTTTGCAGGGTAAACACGCTACCGCACCAGCCTTGGTAGTTTGGGTCTACAAGCCGGGGTGAGTGAGGCATTCAGGAGCTCTAAGCAAGGGTGCGGCTATGTGTCGCGGTTGTAAGTCCAAGAAAGCTCCGGCGATGGCCCTGTGTGACTAGCTTTGGTTCCGAAAGCGGGACCGAAAGAGTGGGCCTTGGAAGCGGTTCCGATGACGAACGGTGGCAAGGACGCAAAATCCTCCAACTTGGTCGAGGTATCGGGTGGTTGACATTCCACCCCGTCGGTACATTTTTGTTCTCCCTCTCCTTACTTTCTGTCTTTTTGCATCGAGGACGTTGCTCATTTCAAGTTGGGGGGGGGGAGTATGTTAATTCTTTTGGTTTTCGGTTTTGCGTAGAAATTTTTAAATTTTTGTGCAATCTTCCCTAATTTGCAGTCTATTGTCGTGTTAAGCTACGTTGCATATGCTCGTTTTGTTTTCCAAAAGGCAAAAGCACCGGTTGGATGAACCTAATTTTTGGAAATAACCAACTCATTCTGTTAGCATGTTCATGTAGTGTGTGGATCGAGTTTTTCCTAATGCATTTGATTTGGTTAAGCGCCTCGAGTGGAGGTTCAAATTTTGTTGTATCCCATGTTTTTGAGCTCCATACCCGTAGTTTAGGTGAATAATCTCTCTTGTGCATACTTGAGTACCGTTGATTTCGTTTATGCATTGCAATGGAGTCGTAGGCGTACTTGAAAGATGATACAAGGCATTCGTTCTATGATTTAACCACTTAATTTTACCTCTGCACCATTTTGTATCCAAGTCCGAGTCTCATTTTGTTGATTAGCCTTGAAACCGAATGTTTGGAGGGTTGTGTGGAGTGGTTGAAGTGTCGCACAGGTGAATTGGGGATGATTTGAATCGTTTGGAACATGTTCGGGGTGGTTTTGGTCAACGTCGGGCCTCGAGAGCAAGGGAGAGCAGAATCTGGGTATCAGAGAGCCTCAGGGTTCAAACCCCCATGAAGCAGGGATCGATCCCCCGTCGTCAGGCCCAGTTCAGAAGTGCAGGGATCGAACCCCCATGAAGCAGGGATCGATCGCCGGTTGGGTTTTCTGAATTTTTTTTTTTGACTGGCGCGACTTGTGGGAGTCCTCTTTATAACCTTTCACCTCCCACTCTCTCTCTCTCCACGCCATTCCCAGCCAAATCCCTAAACTCCATAACCCATTCTCTCACTCTTTCTCCCATATCTCTCTCAAATCCTAACCAAATCACAAAATTCTTCCACCAAACTTCATCAAATCTTCAAGGGTTCAAGATCCACCCATCAATTGCAAGGTTCTCTTCCCAAATCAAGGTAACCCATTCTCTCTCTCTCCTCTAGGCCAAAATTTCCACTTCCCACCCTCTCACCCACGTTTTTCCTTCAACCCTTCATACAAACCCACCAAAAACACCCTCAAAACCTTCCAAATGGCAAGAACCTCACCAAAATTTCACCCCTCCACCCCAGATCCGAATGTGGGAGCCACCCTCGCATGGGTTCTCATGTTTTTGTGGGGTCTTGGATTGCTCTCATTGGTTGTGCTCGGGATGGCCGGAGAAAAGAAGAAGGTTACCGCAAAAAGGGCTCGGGGTGGTGGTTCAAACCGGGCTAGAGAAATCGAAGAAGAGGAGGAAGAGATTGACATGGAAATGGAGGAGCCTGAGGAAACCCAACCCGTCACTCGGAGGAATTGGAAGAGCGGCATGGCCGGGAGGGGGTTTAAAAGCGAGCGTCAAGTTGATACCAAGAGTTTGGGCACCGAGCTTCATGGAATTCCGCACATCACCCGTCGAGGTTTGAATTTTTGGTTTAAAGTGTTAAAGGGGTATAATAAGGCGTGTGTGATTGAATTTTATCAAAATATGGTGTTGGTTGGGGATGGATTGTTGAAAGAGTGGTGCATTGAGTCCACGATTGATAATGTGCGTATAGTTTTGACCCCGGATGTTATTGCCAAGTATTTGGGTTATACTCGACCCCCGCCCCAAACCGTGAATTATCCTCTCCCCGAAAGAGCGTACATCGACCCGGCCATCGTCAACAATGCTCTCTATACCGACATTAGGCTTTACGACGGGCATCTCAAGCCGGGTTTGTTTAAGGAGGAGTATCGCCTTTTGAACAAGGCTATCCATGTGAATTTATACCCGAGGGGTTCCGAGCACCATCCGAGGCAAAGGGGGGCGGAGTTATTGTATGTTTTTGCAAGTGAGGAGTATGTCTTTGATGCCGCTTTATGGATCTTTCACCAAGTTTACGGCTTCCAAGCCGAGTCCCAAAATTCCGCCCGGATGCCCTTCCCATGTATGATAAGCAAGATTTGCAAGAGCCAGAAAGTGAGGGGACCGAGATTTGCTCAGCTTGAACCACCGAAACCCGGACCTCTTGATGCTTCCTCCGTGACCAAGAGCAAATCCCAATCCCATGATCCTCCGAGCCCTAAAAGGAAGGGTAAGTTTGCTAAAATGATTGAAATGCCCGGTCCCAAAGAGAAGCAAGACTCGTGGATCAAAAAGATGTTTTGCATGGTTGTCCATTTGGTGAAGGAGAATCGGGAGATGAAAAGAGAGAGGAAAGTGGACTGGAAAGTGATTGCGAGGCAGGCTCACAAGGTGGATTGGCTAGTCGAACAATGCCCTGCGGTGAGGGAGTATGTGGCTCCTCCGGAGGTTGAGTCGGATGATAGTGATGAGGATGGAGATGAGGAAGATGAGGAGTTGCATCCAGGCATGTTTCGTGGTGAGGGTACCGAGTTCTCTGTTGGAGCTGGGACGAGTGGTGTTCCGGGTGATGTGTAGTTTTGGGTTGGTGGTTATCATCATCGTAGTAGTAGTAGTATGTTGTTTGCTTTCGTCTGTTGGAGTCGGTGGTAGTGTTGTTGTGTCTTTATTGTTCGAGTCTTTGTTTGTCTTTCCTTTAGCATTTGGTTTCGTTGGTCGTTGGCATGATGAGTAGGGTAGTTGTAGGTTGGCGTTACCGGTCATGGGGTAGTTAGTACCAAGCTAGTATAGACCGGTAACCCTTTTGCCTAACTTTTTCCCTTGTAACCCGGAACTCATTAAAAGCTAATTAAAGTCCTTCGTAGATTTTGAGTACGCCTATGTTCTCCACATTTTTGCATTCCCGAAAGCTTTTGGTATTTAGATGTGTCTTGCCTTCCTTCTTTTATTTATCTTGTGCATATTAGCTCTTATTTTAGTGCAAGCAAATTCCTTGAATGAAATGCATAGCTTTTTGTTTCGGTTAATGCATAAGCCTTGCCTGCTTGGTGATTGGGATACATGTTGTGTTGTTTGAGTGTTTCTTTTGCTGAGCGTTACCTCGGTGAGTTTTGGAACCAAAGCTTGGATTGTTTAACTTTCTCAAATGCGCTAAATTAAAGTTTGTGAATCATGGCGCATGGCATGCTAGTTGAATGAGTTGTGACCCTTTTGGGGGAGAAAATCTTTAGTCTTTTGCCGTTTCAGAAAATGTTGAGCATATGTTTTGTATCTTATCTTTGTGGGAAGATTATGTAGTTTTATGGAAAATTCTTTTGTTGTTTACTCGGGACGAGCAATGTTCTAGTTGGGGGGTGTGATAAGCCCTCGAAAGTGTAAATCTTAGGGCTTATCTACCTCGTTTTACGATGCCGTCAAGCGTTCAATACTTGTTTTTGATTGATATTGCGCGCATAGTTGGTTTTTGTTGAGTTACAGGTTTTTGGTGTAAATATGGGTGATTTCCGTGAGTTCTAAGGATCCCCGGAGGAGTCCGGATATAGAAGTTGTGCATTTGGATCCTCGAGTGATCATTCCAAGTCCTAATCGAAGTGTCCAAGGCATTTGAGGAAGGCCCGGAGCAACCAAGGACCAAGGAAAGCTAGCACAAAGCAGCAGGGCAACCCAAAAGCCTCAGGGATCGATCCCCCATTTCCCAGGGATCGATCCCCCACCATCAGGGAACCTTCAGAAGTTTCAGGGATCGATCCCCCTCTGACCAGGGATCGATCCCTCCCTCCTGCGCGGACATTTCGGTGGCATTTTTGTAAATCTTTTGTGTTGGGGGTATATATACCAACCCTTGCCCGACTTTTAGGGCACTTCTTCTTTTACACTCTCTCTCTCTACCTCCATTAAAGGAGCTCCACCCTCTCTCCTCATTTATGTTGTAAGGCTTGATTTTAGGGACGATCTATTGGGTTTCGAAGCATTTCACCTTCATTAATGTTGTAAGGAATCTCTTCCTCTTCAAGGATCTTGTATTTATTTTGCATTTAATCAATGTTTAGTATTTTCCTTACCTTTCCTCTAGCTCATTTCATGTCTTCTTTGAATATGAGTGAGTAGTGTAATGGGGTTGGGTTGTGGGATGGTTAACATCCCGTGACCAAGGGTGTAGCTTGATATTCTCTTTTGAAATCTCATTTTCTAGCTTAAGCGAGGCTTGGACTGATTTAATGTATCGAAACGTAGAGGTGTTAATCTCTTTGATCAAACGTAGGCAAGAGTTAAGCTACTTGCCACGTTTGACGCTTAGAGCTATGTCCCTCTTTGTATTTGTCCAAATGTACCAAAAGAGTCCAAGTCTTGTTTAAAACCTTTGTCAAGAAAAGAGAAGAATCTAGCTCGTCCTTGTATTTCGGGTGTTAACTATCCCTAAACCTAACCTTTAGTTTAAACCTCCAGTTAAAAGCCGTAGATAGGTTAGGTAGCTAGTTAACCAAAACTTTCAGTTGGCCGTCTCAACGCCAAAGGTTGGTTGGTGGTCCTAACGCCGAAAACTTTGCACAAGCTAATCTCCAATTTGAACTATGGACGCACTCCCTGTGGAATCGATCCCGGACTTCCGGGTTTTATTATGCTTTCAACCGACTTGACCCTTAGCTTGGGGTATTCTTATTACAACACATTAAGGTCGCAAGCAAAAACGTTACCATAGGACAGAAATTTAAGCAAAAGGAAATCACTAAAGTTTATTCTTTTGATGTAACAAAGGCTGATGAAATATTTGATTATCTGTTAAGAAAGAAGATCATTAAGCTGCCACCAGAAGTTAAATTGCCAACTGCTGAAGAAAAGCATGGGAAAACATATTGTAAATGGCATGATTCTTGGTCTCATTCAACTAAATTTTGCAATGTTTTTCGTGACAGAATTCAGGAACAAATCAAGAAAAGAAGGATCAAGTTCCCTGAAAAAGCTATGGGGATGGATGCCACACCTTTTCCAAAGATCGAGGAGGTGAACACTAACGTGCCAACTTCATTGGCTCGAACTGTCAAGACAAGGAAGCACCAGTGAATATGACTTCGGTCCAGCCTGCGAGATGGAAGCTATATCCCGGTCATCCTCAAGGCATGGGGCTAAGGCAAAACCATTACAGGTCCACCAATGCTGGTTTTCCTTCACAAAGCTTCCCAAGAACAAATCATCTGCCCATGCTCGAAGCCTCATTCTTGGAGTGCTTATGCGTGGGATACAGAGCCAACTATTTGGTTTTTAAAGATTTGGACAGAAAGGAAGTTAGATTGTTCCCTAAAGATCAGGGGATGAGGCGAATTGCTCCAACACCAACAAAACCAAGTGAGAACAAGCCTTGGTTGGCTTCGAAGAGAGATGAGCCTTCTAATGCAGTCTCCTTTGCTCAGAAAAGGGAAGTGCCTCCTCTAAAGAAGGCCAATATTGGCCAGACTTCAGAGACACAAGAAGAGGCTAAGCAAGACGAGTTTACTTTGGTAAAAGGCGTCCCTGATTGGTTTTTGAAGCAGGTCAAGCCTGATTTGTTTCAAGGATATAAGAATCCGGCCAAAGGCGGAAACAAGACCTTTAAACCACCAAATTCAAACTCCAAAAATTGGGTGTTGATAAGGGATCCCAAGTCCAAGATACCACAGATGGTTCCCTTGCTCTCAAGAACACAGAAAAGAAAGCTCCAGAGGAAGTACTCGCTTTTTCAATTAGGAGAATCCTCAACTGGGGAAGAGTCTGGAAAGGGGGCAAGACCTAATCCGAGATTCAACAGGGCTCAAAGGGATCCAGAAGAGTTTCGAATCCAGTATCGAGAGGGAGAGACTTTGCAGAAAGTAGCTTCAGCAATGCTTGAAGAAGACTTCGATGTACCTTCCCCCAACTCATTGGCTAGCTACCAGTCCGGGTTGCTAGAAGCCATGTTGGTGGAACAGGAAGGGATAGAAGGAAGCTCTTCTCCCATGGAAGTATCAGCACAGGAGGTCGAATCCAAGGAGATAGTGAAAGAAGAGACTGCTAAACCAGCCAAGGAAGTTGCGAGCATTCAATTTGGAAGCCAGCCAGAGGTTCAAGTTAATATGGTTTATCCATGTTCGATGGACTTCTTCAACAATGGCCAGGCATCCAAAGGTCAAAGTAATGCTCGGTTGAACTTGGGCAAGACAGACACTTCTGAAGACACACGTAGCGATGAGGAACTGAATATCATATGCAATGACTGTGATCTGGAGGAAGTCGCCCAGATTGAGATGGACGAAAATTTGGTATGCGAAATTGAGCAGAATCAAGAGAGTTTGAAGGTAAGCTCAAAAGAAAGCACTTGTTTTGTATCAGATTCTATGTCTGACATCGAATACCCCTTGGTAATAGATTTAAATTATGTCGAGCTTTCATATCCATTTAAATTACCTACCAATACTATACGACAACATTTACGTCCATTATATATTACTGCATACTTTGATGGAATCCCACTTAACAGAATTCTGGTGGATAATGGGCCTGTAGTGAACATTTTACCTTTCCAAATCCTAAAAAAGTTAGGAAAAGGAAAAGCAAAATTGATTCTAACCAACGCGTCCATTGCAGGGTTCACTGGGGAGAGTCAGCATGCCAGGAGTATAATCTCCATTAGATTGGTAGTAGGCGGAATAGAAACAGACACTGCTTTCTTTGTGGTGGACACATATGATAAATATAATGCTTTATTAGGAAGAGATTGGATTCATGTTAATGGATGTATTCCTTCTTCCATGCATCAGGAATTAATGATTGTTAAGTATGATAAAGGCAAAGAAGTGGGTGTTGAAGGAGTCAAAGCTGATCCACATCCATTTAGTGCCACAGTAAATTTTGCTGAAGCAGAAATGTACAAGTCAGACATAGTTCCCTTGAGTGAACTACTCCAGGCAGCCACCTACCCAACCAACGAGATGAAATTGGGAGAATTGGCGGAGCTGAAGTCGAAGCTGAAACAAGCTGTTGATTATGAATCAAACACCCCAAAAGATGATGCTGCTTGGATGTAAATCCAAGGGAGAGGTGGAAGAGGAGGCCAACTCATTGGCTTTAGTAAGATATGTTGCTTTGGGGATCGAGCAGAAGATTCAAGAGGACAATATGTGGGAAGACGTTCTGCAGGATAATAAGTCTCATAAGGAGGAAAACTAGCTAACGTCTCAAGAGCAATTCGAAGCCCAAGATTTTTTGGAGGAAGTAAAATTGGGAGATGATGAAGATCCTAATCCAGTGTTTATGAACAAACAGCTTGAATCAGACATGAAGGCTAAGTTAATAGCACTACTGAAAGCAAATAAAGAATGTTTTGCATGGAGTTACAAGGAACTGCCTGGATTGGACAAGAAATTGGTGGAGCATAGGTTACCTATCAAGCCACAATTTAAACCTGTAAAGCAACCAACCAGGAAGATGAGTCTAGAAACTGTTGCTGGTGTCAAGAAAGAGATGCAGAGACTTCTCGATGCGGGTTTCATTAGAACAGCCAGGTACGTCGAATGGCTATCTAATGTAGTTCCAGTCCCTAAAAAGAATGGAAGTATTAGGATTTGTGTTGATTTTTGAAATCTGATTACTGCAACTCCTAAGGATGAGTATCCCATGCCTAATGTGGACATGCGCGTGGACAGTTCGGCTGGACACAAGATGTCATCCATCTTAAACGGGCATTCAGGATATAACCAAATCTGCATAGCAGAAGAGGATGTACATAAGACAACATTTGCTTGCCCTGGCAATATTGGCAGTTTTGAATCGGTCAAGATGCCATTTGGGTTAAAAAATGCTGGTGCAACATACCAAAGAGCTATGAATACCATTTTCCACGATTTGGTGGGTGGCTTTCTAGAATGTTACATAGATGATATCATTGTGAAGTCAGATTCTGATGATGATCATTTGCAACATCTGGAAAAGACATTTCAACAGTTGAAACGCTTCCAATTAAAATTAAATCCAGAAAAATGTGCTTCTGGAGTATCAGTTGGTAAATTTCTGGGTTATTTAGTCCACAAGAAGGGGATACAGGTTGATAAGAACAAAGCAAGGGCTATTATTGAAGCCAAACCACCTTCGAACAAGAAGGAGTTGTAAAGGTTTCTTGGTCAATTAAATTTCATTCGTAGATTTATATCCAATACTGCAGGAAAGACTAAAATTTTCTCTTCTTTATTGAAATTAAAGGAGGGAGAAGAATTCAAGTGGTCTAGAGAGCATGATGATGCCTTCGAAGCCATCAAGAAATACCTAGCTAATCCACCAGTGTCGATGCCGCCTATTGAAGGGAAACCAGTGAAGCTGTACTTGGCAGGGACTCACGACTCGATAGGAGCATTGTTAGCCCAAGACGATGAGCTGGGCAAGGAAAGAGCAATCTATTATCTTAGTAGGTTTTAAAATTCCTGTGAATGTAAATATGCTGCAATAGAAAAATTATGTTTAGCTTTATTTTATGCTTCCAAGAAACTCAGGCATTATATGCTGCCTAGAATGACTTATGTTATTTCTCAAACCGATGTAATTAAGCACATGCTTTCTAAGCCAGTGCTTAGTGGGAAGATAGGGAAATGGATAGTATCTTTGATTGAGTTTTGTCTCGAGTATATACCTTAAAAATCAGTAAAGGGACAGGCATTGGCCAATTTTTTGGCTGATCACCCTAGTGAAATTGAAGTGTCTGAAACTCTAGAAGCCATCATGGCTGATATCAAACCATGGAAGTTATGGTTTGATGGGTCAAAAACTGCTCAAATGGTTGGGGTAGGCATAGTTTTGGAAACTTCTCAAGGTTTGAAAACCAAATATAGGTTTTGACTTAATGAGGGACAGTGTTCGAACAATCAAGCAGAATACGAAGCTTTAATTATAGGATTAGAGATCTTGCTCAGATTAAGAGTTAATGCTGCTGAAATCTTTGGAGATTCTCAGTTGGTAATTAACCAGCTGAATGGGAAATTTCGATGCACCAGTCCAGCTTTAGTAATTTACTGCCAACATGCTAAGAGGTTGATTGAACAATTTTTTATGATTACTGTGACTTACATCCCTAGGTTCTTCAATGAAGAACCTGATGAGATAGCTCAGAAAGCATCAGGTTACAAAGTTTTGCCAGAGAATGAAAAAGAGTTTTGTCAATTAACTCTAAGGAAATCTTTACCTATGTTGAGCATTAGGTTGGCTGATTTCGAAGTGTTGGAAGTGGGTCTGCCTCCTAATCAGAATGAGGATTGGAGGCAAGTATTAATTGATTATCTAACCAAACCAAATGCTACGTCAGACAAAACAACTAGGTTGAAAGCACTAAACTACATTATGTATAATAATGAGTTATTCAAAAGAGGGATGGATGGACTCCTCTTAAAATGTTTGAACAAGGTAAACGCCTTTAAGGTAATGGCTGAGGTTCATGAAGGAATTTGTGGAGCACATCAAGATGGCATAAAAATGAGATGGTTAATAAGGAGATACGGATATTATTGGCCCACTATCCTTATGGACTGTATAGATTATGCCAAGGGATGTCAAGCATGCCAACGAACAGGGCCACTTAAACATTTACCAGTCACAGACTTACAATATGTCATAAAACCATGGCATTTTAGAGGATGGGCTATGCACATGATTGGGATGATTTATCCCCTTTCATCAGAAAAGCACAAGTTCATTTTAGTAGCTACTGACTATTTCACTAAATGGGTGGAGGCTCAACCTTATGAAGAAGTCAATCAAACTCACGTTATTGATTTCATAAAAGGGATTATGTATAGATTTGGAAGCCCTCAAACAATAACAGTGGATAACGGTTCAGTGTTCGAAGGGAAATTGGTCAAGGCTTTTACCAATAACCATGGAATTTCTTTGATATATACTAGCACGTATTATGCCCAATCAAATGGCCAAGCAGAATCAACCAACAAGATTATCAAAAAGGGAATCCAAAGAATGGTGGATAAAAACCCAAAGACTTGGCATCAGTTGTTGTTGGACACATTATGGGCTTATAAGAATACAAAAAGAACTAGCACAGGCACTACTCCATTTGCTTTAACTTATGGGCACGATGCAGTTCTACCCATGGAGATCACTGTGAGATCTCAAAGAGTAGCAGCCCAAAATGACTTAGACACCCAATCATATCATCAAGCCATGCATATGGAACTTGAGGATATTGACGAAGCCAGAGTAAAGACTTTAAATCAAATCATGCTACAAAAAGCAATAGTGGCTAGAAGTTACAATAAAAGGGTAGCCCTTCAAAGTTTGATGAAGATGACCTTGTATGGAAGGTTATTTTACCCATCAGAGATCTAAGGGTCAGAATGGATGGATTAAGAAAATGGGCTCCAACGTGGAGTGGACCTTTTCAAATTCATAGGGTCTTGAAAGGGGGAGCATATCATTTAAGGAATTTAAATGGTTATGTCCATCGAAGGAAAATAAACGGGAGACATTTAAAGTCTTATGTCCCTTCCATATGGGAGTCATTTCATAAAAGACAACTGTCTTCGAAAAGATGAACCTTGCTTGTTTTCAATGTTAGAAACAGTATAATAGAATTATAAAGCAAGCATAAGAGGGAGGTGTTATTCTTTACAAAATTGGTCATAAAGGACCAGGGATAAAGAAAAAGTGATTAAAACCATAACTACTTTACTTCGAACCCCTCTCACAAGTGTCCATGGACGGGCCAGGAGGTAGAAGAGGTAGTCAGGTGTCTAGATTCCCAATAGATTGTTGATCATTCAGCAAACCAAGGGATATGTATTGAGAGTTAGTTACCCTTGTCAATTAGGAGTCTCAAGGGGATAAGTAATGATAAAGTGAAAACTTTTTCCAATTAGGTCAATCGTTGTGCACTCTGAGTGGAATTCAAGTGTTACTGGGAATGTACTCAAAAGACCTGAGCGAAAAGGAAATGATTTGTTTGTTGTTACTCTCTTGGTTTTGAATCATAATTGCGTCAAAATGATCATTGGTATCTAGTCATCACAGTTGGTGATTAAGTCACAAACCCGAGTAACAAAAGTTTTTATTCATATTTGAAAAAGGCACCCGCTACAAAATAAAACCCAAGGGGGTTTTAAAGAAAAAAACAGACCCAAGTGGATCTGAAATAAAAGAAAGCAAAAAGAGATCTGCTACGATCTTTAAAAAGAAAAACGGCCAATCCATGACCCAGAAACCAAAATGAGGGCCTTTTGGTGACCTTCATAGTCCCAAAGGTGAGTCTCTATGAAGACCCACCCTCTGGAGGACTTTTAGCCTCATGAGCTGTGAGGACGCCCGTAAGATCGTCCCAGGTCTTGGCCAAACAAAGACGTGAAGATGTCTCTACATCCACCAACGAGCCCGGAGCTGACAGATCTCGCTTCAAAGGACTCGAAGCTCGGTTTGTTGGTCCTTCTTGAGCTCGTCTATGAGTTTTGCCATTTTTCTGGCAAACTCCTCCAGGAGGTCAACAGGCTGAGGAGCTTGTGGGTTGTCAGCCATGTTGGGTTTAAGAAGCAGTAATAAGGGGAATAAAGAAAGGAGATGGGATGAATATTGACAGTTTTGGTTGCGTATTTATAATCTCAGAAGCATCGGGAGATTTCCCTATAATTATTATGGGTATTTAATAGAGGGCAGGCGTAAAGCTCTCGAAGACAAAACGACTAAGAGAGATAGCCGCCATCGGTCATAGTAATAAGTGATACAATTAACAAGGAGACTGTTGGGAATCCTCTGAAAATGAGCTGCACCTAAAATCCAAAGTTATCGTATCTCGAAGCGTTTGTTTGGGTTTTTTAGGACTACTCACTAAACATATTTTCTATATTGAAAGGGGTTTTCCTTTTCAAGGTGATGAGTCTGTGATAAAGGGATGCCAACAGGTGCAACAGAATGAAAATAACAGCGGGAAGAATACTTTTTAGGAAGATTTTCGTTTGTTACAACTAATCACAAACTCATTTGATGTTAATTGGTTTCAGAACATACGATCTTCAAAACCAACAATAAATCCATATTTGACCTGGTGGTCATGTTATGAGGCTAGATGGGGTTACAGCAATAAGAATTCTTCTCTGTTCATTACATTCATAAGAAAAGTTACATTCAACATACCCATCTAGAGGAAAAAAGAAAACTTAATTAAGCATAGAAGTATCCCAATTGTGGGCCTTTTGGGATCCAGCAACTGAGATACAAAAACTTAATCTAAGCTCCATTGGTAGGTAGACGTACTCCGAGACCATCTCGTTAGATTCTTTGGTCTTCGAAGTCACAGCTTGACGTGAATACGTCATGAGGACTGATGTGTCTATACCTAGGAGCCATAGCCCAAGAAGGAGGCATCATGAGAGCTGATGTGGCTATATTTCGAAGCCGTGCTTCATAAACTCTGGAGGGTGTATCATGGCATTCACTTTTTATGCGGAGGTTCGGAATCTCAAACAAATTGTTTGAACTCTGGAAGATGCCAAAGATCAAAAAGAGTGGTGAGTTTCTCATCTTAAAGCCCCTATTTATATTGATAAAGGGGGAAGGTGGTCATTTAATGTCTTCAGGGGAAGTAGATGAGGGGTCTTATTGAGTTTTCCCGAATTAATGCATTGATACCTATCCAGTAAGGCATTAGTACTTATCTCGTAATTGGATCGAATTGTTGCTTGTACAAGTATTAAGCAAATAAAAAAAAACATATTACAAGTACGGAGTAATTACATGACCAATATTGGACATCATTTCTTGAAGGGAACGAATATTAGCATCTAATAGTGAAGCCTAGACAGCTTTTTTCTTATGCACAGCTCGAAGTGAAGGAATAAGTTGTGGCAGTGTCAATTCACCCTTCGAAGCTTCATCTTCAAGTAATTGGGATTCAGCGGCAACTTTGCAAATCTCATCCTTGACCCTGTGCATTTCTTCTTCTAGCCATGTCAGTCTCCTGTTGAGTTCTGCAAGCTTATCCTTTCTAGTCTGATGCAGTGAAAGTTAAGAGGCAATTTTAGAGGCTCGAGCTTCCAATTTTTCCATTTTTTGAGTGGTCTCCCCAAAGCTTTCGAATAAGACTTGGTTGTGAGCAAGCAATTCAACGAATTGATTAAGAGTTTCTTGGAGAGTGGAGCTGTGGATAAAGGAAGCTCTTTCGAGAAAAGCAAAGCTTGATAACACACTTCGAAATGATAAATTAAACCATGTTCGAGGAGAGTAGGAAGCCCTAGGCAATGTAAAGCTTTTAGGTGATGTTTTAGCATCAGAATCTCATCTCCTGTGGGAACATGTTTAATTTTGAAAGAGAGAGAACTGGGAAGTGTGGATGAATTCAGGAGTTGCTTGAGACTTTCCAACGGGTCAGAAGAAATAGGGGAAATAGGATCAACAATTCGGTCACAGAACAACCCCAATTGGTATCTATAAAATGATACATCGAAGGCCACTAGGGGTAAATCAGTCGAAGGGGTAGAAGGTTCATCAGGAGACATTAATGAATCAAGCCCCAGAGATAAAACTACTCCCATGTCAATGGCAGTGTTATCCACCTGAAACACAGTGGAAGTAGGGATAAATAAAATAAGCAGTAGAGACACTTAAGAGATTGTTTTGACTTTAAAACTACCTGATCCTTTGAAGATGAAAGAGTATCAGAGTCTTGTTTTTCGAAGCTCTTCATGGGGGAGTCTGACAAAGCAGGAGTGGACGAACATGGAGAAGAGCCCTATTCTGAAACTTGTAAGGGATATGGAAAGGGACCTCTCCTTCGAACTCCCAATGGCACAGCAGCCTTCAACTGGTTGGCCATAATGCTGCTAAATGCAGGCAGTTCAACAGAAATTGGGAATTTCTGCAAGAATCCAATGCGAGTGTTAAGCTTAATACAGTAATTAATGTATGGTATCACTGAGAAATCCATTTTACCTGGAAAGGAATGGGTGGAATGGATTCGATGAGAGATGACAGCAGGGTTGTTATATCAAGACTCACTTTGGCAGAGTTTTGATGAGTATAGGTCTCTCGAGCAGGCATGGGCTCTGGGACCTTTTGGCGAGCAATGATAGGTAAATCGGGTAACAGCCCTTGGAGATATAGATAGTGTTAGCAGTTAAAAAGGCATACCTGTGTAAAATTGAGATATGCAAGAAACACATGCAGTATACCTGATCAGGAAAAGAAAGTTCGTCCAGTGTCTTGTGCTTCCTAACAGCCTTTTCCGTTCCTTCATAAAAAAGGGCCTTCGATGTTTCTCTTTCTCGGCCTGGAAGAATGACATGTTAGGTCAGTAAAAGCCTTCTTGAGGGTTTTATTGAAGGAGGGGAATTTACCTCTGGAAACCAAAACCTCTGTATCAGTCTCTGTTTCCTCATCACTGGAGGAAAGCGTGAGTTTGAGCTGTCTAGCGGCTCTAGCTCTTTTTGGGGCTGCGAAACAAGAATGATACAATGCATGGTTTCTGTGAAACAAGAAGATATGAAAATGAAAAGCAGTTGTTTAAGAGAAACAGACCTGGTGGTTGGCTCGAAGACTCAAGGTAATGCTTAGTGGGGATGATTTTCTTGGGCTGAGAGATCGTCTTACTCCTCTTCGAAGTCGTTGGAGGGGGGGAAGCAGTACCTTCAGATGTGGTTATTTACCATTAGAAGTGTTTCTTGAAGACAAAAATAAAGACAGTTGAAAGAGATACCCCTTTTTTGGGATACCCTTGAAGACTGTCTCTTTGGAGGAAGAGAAGGGATAATCATTGCTATAGGAGAAGCTTCGATGGGGACTGCCTTTTGGTCAACTTCACCTTCAGGAACGTCCTCAATACCTCCAGCCACTCCAAATCCACCATCCGAGGAGAAGAAAGACAAGTCATCATGATTTTTGTGCCCAAACTCAGACTTCTCAAACTCAATGTGTTCAAGAAATTTCTTGAAGGGAGGGCATCCCAAAAGAAAGGAGCAATTGGTGTGCCATCAATAGTCGAATTCAAGAGTGGTAGGCACCTCCGGTTCTTGAAAATCCTGAACAGTGGCTCGTCTTAACAAGTGCCTGGACTGGTCGAACCATGATCTAAAATGCTCGATGGAAATGCATGAGCGTTCAGACATCGAGATATTGGCAGAACCACAGTAGGGGATGGGTATGCCTTGAACCAAATTAAGTTGCCTAGCAAATTGAGTAAGACAGTATACCTCTGCATGCGCCACGGACTTAGAGGGGTTCAATGAGGAGATAAAGATCTCTCTACCTGTAAGGATGTTGCTCCATGCTTGAAGGGCTCGGGAGGATTTGCCTTGCTTGTCTGTCAAAATGTCAAAGAACCATGATGGTCCAATTGGAGCTAGAAAAGGACTGGGCAATTCTCTGTCCGAAGCAAGTCCAGAAAAGAAACAGAGGTAGTACACCAAGGTGCGAGTTTCACTAGCCACTGGTTGGATGTAGTTGTCACCACGAACATTAGGTACTTCAGGGGTACCAGCATGTGACACAGGTGTCTTGAAAGGGCCTAGCTCAGGGAAGTAGGCATGAATCCATAGTTGTGCAAACCATTGAGGGCCCCCTTGGGAGTAATTTAGACCTTTTTGGTAGAAATCAAAGCCAACTTTGTATACATGGCCCAGAAAGTAAGAAGCAAAATCAAATTCTTCACCCCTAGACAGTGCTAGGGCCAGCGGTATGAATTCACTCATGACTTGTTTCCCAGAGTGGCAAAGAATGTATTTACAGAGAGTGTAGAGTATATACGCAAAAAACTCCGTCTCAAATACCTCTCCAGTCAATTTCTTTTTCCTGGAGTAGAAGTGGGAAATGCCCCATTTGTAGCAGTCAAACGGGTGAACCCCTCGGGAGAAGTGTATTCTTTGGTGGGGTTGAATTGGGAACCATAAGGTATAAGTCCCAGCATCTGGGTAACATCCAAGACAGTGGGCGCCATCATACCACAGTTGAATCTAAAAAAGTTAAAGGAAGGGTCCCAAAAGGCTAGGGCAGCCTGGATTAGGGGTGGATTTTAAGGAATTCCCGTTCGAAGAAAGGTAATGATGTTCTTTAAACCCACATTTTCGAGATCGTCTGACTTTTCGGCCAGTATTCGAGTAGTCCAAATTTTCCAGTCTTTATCCAAGGTCGGCCAACAGGGAAAGGATTTCTTTGGGAAATTTTGCTAGTTTGTAGCCGAACAGGCTCGAATGTCAGCATCCCCTAATCGAGAGTAATAAAGAGAGAGGGAAGCAGGAATTTCCCCTACTAATTGAGGACCCAAAATAAAAGTACCTTTTTCCTTAGGGTTTGGAATAAGAACTCGATCGTCAAGATAGGAATCTTCAGACGATCCCTGAGCTTTCTTTGTGATGAATCGCCTTAGAGCAAGTGAAGGAGTTGGGTGTTCCCTGATTGGTTGGCTAGACGAGGCCATTGATTTAGTTTGGTTCGACGGTTTCACAGAGAAGGGAGAGAAGGTCCAGTTCTTGAGAAATTCGAATGTGCTGAGTGTAAGGGGTAATTTTGAATCATTTTTGCTTTTATACCCCCATAGTTGGGCCAGGCCTTTAGTAAGCCCAAGTCATGGGATGGCTTGTTTTGGGTTTATTATTATTATGACCCATAATTAGAAATAACCAAGAGCCAAGTGCACATTGTTATGAAAGGGAATTTCATTGAAGCTGCCAGGAATACAGAAATGAAATTTGCATATTTACAAAAAGAAAAACAAAAGGAAAATGCTAGTTCCTACTGGCAGTAAGTTACAAGAGCAAATTAGGCCTTCGAAGGGCCTGGGTGCTGAGCAGCAGCTTTCTTGTTCTCAAAGTAGTGGAGGAAGGACCAAGTAACAAGGCTGTGGAACTTGTTCGAAGCAAATTGGAGGAATTTCAGCTCCATTTTCCTCATGTCTTCCTTGGCATCTGACTCCAGTTTTTTCTTTAAGAGAGGTCTGAAGCTGAGCACCAAAGCCTTGGCTTTCCTTTGGAGTCGAGCTTTCTTTGTAGGGCGCTTCATCTATTTCCTCTTGAAGCACCTTCGAAGTTTCTTGTCAGCATGGTGTTCGGCTTAGATTTGGCTCAAGGACTGAGCGGGCGTGCCAGGACTTGTCGCGTACCAACGTAAAGGATTGGGCGTCCCTTTTCTGACTTCTAGATCTGTGCGGGCGATAGTGCTGCAAACCTAAGGGCTAGATTGCAGTTTGGTTCGTGGTTTGCCACAACGAAGTGGACTTAATAATTTCCTAACCGTGTAGGAAAAGAAGTAGCAACGTAGAATTACTTTACTATGTCGGGATAATAAAGTAGGAGGTGAGAGAGAGATATGAATAACTTTATTATATTTCGTAATAATAAAGTTGGGATACAAGAGAGATAGAAGCTCGAGTTATTTTGTGAAATAATCGAGTGTAGGTGAGGGAGTAGAGATAATTTGCTTCGCAGGGAAGGCTTTTGATTGTAAGCGTTGAGCTTGATTGGTGTGGGAACCCCTTTTTTGTCTTGCAAACTAGTATTTATAGGCCAACTCTGCATCGGTCCAGATCTGAGCTCAGTTTCCCGCCTCAACCACGGGCTGCCATGTGTCCCGAGTGGCCTTCAGATGCTGCCACGTGTTCAACATAACTACCCACTAAAAATGTTTAGTGGGATCATGGGAAGTTAATTGGGGGTTTAAGCCAATTACCCATGTGTTTTTCCTTCAACGTGGGAAGTTACTGGGAGTGGAAAACATTTACCCACAATTTACTCTTGGTCATGGGCAGTTGGGCAAGATAATGGTCCACCTCATCCCCTCTTTTCGTGGGTTACTAGCAACTGCCAACCATTTGACTCGGTCAACATGGCTTCTTGCCAGACAACAAATATTTCTCTTCCTCCCACTTTCATGGGCCACTTGGGTAATGGGCCATTTAATTAAATTAAATGGCATGCTAACATTTCAGCCCATATTAGCACTCAACAGGCCTAAATAAATCATGGGCCAACCGAATTCCATATGCCCAAAGTTCCGAAACTCGAACTCAAATAAATTGGGCCCAAGTAACGTGGGTTTGGCCCAATCATTTTAGTCCAATAGATCTTCAATTCGTGGCCCAATCCAATCAAATTTCAATTAATTGGCCGCCCAACACTTGCCCAGGACTGGGTGCCAAAAATGGGTGTAAACACATGGGCAGGCACCACTTCGAACGACTCAAATTGGAAGCTTTGAATCTGTTTGTTTAGCTTCTCAATCCTATCTTTGACTAGAGCAGTCTTGGAGATTTTGATCGAAGCAGTAGGCTGCAACATTAGCTTCGAGCCATGTCTTGATCACTGGCAGGAAATCCAGGAAGCAATGGATTTGATAGGAGACCGTGGAGGGGATGGTGCATAGAACAAGCGTTTCACAAGCCCATTTAAAGTTGGTTAATGGGACTTGTTCTTCCAGGATGGAGACATCCAAAAAGGAGAAAGTAGCAAGAAGTTGTAAGGCTTTGCTCTTATCAGAAGGGAAGATGGAATAGCCATAATGCCACTAGAAATGGGGAGGGTTGACAGCAAGATTGGTCACCTCACTAAACCAATCAGGTTCCTTTGGGAGAGGAGTCAGCTTGTTTGACTCTTCGAAGTCAACAGGGTAATGTGGGGTTTTCACCTCAGCAAGCCAGAGGGCTCTCTGAGATTGGGCCATGCGTTTAAAGTCACAGTAGGGGGCTGGCCCAAGGTAGTTCTCCTCTTGTTTCAGATAAGGAGCGAACTTGAGGGAAGAGTAGATTGACTCTAGCATTCCCATGTGAATAGTGTCACTGCCAGTCAGAGGCAGATATTGACTTGCGAACAGGGTTCGAAAGTGATGGAATTTGTTGGGAGTAGGGTCGGGCTGATCGAACTTGACCAGAATGGTGTCCTTACTGGTATGGGCATGTTTTTCCTCCCATGCACCCCAGTCGGAGCCGTTGATCGAATTCGAACGGGTCGGAGAAGATTCCCAACCCGTGGGCGAAGGGTTAGGTGTATAGAAGGTTCGGTCAGAAAGGATTCTTCCTGCCAACAATCGAGGAGAGTTTGGAGGAGATGTTTAAGATGAATGAGATTGGTGATCGAGGTTATCTAGAACAAGATTGATTTCTGGAAGAGAGTCCATAACTGAAAGGTTTCTTAGCAAAAGGGGATTCTACTTCGAAGAGGTTTAGGAAAGCAGTGTGGTTCGTTAAACCCTATCATTAATCACCATTTATAAAAGAATTAATACAGCTTTCTTTGAGAAGCTCAAAAGACGTGCATGGAAACAGATTCCTCCCACGACCCATTCATCCGTGTTCTTAGGGGACGTGGGCAGGTTACGTGAGCCATTAACACTTATTTGATTACCTTAAATAAGATGTTAATGCGGGGGGTGTGTTTACATCCTAAAATACGCCACCCAATAAGAAAATTATACGTGGCATCAAACAGTGCTCTGGCCTATCAGAACATATCCCATTTAAACCGAGATACAGAGGATCATGGGGTTAATAGCGATATTATTTTAGTACTAAACGGTATCGTTTTGATGGAAAACGGTAGCATTTGAGCATCGAGTGAGGATAATTAAGACGGTAATTAGGTTTAGCCGTTGATTACCCATTAAAACCATTAGACGGTGTTTAAACTCCTCGTCTTTGGAGAGAATTAAGCATGGTAACAAGGAATCATTTGAAAGAGCCAGTCGTGTTACACTAACCCATGTTGCGTAAAAACAGAAACTCCACGATCCAAAAACAACCATCAGCAAACATGGAGAGAGAAGAATTCTGAAGAGATCAATTCAAGTAACCGTTCGAAGGCCCCTTGTAGCCGTTTTTTAAGGAATCAGAGGCAGTTCGAACTAAGACGTGGGCATGACCCGGAAACGTGGAGATCGAAGGCAGGCTCGGCGTCTATAAATAGAAGAAGAAGTTGAAGAAAAGGCCCCCGACAAAAATCTTATCATCTGACAACTCATACTCAATATGATTGCTCAGAGATCTATCGTAGTTTAGGACTTAGTTTAGTTTAATTTGTAAGTTGAAGGCTAGTTTGCATGTAAGACTACTTTTGATTAAATTCAAGTTTCTTATTTCTTTCAGTTTTTTTCTTACCAAAGAATAGTCGTTTATAAACCCTCTTTCGATTAAATTCGGTGTGTTTATATTCTGCATTATTCTTGATAGAGTCTCAAGAGTGTTTGTATACAAACTTACCTTCGATTAAATTCAGATTCGTTTGTGTTCAATCATCTTTTCTGACTCGGAAGGGTCAATTCTTTGTTTGGTTGACACTTTAAGAAAAAATCCTCTTAGTTGAGGTAATCGAACGGATAACACAGTTGCCTGATTTAAATTAGTTGTTTCAAATCAAGTTGAAAGGAATAATTTCTTTTCTGAAGTTAATTCTTTTTTGGCACGCCTGCACATAATTATTTGCCATTTGATTGAGCTAATTCAGCTCAAATATGCGTGTGCCCCAGCCTCTAGTTATATAATAAACAGGAAGCTATTGTAAAGTATGACTTGTGCACTCATAATATTTATCCGGCCTCTGGTTAAGACTAAAACCTTAAGTACAATTACCAAATTTTCTTTAATTTGTCATATATTGAGGGCGCGTGTTTTTTTTTTTTTTTTTTTGGTTACAGTATTGGAATTCTAAAACTGCACCTGGGGTTTTTGAAATTTTTTTTGGATCTTTGTCCAAAGGTTTTTGGAAGGAAAAAGTGGGAAAAGAAAAAGTGTGGAGGGCAAAAGTAGTAAACAAAGCCACAAAGGATAATTTATAGTAGATGAAATGTACCTTCTGAGTTTTCTGTTGGATTAGTCGTCACAAATTTTGTTCAAATCCGACTTGCATACGCATCGTGTGTACTCCAACCTCTAGTCACACTTAAAAAAGCAAGAACAAAGAAATTAGACATCTTACTTTTTTTTTCAAGAAAATAAACACGTAATAGCAGAATAAAAAAAAATCGAGACAAAGAAAATCCAACAAACACTGCCCACAAATTAGACAGCCTTGATGGCAGTTTTTGTTTTTTAACTTTGTTTTTTTTTTTTAAATTTTTTTTATGACTTAATACTTAGTGGGCAACCAAGCTAAAGGTTGGGCTGGTCATCAACTCTTGCTTTGCACTTTTTTTTTTTTTGGTTAAACACTCGCTTTGCACATTACCTGATATTTATACACATTTCTTGGATAAGTTAAAGTACGATGATTTAATTCAACATTTTGCTTCAAAAAATGCAAGAAGAACTTTGAACGGATTGTGTTAATCATCAAACACTATAAATCGAAGTTGCATTTTGATGTAATTCAAGCTAAAAGTACAAATGTAACCTTATTTTTGTTTTTTTACTTTGTTTTTTTTTAAATTTTTTTTATGACTTAATACTTAGTGGGCAACCAAGCTAAAAGGTTGGGCTTGGGCAACTCAAATATCGGGGCTGGTACTTGTTGCTACTAATGTCATTGCTTTGGTCTAGAACGTCATCATGTGCATCAGGCCACCAGCCAGGTTTGTTTGCTTATAAAAGCAATTTTGTTCTCAATTTAGTATTGGTTCTTTAGAGACATTTGGAGAGAACTAAGGAACCGATTCTTGCATCTAATTGTTGGCATTCTAAGCATACCAAGTTTTTCGCTAGCATAAGACATTAACTTTGTTTTGCATGCTAATACCTAGATGTTTTCTTTGGCTTTGACTTTGTTCATTAAATTTTTTTGTTTATGAATCTTGGCCAGGTTATAGCAAACCAGTGACTTGATTCTCTCGTGCCGTGCATACAAAATATGGCTCTTTGGACGATGTACGTAGAGTTTGGGAGCGGCACAACTGACACACAATAACAATTGAGCAAATTCAGTTCCCTCCATTGTTGGAATTTGTTGAAGGAAGTTCCAGCGAAACAAAAAAATAAAGTTGGATGTGGACTGTCTATATGTCAAATTATTGTTATGGCTTTTTTCCTTGGTCTTGTATTTGATGTCGCGATCCTGTTTTTTGGAATATTAATGTATGGCTTAGAGACAATACTCAACTTTGTACTCTCTTTTTAAATGACAATTGGGATGAGAACGCCCGGCGTGGGCTCATGGATGAATTTTGGATGACAATTGGGATTTGAATTTTGGATTGTTGATATAAGTAGGATGATAAAAGGCCTGACATGGATTTATTTTTGAGTTTCAATTGTGAATGGGTAATTTAGGATGAAAAACGTCTGGCGTGTGCGTATTTTATGTGAATTTGTAGGCAGGCAATCCTTCCTGAACACTTCAAAATGGATTGAGGAGGTCCGGGCAGAGCGGGGCAGTGACGTCATAATTGTCGTTGTCGGGAACAAGACTGACCTTGTGGATAAGAGGTAATTTGTAAGAGTCTGTGTATTAGTTTGTCCTGTGCTTAGTCGATTATCTCCTTTTCTAGTGAATTCCCTAGTTAAGCGTCCTGTTTTCATGACGTTTTGTACATTCTTTGATCATCATCCTGAGTTCATTCGATTATCCCTGGGTTCTCAGTGCCCAATCATGTAGGTTTGGTGATGAGTTCCTCTCTATCTTTGCAGGGAATTAAAGACCTAGTATAAAGTGCTCTTCTGTTCTTGTTACTTCCCTTATTGTACATATATATTTAGCACTTCTAGTGATGAGCTTGACTGAGTTGCTTGCCTTCAATCCAATTTCAACTATAAATGGAGAAGAATTGGAATGTTTTGGTACCAGATCTACCATTGTAAATTCTATTCTATTCTATTCTATTCTTGGAGGGGAAGATTTTACAAAAGAAAAGTTATCCATGATGGATAACTAGTCCAAAATTTTGGAAGGGAATGCCGAGTTTTTTTTTTTTTTTTTTACCGCTTCAAGTATCCAAGGATCGATACTCGTGTCAATGATAATTATCTCTTACTCAAACGTTGGCTTCATGTTGGACCAATCGTATTTTCTTTTCTTCTAAGCATCACATTGTGTGTTTATCATGTTATTTTGTTTTCAACAACTGCACTGCTTCTCCCTTGTGGTGCCTTCAGGAGAATTATACAAGGCTTTTGTAACTTTGGGAGGCAGTTTAGTACAACTCGTATCATTGGGACATGCTTTTTTTTTATATCGAGAAATTCTAAAATATAAATTTATCGCATCCAGTGCGCGCACAAGCTACGTACTTTGCAAAAGCCTTTAGGTGAAACGTCACACGCCACTTCTCTGCAAAGAGGTTGGTTTCTGTTGCAAAACAGTAAATGAAAACCAAAATAAACGGGTTTCGAATGGTAGAATTAGTTAACAGTACCTTGTCGCATTGTTGAACAGATTACTGATCATCCAAGATTAAATGTTCAATTTACAGAAAGTGTGAGCTAAACTGTAAGAAATTACAGGAGGCTAGGGGCCTACTGGCCTCGGAACTGCAGCAATTCCGTGCTTATCTTTATGCTTTATAAGTTTAGGAATTCCAAGTTAATCATATTTCTTTGCCTAGCTTGCACAACTAGTTTTTCAACAAAAAAAAAAAAAAAAACCATGCAAATGTCATACAGTAATTCTTTTATTTTTTCGATTCCTCTCTTCGAGACAAACCAATAATACATAAAAATTTGGTGCAAAATTAACAAACACGAATTTTTTTTTGAATAAAAGCAAAACAAAAAAGTCGTAGTCCATAACTTTTTAATTTAGTTGAAACAACCCCTAAGATATATTGTGTTATTGATAGTATCTTCGTTTTGAACTTGTTATTGATTGTACATGGTGGATGTTATCAATACTGCTTCCCGCCCTAGATTTATCCCAGGAAACTACCACAGCAGTAAAAAACGTAAATCACGAACGAAAATGTATTAATTATGTAGCATGGAAGTGTATCTTGGTTGAGTTCATTATATTCTCTAGTCCGAAATAAAATATCGGTCAAATAGTGTATTAACTAAAGGTAATGTAAATCGCGGTTGCGATCGATTTCGACTGGTTAGGATTGGAGTCGCAATTCGACGGTTTCTTTGCTTACCCCTACAAAATCTTAACCGTAATGTTAGAATTTAACAATATAATCTTGCACTAATAAGGTACCCACTATGCTTCGAATGAAATCTTGACCCACACCTTAATCAAACCAAATGTTTTACATTCTCTCTCAACCCCCTCCCATGCATAGTCTCTCTTTTGTTGCTTAGCCAAGTGTAACTTTTTCCTCTTAGGAACCTCGTGCAATCTTTTTCTTCCAACATGTATATTAAAGTGATATCGTAAGCCACAACAAACTAAAAGCGAGGTAGGATTCTCTTAATTACAGCCAGTTCAGCTTTGTATGCAACTTATTTGACAGATTCGATAATCCACCACACATTTGTCCGTGATCGAAGTGACAAAAGTATTCGATACGAAAGAAATAAAGTCTAGTAGAGACACTCAACGGCACCCATTTTATTGAGTAATTTGTTTTTTTTTAAACAAGCTAGCTGAGCATTTTTTAAATTGTATTTGTTGTACTTATTGAAGAAAAACCATGATTAGTTAACTGAGTTGTCGATGTCCGATTGACTTGATTTTTTGCATGGTTTATTGTGCTCGTCAAGCTCTACAAAATGAACAGTTTGGATCAAAAGCACATGATATGACCCGGGAAAAAAAAAAAAAAAAAAGCACAACAACTGTAGGGCACAGTGGGGGGCCTGAGTCCCAATTTATATGAGTAGTGATATAGACAGCATAAAGAGCGAGAAAGTTGAAAGCTGTTGCCAACCATTCCAAAAATAATTATAGTAGTAGTATGAGAGATACGCAACACCTCACCTATGGGTAGTTGGTTACTTAGGAAGGAAATTAAGTTAGTTAGTGGACTGGTTGTTGTACAAAGGGGGGAGTAATAAGTTGAGTAAATAATTGGGACGACAACGACAACGACAACGAGAGATCCCCCCCCAAGAACAGTAACTTTCGATACTAAGAATTCATTCATTTCTTCTCTATTTTCCCCTTTCAATTCCATTTACATTGCCCTACTGATCATACTTACATCATAGTTTAGTAACTTTCGATGCAATGCCTTCACGGCTCTACGACTTGTCATAAATTTCAAGAGGTTCCTTTCTCGGGCAAGGTTTTTCACAAGGAAATTTACTTCTACACTCCCTTTTTTGACATCTACACTCTTTTTTTTGTTTTCTAGCAAAAAAATTACACACACTTTCAACACTAAAATTCAAAAAAAGGAATGTAGGTGTCAAAAAAGGAAGTGTAGAAGTAAATTTCCTTTTCACAAGTTCCAATCTTTTGACTTTTGAAGGAGACAAATTGTACTTTGTCGCTCTGATTCCACCTTCTGATGATCGCCACTCTCTGTTTTTTATCACAACATGCCAGGTCTGTCTGTCTCTCTCTCTCTCTCTCTCTCTCTCTCTCTCTCTCTCAGTTATTGATGGGTTTTCTTTTTGTCAATCAATTTGGTCAAATAATTGGTATCTGGATTGTACGCAGATTACAACAAGAAGACATTTAAATCTCGGTTTAACGCCCTTTCATCAATAGAAAGACATTACTGTCTTTCTTTGCTTAATTTGTGAAGGAGAGTGATTTTGCCACTTTCCAAATTGTTAACGGGGAGTGCCATGTCAATATGAGTTGATTTTGTCACTCCCCAAATTGTTAACTTCTGAGTAGTGTCAAAATCAATATGAGTTGATTTTGGCACTTCCCATGGGAGTGTCGTTAACAATTTGAGGAGTGGCAAAATCACTCCCATTTGAAAAATATAAATACTACTATTGACAATGGAAGGATAGGAGTCATAGGACTATTGACGATTCTTTGACTAGAAACTTGATGGTTAAGACATTGGTTTTTGGGGACATAGAACTGCTGCTTTTAGTAGGGGAAATTGTGGGCTTATAATCCGACTCAGGGGAAATTGATGTTTCATTTTTAGTTTCTTAGCCATACGGTGGGAGAGGAAGTTAATGTTTCAATTTCGTTTTTTCTTTTTCGTACGAGTTACAAAATTATATAGTTCAGATGTTCTTGGCAGTGAAACTTCTAGTGCTCACACCTAGGACCCTCGAACCAAACACTCACACGAATGTGAATTGCCACACCATTACAGGAGAATCAAATGTGTACAAGGCACACACACCCAAACCAAAGAACTCCCCTTTAATGAATTTGATTCTCTCTTCTGATCCCAGTCGCCGCCACGGCAACTTCCAGAAGACAAGGCCTTAGTTTGTGAGCCAATTATCCTTCACAGAACTAAAGTTGGAATCATGCATTTATTGTGCTTCCAAAATCACCCATATTTGTTTCAGTGTAGGCATGTTCTTTATGAAGATTTTGCACCGTGTGACCTTAATTTCCACCTCACTGCGCCCTCATGGAGATAAAACAGGGCAGGCTCCTTGTGTAAGGATCTGCGCCAGTTAACTCTTAGCCCAACTACATGGCTTGAAAGGTTAATCTCAGGTTATACATTAGCTCGACGTGTGCCCTTATATTTTACATATAATTTCCTGAACCCACCGATGTGGGACTTTGAGGCTTCACACCTTGAGAATTGCTGATTTGATTTCCATTTCAATATGGTGCCTATGCTGACTAGTTGAGAAGGGATCAACGTAGTACTTACGGTCTTCCTAATTTGGCAATGCTTGCTGCCTCAAACAGTTTTTTTTTTTTTAAGGGCAAAGTACGGATTACCTCCCTGAGGTTTGTCCGTTTGGCAGATGACCTTCCTGAGATTTGCTAATGACCACATTGCCTCCCTGGGGTTTTGGAGTAAAGTGCAACTACAGACTCCGTTAACGGTAAAAGTTAAAAGACCACGCTACCCTTTCTTAAATAAAAGGCCTTTACTCTCCCCAACACGTTGACATAGAGAGAGGGAGAAAGAGAGAGATGGATATGGAGATTTACACTCCACCGCTGCCGAACACCTCCTAGACTGAGCCCAGATCGAAGAGTACAAAACAAAACAGAGCATGCCATATTCTTCTCATCTTTCTTTACCTGAGATTTCGAGGTGAAACAAGATGCTGCCTTTTCCATCCAATTACCTTCACAGTCAAAATGGGAGAAAACCCAGAAATTAGAGACGGTTAAAAAGAACCCAAAACACCAAAGATTCCAAATTGCTATCTCCAGAAGGGATTTTTGGGGGTTTTGATGCTATTTAGCAACAAACCAAACCTAGATGGCCGGTCCAAAACAACTAAAAAATTCTAAAATTTAGTTACGCGGTAGGACCTTGAACAAAGAATCTGGTACCAAATCAAGTTTATGTGAGGTCCATGAAACCTTAATTCACTAGGAATTAGAGATGATAGAAACAAAGGATCAACAAGGAGAGAGATGATTCATGGAAACTAAGAAACAAGAATCTCAAGTAAAGAAAGATGAGAAGAATATGGGATTTTGATCTTTAAACAACAGTTGTGTCAAAACAATCTCTCTGACTGATCGACGCCGTTGCCAGCATCACCGGCGTCGGATACGACTGTCGTCAGACCTTTGCCGTCATAGGGTCTTCGTCTTCCCTGTCGGTTTTGGAGATGAGATCTCTGGGAGGGTTGCGAGAGAGAGAGGAGGGGGGTGGGGGATGGGGCCGCTGGATATTGGGAAAAGGAAATGAGGGGTATCGAAAAAAGAAAATGCACCTGACCCATCATTAAATGCCAGAAAAACGAGAAAACATGGCTGGTGCGTGGTGGTGACCTTGTTTCTGGTTCTCGGGGGCGGTTGGTTGCATCTCCGATGGTCGGTAATTGGTGGGTGTTGTTGCGTGGTGACTAGGGATTTGGGGGTTTTGGGGAGAAGATGAACAATGAGGGCATTGTTGTCTTTTACCATGCAAATTTTGAAGAAAAGGTGGGCATAGACGAGGTACAAGCGCGTGCAACACAAAATTGTGAATTTGGACGGAAAAGTAACAGAAGCACTTTAGTCCCAAACCATGAGGAGGCGATGTGGTCATTAGCAAATCTCAGGGAGGTAATCCGTACTTTGCCCTTTTTTTAATAACTCATCAAACCAAACCAAATCGAGCCTTAAGCCCCAATCAATCGGTGACAATTGCATGACTTCGTTGTCTTCTGTCGAGTGATATCCAAGATGACGTAGGTATTTTGGAACTAGAGCCTCTAGAGTCAATTTTAATCGACCCCTCCACTTGGTGTTATCCTCTATTATAACCATACGGACCTCTCATAACCAACGTATCAACCGATTTACGATAAACATACTCAAACCACCTTAATCTATTATCTCTTATGACTCCTAAGACAATATTAAAGACTACAATTTGCAACCATTTTCTGTTACATTTAACTAGCATGTTCTATGGTTTCTTTAATTTCACTCGCATTCTTAATTTCTTACAGCAGGAAATGGTAATCTTTCAAAACCCATCTTGTTCAAGAGATACTTACGTTATTATTTCCTCTTATACAGATAATAACCAAGAACCTTTATTGATCAAAGATGGAGCTTCAACTGATCATGAATCACATTTCCTCAGGCCTATGGGTAGGCAATGGTTGGTATTAGAATCTCTCAACATACTTTTTATTCTTTCTGGCCAAACCGCTGGTGTGATTCTAGGTAGATATTATTATGATGAGGGTGGAAGTAGTACATGGATGGCTACCCTGATCCAAACAGCCGCCTTCCCGATTCTCCTCATCCCATACTTTATCATTCTCCCTTCCTCTCAAAATCCTTCTACTACTTCCACCCCTCCTTCGATCGCTATTATTTCCTTTGTCTACTTTGCTCTCGGCATACTGTTCGCAGGCGATAATATGCTTTACTCTATTGGACTGCTATACCTTTCTGCTTCAACTTTTTCCCTCATTTGTGCAACCCAGTTGGTGTTTAACGCCATTTTCGCTTTCTTCATCAATTCACAAAAGTTCACTGTACTAATTATGAACTCTGTCGTCGTTCTTACACTATCTGCTTCACTCGTTGGGTTGAACAATGATTCTGATGCACCATCTGGAGTCTCGAAATGGAATTATTTCCTTGGATTCGCAAGCACGATTAGAGCTTCTGCCCTTTACTCTCTATTACTTTCGCTCACACAGCTTTGGTTCCAGAAGGTTCTGAAGAAGGAAACATTTTCCGTGGTCTTGGAAATACAAATCTTCGCATCACTCGTGGCGACTTGCGTTTCGGTTGTGGGACTCTTTGCCAGTGGGGAGTGGAAGACTTTAGAGGGAGAAATGGACGGATTTGGTAAGGGGAGAGTTGCTTATGTGATGACTTTGGTTGGTGCTGCCATTGCTTGGCAAGTTTGCTCTGTTGGTGTGGTGGGATTGATTTTCGTGGTGTCCTCTCTCTTCTCGAACGTTATTGGTACTCTTTCGTTGGCTCTTACTCCTATTGCTGCCGTGATAGTCTTCCATGACGCGATGAACGGCATAAAGGTAATTGCCCTACTCTTATCTCTTTGGGGGTTTTCCACTTATATCTACCAGAATTATCTCGACGACTTGAAGGTAAAGGTAATGCAAACTGAAGTCAATGAGGCCTTTAACCATTCAAGCTGTTGATGTTTATAGAAAGGGTTTTTTTTTTTTTTTTCCCTGATTTATTGGGGGTATCTGTTATTATAGCATATTGAAAATGTAATAGGAATGGATGCATAATCTGTTGAAAGTAATATATTTGATCAATGCCAAGTAAATGAAACTGTCTGTCTATTCTTGGAATCCGGCCCTTCCTTCTTTCTTATTAATACATTCATTTTTTGTGTTCGCTTTCTCTAAGATGCTCGATTAAGCTCATTTTAAATTTATTTCAATGTGCTTTGAGGGTTGTGGCCGCAAAATAAAATAGCTTTGGCGAGAATTCCGACATTGCATGGGTGAGTATCCTTTGTGTTTTCTTCATCCGGCAAACACCACAAACCTATAAATAAAAAATAAAAAATAAAAAAAAGGAATCACGATTAGAAATCAATCTGGTTCATGCTCACACGTAATTAGATAAGTCGGGAGATAATTACTTATTCTTCAAAGTGCAATAGGAGATTCCGGTTCTAGGCTAGTATGCCATGTTTTTTCTTATACTTTCGTTGCCTGTATGCATACGCCTTCATCAATGGAGAGTTCACAGGCCCAAAGTTTTTCTCCCAACCTATGCAAATCCACTTCATCAACTTTGCTGAAATCTAACAATTGGAGATTTTTGTAGTAGTTGATTTGTACGTAGTCCAACTTTAATGCATGTGAACAGAGCTCAGCATTGTCATAAAAAAGACGAGGCATTTCGAGAAATGAGGTAGGCGGTATCCCAAAAAAGATTTTAAAAAATAAAATAAAATAAAATAATGAATAGGAATTACCTAAAAGTATATAAATAAGGATTAAAATACTAAATTAAAGAAGACAAGAAAAGAAAGTGTGTTTACCTTAACTCATTTCCCGATTTATTTTATGGACGGTCACACAATTTCCCCAAGAGATCTAGATGAACTGGAACTTGGTGGCTTCTTCCAATAGCTGTTGGAAAGAAGAGGATTATTTGGGTGTTCATGATGGAAGGATTTTTTTTTTTTTCGGAAGAGGGAACTTGAGATTATAGTGGCAGGGCCGGTGTATTCCATATAGATTTCTTTGGTGTAATGGTAAGATGTGGGTGTTTATTTATATCCAAGAAATCTCGTGTTCGACCCTGGCAACTTCGATTTTTTTGACGTTAACAATGCAACTTACAAAAAAAGGCTTTGGAACATGGCGCCAGGACTTGAATACACAACCTGAGAGAACTCAAGAAGTGTTACAATTCTCTGCCACTAAACCACAAGGCTATTTTTCCTCATCTCGAACAAGGACAACTGACCTATATACATAACTATGTCAGGCCTCATTTTTAATCCTGTCTAGGGCCTCGCAAATCTCAGGACCAGGCTTGTTGAGTGGGGAAGTAAGCACTTTGTATTATACTTGAACACAAATTTTTTGGCTTAGTACAAAATGATTAGAACCCATCCATATTTATACAACCCCATGGAAGGTTATAGATTTCTTCTTTACAAGATAATATCTAGGTAGGTTCTAAATTTTACACATGTGATGAAGATATCGGCAATTTGATCTTTCGAACTTGTGAATGTCATGCAAACCTCCATTTTAGCCATGCACTCTCTTATGAAATGATACCTTGTATCTATGTCTTGCTACAAGTCATGGAATTGCCGACTGATTGTCCACGAATATTTTCGTTGCTTCTTCTTGTGCAAAATTAAGCTCCTTCAATTAGCTCCTTAGCCGCATCACATGACATACACATGAGGTGCAGCTACGTATTCGACCTCACAAGTGGAGAGAGTGACGATGCAAAAAGATATACTGTACTAAACAGTTTCATCTCGGATTCTCTCTCTCTCTCTCTCTCTTTCTCTCTCTCTCTCTAAAGAAGTCGCCGCCCCCCATCTCTCTTCTTCCCCTCCCCCCCAGGTTTTTATGCCTCAATGCGTGACGGGAGGGGAGGGATTTCTCCCCCTTACGGGATTTTTCAATCTCTCAATTTTAGATCACGAAGGTTTTTTCTCTTTCCCCCTTCACCCCCATCCTCCTCCTCTCCAAACCACCATTCGCCACCCCTCATCTGCCTCTTCTGTTGTGCAGTCCGACGGGTTTTGGATGTAGTGGCTTGCAAATCGTAGTTGCCAAAGGCGTCCTCCTACCGGGGTGGAAGATCTAGGTGGGTGGATGAAATCTGCTCCGGTACAGCGGACTCCGTCCGGTTTCGTTACCTGTATTTCTCTTTTTTCTGGTTCTTTTCTTTCGTGTCCCCCGTGTGGAATTCTCCCTGTTTGTGGGGTTTCTATCGCCCTGTGTGAGTATTTTTGGTTGTTTTCTGCAGTGCTCCGTCTTTTTGGAGCGATGAGTTTAGTTAGAGTTGGGCGTAGTCTTTGAACTGAGTCCCCTTCTATTTGCTTTCTTGATCCCTTATTTAGGGATAGAGTTTCCTCTTGATGTATTGGTTCTTGGATCTATAGTATCACATGTTATCGTTGTGGCAAAAAAAAAAAAAAAAAGTGGAGAGAGTGACAATCAATTGCTTCTTCGAAATCTAAGTGAACGCCGTGTCACCAACGTAGAATAGAAAATCGTTTGTGCTCTTCCGGTCATATCTAAGTCTCCGGCTCATTCACTATATCACCAAGCTAGAAATTATTAGATGATAAATAAAATTGGCCGAAATCAAGTGTACTTTTTTATTATCTTGTGCATGGGATTTACTTCAAAACGAATAGTTAAAAAGGGCAAATTGCATGTTTTTTTCTACGGATAAATTGAAGGCACCCGGGGTGCTATAGTGCACCTCCACACTACGCATGTAGTGTGCTCAATCCGGTCGTCCATCTCGGCAATGGACAGCTCAGATTTTCACCCGAACAATGGACGGGTAGGATTTGTAAAAGCTCGGATTATATCCAAGCGTCCGTACCAAAATGGACGGTCGGATCAACCGCACTACACAGTGTAGTTCGACAGGTGCACTACAGCCCCTCCCATTCCCACATATATATATACTAATATTTTTCTAGGTTGACAAAGATGGTATAGAGTAAAACGGCAATATTTTCTTGTTTTTGGTACAAAAAAAGTACAACGGTATTCTAAACTTGTGTAGGGATCTTGATATGACGAGAAGATTTGAATAAGGAAGAATTTAATGAAGAAATGTCATGGAGCTGTTTTTTTTCCCCTTTTCCATCTCTTTTCCTTTTCGCTTTCATTATGTTTCAGCAAATTTTTCCACAAAATTCAAAACTCAAAACCGCGGCTGAACAGGAGAGTAGAAGTAGCCCCACCACGCATGCACCAGCACCACCCCATTATTAAGTTGTCAAAGAAGCTAAACAGACACCAACTTTGTGTTTAATTCCCATTAAAACCTAGAGATACCTAACTTTTACCAAGGTACAATAAATGATAGCTTTGACTCTGGAAGCATGTTTTTAAAAGGGAAATGATTTTGCTACTCTTTTTTTTTTTTTTAATGTCACTCCTCTATAAGTGTATTTTTGCACTAAAAATACATATGCAGGGGAGTGGCGTTAACAAAAAAGAGTGGCAAATCAGCAGCCTTTAAAAAAAATTTGGATTCTGCAATAGGCCAATACTTGTGTTCTATGCATGGAAACTTCTTATTGCCAGAAAAGATCCTCGTTCGGTTGAATAAGCCAACTGGCTTATTTTTGTCCTTATTCAAAAAAATTTCGTATTTGTTAGTTTATCGTCAATTTTTTGGGGATTATGACATCGTCATAACAAGAAGAATCTAAAAAGTAAAAAAATTATAATCGAAATTCAATTTTTTTAATAAAGACGAAAAAATTGGTTTATTGGCTTATTTTTGTCTTTATTCAAAAAATATATATTTCGATCATAATTTTTTACTTTTTAGATTCTTCTTGTTATGATGATGTAATAATCCCCAAAAAATTGACGATAAACTAACAAATACGAAAAAAATTTGAATAAAAACAAAAATAATAAGCCAGTTGGCTTATTTAGCTGAACGGGGACTCAAATTTTTCCCAAAATTGAATGTTCGTAAGGATTTGTGTGGCATTATTCGGTGCGAGCGTGTTGGCATTATAGGCCAGATTTACAAAAATAAAATTTATCCATACCAGTTGTTTTAATTCTCCTGTTTATTTCCCACACAGATGAAGATTTAGTAAAACTTGTATTCAAATTACTACCACCATTGGGCCAATCGGTTGGGCCGGTGATCGATTCTTCTTTATCCCCCAAGCCCAAGGATTGTGAGTTAAATTATTTTGTGGAAGAACCAGACAGCCCAAAGGACTCTAACTCAAACAGTGTTGGGCCGAAGGTTGATGCCTCCCTCATAGACCGATCTACTAGCCCAGTCCATAGAGATGTGGGCCTTTCAAGAATATTTGATAGACTTCTCAACCTTAAGCGCAAGCCAGATGAAGATCCAGAATTAGCGGTGCATCCCAAGAAGCAGAACCTTCTCATTGAATGGGAAGGTAATGCGGCGAGCAAGGAAGGAGGCGATGTTCAAGTGGCTCAATCTCTTGGCCAGGGTGTCAACACCTCGGATGCGGGATCTCACAGAGGTGGAAGAGGCCGTAGAGCTGGGAATAAGTCCAGGGGACGTGGCCGAAAGAAGATAGGCTCTCCCTTGCGTACAAATACCCATGGGTGGGTAGAGGTTAGTGTCTTGCAATCGCCTGATTTCTCCAATGAGAGGACAGCATGTAATGCTTTGGTGGATGAAATTTTATATGATAATGGCTCTGATATCTCTTGCTCTTCTTCTCGGGCTCTGGTGGCTGGCCCTAAACAGCCACAGACCCGATGGTAATTCTCAGCTGGAATGTCCAGGGGATGGGGCGACCCCTGACATTCCAAATCTTACGAGGGTTGTGTACAACCCATCGTCCCCTAGTGGTGTTTCTCATGGAGACTAAAAATAAGAGAGATACCCTAGAAGGAATAAGGAGAAGGCTCCACTTCTCGAGTAGCTTCTATGTAGATCCTGTGGGTTTATCGGGTGGTTTGGCTTTGTGGTGGAAGGATGGGGTTGATATTGATGTTACATTGAGTACTAAAAATGTAATTCGTTGTATTATCTCTTGGCCTTCAATTCCCTCCAATTGGTTATGCTCCTTTGTTTATGCCCCTCCCAACTGGCAGCAAAGGGCTGAATTCTGGGAATTCTTTAAGGAGGTTCACAGGGGAAATCAATACCCTTGGCTCTGTTTTGGTGATTTCATTGAGGTGGGTTCTATTTGGGAAAAGCAAGGGGGGCAGCCGTGCCATAGCTCCAGAATTGAGAAATTCCAGCAACTTCTCTCTGATTGTGATTTAATGGACCTTGAGTTCCAAGGCCCTGCCTACACTTGGACCAATAACCAGGGAGGAGATCGCAATATTAGGGAAAGGTTGGACAGGGCTCTTGCTAATGTGGAATGGAGGAACTTGTATCCTTTTGCTCAGGTATTCCATGATCTCTTAGTGGGTTCGGATCACTGCCCTCTAATTCTCAATTGTTGCATTCCGCCAAAAAAAGTCCCATACAATTTTAAATTTGAATCTATGTGGTGCACTAGTGATGACTGTGGTGAGGTTATAGCGAGTTCCTGGAATTCTAGTCCAAGAAGTTCAGCTTTATCGATCTTAGCCCAGAAGCTTAAGAATTGCAAAGATACTCTTAAACCTTGGAGTAGGAGGACTTTTGGTAACAACTTGGATAGGATCAGGACTCTTAAAGCCCAACTTGCAGAGATTCAACAGAAATCCCTCTCGGAGGAGAACTTTCAGCAGGAAAAAGCTATCATTAATGAGTTGGAACTAACTCTTTTGAGGGAAGAGATGTATCAACATCAGAGGTCGAGATTGAATTGGATTATGTAAGGTGATAAAAATACAGCTTTCTTCCATGCTACCGTTACCCAACGACGCCAAAGAAATCAATTATCCAGGATCAAGAACAGTGAGGGGGTATGGCTTGCAGATGAAAACGATATTAACGAGCATCTCTTTGACTATTTTTCCAGCCTTTTTAAATCTTCAGGAGCTAGGGACTTTGACGGGATACTTCAACAGGTGGAAAAATGTGTCACTGATGATATGAATGGGATGTTATTGCGTTTGGTGACTGACGATGAAATCAAGGAAGCTACTTTCCAGCTTGGATCTCTGAAAACACCTGGCCCAGATGGTTTCCCAGGATTATTCTTCCAAAAATTTTGGGATATTGTTGGACAGGACGTTTGCAGTGCAGTTAAGGGGTTCTTTAGCGAAGGCCATCTGTTAAGGGAGCTCAACACAACTAATTTGGTCTTAATTCCCAAGGTTTTCTCTCCGGAGTCTCTCTCACAGTTTAGACCTATTAGTTTGTGCAATTTCTGCCTCAAAATCATTACCAAGGTCATGGCAAATAGACTCAAGGGTATTCTGAAACACTTGATTTCTCCGAACCAGTCGGCCTTTGTTCCTGGCAGGTTAATACAAGATAGTATTATTATTGCTCATGAAGCTTTCCACTTCCTCCAACGGAAAAGGAAGGAAATGAAGTCTTTATGGCAATAAAGTTGGACTTCAACAAGGCTTACGATCGGGTGGAATGGGATTTTTTGGGAGCTTTGATGGAGAAAATGGGCTTTGAAGGTAAGTGGATTAAATGGGCTATGGAGTGTGTTTCTACAGTTGACTTTGTAGTGCAAGCGAATGGAGAGGCTCGGGCTAATGTTTTTCCTCAACAGGGGCTTCGACAAGGAGACCCTTTATCCCCTTATCTTTTCCTCTTAGTTAAAGATGTATTATCCCGGCTCATTCAGAAGGAAATCAGAAATCATCAGCTGGCAGGTATGAAAATTAGTTGGCACTGTCCTACTTTGTCCCACATTCTCTTTGCTGATGATGCTCTTTTATTTATAAAGGCTGAGTTAAATGAATGTTGTGTTGTCAAGAATATTTTGAAACAATATGGTGATGCTTCTGGCCAGCTTATTAACTTTGAGAAATCTGGTATTTTCTTCTCCTCTAACATGTGTGCCACAGATAGACAACTATTTTGCGATTATCTCAACATTTGTCCAATGAAAGGCGATTCCAAATACCTAGGCCTCCCTTCCTTTTGGGGGAGATCAAAATCAGAAGCATATACTTTTTTGGTTGAGAAGGCCTTCAAGAAGATGCAAGGTTAGAAAACTAAGCTCATATCGTCGGCTAGGAAAGAGACTCTCATCAAATCGGAAGTGCAGGGTATTCCAACTTATGCAATGGCTTGTTTCCTTCTACCCAAAAATTTGTGTCATAAACTGAATGCTATTACTCGCAACTTTTGGTGGAAAGGGAATCCGGATGACAGAGGTATTTATTGGAATTCGTGGGAAAGCTTGACAGCTCCTGAATCACAGGGAGGCATGGGCTTTAGAGATTACAGGAGCTTCAATGAGGCTATGTTAGCTAGACAAGGGTGGCGGCTTTTGATGAATCCGCATTCCTATTGGGGAAGATTTCTGAAGGGCATCTACTTTCCTAATTCTTCCTTTCTCCAGGTAGCGAGGGGAAGTCATCCTTCGTGGGCCTGGTCTAGTCTATTACACGGGAGAGACCTTTTGGTGAAAGGTTTGGGATGGCAAGTTCAAAGCGGCAAAGAGATAGATTTTTGGAATGACCCTTGGTTTCCTTCGACAGATAACTTTAAAGTTCCATGCCAGAAACCTCCAGCGAGTGAGATTGAGCATGTGGCAGATGTTATAGACATGGAGTCAGGGACATGGAATAGACAGAAGCTGGCTAGCGAGGTACCCCCTGAAGTGGTCGAAGTTATTCTCAAGATTTCCTTACCTTTCCTGGATAGAAGGGATCAGTTGATTTGGCACTTTAATAAAAATGGAATGTATTCAGTGAAGTCGGGCTATCGGCTGGCTTATCAAGATAATCTTACTCAAAGGGGTGACAGTCCTGAATCATCTTTCAAACCCAAGGAGATTGTGTGGAAAGTGCTGTGGAAGATGAAAGTTCAAAACAAGATCAAGAGTTTTTGGTGGAGGGCTTGCAAGAACAGTCTCGCGTCGAAGGAAAATCTGTTTAGAAGGAGATGTGCCCTTTCTAATACTTGCCCAATTTGTGAATCTGAACCAGAATCAGTAGAACATATGCTGTTTAGATGTAATTGGGCAAAAGCGGTTTGGTTTAGCTTTAACATTCGTGCTTTGGGGGATTTAGGCAATAATGCCTCTGTTCTCAAATGGACTGCAGAAATGGTGGACAAGATGCCAAGGTCTGAGGCTATAGATTTCATGAGTAAAGTGGCACTCATTGCTTGGCATATCTGGAAGTCTAGATCAAACTACATTTTCCGCCGATCTAAGATTGATCCAGTGGCGACCATTGCTGCGATCACTAGGACCTGGTTTGAAAACTAAAGTTTCTTAGAGATTTCTAATGTCCATATGGATACCCCATCAGCCCAAAAGGATCTGTCCACTTGGAGGGCTCTGGACAAAGACTGTTTCAAAGCTAACTGTGATGTGGCCATCCCTAAGGGTGGAGGAGATGGCAAGCTGGCTGTGCTTATTAGAAACTGGAAGGGTGAGATTATGGATGGAATGGCTAGGTCTATGTTTGCTATCTCCAGCTTGAGTGGTGAACTTCGTGCTATCAGAGCAGCCTGCAACATGTTGATCAAATTAAATATCAAAGGGGCGGCAGTGGAAGCGGATAATAAGCAAGCCATTCTTCTCAGCGTGTCTGAATTGGTGCCCCCTTGGGAAGTGAGTGCTGAAGTGTTAGACATTCGTGACTTTGCTAAAGTGGGAGAAATTCGTTTCAGCTGGGTTAGAAGAGCAGCTAACAAGGCTGCACATGAGATAGCAGCTCTTGCTAGGAGGAAATGCTTACCATGTAATTGGGTTGTCTATCCCCCTTCATCTCTTTTTTCTATTCTCTGTATAGACCAAGCTTTGTAAGCCTCTTTAGGCGTTTTTTGTGGATCAAAAAAAAAAAAATTACTACCACCAGAATAGAATGCAATGCGTCGTCTGTGAATAACTTACGCTCGACTTCATCACCACTGTGGACTATTTGAAACGTTCATGCACTTCCGAGCACCTAAAAACTTCTTCCTACGCTTGATCTTTGAAATCAATTTCGAATTTTAGGGTTTCGTTATAGAGTGTAAATTCTATCCGTCATAGGTGGAAACCCCCTAGTTTCCACCACCACATGTGACCCCTACAAGACTTTTTTTATTAAAATCTGAACCGTTCATCTTATAGAACACGTTGAGTAGTATACCCATGAAAAAAATCAGCTTGATTGGATATCGATAGGTATATCAAAACTTGAATTTTGGTTTACAGAATGGAGGGCCATAGATTTTGAAGTTAAATTGTTTATGGCAGTCCATTTCCTAAACCGAAATACAATTTTTAATATACCTATTGATATCCGACCAAGTTCTTTTTTTGCGTACATATACTATTATGTGGGTTTCATAAGATGAACGGTTTAGATTATAACAAAAAATACTTAATAGAATCCGTAACGGACTGTAGTGAAAAACCAATAGTTTCCATCTACGGTGGAAAGAATTTTAACTCTTCGTTATATAGTTGTTTACAATTTCATTGGGGGACGGTTATAAGCGATGAAGGAACTTGTAGTTCAACATTGGGCGCGTTGATGTGACAGTTGTCTTGAGGTAGAGACAGGAGGAGAAAGTGTTGTTGATGGTGATGAAATTGGTTGACGGCACGACAACGCATACGCTTTGTTGCAGGGGTGCATA
This sequence comes from Rhododendron molle, assembly GCA_025413875.1. Lineage (NCBI taxonomy): Eukaryota > Viridiplantae > Streptophyta > Magnoliopsida > Ericales > Ericaceae > Rhododendron > Rhododendron molle. Next base: position 40,834,395 of record CM046388.1, read on the forward strand.
CAGTTCAGATTGGTCTGATTCTCTAAAACATCAACAATCAGACCATTTCAAACGCTTCTAGAAAATTAGGAACGAAAACCTAACCAATATATGCATGGAACCTAGTTAGAATCAAATCACAAAACCGGTCCGATTTTAGTTCAGTTTCGATTCTATCCAATTAGCATCCAAACACTTATTCATATGAACTCATAAAAAATTTAAAGCACCAAATAACTCATAGGTAAAATAAAAATAGAAATTTTATTAAGAACTTTCCTACAGTAACAAATTAGATTTCATCTCTAAATAAATTAACTTTACTAAGGAAAAGATTAACCTACCAAATCCAAATTCATTATTCATATGAACTCATAAAAAATTTAAAGCACCAAATAACTCATAGGTAAAATAAAAATAGAAATTTTATTAAGAACTTTCCTACAGTAACAAATTAGATTTCATCTCTAAATAAATTAACTTTACTAAGGAAAAGATTAACCTACCAAATCCAAATTCATTATTAATTACACACATATTAGATCTAAATGGTTCGACTCGGATTTAACCACGGTTTTTAATTGAGAACCAGTATCCGAATCAAAAATTAATGGTTCTTATTTTCTTTTAACCATTACCTGACTAATTGTAGAACCAGACCAAATAGAACGGTTCGGTCCAAATCGAACCGGGTGTGCGATTCGGGCAGTTTTCTTAAGCACCCCTATTTTTAAATAGTATCTCTACAGGAATTATGAGGAAGGGGGTGGTCTAATGTGGTTTTGATTCTTGTAGGGGTAAATTTGGCAGTCTCTTTATACATGCGATCGACATGCTTAAATTCTGGGTAGTAAACGGTTGACTGACAGGGGGAGTTTTATGTTATGACTTCTGAGTTATGACTATGAGGATGTGAATCCCAAGTTCCCAAACCAAGGTGCGGGATCTAACTTTTAAGGGGCTTAGTTGTATTTGTCAAAAACTTTCAGGGTGATATTTGCAATTTACGCTAACACATAATCCTCCGTTCTGAAAAAAAAAAAAATTAGTCCCGTGCGTAAAATAGAACTTAACAATCTAATATAATTGTGTCAAAGAAATAACTTATTTTCGTAGAACATTAAGTACTCATTGATATTTAATTATTTATGAAGAAAAATTGTAATATTTGTTTGAAAATATATTTTTCTTTTCCATTTTTTATTCAAGGACTAAATAACAATTGTGGAACGGAGCTTGGTACTTGGCGATGGGGTTTGAGTGGATCTCACTCACTTGCTGTAGAATGTTGTAGAGCCACTAGATTCCAAGCAATGTTAGAACCACAAACATATACACAAATATATATTTGTATACAAACTCACATGTTGTGTGGGCTCACGCATGTTTATGGTTCGAAAAATTTCTTGAATTCGGGATTGTGTGTGACCTAATCGATCTTCTGACGAGCTAGACTATGGGTAGTGGGTACACTATTGTTCATCAAATATACACTAGACTTTTTGGGATCCATCTCAGGGTCTTATACTAACGATCGAAGCCGTTTAATATGTTTAAAACATGTTTTTAAGATGTCTCTTTAAAAACTAGCTCATTGGCATATCAGTAAGGGCTTGATCAGTTTTTTTTGGTCCCTGCGAATGTATGATGAAAAATTGATCAAATTGATGAAGCCATTACGGACATTTGACTGGGTTGTTTTTTTCAAGACACCCAAACTTATAAACAAATTGAACACCTCTGATCATCAATATTGGACTCTGAGATAGGTCTCACATAATTTAATGTACATTTTGTGTGCACAGAGAGACAATACCCAGAGTTTTTTTAAATCTGCTGACCGTTCATTAAAATATCTAGTTAGGGAGGATTATTGATCGGGTCCCACAAGTTATGCTCCCACCCAAGTTATGTTAACGCCAAGAAATGCCACAATCACACACACAGTTCCACACACAAATGCGCACACACTCGACACACGCCCGAGATGCAAATGTGCGGCCATATTGACTTGTCGGGTGATAATTGTGAATTTTAGAGTGGCGAAATAAATAAGATATGGTGAAAGGGAAGGTGGCCTAGCGGTAGTAATTTTTTGGGTTTCAATTATATGGGGTTTTTTTTTTTCAAACGATTGGTTGTTAGTTGTTACAACGGTTTTTGTCAAACGATCGGTTGTTAGTTGTTACAACGGGAGTCGAACACTTTTTTTCATAAGGACTTGAACTCAGGACCTCTCCCTTAGAAAAGGGAGTAATATGGTTTGGCTAGCTTATTTATATCTATTTCTTTAAAATTTATCTGAGATGAATCAAATCGGGTCACGATTCACTATGACCCGTCTAAATTTTTTTTTTTTTTTTTGTACTAGACCCGTCTAAAAAGTAAGATTCTTTATTTTCATGACATGAATTTTGACAGTAAGTTAGGTTTCAATTTATTTAGACGAGCGGATTTAATTTGAATTCATGAGTCAGAAATCTCCGAAAAATTATTCAGTGCCTCTAGGACTTTTTCACCAAGTGGAGCTCGAGTCAAAGTGGACAAATCCCACGACAAATGTGTTATAGAAAAGAGATTTGGGTTGCAATACCACAAAATCACCGAATATCGCAATCTTAAGGGGCAGTACATAATGGAGACACAGAGTATGAGTACGCACTACACAATGTTTCCTCATACATCAATATATAAGAATATATACTATGTATACATAAATGGATGAACTCGAAGCTGTTGGTTCAATTGGTAAATATTTTGAGTTCCTCAATCAATGTTAATTTGGATTTAACTCTTTATAACTCCTTTGTGGGCTAAATATATTCATTCATGTCCGAAAACGAGGTGCAAATTTAGATTCGACACCGATATAGGTGTGGTGGGATCCGTTCTAGATGGGTATGTGGTGCTAAGAGTTACATTTTACATTGGATATGTGGAGTAATCTATCTGTATCCATCTACCAAAAAAATAAACTTAAATAGAGGAGATCAAGTCTATCAATAGAAGTGGTTATTCAGTGTTTCTAGAGCCCTACATGTGCTCTAGAGATCTTCCTTGCCGCTCATTGTTATTGGTGTGGAATCAATGTTGCGAGAATGATCTAAAAGCACCACGTGACGGGTGCTCGGAACTCTAGAGCACTTTAATATTTCCTCCCATAGCTACCCCAACCTCATTTATTTCAACAGAGTGGACGGACCAGATTGGCCCTGTTAACAAATGCCCAACTGTCGTCTCTTATACCATCCTCAGTCGTAGCCATCAGCTACTTGGCCCGACGACCGACCTTTGATCTAAGTTTTAATTATTGGCCCACCACCATATCCTATATGGGTTTTTTTTTTTTGCTATTCATTTTTTTTTTTGGAAAGAACATTTTTGCTATTCTATAACACACGTTAGTCTTAAAAACGTAATCTTTGAGCGGATAAGCAATTGAGTAAATCCTCTTCTTGCTTAATCCGGTGTTTGGTAGCGATTAAAAAACCCAATAAAATAGTCCCCTTCCTCCTAGGCTATTTAATGCCACCACACTTCATATCAATCTATTGGGTTTGTTCGTTTGGGGTCTCAAAACTGTAACAACCCGTAATTTTGTTATTAATAATATCATTAAAAAATATTACTCGTGTTAATAAAAACCTTTTTCTTAATAGATATATACAAACATAATCTTAATTATCTTATTTTTATTTTTATTTTGCACACAATTACTTGCATTCATGAACACTCCTCCTATCTCTCCCTCTCCTACTCAATCTCGATTTCCTCCCTGATCCTAAAACCAAACCCAATTCGTCCATGCCAAATCCTAGGAATCCAACTCTATGTAATTCAATCCTATTCTACTACTACTTCAAAATTCACCTATTAATACCCCATCTCATTAACCCACGAGCACACCATGATATTCTCCCCATTCCTCTTACCAGAATAGAGAGAAAAATCGTAAGAAAATAAAGCTCCAATCCATAGAGTTTTAGAGAGAAAAAGAAAGAGAGAGAAAAGTGAGTTTGTGATCAAAAACCAACCAAAACCCGAATTGATCATTCCAAACACTTCTCCCAAGTCAAAGCACTTCCGAAGATCATCCAATTTGGTCCCAAGGTTCCCCGATCGAAGAAACCGAAGTCATCTTCTCCAATATCCAATTTTCGTTCTTGAATCAATTCAATCCGATCCAAGGTATTATAATCCATTTCAACCACTCCCCTAAGTATATTAAGTGTTATTATGCATAACCCAATAGCCCCCGTAGTCCCATGCACGAAAATCGAGCCAAAACAAGCACACAAAAAAAAGACTAGCCGTGACCTTACGGTCGCGACCTGCGGGATTTCCCGCTGCAAGAACCAGGTCCGCAGACCTTGCGGCCGGGAACTCAACGCAAGTCCAACCTTGCGGTTTGGACTGTTTTGTTTCGATTTGATTTTGCGACATCCCGAACCTCGTTTTTGACACCCGGACTATTTTTTCTAGACTTTTCTCACATCAAAGATCATAACTTATTAATTTCATATTTTTTTATTTTTATTATCTATTTATTAAATTTTTTATTTGTTTGAAATCAAAGTTTACAAACGAAAAATCTTTGCGACCTTCCGAACAATGTTTCTAACACCCAAACTATTTTTCCTAGACTCCTTGAATCTCAAAGATGATATGTTGTTAAAATAATATTTTTTTAATTTAAATAACTATTTATTATTATTTACACATTGTTTCTAAACAAAAATATTTTACGATATTATAAAATATGTTATTAATGCCCGAATAATTTTATTTAAACTCCTTACATTCCTGAGATGAAACGATGTTAACCTCAACATATTTTTATTTATTGAATTATTTATTATCTATTTATCCATCTTTGGTCAATTTTTCTTAATATCTTTATTTAAAATAATCCCGCAACTCTCTAAACCCAACTTTTGACCCTCAAACTTGTTTCATAGGTCCTTTAGGACTCTTATTAAGGTCACGATAATTATTCTAATATTTTTACCTAATTAATGTATTTAATTAGTATTTAATCAATCTAATTACTTAAGAATAATTAATAAGAGCCTAGAATTTTTTTTTTTTGTTGTAATTTCTTTTAAAAAGTTCTTACTTATTTACATCTTGACCACACGAGATTAAGGGCAACGGTCTATTTATAAAATGTTGCGTGATTGCATCGCTTATTATTTGTTTGGTTTATTATTTTATTAATTGTACGCTGCACCTCTACTTGATTTGAACGTTAGATTGGACCCTAGAGACATGGGATGGTTTGCAAATAGAATTCACTTAGATGATGCTAAGTAATGGATGGAAAGTTTTATTTTAGTTTGCCTACAGGCGGGAATTTGAGATGTTGACGAGATGATTGTGATGATTTGAAACTGGTAAAGTAAGTCCAGTGATGAATGATGAATTGAAACTGGCGGGAGTCCAGTGATGAATTGAAACTGGCAGGAATCCAGTGGTAATTATGTTGATTGTGAAGCGGTGACTAAGATAGGCGAACCCTAGCGATATAACGGCATGATAAGCTTACCCTTCGTTGTAGTTATTGGGATGCACACTCGGTACATAACTTTGGTATATCTGCGACAGCAAAAGGAAGTGATCTCATGGGACGGGATATGGCTAGCGGTTGGGGAGGAAAGATCTCGCAGTGAGATCTTCGAGCACACGTCAGGTCAATGGATAGTAATAAATTGGGTTATGTGAAAAATCTCTATTTTATTTATTCGTACCATTATTTTTTCTGTTTGCTTGCTAGCTGTAATGTAAGAGGGGTAGTTGGGTTGGATTATACTACGGGGTGAACTCTTTCACTCAGGCACGGATTTCCTGGCATCAATGTCAGATTTTGCAAAAATTCAGGAGGAAACACAGAATCCCGAAGGCGAGCAGTTTTATACAGAGGAGAATCCAGAGGTGGGACCCGAGCCAGAATATGCTTGGGACCCGTATCAAACCTAGAAGACAGCTCTGTTATTTATTTATTTACGCAAAGACTATTTTTTTAATATTTTTGCAGTGGTTTGTATTAAATAAATCTTTATGTCGAATTATCTGTTTTAAAGTTTTTGAACTTTAATTTAATAGATTTTTCAGAAATTAATATTTAATGCCTCCGATTTTATTTCTGAAAATCGGGGCATTAGAAAAACGAACTATCTCTCTTCACTTATTACTCTTAAAAACTTCCCTCAAAATTCAAACCGAACAGGCTCTTATACTCCTTATCCGGCTACATAATTACGAAAGTACTATTCTTTCTCTTTAAATCCCTCATCTGTGTACTCATATTCATCCAACAAACCAAGCATATATACAGGGGTGGATTCAAAAGTTTATATTAGTGGGGGCACACAAATTAATAGATTTTACTCATACTTTTATATTTTCTTAAGAAAAACACTTTTTGCTGGTTCTCGAATAGGATCTGTTAGGGTGCATTCTCCACCCCAACTTTATTTTGATATTTTTGTCTAAACGATGTTTTTGGAGCTAGTCATTTTTTTTTTTCATGCTAAAGACAATTCATTCTCCTTATTTTTTGTTATGATGTATACTTTTCTTAATTTGTGTTTAGCTCTTCGTCATAATTTTTTGAGATTAACTATTTGTCTCAATGAGAAGAATAAAAAAAGTATAGAATTGCGAATCGAAGTAGAAAAAAGTTCATATAGGAACATAGCGAAGGAAAAAAATACCAACTGTTTCAAAACAATTGTCTTTAATAAACTTTTTTTTTTGCTTTTGATCGCAATTTTTTTACTTTTAAAAGACTTCTCTCCCCGAGATGAATGATTAATAAAATAATAATGTGAATCTTAAAATGAACAAAATACGAAAACAAAATTTAGGAAGAATGAGTCAATAATTTAGGGAGTATGATGGAAATTTTGGCACTTGTAGGAAGGAAAAAAAAATACCAAAAAAAAGTAAGGGAGAATGGCGCATCAAAAAAAAAAGAAAAGAAAACAGTAAGGGAGAATGCAACTTAAGTACTAAGTATGGTGGTGAAAATGCTACCCAAATAATGTGCTGGGCTATCTCCAACTTCTGAAATACCGCGGTAAGATAGTATGTGTTAAAATTGTACTACCTCCATCAGGGCCGGCTCAGAGAGGCCTAAGACAATCTTCGAAAATGAGATCCTTAATATTCTACCATTTAACGTATAATTTCTTCTCCGTCAGTTCATTAGGTTTATTTGCAATGGGAATTATCGTTTAAGGGGAAAAGATGTATCCATGTTAATGATGCACTTACCACACTGAATAATTTTTCTAGAGATCAGCAATCCCAATGTCACATGATCCAACTTTATTCTCGCTTTTTGTTTTTTTCCTCTGTTCGATTTTTACTGGGCCATTGGGCCTTATGTAAAACATTTTCTTTTTTTTTCTTTTTTTTTTTCAATCATCATACATCAGCGGAGATTAGTAGGGTGCTAGGATTAGTATGGGGTCCAGAAGCTATCCATAGCTTGGGACCCCAAGGGTATTACTTCAGCAAGAGTCGAACCTAGGACCTTCCTCATAGGGGAGAGATGACATACCAATTGCACTGCGTAGTGGTTGTCATATATATTCATTAGTTAAAAAAATGAGTCTTATAACAACACATATATACTAGGTACTAAAACAAATAGAGACCCTAGTTTTTAAACATTTTTTGAGAGCTGGCTTGCACCTCATGGGCCGACCATGCCTCCATCCCAATTTGTCTACTTTCACTATTATGGACTTTCGAAACATTAGTCTACATTTTTTTATAGTAATTTATAATATTTTATATACAATAAGATTCATGTTTGATAAATATTAATTAATCTATTAGACAAATTTTTTAAGAATTTTAACAAAATCTAATAGATGCAAGGCAAAATCAACGATACATATATTAAAATCTTTCGTCGGTGTCTGATGATATGTATTCAATCAAATACGAATCAAATCATGCGTCGGTGTCTGAAAGTAGAAAAACACAAAAGTTAGCTGTTGAATATTTTCCATTTCCGGGGATATCTCATGATATTCTGGCTAAGAGGCCGTTCCGCTTTCTATCTAAACATTTTTTTTTAAAAAGTAATAGTTTTAAGCTTAAAAATTATGTATTTACGTAAATAATTTTTCTACCAATATATATCTTATTTGAATTTGATAGATCTCATTGTAGTGCAAAAAAATTTAAAAATTATTTTTCATTTACTTTATATTTGAGTTTAAAATTACCTTTTTTTAATAATAAAAAAAAAGGTTTAGTAAGAAAGCGAAACGAGGCCTAAGTTCCGCTAGTTAAGGGTTTTTTGGGATTTTTCTTGTTTTGTCCTTATTCAATTTTTTTTTGCATTTGTTTGTTTTGCGACTAACTTTTATGAATTATTGAATCGTCTCGACAATACGAATCAGAAAAGTAAAAAATTATGACTGTTATCCAAATATTTTTGAAAATATCCAAGATAAAAGCAAATCCACTTAAGGAAATGGGAGGACCCTGTTGTGCACAGCACCGTGCTCTGCACAACCCGGACCGTCCGTTCGGACATCTGACAACTCAAATCTCATCTCGACAATGAATATTAGCCTGATTAAAATCGGGTAAAACCCACATTGCAAGGTATGGTGGAGGGGCGGGAAAAGATGGGGCGGCGAATAATGGTGGTTGTTGGTGAATTAGTATAAACAAAAGTTTAATTTATACTCCACAGGGTGTGAGTTGAAGTCCTCCAGGATGACAGCATTTTGGAATTATAGGTTGGATTCAACTACAATTACACCCCCACACTAGAGAAATTTTTCAGTGCCAAGTGGACACGGGTCACGTGGTGTCGAGCATACATCTCGGCTATCCAAACGTATTTTGAACGGTCCGGATCTGTTTGGACTTAAGAGGGTGTTTTGGTAATTTCAAACTAAAAAATTATCCAAACAGATTTGAACCGTCCAAAACACGTTTGAACGATCGAGATGATGCTCGGCACCACGTGACCCGTGCCCACCGGCACTGAAAAACTTCTCCCCACACAATTGTACGAATTCGACGGACAAATTTATGCATTCACATTATAAAATTCAAATCAGGACTGTAACGTAAAGTCCATTCCAAGTGAAACTCCGAGTACTTTCATTTTTTTCTTCTTCTAGCCCCACGTATTCACTCAAATATTATAATGGGACAGAACGCTTGAAAGTAAAATAAAATAAAGGAAACCAAAAAAAATTGGGGAAAAAAAACAAAACAAAGGGCAAAAGCGTACTTTCGTTGTATCGTCGTAATTACCGTTGGGGTAGCAGTCATAGTCAACGGTCATCGCATTTAATGGTTGTGGTTGGACCTTCCAAAATCGGCGAGTTTTCTCGACCTGTTCGCACAGAACGCCGCCGCCGTCGACATGTTCACCGGGAACCTAATCTCACCGGAGAACGCTATCTCCGGCGTTACACCTTTCTGGTTCCAGTTCCGACTAGGGCTCGCACGCACCAGCGGACTCAAACAGAACGTCATTCCGGAGATATTACCACTGCGCGACTGACTCAGCCGTCCTCCGGCTCCGTGCCGCGACGCCGCCCTCCTCGGCGTCTGCCACCAGCTCCGCGACGACGCCGACGAGTACACGCTCGATCTGTCGAACCAATTCGCCTCGTCGCCGTAATCGGAAACCCTAGCCGGAGACATTCCCCGATCTCGGTTCCGGCCAATTCTCCGGCCGAATCGGGCCGCCGACTGCTTCTTCCGGTGGCCGGAGAGCATGTTGGAGAACCAAGACCCCGTCGACGCCGCGCTCGAATTCACGGAATTCAGATCCGAGTCCACCGTCTTCTTCCTCGCTTTGGATCTGAACAGCAATCGCGAGAAGATAGAGAATCGAGCAGTAATCTTGACCTGCTCTTTCGCCGGCGAATTGATATCGTAAGCGCGAGTGGGGCCAACTTGAGGAGTACTGAAGAATAGCTGATCCTTGAGACTCTGGCGGTGGCGATTCCAGTCGGAATTCTGACGGCAGACGTACGGCGGCGAGACGGAACGGGGGAAGAGGAGCGGCGGAGGAAGGTGCGAGTCGGAATTCCGGCGATCGTCTTGGGCTTGGGCGGCGACAAGGATGAAAAGGCGTTCACGGAGACAGGAAGCGCAGACGCCGACGCTGCTGCTGAAATCGGTGAGGTGTTTCTTACACCTCATTTGTATGCTCTACTTATGTTACCTGTGTGTACATATGTATCATGTATGTGTTGTGTGCGTTTAAATATCTGAGTGAATGTGAATTATACTTCTCCGCGTAGTATTCCCAAATATCGGTGGCCGGGAGTATGATGATGTTGTTCTACTACTTGGGCTTCTCAGCTGCGGAATTTCTGGGTTTGGTTTCCGCGGAAATGTGTGAGAGCTGAGGGATCTGATGAGGAAATCGAAGGGGGTGTGTTATAGGTTGTGTTTGTCTGCTTCCTATTTTAGAGAGAGAGAGAGAGAGAGAGAGAGAGATGGGACAGCGATGAAGGGAAGAGTGTAGGGTGGGGGGTCCTTTATTTTGAACGTGTATTTGTGGGCATATGCCGCATATCATATTGGTGGGCAATCGGTTTTTTTTTTTCCTTCACTTGTTTGAGAAATTTTTTAGTGAGGGGTGGGTATCACGTCACCCGGCTAACGTGGTGTTCAAGCGGACATATTTGAACCGTTTAAAAGTGTATTAGATGGTCCATATTAAAACACTCCATTTCCTCTCACCCTCACACTCTCTCTCCAAATTCAAGTTGTCCAAAATCGAAATGGACAGTCCGAATGCACCAAGCGAACACCATGTAGCACCCACTCAAAACTGAAATTTTTTCCCTCTTTTTTTTATTTATGATCGCGATTTCCATCAAATAACTATGGGCGTGGCTATTCGCAGCCACGTATTTTCTCCCTTAGCCCACTCTATTTCAGTAAGTAGTTGTTGAAAATCATAAATAACATTTCGGTAAATAGTTGTTGAAAACAAAATTATATTTCGGTAACTGCATACCGAAAATATGTTCAACCTTCACTATATAACTGCTAATACATACATTTCGGTAAATAGCTGTTGAAAAAAAGAATATATTTCGATAATTGGGTTCTGAAAATGTATCTCAATTTTGGTAACTAACTGTCCAGTATAGTTAAAAAAATTTAACGGATTATGAGAAAAAATACGTGGCTGCGAATAGCCGCGCCCATAACTATGGATATATTACTCTGACTTTCCCTCAGGTTTTGACAAATGAACTGGTCTCTCTTCTGGTTTTAAAATTACTACTCTAATATCCCTTAATATTGAAATTAGTGGAGGATATATTCTTTTCTTTTCTTTTTAATTAATAACCGGATGTTCAGACGAGCTTACGCGTATTTTGACTAGTTTCAAAGCCCTAAAGTTAATGACAGAGCACCGGAGGTTGGCCTCCTTTAGATTCGAAATTCGTTAGGCAACTTCAATAAGTATGCCGATGTCATGAACTTCTAAATGGTCAATATCCAGATTGCCCCTCAACGCATTTCACCAAATGTAACAGAAATAATAAATGTTCTTTCTATTGTTTTTACCTTTGGTAAGGGTTATCATTTAGCCCGAAGGCCCGCTCGAAGCCCGCCCGACCAATCAGGCTTTTACCCGGCCCGAGCCCATGAATTTTTACTCGGCCTGCTCGTAGGCCCGGCCCATGAGCCCGGCTTTGGTAACCGCCCAATAGCCTGCCCACGGGCCCGCGCATTAGCTAAATCCCACAAAATCCTTTCTTTTTTCCCTTGCTCAATAAAATTTAAGCCCGCTCGCTAGCCTGCCTGATTTTTGGCCCGCCAGCCCATCAATTGGGCTAGCTCGTGGGCTGGGCTGGGCTTGGCTTCAATTTATCGTAGGTAGCCCGGCCCGTCCGGCCCGCAAAAAAGAAAAAGCCCGATCTGCCCAACCCGTGAGCGGGCTTGAGTAGTGACTTAACGGACCGGCCCGGCCCGATGATGACCCTTAACCCTTGACAATGCTACGAGTACTTACATCATGCATGGTGGGGTGGGGTGGGCAACAGTTCTGTCCAGTTAACCATGGACCAGTTTGGTTCAGTTTTGGACCTTTTGTAAGTCCTTTCTGAGCTCATAAAAATGATTGGAATCATTCACTTTTTAGAGTTCGTCGAGAACATAAATCAAGCCAAAAATCATGTTGATTAGATACCGTTTGATACAATTTTCAAATGCATTAAGTTTGTAAGAAAAAGTGTGCAACATTAGATTGCAACTCATTTGACACAATTATCTGAAAATAAATGCATTTCGATATCATATCAAATGATATCCGATCAACATGATTTTTAGTATGGTCAATATTCTCGACGAGTCCTAAAAGGTGAACGGTTCCGATCATTGTTGAAAATTAGATGCAGAGCCAGGAATTTTGATTAGTGTGGTCGAAAATTAGATTCATATGCACTATATTTTTCTACGCGCAAGTCCAAAAATAACTAAATGAAGAGATTAATATAAGATTGATATGAACTAATAATTCATTTTTGCCTCATAATTGGCCCCAAAAGATTTGTAATATTTGAAAAATAATACATGATAGTCTCATTTCAAGCACTATCAACTCTCGAAAAGAAGAGAATACTTTGAATTTCTATGCATTTAAAATAAGTTGGTGCAATTTTGAGATTTTTTATGGGGTCAAAATAGTAAAATTTAATTGCAAACTATCAAATTTTCTTGTGAAAAATCTGTGGACTGGTCTTTGAAGGGGCATCACCACACAGATATCCTCACTACATGTTTCCTTGCCATAAACTCAAAATCGTGGATGTTCCAAGGTTAGGAACATCACCACATGATAACAATCACTATTGAATAGGGTCGCTACTTAGTTTATTAAAACTAAGAAAAATATATAGAAATTTCGGATACGGGAGCCAAAAGTACAATGAGGGGATGGTATTAGACATCCCTCTTCGCCCAATCGCTAGACCGGCCCATAATCATTTCATGACCGGTGAATGGATGTCACGGCCGTGGGATCCAACTGGATTAATGTAACGGACGGCTAAATAAAGTCTCGACCAGCCTTCTTCCTCACACCAGATTATGAACAGTTAATAGAAAGAACATATTAAATGCAAAAGACGGAAATTAAATCAAACCACAGGCCGCAGGGCCTCTCCGCCTTGATCCCTCAGAGATTGATTGCGGATAATGGTGGTTGATTGTGTTGGTTAACTTCACAAAACCCTAGAACAAAGTGGGTCCTTTGGGGGTTTTCACTCTCGAATGCGGCTACTCACAAGACATTAGGGCTTCTACAAAGGATTGATCGGAAATGATTTCTTTAGAATTTGGGGGCGGGTGATGGAGTGGAGAGATGTGTATTTCGGAGCTCTAGAGGACCCCAATTTATAAGGTTTCGAATGGCCAATCAAATGGATGAGATTAACCCAATTGATATGAAAGTTAAGGGCTTTAAGACCTCTATGGTAAGTGTATTCGTAGCCCCGAAGTAATGGCTTGTGGCTACTAGGGTTTAGGCGAACTGATCAAAAAGCTGTTGAACATTCCAGAATCTAGAAAACATCGATCTGCTGGCCGAAGAAAGGATGTTTCGGTCGAGAAATGGATTTCGCGACCGAGAAATGGTTTCCTGGCAGGAGACCAAACTTCGCGGGCTTACTCTGGACACTCGTGAACTCGATTTTGCGTGTTTCTTTCGACTGTTGGAAAACTTGTTGAGTCTACTTTCTAACCCAAGTGATTTGGATCAAAAATATTTTGTACTTCAAAAGATATGACAACTATACCCTTAATGGGTCAGAAAATAGATTGTTTTGGTAAAATCCTCATATCTCCCTCATTTCAAGTCGGATTAAGGCTTATTATATATCAATAAAAAGGGTTTTGAAAGTACTACATGATGGTGGACTCCAACCATAAAAATAAGGAAGTTTTATTTATAAAAAATATGCTGAAAGCAGACTTAATTGAAGACCGTCGGCGCTACTAAGGCCAAAACACCTATCAGCACGTTTCTATCCACTCTAAATATCGTTTTGCACTTGCACCCCTCGTTCCAAAGTGCTCCTTCATCCTTTAAGAGTTCAACAAAGTTCCTAAGACTTTCATGAGGTCAACCACAACAACTAGAAACCTGCTCATTATCAGAATCGTTCCCAATGTGGGACTTGAAATACTTGTTAAGCCAAATTTGGGTGTCTACAAAATCAAAGTGAGTGGGGTCACTAGAGCCCACTTGTCCCTTAGGGCCCATGCACAAACGGACCACACTGATCCATAGTAAACTGGACAGGACCCTGCCCCAGAGTGGGCTATAGCCCAAGTAAACTTTGAGAAAAACAAAAAATTTACTTGTAAAATTTAGCCCAAATAATTTCAGTCCAATGCATTCCACCCAACAACCCATTTTAGTTCATGGCAGATTACATTTCTGGTTCCGTCTTTACACACATGGGATACATACATGAGGTAAAACCCTAAACACTTCACACATTGGAGAAATAAACTTTCAGGGAGTGTTTGAGCAGGATCTCGGGACCCTGTAGCAATCTAATGAGCAAAGTCACTACAAAAAAAAGTCCTAAAAAATTTGACTTTTTGAGTTTTTGACCCTGCCCCAGAGTGGGCTATAGCCCCCTTTCATTTAATGAGAGGAGACTTTGTTGCCAAGGCAAGCCAGCCATTACTTGACTGGTATATACCGCTCTCTCACTCTTTACTCTATATATACACCCTTCTCCCACACAAGCAAAGGGTTACAAGTTTTGTTATCATCTTGACACACCAAAAGCATACTAAACAACCCCTAAGGATTGAGAAGCAAGCAACACAACACTTGTTCTTCATCTACCAACTGGCACGCCCTCGATTTTTAACATAAATAAATAATTCATTTCATTAAAAGATCCTCGCATATCGTATATCATACCCAAAAGAGTTCCCACCTGTTTATTTTTACAAAGCAAGTCCCCAAGATTAAAAGGTATACAACTTTGGCACTCTGGCCCAAATTAAACTTAAGTATAGTACGATCAAGTTATTGAATTACAAACGGTTTAGTCAAAAGGGAAATTAACAGTAATTAGTTACATAGCCATCTTTAACAAAAGGAAATCATTATAAAGATGTTTAAGTAACTAATGAAGTTAGCTTCCAAAATGTCTTTCACTGCCAAGCACACAATGCATGCAAGCTATTGTCTGGCATTTGAACCTGAAAAGAAAGATTGGGTTAAGCTACACTAGCCCAGTAGGAAAATCTTTATCAATTCTAGATATAAATACGATGATAAGTTCAAAAAGATGAAGACAAGAGATACGGCTCAATCGATGGATAACGATTGGTTCATGAGTATACCAACGTTCAATACGATCATTTTAAGACATGGATTATCATGATAAGCCAACTAATTCACAAGACATTGAAACCTCTAGCTATCTCGACACGACTCATTATCACCAATCTCCACCGTCTGTATTTTCACCCCTTGCGTTACAGTATAACACCACGAGGATAACCGTATTACCACCCCTTACGTTACAGAGAGCCCTAACAACTTGGATCATTGTATTATCGCCCCTTGCATTACGAGAGCCACATAAATCTCTGTATTACCACCTTTTGCGTTATGAGACTCTCTATCCCAACTTCCAACTCACATACCTACTTTCTTACTCAACATAAAAGCTATGACTCCCCAATGATCACATTTATACCAGAAACATCATACTACATGCCAACATTGCCACAAATGTTCGCAAGTAACTAACAATCATTAAGATGCATTTAGACAAAGTTTTAACCAAGTAATCCATTATTTGTTACTCACTAACGGAAGGCCAATGGATCAAAGATAACATCAATCAATCATAGGAACTCAATTGAACATGCTAGAGATGGGTTTGGAAGTGTCCAAAATGGTTTAGAAGTGATCGGGAGTCGACATGATCGAGGGAGAGCAAAACAGCAAAATTGTTGTCTAGAGGAGAGGGGGATCGATCCCCCCCATCACCAAGGATTGATCCCTGGGCTGCTGAATCCAGAGAAGAAATGGGATCGATCCCCCAAGTTTAGGGATCAATCCCTACACGATTTTGGGCAATTTTTGCAGATTTTTTACAACATTCAAATAGACAAAAGGGGACGATCAAAGCTCAATTTTCACATCTAACCAACATATAAACACATAAAAGAGGCAAAGAAGTCCCTACCTCCCGACGACAACCAAGATCCACGAGATTTGAACGAGCCCTAGCCTCCACGAACCCCAAAGCTTCGCTCCAAGCTTGACCCAAGGATTTTCGAGCCCAAGAATGCGATTGGAAGGTCGGAGGAAAGTTGATTCTTGAAGTTCTTGAGAGATAGAGTGAGATTTTGAGTAAGGAAGCAAGAGAGAGAGAGAGAGAGAGAGACCCGTAAAGAGAGTGATAGGACAGTAGAAAGAGACATACAAGGAGATGAAATGATCTCTTACACCACACACACCCCTTTTATACACCTGTAGACACCCCAATCTGGACCTCCGAATAATCTTTAAGTTTCCCCGATGATGAAATAAGGAAAAATATACCTTCGAGGCTTGGATTGTTGCTCATTTGCTACTCCTTTGCTACTCCTTCTCTAACCTCAAGAAAACCTCTTTTCAACCATGTAGGGTGGCCCCCGGTTCAATTGCAAAAGAGAAAAATGTGTTTGCTTTGTCAAAAATAACTTTTTCCATGACATACTGAGGGTAAAATGGGCACATATTTTAATGTATAAAATGGCTTTGAGTGAAACCAATTGGGTTAGAAAGAGGACTCGACGAACTTTCCAACGCTTCGAACCGCGTCCAAATCCGAGTTCGGGAGTGTCCGGGGCGCCCTCGCGAAGTTCGGTGTGCTGTGCTGATTCACATAGCGCGCGGCACTTCAAAAGGGCGCACGGCACCTTAGAAAATTCAAAAAATCACTCTCTCGCACGGGACTCCACTACGTCGCACGGCACCTTGAGAAAAAGTTCTGACAGTCGCAGAAAGCTGTCGGCCACGCCTGCAGGAGGAGCGTCTGTGCCAGAAAATGAGTTTTATTCGGCCCAGAAGTCACCTCCCCTCCTTTAGTGATCATCCTTGGCTCTCTTGCCTATAAATACACCCCCTCTCTAGTTGAGAAGCACCCCTTCAACTCCAAGTAAAGTTACTCTGCCATTTTTTTGGCTCTCACTCTCTCTCTCTAAAAATACTCACTTGTGATTCTCTCACTACTTCTTACACCAACCACCACTATACACATCTCTCTCTCTCTACACTCATTTGCTCTCAAGTCTCTTAAGTTCAATCCAAATCAACTTCCATTCCTCCACCTTCAAGCACATCCAAGTTTCGATCAAAAGGTATAAATCCATTTCCTTGGGCTAAACTACATTTAGCCTTGAGGGGAGCCGATCGAGGCCCTTCTCAGTCTTTTTATACCGAGTTTGGGTCTCAAACGAGCTTTACATTCAAAGTCTTTCTTTTCTTTTCTTTTTCTTTTCTTTTTTTTGCTTTTTCTTTTCATATTTCGACTAATATTGCTTAAAGATCGTGCGGGTACATTCTAGATTCAAGTTTCATGTTAAAAGTCCTTTTTTTTACTTCATGAGATCTTTCAACATTCAAAAAAGCTTTTAACATTATTTTACATGATAAAATGAACAAATGGGTCTCATAAATCATTTTTCAAAGATTCGAAAAATATAACAAACTATTTTGCGGACTTATGGTTTGTTTTGTCATGTAAAAGCAAACTGATTCTGGAATGTGTAGATAGGTGTACTGCACGGTGTGTTGGTTGCACCGTGCGATACATCCGGGCATCGCACGGCGTATCATGTTAAGCGCACGGCATGTTGGTTACTGATGTTATTGTAAGCAGGCTGTCTGGATCGGAGGTGCTGTTTGTTGTGGCTGCTTATTTCTGCTGTTGACTGTTCTTATTTCTTTAAAAGTAAGACCATATCTACAAGCCATGTTTTGGCTCTCAAACAAGGTTTTCTAGATCCCGAATGATCAAACACGTTAAAAACTATTTTGGGATCATGTTTTGAGAAAATAATAATCTTTTTAGGATGATCTAGTCATTATGTGGCTTTTGATGAGTCTTTTAAAAGGTGTACGGTGAAAACAGTGGGCTGAATGATATTTTGAACACGACATCGCAGTGTGCCGTGCCCAACATGGTTGTGATCCAGACCGTTTGTTGAGTATTTTCATTACATCTGTTCATACCATTCATATCATTTCTATACAGTTTGCACCACAAGCACGCCAATATGTTATATTTAATCCCGTGTCCCTTTCCCGTACATGTTTTAAAGTTAAGTTTTTCAAATGGTATTAAATCCCCCATTTAAAATGTTTAGTAGAGACCGGTTTTTACCGGGCGAGCGGGGCGCTTTTTAACAAAATCTTCCCCGTTCGTAACGTGGCTCCCGGATCCAAGATCTCAACGTTTTCGCTAGACCAAAAGCCTTTCTTTTTCAAATCAAGCTCTCGATTTCTCGGATTATCCATCTCAAAAATCCGGGTGGCGACTCTTCGAGTTAGCGCCTTTCGGGCACGGGAGCCCACAACACCTGTATCTTTAAATCACATTCACACTCCCTCAAGATCTCATTCTTTCACTTCAATCCTCAATTCAAATAATCACCCAATAAACAATATTTTTCTAATTAGGCATTTAATAAGCATTTTCAATAATTAAAATTTTACGGGTCTCTACACCAACTCACAACCACCCTTCAAACATCATCCAATCAACCTTTCAAACTCAAGTTCAACCACTTTTCAAACCTAAAAATCAAAGGTATAAACACCTACTGCATTTCGTTCTGATCCCTGAGGGGGGCTGACAAGGTCAAGGCTAGTAATCAATACTAGTTCTGACCCTAAAGCTAGCATGGTTTCAAATTTTGTAGTGGCAAGGACCAGCGCGCACCGATCCATAGCTCACGCGCGCCACTTCGTGGCTGCGCGCGCAAATCTTGTATGGGGACTGGGGCCTTGTTATTTTGTGTTGTTATTTGTATATACACCATTGTGAGCATGATAAAAAAATAGTTTACTTTTTTTCTATGTTAAAACTGCTAGCTTTCAATACTCATTTATGTTTCAATAGAATACCCTGGGGATCTTTCTGGACATGTTCTAGAACATGCAAAACCAAACACTAGAAGGATGGCTCAAACTGGCATGTGCTAGTGGGTGACCCACGCGCGCTAGTTCATACTTGGCCAGTGAGTGACCTTTGCATGGGTAAATAGGCTTTAAGCCCTATTTTGTTCTCACACTATTTATGAGGTGTACTATTCATTTCATTTGGCCTTCTAGGCCCATTCAATAGTCTATAACTGTATATTTAAGTGAAAATGGCCAGCCGGTCCTATATTTCACATTTGTAGCCCACTAAGTCCTCTGCCGGGTAAGTATCATTCCTTATAGGTCCAGCCAGTGTAATTTTACATGTTTACCCCCGCTTTAAATAGTTGCCCCAATTATTTGCTGCTCAAGTCACAGTTGCAATTAGATTTCGTCGAGAGCGACTGAGCTCGCGAGGAGAGAGAGAGAGAGAGAGAGAGAGAGAGAGAGAGAGATTAGTGAGATTTCGTCGGGATTGTGTTTCAATCGGTGATCTGCTTCGAGAATTACTGAGATTTCTGGTATGTCTTCTGATTAGCGAGATTGATTTGAGAGTAGATTAGCGAGATTAGGGAGCTTGATTTGACACGAGAGATTAGCGAGTCGATTTCTTTCATTATTTGTTTAGATTTTTTATGAATGTGGTTAGATTATTGAGTTTTTGTCGAGATTGTGTTTCAATCGGTGATGTGGTTCGAGAATTACTGAGATTTCGAGATTAGGGAGCTTGATTTGACACGAGAGATTAGCGAGTCAATTTCTTTCATTATTTGTTTAGATGTTTTATGAATGTGCTTAGATTATTGAGTTTTTGTCGAGATTGTGTTTCAATCGGTGATGTGGTTCGAGAATTACTGAGATTTCTGGTATGTTTAGCGAGATTGATTTGAGAGTAGATTAACAAGATTAGCGAGCTTGATTTGATTCGAGAGATTAGTGAGATTGATTGGCTTTTGTGTCTGTGTACATCAATATATTCAGTTAAGTCTAACAGTTCTATAGATAGTTTCGTAGATTTGTGTAGTTTTGGATATGCTTATGCGACATACTATCTGTGTTAATTAACAACGTTTGAGCAATAGTAATGTGCTTCAATTTTGTCTTTGGATCAATTTTTTTGAAGTTACAATGTATGTTTATGTCGAATTGTATGTCGTTATGTGATATACTACGATTTTGTGTTTGAATCATTTTTTTTTTTTTAGCTTCAATTTATGTTTACGATGAAGCGTTGCATGTTGTTATGTGTTAAACTATCTATGTTCAGTTTGACGCTGTTAATTAATAACATTTTTCTGTTAATTAGTGTTTTATTTGTTCACATACGTAACAGTTGATAGTTTGCATTTAACAGTTTACATATTTTTCCCACCTAATATTGTTCACAGATACCTATGTTAATTGATTTGCAGATGGATTCATTGATTTTGCTGTGTACCTATCGTGGAGAGAGCTGTGGAATTAGGATGTTTCAAACCTCTACCTACGCACAATTGTTGAATAAACTGGTAGTTAGGGGGAGTGATTTGAAACCAGGAAAAATAGGACTTTCGTATTCTTTGGAAAGTGATCATTTTTGTATGTTGCTGGATGTTGATGACTTAGATGTCATGTTCGATTTAGTGTTAAGTACTGGATCTAAGAGAGTACAAGTTTCGGTATTTGATGCTGGTGGAAGCAGTAGTGGTTGTGCTGAACAAGAGATTTGTATTGATGATGTTGGCGTCCGTGGTGGTCAAAACTTGGCTATTTTACACAGGGATTGAAAAATGGATGTGGATAAAGAAGAGATTGACTTGGTTCCAAAATTCTGTGTGAATAAAGAGACTGTTTTATTGTCTGCCGGATGGAGGGAGCTCATTAGGGAAGTGAATCAGAAATTTGTTGGTGGAGTTGTAGAATTTCGAGAAGCATTGGCAAAATTTGCGATTCACCATGGCTTTGAGTATGATTTTGTCAAAAATGATCAGGAAAGAGTTACAGCTGTTTGTAAGAGAAAAACTTCAGGCTGCCCATGGATCGTGCATGGTAGAGTGGACAAACTTAGCCGTTTTTTCTACATTAGGCACTTCAATAGCGTGCATGATTGTGATGCTTCTGTTTTGAATGTGCAACACTCGCGTGCTAGTTCTTCTTTCATTGGGAAGCTTGTTCTTGATGAGATTCGTTCACGGCCATCAAAGCGTCCAATTGATGTTCTTGGTGACATGAAGAGACTTTATGGGATGTCAGTCAGTTACAAGAGAGCTTGGACTGGTGTCGAGAAGTCCAAGGCTGATGTGTTTGGAGATTATTCAACATCATTTGATGAACTGCGTTGGTGGGTTGAAGCGGCTAAGAGTTCTAATCCAGATAGTGTGTTTGACATAGAGTTTGATCATGAAACCAAACGTTTTGTGAGGATGTTTGTCGCATTTCGGGCTAGCATCTACGGTTTTAATTACTGTAGACCTCTGTTATTTCTTGATGGGACATTCCTGAAGGCAAGGCATAAGGGTTGCCTTCTGGCTGCATCAGCAAAAGATGGTAATAAAGGTAAGCTAGTTCGATATTTATGCACTGTGTACTACGATTTTGTGGATATGAATTTTAGACCTTCAAAGGTGTTGCCTTGAAAGATTTTTTGTTATACTGCATATGTTTGACAGTGAGGAGAGTAGTTACACTGTGAGTTATATTATAGTGTCTTTCTTTCCTTTTTTTTCCAAGTTTGTTTCCTGTGTGTTTTGCTATTGTTGATGCGGAGACCAATGTGAGTTGGAGCTGGTTTTTCGGTAAGCTCCGTGACATTTTAAAACTAATGAAAGGGATGTTGTTTTTATCTCTGACCGAAATGATGGAATAGTTAATGGAGTTGCAAACATATTCCCTCGGAGTCCCCATTCATATTGTTTATATCACCTGAAAATGAATTTGAGGCATTGTTTGAGTGGCCTAAAAGCTGGATTCAAGGAACATTTGGTTAACCTTTTTAGTTTGTGTGCTTATGCACCAAACGAGAGAATGTTTGATGACCTTATTAGTGATTTGAAGAGACAAGGGAAAGGTAGGGAGGTAACTTTCTTGTCAAGGCTGCCTAAAGAGCATTGGGCGTATGCTTTTTTCCCTGCCAAGCGATATGGAGAAATGTGGTCAAATTTGGCGGAATGCTTCAATTCATGGATCCAAGAGGAGCAACATTTGCCTGTGACACAACTTGTGGATGGGATTCGTGTCAAGATGATGGAGAAAATTGCTGAAAGGAGTCAACTTGCTAGGAAATGGAATTTTTCTATCTGTCCAAGTATGAATAAAGAGTTGGAGAATTCCTTTCAGGTTTCCAAGTCATGGGTTGTTAAGCGTTCTTCTATTGATATCTTTGAAGTATTCTGTGATCCTTCGGTGATGGTCAATATTGCAGACCAGACTTGCTCTTGTTCTGATTGGCAGTTTAGAAGCTTTCCTTGTTGCCATGCTGTTTGCGCAATCTATTATAGTGGAAAAGGATTTGAAATCTTACATTGATCCTTATTATTTGGTTGAGACATATCGTGAAGTGTATTCATTGCCAATATATCCGATACCTACACTATGGAAGCCTGTAGCAGGTGGGAGTGAGGACAAGGACAGCATTCTACCACTGTTGTCAAGGAAACCAGCCGGAAGACCTCGAAAGAAGAGGGTTCGATCTAATGGCGAGAAGATTAGGCCAATTAAGTGCAGCAGGTGTGGGAAGGTTGGAAGACACAATAAAAAGAGTTGCAAAGAGGACTTGAGGGATG
This sequence comes from Rhododendron molle, assembly GCA_025413875.1. Lineage (NCBI taxonomy): Eukaryota > Viridiplantae > Streptophyta > Magnoliopsida > Ericales > Ericaceae > Rhododendron > Rhododendron molle. The sequence continues at coordinate 40,857,306 of CM046388.1, forward strand.
CTTATTGAAGATTTGGAAAGAGCATTTGAGGACTTGAGGAGTTTTCTTTTGGTATATGTTTTTTCATTTCATGTGAACATTTGGAAAGAGGAAAGAGCATTCATTTCATTTCATTTCAGATGGTTATTAGGCACAAAGTGCAGTTTAATTTTCTGTTAGTTGAATAAAGGATTTTAGTAAATGTAGTTTCTTTTAGTTGAATAAAGGATTTTCTGTTAGTTGAATAAAGGGTTTTGTAGCCACGTTGGAGTGGAAGTTTGCCCTCAGAAGCAAGTGTTGTGGTTTTTTTTTTTTGGAATAATGATGAGCCGGTCCTATTTTTGTAGTTTGTGGCTTCAGGGATCCTCCGTATGAAATTTTCATGTCCCACTAGATCCTCTTCCAAAAATCCCACGCGCATCTATCCATGCACATATTTAATTCATGTGCGTCTGTTGTGCACGCGTTTCTATCTCTCACCTGTCACTTTTACACTACTAGCACCCCTCTCTCTTGTTGCTAGCGCCTATCAGAGAAGTATCAAAGTGACAAAAAAGTACAATGCTGTGTAAAAAAAAAAAAAACGTACACTGCTCTCCTCTCTCTCTCTTACATCTAAATTTCTTTAAATGAGTATAACTTTTATTTTACACATTCAATTTTGAAAAAAAATATATTTTTGAAATCTACTCAACGAGATCTCTAAAACAAGCTCCATATTAAATGTGAAATTATGTTTCAAAAAAGAATATTTTTGGGGCGTAGACTTTCATTTTTTTATTTTTCAAAATAAAGTTTATACTGTTAATTAATAGTAATATTACTGTTAATTAACAGTAATTAATATTGTCAATTAACACTAATATTGTTAATTAACAGAAATTTATTTTTGATTATTCTATATTAAATATTCAATAAACTGTGAGAGCTCAGAACTGAAGGCAATGCAAATATCGAACAGCTTCACAGTATTATCCAAGTACAAATCAGTCCATTTATCATCCCAATCACAAACAGGGAGTTCAAGCTCCGTAATTATAGTTTTTATGTCGGAATGAGTTTGGCAAAGCAACTCCATTGCGAATGTCATCCATGATAAGCTAAGGACCATACCAATAAAACACACTAAAAACCAAAAGAGCCATACCAATAAAATGCCGAACCCTGGAATTAAAATTTACTGCTAATTAACATGTAAAATTTACATGCTCTTGGAATATGCCATATGTTTAACACTGCTTAAAATTTACATGCTCTTGGAATATGTAATAGTGTTCTAGTGCTTTACTCCATCCACACTTTCCAGCAAAAATTGTACAGTAGGCTTGCCAAACAGTTAAAGCTGTCTAAAAGATTAAAAAAAAAAAGCTGTCTAGAATTTTTTTCCTATTCCTAGTCTTGTTCTCCCAACTCCTAGTGACTCAATGACTTGGTTGTGTCGTTGAGGAATAAATGTATAAGCTCTGTTCTGATCTGCCTACACTCTTCCATTGTTATTTGAGTGCTTTGCTCTTCATTGTTGATGTACTTCTTCATGATTGAAATGACAACAATCGCACAATCAACACTGCAAGAATTCAAAATTCACGTAATCAACATTGGGAAATAACATTAGGAATTCTAATAGTTGAGGTTTTTTTTTTTTTTTTTGCAAATCATCAACAGATACAGTAACAATACTTTCCTTCCCACTGGTTGTTGGGGTGAATTTTTCACTATCTCCACCGTGTCAGGAATGCTTGCTTTGTGCACTTCTCTTGTGTCAATATTGATGTGCGACGCAACAACTTTTCTCTATGAACAAGAAAAACAGTGTACAACTACTTAATAGTGTTTTTAGATTTAATTTCAGCATATTCGATTAAGAGGTTTGCTTACCAAAAGGGTTGTTGCATCACAGTATTCATCTTTTCCATTTCTTTTCGAGAGAGAATTGTAGAATTTCCAGTGTCCTTCCCATTTGTCAAGCACAAGCAGCGTCCAATGGAATCGAATAAGTATGGGAAAGAGAAGGAATCTTGCCGGCAAAGCTTTTCGCATATTACTTGCAAGCGTCTTCTTCAATTGCTTTTGATCTTTGTTTTTAATCACATCCTGTTTACAGAGAAAAGCCAAAATCAAAATTAAGCTCTCTATGTCACATCCTATTTACAAAGAAAAGTCAAATCAAAATTGAACTGTCTGTGAAACATTCTTTTTGGTTTTTTTGTACTGCTCGTTTCTTACCAAGAAAAAGCTGTTGAAGATGAATGATTTTGGTTTTTGAGTTTCCAATGCAAATGTTGGTAGTGCTTCGATGTGTTGTTGCATGAGCACATGTGAATACGCATCTACACACTGTTAATTACCAGTAAAACAGGTAAAATTCACTGCTAATTAACATAACAGTCTACACAGAAAATAATAGTCACTAAATATTTTTAGGAGTGTGTAGGAGGACAAGATAAGGAAATGATATTGACTTTACCCGGTTTGATATTGGATCATCAAATAACAAATTTTCTATGTCACCAACTTCAACGTAGAGCATGTTGCATGCTGACTGCCATACAACAGTACTGCATATTGGAAAGTGTATGAAAAACTCAGACAATAGTCAAGCGTATGTTTCTGGATGAAAAACTTAAAAGTTCATAATTTTGGGAAAAGTCAAGCATATGTTTTACCTAGAATTTGCTGCCTTCCAAAGTTTTTGAATTGTCACCCAAGTTTCTGGATGAATAAGTTTGGATGTTTCAGCACTAGGCTTCAAGTTCTTCAGTTTCTTTTTTGTCTTTTGATCTTCAACATTTTCTGGACAATTCTCTACATCAACATATTCTACTTCTGGACTCTTCCTCTTCAACTGTGGATAGACATAGTCCTGAGATAAGTTCTTCTTTCTATCTTTTCTGGCCTTCACTCTCTTAAATTTTGACGGTGGAGATGTCATCTTAGATTGAAGTCCTTTCTCGGCCATTGCTTTTTGTGTCAATTCATAAACTTTTAAAATTGTCAATTCCTCCTCCAGCTCATCTCTCTCTTTCTGCAGTTTTTTTATTGTCTGCATTGTCGCCTTCTGTGTGACTTGATGGACTTCTTTCTCAGTTTCAATGCCATACGCTTGTGTTATCTGATGCATTTCATACTCCTGAATTTGCTCCTCCAAGTCCTTGTTCAATTTTTGTATTGCAACCTTTTGTTTTTCAAGGATTTGGATTTTTTTGGAAAGGGTGGATATGTATATGTCTTTGTCACGAACCAAACATTTCAAATCTTTCTCCTTTTCCTCAGAAGCAGTCTTTGCACCTTCTGCATCTTCAAGTTTCCGGCTCAGTAGTTCAATTTCTTTTTTTTGAGATTGTAGAACTTTCTGATTTTGTTCTAGAATTTTCATGTTCTCAATCTCTGCATTCTTCTTTTCTTTCTCGAAATTTTCAATCCTTTTCTTCAGTTCATCGATAACTGCATTTGCATCCTTGGTTGATTGATCCACTATTGTTGCACAAATGTTATCCAATGATGCAGTCGGGATTTCATCCAATGACTTTTCATCCAAGCTGTTCGGTGCCAATGTTGATCCCGAACATTTTTCTGACAAACTATTATCTTCTTGTGATTCAAAGCCAAGACTATCAGGCACAATAGAGCCTTTGTAGCGTGCACAATCAGCTTCAAATGATGGGTGTGTGGGAGTATTGAAGTCCTCCAGTCCCCGTATTTCACCATCCTTTTGAATGTCTTGATCATGCATTGACACCACTCCAATCCTTTCTTCTCGTTCATTATTGATTGGCATTGCCCCTTTCTCATTCCATACCCATTTTTCTTCACCAACTTCATTTTGCTCCACATCTTTTCTTTCATCATTGATTGGCATTGCCTCTGTGTCAACCCATACCCATTTTTCTTCACCATCGTCATGTTGCTCCCCACCAAGTACCACTTCATCATCAATAGTGCCTTTGCAGCTTCCAAAATTAGGTCCAAACGACCCATGCGTGGGAGTGTTCAAGTGCTTTACTCCCTCTACAGGCAATTCATCACCTTTTTCTTCTGTTTCATCATTGATTGGCACTGTCCCTTTTTGAACATGTTCTTCTCCACCAACTTCATGTTGTTCCACTCCAGTCATTCCTTGATCATCTTCATCAATAGGCAATTCATCTTCATTACCATCAAGGATTTCATCGTCAACATGCATTTCACCTTCATCATGAACAGACAGTTCTTGTTCTCCCACAACCTTTTCATTTTCTATGCTGAAGATCTTTCTTTCTTTAGCAGTTTGTTTCAACTTAGTATGATTTACCTATTCAAACAGAAAAAAAATGGTACACAGTATGTAATGTTTTTAACAGTGAAACACAATTGACATTTTCAATTCAAATACAATGTAAAGACTACAAAACAGAAGAAATTATACGTGTTTAATTGGTGTTGAGTGTATTACCAGATCAGCCGGAAGTTGCTTCAAACTTTCAAAACCCTTGAGCCTCTTCCGAAGGTTTGACATGTCCCACTTCAACAACCTTGGAACTGTATGCGTATTCTTTTCTCCTAGGAGTTTCGTGTGCTCACAAAGCCAAAACTACACAAAACAAATTTCAAAGTTAAAATGCAAGTGATTGCAATTTTTACTCAAGATAGTTGTGTCGGGTTATATTTTAATTACCGGTAACAATACAGAACATCCTTTCAAGTCTTTGAGATCTCTATGATTTCTGTGAACGGATTTGAGCAAGTAATTTCTGATGGCTCCTGTCCAATCATACTTCTTTACGTTTTCGAGATTGTCCAAATAACGAACATGGCACCAATTGGCTGTTGTTCCAGTTGTCGAGAAGAACAAGGTCACACAAAGAAATAGGCAAAGTAATCTGGCAACGTCATCTATGTCTTGCTGCTCCTTGCTACTTTCCAATTCTTTGATTTTTTGCCTTATTCTTGTTGTTGATAATCTTGCCTCCTTGATTTGCAGTCTCTGAGCTAATTCAGTATCTTCTTTCTTCATGTTTCTATCCACTATGTCCTCATCTCCACACGAAATTCCAAAAATCAGTTTAATGTCATCCCTTGTTAGCTCTACATTCCTATTACCCAATCTAAAACTTCTTGTACCTTCTTGATATGACTTTATAACCTTCACAACTACTCCATCAAATTTTCTACAACGGTCACTAACCAGCTTTCCATCTACTATCGCCTGAATCAATAGCCAGAAAGGGGTTTTTTTCAAGGAGGCTATGTGTTCGGGACTCAGTTTCGTGTCTTTGAGCAGTTTGATCATAGATTGTAAATTGGATCTATTCAATGCTAGCCGCCCTTGTTGTGTAAGTTCTAGATCATCCAACTTCCTTGGCTTCTTTCTCACCGGTTGTGATCGGGTTGTCACAGCTTCTTCTTCAACTTTGGCTGCTTTTTTCGATTTTGATTTGAGTTCACGTTGAGATTGCGTATTCCCCCTTACTCTAGGCTGTGGGTTCTTACTCAAGCTATCTATTATTCAACCATACAGACACAAAAAGAAGAAATTTAATAACATACGGTGCATACATGTTGAACGCATCACATTCTAAGCATTGCAGTTTCAAAAGTAGTTAATTAACTAGTTATTTATTAGAGTTAATGGGCAACCTATGTACAAACATCGTCAATTAACAGCGTTTGAGTAATACAATTCAGAATGCAAGCCATCTAAGCATTAGAGTTCCTAACCAATTAAAAAAAATTACTACCTCTGTACAAACGTGGTTAATTAACAGCATTTTTAGCAAAACAATAAATGCATAGGTTGCCAAAACCCTAAAAATGACAAACATTTACGAAAGATTAAGCCAACTAGTGAAGATGCTGAGGAGAAATGTAGTTAATTATCATCATTTTTGGCACAAGAATTCAGAATGCAAAATATCTAAGCATTAGGGTTTGTAACCAATAAAAAATTACTACGGTGCATACATCCTGAACTCTATACAAAAGGTGTATAGAAAAAGCAGAACAAAAAAGCATCAAAAAAATCAAATTTTCGTACAAAACCAACCAAAGGGAAAGTTTCACAAAACTTCCCATGAAGCCAAATGTAGTCAATAGCCTTTGAGTGATAGCATTTTTAGAAAAAACAATAAATGTATAGGTAGCCAAAACACTAAAAATGATAATCATTTACGAAAGTTTAAGCCAACTAGTGAAGATGCCGTGGACAAACATAGTTAATTATCATCATTTTGGCACAACAATTTAGAATGCAAAACATATAAGCATTAGGGTTTCTAACCAATCACCAATTACTAAGATGCATACATCCTGAATGGCAACACATACTATGCATTACAGTTTCAAAACTATAATTGGTGATTTCGATAGGTGGGACAGTTCTTGTCTGACCTTTCTTCTTTTGACTTGGCATGCGTGCTTCCCAATCAGATTCTGACTCAAGTTCAGGTTCAGATTCTGACTCATGTTCAGCTTTCCAATCAGATTCTGACTCATGTTTAGCTTTCCAATCAGATTCTGATTCAGATTGTTTTGACTTCATTTTTCCCCGTTTCCTTGCATGCACTGTAGTTTCAAAACACATCTTGTCTCAATGACATAATTGACAGTCTACACTAAAACTATCTATTATACGAAATATACAGACACAAAAAAGAAGAAGAAGAAATTGTTGATTTCAATAGGTGGGACGGTTCTTGTCTGACCTTTCTTCTTTTGACTTGGTATGCGTGCTTGTGAATCAGATTGTGACTCAGGTTCTGATGATTCTGATTCAGGTTGTTTTGACTTCATTTTGCCCTGTTTCCTTGCGCGCACTATAGTTTCAAAACACATCTTGTGTCAATGACATAATTGAGTCTACACTAAAACTATCTATTATACGAAATATACAGACACAAAAAAAAGAAGAAGAAATTGTTGATTTCAATAGGTGGGACAGTTCTTGTCTGACCTTTCTTCTTTTGACTTGGCATGCGTGCTTGTGAATCAGATTGTGACTCAGGTTCTGATGATTCTGATTCAGGTTGTTTTGATTTCATTTTGCCCCGTTTCCTTGCGCGCACTGTAGTTTCAAAACACATCTTGTTTCAATGACATAATTGACAGTCTACACTAAAGCTATCTATTATACAAAATATAAAGACACAAAAAGAAGAAATTGTTGATTTCAATCAGTGGGACTGTTCTTGTCTCACCTTTCTTCTTTTGAGTTGGCATGCCTTCTTGTGAATCAGTTTCAGACTCAGGTTCTGATGATTCTGATTCAGGTTGTTTTGACTTCATTTTGCCTTGTTTCCTTGCGCGAACTGTAGTTTCAAAACACATATTCTCTCAATGACATAATTGACAGTCTACACTAAAGCTATGTATTATACAAAATATAAAGACACAAAAAGAAGAAATTGTTGATTTCAATCAGTGGGACTGTTCTTGTCTCACCTTTCTTCTTTTGAGTTGGCATGCCTTCTTGTGAATCAGTTTCAGACTCAGGTTCTGATGATTCTGATTCAGGTTGTTTTGACTTCATTTTGCCTTGTTTCCTTGCGCGAACTGTAGTTTCAAAACACATCTTCTCTCAATGACATAATTGACAGTCTACACTAAAGCTATGTATTATACAAAATATAAAGACACAAAAAGAAGAAATTGTTGATTTCAATCAGTGGGACTGTTCTTGTCTCACCTTTCTTCTTTTGAGTTGGCATGCCTTCTTGTGAATCAGTTTCAGACTCAGGTTCTGATGATTCTGATTCAGGTTGTTTTGACTTCATTTTGCCCCGTTTCTTTGCGCGAACTGTAGTTTCAAAACACATCTTCTCTCAATGGCATAATTGACAGTCTACACTCAAGCTATCTATCTATTTTTAAAAAAACATACAGACACAAAGAGAAGAAATTTAATAACATATGCTGCATACATGCTGAATGCAACACATTTATGGAAGATTAAGCCAACTAGTGCAGAATGTAGAGGACAAACGTAGTTAACTATCATTGTTTTTAGCACAACGATTCAGAATGTAAAACATCTAAGCATTAACGTGACTTTAGGTCAACCCCACGAGATAAGTCACAAAGTAAAACTCAAATTTAATAATACCAAAACAATAAAATACTTTGTCCAAGCAATAATGGTGACTGGTTTACAAGTGGCATATCTTTATGAGTGTGTAAAATACTCAATAAATTGTATACTGTATAGTGGAATCAGTCACAAGAAAGTAAAAAAAAAGTGTCTTGATACTTGAAAGTGGACAAAAGGTTGGTGGTCCAAGTGGACCACATATAATACTATATATTCTATAAAGTGTACAAAATATTTTCTATATAAGTTTGGAATCAGTAAAAGAAAGAAAAAAATAAGTCTTGGAAGTGGACAAAACTGAAAAGGCAGTGGTCCAAGTGGACCTGCTACTTCCACTACACAACCCACGCCATATACTCTATTTACCCATAAAAAACAGGAGAGAGAGAGAGAGAGAGAGAGAGAGAGAGAGATCTGTTCGACAACAGTTCGACTACAATCACTACGGCGACTAGCAATGAAAACCTTCGAAGTTCGATCCAATCAAAATCATTCAAGAACAGAAGCAAATAGCAGTCCACGGTGAAGATTGGAGAGCAGATCAAGGTTGAAATGAAGATTGGAGAGCAGATCAACAATGAAAAATGCAGGTTAGCATCTGTCGAAACCCTAGATGATGGATTGGAGTTGGACCCAATTCGATTTAATTTCTGTCGAGTCTTTTTAAGTGGGTTTCGACCCACTTTGAGGGTTGAAATCACGGAAACAGCCCCACCCCCCCCGCCTAAACAACTTCTTCTAAGTTCTAATTTATGTTTCAGCCAAAAAATAGTTACCGATTCTTCTTCCAAAAACGTGACAGTGAAAGTATCAACCTAGCCACCAATCAATAAGGTTATACTTGAGCAATCTCTAGCCAAAAACAAAGGGGCTGCTTGCTTGCAGCTCGCTCCTCTCTCTAACACTGCAAGTACTCACTTCTAGCATTGAGTAGTGAGTACAATGTCCAAGCTCCAAGACGCCTAGGAGAAACGTAGTTAACTATCATTGTTTTTAGCATAACAATTCAAAATGCAAAACATCTAACCTTTAGGGGTTCTAACCAATCAAAAATTACTACCTCTGTAGAAACGTAGTTAATTTATAGCATTTTTTTGCAAAACAATAAATGCACAGGTAGCCAAAACCTTAAACAGGATAAACATTTACGAATGACTAAGCCAACGATTCTGAGTACAAACATAGTTAACTAACAATATTTTTACCAAAACAATAAAACCGTAGCTACTAAAGATGACACAGAACATACTAGTGAAGATTTACTAGTTTCCACCTTAATAGCATGGAGCTTTCAAAATTATGCCCCCCCCCCCCACTTACGAGCTTGCTCCAGCTCTCCTAACTAAAGAGCTTCATGAGATCACGTTCCTTATTGTTGAAACCCTAAAAAACAAATTTAAAAAGGCAAAAGTAGATTCAATCGAAAAAAGTAGGGTTTCAACAATACTGATTAGCGGATCAAAAAAAAAATACTGATTAATACTTGACAGTACAAACGTAGTTACAGTAAATACGTTTTTGCAGAAATAAACCCTAAAAAACAAATTAGGGTTTAAAAATCCAAAAACTCAAAGTAGGGTTTTAAAAATCCAAAAACTCTCATGTTGCCTTCAAACATTGCTTACTTTTTATCCCCATTGTCGGAATGATCACGTATGCTGACCGTCTTCTCGGGATCTTTCTCACGATCGTCTTCTTTCTCTCTCACGATCTTCTTCTCGTTTTCTCTCTCGGTTTCGTCTTCTCCGCCTTCGTCTTCGGTATCTCTGAGTATGGGACAGGACTTGCTGGGCTATGGACTTGGTGGACTGGGTTGAAGGTTAATTTTGGAAGAAAAAGTTGCGGCAGGACTTCGTGGGCTATGGGCTACAAGGACAGGGCTTGCTGGACTATGCTATTTGCGCATAGGACCGGCCCAGAAATTCCTCTATATTTAACTGTCATTTAACTGCATGGTTTGTCTTAGGTGTGCATTGGTCCTTCCGGATCCCAGAGGGATGAAAGTAAGAACTGTGGGCTTAAACCTATTTGGCACGCGCTGGTTTAGGATTAACGTGCGCATGTTCGATCTGCATGCAGTGACTTGGTCAGTACATGCTGGTTTCTTCCTGGGCACGTCACTCCAACACAGTGGCCTTCCAAATCTTTTTAAATCCCACAGGAGTCTACTTTTATCCTATTCTAATTGTTTTTCGAGCGAGCATGTCATCTATCACATCCTGCAAACTTGCTACAGTTTTAATCCCCTTAAGTTGTTCCCCCGCCTTAAATGGCTAAAACCTGATTAATGAAATAAAATCGCAAACGTTTTACAAATGCCCAAGTAGAGACTAATCTGGTTCCCGAACCTTCCCCTCTCGTAATCTGGTTCCCGAACCTAAGATATTCTGGTGACAACGGACCAAAAACAAGCCTTTTTCAAAATCAAATATAGAGTTACGTTTCAAGTTCGGTTCTTTGGGTGGCGGACCTTCAACCAAGTGGCGACTCTGAATTGAGCATTTCGCCACGCTCTTTAAAAAGGGCGCACCCACTTATCTTGCGAGATTTTTGGGACGTGTACGTGCTCACATATGCGCAAAGTATAAGGCTCTTATGCAGTTCAATTTTGACATTAACGAACCTAGTTTTAGCATTATTAATTTTCAAAATAGAAAATGAGTGATACACATTATACTCCTAGTCTCCTGCAAGCCAAAAATAAATAAGCAATACACATTATACTCCTAGTCTCCTACAAGCCAAAAATAAATAAACAAGGATTGCCCAACAAATCTTACATGATAGTTTATTTCCCTTTTTCTGATGATTGGTTAATATAGTCGTTGAGCACTCGTCCTCGAGAGATCACACTTGAATTTCTACAAATTCCCCTTTTCTCACCTTTAGGGCCCATTTGGTCGGGGAGTGAGGAGATAAGGGTCTTCACGGATAAGTTAATCAGGGACCACTCTTTAGTGTCTCCCAGTTCACCTGGACTGCTTATCGAATAAACGACCTTATTTGATTCGTAGATTAAAATCTATGGGATTAATAGTCCTGAATTTTTCTTTAAACGAGATAAAATATTATTAACAGTCCTAGTTAATTTAGTCGTTGAGCACTCCAACTCGAGCGATCACACTTGAATTTCTACATATTCCCCTTTTCTCACCCTCAGGGCCCATTTGGGCGGGGAGTGAGGAGATATCACCCGAATATTTTTTATAACAATCGTTTCTTTGTTAATCCTACCCAATCCCACCTTCTCCGGAGATTATTTAGTGCCTCATATAGGGAGTTAATACCGGGATTGATAATTCCGACGGTCATTTCGGGAACCAAACGTGAGATTACTTGAGATTAGATACAGTTAATCTTATCCCAGGCTATTAATCCGCGAATCTCGGCCTAAGACCTTTGCAGGGGTCTTGCAAAAACCCACCCCACCCTACATCATTAGCTTATACAGGTGGGTGCAATTATCGGCATACCCTCAAACCTTAGCAAACTCTTTTTTGTATTCTCATTGCAAGAATTTTAGGGGCAATTAAGTAAATTCTTACATTATTTCTTTATCCATGCACTATAATCCATTCATGTCAACTTTAAACAAATCTCTTATTAGTCAATCCCTCATTCTTAACTAATTCTCTCTTATACAAATACAACCTTTCCCAAAAATATAAAATGAAACATCAAACTGTTAGAGTAGAGTAGTGTAGCGTAGGTATTACCAATATCAAACAATATTTGATAGTGAATCAATATTCTCATTAACAACATTCAGCCCGTTCCAGAATAAGAAATAAGTCTTTATTTTTTAAGAAGGTAATTTTAAGCTAAAAATAATAAGTTTACTGAAATCTAAAAATATGCAATATGGATTTTGTTTGAAAGATCTCGATGAGATCTTTTATACGGTAATTAAAAAATTATTTTTTATTTACGTTATTTTTAAGTTTAAAAATGTGAAATAAGTTACTTATTTTTTAAGGAAGTGTTCTAGAACTAACCCTCAACCATCAAGAAAAGAAATGATAACCAAGGATATGCTCGCATTCTTAAAATACATATACAAGAAAAACTTAGTTAAAAATTTAGCAAAAGCTATCAACACAACTTTAAAACTCAATTCTGGACATAACTGCGTTCGAAACCATTCATGCATAGGAGTACACCTTGATCGAACGGCTTCGGACGCAATTGTGTTTTAAAAGTGCATTCATAGAATTATGCAGAATAAGTGATATTTCTGTTTTCAAAATTATGATGTGAATAAAAGGCCCATCATCTCCAATTAGATGGTACCATTTGGCTTGGGAGAACTTTACTTCAATGATGATTTGTGAGCTGCAAATCTTGAAAGAATCATTCTAAACTTACTTTAATAAAATAAAATAAAAAAGGTGGAGTGGACAGTTCCAGTCACTTGACCTGGTTTCACTAATTTATCGAGTAAATATAGATGCAAGTATAATTTCGAGAATAGACCATCAAATATACTCTGTTTTTTTGTTGTTGTCGTAAAATAGGGAAAAATTCAAAAAAACCCCTGAACTTTGAACCCAATGTTAAATAGGCACCTAAACTTAAATAAACTTCAATTGAACACCTGAACTTTGAACCAATGTCAAATAGGCACCTGAACTTAAATAAATTTCAATTGAACAACTGAACTTTTACTCCGTTATTCAATTTACCCCCTGCCGCGTCTCAATCCGTGACTTTCCATTTCCCCCCTTTGATTGGAAAATGGGCTGTGTTGGATAAATTTACCCATTTGCCCCTCTCCACTTTATTGTATGTGTACTATTAAGAGCAAATTGGTAATTGCACTAATTATTGGATTAATTGTTTTGAAATTAAAAAAATGAGGTCAAAAATACCCATTCACAACTTAATCGTTAGTGTGAACAATTTGTAATTAAGTTGTGTTGCACAACTTTAATCGTTAGCGTGAACTTGTCCTTATTTTCACTAATTTTTTTGGTTAACAAGTTGTGGCAAAATTGCATATTGTTCACACTAATTGAGAAGTTCTGCATCCCCATTCTTTCTTTCTTTTTTTTTTGTCAATATTGTATACATCAGCTTAGAGTTAGCGGGGGTTAGTTTACAGGGAGTTCAGAGGTTGTCCATAGCCTTGAACTCCGAATCGCCTCTCGCGGGGCTCGAGCCATGCCTCCATTGAGGGAGGCATACCAATTGAGTTAAGAGCTTATTGGTTCATCCTTATTCATTAGTGTGAATAAGGTAGAGGAATCAGATCTAACATGGGGGGAAATTTTCTAGGGGTTTGGATTTTCTCTCCAAAAAAACCTATGACTCATCCAATTTCCCTCCCATGTGAGCCCAATCATGTGTATAACGTCTGTTAGTGTCCAGCTCAGCGGTTGCCGTTAGGAAAGTCACAGATTGAGATGGCAGGGGGTAAATTGAATAACGGAGTAAAAGTTCAGGTGTTTAATTGAAGTTTATTTAAGTTCATGTGCCTATTTGACATTGGGTTCAAAGTTCAGGTGTTCAATTGAAGTTTATTTAAGTTCAGGTGCCTATTTGACATTGGGTTCAAAGTTCAGGGGTTTTTTTGAATTTTTCCCTGTAAAATAATACTTGTTTTTGGTTAAATCAAGCATACTCTGTTCATACATGATGTACTAATAAAAATTTGCAATATATATATGTTAGAGGAAAATCCGATTTCCTAATCAGTTGCCTAATTGATTGATTGAGGATCCGTGATTGTAGCATAGGAATATTGTATATTTATTCTTTTCTAGTTTAACTTCCTTCCTAGTTTAGCTTCTTTGTATATAAAGGGGTTTGTATCTTTGTGAAGAATTCATTCAGAAATAAACAATATTCTCTCAATATTTGTTATCCTAAATTCAACATGATATCAGAGCTAGGGTTCTATACCTACTATTTTTTCTTTGTCCACCGTGGTTTTTTTTTTTTCCTCCATCAATCCCTTCTTAGCTTTCTGCAACAACCATTAAATCACCACTTTCGTATCATCCAGTTGTTTTACCAATAATCGATTGAACAATCGGTTCGATTCAAAACCGGTGCTTAACTCCGCAACCTACCCTCCAAATATGGCAAAGGGCGAGGTCGTTGATAGCATATAAATCTGGTAAGACTGAGATCGTTCCCACAGAGAAGTCTTCTTTAGCAAATTTGGAATAGATGCAATAAAAAGATTTGCGGCTTTCAAGCAGCCAACTTCGGTGATTGGTTTGAAAAGACAATTAAAACTTGAATTTAAACTAGATTAAGATGGTCGAGTCAAGAGAGATCGGTTTACCCACAACTTTGCCATTCAAACGGTTTCTTCATCTAACGAAAGAGTGGACCGAAACTGTCCGGATTCCACTTGAATATTAAAAACTGAAGACTACTTGTAACTCGATTCAAAGCATTAATTTAAACTGAACTCATTTAATGCAAGTGAGAGACGAAAAAGGATCGTTCGCACGCGTACGATTAATTAAGCACGTAGCATGAGGTGATAGACCTCATTGATCAAAGAAGCCACCAACCCCATGATCAATACAAGAAATCATGGGTTTAATTCGTTCAACACATTGAAATCGAGTTAAAGATCAAACGAAACCATTTAAACGACTAATCCATAGGGTGAACCTCACCCCATGACCAAACCTAAATACTACTCACTCATAGCAAAAAGACTTGAAAACATGCTAGGAAATGAAAACATGATTTTATATAGAAATCTAATGAGTAGCTACAACATTAACAAACGGAAAATGAACGAACAACAATTACCTTAAAGAGTTCTTGAACAATTAAACTAAGAAAGTTTGAAGAACAAAGCTATGAAAATCCTAGAAAGCAAATAAAAGACTTAGGCCTAAAAGACTAGAAATGGTCCTAGTGTACATAATGGCTATTAATGGCCAAAGAGCCTATTTATAAGCCTTACAATCAGCCATAAAATGGACCAAAAGGCCCCCAAAAATATCCCAAAAACACGCCTTAAATGGGAAGTTTCCATAAATGAAAAGTTGGAAAGTCAGCACAAAAATATCTTCTGGCAGACAATGTTATCGATAACTCCCCTTTTAGTTATCGATACCTTCACTTTGATTTCCCCCGTAGCACAACGTAATCGATACCAACAGCCATATGTAATCGATCCCCTCAGGTCTGGTGGAATTGTGGACCAAGATAGAGCAAAGGTATCGATTACATGCTCATTGTAATCGATAACATCAAGTCTTGGCAACTCCCTGGACCAACTTCACACAGAGGTATCGATTACAATTGTTATGTAATCGATAACATTCTTCAGAAATGCAGATTTCAGACTGAGGCTTCAGTTTCAGCAAATAGCTCCCAGCACCTTATTTTCATTCTCTAAACTTAAGTAAAGATTACATTTTAAACCTTTTTTTTACTTTAATTTATTTAATGAAAATAAGAAAGTACCCCCCATTTGGAAACAATGGCATTACTAGAATTTCAAGATTCCAATTAAATCAAAATGTCAACCCCCCACTTTTAGTGTAAAATGGAAAACTGCATGTTTTTCTCGAGAGAAAAAGGCTCGAAACATGACCTTGCTCTTCAAATAAAACCTTGTAACTTTGTAGTTACTCTTTGAAAAATTCAAGGATCAATTACCGCCATTTTTAATCTCGAAAATCGAAACTTTTCCAGAAAGTCATTTTTCCATACTTAGACAGATTTTAGGGAGCTGACAGGGTCTTTGGGTACTTGGAAGCACTTGGGCCGTCCATGGCATAGAAGTGCGCCTTATTTGTACGTTTTACCTGAAACACACAAAAACCTACCTTACGTGCAATATCGAATAAAACATTAACTTTATGAACATAAATACTACAAAACCAGGGACTTAAGCACCAAGAATCTACATTATTGGGTGCTTATCAACCGGATACAATTTTTGATTTTTCTGAAACCTTTCATCTTCTATACCAGCCAACCATGGGAGATAACTCCAAGGAAGGGCTTGACCCGTCAAGCCGTTATTATTTTCATCACTCAGACATTTCGAGCACCAAGTTTTTCTCAGTTGTAGCGGCTGTGCGATTTCATAAAAGTTTCAACCCAAACAACAAGTTCTCCAGTAACTCATCCTTATCATCTTCTACTTTCAATATTGAAAGATTATTTGCAGATATTGCAAAAAGGATACACATGCTATAAGTTGCATGGATTTCTAGTCGGGCACCCACGACATGATCCCAATTTTAAACCACCAAGCACCCATCCGGGACAACAAAATCAGCAATATGGTGCTCGATCCAATCCTACTGCTGCACATGCCGCATCTCCCAACAGTGCCACGCCACCTCTCTTAGGGCTTTCTGCCGTGCAGTATCAACAATTGACCACTGCTGTGGCAAATGCGCCACGCCTATCCAAGGGTAATAACGATGTTTATGCAAATGTCACAGGTTTGTATAATCATCCCTCTGTTAATTCTACCTCAAATTGTTGGATTTTAGATAGTCGTGCTACGGACCATATTGCTTCTGATTCTTCTTTATTTTCTTACTCTCATCCGCCCCACGCACCTTGTGTTAATTTACCCAATGGCTCTGCCATACCTATTAACTCTACTGGCACACTCCTCTTCAACAAAGATGTTGTTTTAAAAGATGTTCTTCATGTGCCTTCCTTTCGATTAAATCTTTTGTCTGGCAGTAAAATTACCCAATCCTTAAACTGTTGTGTGATCTTATTCCTGGATTTCTGTGTTTTGCAGGACTTGGCTACGGGGAAGATGATTGGATGGGGTAAGCAAAGTGGCGGCCTCTATTACATGTCACCAGATCGTATCTCGCCAACTGCTTGCCATACTACCCATCCCCGATTCTACCTGGCGCCATCGCCTTGGCCACCCATCACCTACCTATCTACGTATCATCTCTAAGTCCAATTCTTCTATTTTTGTTTCTTTTGACAATTTTTGTAACGTTTGTCCTTTGGCCAAACAGACTAGATTACCATTTCCGACAAGTTCTATTTCTTCTACCATGCCTTTTCAATTAATCCATTGTGATATTTGGGGTCCACATAGACATCTAACACATTCTGGTGCTCGTTATTTTTAACCATTGTGGATGACTTTACTCGTTGTACATGGTTATTTCTTATGTCTCATAAATCTGATGCTTCTTCCTTACTTAAATCTTTTTTTACTTTCGTTCATAATCAATTTAACGCACATATTAAAATCTTTCGGAGTGACAATGGTAGTGAATTTCTTTCTCTACAATCATTTTTTATAACAAAAGATGTTGAATTCCAGACCTCTTGCGTCTCCACTCCACAACAAAATGGAGTTGTCGAACGTAAACATGGTCATATATTGCAAGTTGCTCGCGCTCTCCTTTTCTAATCTAATATGCCCATTCGTTTTTGGGGTGAGTGTGTTACCACCGCAGTTTATTTAATTAATCGATTGCCTACTCGGCTCCTTTCTTCCCTTGCACCTTTTGAGCGCTTGTATGGTCGTCCACCCACTTATGACCACCTTCGTGTTTTTGGAAGTTTATGTTATGCTACTATTGTCAGACCTATTTCTAAATTTGCTCCTCGTGCTAGGCGTTGCGTTTTTTTGGGCTATCCTACAGGCCAAAAAGATTATAAATTGTTAGATTTAGATTCCCGCAAATTTTCGATAAGTAGGGATGTCTGTTTTCATAAGCATATCTTTCCCTATAAAGGGACATCTTCTCCAAATTTTCACTCCATTCCTACACCTGCGCCCGACCTCCACTACACCACACCTTTACCCAATTCTACTACCCCACTTACCCACGATATACCAACCGATTACCCAACCGATTCGACTACCCCAGTTACTCCACCCAACCCCACCAATCCGTCAACCGATCCCCCAACCGATTCCTCAACCGATCAGTCTACCCACATTTCACCACCAATCACTCAACCAATTCTACCAGACCCACTACCTTCCGTTCCTACTTCCACATCACCTGATGCTCCTCGTCACTCAACCCAATCTCACACTCGACCTGCATGGCATGCCAACTATCAAATGCCCTTTGCCCATACTGCTTCCCCACAATCATCCATTCCATCGCCATGTCCCACCCGAGGTACAAGGCACCCTCTTTCTAAGTCTCTCTCTTATTCACGTATTTATCCTACCCATTATTCTTTTCTTACTTCTATTTCTAGTCTTCGTGAGCCCACTAACTATGATCAAGCAATTTTTGACCCGAAATGGAGGGATGCTATGCAAGCTGAACTTGATGCCCTTACTCGCAATAATACTTGGTCTCTTGTACCTCTACCTGTTGGTCACAAACCCATTGGCTGCAAATGGGTCTACAAAATCAAATACAATTCTGACGGGTCTATTGAACATTACAAGGTCCGCCTCATTGCTAAAGGTTACACTCAAATTGAAGGAGTTGATTATTTGGAGACTTTCTCTCCCACTGCTAAATTGACCACTATGCGATGTCTCTTAGCGGTAGCTGTTTCCCGCAATTGGATCATCTATCAGATGGATGTTCATAACGCCTTTTTACAAGGCGATCTTAATGACGTTGTCTATATGGACCTTCCCTCTGGTCTTCACCGACAGGGGGAGACTATGGTATGTCGGCTCAATAAATCATTATATGGTTTGAAGCAAGCTTCCCGTAACTAGTTTGCCAAATTTTCTTGTGCTATTCAAAAGACAGGTTTCACTCAATCAAAGGCCAATTACTCTCTATTTACTAAGTCCGAGAGCAACACATTTACTACAGTACTTATTTATGTCGACGACGTTATTGTCACAGGCAGTAATGAACAAGCAATCAAGTCTCTCAAAGACTTTCTCTTGCAACAATTTCACATCAAAGATCTTGGCAATCTCAAACATTTTCTTGGCATTGAAGTCTTCTGGTCCAAAAAGGGAATTTCATTTCTCAATTGAAATATGCATTGGATATTCTGAACGATGTGGGATTATTTGGATCCCATCCCAATTCTTTTCCAATGGAGACGTATTTGAAACTGAATCCCGACGATGGCGATCCATTACATGATCCAACCAAATACAGAGGATTGGTTGGGCGATTGATTTACCTAACAGTAACAAGGCCAGACTTAGTATACTCTGTGCAAATCCTCAGTCAATTTATGCAGAATCCTCGGAAACCATATTGGGAAGCTGCTCTAAGAGTTTTGCATTTCATAAAAGGGAATCCTGGTAAATGATTATTTTTTCCTTCATTCAATGATCCTAAGTTAAAGGCTTATTGTGATTCAGATTGGGCGGGTTGTGAGACAACTCGACGTTCAATTACAGGATTCTGCGTGTTTCTGGAAAATTCTTTGATTTCCAAGAAATCAAAGAAACAAACTAATGTGGCTCGTTCTTCCGCTGAAGCCGAATATCGAGCCATGGCAGCAACATATTTGGAAATTACATGGATACGGCATATTTTGGAAGATCTCAAAGTTTCACAAAGCCAACCAGCATCCTTATTTTGTGACAATCAGGCAGCTCTCCACATTGCAAAAAACCCCATTTTTCACGAACGCACGAAACATATAGAGATTGATTGCCACATTGTTCGGGAAAAATTGCAAGCTGGAGTAATTACACCATTGTAGACACCCCAATCCAGTCCTCGGAGAGTATTTGTCCACCCCGATGATGAAAATAGAGGAAACGATACATTTGCGAGCTTGAAAAAGGATCTCTCTAAGCCCAAAAACCCAAAAAGCCTGAAGAGCCGAGATAGAAGCCCAAACAAAGCCCAAAAGGGCCCTGGACCGAAGGAAGAGGAGCCGTGTGGAGCAGAATTGGAGCGCACGGCACCTTGAAATTCAAGAGTAGCCGTGCGCGGCAATCCTTAACCGCACGACACCTTGAGCAAAACGGGCCGACCGCTCGAAAGTCGTCGGCCACGCCAGCAGTGAGCCACACCGATGACTGCTCATTGAAAATTCACTTCTGGCCCGCCCAGAAAATACCTCCACCACTTGAAATTCAAAATCATTGGCCTTTGCCTATAAATTAACCCCTCCACTCAAGGGAAAGGGGTTCCTCTTAGCCCTTCTTTTGAGTCCTTCTCTTGCCTTTCTCTTGGCTCTCTCACTCTACTTTCTCTCTCCAAGTTCTCAAACCCACTTTCCATTACCACTTCCATTTCCAAGTCTTAAATGATGTCATTCCTAAAAGACATTCTTTAAGAGCTTTCACTCACTCCCTTTTCATCATTGAAGTTGATCACTCATTAACTTCAAGACCCCATCACCCAAAATACCTCACCTTCACTCACACCCATACTCCCTTTGTCTCATTTAACCTCCTCCATCCACATCCGTGACGATCCATCCACATCCTTACATCCACGATCCTTGATCAAGCTCGAAACCAAAGGTATAAACTAGTTTCCTCGGACTAGACTCCGTTCTGGTCCTGAGGGGACCTTTCTGTCAGCAGATCTGATCCCTTTTGGTTAGATCCTGACTCAAAACCCATTTTCATAAAATAAAACAGACACTGTGCTGAGGTTGAGAAACCGCGCAGTCTGTCTCTTAAACGCGCGGCATCCCGACCCCCAACGCACGACATAGTACACAATAATGCTATTGTGAACAGGCTGCCTGGATCTGAGTTTTCCTCCGCTGTGGTTACCTGTTTTTGCTGTTTACTGTTTCTGTAGCTCTTAAAATAAGACCATATCTACAAGCCATGTTCCGGCTCTTCTAAAATCTTTTCAAGATCATCCCAAGTGATCAAAAACGTTGAAAGCTATTTTAAAACTATGTTTTGAGAAGGATAATGACGTTCTTGGGATGATCTGACCGTCGTGAGGCTACTCATGAGTTTTCAAAAGATCTACAGAGAAACCAGTGAGCTAAATGATGTTTTGAAAGACTGCAACAGTCTGACAGCAGAGCAGGTGCCACGCACGGCATGTTGAGATGCCTCGCGCGGCATCTCAGGGTGCCGTGAGCGGTATTCTGAGGTCCAAACAGTCTGTTGAATGTTATTTACTTCCATTTATTCATATCATTTTATCACGACTGCACAGATAGCACCACCTGCACGTCAATGTGATATATTTCCCATGTCCCTTCCCCGTTACGTGCTTTATTAAAGAGTTTGATATTCCAAATAATATTGAAGATTCCCCCCCTTTTGAAAACATCAAGTAGAGACCGGTCTTACCGGGCGAATGGGGTGCTTTTTAAAGAAAAACCTTCCTCATTCGTAATGTGGCTCCCGAACCCATCATCTCAACGTTTTCGCTAGACCAAAAGCCTTTCTTTTTCAAATCAAACTCTCGGTTTCTCGGGTGACCCATCTCAAAAACCCGGGTGGCGACTCTTCGAGCGCGAGCGCTTCTTCGGGCGCAGGAGCCCACAGTGGCGACTCTGCTGGGGAATATGACTTTTATTCAATACTTTTTTTTTTTTAAATGTACAACAATTTTCAAAAGTCTGTCAAAACGGTACGCTCCGCGCTGCTGAAGAACGGAATGGTAACGTAACAGGATTCTACATCCGACCAATCCGGACTGGGGCTTTACTATTGTTCACCTGTGTAGTTTTCTCCAAGTTTTGATTAATTAAAGTTAGCCAAGCTTGAAAAGGTGTTTTTTTTTTAAAGGGGGGACTTTCAAATATTTTTCGGAAGATCAAGCTCTTTTATCCTGTACACTTTGCACCGCACAAGCCTCGCTACGCGTGTTTCGGCTATCTTGCCCGGTTTACCGGTGACAAGCTCTCCCGGGATGCCTAACAACCCTCGACTATGATGAGCCATCGTGCTGTTCGACCGTTGTCTTGCAATACACTCGACACGGGGTAGTACATCTTGGCTCTAGTCTGGGGAACCCTTTTGAGACCAAAACCAGCCTTTGTACTTGTACATAGCCATAGAACCTTCCCAACTAGGACAGGAACCCATGGCTAGGACTTATGTGTTATATTCTGCTTACGTGCTTTTATTCCTGTACACACGCATCATTCACACATCATTGCATCTTGTGGGCTAGAGGAATAGGTTCCCTTAGAATTCTTTAGGACCTTCCGGTCGGTCTAGGAGACCTTAAATCCATGGAGTTTGTGATACCTCCGGTGTTTGCCGTGCCCGAACGGCTCCCTTGGTTTGGGTCTAGCCTTAAGCATGTCCGTATCTGGATTCCAATAGCCACATTGCTTTGTCTCGGATGGTCACGATAAGGAGATTGGCTCTGGTTCCGACCCGTTCGGAATTTAACCTGCCCGACGGCACCTACCCGGGCTATCGAAAATCTTCTGTACGACGTCTTAAGTGAGATTTGAACCACGGTAGGTCCACTAGGATGGTCTAGGAGACCTTAAATCCATGGAGTTTGTGATACCTCCGGTGTTTACCGTGCCCGAACGGCTCCCTTGGTTTGGGTCTAGCCTTAAGCACGTCCGTATCTGGATTCCGGTAGTCGCATTGCTCTGCCTCGGATGGTCACGATAAGGAGATTGGCTCTAGTTCCGACCCGTTCGGAATTTAACCAGCCTGACGGCACCTACCCGGGCTATCGGAAATCTTCTGTACGGACGTCTTGAGTGAGATTCGAGCCACGGTAGGTCTTAGGCCTCGTTTCTAGGAGATGGGTAGAAGTAGGGCGAGTATTTGGATTGGTCATAAGTTGCTCCCTTTTTGACTTGTTGCCAGTGCTGCCAACATTGATCGCCTGCGAAGAAAAGAGACTGTACCCAATTGGTCTCGTCTGTCCCAAAGACTAGTTCGCGTAGACACCCTGGAAGGACCCCCACTATTTGATAAGGAGGAAGAAGAACCCGTAGTCTCAGTCCCGTCCAAAAATCTTTCATCCATGTCTGACCAAGGAGACGGAATGGAGGAATTTAGGCAGAACATGGCTAACATGGATATCCAGTTTAAACAATCCCTCGTCGGTGTTGACGCACAACTCAAAGCCGCCGTAGCCTCCATGAAAAATGACATGAATATGATAATGGAAAGCATGCAGGAAATCACTGACAAGATCCTGATCAAAACTTCCCTGCAATCCGAGCAACCACCTAAAGTGGAGATACCAGCAGTTGACCCCAACCTGGCCGCTATCATGGATAAGAATGGTAAATTGGAGGAATCTGTCCAGGAAACCAAACAGCTTGGAAAAGGAGAAATTGACATGAGGAAACTATGCCCCTTTCCGAATGCCAAGCTGCCAGAAAAGTTCAAAAGAGTGGACTTTGCAAAATTCAATGGAACCGGCGACCCGAGAGCCCACCTTCAAGGATATGTCGGATCCCTCACTATGCGCGGCATCGAAGGAGAAGTTATGGCCCAACTCTTCCGTGAATCCTTGTCCGATCCAGCCCTGCAATGGTTCCTCTCTCTCGAACCGTCCAAGAAAAGGACTTGGGAAGACATCGGGACAGCTTTCGTGGCTCAGTATGACTTCAATGTTGACCTGAAAATGACCACGAGGGAGCTGGAAAGCACTAAGATGAGTGAGAAGGAAAGCTTTGCTGATTTTGTGAAGCGTTGGAGGGCAAAGGCAGCCCAGATGCAGAATAAGCCTGACCTAAAAGAACAAATACGGATAATAACCAAGATCTTGCCAAGCTCTTTTGCACCATACATGGTTCTTTCTCAGGCTGCCCCAAATTTTAAAACTTTTTATGATTCTGGATTGGTCAGAGGAGGCTCATGAGATGGGACTTTGGAGAAAAAGAAGTCATCTGGGGCGAAACCCAAGAGGACATACTCGGAAAACAGCAAACGTTCTCTTCGGAAATACCAACCAAGCAGGAACATCATCCACCAAACTCGTAGAAGTCAACCAAATCTCTGAAAAACCAAAACCCGTAATCCGAACCTTCACCCAATTCAACAGCACTCCAAGATCCACTCTCCTTAAGAAACTCACAGACATCGGGGTGCCAAACCTCTTCCGCCACCACAAACCATTCCACCAAAACGTCTACTATGACTTCCACCAAATGCCCGCCATACCACCGACAACTGCATCCGTCATGAAATCCAAAATCTCATCGATAACAAGGTTATCGACACTCCACCTACCGATAAACCGAACACCATTTCAAACCCCCTACCACAGCATAGTGTCCCTTTCCGTATCAACCAAATCACCCTAGCCGAGGTTCAAAACATCCCAGAGTTTGACCCTACCCTGCTCATTATCCCCAATACCGAACCAATGCCTACTGGTGAAATTCCCGGAGGAACTGCCTTCCGCTCCATATGGGAATGGGAAGATACATGGGGAGAACTAATTGCTGATTGGGAAGAATTTGAAGCTGCCAATTTCTAAGGAAATGACGAACCCTTATTCGAGGTTGGATGGGAGGTTGATTGGCAAAACATCCAGGCGGATCCTCTTGATGGATTCTCTTTGTGCGCACTATTTGAAAATCAAGGGGAAGAATACCAGGTTTTCCAGGATATGCCTGAATGGGACCCAACCCCAGACGAATACCAGCTCTTAGCCTGGAATGACCCTTTGGATACCTTCACCCTCCCAGCACTATTCGGTGAAGAATACCAGTCTGGGTATCCACCCGAGATGATGACGTACAATTGGCCAGAGCTCGCTCCGCTCCGCCCGGACTTCTCTCATTTCAATGATTTTGTCATCAACAACCTCTATAACAATGTGAACCTCACCCCGTACCCGAACTTTCCTGGGTCTGAAGAAGAGGTTGCTAGCAATGGGTTCGACCCAATGGACTACCTTGTAGATGGGGCTGAATCCGAATCATCGGTTACTTTTCCGAAAGATGCCAATGTCGCCATGATAAACCTATGGGAGAATGAGCCCGGGGTTGAAACGAATTTGTGGGCTAACACTGAAGTGGTTAGCATAAAAGTGGAAAACGAAGAATGGACTGTCAACAAGACAGTAATGGAGGCCGAAAAATGGACACCCGAAGATCTGTGGGATGACCTAGTCATCGCCGATTTAGCTGCCAATCTGCAGGATACGACTATTGGAAACAAGCGTAAAGCCCTGGCCGACTTGTGGAACGAAGAATCAAAGTACCGACAGATTGACCATCTAACCAGAAGCGGTCGTGTTTACCAACCTCCAAATCTTCAGGTTGGAGAATCTTCCAACCCTGCGGCCGCAAAGCCCTCTGATCCCTTCACCACCCCGGTCAAGAGCACCTTCCGACCCTTTAACCCACCAGCTAAGGAGCCCTCTCGACCAGAAAAGAACCCCGAGGGAATGATCAAGCGTCAACTCGAACAAACCCATGCCAAGATGTCTGTCTGGGATGTGCTGGTTCATTCCACACGCCATCGTGAAGGTCTCATCCAAGCACTCTCTCAGCTAAAGGTTCCTTCCGCCATAACCCCCGATGAGCTTGTAGCACTGATCAAAACCATACCTGTCAAGCATGCTATCACCTTTACTGATCGAGACTTACCTGCCGAAGGAACCGATCACAATCGTCCGCTGCACATCACCTTGAAGTGCCATGGCAAGTCGGTTCCAGCAATCTTGATCGACAATGGATCAGCAATTAATGTCTGTCCACTCCGTGTTGCTTACTGTTTGGGATACAAGAATAAGGACTTCTCCCCATCAGAAGTCAAGGTCCGAGCATATGACAACACTCGAAGGGATGTGGTTGGGACTCTCATGATTCCTATGGCCTTCGGACCATATCAGACGGACGTAGAATTCGACGTGGTGAATATCCCCGCCTCCTTCAACCTGCTTCTGGGTAGGCCCTGGCTGCACCGGCCCGACATCATGGCCGTACCTTCCACACTCCACCAGAAAATTCGATTGGGACTTGAAACGGGGATGCTCACCATCCATGGAGACTCGGGGATTCATGCCCCTATTGAAGACAATGCCCCACTATTGGAAATTCAACACGGAGAGGAAGATATCGCCTTGGGAGGCTTCTCTCTGGATACCTCCAAGTCTGTCTATTCAGTTAGGATCGATGATGACTTTGTTATTAGCAGTGTTGCCATCAAGATTATGAAGAAGATGTCCTACATGCCAGGATTGGGACTGGGAAAGAACCTCCAAGGCCCTGCGAAGTTTGAAGCCCAGGGCACTCTGATGCGTACAACAGGCCTTGGTTACTCACCCTCAAATAGCAGCAAAGTGAAAAGGGGGAACAGGCTAGAGGACTACTTTGTCAAAGAAGAAGCAGAGCAGATTTATCAGACGGAACCGTTTTGGGACGAGGAAACCAATACCTTCCCTGCCAGAGTTTGAGATATTCGCCAACGATGTCCGCCGATAGTGATGAAGAAGAGGCGAGGTTGTGGAAAAGCAGCTCCCCGACCGGATTGAGGTTTTTGCCATGGGTAGTCTCGCAACTCTGCTTAGGGGAAGACGAATCAATGGGTACAAGGCTAAGCGGATGTTGATGATGGACAAGATACCCCTGAGGATCCGACTTTGTTTATCATGGATGCTACTGAAGAGTACAAGAACTGGATCTTCATGCCGAGTGCAACTTACCATGGATCGGAGTCTGAGTCTGAATCTGAGTCTGTCAAGTCTATCAAGTCTTCTGCGTCTTCTGAGTCTTCTGAGTCTGTCCAGTCCGAGTTGGTGCCTCTCGGCCCAAACTCTCAGAGTCTCTATTTCGAATTCGAATCTACCCGTGTGTATGGTGCCCCCGAGGCCTCCGTTGATCATGAAATGAATGAATCTGATTCGGCTTACTTCCATGACTTTGAAATAAATTTCATCTCCCTTGTGATTACGATATTGATTTCGATGGTGATATTCCCTAAGATATTCGATCCCTAATCGACAGTAAAGATGAAAAGCGTGCTCAACCTGTAAAAGAAGAAATCGTTTTAATAAATTTGAGAGATGAAGGGAGTCCCCGGATGACCCAGATCTGTTCCGCGCTATCCGCCGAAGAAAGCAAGGCCCTCATAGATTTGCTCAAAGAGTTCGACGATGTGTTTGCATGGTCACACGCAGATATGCCCTGAATCGATCCTGAAATCGTGGAACACAGGATTCCCCTCTATCCTGACGCGAAACCAGTAAAACAGAAACTAAGGCGCATGAGACCTGACCGGGTGCTTAAGATAAAGGAAGAAGTCACTAAACAAATTAACGCTGGTTTTTAATGGTAAGCCGAATACCCTCGGTGGGTTGCAAACATCGTCCCAGCACCAAAGAAGGATGGTAAAATAAGGTGCGTCGATTTCGTGGATCTCAAGCAAGCCCCAAAGATGACTTTCCGCTACCACACATTGATGTGTTAGTTGATACTACTATTGCCGGTCATGCCCTACTCTCTTTCATGGATGGTTTTTCTGGTACAATCAAATCCTCATGGCTCCAGAGGATCGAAAAAAAACTCATCACCGAGTGGGGACATATTGTTATCGAGTCATGCCCTTCGGACTAAAGAACGCCGGATCTACTTACCAGCGGGCCGCCATGGCATTGCTACACGACATGATTCATAAGGAGGTAGAGGTCTACGTTGACGATATGATTGTTAAAGCCAAAGAGCGAGAAGGACATCTGCCCGCGCTCAGGAAGTTTTTCGAAAGAATCAGGAAGTACAAGATGCGGCTCAATCCCGCCAAATGCACGTTCGGGGTCACTGCAGGAAAGATGCTTGGATTCATGATCACCACCCGAGGCATCGAAGTCGACCCATCGAAAATCAAAGCCATCCTAGAAATGGAACCGCCGAGATCTGAGAAGGATGTAAGGAGTTTCCTCGGCAAGGTGCAATTCATCAGTAGGTTCATTGCGAGACTGACCTCAACCTGCGAACCATTGTTCCGCTTGATCAAGAAAGGAGTGCCATTCGTTTGGGATGATAGGTGTCATAAAGCTTTCGAAGCCATCAAGGCCTACCTGCACAAGTCACCGGTATTGACACCGCCTGTAACAGGAAAACCTTTGATCCTATACCTGTCAGTCACTCCATCCGCAATGGGATGCATGTTGGCGCAGGAAGGAGATGATGGGGTAGAAAGGGCCGTTTACTACCTCAGTAAAAGATGGTTGGACCAGGAGCGTTACACTCCCCTGAAAGACATCTTTGGGCACTTGTATGGGCTTCTAAAAAGTTGAGGCATTATATGTTAGCCTACCCGGTCAGGCTAATATCTCGGATGGATCCCCTAAAGTATCTATTCGAAATACCGGCCCTTACAGGTAGGATGGCACGGTGGTTGTTGATGTTGGCCGAGTTTGAACTAAAGTATGTCACCCGAAAGTTGGTAAAAGGAAGAGCCGTCGTAGAGTTCCTAGCTGATTGCCCAATCGAGGGAGGGGAGGATGCCGAATTCAATTTCCCCGACAAAGACACAATGACGGTAGCCGAGGACGTTTGGCAGTTGTACTTTGATGGAGCAGCCAACCAGAAAGGATTTGGAATCGTTGTATTGCTCATTTCGCCCGATGGATCGCACATCCCATTGGCGTTCAAGCTTAACTTTGAAGTCACCAATAACCAGGCCGAGTATGAGGCTTGCATTTTAGGCATGGAGGCAGCCATCGAAATCGGCATAGAAAAACTGGAAGTTATAGGGGATTCGAACTTAGTTGTGTCTCAAGCGAATGGTGACTGGAAGGTTAAGGAAGAGAAGTTGAAACCATACCATTAGAAATGGAACTGCCGAGATCTGAGAAAGATGTAAGGAGTTTCCTCGGCAAGGTGCAATTCATCAGTAGGTTCATTGCGAGACTGACCTCAACCTGTGAATCATTGTTCCGCTTGCTCAAGAAAGGAGTGCCATTCGTTTGGGATGATAGGTGTCATAAAGCTTTCGAAGCCATCAAGGCCTACCTGCACAAGCCACCGGTGTTGACGCCGCCTGTGACGGGAAAACCTTTGATCCTATACCTGTCAGTCACTCCATCCTCAATGGGATGCATGTTGGCGCAGGAAGGAGATGATGGGGTGGAAAGGGCCGTTTACTACCTCAGTAAAAAGATGGTTGGACCCGAGGAGCGTTACACTCCCCTAGAAAAGACATGTTGGGCACTTGTATGGGCTTCTAAAAAGTTGAGGCATTATATGTTAGCCTACCCGGTCAGGCTAATATCTCGGATAAATCCCCTAAGGTATCTATTCGAAAAACCGGCCCTCACAGGTAGGATGGCACGGTGGTTGTTGATGTTGGCCGAGTTTGAACTAAAGTATGTCACCCGAAAGTCGGTAAAAGGAAGAGCCGTCGTAGAGTTCCTAGCCGATTGCCCAATCGAGGGAGGGGAGGATGCCGAATTCAATTTTCCCGACGAAGACATAATGACGGTAGCCGAGGACGTTTGGCAGTTGTACTTTGATGGAGCAGCCAACCAGAAAGGATTTGGAATCGTTGTATTGCTCATTTCGCCCGATGGATCGCACATCCCGTTGGCGTTCAAGCTTAACTTTGAAGTCACCAATAACCAGGCCGAGTACGAGGCTTGCAATGTAGGCATGGAGGCAGCCATCGAAATCGGCATAGAAAAACTGGAAGTTGTAGGGGATTCGAACTTAGTTGTGTCTCAAGCGAATGGTGACTGGAAGGTTAAGGAAGAGAAGTTGAAACCATACCATCAGGATCTCGAAGACCTTATCCCTCACTTCAGCAAGGTGACATTCACTCATGTCCCGAGGTTCAAAAATCAGTTTGCAGACGCTTTGACAACATTGGCATCAATGATCGAGATCCCTGTTGGCATAAAGTTAAGACCAATTGTGATAGAACAAAGGGATATTCCAGTACACCAGCACGTCATGGTGGTCGACGAGCCCGATGATGGCCATCCATGGTATTATGACATTTGGAGGTACATAGAAAGAGGAGAATACCCCGTGGGAGCGAACAAGGGAGACCGAATCGCTCTCCAGAGGATGGCAACTCAGTACATTCTATGCGGGGGAAACTTATATCGAAGATCGCCCTGTGGCACACATAAGCTCTGCATCCATGGAGAAGATGCGAAAAGGGTAATGGAAGAAGTTCACGAGGGTGTATGCGGTCCTCACATGAGCGGCATAATGCTTGCAAAGAAGATTCTCAAGCAGGGATACTTCTGGTCCACCATGGAAACAGAATGTGTAGAGTATGTGCGAAGGTGTAAGAAATGCCCAATTCACGCCAATCTCACGCATGTCCCGCCGCACGAGCTGCAACAAATGACCTCGCCATGGCCCTTCTCGACGTGGGGAATTGATGTCATCGGGAGGATAGTGCCGGCAGCATCCAATGGTCACAAGTTCATTTTGGTAGCCGTCGATTATTTCACGAAATGGGTAGAAGCTGCTTCCTACACCACTTTGACTGCGGTCCAAGTTACACATTTCATCAAGCAAAACGTCATTTACCGGTATGGGGTCCCCCAGGCTTTCGTATCTGATAATGGGGTTCATTTCAAAGGACGGGCCCGGGAAGTTTTGGATGAATTTCAAATCCAGGTGCACAAATCGACGATTTATCGGCCGCAGACCAATGGCGCTGTGGAAGCGGCAAACAAGACGATCAAGGCCATTCTGGAGAAAACTATTCAATCAGCAAGGGACTGGCATGAACAACTACCCCTGGCTTTATAGGGGTATCGCACATCGGTGCGAACACCAACAGAAGCAACCCCCTACTATTTGGTTTATGGAATGGAAGCGGTACTTCCCATCGAGTTAGAAGTCCCATCTCTTCGGACCATGATTGAATGTGAAGTCCAAGAGGCAGAGTGGTTGAGTAACCGATTTGAAGAGCTTATGCTATTTGATGAACGCCGGTTAAGGGCTCTTTACCACATCCAAGGGTACCAACGAAGGATTGCACGGGCATTCAACAAGAAAGGGAAACCCAGGAACTTGGTAGAAGGTGACATGGTTTTGAAGGAAATCTGGGCTCTGGTTTACGACCCACGAGGAAAGTTTTGACCAAAGTGGTCCGGGCCGTACATTATCAAGACCATCCTTTCCGGAGGAGCTACGCAACTCATCGACTTGGACGGAATCGAATTCTCAACCTTGGTCAACTTGGATCAACTCAAGCGCCATTACCCCTGAGAGAAGCTCGCTAGGCTGAAAACCGCAAGGGCAGGCAGTCCTAAGCAAAAATTAGAGCAAAACCTGCTAGGAAGAAAACCCGTTAGGGCATCCTAGGCAAAAGTTAAGGCATACAATAAATGAACTCGCTAGACCGAAAACCCGAAAGGGCGGTTCTAGGCAAAAGTTAGAGCGCAAAAGGAGAGTGTTAAAACCAGAGCGAACCCCACCCTGAACTACGTCATGACCTGATTCCTTCGCCAGAAGGATACGTAGGCAGCCTCACACTGAGGCCCAGTCACGATCCATCAAAATAAAAATCCAGGTTGAGAAGACTTGAAGAACAAAAGTCGAAAAGGGGGAAACCCTCCAAGACTCGTTTTTATTAACACGATTACTTCTACTACATAAGGTTGAGCAAAGTTTTCATAACAAAAGAAGTACGACGTAATAAAAAGGGGTCCACGATTTATTCAACGGTCAAGGTGGTAGGATTGAGTCAGTTTCCTTGAACTCCGGCTCTTGCAGCAATGTCCCTCCTAAGCCATTTCCGATAGCTCCCGCGCATCGCCACAGAAGGGTAGGGATGTGCGTCGGTCACCTCTCGAGTCCTCCAGAAACGCTGGTAATGGCAAAGAATTGAATGTCCAAAGAAGGGCAAAACCACATCCACGAGAACCTCCGTAGGGGCCTCCTGCCTCAAACTAAGCTGACGCTGAATGCGGTAGGGGATGTAGAAAGTAAAAGCTCCCAAACCAGCAAAGACGACCCACTGAGGGCCCATGTAGTGCACTATCATGGGAGGAAGATCCAGCCATTGACACCTCCAAGCAATGGTCTCCGCTCGCCAGCGCCTGAGAAAATTGACCCACTCGGCCCTGCTCCTATCCTCAACCTCAAAGCATCGCTGAGAGAGTAACCTCGCCTCGTATGCCCAGTTGCCAGGAGGAATGGTCAGTACGTTCACCTTATCGCAAAGCCAAATCTGTGGGAAGAGAGAAAACAAGTGAGAAGCCTTAGATAACCAAGCCGAGCGTTGAGGTAAAATGAGAACGTGGGAGAAACCCGAAAAAGGAGAGCTGAGTGAGAAGCCAACCTGTAGGAGAAGTGGACTGCCCCCGAAAGTCTCAGTCTCTCCAGAACAAACCTTGTCCAAACCAATCAATGTCTCGGCCAGAACCATCGGAATCACGTCCTTTCGAGCCTCGACCTGAACAGCGACACTGGCTAATGCCGAGCTAGCATGACCGGCAGAAGGGACCAAAAGATAGGCTGCGAGCAAGCACATGCAGAGAGCAGTCATGCGTCGGGTCTGATAAGTCATGTCTCTAAGATCGCCAGGAGGAGAGAATAGCTCAATAAGGCGCATGGCATTAAGGTGGCCATTCCTGACCAAGTAGCGAGCGGCATTATCGCTCAGTCCAAGGGCCGCGACCAAGACTCTATAAGCACTCTCGCGTACAGGGGGAATGATGACCTCCCCCGAGCCAAAACCCCCAAGGTATGCACGGAACTCCTCGACAGTGGGACAGAGCTCCTGATCGCCAAATCGGAACACGTGAACCTCCGGATCCCAGAAACTCACGGCTGCCCTCAAAAGCTCGGGACGAAGGCGAATGTTGCGAAGGTACCTCATGGAGTAGAAACCGTGAGCTCGAAAGTTGAGCCAATCGACACCTTCCATAGAAGCCAACCATGGACGAAGCAAACCAGTGAGAGAAAGAGCCATTTCAAGGAACAAAGAAAGAAGACAAGACTTGGATGAGGTGTGGAGAATATAGAATGAGAGAGCCTGAATTTATAGGAGGGGTAGAAGGACAACTTCAACTTTCAAAGAGCCTCGGGTTTCAAAAGCGCAAGTTTTCCATGAGTCCAACATAGGGAAAAGCTTGGTCAAGTCCTAAAGGGTTCAAAACAGACATGCATTGGTTCAGAAATGCCATTGCATGGGTCAAACCTCAACCCCCGAGCAATCTGCCTTGGAAAGCAGCAAAACTGGAATCTGTCAGGAAAATTACCTCGCGCGGCACCTTGATGGGTCGCACGGCATGTTAGAACCAGAGAAATTCCACGGCAGAGTGATTAAGGTACCGTGAGGCAGATTTCCACCCGCACGGCACCTTGGTCTATCCGCACGGCATGTTGTCTCTGCATTTCTGCAGTTTTTGGCAGCAACACTTTAAGATGGAATCGAGGCTCTGTGAGGCACCAACCAGGACCTAAACACACTCTAACGGGTATTTGGGACTTCAGGGATGTTTCATTTCAAGATAACTCCCGGGATTCGTCGTCGTGGCACGAAAACTCGATAAAATCTGTTTCTTAAGCCATGTCAAGGAGTCAAAATCGTTTCCGGGTCATTCTAAGTCGTTCTTTCGATTCTCGCAAGTCATAATGGTCAAAAGTGACTCAGTCCAAGTTTCGGTTCGTGTCCAAAGTCAAAACTCGAGAATGTCACATATCAAAGTCAACATTTTCCTACTTTCAAGGGTAAAGACAAGTTTCTGAGTCTCGTAGCAAGGTTTAAAGGGCATCATTGTCTCATGCTCGTGTCCGGGGTCGGTTGGAAGGATGTCTGGAAAATTTTGTATGCGGAGTTGATTTTGCCAAGGTTTACCTAATTGCTCCCTTTGATTTCTATTCCATTGTCAATATGCTTCAATTGTTAATGCGTCCCTCACCACAAACCTCACATTCGGCTTAATGGTTGGTTGCACATTTCGGTTAATATTTTAGTTATTCAGTTTTCTTCATGCAAACCAAAGAAGATTGAATGGCGTAAACAATGAAAGGATAAAATCTCTGTATATATGTCCTAAAGGCATCCATGAGTCGAAGTACAAAAAGGGGCACAATGACCCAATGATCGAAATCCTATCTACCAGGGGCAAACAGGTGCCCTACAAAAGAAGCACGCAGGCTCTGTCAAAAAAACAAAAGAGGAGCTCAACTCTCATCCTCGTCCTCGCCCTCGCTCTCCTCCTCGTCCTCTACGGAGATCTCCTCGTCCGCAGGAGAGCTGCTTGCCGCTTGAGTGCCGGTCGCCGCAAACCTGATATCTCCCTGAGGTGACCTCAGTGTCAACGCCGTCAGAGGCTCGGGTGTATCGTCCTCGGAAACGTCAATAGGCTCGCCCTCGGTCCCTACAGAGCGTCGTGTCCTCTTCGACGCCGGCTCCTCCCGTGAGCCGGCAGAGGAGACTTGTAGTACTATCGGGCGGACGGACTTCCGCCGCAACCCTCGTGTAGCCCCTCCTCTGGCCTGCAATGGTATAAGCATTCATATGACATTTGCATCATAATCATAATATAAGCGGTAGAAGTAAAGCAAATGACTAAAGTTCCATAACATACCATCGCTCCGCCAACGCGAGGCAACATCTCTGGAGGGTGGCCCATGGCGTATTGCCTCACCAATTGCTCCAGGCCCATCATGACCTCCGCCATCTCCTTCACATACCCCCGGAGGAGCCTGCAATGAAGGAAATTGATCAGAATATGCAAGCGAGCAAATGTACATAAGATTGAAAACATGTTATACCCGAGCAAGGAACCCTGGAGCTCAACAAGAGGACGTGGCACCGCGACCACACCAGGGACTCCCGAGGGGTCGCCACGCCCACCGCCCAAGAAAGGGCGTGGAGGTTAGCACCGCCGCCTCGCGCCACCGCGACCTCTATCACTGCGTGGCCTCCGCCTCTCGCATCGACTCCGCCGCCTCTATCCTCTTCTTTCCCCTTCCTCCTCCAAAGACTCCTCGTCGCCTCGCGCCGCCCTAAGCAAAGACGTATCCCCTGCACTGCCATCGTGCATCGAGAAACGATGTCTGCGTAGTCCGCCGCAAGGCCAGCCTCGAAGAACGGCTCTAACTCGAGGTCCGCGCCAGAATCGCCGGCCTCCTCCGGTGTATCTGTCCGTCTCTGTACTAGGGTGAAGCAACCAGGGACTCGAAAGCGCCCAGCCTCAACGATCGGCGTGACACTCGGCCACCCAAGTACCACTGCCAGCCGTAAGGGACTCGAGAAGCACTCTCCCTGGCAACCACCCTACTGCGTGCAATGTAGGATCTCGGCGGTCCCACACCCGCCGTGGACTGTCATTAAGGATAAGCAATGTCAAAGTACTGTTTATATAAAGATGAGCAGAAATAGAAACGAAAGTGCTTTGATACCTGATCAGGACGCAGCTCGTCCGTACAGCGAAGGCATCCAAATTGCCTCTTCCCTCTTCACGCCCTTGTACTGTCGACCAGCATAGGGCTCGAGGAAGTATCGTGTCGTCAGGACACGTGGTCTCGGAGGGTACATCCCTATCACCTCGCACGTCCAAAGCTGCAATTTAAGACATGGAAAGTTAGCACAAGATATACATTGAATAGATACAAATGGAAAAGCTAATTGTTCGTAAGAAAGGAAATGAAATATTCCTCCCACCCTCAAGTAGCCTCCGAGGCTCACTCTCGCTCCGCGAGACAAAGAGCCTATGAAGGCGTAGCACGCCCCAAGTCTTGCACCTCCCCAAACGGGCGATCTCCCGACGCCCTTCAAGGCCGGAGAAGCGAAGGTGTACCCGGTTGTGCTGTTGGGAAACAGAGACGCACCGAGTGAATAACAAGAAGCACCTCGCCATCCGCTTCCTCCTCCACCCCGTCACCGGAGCCTCTCCGTCAAAACCTCGAAGTGGCGTACTTCACGTCATCCTCCGCCTCATTCGTGTCCCGGATCGCTCATTTGGAGCATGGCCGCTTTGCCTCCTGTGGCAGCGTCAAAGGGAATGGGGTCACCTCCGACTCTGAGACCAGTGATCGCCGCGAAGTCCAACGGCGTCACGGTCAGCTCACCAAAAGAGAAGTGGAGGGTGTTCGTCGTATCCCACCACCTCTCAGCCAGAGCCCTCACCACCCTACGGTCGTTGCACACGCCCCTCGCCAGCACCCCTACAAACTCCCCAAAGCCCGCCTGCCTCACTATCTCCCGCAAAGCCTCAGGCAGCCTCTCCCAAAACGTCGGCACAGCCGCCGAACCTCCGTAGCACGAGAGCGAGATCGCCTGTTACAACAAACCAGCAATATTCAATAAACAGGCATGGCATGCAATACAATGGTATAATGAAATGAAATACGAGGCATTGGAATTTGAAATACAGATATTTAAAGTATACCTCGTCTCGGCGCAAAGAAAGGTGCTGCTGAGAATCCCTCAAGACCAGAGCCTCGTCGTAAGTCGGCCTCCTCGGAGTGTAAGGGTCTAAAAGTGAAGGCACCACCACGTGCTGAAAAGGGACGTAGGCTGCCTCGTCGTAGGGCCCTCGCCCCTGCAACGCCAGTGTCGCCTCAGCCACCACAGTGACGCGAGGAGCCATCACCCTGGCCTCCTCGCCGCTTCTCTCGCCGCCTCCGGCTCTATCTCCCCAGACCGAGCCCACCAGAATCTCGCCGCTGGCGAGCAGAGCGTCCGCCAACCACTAGAAACCTGCACTAACTCCAAAGACGTCCTCCATGGACGCTGCCGCCAAGTAGTCGCCACGCCTATATGGCGTGACGACCTGCACCTGTACCACTGCTCACAAACATAGGCGGTGTGTCCTCCACCACCGCCTCCACCGCCTCTCACCCTCGACGACGGGGCCTTCCCAGTCGGTCCGAGGCTCTCTCATGGGAGAGGCCTCTGCCTCCTCCACCACCTGGCCTAAACCACCACCGTGGCCCCTCTTCGTGGTCCTCTCCTCCACACCCGCCGCCTGACCAGCCCGAAACCTCGGCGTCACCCTTCGACTCCACTGCACCCGGAGTGCCGCCTCACGACCGTGCATCCGCCAATACCGCACCACTACCATCATCACCGCCGCTACCAGCTGCAATGGCCGAGGCCGTGGCCTCCTCGGCGCCGCCTGGTCCGAAACCCCGGTGATCTCCGAAACACCCTCGGCCATAGCCATATCCTCCCGGACGACCGGGGCGAGGTAATCTCGACGTGATAAATGGTCGCCGCCAGAGCGCCCCCGACTCCATGACTCGAGACAATCGAGAGAGAGAGCAATGAGAGAGAGAGAGTAGCGAGAAAGAGAGAGAACATGAGAGAGAGAGATGATCGAGAGAGAAAGAGAGAGATGATCGAGAGAGAAGGAGAGAGATAGTCGTGTGAGAGAGAGATGATCGAGAGAGAGAGGGAAATTAACTATGGGGTGTACTGTGTACACCCGTATATATATATATATATTCCCCGAACCGGTTCACTTGGAAACCAACGTTGGACCGGGTTCACACCAAATTAGGCCACGGCACCTTGGCGTAGTCGCACGGCACCCTGGGCGAACATGCCAGCGCCTCCGGTTTACTCTACCGTGTGTCCCTAAATTGACCTCGCACGGCATCATGGATTATTTCGACTGCTCCATTTTCTGAAGACAGTTTGTATTCGTACGAGACGAGAAGTTTGAATGCAGGAATGGAAGAAGAAAAAGGGACTTTTCATTCAATAACACCCGGGCCCCCCGGATTTGCCATTACATTCAAAAAAAAAAAAAAAAACATAAAACGAGCCTATGCCCTCTTTTCTTCTTCCTTCTCCTTCCTCTTCCTTCTCTCCTCCTCCTCGCCGTCGCTTCGCGCCGAGGCGTCATTCGCCCCGTCCGAACGATCATCCGACCCGTTGGGGTTGCCTTCGGAGTCTTCCGCCGTATCCTCCGAGCCACGCCCAAGGACAGACTCCGGGTCGTCCTTGTTGTCCAACTGATCGAAGCAGAAGTCTTGAAGGTTGGAGACGGCCCGACGGAGGGAGCGAATAGTTGTGATAAGCCTCGCAATCTGGGTGTTCAATTCTTCGATTTCCCCGCGATAGTAAGCCATCTCGGCCTCCAAGGCCTCGACACGGGCCGCCAAACGACTGCTGTCCATCCCGGAGTGTGAAAACAACCTGTTTTTTTAGAAAGATGCGAAGAAAGTAGAGAGACCCTTGAGATTTTGATTGTAGTGCATGAATTGTGGCCCCCACGCTTATAAAGTCGTTCCAACCGACGAAGGGGCACGCCTGAATTAATGGCACCCTTAAAACCTGCCAACTGTTCTCAGAAATTGAAAGGGTGCTTAGCAGAACGAGGTGCCGCGCGCCTTCAACCTTGACCGCACGGCACCCTGGCTCCAGAAGTTTAAATGTTTTCTCGAAAATTGATCCAATCAGCCACCAAAATCCTCTTGGAAACTCAATCCTCAGCCGTTTTGCAGTAAAGGTCCCTTAGAATGTCGTGCATCGGTTACGGTGCCATTTAATCCCCCATGAATTCGCCGTATTCGCCTTTTTCTCGGTATTCGTCCTCCGGGACTCACCGTGACTGGTTCAAGGATCCGACATATTTTCCCCAGCAGGTCCAAAATTCAAAATTCGATTTTCGCCTCTCGATGGCTCGTCTCAAAAATTCAAAACTCGATTTTCGCCTCCCGATGGCTCGTCTCAAAAATTTAAAATTCAATTTTCGCCTTCCGAGGGCTCGTCTCAAAAATTCAAAACTTGATTTTCGCCTCCCGAGGGCTCGTCTCAAAAATTCAAAATTCAATTTTTGCCTCCCGATGGCTCGTCTCAAAAATTCAAAACTTGATTTTCGCCTCCCGAGGGCTCGTCTCAAAAATTTAAAATTCAATTTTCGCCTCCCGAGGGCTCGTCTCAAAAATTCAAAACTTGATTTTCGCCTCTTGAGGGCTCGTCTCGATTTTCGCCTCCCGAGGGCTCGTCTCAAGTCTTTCACAATACTTTGAATGACACACCGCACCGCAAGCACTTCTTTGCATAAGTTTGTCCTCCGGGACTCGTTTCTCGCATTGCATTGTCCCAATTGAACTACGCTGGTCTTATCCCTACAACGGGGTACGTAGGCAGCTCCCCGAGCGCGACCACCATCATATTTACTTACAGTTTTCGTTTTGTCTCTGGCCAAAGGCACTAGAGCAACGGATTGGGATGCCTATTCTTTAAGCGTCACTCGTACCAACTAATGGTATCCGAGTTACGTTAAAGAGGGACTACTGTAGACACCCCAATTCGGACCTCGGAGAGTCTTTGTCCACCCCGATGATGAAAATAGAGGAAACGATACATTTGCGAGCTTGAAAAAGGATCTCTCTAAGCCCAAAAACCCAAAAAGCCTGAAGAGCCCAGATAGAAGCCCAAACAAAGCTCAAAAGGGCCCTGGACCGAAGGAAGAGGAGCTGTGCGGAGCAGAATTGGAGCGCACGGCACCTTGAAATTCAAGAGTAGCCGTGTACGACAATCCTTAACAGCACGGCACCTTGAGCAAAAAGGTCGATCGCTCGAAGTCGACCGGCCACGCCAGTGTGAGCCACAGTTGATGACTGGCTCAGCCGAAAATGCACTTCTGGCCCGCCCAGAAAATACCTCCACCACTTGAAATTCAAAATCATTGGCCTTTGCCTATAAATTAACCCCTCCACTCAAGGGGGTCCCTCTTAGCCCTTCTTTTGAGTCCTTCTCTTGCCTTTCTCTTGGCTCTCTCACTCTACTTTCTCTCTCCAAGTTCTCAAACCCACTTTCCATTACCACTTCCATTTCCAAGTCTTAAAGGATGTCATTCCCAAAAGACATTCTTTAAGAGCTTTCACTCACTCCCTTCTCATCATTGAAGTTGATCACTCATTAACTTCAAGACCCCATCACCCAAAATACCTCACCTTCACTCACACCCATACTCCCTTTGTCTCATTTAACCTCCTCCATCCACATCCGTGACGATCCATCCACATCCTTGCATCCACGATCCTTGATCAAGCTCGAAACCAAAGGTATAAACTAGTTTCCTCGGACTAGACTCCGTTATGGTCCTGAGGGGACCTTTCTGTCAGCAGATCTGATCTCTTTTGGTTAGATCCTGACTCAAAACCCATTTTCATAAAATAAAACAGACACTGTGCTGAGGTTGAGAAACCGCGCGGTCTGTCTCTCAGACGCGCGGCATCCCGACCCCCAGCGCACGGCATAGTACACACTAATGCTATTGTGAACAGGCTGCCTGGATCTGAGTTTTCCTCTGCTGTGGTTACCTGTTTTTGCTGTTTACTATTTCTGTAGCTCTTAAAATAAGACCATATCTACAAGCCATGTTCCGGCTCTTCTAAAATCTTTTCAAGATCATCCCAAGTGATCAAAAACGTTGAAAGCTATTTTAAAACTATGTTTTGAGAAGGATAATGACGTTCTTGGGATGATCTGACCGCCGTGAGGCTACTCATGAGTTTTCAAAAGATCTACAGAGAAACCAGTGAGCTAAATGTTGTTTTGAAAGACTGCAACAGTCTGACAGAAGAGCAGGTGCCACGCACGGCATGTTGAGATGCCTCGCGCGGCATCTCAGGGTGCCGTGAGCGGTATTCTGAGGTCCAAACAGTCTGTTGAATGTTATTTACTTCCATTTATTCATATCATTTTATCACGATTGTACATATGCACCACGCGCACGTCAATGTGATATATTTCCCATGTCCCTTCCCCGTTACGTGCTTTATTAAAGAGTTTGATATTCCAAATAATATTGAAGATTCCCCCCCTTTTGAAAACATCAAGTAGAGACCGGTCTTACCGGGCGAATGGGGTGCTTTTTAAAGAAAAACCTTCCTCATTCGTAATGTGGCTTCCGAACCCATCATCTCAACGTTTTCGCTAGACCAAAAGCCTTTCTTTTTCAAATCAAACTCTCGGTTTCTCGGGTGACCCATCTCAAAAAACCCGGGTGGCGACTCTTCGAGCGCAAGCGCTTCTTCGGGCGCGGGAGCCCACAACCATCCTATGTTCAATCAAGATCTCAACTTGCAGACATCTTCACCAAACCTTTGGGAAAGGAACAATTTCAATATTTAAGTGCCAAGTTGGGACTTCATGATATTCACTCTCCAACTTGAGGGGGAGTGTTAGAGGAAAATCCAATTTCCTAATCAGTTGCCTAATTGATTGATTGAGGATCCATGATTGTAGCATAGGAATATTGTATATTTATTCTTTCCTAGTTTAACTTCCTTCCTAATTTAGCTTCATTGTATATAAAGGGGTTTGTATCTTTGTGAAGAATTCATTCAGAAATAAACCACTATTCTCTCAATATTTTGTTCTCCTAAATTCATATATATATTTTTTATCTTTAATTTGGGCATAAGGTGGACCCCCTAGCTCAACTGGGTTGATCTAGATTGTGTGAGAAGCTCAGCTTACAATAATAACATAGCTAATTTGGCAAAAATGAGTCATTTGGCTTATTTTTTATTTTTATTCAAAAAATTCGTAGTTATTAATTTTGCATCATTACTGTGAATTATTATTTCATCTCGATGAGAGGAATCAAACAAGTAAAAAATTATAATCCAAACTCAAAATATTTTGAATAAAAACAAAAAATAAGCCAAAAAGCTACATATTTTGGCTTATTTTTTTCTTTATTCAAAAAAAAACTACGAGGTTTAATCATAATTTGCTATTTTCCAATTCCTGACGACTCAATATATAAGTGTTTTTTTTTTGAAAAAAATAAAATATGCAATTTTTTTGAATAAAGACAAAAAAAAATCAAATGACTATTTTTTGAGTGTTTTGGTTTGAAATGAAACAACCATGCCATTTTCTGCCAAAAAGTTGTACACTAGTATTTTATATATGAATTGTATTACTTTTGTGGAGTCCCCACTCAATGCAAAATTGTTGTTTATTGATGATTTTGTCTAGAATCCCAAAATATGAAAGTACATGTTATTTTTTCACCCCAAAAATTTTTTTTTCGTATGGTAAACATTAAACAACTCCTTAAATGAGGGCATTCGGTTGAAATCTATATATGAGGGGCACACTATTTACGAGAAGATTCGAATATTTTATGTGACGATTTCTCATATGCCGTAAAATGAGATTCATCATGGTTCTAAAGATGGACCGAGTTGTTCATCTTATAAGTCTCGATATGTACATCATCCGCGGCAAAACAACAAGTGGATTAGACAACAATATCAATTTGAACGAATTACATTGATTCAAAGAAAAACAGACGGTTACGGTTAAATTCTAACTTTTTTTTCTCTTACGAGAAATATAATTCAAGAAATATATTTCTACAAAATAAATAAGTTCAATTGTTAAATAACCTCCCAATGATTTATATTTCACACCACATGATTGTCACAACATGAAAAATTCTTTTGAATAGATATATCCCAATTACAAAATACTCAGCCTGGGCTAGCCCTGATCATTTTCTTGGGGCCTAAAACGAAATTGTGAGGAGAAAAAAAATATTCTCACGGGTTCAAATCGTATGAGCCTCTTGGATAGCAAAACTAAGTTTTTCCATTGAGTTAGGTATCTCATTTGTTATATAAGCGCAAGATTGAATATATATTACTTTTTTTTTTTTTTTTTGAAGTTCTCTCTGGAGACTCTCTCTAGAACTTCCCAACCCTAGCCGCCTCCCTCCCCAAAAGGTTTCCACCCTAGATGGGCGGTGGGAGGGGGGCGTTCCCCTTTAACGTTTCCTCCGCCTCCCCTTTTACATCTCCGTCGACCCCCTCCGCCGTTCTCTTTTCACTGCCTCCTCTTCGTCTCACCTCCCTTTACCGGACTCCATTGCCACCATCGAACAGATTCTTATGCACAACTTCTTCCTTGACATCCTAAAGCTCTGAGATCGCCTCGA
This sequence comes from Rhododendron molle, assembly GCA_025413875.1. Taxonomy (NCBI): domain Eukaryota; kingdom Viridiplantae; phylum Streptophyta; class Magnoliopsida; order Ericales; family Ericaceae; genus Rhododendron; species Rhododendron molle. Next base: position 40,899,993 of record CM046388.1, read on the forward strand.
CTGCTTGAAGCCATCCGCAACTGAGACACAATACACATCCAGCCACGACGTCTTTCGCTATAAATGTTCTGGCGATCAAGGGGTCGGTTTGGAGAGTCCGAAGTGAAGAGGTTGAAGAATAGGGTCTGATCTGGAGTCGATTTGGAGAAGGGAAGGTTGGGTTGTATGGTTTTCTTTTTTTCTTGCTAGTTTTCAGGTGTGATGTCCCGCTTGCGGGTGTTTCTCTCCTTCGGGGGGGTCTTCCTTATCCTTTTGGGTGTAGCGTATTTTTCTTTCTTTGATGCTGGTAGTGTGATTGTGTGAGTTTTGATGCTAGTGGTGTGAGTTTGGAGTGTATGTGTTTCCTTGTCAGAGCCTATCGTCCTGGATGGCTATTCTTTCCCTGTCCAAGGACGAATACGCCATTTAATGTACTCTCTTGGTTATCAATGAAATTTCTAAACTTTTGGGGAAAAAAAAAGAATATATATTACATACCTTGTTGTATCTATTTGGGATCGGGACCCTAATTTTGAGCCAAAATTTATAAACTTAAATTGGTGGCCTCGTCCTCATTAGCTCGGGAGTCGGGGCCGGCCCTGTGACTCAGCATTCGGTTGTTTCTGTTTTCTCATCAACCGACAACAGTATCTGGTTGTTAAACAAGACCAAATCTCGCAACACACGGGTTAGATAAACGAAATTCACTTTCTATTTTGGAAGTATCAGAGAGTTATACAATTTTGGTCAAAATTGTTGAGAAAGCGACAGCCTGGGCCTTGGGGTTAAACAATTGCAAATTTTAATAAGACACGAACCAAATATAGTATCAAGTTTATTACTGTAGTTGTGGGCGGGGTGGATTCCAAAGATTTCTTGTGGAGTTGTTTACTTGTCTTTAGCCTTTGGGCTGTTTCTTAGTTGGCTTTGGTGATTTTAAAAGCTTTCCAAAGTCTATGGTGATAGATCTCTCTCGTCATCTTAACTCGTTCTGTTTTACTAGTAATAATAATAGTACAATAACTTACTATTTAAATGATGTGCCCTAATTCATTTACTGCTATGGGTACCGACGGCTATGCGTAGCTCAGTAAGGGATTCGCACAAAAAATCCGAGCTGCTCAATAATTTTAAAAAACAAAACCGAGTGGGCGTTGTAGAAAACGGCTCAGATTTTTTGAGTGGGGCCCACTATGGCCATTGGTACGGTATTGGTATCTTTTCCGTTTATTTTACATATATTTCACGCATTATTTAGATTAAAGTCCTAAATTGAGGATCTCCTTCTGAATGGATTTTGGAAAATTTTGAGCAATAATCCCCCTAATTTGCATGAAATTTCAATTTTGTCCTTCTATTTTAAAAATCGTCCCTCTAATTTGTATGAAATTTCAATTTTAAAAAAATCATAAATTTCCCTCATCTAGCTATCTACAATAACGACTTTTCATGAGCAAAGCCTGAAATCGTACCATGGCATATATTTAAAGTTTTAATTTAAACCCATGTAATCCATTTAATAAATTTCTATTGACTAGCACATGCTATGATCTTTGGGATTCTTTGGGATTCGTTTTTTTGTACCTCCATAGGTTGAAGTAAACTGACTAATTACACAATCATTCATTTGGTTGGTCACTATATTCACTTTTTACAGATCTTTTATCTTCTAAAACGAGATAGATATTATTTCAAGACGCGTAATGCAATTTTATCATATACGTCTATCAGAAAAGTAGATTTATTTTCCCAATTCTATATCTGTGAAACACAAGTTAAATTTCCGCAGGGGAAAAAAAAAGGAGACAAGTTGGGCTGATATTTGAATACAAGTGTGGAAATTAACAATTGAATTTATGTATTCTTATATTATACGGAGCACACACAAAGTTACAATGATGGACACGCTATCAAAGTATGCACCAACTTATTTGTGTCGGAGAGTTCCAGAGAGTTAGAGATGCAGAGTCTCGGTTGGGTTTCCACCCTCCCACCCCTCCGTCTCCGCCTCTCCCTTCCTTGCTTTTAAGGGTCATTTTCGGGCCGGGCTGGGCCGGCCCAGTCTATCGAGTCATTATCCAAGCCTGCCCGCAGGCTGGGCTTAACGGGCTTTTATTTTTTCACGGGCTGGGCTATCTCTGAAAACTTACAGCCCACCCACGGGCTTAGCCCAATCGATAGGCCGGCGGACCAGCTCACAACGGTCAGAATTCAAAAATTGCCTCAAAAGTGGGGTTTTTTTTTACATGCACACACTGTTTGTGTTTGAACAGTTTTTAAAACTCTCAAAAGTTGGTTTCTTGGTCCCAAAATGGTAGACAACTTGAAAACAATAAATTATTTTTTCCAAAAAACAAGGAGATTTTCGGGCTTGCAGCGGCGGGCTCATGGGCCTGAGCCGACGGGCGGGCTGAGTAAAAATTCATAGACCCAAGCCCGGCCCATAAAAACTTCGGACTGGGCTAGCTTGCCCGTTGGACGGACTCAGGCCAGGCGGGCTTTGAGCAAGTCACGGGCCTTCAGGCTAAATGATGACCCTTACTGGCTTTCCTCCTTTTTCCCCCCTCTTATGCTCTCTTCCTTCCTCTCCCCTCTCATGTCGTCCTTTCTCTCCGGCCTCTCTTTCTCCTCTCCTCCTCTCTTTGCTCATGGAAGAGGATGGTTGAGGAAGATATCTCTCTCCTTCGTTTTTGGACTACAGATACCCAATCTAGGTTTTGATTTGTGATTCTACTCCGCCTAGCGACGATTTTTCAAGCCTTTCGACGTCGACGGTGAAAGCATGTGCAGTTGATCCGACTTCGATCTTTTGGTCCAGATGTAGCTTTAGAGCAGCCAGAACATATTTTCCTCTTTGAATTCCATGGCGGACTCCATGGCCTTGTCACCCTCTTGGGTTCCAACACCGTTGTATCTTTTGTTTTGTTCTATTGTTATTTTTGTTTTGTTTTTCTGGTTGTATGTTGTTTTCGTCGTATCCTTTCCTTTTTCGTAACTAGGAGTATCTTGATTGTAAAAAAAAAAAAAAAGCAGGCGCCATGAGGTAGACTTCCGTTCGAAAAACTTATTGCATACTGCATAATAGCCCAATTGGGCTAATTTTAGCAAGCTGTTCTTGTTGTAGAATCCGGCAGCAAGTTTGACAAATTCAAATTGGCCACATCAGAGTCATAAGTCCACCGGTAGCCAAATGTCATGCCAAAATTAATCTTAAGCATAAAGAATAACAAAACCTCTCCTACCCTTCTACAATGACGTTTTTGGCGTCGGGCCGGCCATTAGTTTTTTTTTTTTGGAGGCTAAGGCGAATTTTTCAAAATGGAGCTCTTTGCTTTTTCAAGAAATAAAATTCAACAAGATAAATGTTAACTTAAAAATATTACTAAATAACTTGAAAGGAAAACCGATGAAAATCACTTATTAATATAAGAATTTGAAACTATAAAATCACAATGATTAGTTTGTCTTGTTCAAGCTACGATTTGATTTAAATGGAACTATCATTCGTTCCTTTTCTTGTTTCGAGAGTTTTCAAGACTATTTATATTCAAATAGCAGTGAACTACATATAAAAATAAGAACCACGTCAGTTGGATTCATGAGTGAGAATATTTTGGCTTCCATTAAAAATTACATATCACTTCAAGAACACAAGAGTGTTACTTGATATCCAATTGCGCCTAACGAGGGTGAGTTTCCGCTAAAAAGTTTGTCTTAAGATTTGTTTGCGTTCTTGTAAACTTATAACTTATTTCTGTATTCTTTTACTTTTTTTTGACTTTTTGTTTAGCTTTCGTCATACTTTTTGGGGTTAATCGTTCGTCTCAACGAGACGAATCGAAAAAGTATAAAAGTATGGACCGATGTTGAAAATATTCAAATAAGAAGACATGCACGTTGAACAAATAAGACAATTGTTTGATACTTTTTTTGTCTTAAGTGAACAATTTTTTTTGTTTTCAGTCATAATTTGGTACTTTTTAGACTACTCTCATCGAAACGGATGATTAATCCAAAAAAATCACGCAAATCTAACAAAAATTCAAAAAAAACGAACAGAATACACAAAACGGAAAAAAAATAACCCGTTCCAGTTTTCAAAATAAGTACTTATTTTCAAACTTAAAAATAATAAGCTTACCGAAATCAAAAAATATACAATATGGATCTTATTTGATAGATCTCAATGAGATCTTTTGAACATTGTAAAAAAAATTATAAAATTATTTTTGTAAATACATTTTTTTAAGTTGAAAATTTGAAAATAAATACTTATTTTTTAAGAAGGGAAAGTGGAACCCGTTCTAGAAACCTTCCTAAAAAATAAGTATGTATTTGCAATTTTCAAACTTAAAATAAGAGGCTTACAAAAATAACTTTAATTTCTTTTTTGCATCTTTTAGAAGATCTCAAGAACAAAATCCATATTGCATATTTTTATATTTCAGTAACCCCATTATTTTTGAGTTTAAAAATTGCAAATAAGTACTCCCTCCGTCCAGATTTAATAGTCATTTTTGGGAGTTCGTGTTATTTTTCAATCGATTATATCTTGTAATTATATGTTTTATGTAATTTTGAAAACATTGTCTTACAGAACTAATTGAGATCTATCAAATAAGATACATAATAGATATAAAATTCATCATCAATGTAAACATATAACTTAGTTTTTATCCGATTAGAATTAAACGAGAGACTATTAAATTTGGACGGATGAATTACTTATTTATATTCTTGGTTCTGGAACGGGCCGAGGCCGGCCGTACTTGTTTTCATAAACAAACATATCAGGAGTATTTTCAAAAGTTCAAAAAAAATGCACTCCTACTTTCATATTTTCCAACTGAGGAAAATAACTCTACTTTTTCATATATATATATTTTGAAAAGTTCGATTTTTTTTTTTTTTAAGCCGTTAGGCTAAATATGACTCCGACTATATGAGAATAGAAGGCTTGTGGGCACACCCAATCAGAATGTTTTTTTGATCCGGTCCCAATCAGAATGTTGGCAACGACAGCATTTTGTATCGGTCCCAACGGGCGTGACATCTCTCTCTCTCTCTCTCTCTCTCTCTCTCTCTCTCACAACGGTCTTTCAATTGGAGTTCATTACAAGTCCACTGTCCGCATACTCTCATTACAAGTCCACTGTCCGTTTACTCTCTCTCTCTCTCTCTCTCTCTCTCTTGTTTATTAGTACCAGCTTTTGACAGTAGCAGTAGTACTTGTTAAGTGGAGTATCGAAGAAGCCCGTCTTCAGGGTTGAGAGGTGAGAGATCCGGTAGCTAGGGCTTTGTCGAATATGGCGACCATGGAGAGTTTGATTGGTTTGGTAAACCGCATCCAGAGGGCGTGTACTGCGCTCGGAGACCACGGCGGCGGCGGCGACGCCGCCTTCTCCTCTCTCTGGGATGCTCTTCCCTCCGTTGCCGTCGTTGGTGGACAGGTATACTAGTTACAATTTCCACTTCTCCACCTCTTCCCAATTTCAACATAGATAAACTGAGGCACCTATTTCACTGTCTAAAGTTCCAGAAAGATTGGTGGTTTTTTGTTACTGGGAATTGATTTTTGCATCCTACTTTTTTATTAATTCAATTCAAAATTCGTCTTTAGCGATTAAGACAACGCTCTTACAAACCTGTAGTTGTAGTCGGCCGGCCTCCCAATTAAATATACCAATAGTCAACAGATTAATAAAAAAAACTACTGGGAAGATCATAGCGAAGAAGTCGAGACCTAACAAAATAAGTAAAACCTCAAGTGTCGCAAAAGACTAGAATGAGAAACAAAACGGAATGTACAGGATTTTTAGCACGTACAACCATCAAACCATAGACCAAGTAATGGTGACTCACCGCGAAGACTGTACATTTTATGGTTGTGATTTTTGCGCTCTACTTTCTAATAATAAATGCGGTCCTCAATTCGTCCAGCTTATAATTACCCAATCACTAAGAGAAAATTTTTTTGAACTGCATTTATTAGAAAGTGGAGTGCAAAAATCATTTTTCTTACACATAACACAATTTACAAAGCACGCTAGAAGATATATTTTGGAGTCCATTTATAAGAATGGAGCGCGAACATCATTTCCTTTTTTTTGTTTTGATCTTTGCTGAAATTAAGTTTCTCCACTCTCCAGTAGTTACCGGCTCCTTATTTTTGAGGTTACTGGTTCGAATCTTATAGAAGGTGTTGGATACCCATTGCGGTTGGTTTGATTGAGGTTAGGGTAGAGTAGTTTTCCTATTGGACGGCAAAAAAAAAGTAGTAGTTTGTTTTTTCAGAATTAGTTTTGCATGATGATCTTTTGAAATTGGTTTGGGAGAGTTTTTTCAAACATGTTTTCGAAATTTTTGAAAATGGTTCATTCCAATGAAAACACTACATGACATTTTGGGTAAAAAAAAATTTGCTAAAAAATAGAGCAAATATATGATTGATGAGCATTTGCTTGAAAAATGATATATGAAAAGTAGTTTGCAATACCAATGAAGAATTACCTACCAAAAACGTTATTTCACTTTTATACTGGGAAACGTTATTTGCAGAGATTTAGTGGGTTTTTTTTGTAGAGTCATTGAGTGATTTTTGAAAGAAAAATAGAAAATTTGCGGTAACCCAATATAAGGTAGAGACGAATGGAGAGAGAAAATTTACAGATTTATTTTTAATTTTTTTGATAACTCACATGTCTAGGCCAGCTTACGCGGACCATAACTAATCCTAGGGACCAATCCCACCATCCACTGGGGGGTGGCAATCAAAGCTAAGGTTTTGCCCCATATGGCTGGCCCCTTATATTGTTGGGGTCAGTCCATTGCTTGATTTAATCTATATTTTTTGGGGTTATGTGATTTTTTTTTATTTGATCCTCTGTTGTTGTTGTTTTTAAAACATTGGTATCTGATGGTATTTTGTTCTTTTGGGGGGCAATCAGAGTTCTGGAAAATCTTCAGTATTGGAGAGCATAGTAGGGAGAGATTTTCTTCCTCGAGGATCTGGTAGCTACTTTAACTTTGCTTTAATTGTGTCTTATCTTAGTGGCCTTGTAATTGTGAATGCAACGATTTTGTGCCTTATTTTTGGTGCTTGCGGTTATTTTCAGGGATTGTCACAAGGAGGCCTTTGGTGCTGCAACTTTACAAGATCGGTGAGGGTCAGCCGGAGTATGCAGAGTTTTCTCATCTCCCTCAAAGAAGGTTCACTGATTTTGGTGTGTGAATTCTCCTTCTAATGCCGTTTCACTTTTGATATAGTTAAAAAGTGAAATGATGACCATTCTTATCAGTTTCTAGTTTGAATGTTTTTGTCTCTTTTTAAAGTTCTTTTGTCCCCATCACTGAATGTAAAATTAAGCTTCAAGCAGTTCAAAAGAAAATTGATACTCTGAAACAGATACAATATGATGCTGACCACTCTGGTCATTGGTTAGCACACTTGATATGGAAGTTCGTGTCGCTTCCTAAATATAAATGGGGTAAATTACAGCTTAGCCCCTGCAACTATCTTCCAGAATCACTTTACACCCTCAACTAAAAAGTAGAAATTCCTACTAGGTAACCCCTTGTCTGCTAACCTTCTTTTAGCATAACCAAATGGATGGAAAAGGTTCATGTGACCTGCAAATGACAAAAACGACCCTTGTAGATCAACTATATTGACATGCATTGTACATCAGAATACATCTCGGTGACACCCACAGCAGTGGGTCTTTCTCCAATTGTAAGGTAAGACTTTGCGCTTTGCTTTCTCTTTCTTCTCTCCCTTGCCGTTCATCCTTTTCCTCTTCTAGCTTGGTTATTTCCCCCTATTTATCTATAGGTGCGAGAAATGTATGAAACACGTGTGTTCTTATAGGGGTGTGTTTGAGTGTGGGGCAGTTGGTGCAAAGTTGGAAAAGAGGTGGTTGATGGTGGTGAGGATCAGAAGTGTTTTGGCCTTTTGGGAGAATGTTGTGAGGAAGGTCCGTGTGTGCTGAACGAGTGCAATCATGGACTATGTGGTAGCTTGGGGGCCCCTGTCATGTATGTAAAAGGACAGGGAGGGTTGGTCTTGAGTCTTGACTCGTTGCTGGTTGGGTGAGGAGGTGATGGAAGCAACATATTGAGAGGCTTGGGTGGTGGGTTTGTGGTGGTTGTGTCACCATGGCCAAGAGTTGGGGAGCATAAGTGGTTGGAAATGATGGAAACTGATGGAGATGCAACCTGCACAAGGTGGCTGCTTTGGCGAAGAAAATGCGTATACGTAAAAGAAAAGGAGGGAGAAGGGATGCTGAAAAGAGAGGTATAGAGCCACTAGTTTTTGCAAGAGTAACATGTCTAAGTGAGACGAAATTTTAGTCGGTAGTTGGAGGTGTAAGGAAAAGGGGCGAATTATCTAGTGTGGTCAACTTATGATCTACACAATGCACCCTTGCAAGACTGAAGTAGGGTAAATACAAAACTTATTCTTTATATTCTAAATATTTGTAATGCCCTCAGCGTCCTATAGTTAGTTGAAGGTCTAAGGAAAAGGGGCGAATTATCTGGTGTGGTCAACTTATGGTCTGTGCCCCTTGCAAGACTGAAGTAGGGTAAATACATAAATTATGCATATTCACCAATGCCCTCAGCTTCCTAGTGGATTCCAAAAATTTCAGGAGGCATATTGTGGCAATTTGGCTTGGTAAGGGATTCCAGATGATAGTTGAAGGGGTAAGCTGTTATGTACTCAATTTAAATGAGGTAAAAGGGTTAAATGTATCTGACGTCAGAACTCTGAAGTTGCAGTATGATGTGTTCTTTATCTGAACATTTTAAACCATCATAGAAGATAAGGATGAGAAGAAATTAATCACTCCTCTTTGGATATGTTGCACCCTTTTTATCCTTTATCAAGCTTGGATTATTCCCATGTGTTGGTATGGATTTGCCATTATTGATGCAACTTTTCTCTTTAAGGTTGTTAATTCCTTTTCGCAGGGCCTATTTTTATATTTGTAACCAGTATGGCATTATGTAAAAATTTGAATGAACAAGTTTGTCAAAATTGGGACCCTAAATTGGATCTTTTGGGGGATCTCCAAGATAGAATCGTAGGTTCGAATTCTTTAGATCCTACTAAAAGAACAAATGATCTTACAACTTCTGTATTTTTTATCAATACTTCAGAACTAATAGAGAATAAACTTTTAGTGTTATCGTGAGGATGTGAAATGATGAGCATATAGCTGCCAAAATAATTGTTGAGCCTATTCTATGCAAAAATGTATTAAAGATGCTGTGATCAAAGAAATGAACCATATAGACATCATACACTGAACCAAATAAACTTAAGGGTTACCTAAATGTTGGAGTCATGGAGTGCTTGTATCAAATGCGTAAATTTGTAAATACGAAGTTATGTATGAAAGACCTGTTGGGGAATTTCCGAGATCCCACCTGCAATGGAAGGGCACAAAAAGGGAAATATCACACCACAAGAAGAAAAGGAACTTGAGAATATACGTGGTTTGGCCTCAATGCCTACTCCACGGGAGAGAGAACAACTTCCACTAATATTGAATGAGTACAATGAGATAAAAATAACCCAACCCAAGCTCTCAAGCTCACTAGTATTTTTATCTCCCTCAAACACACACAATATTCTTACACTATTTTCTATCTCGCACACACTGGATATCACTTTATTTTCTATGCTCTCTACCATAGCTAACACCAACACACATGCACCTCTTTAAATACATGTAGCATTGGCACTAGCATAAGAAACTCTTCCACTGCCAAGAATTCTCAAGAGCCAAGCTCAACAAATGCTTTATGGGACTTGGAGAATTGCACCACTCAAAGCCAATTAACTCCACCGAACCATACACATCCTATGCAAACTAATTGCCATTAAATCTTTTTCTCTTTTTCTTTTTCAAACCCATTACCACATGGGCTTAACCCAACAAGACCAAGGTTTGAATCTTCGATCATCGATTCTGTTGTTGTCATACACGGGCATGAAGTGCGCTCAACTTTATGAGACATCTTATGTGAAAAGTTGAAAGTAGTAAAAGATGACGAAAAGAAAAAAGAAGCAGCACTAGTATTGATAGCATTGTGAGGTTTGTTTATAATTGGTGTTTGAGCTATAAGGTGTATGCATTAGAAAGATCTATAAAAAGTTCGCAGGAAGAGCTCAAGTTGTAGGATCTTGTGATCCTACAATTCGATCTAAGATCCCAACGATCCTTCCATGATCCTGCTCTCTAGGATTTTTGGGGGGACCAAGATCAATTCTTATTTTCTTGGTTCGTATGATTCTACGATCTGGATAATGATTTTACCAACTATGCATATGAAGGGGCTCACCCGTGTAGGAGAAACAAAAGTTTGTACGGTCTCGTATTTATGTCATAAATAGATGGTATCTCCAAAAATTCAATTTATACCAACTAACCAACTGGTTAACGGATAAATTTGATCTGACACCTTTGTCGTATGGATATCTGGTTTAGTTCTGGTTAAAAATATTTGTTTTTTGTGCACTGTTACTGAATATGACACAAGTACGCTCGATGCATTCTGTTGCCATATGTGTGCTAGTTGTAACATTTGGTATGTGCGATCTTATGTTTTTGCAATATCTGTGATTTTTTTGTCATTAATATTTTCTTTCCCATTTTCTTTAATTTCAAAAATAAATGTGTCCATGCTGATACTGGTACTGATCTTTGGCCATTTGATTCCTTCTGCAGCTATGGTTCGCGCGGAAATTCAGGATGAAACTGATAGGGTGACCGGAAAAACAAAGCAGATTTCTCCTATTCCAATCCATCTTAGCATACACTCTCCAAATGGTAGGTTATTCGTTACCATACAGAGGCTGTTACAAACTTATTTCCTTCTATCCTCTTGCAGTGATCCTTTGCCACGTGATTGTACTGCACTTCATTTTTTCACTTTATCACATTACAGCTGTAATAACTGTATCGTTATACTATTGCTTTGGCATCCTCGCAAGGAGCACAACATTCATCCACAGCCATGTGATGCATGTCAAACTTGTCCCTGCTTCTTTGTATCTTAAAAGTTCCCCTACTTGGTTTGAAGTGCTAATTTGGGTTAGGTTTCAGGACTTTGATTTTGCTTTAAACAACTATCGGTCTACTTGAAGGAAAAAGGAAATTACTAGGTTCTCTTGCTTCTAGTTAAATTGTTCCGGTTGGGCGTGAGAGTGAATCTCTGTGTAATCACATTGACCTATTAGAAGCAACCTTCTAAATAAAGATGCAAAGTAGAAAGTTGAGCTTGGATGTAGTTACATGGGTGAAATGCTTGCATCTTTGTCCATATCCATACTTCTTAGATGCCGCATGGGAGCATTTAATATAAGCTAGCTACCCTCTGATAAATTGGTGATCAACAACTCCACAGTTTCCCCATCGTGATGTTTAGTAAAATAGGTGCAATCCTTTCTTTTCTTTTCTTTTTTAAATATATACAACATCATCTATTGTTAAAATGTTTATCAGTCCACAGATATGCATGTACTGACCATTTTGTGTTATTGTTTGTCTGGCAGTTGTCAACTTGACCTTAATTGATTTGCCTGGCTTGACAAAAGTTGCCGTTGGTATGTCCTACATAATTTCTCATATTCTTGTAGGAAGAGATATTTAACATGTCCAATGAAGATTTAAATGTTTGTTCTTTGCAGAGGGACAACCTGAAAGTATTGTTCAAGACATTGAAAACATGGTTCGATCTTATATTGAAAAGGTAAATGATGTGTGGTCTTTTCTTGAAGTATAATGTATTTAAACATGGTTCGATGTTAATTTCTTTCATAAAATTTAGAATCTTCTTATTGAAATGAGAATGAGGGAATGAAATCATGATGTAATGGGCCCTATGAAATGTGGAAATAAAGAAAAGAGAGAAAGAAGTGTTCGCTTAGATTCTTGTGATTCTAGTAAAAGTTAGTTTTTGCAAATTTCTATGATTGCTATGGTAATTAAGACTTCTTACGTTAAATGGACATGTCATAAGTTCTGTCAATTGTGTTATTCATGCATGTAGCAGAGATAATGACTCTATCAATAAGTTAATGTATCGTGCTTTGTTATGACTCTACAGTAGCATTCTGGTTTTGTTTGGTATCATGTGCTTTGCTTACTTGATTTAATTTCTTTTGTTTGCCGTGAGCATCTGCATGTGATATTGATGCATAGATGTCCTAAGTTGCAGAAAAATTTGGAACTAAATGATAAATACATGGTTTCTGCAGCCTAACTGTATCATACTAGCAATATCTCCAGCCAATCAAGACATAGCGACATCTGATGCTATCAAAATCTCCAGGGAGGTGGATCCGACTGGTGAGTTCTGCTCGCAATTCGTTACAGCTAGAAAATTGTGAAGTTCTTGCCTGAATTCTTGAAATCACTTGCGGATTGTCTCAATTTCTTTTGCGACTGGCTCAGGTGATCGAACATTTGGGGTTCTGACAAAGTTAGATCTGATGGATAAAGGAACTAATGCATTGGATGTACGCTTACTCTCTTTTTTCTCAGTTTCTGCGCAATTATTTTAAGATGCTTTATTCCATTTGAAGGAAATGAATATTTGGGTTTTAGTTCGTAATTATTTATGCCCTGAGGCATGTGATGTCATCACTAGTTTTCCGCAGATTTTCTTCTTAGTCTTCTCTCCTGTGGATTTCTTAAGTGCATGGCTAATGGAAATACTTGTAGATCTCTAGTCCTTACTTTTGTTGGCTGAATCAAAAAATTTCCTTGCGAAAAGGTTCTTGAAGGGAGATCTTATCGGCTACTACGTCCCTGGGTCGGTATAGTTAATCGGTCACAAGCTGACATCAATAAAAATGTTGATATGGTTCTTGCAAGACAGAAGGAGCGAGAATACTTCGCTACAAGTCCGGACTATGGACACTTATCCAGTAAAATGGGTTCGGAGTACCTGGCAAAACTTCTTTCCAAGGTATACTTTTTTTTTTTTGTCTTGTTTGTATTCAAAGATTCTTATGGATGAAAGTATGCTACCATTTGGATGAGTTTTTTTTTTAAATTTCAGCACTTGGAGTCTGTGATCAGATCAAGAATACCGAGTATCACATCTTTGATTAACAAAAGCATTGATGAACTTGAATCCGAGATGGAACACCTCGGTAGGCCTATTGCTGTTGATGAAGGGGTGAGTGGCCTCCATCACATGAATATTATTCCTTAATGAACACTATATTTGTTGTTGGTGGCTGAAATTCTAAAGTTCCAGGCTCTACTCTACACCCTCCTTGAACTGTGTCGTGCCTTTGACAAGATATTTAAGGAGCACCTGGATGGAGGGTAAGCACTTTATCTTCTTCTACCGTTGCGGAGGTCCTGCGGAAAAGTATCTCAAGGCCAGGTTGTTAAAAAAGCTTAGAAAAGAAAAAGAAAAAAAGGTTGTCTACTTCAAACACCAATCACGACATCCCCTCATCATGCATGGTAATACTTTCAACTCTTTCAAAATTTATGCCATGAACCACCGTGTACATACCTGGGTGAGATTCTCAAGAACCTTGGTGAGTTTGAGACAGTTTAGCTTAAGCTTTCCCAAGATGGCATAAAGGGTACAATATTTTCCATCCACACCACATCTTTCAGTTCTAGACATCCCAAGGCATCAGTACACGAAGCCAGCTTCCAAAAGTGAACCCTTGGGTGATTGGGAGCCATGGCCAAGATTGGATTTTTGTTTTCCAATGATTTGAGAGTTATAGCCAAAGAGAACACTGTTTTTCGCTGAAGTGTCTCAATATCACATTTTAAACTCAACATTCATCAACATAGGAAAATGAATTTTGTGGTTAAATTTTTTAGTAAGGCAAAAAATTTCATTAATCTCTGAAAATAATACAAAGATTAATAGGAACAAAGAATGATGGCATCAAAACCCTAACCCGAGGCCCATAACAATCTACAACGCTAAGATTAATCCTATGCCTATCCGAGACCCAACCCCCAAATTTGGCAAGAAACCAAACACAGGAAGCCCTTTGGGACAAAGCCCACACCTGATGGCCTAAAAGCCCAGATAAAGAAATTAAGATCAAACACCTAAGGGGCCAAAAAGCCCAAATAATGGGACAAGCCCAAACCATTACAGCTCAAACCAAAACCCTAGCATTTGTGGTTAAATGCTTTGTAAACACACTACAATTGGCTGTCAAATTATGTGTGACATCCATCCATTTGCCGCAATCACTGCAGGCTAAATTTAAGAACTTGAGTTGTCTGTGTTGCATTTTATTCAAGTTTTTTTTTTTTAACCTTGCCGTACACATCTGTGATTTAAGCACTTGGATGTGTTTTTTTGTATTTTCCATTTCAGTCGACCTGGAGGTGATAGGATTTATGGAATATTTGACCATCAGCTTCCCGCGGCCTTAACGAAGCTTCCATTTGACCGACATCTTTCCCAACAGAATGTTAGGAGGATCATTTCAGAGGCAGATGGTTACCAACCACACTTGATCGCACCCGAGCAAGGTTATCGTCGACTTATTGAGGGGGCATTAAATTATTTTAGGGGCCCAGCTGAAGCTTCAGTTGATGCTGTAAGTAGTAGCCTACTACTTTGTGCCCCAGTAGTTTCATTTAGACTTTCTTATTATTTGATTTAAGAATTGCCTCAACTAAACTGACCACAAATTCTCAAAATGTAGGTTCACTTTGTTTTAAAGGAACTTGTGAGAAAGTCAATTGGAGAAACACAGGTGAAACTACCCTTGGAAGTTCATTAAATTGTTTGGGAATTGCCTTTTACCCCCTTTTTGGTATTTGCACGCCTCCTTTGTCTTTATTCATGTAAGTGAATAACTCAGTTGTTGACAAACAAAGATATGGGCGGTAGTTTAAATTCACACTTACTAAGACAAATAACAAGTGCGGATACAAAGAAGGGGAGTGCGGAAATCACCACGCAGTTGTTTTTCTAGTTAAAAGAAGCACTCGTGCAAGTGTAATGTTGAAAGTTTGTTAAGACATTTTTAGGTGTTCTCTTATGGGACAGGAGCTGAAGCGGTTTCCTTCTCTGCAAGCTGAAATAGCCGCTGCTGCCGGTGAAGCCTTGGAAAGGTTTCGTGAGGACAGTAGAAAGACAGTCTCAAGATTGGTGGACATGGAGTCTTCATATCTGACTGTAGATTTCTTCAGGCAACTGCCGCAGGAGGTGGAGAAAGGGGGAAACCCTGCTGCTGCCTCAACTGTAGATCGCTATACAGAAGGGCACTTCAGGAGGATAGGGTCAAATGTATCCTCCTATGTGGGCATGGTGTCGGAGACACTCAAGACCACCATTCCCAAGGCAGTGGTCTATTGTCAGGTCAGGCAGGCCAAACAGTCACTACTCAATCATTTCTACGCACAAATTGGCAAGAAAGAGGTTTGTATATCTCCCACCCTGCCTGTCTCCCTCTCTCTGTATGTTATTTTGTGTGTATAGTATGAGTTTTGAATGGAGTTCCTTCAATATTTGGGGCTTAGAGCTCATTATGAACTCCGTCGTACCATAATTGTCCTTTTCCGGCAATCGTGTCATTTGGTCAGATCAACATATCATGTGTTATTGTGAGGGAAATCTTTTAGATTTTTTCCACCGAAACAGACCCAAGTTACTTCTTTTAGATAGTTTTCGAAATGATCCGAGAGAGGATAAAATGGAAAACATAGTCAAATTTTTTAAAGATGTCTGGAATAGTGGCAAAGGACTCAGATTATGGGATGGAGATAGTACGAAGTATAAGGTCACTTGCCATGTAAGATGCACCACAGTTAGGTGTTACCATTGTCGTCGTTGGAATTTGTCCCTCATCGGTTAATTATCTCCTCCAAAACTAGCATATGAGCTTGGGCGGCCTCTCCCCTCTTTGTCAATTGATTTTGAGTTTGATGCTTTAACATGGTATCAAAGCTAGGCTTTCGGAGAATTTTGTTAGTGGTTGTTAGTTTGTTCTTAGTGCATTCAGCTGCTCTTTCTCTCTTCTATCCTTGAGGACAAGGGGCCCTAAAGCTAGCTAGAACAAGAGCGCAAGGGGCCTCTAAGCTATACTTTTTTTATTCTTTGGAAATAATGAATAACTACCCCAAAAAGCTATAACAATAGAGCAAATGGACCAAATGAGCTAGAGAAAAAGGCATGTTGAAAGAGTGCCAGAAGCAAAACGAAAATCTTTCGTTGAAAGTTTGAACGAATGTATGTCAATGGGCTTGGAGTTCCACGTGAACAACGAGTTATGGATCGTTTATTTACCTAACTATACTACACAACTTATTTTGCAAAATGGTGGTGCTTGCCATAAATGCTTTTCTTTGTATCACTGGTTGATATATCAACATTTAAATTCGAGTTCCGTCTTGTGCGTATATGTGAAAGTTTTGGGTGAACTACAGTTCCCTCTCTTACACTTCCCATTAATTTGAGGCAATCAGAAACCTGGAGTTTTAGTCAAGTTGCAATGTTTTAGCCGGCCTACTATTTAAAAGTAAGGAGAGTTCAGCATGTGACTTTTACTTGACCAAAAAATTAGTACATTGACATTGCACATGTAGACTAAAGTTATTGAGGAGGAGAATTTGAGGGTTAATGCGGTGCGAAATTAGGTCATTGATAGCCACACATCTCATAACCGTTACATTTAACGGCGGCTATTGACGGAGGATATGATGACAATTTTAGAACTGCGGGACCAAACACCAAAGTGATATTTGGTGTACATGGTTGGCAGGTAAAACTATTTTTTTCATTCGTCCTAAATTCCTAATAAACAGTACCGAAGCTTAGGTAGTGGACCATTCCTATTATAGGCAAAAATTGTGCGCCTATTTTAATATCCAACACACAAGCTTAATCAACTAAGGGACGCAAAAGATAAAATGAACATGTTAATGGAAATTCCTCTTGTGGTTTAATGGGTGTAACAAATTTGCTTTTGCCGTATTCAGGGTAAACAGCTTGCACTATTGTTAGATGAAGATCCAGCATTGATGGAAAGGAGGCAACAATGTGCGAAAAGGCTGGAATTGTACAAGGCGGCAAGGGATGAGATTGATTCCGTATCATGGGTACGATGAGATTAACCAACAGTTGTGGAGAGCTTTGTTTGATACGACAACATATACTTGGTAAGTATTTCACAACACAAATCCTTCCAGATGTTTGCTGATTGTGAATGATCGGTGATCAAAGTGTGATTATCCGTTTATCAGTTACCCTCTTCCTCCTGTTGGATGGATATTCGGATTTTGGTTGTCTGCTGTGTGATGAGTCCATTGCACGTGTGTTGTATATCTGTAAATTTTGCAAACGTTGTAATTGTTGAACATATATATTATTTGTTAGTTTATATGAAAGTTGTAAGAGTAAATGTCTCATTCTACTAATGGTGCCTCCACTGCTTATAGAGTACATAAACTGTAAATTAAAACGTTCTCCGGATGTTCCCGGGTTCTTATTGTGCTGTATGATCGATTTGGATTTTCAAAAACTTTTTTCGCGCTTTCTTTTTTCTTTTCTTTTTTCATTGACGCTTGATGAAATAAGAGTTGAAACTGCGTTACGATCTCCGTCAGTGGTGTGGCCTCTGTTAGGTTTGTATTGATAAAATAGTTTGGTAACTGATGTAACCAAATACGTAGTTCGTGAATTGAATTAGAACAATTGGTTCAATAATTGTGTTGTACTACTATTGTGTGAGGTTTTGAATTCGTGAAAATAGAGCTTCTAAGAATAATCTAAACTGAAGTCCAAATGCTCCGGTACAAAAAAAAGAATGTGCGTGAACACAAGCTATAGTGGAGTGTGATTTAGTCTGTACAAGTATCATAGATCCCACAGGAAGATGTGATTGTAAAGAAATCCAGGGTACCACGTGACAATACTCACGGACTATTGTTCACGTGTTGAAAGTGTTTCTTCTAAGAAGTACCCTTGGTTTGCAATGGTATTGAACGGCATTAGGTTTAGGTACTGATGACATCTGATTCAGATTTGATTCCAATGAAGGGAGAAACGCACCAACCCCCCACCCATTCTCTTATCTTCCTGCCTCTCAACCCCCCTCTCCTCCGGTCTCTCTCTCGTCTCTTTTTTTGTATTTTCCGGACCGATAATGTCCCTTTTGCTCTTTATATATGATATGTTTCCGTTTCCTAAAAAAAAATGTTCCTAGGTCATGAGAAGAAATGGATAGATGACCTTGGGCATTTGGATTTGGATTTGTGGCTTTAAAGATGCTTCTGGTTGGTTCCACATTAGTATTGCCGTGTACTAGTCATACTATATACTATTTTTGTTTATTTTCTTAAGAGGTAATTCCATAATCAATGCTTCCCATGGGAAAATTATAATTCCTTTGATTTCTTAATATATGATTTTTGTAATCATACTATAACTACTTTTTAGAACTTTTTTTTCATGTTAACTGAATATTTTAAGCTTTTTAAAAATATATATATAAACATGCATATCAATATAATTTTTATACTGCTACGTATAAAATGGTACCCGAAAGTTCTACCAGTACTGATAGATAATGTATTTGTAGAAAATAATGTCGTTACTGGTTCGATATTCAAAATGCTGCCGCACGATGCAATAATTGATCATATCAATACACATTGGACCCGTGACCTGTATATGACAAGTGCTCCTTCAAATTTTAAGCTATATATAGCGTCTAGTGACATGTGACCATGAATGGAGGAAAGCTACAAGGTATAATCGAACATTAATCTCTGGACCCACTTAAAAGGAATTGAATTCGTATTCCTTCCAGAAAAGATTTCTCTCACAAGTACACTGTAACATCATTTGTATCTTGCATGTACTATTGTTGTTGCTTATAGGAGTAAAAGGCACACCGAAACGCAATATAGTTCCAACTCAAATAATCTATTTGTTCTATTCGATTATTTTATACAATAAATGTAATCTACACATAGCGTAGGTATTATTTTCAGATGTTTTTCTCTTGGTCATAAAAGACAACATTTAATTAGATATTCATTGTCTAAAAGTGAGGAGAGAGAAATATATTTTATTAGGAGAATTTTTTTTGTATCTTTTAAAAAAATGATCTGACGGCTGTAACTTCACATGAAAATATGATCTGCCGGCCGTGGATGTTACTTTGTTTGTATACATAGACATTTTTGTAAAAAATTGTTCAGTTTCATAATATACATATTTCATTGTACAATAATACCCGAGGACTACCAGCATCTCTGATGGTTTGAGTTAGTGTTTTAAAGTAAAAGTTAATTTTTAGGTTTCTGCAGTTTATTTTGTCAAAATTTGATTAGAGTGGCTTCAATGGACCCAAAGGTATTTTTTATATTAAAATCCATCGCAGCCATTGGATCACTTGAGTCATTTCACAGCAATTTGAAAAAGAAGATAGCAATACATGAATAAACATCAATAAGTCTGTTGATACAAACAAATTGAACACAGATCACGCATAGACTTTGTGTGGGGCCACTACGGGTCCCACACAAATGATCCAAGCCGTTCATCAAATGTAAAATATTTCTTCAAGGGTCCCCCGTAAAAAATCAGCTCAATCCAATACCTATACGTGCTTGATCCAATTGTCTAACTTTTCATTATCCTGAAATCCAAATGAAAAGTTAGATGCTTTGATCGAGTACTTATAGGCATTGGGTTGAGCTAATTTTTGGTGGGACCCCAAGAAAAATATTTTACATTTAATGAACGGCTTGGATTATTTATGTGGGACTCGTAGTGAACCCCACAAAAAATCTGTGCACGATCTTTGTTCTATTTGTATGTGTGAATGGCACAGTTGAATAAACATTGATGTGGCGTTAAATGGCGTTTTCATTTGTCCCAAAGTTAGCTTGAGAAATAGCAAAAGAAAGCGTAATTCCCACGGCATAAGGAAAAAGCATGATTTCGATAAGGCCTGGCAATAGACCTGACTGAATCCGATACGATTCGAATCCGAAAGAGCAACTGATTGGCCGGTCCAAAAATTGATCCGAATCCTAACTTCATAAATCAGGTAGTAGTAATTTGAATCCGAATTCATAAAATCGGATATCCGATCTGAAAATAGGGAATTTTTTTTACTTAAAAAATTATAGCAAAAAATAAAATACACAATTCTTTTCCAAAATAAAATAAAATAAAAAAACCCATTTTTAAAAAAAGGTTATTTAAAATAAAAGTTCATATCGGATTGATAACTAATTTAATCCAATAAAATCAGAATCTGATCCAATCTGCATTTAGATTACCGAATTCGGATTATCAAATCGACGTTCTCGGATCCGGATCGGATTTTTTTTGATCTGATCCATTGACAGGTCTAATACCGATGGCATTACTTATCCCCTTATCATATTGTAGAATATAAACCGAGGTTCGCCTTTTTCTATCAATATAAATTAGCAACAAACTCGTCTAATGCACCGGAGTTCTATCAATATAAAAACTAGCAAAATCCACGGGAGTTTAACCATCATGTGTAGTATATATTATTTGTTAGGTATATGTACTATTTTTCAAACCATCATCTCAAAATAACGCATACAAAATGGTGTACTGATTAAAACCCTAACTATGCACAGACTAAACATGATTTGCCTGTGAAAATTTAAAATGCTAAATAATACACTATTTTTTAGTGCCAGTGTTCACCGAAAAGTTTGCCAGAAAATTTCTTGGACAGCGCTATATTTTTAAAAATTGGCCAAGTTAATTGGATACCATATAACATCTTTTTTTTTTTTTTTGACTCGAAAACAGAATTGGATATTATTCATAAGAAATAGGGTCCGAAGACCTAACATCGGCAAGAGCAAGGCTAGCTAAATGGTGAGGGATAGGAACTCCCCCCCAATTCTCTAACCTAGCACCTAATAGGGATTGTTTAGCCAACGAATGGGCTACCCTATTGCAAGAGCGATTAACATGTTTAAAAACACAAGAGGAAAATAAAGGAAGAAGCTCTAGAGAATCCGAAAGGATAAAGCTACAATCGGATAATGATTTTCCTACTTGAGTAAGTGCTTGAACAACCTCAACTGAATCACCATCAATAATAATACGTGAGAAACCCTTATTCGCAGCGATAAGCTTCCCGAAAACCAAATGCTTCAGCCGTTCTCGGGGAGAATAAACCGTGGAAAGGAATGGATACTGTTCCCAAGATAAGGCTAGAGTGATAGCATGCCACAATACCAACACCAACAAGACCATTGTTCTTGCCTATAGCACCATCACAATTGAGTTTTATTATACCAATAGGTGGCAGATGCCACATTGGGGGAGGCACGGAGGCAGGAGCTTCTGAGGTACCATGGTTAGAAACATTCGCTGCCTTAAATTCAGAACAAATTCCACCAGCTTTTTCCAAAATACTATTACTATCCCAGCAATGGCCTGCAAAATGCGTATCATTCCGAGCCTTCCACAAGAACCAACAGATTGATGCAAGAAGTGCACCTATCAATCTCATCAATAATTGAAGAAGAGTTATGGGAGAGATAAGACCACCACTCAAAAAATTGAAACGAATCCCATGAATTCGAGAAAGCAGATGCAAAGGGGGATTTACGCCATACGTCTCTTGACAATTTATATTGGAAGAGCACACTTTTGTTCAGAATATATGTGCCATATAACATCAAGTTTTGAAAAATCATGTTTCCAAGTTGTAATCTAGTGTGCCAGCTCACTTTTGTTCAGAATATATGTGCTCTGATCAGATACTATTCGGTGTCCAATTAACTGGATATTTCAACTGGGTTCTCTACTTGACAATCTCTACAGTATGAACGATTTGGATCATCGAAACAACTCCAAAATGGGTTCGAAATCGGCCTGACTGCACTGGGTGCAGTTCACTGCCTAAGGGCAGATAACTTGCCTCCCTTCAACAGTTGAAAGAAGAAATTGACGCTAAACCTGATTGTTCGTAATCCAAGAAAAAAAAAAAAAACTCACACAGGTGGCCCTTATTGGATGGAGCTAATTTAATTTTTGTTTACCAATGGATGGAGCTAATTGTTTGTGAGAAGGTGCTACGTTGACCGTTCTGTTTCACTGCTCAACATTTATCGCTCAATATTTTACTGTCAGTCTCTGACAATCAACGGTTCACATTTAAAAAAAAACTGTTTTGTTTTACTGCTCAATATCTCACCGTATGTCTCAACTCCAAATTTTAAAAAACCTCTTTAAGAGAAAAGAATTGAATAATTTTTTTAAAATCCAAAACAAAAGTTGAGCTAGACTCTCTGTTAGTTAGTAGTTAAACTAACGTACATTAAAGTTGGGAATTGCAGACGTTCCCCTCTATTTAAACCACACCGCGAGCGGTCGAGATTTTTGCACTGATCTCTTAGAACATCTCCAACCTATTTTTACAAGTTTAAAATAAAGAATGAATGTGATATATTAAATAAAGATTTTGTAATTTATTATTATTATTTTTATATCATGACAGAATCTAAGAAGGATGATCATACTTTTTAGAAATCTTGACTCAAAATGGTAGTAATATTCTCATATTTTGAGAATCAAAGACAATTTAAAGTTCTAATAAATATCTAAAAAAAATACGCTAAATCCTTCCTATAAATTCTCTTATAAATAAAAAATAAAATAAATTACAAAATCTTCCTCCTCCAATGTACAGTATATCACATCTATTCTCATTTTGGAGGTTTGGAGATACTCCTATTTCTCATCGCATTCGAACGAACAAATACAAAAGGCTTCCTCTTTTCAAGGTGAGCCTCTTCCCTTCTCCCCTCACGTTGTCTAATCATTCACCCGCTGAGGCGTACTTTCTGTTCTGTGTACCTCGCATTCGCCTCAATTTTGCCGAATTTCAACCCACCATTTGCCATAAAGTTCGTAGCTTTGACTTTGATCCGACTAGTTTTTCCATTGATCTCTGTTGTGCCATTTGATGTTTCTGGTTTTTCTTACTCGGATCTTGTGCAACTTTGATGAATTAAGATTACGTTCAGTGCTTTTTTTTTTTTGTTCTTATTAGCCAGTTGATCTATGTATGAATGTATATGTACGTCTTGGTTGCTGGCTGTTTTGTTGAGTTCAAGAGTCCGTTATGCTTTGTTAACCTTTCTTATAATCAGTAAAATCAGTGCATTTATTGGCGGTTGATCGTTTGATTGTATGCCGTGGTGTTGGTTGCAAACCTGATTTCTTACTTCTTGTTGGTTGTTCTGTGGTTTGGCTTGTTGGATAGTTAGATATGCAGTTTTGGGACTAATAGTTTTTGGGACAAAGTTTTGAAAAATCTCTGATTAAATTAGTCATTATGAAGAACTCCCTCTCTGGCAAGAACAGACTAACAGGGTCTCAGCGATTCAATCCGAGAACTCTTATTGAAGTGCTCGTTCAACGAGAACTAAGGAATCCCTCGGATATGATGCGGAAGGATTTTGTTCTCTCTTCAATACTAATAGTGTATTCCGTGGAGATCATTTTAAACTATATCACCCCAAGTTTTTTGAAAACGTTTATCAGTTGCCTCCCCAAGAGAGCTCAATATTACTAGTTTCTTGAATATTGATAGGTTCATTAGGACAGATTCAATTCTTAGGTAATTTAAATAAATCTGTGATAATTCTCATTTCTCACATTTTATTTTGGTGGATTGATATAAGATTCTATGCTGTCATAATTAATATTTTACCATATGTACATACACCTCCCAGAATTAGATTTTGCGTATGTCTATGTTCTTCTTTTTCATTATGGTTCTCTCTATGCCTGTAAGATGCATCTTCACATGCAAGGTGATATGCTGAGAAGGAGGGTGTGGGTAGGATTGATGTAAATGTTGAGCATTCTTTTAGACAGTTAGCCCTTGTTCGTTTTGGGGTCTCAACACCCCTAGGCACGGTCTTCAAAAAATTTCTCTCTCTCTCTCTCTCCACTCATTACTCTCAAAAACCTCCCTCAAAACCCAAACCAAACAGGGTCTTAGTAGCTTAACGTGGTGGTCGTCTCATTCGAGTTTTGTGGAATAAGTGCTATTATGCCCATTGTTCTCCCCTAGAATTATCTAAGAATGTGCGGACTGGCCCTATGTCTATTTATCTTCAAAGATTAGGGTAATAGGTTTATAGTGAGGTCCCGATCCTTTGAAAACCACTTTCAAATTGTTCAGTTTTGATAGGATGGATAAAAAGTTGGTGCATAAGTAAACATGAATTGAATTGGAAATTATGACGTGAGTACTTGTCCGCAGGATGTGCATGTGAAGTGTCATTGATTAGGATCTGTGTTTGATGTTTGCTGAGAATTGTTTTATCATGGATTGCCAGGGGCTCCATCTTGCTGCCTTTTCAATTTTGTTTTCAGTTTAGATGATGCATTCCTTTTTCGTTTCGTGACATCCACTTATGATGGAGAACAATTTGTTTTTGTTATTATTTTGTGTTTCCCATTTCGAATGTTCTTGTGGACCAAAAATATTGGATAACTTTATTGTTTGTTACCTCAAGTTCACAACAAACTTCAAAGGTGCATCCAAGTAATTCCCCAATAATCTGTTTCTTATTTCCTCTTGTTTGATATTAATTCTTGGTTTTTTTGCCCAGAGTACCTCACAACTTAGTTGAAATCTATGGGCACTGTTGTTGACACTGCAAAAAAGGTATTTCCCTCTTTTTAATCAGTTCTGTGTTTGATGTTTTCGTAGTTCTTTCTGAAATTTAGTTTTTGTACAAGCCGATAGATTGTTTTGCAACTATGTCCTTTCACATTGTGATCAAGCTCTGATATCAAAGCACCTGACCTGGCAAAATCTTGTACTGAGCACTTTGCCTTTGTCCTCTCCATTGACTATATTAATGTTTTTGTGAAATGGTTAAGGTCAAAGAAGTTTGCCGGAGCTATAGGCTAACACTATTTGAGTAAATATTTATATGTCTACCTTCGGGCGACCCTTTTGTAAAGGCCAATTCGGATCAAGAGTGGGCAATGAGCTGATTTGAGTCACGGAAGGTGCTCACTTTTATACTAGGAAAGCCTCTAGACTAGCACTGGCCTACCCCATTAAATTTATGTTGACCTTCCCTCTTAAGCGTGGATGCTTCTCTTAGTAGTGGTTTTTTTTTTTCTTCTAATACCCATGGGTGCATGCACATATATTGGTTCTGAGTTGTCATTGGACAAACTTCATGTGAATGCAGGAAGTAAACAGAAGCTCCCTGAGTGAAAAGAAGGTTACTGTGGTTTTTGTATTGGGTGAGTGCTTTGGTTGCTGCTTCTACTCTTGATTTTTTGAACAACTAATCACGGTTTGGATACATAGTTACTGCCATTGTGAATGGTCGAGCATAAACTATTTTACTTGACTTTTATTGATCAAGAGTTGACTCATGAAACTTGTTTATTTGTGGTGTTTATCTACATTACGGTAGACTTGTTGATTATCTCATGAATGATGCATATGTGGATATGGGAGACTTATTTAAATACGTACTTTTGTAGAAAGTTGGAAAAGTCTAAAGATACAAGTATAGTATAGAGGTTGAGATGAGATATTTCTAATATTTCTAGTAGTTCTTAATCCAAACAATTTAGTGATGTGTTCTAACTAGTTAGTCCATAATAATCTTGTTTTAGTGTCCTATAAAACTATTCCAGCAAGATTTTATTTGCTATTTTCATGGATTATTTGGGTTTTTTCGAGCATACAGCCAGAAAGATCTTTTGGAATGGACTTATACTGAAGTATTTTTATTTGGTAGACCCAATTGTTTTTTTCACTTTTGTGATATTTTGGTGTGGGCTTCTTGTTACTTTAACTGTATTCTTTTATAGCTCCCAATTATTTTGTTACTGTGTGCCGCCAAATATGAATTCATTGCGTATAGTTTGCATTTTGGAAAGAACTGGTTGGAGAAGACGAATTACTTGTGAGTGTGTGCTTCTTACTTCTAGCTGGTTGTGAGTCTTATGATCTCTCTGTATTTTGTGGCATGTGGTTATGAATCTCTGCAATTGATTTAGTTCAACCTATCATACAGAGTTCAGCTGAAAGCAGGGGCGGAATTCCCACCGGCCCCATCCACTTTTTAAGAACAACTATAAAGTATTATTTTGAGTAATTTTAGTATAATTAGTGTATCAATGTCTTTTAATTTATGGTTTAATAATTTCAAGTAACTTTACATCAGCCTATGAATTTTTTTGAAACTTTCATGTACAAGTAATAACTACATGTATGTTGTAGTTATCCAAAAAACAAAGAAATTCACATTTATTGTTGTATTGAACCAAAAGGCCCTTGAAATTCGTCAAATGATCGGCATGTATGTTGTATGATTACTAGAACACGATAGATATATTAACATGAAGACTATACTTTTTCGAAGGAAAACTTGTCTCTCTGGTTGGCCTCCCTCGGATCAAAATCCTGGCTTCCCTACTGGATAAAAGTCGGATTCTAGCAGTCTAAGAAGCGCGGACACATCTCTGGGCCTTTCGTATGTGTATCCCAGACTTGTCGGACACTTTCCCGACACATGTTCGACATGTGAAAATGTGTGTCCAAATATTTAATTGGCTTTTTCCAAATCAGACACATACCCGACACGCCCTGACACATACCTGACACGCTCGGGGACACACTTTGGGTTTTAATGTAATTTTTAAATCCTAAAAACTGATTTAGAAAAACGTAACATTTGAAATGTGAGCGGAAGTAAGGCCTAATATTATGGACTGCTCTTAAGTCCATTCATAGGGATAAGGCCCCTGGGCCTGATGGTTTTAATTCTGCATTCTTCCAAGATAACTGGTCTATTGTAAAGGATGATGTTATTGCTGGGGTGTTTCATTTCTTTTTAACTGGTTCTATGCCTAGTGGATGGAACTCTACAGCCATCACTTTGGTTCCCAAAATTCCAGCTCCTAATTCTATAAAAGATTACAGGCCTATTGCGTGCTGCAATACAATCTATAAATGTATAACTAAGATCTTGGCTAATCGTATTCAGGCTGTTCTTCCTTTGCTGATTGGTCCTTCTCAATCTGCCTTCCTCAAAGGTAGGTCTATAATGGACAATATTCTTTTGATGCAAGAGTTGGTTAGGGGATATCATAGAGATCAAGGTCCTCCTAGATGTGCACTGAAGCTTGACTTGATGAAGGAGTATGATAGTGTTGATTGGGATTTCCTTTTTGGGATTATGACAAGTATGGAGTTTCCTAGTCTCTATATTAGTTGGGTACAAGCTTGTGTGACTACCCCAAAGTTTTATGTGCTTATAAATGGAGAGCTGAAAGGTTATTTTTCTGGTAAAAGGGGTCTTCGCCAGGGGGATCCTATCTCCCCTTATCTTTTTTTGCTTATTATGGAAGCTTTTTCTTCTCTATTGAAATCCAGAATCAGTATGGGGGTTTTCTCTTTCCACCCTAAATGTGAGGCTATAAACCTTTCTCATCTAGTCTTTGCAGATGATATGTTTATTGTTTGTGGGGCTAATTCTCAGACCTTCGCTACTATTGCTGGAGTGTTGGAGGATTTCCATCTTTTTTCTGGTTTGCAACCTAATTTGAACAAAAGTGCTTGTTTTTTTGCTGGGGTGGGTTCTGATATGAAGTTGGATCTTAGGACTATTCTTAATATTCCTGAAGCTTGCTTACCTGTCAAGTATCTAGGGGTGCCCTTAATTTCTACTAAGCTAACCCATTCAGATTGTGTGATTCTCAAGGAAAGAATGCTCAGAAGGATTCAATCATGGTCAAATAAATTGCTTTCTTTTGGAGGCCGTGCTCAGCTGATTAGCTCTGTCTTGTTTAGTATACAGGTATATTGGTCCTCTATCTTCATCCTGCCTCAGAAGATTATGAAAGAAATTGAATGTATGCTCAGTGCTTTCCTTTGGAAAGGGGTGGAGCTAAAATCTTTTGGGGTTAAGGGGGCTTGGTCTTCTGCGTGTCTTCCTAAATGTGAAGGAGGATTGGGTTTCAAGAGAGTTAAAGAATGGAATCGGGCTGCTATGCTAAGGCACTTGTGGGCTCTCTGTAAAGGAAGATATCTTATGGGTCAAATGGATTCATTCTTGTGTGATAAAAAATCATTGTATCTGGTCAATGAATCTTCCCAATGACTCCTCTTGGACCCTTCGAAAGATTTTTGGTTTGAGAAGTGTAGGTCAGAAGTTTATTCTATCCAAGATTGGTAATGGTTTAAGCACCTTCCTTTGGTTGGATAATTGGCATACCCTTGGCCCTTTATTTCAGAGATATGGGAATCAAGTGGTCTTCAACCTTGGAAGGTCTATAACAGTTAGTTCTATTATTCATAATGGGACTTGGAGATGGCCTAGAATGAGGCTTCCTATTGTTCAAGAAATTGTGGCCTCCACAGATCCTAACCTCATACCACATGTTGATAGGGAGGACACTGTTACTTGGACTTTGTCTGCAAATGGTTCTTTCTCTGTTAGATCAGCGTGGCAGGCACTTCGCACTAATGGGCCTGAGGTGTTTTGGTTTAATATGGTTTGGCATAGATGGCACATTCCTAGATGGTCTTTCATTCAATGGCTGGCCCTTCTTGGTAGGTTGGCTACTAAGGACAGACTAAGAGCTTGGGGTCTGGTCAATGACACTTCTTGTGTCCTTTGTCGAGGTGGTTTTGAGTCCCATTCACATTTATTTTTTGACTGCTCCTTTACTTCTGTTATCTGGGAGGTTGTGAAAGCTAAGTGTGGTTTTGTTCTTCCTTCTCGTGATCTCATGGATGAGATTCACTGGGGTTTAACTCATTGTAAGGAATGTTCTATCCAGTCTAGATTATTCAAGCTCTGCCTTGCTGCTTCAGTGTACTATATTTGGAAAGAGCGAAATGGTAGGATTTTTCAACAGATTGGCCATGAATCTACTTCAGTGGTGCGTTTGATTCTGGAGGAGGTTAAGGCTAGTATGACCTCCTGGAGGCATGTGAGTAGGTCTGCTACTAACATTTGTTTGATTCTTGAGTGGGGTTTAAATGTTGACCTCCTTTGTACAGTCTAGTTTTATTCACTTTGTTCAGTTTTCTTTTCATAGGTTTTTCTCCTTCTACAGCTAGGGTTTGTCCTAGTGTAGTGAGGTGTTTCTCTTGTAAGGGTTCCTCCCCTTGAGGGTTTTGGTTTGGTTCTGTTATATAAAATTGTTCCCAAAAAAAAAAATTAAGAAATACGAAACTTATAATCTATGTTATGAAGAAAAAAAATTATTGTTCTCTTTTTTTCATTGGATATTTTATCTTTAATGTGGAAAAAATAATTTTTTGTAATTTGTGAATTCTTTATGTACGCATATATAAATATCTATTAATTTATGTATTTAACGAATCCCCCAACGTGTCCACATCCTAGATTTTGGAAAAATCACGTGTCCCTAAATCCATGTCGTGTTGTGTCCATGTCCCATATCCATATCTGCGCTTATCAATGTATTAACTGTAAAGCTATGTGAGCTTTCTGGTTACTTGGCTTGTTGTTCTATGGTTTCTTTTGGACAAGTTGCTCAACTTACACCTTAAGCACTTCTAGCTTTGATAATCCTTTCACTTTCTTTTTTCCCTTGTCTTTACTCCCTCCGCCCCAATTTAAATGTCCCATTTCTATTTTGGGAGTTGTTTTTTTAGGGAGGAAGAATGTGTAAGGTGTTAACTAACCCTAACACACACAATCTTTATTTATATTAAACGTCAACTCCTTAAAAGACTTAGATAAGCAATGTGGGACTACGACAAAGACTAACAATATTTTAACATTCCCCCTCAAGTTGGGGAGTAGACATCAAAGAGTCCCAGCTTGCTACATAACAACTCTAATCGTGGTTTGAACAATGATTTAGTAAACATGTCAACCAACTGAGCGCCAGTGGATACAAATGGAGTAGCTATTACACCACTTGTTAACTTTTCCCGCACATGATGACAGTCCACTTCAATATGTTTAGTTCTTTCATGAAAGACTGGATTTGATGCAATGTGAATTGCTGCCTGATTATCATAGTATAAATTCATAGGAAGTTTCACCCGAAATCCGATTTCCTCAAGAAACGAGCGCACCCATACAATCGCACATGTCGTATGGGCCAATGCTCGATACTCTGCTTCTGCACTTGATCGTGCAACTACTGTCTGCTTCTTACTCTTCCAATTGACAAGATTTCCACCCAAGAAGACAAAATGCCCTGTAGTAGATCTTCTGTTAGATGGTCCACCTGCCTAATCAGAATCGGTAAACACCTCAACACACAAGTGTCCATTAGGCCGGTAGAACAAACCAAGCCCGGGATGTGCCTTAAGATACTTCACAATTCTAACAACAGCTTCCCAATGTGGAAGACGAGGAGCAAACATAAACTGACTCACAATACTCACAATACTAACAACAAATGAGATATCGGGGCGAGTAATGGTAAGGTAGTTTAACTTACCAACCAAACGACGATACTGATTAGGATTAGAAAGTAACTCCCCCTGATCCACACAAAGCTTGACATTGGGATCCATAGGAGTCTCAACAGGCTTAGTCCCCAACAAACCATTCTCCTCTAGAATATCCAACACATATTTCCGCTGAGATAAGCTAATACCATCTTTAGCTCGCGCCACCTCAATACCCAAGAAGTATCGTAATTTTCCCAAGTCTTTGGTATGAAACTCGCGCTATAAGAAACCTTTCAACTCATCATTGCATGTCCGATCATCACCAGTAATGATAATCATCCAACACCTTGCCACGATCAGCTGGAAGAGAAAAGACCGAATGATCTCACTGACATCGATGCATGCCAAATCGCAGGACAGCATTGCTGAACTTGCCAAACCATGCTCTAGGAGACTTAGGCCATACAATGCTTTGCGAAGCCGACACACTTGATTAGTCTCCCCCTGAGCAACAAACCCTAGTGGTTGCTCCATATAAACTTCCTCCTGAAAATCCCCGTGAAGAAAAACATTTTTAACATCCAACTGAAACAGTGGCCAACCAAGATTGGCTACAAGAGAGATGAGAAGTCGAACGGAACCAAGTTTGCCAACCAAAGAAAAAGTATCGGCAAAATCAACACCATTTGTCTGAGTATATCCTTTAGCGACTAGATGGGCTTTGTAGTGCTCAACAGACCCATTTGGATTATACTTGATTGTGAACACCCAGCGGCACCCAACAATGGTCTTTCCAGGTGGGAGAGGTACCAACTCCCAAGTACCATTATGATGAAGGGCTGACATTTCATCTTCCATCGATGTCCGGCACTCAAAAATGGACAAGGCTTCCTAGATAGTTGTAGGAACAAATATAGACGAAATAGAAGTGGCAAATGTATGAAGGGATGGAGATAACTGAGCATAAGAGACATAACGATCAATGGGATGAGAAGTGCAAGTACGAGTACCTTTGCGAAGAGCAATAGGAAGATCAGCGGGAGAGACGACCGGATCTTGCAACGCAACGGAAGATGTGGTAGACAGTTGAGGTGGCTAAACTTTAGACCGACGAAGGTGGAATTGCCGTGAGTATGTAATGGGACGGATCCACTGAAGAGGAGACCGGAAAAAAGGGCAATGACTTATTAAAGCTTACATAAGCACACACAAACTCACGACGAAGAGAAGGAGAGTATTTGGTGGTGGCGCTTGGCTTTCGTGGTGTACGGCTATGGTGGGTTTATGGTTTCAAGGGTGGTTTAAGATTGGGGTTAAGGACCCATTCTGATACCGTGTTGTTTAGGGAGGGAGAGTGTGTAGGGGATTGACTAACCCTAACTCACACAATCTTTATTTATATTAAACGTCAACTCCTTACAAGACTTAGATAAGCAATGTGGGCCTTCGACAAAGACTAGCAATATTCTAACTGTTCCATTTCTAAAAACAACCATCTAAACAAGCCAAACTTCCAATTTTACCCTTAAAAAGTGCTCTTTTCATCCCAATTAGTTTATTCATTGTTGATACTCGTGTCATTTTAAAGTGTCTATATCTTTCAATTTGTAACTTTTTTTCATGATTTTAAAAACTTTATATTATACAACTAGTTGAGATCTATCAAATAACATCTATATGTCATATTTTTTGAGATCTATATATTGATAGATATAAAGAATTGAAATACATTTAATTCACCTCACAGTTTTAAAGGATAATTTGGAAAATATAAAGCAATGATTTTGAATCTTTAAAAATTTGGATTTCCCATGGAGGACACTTAAAATGGGACTGGAGGTAGTATTAAGCTAAGTGGGCTTTCTGCTTGTTAGGCCTGTTTTCAGTGGTTTCTTTTGCCCAAGTTCCTCAACATCACCCCTTATACTCTTCTAGCTTTAATTTTTCACTTTCTTGTTTCTTTGTATTTGTATTCTGTCTTCGATGTATTTCTAATGGTAACAGATTTTAGATCATTTGATCCGACGAAATCCTATCTTGGACAATAATGGATGTTAAGCACTGAAAGGAAGTTGGAATTTTCATCAGAGTCCGTGCTTCAATAATAGTGGAATAGTGCGGCCACCCTGGACAATAGAAGTAAGTTAGGTTGGAGAAGAAAAGGATAGAATTTAGGTTGTTCAAAACCTTGATTGCCTTCAGAGAACAATAATAATAATTATTTTTTGGTTACTTGAGTTGGATTTTGCTTACCCCTTAATTCATAAAAATAAAACTTGTTTTTAGCTTTTTGGTTCCATTTTTTTTCTTCAATAATATTGATGGTATTATGGGCTTGTAAGCTGATATGCTGGAAAACAAATTGAACAGGTGGCCCAGGCAGTGGAAAGGGCACTCAATGTCAAAATATTGTACGACACTTCGGATACACCCATCTGAGTGCTGGTGATCTTCTCCGAGCAGAAATAAAATCTGGCTCTGAAAATGGGTAAGTCTACTTAATAGGATTACTTGCGTAAGATGCTCATAAATCATTTGAGTGCCTGTCTACTGGGTATGCATCGGCCATCATAATTGTAATGGTCTGTGCTCCATGGGCGCCACTTATGAATTTAATTGTACTAAGAGCCAAAAAAGGTCAATCCCAGGCCAGGAGCTACTGAGCTGATTGGATAATAAGTGCTCACTGCTCAACAAATGTTCCTTCTGTTCTACTGATTTTGTTGAGTTTAAAACTATTAAAGAACTGGCAGAATACATGCCAAGCTATTAGCAGGGAAGTTGTGTTCTGTCTTTTATTCCTTGAAAGTATCCTAACCAAACCAAGCCGAGCCTCAAGAATCAATTTTGGAGTCTACAAGACTACATGAATCTGTTTTTTTAATTGAGCTTGTCGACGGCATCGGGGTCCATCTGTTTTCCCTAGAAAGTGATTCATCATAAAGTAACAGTAGACTTTTACTAGGGTCTGGCAGTATTATATTTGGCTGCTAAATTCTACATGTCACTGCTCGGTGTCATCATCCTTTTTGGTTGATCTTTCATTGACTAGAAAGTCCCATATTGGACAAGTCGAGTGTAATTCCATGTTTCTCTGGACATCATTCTTGTACTGTATTGTGTTTGAGTACTTAACGAAATTCTTTCTCTTATGTCACTCATTTATAATCCGTTTCTAATAACATGTAGGACTATGATTCAAAACATGATTAAAGATGGAAAAATTGTACCTTCGGAGGTGACAATTAAGCTTCTTCAACGAGCAATGCTGGAAAGTAGTAATGACAAATTTCTTATTGATGGTTTTCCTCGTAATGAGGAAAACCGTGCTGCGTTTGAGTCAGTTGTAAGTCTCTATTACGATCTTGTTTAAATATATAAACTCTTGGTTTCAAATAATTTGAATTACCGAGTTGTTGATTCTTCCACTCAAAGTTAATCACTGGTGGTATGCAGACTGGAATTGAGCCAGAATTCGTTCTTTTTTTTGATTGTCCAGAAGAAGAGATGGAGCGGCGCCTTTTGGGCCGGAACCAGGTTAGACAAATGTGATTTATTACTGCATCAGAGTTTCTATCTTGTTTTTCTCATCAACCGTGAGAGTTTACGGTAGGTTTGTTTCTTATACATTAATACCAATTAGGTTTTTTCCTATTGAAAAAACAATCCTACTTTTATCTTCCCAACTTCATTATCCTTTCCTTCTATGTTACATAAAGGGACGAGAAGATGATAATGTTGATACAATTCGGAAGCGGTTTAAGGTTTACATGGAATCTAGTCTCCCTGTGATCGAGTATTACAACTCTAAGGGGAAAGTTAGAAAGGTAATGATTTTGCTTTTGCTTCCTTTCTGGATGGCGTACTTGCATTTTCATTGAAGATACTCCTTTGCTTTCTCCCTCAGATTGATGCAGCAAAGACTGTAGAAGAGGTATTTGAAGCTGTGAAAGCAGTTTTCACCAAGGTAAAGCACCATAGTAATGCTCCAAGGAGTTCTAAGTGCTATAGGGACCGTTGGTTTCTATGGAGAATAAAATCTTCCCAAGGGGTGCATCAGTGCTTTAGATGAGGCGTGTATTGTCCTGATAATAACCGTATGCTTCAACAACTTCGGGAGTTGAAAGTTCTTAAAGTTGTGTATTGACCAATGGCGTAGATAGTTGATTTTTTCCCCAGTTGTATGTTAACATGGTATAAATAAAGGATGGAATGATCTTGGCTGCAGCTAATAAATGGACTTTGACAATTATTTTAAATGTGTTCACGGATGAATCCAGTGGAATTCAACATTGAATTGAAAAGGGGGGAAAAAGATACGTATGTGAGGGAGATTAGGAAATAAAATAAATAAACCCATATCACATCTGCATTATAATAGTTTGACCGACTCTTAAGTATGCCATGTTGAACAGGGGGAAAATGGGTTACGTTAATTAAAAACCCCCAGTGAAACGCTGTTTTAGAATTCATCCATGTTGCACTAGCAGTCATATCAGGCTGCATCAATTTCCTCTGGAAATTCCTTCATATGAGGTGAAAATTTGTTCTATTAGTGCCAAGATTTTCCAAATTTCGGAATGAGCATTGCACGATAGTAGAAAATCATTTGCTGTCGTGTACTGATTGCCTATTGATGCAAGGATGTTGCTCCAAGACCTCTGTTTTTCATTTTTTTCTTTTTGTCTGTTATATACCTGGATTTGACTTGATATTTCAGCTGTAAAAAAATTGTGGGATGCCATGACAGTTGACTGCAAAAATTACTTCAGGAACAAACTATGTAGATATGCCCTGAAACTTAATCTAACTCGTCGACACCCCTTTCAATGTCCATATTGTTTTACAAACCTCTTATTTTATGTTGGTTTGGCATGTTGCAGGCTGCCTAGGTGTTGCACCTCTCTAGGTGAGATATCATACAAGATCTATTTGAGGTAAAAATAATGATCAGTAGCTTAGTTAATTATGTTTAATTTTACATAACATTGTTTGGCTTGTAACCATGTGGAATTGATTGTTTAGATGCATTTTCTCTTGCACTTCTGAGAATTACTGTTGTTGAGGCATTAAATAGAAGCAATACCTTTGCTCTGTTTCTATTTAGCACTTGCGATTTAAATAGTATTTCCCAACTGCTCCTGAATTGTGAAATATTATAGGCAATGCTAGACATTTTTTCAACTGAAAAGGCAAAGGAGCCAAAGGGTGCCAATTATCCAATCATAAAAAAAGTGGACTGTACGTCACCGACGACATGCTTAGTTAGGGGTTGCCCTAATGGTTTTTCCTTGATATCATGCATGAAGAATCCATTGGGATTGCCATACTCCATAAAATGTGGCCTTTTATCAATAGGAATGGACCCATTTCACCCACAAGGAATCAGCTTTCTGACTGATGCCCTAAAGATGCCTAGCCATGGTTGCTTTATTCTATTCTTTAAGGGTCCTAGACCCCAAACCTACTTCTCCTTTTGGGGGAGCAATAGATTCCTATTGCCCATTAGCACCCCAGTGCTTCAATTTAGAATCTCACCTCCGGAAAGACTTTACCTTTGTGTTTTGTGTAATGTCGCTCATGGTTCGTCGATAGTACTTTGTAGACAGCATAGATAGGTTGAATATGAAGTCTTTAGAAAGGTACTTGAGAAACTAACATTTCTCCAAACTAGAATTATTCAACCTAGGATTTTACTTACATAATACTAAAAGAAAACAGAACCAAGGATTTTCCTTTTTGTTCTTTATTATTTTTTGTGAAATTCGTTGATGGTGCGCCCTTAATTGGTTGGAGCAGAATAATTCTCTTTGCTAAGGAGAAGTCCATGGGAGTAAATCTTTACTTCTTTTTTTTGGTCCAATTATTTGCTTGGTAGTTAAATTATTTGTTTTTGTATTAGGATAGGATTTGTTTAGTTTAAAGATAGAGAGATAGGATTTGATTTTTTTTGTTTATCTTTTATTTATGCTATTTGTCTATATAATTGATAATTTGTATTGTATTCATCATTTGGACTAATAGAAGTTTGAAATTAGGGCTTTGGCCCTTTTTTTTTTTTTTCCCTCTCTTCTCCTTTCTTGCGTTGTCCTGCTTCACTTGTAGTCTGGAACATGTAGTGTAGTGTTGATAACCACTTGGATTTTTAGTGCAAGCTGGTGTCATTATTCTAAAAGTTGGAAAGATTGTTTATGTTGATGGAGAGACAAGTGTTAGTGATTACACTAATCTTTTTCTTTAGATGTTTCCTTTTGCTGTTTTAATGAAATAAATATTTGTTGATGATATGGTTTGCTCTTCATTCTTTTCCAGGTAATTTTTTGGCGGCATATTATGATACTGCTATCTCAGGAGTCTTCAGGTCAAGACCGGTCAGGTCTCATGTATCTTACGATTACAATAGAAGGTTAATATGAATTTTTTGGTAACAGAAGGTTTTAGTTTAGTTTCTCTGGGACCATCCAACAAAATTGGAACGATTGTATAAGAAGGTAGTTTTGTGGGAGGTTTTTCCTCTCTGGAACTTTTCTGATTGTATTCAAATTATAGTAGTATTCAACGCTTAGTAATTATAGCCATCTCTCTCTCTCTCTCCAGTTTGTACTATTCACAATGCATATATGCGATTGCAGAACTAGTGTCAATGAAGTGGCCTTGCCAACTTGAACTTTTCACCAGAGCAATGTGTAACAAATAAATAAGGCCAGTCTCTTGCAAAAACAAGAGTGGTTCTAAGCAAGTTTCTCAGGATATGGTTTGGGGATTCATCTTGGACAATATCTGGAGGTGAGATACATACCCGTTGTCCATTGACCCCAAAAGGCACCACTGAGCCAGCCGTCGATGGAGCTAATGCCCCGTTTGTCGGATGGATAAGGTTTTGGGTGGATAAGAAAGAAGGGTGAGCCAGCTGTCGATGGAGCTAATGGCTCGTTTGTTGGACCGGTAAGATTTTGGGTGGATAAAAAAGAAGGGTGAGTCAACCGTTGATGGAGCTAACGGCCCGTTTGTGATAAGTTTTTGGGTGGATATGTTATAAGGGAATTAGCTAAGAAGGGAGATTAGCTTATACTTGGTTTGCGTAGTAGCTGATACGGGTAGATATGAGTAAGTGGATAAGAGTAGATGATATATGAAATTAGTTGGTCATCCTGGTCCCAGCAAATTCAGGTTTCTTTTTGGTTTTCTTTTATTGGTACGTCGGAAACTGTAATAGGCCGGGGTTTCTTCAGTTACGCACATTGAGAGTTGTGCATTGGTACTCCCTCCTCCTATTTTCCTAAGCCAAAAAGAAAAAGCAAATTTAGCAAGAGGCCGAATCCTAAAAGAGCTGGCCGATAAGCAGTTACCAAAGATATCTTCTGGAAGCAACACGTGAAAGGTTGTCACCCAGAAACTCATTAACATGAACTTTCCAGTACAGTAGATACTCAAGTGACGAAGCATCAAATCTCTCTCTCTCTCTCTCTCTCTCTCTCTCTCTCTCACACACACACACACACACACACACACTCTTGCTGCATGATCAGATTAACAGGAAACTAATATCTTCCTCAGAAAAAGATGAAGTGGCAGTGAAAACCTGCTATATGTCAAACAAATATAATACCATTCTCCTTAATTGTATCGATAACAATTCCAAGCTTCCCTTCAATCCGCTCATTCTTCCTGGGCTCATAAGCCATTGCAAACACATCGGCTTCCTTTGACCGCTCAGCAATCAACTTCCCTATCACTCTGCATGCACTATCATCAGTTAGAGATGGCAATGTATTCCTAAGATCCTTGGCATTTGTGGTGGCGACTGATATCACTTTGCTGGTTCCCCTATGCATCACTTTTGCATGGATGAATCGCTTTGAAAAGAAAACGTTTAGAAGAAACGGTCTCAGATACATATCCGTTCTTTGTTTCCATGATTTCCTATTAGGTTTTTTTGCAGCTTCACTTCGTGACCTCCGTGTCCAGGCGGCGTAAACAACGAATTCCTGAAACAAAATTAATTCTTTACTGAGACTACGTAGCGTGAATAAAAGAAGCATTGATTGGTAAACCATCCATCCCCAAAACTGATCTGTTTAACCATGTTGATATAAGAGCATCTCCACAGGTTTATGCCATTCTGACAATGTCATCGCCAAAAAGGTAAAAGTTGGCTAATTACAGTTGCCTTGTTCGTTTCCATACTTTACTTTGTTTTAACTTTGTTTTCCAATCATTACCCTATATCTTTCTCCAATCGTTACCCTATTTCTCCAATTATTAATTTCATTTATCTCTCTATCTCTCTCCAATCATTACCCCTCTCTCCAATCATTATCCTATTTCTCTCTCCACCCACTACCAAAACTAAAATACCCAAAGTATGAAAACGAACAAGGCCAGTGTTATTTGACTCCTTCTTGCCCAATGTTCCTCCATTGGTTCTACGCTAGTTAGCGCAACTGTTGCATCTTACAGTTGGATCAAAGACAACAGAGATTGAGACTTTGAGAGCATTAATGGTGATGTGGCAAGGGATTTGTCCATCCAGTGGAGCTGCAATTTAGCTCATTTCTGCTAAAATTTTGGCATTGGCAAAAGATTTGCCAAACGAATGGAGATGATCGAAGGCAATAAAATGTACCAGGCCACGTAAGTTCGAAAAGTCATCAGCTTAGGAAAAGCTCTTTTGAGATTGGATTGTTATGCAAACAAAGCTTAAACCTAAACACAATTTGAAGCTCATTAATTTTATGAGCTCGAGTTGATAACATTAAACTGGAAAAAGAAAAAACAAGCTTCTTGAGCTCAGGATGATACCATCTTAACTGAAACTCGTTTGAGATTTAACACATTTTTGAAACTTGTATAACTTTTCAAGCCAAGCTAGGGAAAAACTGTTTGTGGCCTTATTGAGACCACAAGTCTTCTTAAAATGGGACATCCAAAACCACAAAAACTGGACAAACTGGTATGTGTCACCTACTAGGAGCGGCAGACTAAGAGTGCATGAATGGAGTTGGTCCTAGTTATCACTAGAGAAATTCAATCTGCAAGAAGATCGACAGCGAAGTGTCCAAATGATTTTTTGATCAAGACCATCATTAAATATTTTCCGTTTATAACACTAGCGCATTATTGCTATCTTACCAGAGATGGCTGCTTCTTGCTCGGCGGCAAGAGGGAAAAAGAGGATCTCTTGCAATTTAATTGGATATGGCTTATTTGGTCAACATAAAATGCTGTGCTAAAAATGAGATCCTATGCAAGAGTATAGTGCCATTTTGATGCTGCCACTACAAAATTTTCTAACGTTGGGGAAAGCAACAAAAGGTAGAGGTTGACAACTCTGGGAATAATATGAAGTGGGAAGATATTAGGACTACTACATAGAAGGAAATCGTTGCCCTGTTTTGTATTCTGGCAGGCACCAGAAATAAAATAAAAAGATTGATTGTTCTCCAAACACTAAAGGTAAAATGAATCCCTAAGGAGAGAAAAAAATGAAGGCAAAGAACAAATTCTACCAACCTGAAGGCAAATGCAAAATCACAAAATACAAATTGAAGTAAGATGTTGGAGATTCGGCCAAACCAACAAACACACAACGCGCAAAGATCACGAACAAAAACAAGAACGCAAAGACAAAGATATTTTATGTGGTTCCCACCAGTTTCCACTATTATTCAAATGAAGAAAAGCGGCTGCTATAACAAGTATTAATAACCTAGGGTTTACATCATCAATTAGCGTAATGCTCTTGTCCCGAACCCTCAGCGAAGAGCGACTAAAGTTGAATCAGGCTTTACAAGCCCTTTCACAATTATAATCTCAAAGAACTACTTTTGTCAGTAGTATCAGTACAGAATTGGAGGAATGGATTGCCACATAAACACTAATTTACCAAAAAAATAGAGTAGATACCAGAAAATCTTGTGTAAATAACGAGGATGCCCTCTCAGATATAGACACTTTGGAAACCACCCATAAGCTACAACCTTGGGTAAGCCATAGATTTTCCAACAGGAGTTCAACAGAAAAGACCCCAAAGTTCATGGTCAATCTCAGAGACAACCAACTACAGGAGATCTTACATCTTTCTAATATCCAATCCTAATGTAAAAGGCAAACTAAATATAGATTCCCAATATCATTGCAAAATCGTAGAAATGGGTTTCACTCAGAAACAGTGATTTACAGTAAGAGAGAGATAATTGAGCAACAAAAGAAATAGTAAGAAGGCTAAAGACTTAGAAATAAAAATGGTAGTTTTACATACCCTTTGGCGTGGGGGATTCAAAGGGCTTGAAATTGAATTGATAGACAAGTTCAAGTGAGGAAATGAAGACGACCATGACAGCGACCTGGGTTTCGCACCTGGTGTTCGATAGATGTCAGAGGAGATAAGAAATGGCGACGGTGATGAAGAAGATATGCAAACTAACATCTCTGAAGTCGGGAATGGCAGGAATTTGAGAGAGAGAGAGAGAGAGAGAGAGAGAGGGAGCTTTGATTCTTGTACCAGCAGGGAATTCAAAGTGCGAAATGGGTTTCGCACTTGGTGTTCGGAGAATAGAGTTAGAGGTGGGGGGAAAGAGAGAGAAAGGGAGTCCGCTGATGTGCGGCCCGGGGAGGATGAGAGAACATATATTCAAAAGTAGAGATTTTCCGGACTCAAATTTGTTTGGTTTTGAGGAAAAAAAAATTAGTGTAATGAGTGGTAATTAGTAAAGAGATAAATAGAGACACTTAACTGAAAACCTTGCGAAAAGAGTTTAAAAAAAAAAATTCGAACTTAACTTTACGACGGCATTAATAGAGGTTACATTAAACGACAACCACCCCCCTCTAAAATCTAAAAACCCTAGCTGCCGCCATCGTTCGCGGGAGGAGGCCTTCGCCTCCCTCTCCTTCCTCTTCCCCCCTCCCCCCCCGCCCCCCCTTTCAGTCCTCCCCCCTCATTGTTTCGCTGTCTCCCGCCGTTTGGCATCCCGTGCTCTCAATTTGGGGCGTTCGTTTCATTAGTCCGGCGTGGTTCCTCCTTGCGACGACTCTGTTCGGCGACTGGTGGTGTCCCACGATGGCCCGCACAACGGTTCTAGTTATGTTCTTCTCAGGGCTGACGCCGTGGTAATAAGGTGTGCGGTTGGGGGTGGGTTTTCTTTTTTCTTCTGGTTTTAGTTTGTCGACGTTAGTCCTGTTGTCTTTCCGGGCTAGGTTCCTCTAGATTCGGCCTGTGCTAGTTTGAGTTTCCCCAGGTCCGGCGGTTGGGGTGGTGGACTAAGGTAGTTAGGGTTTGGTGGGTGGTCGGATTGAGGATTGCGGTGGTCGACGGCTATGTCAGTGGTGCTTCTTGGGGGGTTTCAGCAGTGGTAGCAGTGGCGCCTTTGTTGGGGATGTTCCAGTAGCAGCTCGGGTCTAGTTTGTTAGCTTGCGTTTGTCCTTGTTCTAGGCCATCAACGGCAGATCAAGTGCGAAGGAGGGTTTGGTCTCCGATCGGTGGGGCCTGTCAGAGATTTCCAGCGTTGCCTCGGTCCCTGCGCCCGAAGCTTCGCATGTCAGCGGGGGCTTGCCATGGAGTCTCCTCGAAGTGTCTCTTCAGCTGGATTGGTTTCTCTTTTTAGTCAGTCGGCGACCCTTATGGTCTAACCAAGGGATTATATTTCTTTTTTCGGTTGTGATCTGTTTGTTGTTTCGATTACATCTGTTTTTATTGTGTAATGGTTTTGTGCTGGGATTTCGTTTGATTTCTCTTTGCCTAGTCTCGGACGGGATTCTCATGTTGACACCTAGTGTTGATTTACTTTTTAGGGTGTCTTAAAATCCCAGAGTAGGTAGTTTGGTACACTACTGTATTTTGCGATGTAATCTTTGTCTTCAAGCTTGAATAAATTGACTGATTTCAAAAAATAAAAATACAACACTTTGTTTGGTTTTGAGGGAAAAAAATTTGATTTAATGGGTGGTAATAAGTGAAGAGATAGATATAGAAACTTAATTGAAACCTTGTGGAGGGTAAAAAAAATTCAAAATTTGTGAAAGAACAAATTTCGTAAATCTTAAATTATGAAAGAAGTGACATCTAGTTAGCAAGAAGCGTTCTAATTCTATTGAGTATAGACGATGAAAGAAAAAAATGCTTATGGGGCGAGACTTTCTTCTCGTTGATCATAGTTGCTTTCAAGATTCATAAATGGGTAGGAAGTTTCAGTTTTTTCATAAGCGTAGTCTTTCTTCTGTGGTGGTTAAGGTTAAGAATTCTTGTTCAACGGTCAACATCGATGAGCAACTTGATAGCTATATGTCTTGAGAGGTTAGTCCTAATGATCAAGTGGTTGACACCTCTATTGATGGTTCACCGGAGCCTCTTATTCCTTCCCAGATGGAACATAATTCCTCCCACCTATTGAGTTGTGCGTTTGCTCCACCAATGCCTGAGCATGATCAGATTAGCAATGTTGAGTCTTCGTCAAATAGACTTGGAGGCAGTTTGGAGGAGATTGCAATGAGACCCAGAAATTTGCAAACTAAGAGGTTTACGACCATCTGGAGGGACCGATTAGAGGATTGTAGCCCTTGTCTGTTTCGCAACCCAGCTGGAGAGACCCGTACTTTCGGAAATTGTTTAAAGGATTTATTAATATTAGAATGTGGAATAAATGAAGAATTTATTGAATTATTTGATTTGGGGTCAATGTGAGAAGGTTGTTTATAGAGGGGTGCTTGTGCAATTTGTGATTCTGTGAGTATATATATGTGTGGGTGTGTGTGTAGGGGAAAGAACTTTCCCAAATTCTCTCTCTTCTCCCGATCTCTCTCCCCTCTCTCGGCTTCTCTC
Organism: Rhododendron molle; assembly: GCA_025413875.1. NCBI lineage: Eukaryota > Viridiplantae > Streptophyta > Magnoliopsida > Ericales > Ericaceae > Rhododendron > Rhododendron molle. The sequence goes on from CM046388.1 coordinate 40,943,234, forward strand.
CCTCTCTCACTCCATCACTCAAAAACTCCACCTCAAACTCAAAACCCACGTCAATCAACCTTCAATCCATCATCTACGCGCATATTGGAGCTTGTACATCGTTGGCTAGCGCTCGGTGGAGGTATATTGCTCTCGGTGTTGATTTTGGAAGCTAGAGCCCGATCTCTCCTTGGGTTTCGTTCTTCAACGTGAGGTAGGGATTTCTAACTTTCTCTATATATTTATGAGTTGATTCGGTGTCTAAAAGTTGCTTTGGATCGTTATTTGAAAGCCTTGTGGTTGCTCTTGAAAACTGTCAATTCGTGCTGAAAAACCCAGGTGCTACATGTACCAGTGTTTACCGTGGTACATGTACCAAAGCCCAGATTTCATGTTCTGTTCGCTGGTTACATGTAGCGCCCTTAACTGTTACGTGTACCAAACTGAATATTTCTGAAACGTTTCTCCTTCCATGGTTTGGACCCCCGATCACTTCTAATACCTCCTCGACACTTCCAAACCACTTCCTAACATGGTTACTTGTATCTCAATGATTACTTGAGTCGCTCTCGTGTCCTCGGGTCCTTGTTCTTTAGAATTCCAAATAGGGGGTTAACTTGAAACAATGTCAAATGGTGTTTATGCATTAGAGTGATTATGGAGCTTTGAGACATGTTTATAGGATGATGCAAGTCTGATGTATATATTGCTTAGTGTGATATTAAGATTTGTGAATTGAGGAATATTATGGGATGACGAATTAGACGTTGTGGACTTGTAAACATTGTGTGTGATGACGAAGTTGATTGCTAAATAGAAAGTTGGATAAATCATGAACAAAAAACGATAAGTGTACACTTGATGCCATGTAGTGCGAGGGATCAATTTAGATATTGAGTTTGGGAACAATATAAAAGTATGAGTTAATATGTGAACCGTCTGTTTAACATCGATATCTCTTTTCTACATTCTTGAAATTAAAGTCTTGGAAATATATAGGATGAAAAGCAATACAAATGATGTGAAGTGGATGCACGGGGTCCCGAATGCCCGGACATGAATGAAAGGTTTTTAGTGGACGCACGGGGTCCCAAATGCCCGGACATCAATGAAAGGCTTCTAGTGGATGCACTGGGTCCCAAATGCCCGAAATGGTATTGAAGAGAAAAATGGCTAATTCTTGAGAAATACAAGGCAAATTGATTATGCTCTAAAAGAAAATTAAGTGATATGTTCGTATTGTTCTACAGGGAGATATATTCGTCATTAGCTCCTTTGGGTTCGTTGTACATATTTATTATTGCTCTTATACTACGGTTGGTGTGTGATCATCATATATACTTACGGATTGAGGCAAAACGGTTATCATACGGGAATCTAAAGTTGCGTAGTGCTGGATAGGGCGGTCGAGGACGAGTAGTGGTTTAATTAGAATGATTCGAGTTGGTTCCTACCTCTAGTTGACGTGTGAGTTGTTGTGGATACTCTTATAAGATTTTATTCTTTTTTTGTAGAGTGCTCTTTCGTGGTGGAAGACTCATATTTCTAGTGATATCCTGCTATATTTATTCACTCTTGATGCATGTTTCTTCGCATTTTCATATATTTTTAAGTATAGAACTCTTTAATGGGCGCGTGTTTGCTCAACCCTTCATTTTTCAGGTATAAATCCAGAACAATAGCATGGAGTGCAATGCATGTATTGGTTGGAGATCTTTTGAAAGTCGATATGGGAGAGTTGCATAGACATCTTTGTAAACCTCTTGAAAGGTGTAATCGTAACTTATTTTGTTTGACAAATGGATGATTGTAAGCTATATAACTTTCCTTTCATTCTCTGTGTTTAAGAAGCATTGGGCCGGTGTGCCACGAATGAAAACTCATTTGGGTATAATATATGCTATCGTGAGGATTTTAATAATCTAAAGTGATTATTATTTATGTGAAAATCGAGAGTGTGACACCAGCAATCGAAAACGAAAGGCCAAAGCCAACCTCAAAGTTAATTGTGATAATAGTTGGTGGCCATGGTGACAAGGAATTACAGTACCCCATTCGGAGGAAACGTAAGCAGGAGAGGGTCATTGAAGACTATTGTGCCAACCCTAACACTTTCCGTAGCTGTGGGCAGCATGCCCTTGGAAAAATTAGGGATTTCGTTCCCCATTTTGCCAAAGCGGCCCGAAAATCGAGGGAGCACGAGCGGGGAAGCAACAGGCGCTCGCAAAATACAAAGTTGCCACCTGGGTTTGAAGGTCCGACAACCAAGGAACCGTATTTTGAAGCACCTGCCGTGCCATTTGATTTGAAAAAGTGAAGGAACCAGTCCATCATAACCATATCTGGGTTCGGGAGCCAGGTTACGATAGGGGAAGGGTTTTAAGGCACCCCTCTCGCCCAATCCGGAGATTGGTCTCTACTTAGGCATTTTGTGAAAATATTTGTGATTCGTTTTCTTCTTCAATCAATTTTAAGCCAGTTAGGGCGGGGGAATAGTTAATCGAGGATTTTAAAACTGTAACACGTTTTGCAGGATGTGATTTAAACATGGCATGGATGGATGGAATAATAAAAGTAGGGTAAAATCCAACCCTCTGGTCAGAAACAAACCAGGCTGCTCATAAAATGAATGTGCCATGCACCATGGCCACCTTCGCATGTATGGATCTACGTGCATGCAAAGCAGACCATCGCGCGACACACTCACTCTCTCGCGCGAGGGTTCATGTCATACCAAAGGTTGAATTTAATCCTTTTCTGGGCTCTGGAAGGACCAGTGCACACCCAGGAGTCAAACCAAGCAGTTTAAAGGGTACTGTAAATAACTAACTATTACAATTTGATATGAACAGAAACCAAATGAATTGAAATACAACCCCTAAATAGTGGGGGTACCAAAACAGAGGCCAAGGGCCAAGTTGCTCATGCAAGGGCAGCAACTGGACTCAGGAAGACCATCGCGCGAGGCAATGACTCCCTGACTGGACTTCCAGGAATTGCTTTGCATGTTCTGGGCTCTGGTACATGTCCAGAAGCAACCCAGAAGCATTCCAACCAAATAAATAAGTATGGAAAGCTTGGCTATGTGTTTTAGGATGCACAACAGTGAGCTAAAAAGGGCTAACATACCTCAAAACAAATAATAATATGATAAAACAAGAAAAGCCAGCATCCCCAAACCCCACGAGGACTGTCGCGCGAGACAGTGGACTGTCGCGCGTGGTATGAGTCCGTCGCGCGAGGGTATGCTTGGTCCCAGTTTCTTGTAACTCTGTTGACTTTAGGACTAGAACTGGTATTGATTACCAATCCTGGCCCTGACAGCCCCCCTCAGGGATCAAAACAGTAAGCAGTAAAGGTGTTATACCTTTGCTTGAAAGGTTTTGGAAAAGATTGAGCAAGTTTGAGAAGCTTATGATGGAAAATGGAGTGAAGAAATGGATGACAAGTGAGTTAGGATTGAGAGCCTTAGTGTGCTTGGTGTTCTTCTTAACCTTTCAAGACTTGTCACCTTGTGTGTCTTTCTTGAAAGAGTGGGGGGGTATTTATAGGAGGAGTAGAAGGTGTAGGAGGGTGGCAAACACCCCCTTAAGGCTTAACTTGGTGGTGATGACTTACAAAAGGTGATGGGAAGGGTTATGTGAGTGGGAAGTCCCAAAGCCTGCACTGCACAGTACCCTGTGGAGAAAAACGGGGTTCAGTAGCCCTGTAGCCCCCCAGGCAAGCAACCAACTGGCTGTCAAAAGGTGAAAGGGACTGTTTAGGACCATCGCGCGAGGGAGTGAGACCGTCGCGCGAGGGTTCCACCTGTCGCGCGTGGGTCAACAGTCAAACATTTGACTTTGACCACACCTGGACAAGGCATACCATCGCGCGAGGGAGTGACTTCCACGCGCGAGGGTCAACTCCAGACCAAAATTGACTGGTTTTCTAATTTTCTTAAGGGTTTCAAAGGGTAAAAGGGGTTCCAAACGCACCGAGCTCAAACCTTTCCGACCTCAGGACTGCTTTTCGATCTGGTTCATCATCGGGGAAACAAGAACCGTAAAACGGTCGGGAGACTCAGATTGGGGTGTCTACAGTAGTCCCCCTTTGACGGCACGCGGAGCACCATTGACTGGTACGGGTAACGTCAAAGGTTTCTAAACACCCACCAAATCCACCCAAAAGCCGATTTAATGGAAAAACACGCAAGTATGTAAAATACCGTGCACCGAAGAATGATTGGACGGATAGATCGTCGCTTATTTGAATTTGGATGGATGGATCGTCGTTGATTTGAAATTGGACAGATGGATCGTCGCTGATTTGAAATTGGACGGATGGATCGTCGCTGATTTGAAATCGGACGGATGGATCGTTGCTGATTTGAAATTGGACGGATAGATCGTCGCTGATTTGAAATTGGACGGATAGATCGCCGATGATTTGAAATTGGACGGATGGATCGTCGCTGATTTGAAATTGGACGGATAGATCGTCGCTGATTTGAAATGGGACGGATAGATCGTCGTTGATTTGAAATTTGGACGGATATATCGTCACTGATTTGAAATTGGACGGATAGATCGTCGTTGATTTGAAATTTGGACGGATAGATCGTCGCTGATTTGAAATTGGACAGATAGATCGTCGCTGATTTGAAATTGGACGGATGGATCGCCGTTGATTTGAAATTGGACGGATAGATCGTCGCTGATTTGAAATTAGACGGATGGATCGTCGCTGATTGATGATCGGAACGCACGTGGGCGAACCACAGCTGGGGATGAGGAAAACTCTGGTTTGCCAGTACCAATTTATTAAAAATCTCGGATTTTAATGACAAGAACAACCAACTTGGGCCTGCCTGCTGGGAAATGGGCCTGGAGCCCAAAAAAAAAAAAAAAAGTGTCGCGCGAGGCACGTACTCCCTCGCGCGATGGATGGTTTCACGGGCTTGGGCACTGAACCAGCCCAGACCCGACCCAACACCTGTTTTTCTCCCTTTTTCTTCCACAGGACGTTCCAGAACACATACAAGCGGTTACCAAGTTTTTCAAAAACTTTCCCAACCCACTCACGTACTCAACTTCCTCCCCAAAAACCTTGATTTCGAAGATAAAGCTGCAAAATCACACGCAATATCTCACCCATGGCAGACCACGGCGACAGTGAGGGCGAAGGAGAGGTGGTAGACCGATCGGAGGACCGAGGAGGTCCAATGTCAGTCGAAGAAGTGGATCGAACGGCGGCGGAGCCCGCCAGGGTTGAAGGTGCAGAGGTTACAGGTGGCAGCGAAGGCATTCAGGGCTGCGAGCAGGAAGGTGGTGACCAAGAGAACCCTCGCGCGACAGAGGGGGAGCCTCGCGCAAGGGTGGAGACTGGGGTCGTGGAGCCCAGTTCTGATCCAGTGGACTCGGGTATGGCGGCCGAGGGCTCGCCTGTGGTTGGAGGAAGTTCAAGCGCCATCAGTGGCAGTGGAACCGTTGGAGGTGATACCGGGCGGAGCGGGTCCCCTTCGAGGGACTCGGCGAAGAGCAAGGGGATCGCCGTTGAGGAGGAGCAGGCTGAAAAAGAATAGATCACAGAGGCTGCCACCGTTGAGATTTAAGAGGAGAATATTGCATTCAGACCACCGGTGACAGCAGCTACTTCCTTGCGTCACGTGCCAATCACTTTAGACGATATTGTCGAGCACGCACCCGACGAGATAGTGGCAAAACTCTTGGAAGATCACCCCATCATCGGGGAGTATGTTCTTAAAGCCAAGGAGGATCGGGCGCGGGCCATTGAGGCGTCTGAGGCCGTGGCGAGGGCCGAGAGGGAGGCTGAGAGGGAGAGAGTCGGGCAAGGGGGACTGGTGGCGGATGTAGAGGCCGAGGAGGCACAGGGACCGAGAGTGAGTGCGGTGGCCAAGGCGGGTGCTATGACACGCCCTGAGTTTTCAGAGGAGACCTACACGCTCCCGAGACCACACCTGTTTGTACCGTCGGGCTTTGCGGGATACAGGCCGCCACAGCAGACCGACTACGACTTGGAGCTAGTGCTGAGAGATCCCAGAGTGCACATTGCAAACACTTGGGCTGAGGTATATTTCTTGAAAACCCCCTATGTAGTTCAACTTGATACTTGCATGCTTCGAAAATCACAGAATACTTCTCAAACTTGAACCATGCAATAATGATATAATTTGTGCCTTGAATGCCATGCATGTAACAACTTAAACCAACCAAACGACTGTAGGCTGAATATAGAACATGCTAGGATGAGAGAAAGCTCGTATAACATGCCATGCACACGATAACTTCCACCAACAATGCATTGTTAAGCCGTACCAAGAACACATCGTGCTAAAAGCATAACTTGAACCAACCATCTAATGGTGGCCTGTGTAGATGTCAAACCACAACGATATAGCCCTTGTACCACACGCCATGCACGCAAGAACTTGAACCAAGCAAGTGCTGAAAACGGTACTGAGTTCCAAATCATGAAAGACTAGTCCTAGCACTGTAGCCCATGCTATAATTTGAACAGGAGTTTGAACCAATAACTTGAACCGTCCATCTGTAGCCACACCGCTACATTGATTACCTAGAACTTGAAAATGAAAGCTCTGTATGCTAACATTATATCCTGCTGCTTGTCTTTGTTGTTTGAAACAGGCGGAGCAGAGGGATATCCGTGGCTTTGGCGGATCGTGCAGTTCCCTGGCACTGTACGAGGGATTGCCACAGAGGGTGAGGAAGCTAGTAAATGCAGCGGGTTTCAGAGAGTTCATACAGACTCTGACCGTACCAGTTAGGAACGACCACGCTGTCCTCGTTGCACTGGCTGAGAGATGGAGGGATACATCCAATACTTTCCACCTGCCTCCTGGAGAGATGACGGTGACGCCGACTGATTTCGCGGCGATCACAGGCTTGAGGGTTAGGGGAGATCCCATCCCATTCGACTCAGGGATATACGAGGATCCAACGGCGCTAGAATGGTTCTTGGGAGAGGTGCCCAAGGTAGAGAGAGGGGCTGCCAGATACGCACAGTTCGCGAAATACTTGAAGAAGAAGCCGATCAACGAGCACGAGGAGGAGCAAATGGCCCGGGCATACCTGCTGTATCTGTTTGGGGCCACTCTGTTTCCGAACAGAGGGAGCACAGTGCACTTGTCGTACCTGCCGGCGCTGAGAGATCTGAGGACAGCCTCGCGCTTTGACTGGGGCGGAGTAGCACTTGGCACAGCCTACTTGTTCTTTGGTGATTCCTCGAGGTCTGGACAGAGCACAGCCGGCTATTGGTGTGTCTGGGAGGTATGATTTCAATTATCACATAGCACAATTTCCATTGTACCAATTGATTGCATAGATTGTTTACCAGCTTTAACTGTATAACTGTACAACTTGTAACTGATGCAATTCCATTTTTGATAATGTTGCTGCTCTGGGCATATGAAGTGTTGAAGATGTACCTTCCGGAGTGCAAGCATCCTGACTTGAGCACACTCCCTCGCGCACTGATATGGAGCAAGGAGCACAGGGGCACCAAGGAAGGGAAAGGCAACCTCAATGCCTACAAGCTGTATCTGGATGAGCTGATGGCTTCACAGGTATGACACGAGAATTCCAAAGGTCAATTATGCATGCTTTTGTGGCTTTAATGCTGTTGCTGATCAATTGTACATATTGCTTGTCTGTCACTTCGTGCAGATCAAGTGGAATCCCTGGAGGACTAGCGGGCCAGAGCTAGAGTACTTGGCCAGAAGCAAGGCTATCACAGCCAGTAGGGTGCTTTTGGAGTCAGCTTTTGTCGACAATGGTACTTAGGGGATCGAGTGACTCGCCAGTCACTTGGTTACTTTGAGTTCCAGGTGCCAGGGCCACTCCCACCACGAGCTTCACATACAGGAGACTATACGCTGGCTGAGCTGGAAAGGTTTACGAGGCCGGACACTGAGTTGACACGGCACCTGCGTCCGACGATGGACTATGCAGCTTACCAGAGAGATCACTTAGCGAGGCCACTTGGAGTCAGGGCTCGCAGAGAAGTCCAGGAGCAGGCACGTGAGGCCGGTGCGGAGAGAAGAGCTGCTACTGAGATACAGAGAGGAGGAGAACGCTGTGTGCGGCGCAGGGAGAGCAGGCCAGTAGTAGGTGGGCAGGTGGGCCTCCAGAGTTGCTTTGGAAGGTGGACGTGGTAGATTCCCAGGGCAATCCAGCTGAGGTGCAGCTTACACCAGCACGTATAGAGCCCGCGGCAGTGACTGTTCAGGTAACCCAACTTCCATTTCTGTAATTTCAAAACCCTTGAACCGTAATTGAAATATCTGATGATTGTAAAACATGCACAGGTGCCTGTGGAATGGGTGAACGAAGCCGTTCGCCGTATGCTTGCTCTGGAGAACGTGGTTAGGCGAGCAGCATACGGCTTCCCATTGGAATTACGCTATCCAGCACCCACAGCTCAGCCAGCTCAGGCAGCTGCTTCTCGGAGGACTCAGGTATACAACGATACACTCCCTTTTGCTTTCGATAGTTAAGATGCATAGCTGCCTTCGATACATGCATGTCTACTTTGAAAACCTTTGATACTGATGAATAGCTGATATATAGCTTCCAATTGATAGATTGTACCTATTATTCAAGCATTTGATAGACAACATACTGCAAAATGTATACTAATGCAACTTATAACTATGCAGGCACAGGGGCGAGCGGCTTCTAAGAAGAGAGCGCAATCCCCACCACGAGCACAGACTACCACGCCTCCAGCCGCTACTCGATATACCAGGAGCTCACAGTCTACCGTAGCAAGCAAAGAGGCAGCTAGGAAGGCGGTGGCACGCGCAGAAGAGCGGTACCGGGTAGAGATGCGCGACAGATCGGACCGAGATGAGCCGGCCCGCAAGAAGCAGCTCATCTTATCCCAGCCTGTTGAGGAAAAGAAGGAAGGAGGAGAGGAAGAAGAGGGAGAAGAAGAGGAGGCAAGGAGCGGCTCTGACGACACTATTAACGATCCCAACTACTTGCAGGACCCGACCGAGAACCTTGATGACGACGACGGCGGGGGCGACGACGATGATGATGGTGATGACACTGACTGGCTTGGGCTTAGACAGAAGTGAGAGGTGCTGAGGAGCCTATCATGTTTTCGCACCTTGTTTTTGACTTTTGATTTCGGGCTTGCGTGCCCAAGTAGATAGATAGATGGCCGGTGCGCCTTAGATATATTGATACTGCTTTTGGGAGGCCTGCGTGCCTTGTTGACAGCGGGCGAGTGTGCCCTATTTTGACTTTTGATAGCTTTTGATCGGCCAGAGTGCCAAACATGGAGTATTCCTTTGGTTTGGTATGACACAGCACAGTTTAGTATAAACTTTGCATTTTCATGGTTTATTCGCTTTCATTTATACATAAAAGAGAACAAAAACCCACCGCTAAGACCAAACTTGCATTGATAATGTACCGAGACTATCTACAGACACACACGTATGTACAGGAGTGACCAGCTTGAAAGAAAATGGAAAATGTACCCTAGGACACGGCCAGGATACGAGGATACAGGAAACGATGAAATTTGGGGCATTAACCGGCCAAAACTCAAAATACTTGACTTTAAATGAAACCGACGCTTCCACAAGGTCAAATACACATAACGTGACTTGCACGAGTTGACAGAATCGAGAAAAACATCCCGAGGCAAGAAACAGACCGAAAAGTGTCCAAAAGACACAAAAAGGGACACAAGACACAAGACACGACTCAAATATGTCCCGGACTGAAACCGACACCTCCGTACAGTCACATACAGTCCATATGACCTGTTCAGCATGAAAGAACTTGGCAAAAACCCCTAGAGCGGATTTTGGCCCTCCAAAACCTCGATTTTGACTTGAAACGGGCCGCCGAGGGCCCAAAACCTTCGTTAAACGTGAATTTTTGAAGCCGACGCTCGGGTACAGTCACATATGACCAATGTGACCTGTAGAAACCACGAGAAGTGCCAAAGGAGCCCTGGAACCCAAAATGACCAAACCAAACCAGTAGCTGTTGCAAACTGTCAAATTGCAGTTTGAACCATCGCGCGAGCAAGTGAGACACTCGCGCGAGGGATGTGTATCGCGCGACAGAGTGAGATGCACGCGCAAGAGAGTTATGTCGCGCGAGAGAGTGAGACACTCGCGCGAGGGTCAGCCTCTGCCAGGCTGCCTTTGTTTGACCAAATCAATCCTTTTAAAGGCATTAAGAGCTTCAAGGGGCCCCCCCTTCGACCTGTATACAGTATGAGATCATAATTGGAGCATTCTTTACTTGCCAAGTGGTAAAGCACCTAAGCCTTTTAACTTTTCCTTCGGCACGACAAATGAGGACCGACATTTCCAAACAAGTTTCCATTAAATGAAACTTCTGGCAATAAGGTAAAGCACATCACCACTTTTGAAAGCACAAAAATTCATCAGTCATTCAAAATGGAGAGTCCACTAGCCGCAATGCTCGATCCTTGGTTGGTGAGAACCGAAGCCATTGACTGGGCGAGTCCTCGGTCTCGAGGCTTGGCCTCAATCAGAGATCTTCGATACGTGGGGCCACGCCCCGAGCTTCTCGAAGCTGCTATGACCCACTGGGATCCAGTTATGCACGTCTTCCGTAATTACGACCACGAAATGTGCCCAACAGTGGAGGAGTTCCAAGCCTACCTGCCGGCTTTGCAAATTCCGATGTCCTCGTCGTTCCTCCAGTTCAGGAGAACATGAGCCATTTATTGATGATGAAACTGAACATTTTTGGAGAACTAGCGGCCAATATTATTCATGACGGTGAACTGTACATCCCCCGTCTGATCGAATTCTACGGTCCTGGCGGAATTCTGGAGAACCATGTCGAGCAAGCACACAAACGTTTTGCCTTTTCGATCTGCGCGTTGGCGGCTTATGCACTGGTTCCTGCTAACGGGAGAGTTAGTCCTAGTGTGGTGAGCATGGCTTCACAAATGGGAGCGCGCAAGAACATCATCCCAACAATCCTAGCTGAAACCTTGATGGGCTTGGATCTGTTCAAAAGCCGACAGAGCAACGTCTTCAGCGGCAGCCCGCGGCTGTTCCAGGTAAATTCTCACTCAACTCGCCTTTTTTCGGCTTCCACACTTCCTCGTTTTACCTCGACGCTCGGCTAAGGATCACTTTAGAACCTTATTTGTATTTTCGTTCAGGCTTTATCTAGCTTCTCACTTGTTTTTTCACTCATAGGTATGGCTTTTTGACAAGGCTGGCCTACTCGAAGCTCCCCAAGCAGGCTGGGAACATTTCCCGAGACGGATACTCGAACGATCTCTGCTGTATCCAGAACAGGATGTGATGGGATGGAACATGATCCTGCATGACATGCAGTCTAATGATTTTGTCTGAAGATGTCCATGGCTGATCATGCTTGAGATGGCTGTTAATTCCGCCGGCTTTGAAAGAGTGATAATTGCTGGATTGGCCAGTTTTACTTTCTACATCCCGGGCCGCATCCTACGTCAGCTAGGCATAAGCCAAGGGCTACACCGAGCTGGAATTGAGGAATTCCAATTGCCTGACTTCAATGTACCGACGCTGCGCGATTACCGAAGGCTTTGGAGAAATGGGGTGCTCGAGGGTCCTAGTCCAGACTTCGTGGACTGGCTGGATAGCCGCTACGTGGCATGGCTTCGTGCCGAAATCCGAGCAAGGCCGGGGGGATACTATTGAGTCCAAGAGAATCTCGTCTGTATCAAGAATAAGTTCAAGGGCCATTAGGCTATCCGAACAGTTTTCCTTGTTTTCAATTGACCCTTGAATCCGTTGTATGGCACCGTTGCCGGGCATGTAACATAAAAGGAACGTCTTTCATCCCTACCATGATTCCTGTTTGAAAATGTCGACGAGGTTAAAAAATTCAAATAACCACTGAATTTGCAAAATGAAACCTCAATACACCCGTTTACACCTGCATTGACCCGCTGGCAAAGTACGAAATCCAAAATTCAGTCCGAGACAAAACATGAATAATCACTCGAAACAATCCAGTAGGCTGTTCTTGAACTTGTGAACAGAAACAACCCTTGCACGAGTAAGTGACAACCTCGCGCGAGACTCACTCACGCGCGCGACTAACCCAGTGTATCGCGCGATGGTTCTGTCCAGTACAGATGCCAAGTTTGACCCTTTTCAGAAAGCTGAAGTGCTGTAGGCCCCTGTCATTACTATTTGGACATCCAGGAATGGTCTGGGATAGTCTAGGTGTACCCTTGGAGTGAAGGGACCTATACCAACTTCCTTAGATATTTCCTTTGAAAAAGAGAAATATCCTACCATGCTTTTGGCTATAAAAGGCCATGATTCTGTGAACGTGAAGTACTCAACTCCAGAAGACAACTCCAGACAGCATTCAAAATGGCAAATCATCTCCCCACCTTAATCGGCCCATGGCTTGAAACATTCGTTGCAGGCGATTGGCTATCATTCCGGACTCACGGACTGGCCGCGTTTCGTTATCTCCGAAGCGTGAGGCTGCGCCCTGAAATCCTATGGGCTGCAGTGCGGTTCTGGGACCCAGACGTCCATGTGTTCTGATTTGGAGACGACGAGTTATGTCCAACAGTGGAGGAATTTCAAGCATACCTCCAAGGGTTCACTTCCAGTGTGATTATCGTACCTCCCTACAGAGAAAGCATGTCCAAACTTCTGAAGTCCGCGCTGAAGATCTCGAAAGGTGCAGCAGAGAGTCTGCTAAGCGGAGGGCAGATAAACATAACGTGCCTGATGGAGTGGTACGGTCCTAAAGGCGACCTCACGGACACTGCCATGCAGGCCAGGCGACGGTTTGCTCTATCAATCTGTGTGATAGCTGCGTATCTGCTGGTGCCTCTAGACGGACAGGTCAATCCCTCGTTGGTCTATGTTGCCACCCAACTGGGCGCTCGAAAGAACGTGGTACCAATGGTTCTAGCGGAAACGCTCATGGGTTTGGATTTGGTAGCTACCGGCCAGATGGAAATATTTGGCGGCAGTCCACTCCTACTGCAAGTAAACTCACTCAGCTCACCTTTTCCTGGTTTCCTCACATTCTGCTTTTATCTCAACACTCAGCTAAGGCTAAAAATGGAGTTTTTGACTTGTTTTTCCGCTCAAGTTTTATATAGCTTCTTACTTGTCTTTTCACTCATGCAGCTGTGGTTATCAGACAAGCTGGGATTGATTGCAGCTCCGGAGGGGAATTGGCCGCGCCTACTCGGGCGAATGCATCAACGAGGGATGCTGTATCCAGAAATGTCCACAGAGGACTGGTATACCTTCATGAATAACCTGTCGCCACAGGAAATTGTTTGGAGACACAGGGCACTAGACATTCCAGATATGGCCCTGAACTCCGCAGGTTATGAAAGAATAGTGATCGCTGGGCTGTCCAGTTTCACTTTCTATATCCCAGGCCATATCCTTCGGCAATTAGGGATGAGCCAGGGGTTGCACCGAGCTGGGGTGGAAACCTTCCACATTCCTGTATTCACTGCCCAGAATCTGATCGGATATGAGCACAATTGGGGCTTGAGGCAACTTGGAGGAGCAGATCCTGATTTCAGCACCAACCAACAATGTCGCTACAAAGCATGGCTACGAAATGAAGTTGCAGAAAGACAAAATGTAGACTGACTCCTGACAAAACGTACATGATCTAAAATAAACTGTGAGCCTATGAAGACCTCTAGCATGTATTCTATTTTTATGCTTAACTGTTTTTTTTTAAGGCTTTGCTCAGCTGTGTAATAGAGATAATGGTTTGAATAAAAGTGAAAGATCAAGAACTTTCCCCTTTTGGTCCAAGTGTTGAATACCAAACCGGTCTTGAATGTCCGCATGTATACTGGAACGGAAAACCATGGATCGAGTTGATTGATTGTGACCGAATCTCAAAGAGAGATTGCCTACATATCCCTTTTCAAGGAATCAGGTCAAAACGTAGTTCAGGCTAAGGCTCGCTCGTGTATTTTGGCTTTCCTTTTGCGCTCTAATTTTTGCCTAGAACTGTCCTTTTCAGGTTTTCAGCCTAGCGAGCTTTTGATGTTGCCTATTTATTTTTGCCTAGACTGCCTTCATAGGTTTTCAGTCTAGTAGGCTTGCTCTAATTTTTGCCTGGAACTGCCCACCCTTGTGGTTTTCGGTCCAGCGAGCTCTCTCAGGGATAGTAACGTTTGAGTTGATCCAGGTTGACCAGAGTATTGAACTCGTTGCCGTCCAAATCAATGAGCTGAGCCGCTCCACCCGAGAGGATGGTCTTGATAATGTATGGTCCTGCACGCTTCGGCCGGAACTTACCGCGAAGATCAAAGATGGGAGCACGGATTTCCTTTGTAACCATATCGCCTTCGAGCAAGTCACGAGACTTGACTTTCTTATTGAACGCCTGAGCAATTCTTCGCTGATACCCCTGAACATGATACAAGGCCCGGAGCCTTCTCTTGTCAAACAACATGAGTTCAACGAACCTCCTACTGAGCCACTCAGATTCTACTGAGCCACTCAGATTCTGTGAGTTCACATTCCGTCATGATCCTCAATGATGGTACCTCAAGCTCGATAGGGAGTACTGCTTCCATCCCATAGACTAGAGAGTAGGGTGTTGCCCCGGTTGATGTTCGAATTGATGTTTAGTACCCCCACAAAGCTAAAGGCAGTTGTTCGTGCCAATCCGTGGCAGACTCTGCAGACTTCTTAATGATTGTTTTGATGTTCTTGTTGGCTGCTTCGACTGCCCCATTTGTCTGAGGGCGATAGGTCGTTGAATGATGGATCTGGATTTTCAACTCGTCGAAAAGCTCCAAAACCCTGCCCTTGAAGTGAACCCCATTATCTGACACGAATGCTTGTGGAACGCCATATCGATAGATAATGTTTTTCCTGATGAACTGAGCAACCTGAACTGCAGTCAGAGTTTTGTAAGACTCAACCCACTTGGTAAAATAGTCTATTGCCACCATAATGAACCGATGACCATTTGAAGCAGATGGCCTAATCATGCCAATAACATCGATGCCCCACACAGAGAAAGGCCAAGGCGAGGTCATTCCAAAAAGCTTATAAGGAGGAACATGCATAAGATTGGCGTGAATCTGACACTTATGATAGCGACGGACATAATCCACGCACTGAGATTCCATAGTGGACCAGAAATAACCTTGACGAAGGATTTTCCTAGCGAGCATGACACCGCTCATGTGAGGACCGCAGACTCCTTCATGAATTTCCTCCATTATTGTAGTGGATTCAGCGCCGTTAACACAGAGTTTATGCATCCCATAATGAGATCTCCTGTAAAGCTTCCCTCCACAGATGATGTAATGAGTAGCCATTCTTCACAGTGCAAGTTGATCCTTTTTAGAGGCTTCAGTCGGGTATTCGCCGCTTTCTACGAAGTTCCATATATCATGGAACCAAGGCAAACCATCATTGACATCATCGATGGTACCGACATGTTGATAAGCAGGGCAGTCCCGCTGTTCAATCAAGATGGGATGAAGCTTGACACCCATCGGAAGTTCGACCATGGAGGCCAAAGTTGCTAAGGCATCGGCAAACTGATTTTTCAGACGAGGAATGTGAGTAAAGGTCACCTTGCTGAAACGAGGAATAAGATCTTCCAAGTCTTGATGATAAGGCTTCAACCTTTCTTCACGAACTTTCCAGTCCCCGTTGGCCTGAGATACAACAAGGTTAGAATCGCCAATGACCTCGAGCTTTTCCACACCGAGTGTTAAAGCAGCTTCCATGCCAACAATGAAGGCCTCATACTCGGCTTGGTTATTTGTGACATCAAAATTGAGCTTGAACGCAAGCGGAATATGAGAACCAACGGGTGTTATCAACAAAACCCCAATTCCGTATCCCTTCTGATTAGCTGCCCCATCAAAGTAGAGAGTCCACACGTCGTCGACTACCGTTAGAACTTCTTCATCTGGGAACAGAAAGTCTGAATCTTCCGGCCTATCCACGGGGTGATCAACCAAAAATTCTGCCACAGCACGGCCTTTAACAAACTTCCTTGTGACATACTCGAGGTCAAACTCAGCCAGCATGAGCAACCAACGTGCTAACTTACCAGTAAGTGCTGGCTTCTCGAACAGATACTTGAGAGGATCCATTCGGGAAATCAACTTTACTGGGTAGGCCAGCATGTAGTGTCTCAACTTCTTGGAAGCCCAAACAAGAGCCCAACATGTCTTTTCCAGAGCAGTGTAGCGTTCTTCGCAACCGACCATTTTCTTGCTCAAATAGTAAATGGCCTTCTTGACACCCTTATCTCCCTCCTAAGCTAACAAGCATCCCATAGAAGATGGATTGATAGACAAATAAAGTATCAGGGGCTTCCCAGGCACTGGCGGCATCAGAACCGGAGGATTCTGAAGGTAATTTTGAATGGATGTGAAAGCCGCTTGACACCTTTCTGACCACACAAACGGGGTATCCTTCTTGAGTAGACGAAACATTGGCTCGCAAGTTAAAGTCAACTTGGCAATGAATCTGCTGATGAACTGAACCTTTCCCAGAAAGCTCCGCACTCCCTTTTCAGACACTGGAGGCTTCTTCTCAAGCACTGCCTTAATCTTCAATGGGTCAACTTCTATTCCACAAGAAGTGATCATGAATCCAAGCATTTTACCAGCTGTGACTCCGAAGGTGCACTTCTGTGGATTAAGCCGCATGCGAAACTTACGGAGCCTCTCGAAGAACTTCCTAAGCACAGGAATGTGTCCCTCTCGAGTTTTTGACTTGGCAATCATGTCATCGACATAAACCTCGACCTCCTTGTGGATCATATCATGCAAAATGGTTGTAGTAACTCGTTGATAGGTGGGCCCAGCATTCTTCAATCCGAAAGGCACGACCAAGTAGCAGTAAGTTCCCCACTCGGTAATGAACGTTGTCTTCTCACGGTCCTCGGGTGCCATAAGAATTTGGTTATAAGCTGAAAAGCTGTCCATGAACGAAAGCAAAGCATGCCCCGCAGTATTATCCACAAGCACATCGATGTGTGGCAAGGGAAAATCGTCTTTGGGGCTTGCTTTGTTTAAGTCCCTGAAATCGACACAAACTCGTATCTGTCCATTCTTCTTGGGAACAGGAACGATGTTGGCCACCCAAGTGGGATACTGAGAAACCATGAGAAACTCAGCGTCAATCTGTTTCGTGACCTCATCCTTGATCTTCTGTACCCAATCTGGTCTCATCCGTCTGAGCTTTTGTTTCACAGGCTTTGCATCCGGCAACAGAGGAATTCGATGCTCCACTCGGGGTCAATGCCTGGCATGTCTTGATGAGACCATGCAAAGACATCGCTGTACTCAGTGAGGAGTTCCTTGAAATCACGATGCTCCTCTGATGAAAGCGTAAAGCCCACTTGAACCATTCGAGGATCGTTCTCATCTTTCAAGTTTATAGAAACTATTTCCTCTTTCAATGGCTGAGCATGCCTTTCATTTTCCCTCTAAATGAGGGCACGGATTTCCTTGGGAATATCCCCATCGAAATCTATCCCTTCATCGTCGGGGTCGACACAGTTTATATAAAGATCATGCAAGTACTCAGAAGATGCCTCATTCATTTCACAAGACCCCAACGGGTCGCCAAGTACAAGAGAGTCAAACTCGAAATAAAAGCTATGACGTGGAGGGCCAAGAGGCACAAACTCCAACTCAGAGCTAGATTTAGACAACTCACTGGACTCTGACTCTGACTCAGACGCAGACTCAGACTCAGAAGTGTCATCAATGCAAGTTAGGCGCGGTTTGAAAATGCAATTTTTAACACTACCCTTGGCCTCAGTGATAAGAGCAGTGGGGTCCTCGAGGGCGTCGGGCCCAAGCATGAGCACTTCGGCTTCTTCAGCTTCTTTGGCCAAACCCACTTGAGAGAACTCTTGGAAGAACAGCTCCAAGCTCCCTTGATCGAAAGTCCCCAGCCAGTCAGTCTTCGCTTTCGGCTGATTAAGCTTCCTCTTGAATTCCAGCTGAGTTGGCTCGTCATCACTCTCAAACCAGGTGTTGTCGGTGAAGACTTCAAAACCAGGTAGCAGCTCCCCAGTTTTCGGATTGATGAAGGGCTCAGACTGTCCAGTGTAAGCAGCATTCCCCACTTCACGCACAAAGTAGCTGTCGGGATCACCATAGAGAGTTCGAGGTTTTCCCGTATGTTTCCTCCTTTTGGCATTTCCGGCAGAGGCAGTGTACCCCAAACCGAAACGGCCCTCAGAAAAAGGAAAGGTAGGGAACTCCGGGACTCCCTGTTGGTGGATTCCTAAGCCCAGACCAGGAAAATAAGACATCCTTAGCATAATATCCATAGCGACAGAGCTGATGAGGAAGTCCCCGTCCACATTGATAGCTAAAATAGACCCAGAAGTGTCGAAAGAGAAGCCCCCAAGGTCAACATCTTCTTCACCGTGCATGATCCCCAGCACTGGTGTTCCATCTTCTTTGAGCGGGCGGATTCCAGAATCCCCGCAAATAGTTAGAGTACCAGTAGGTAGTCCCAGCATGACTTTCTGATGAAGAGTGGATGGCACGGCCATGATATCTGATCGATGGAGCCATGGCCTGCCTAGCAGCAGGTTGAAGGTTGCAGGTATGTCGACAACATGGAACTCAACGTCCATTTCGAAGCCCTTAGCATCGAGCTTGAGCATCAGAGTGCCCTTGACCATACGACGGGTGCCGTCATACGCCTTGATAGCCAGGTTGAAAGACGCAAAGTCCTTTTTGGCCAGTCCCAGACGATAGGCCACCCTCATTGGACAAACGTTGATGGCTGAACCATTGTCAATGAGGATAGTCGGAACCCAGAGTCCGTGACATTTGACTGTAATGTGCAGGGGCGGTTATGATCAGTTCCTTCAACAGGAAGATCCTTGTCGGTGAAGACCACGGTGTGCTTAGCAGTAGGAGGAAGGATAGGAGATACCATAGCCTCGGGAGTGACATCCGCTTGAACTTCCAAACGGGTGAGAGTGTGGCACAGTTTCTGACGGTGCTCACGGGAAGAACAAATCAAACCCCATAGGGATATAGCAGTAGGAACCCGCTCGAGCTGTTTCTGAATAAGATCCGTGCTTGGCACCTCAAGTGGTGCAGACCTTGGGAAAGGAATGGGCTCGTTCCTTTGATTAGAAGGGTTGGACGAAGTCCCAGCTTACAGATTAGCAGGCTGAAAAACTCGTCCACTCCTCGTAACATTAAGAACGTTCCCCAAAGAAGGCACGGCCTGAGGGTCTTGGTTTACATCCCAGAGATCAGACGGAACTTCCCCCAGTTTACGCTTTCCTTTGTCCGTGGCCAATGCTGCTATCGACGCTTCTGTATCCAATCCCAAGTCCTCAGCCAAGTCTTTCATTAACAGTGAGTCCCAGAAGTTCAGATCTGGGATTGCAGCAACTTCACGCGCTGGCTCTGAATTTGTAGTGAAAGGAACATCCCAGAGGCCACCCTCGGCCAAAGAACGGTTAACAGCCCAGACTTCTGCCCCAACCTGGACATCAACTATCTTGTCCACATTCCAAAGATCAGCCGGTGGAACAAGGCCCGTAACCATGATGTTGCAGTCTTCCGGAGGAGATACCATGGGGCGTGGTTGATCTTCATCTATGATGTCGAGCACAGGGTCGTATGCAGGATCAGCTACCGAGGCGATAAGCCTGTTGATGGTGGAAGGGAAGAAACATTCTCCCAAGACACGGGTCTCTTTTTGAACCAAGTTGTAACGACCCTGATTTTTGGTCAATAAAAATTTCGTTAAAAATTTGAATTTTATTTTAATTATTTGGATTTTTATTTCCATAACCAAAAATCGGTCGTTACTGACTAATAAAAATCTCGTTTGTGTATTCGAAAATCTTTTAATTGTGCTTGGTAGGTTTTAATCATCGTTCACTGCCGATTCTTTCCATCGTAAGTCTTAAGACCCCATTTCTTGGCTGGAAATCCTACCTAGCAAGCCTTGTTAGCTTCGAACCAATTAGGTTAACCTAACGATCGTTTAACCTAGTTACCGTCTACTAAGTAAACCTTATGACCCTCGTGACTTATGAACCTTTTGAAACCCTTGAGCTTGTAACCCTAGATTGACCTTTTGAACCGTTTGAACCTTTAAACTATTAACCGTTGGTCAATAACGTTAGGGTCATCTTTATCCATTGGACAACAGGAGAATTTTAGTTAATCTTCCAAAGTACAAGATTAGACTAGTTTAGTACTTAATTATAGTATTACTGCAAGTATTATACTTTCTAGTATTACCCGTTGGATAATAACCGCTAGGCGAATTATTACCCATTGGACAATAGGTCAAAGTACTTACCATCATTACCCATTGGTTAATAACCGTTAGAAGAACCATGATCCATTGGACAATAGCATTAGTCTTGCTATCGAGTACAAGATCCATTAGTTTAATAGATTCACCAAGTGTTGAATACTTATATATATATATTATGAAAGCATAGTACTTTCCTCTTGGACCATTGGATAATAAATGTTAGCGGAATTATTACCCCTTGGATAATAGCTTTACTTGCCAATCAAGTACTAGGTGTATTAAAATACTAGATTTGCCATGTGTGTTATTTGATTAAAATATGATTAGTACCATAGGTTAATATTTTAGTACTTAGTACTTTGAAAGACTAAGATTAGTTTATTAGATATTGTATCCTTACATTTCTAGTCTAGATTATGTGTACTTGCTTGTATATATTATATATATATATATATATATATATATATATATATATATATATATATTATATTGTATATAGCATGTGTGTATTACAATATTTTAATAAGAAAATCTAATTTTGGTTTAAAATACAAGATTTTAAAGGACCCATAGTACTCATATATATACTAGTATATATGTATACTTCCATGCAAGTACAAGGGGGAGAGAGAGAGAGATTGACCTTGCTTGATTTTCCTTGTGCTTTCAATCTTCCATTGTACCTTTGGAAGCATACAAATCCATTGGGATTATCCTTACAAGCAAAATCTTGTACAATTGTACATTTCCTAATTTTTAACTTGATCAAATCTTCCTTCCCTTGCTCAATCTTCCATAATCCCATCCTAGTACAACCAAATCTAGGGTTTTCTATGCTTTCATATCTAGCCTAAATCTCCTAAGTACTAACCCTAGAATTTCTTATTTGATGAAAGGACTAGACAAGACCAAAACCCCATTAGAATAACCTAGTTTTGTCCTAGTTCTTGGAGTGCAAGGAAAGCAAAATCTTTAGTAGCCATGCAAGCCTAGTTTTAGGTCTTGAGCTTTCAATCAAACTTGACACAAAGTAATAAAAAAATGAGATATAGAGAGAGAGGGAAATTCGGCTAGAGAGAGAGGGAGGGAGTGCTTGCCTATAAATACCAAGCTCCATTGTGCTTTGAACTCACACCTTCACCTCATTCTCCAACTTCTCTCTAGAAAAAGTTTAGTGTTCTTGCTTACTTTCTTTCCTTTGCCGCCACTAAACCACCACTCGACCACCACCTCAATCCAAAAGTAGTAGTAGTTGTAGTTAAGATCTAGTTTCGAGAGAAACCATTCTCTTTCGAAACTACCGGAAGCTTACCGTAAGCCGTTACTCCAATCGACCGCCGACTTTCTTTCCGTTGTACCTTCCGTAGCTTACTACCGCCAAGAAGAACGGTAGAGTGTCCTTACTCTCTACCCTAAGTATAGTTTGTATGCATGTTGAATCGAACTTAGGAAGCTATATGTTAGTATGAACTTGTTTACTTTGATCTTAAGAATACTTGACTGCATGATTTGGTTGGTAGTTGTTCATTTGTTACTTGCCTTACTTTTTGCGTTAAATGTTGAGAATGATGATGTGATAGTATGAGCATGCAATCTAAGATGGAGTTGGATAATTTTGCTAGTTTAGTTTCAAGATTACTAGGAATGAGTTGTACTTACTTGTGAAGTCTACCGCGGAGTCTATGCATGAATACGTGACATGGAAATCGAGAAAGTAGAAACATGACGTCTAGGGTGTATTAATAACAAGAAGCGTTTTGAAACCCGCAATGTGGCCGAACTTGCCCATTGTGGAGATGTGTTTGCAAATGATAAAATATTTTTGAAACTACATAATGACCATGTATGAAGATCATTATGTGGTGTGTGTATGTCCAATGGGAACCCGGAGCAGCGGAACCATTGTGAGGGTGTGTGTGTTCAATGGGAACCCGAAGCGGCGGATCCATTCTGAAATTATGTGTACTCCCATGGGAACCCGGAGCGGCGGAACCATGGTGAGGTATGGCTTGGTATTCTGCGGAGAGGAGCCAATGCTAATTGTGTGCCAATGGGAACCCGGAGCGGCGGAACCATTGTGCGTATACTCGGGAACCCAGAGCGGCGGAACCGAGGTTGTTTGTGTTAAAACTGATTTTTGAAATGTGCGCCAATGGGAACCCGGAGCGGCAGAACCATTGTGCGTATACTCGGGAACCCGGAGCGGCGAAACCGAGGTTGTTTGTGTTAAAACCGATTTTTGAAATGTGCGCCAATGGGAACCCGGAGCGGCGGAACCATTGTGCATATACTCGGGAACCCGGAGCAGCGGAACCGAGGTTGTGTATGTTAAAAACTGATTTTTGAAAAGTTTGGTAAAGTGAAAACGAGACACTTTCTATTAAACGCTGCGTAGGAGAAACTCTGATGACATGGACACTAACGATAGATAGCGAATGCGGATGTGTCATTGTTTATATCTATATCCTGTGTTGTATGTGCCATTTATGACTCTTTATGATATATGCATGACTTGTTATGTGTAAGTTAAGGGTTAGTGGGTATAGGATTACTCTATTGAGCCTTTCAAGCTCACGGTGTTGCTTTAGGTGACCCTGACATATTATGCTGGTGGCGACGCTGGGATAATGTGTCAGACTTTTTAGATGAGCAAGGAGAGCTGTATACCTTGGAGGCATTTGGAGCTGAGGAGCTTGCTAGGATGGAATAAGAGATGGAGCTGTAGATAACCTTAGATGTCCTTCCCTTTTGTGTAATATAAGTACTCCCTGAGGGGATTATGATGTAATAAGGAGCCAGACTCTACCTAGTTTATCCAATAAAATGTTTATTTAACGAACCCGATTTTGGGGGCGTTACACAAGTCGTCTTCAGAAAAGTGTGTTATATGCTCAGGGGAGATATAGCCTTGGAGAAGCTCAGAGGAATCGACTGGAAATTGCCAAACGGGCTCAGGATCCCAAAAGTACTCTTCCTCGGGAACCTGAGGCTGAGGTTGCTGGAAGAGCATGTATAAAGAGATGCCATCCAAAGGGTTAATTTCCATCTGCTCATGTTGAGCAATCCATTCGGCTTCCCATGCCGGGTCAGGTGGAGCTTGTTCGAGATGCAGAGGAAATCCTTCCAACTCAAGTTGGAACCATTCATGGATAAGAAGAGCATCGTAATCCTCACTATCAGCTATCGCCCAGCCTACAGCCTGCATATCAAGTTCTGGTTCTGGCTCAGGTAAGGCTGGCATTGTAGCTCTGAATCGACTTACAAAATCCCGTGTAGAATCGGGAGAATCAACACCAAAAATGGGAAGATTACGAATCGACGTAGGATTAAGTCGGATCCGTGGAATAGGACCGTCGTGAAGATCACTAATATTGTCATTGAAGAAGCCCAAACCAGCTTGCAACACCTGGGAAGTTGGTTTAGAAGGTTGCCCTATAAACATGAGTTCGGCATCAAGTTCTGAAGGCATGAGCACAAAGGATTTGGGCTGACTGACTGGGATTATATGGTCGGTGGGGTTAAATATAGTGGAGGTGGGGTTGATTTGAGTGGAGCTGAGAGAGATTTGGCTGATATGTGGAACAGCCTTGTGGTTGGGTAAAAAGTTAGAGAGAATATTGGGCTTCTGGGGCGGTGGAGGTGGTGCCAAAAGAGTCCCTTCGTCTATAAGATCCTGAATTGCATGTCGAAGACGAAAGCAGGAATCTGTGAGATGACCTACCCCCTGATGGTAGGCACAGTAGAGATTGGCCTTGAAGCTCGGTGGAGAGTTTTTGGGTAAAGGAGTTGGATCTAGGGGCTTGAGATGCCCTGACTTCATTAACTTCTCCAAAACTGAGGACAGAGGTGCCTCAATCGCAGAGAAGCTGAGGGGCTGACCGCGGGGTCGGTTATTCTGTGGTGACTAAACCTGGTTGACTTCAGCTATGTGGTTTGTAGTATTGGAAGCAGAGGCGTTGGTACCACTGGTTGGCGCATTGGAGTAAGTCCCACTCCCAAACAGAGCATTGGTGTCGCTAGAGTAAGCACGGGGCTTTGCCTTCGGGGTAGAAGACTCCCCTTTTGTCAGAATTCAGCTTTGGAGTGCATCCTCAATGGCCAAACCGGAGTCTTAGAAGGTGTCAAAGTTTGCAGATGCTTGAGTGAGGACCATATGCTTGGCATAGTCTGGCTGGAGATTCCGAGAGATAATGCGGAGTTGATCTTTCTCACTGGGGCGATCAGTCATCAGAGCAGCCTTAGCTCTCCATCTTTTGACAAAATCGGCAAAGGACTCCTTTGCCTCCATCTTGGTGGATTTCAACTCCCGTGTAGTCATCTTCAGTTGAGAGTTATAACTGTACTGCGAAATAAACGTAGTTCCAATATCTTCCCAAGTCCTCCTTTTGGAGATGTCGAGCGACAGAAACCAGTGGAAAGCAGGGCCCGAAAGGGTCTGAGGAAAGAGCTGCGACATGGCCTCAGGCTCAACTGAAAGCAGTTTCATTGCAGCATGGTAACTGTAAAGATGGGTCTGAGGGTCACCACTTCCATCAAATTTTGCCAGGTCTGGCATTTTAAACTTCTCAGGAAGCCTGGCATTAGGGTACAAGCAGAGACGATCCAAGTCAATGCCTCCAGCTTTGACTTTCTCCGCCTTGGCATTGGATTCCTCAAGTTTGGCCATCTTGGCCACAAGAGCAGATATGTCCGGATTTTCAACAAGGACATTGCCTGCAGGAAAAGCAGCAGGTGCATGAACAATTCGGGGGTTGTACTGAACAACGACGAGCCCCGGATGGTTTGGATCTTCGACCATAATAGGCTGTGCGTGCGGATCTTCTTCGGCCTCGCTTTCCTCCTCAAGAGGTGGTGGAAGGCGAGTGTCGAAGAGTTCATTCAAACAGGTGACATTAGCATCGGTTTGGGCAGCTCTCTGCTGCATTGCAGTGATGCTATTCTGAAGGTTCATGAGCATTTGTTCAATAGTAAGCGGCTGGGCCTCTGGGTTTCCTGCCATGTCAGGAGTTTCTGAAGTACTTGACGCTGCTGAAGAAAGAGTCGGCGATGCTGATGACAAGACCTCTTCCAAGATTGGTGATGAACTTGCCCGTAAGGCGGCCAATGAAGGAAGTGGAGAGTCTTCTGTTGCAACTAACTGGGATGGTAACCTGACTAGCCTTTGATTCGGATTCCGCTACAGACGTTCCCAAGCGGGTTTGCCAACTTGCCTCGATACTTTCCTTGGTGGTGCAATAGCTCTGAACTTTGCTTGACAACAAAACAGAAGGCTCAGTAGGGATCCTGCAGCAACTTTAATCTAAATAAAAGACTAAAGTAAAGCAGCCAGCGTCGTCAGTGTCGCCTCTAGACTCTAAGACTAGAAAACAAGTCTGTCTCAAACTGTTCAGGCATTGCCAGAGTCCTCAGAATTCTTTTCGGAGGTGTATCCTTGTTTGCAACAAAAGAGACTAAAGGATGTCGAAGGAGGCCTAAGCCTTTGGCTATTCTGTCTGATCAGAGTTTCAAATTTGTAATTGGAACAACTTGGTGTGCATGTCATGAAACTATAACCAGAAACGGCTTGAGCGGCACTGCGCTGTTAGCCAGGCGGTGTAAGTGACAAGGCACTTGTTACCTGACTGGTGTAAGCATCATGACATGTTCTTTTTTTGTTCCTAGTTTTCTGTTTGAAACCCTAATCAGGTGCATAGACAAGGGCGTAGAAAATTTCTGATTTCCTGTAGTCCCTACTGTTCTAAGGATTTCGAAATGCTGAAAACGTACATCATCTGGATGCACGACTCCTCATCGGGCCATAACAATGCCCTAAACAGCCGAAGACATACTCGTAAGAATGAGAACCTAGAAGCCACCCTAAACATGCTCCTACGCAAGATGGTATGATGTACAGTACATGCGATAGGGAAAGCAGTAACACATAAACAGTATATGGGTGTTAGATGCAAATAAATCTTATCCTGCAGGTACCTGTCTTAGTTTGGAATGTGCTAGAGCTTTGTATATGCAAAGGCTGGTTTTGGCTTGTAACAGGTTCCTCGGACTAGGGCCACAGATATACCTCCTGTTGCCCGCAATATCGCCGAGCAACAGTCAAACGGTAGCATGACCCATCATCGTCGAAGGTTATTGGTCATTCGAGGTACCCGAACTCCGGTAAACCATGCCGGATTGCCAAAACGATCCAACGAGACTTATCCCACATCGATGCAAATGATTTGCTAGAAATTGATTAAGAAGAAGAAGAATCACAAAATCGCAAAATGCCCTTTCAAGCTCGGCTCACTTTATTTAGTCCATCTTTAGAGGAAACTACGCAAGTGAACAATTGAAAAAGTCCCATATTAGATTGGCCGGACACGAAGTCCTGTTAAATCACCATTCCAACCTTCGGCAGTGCAAAGCTCACCGTTTTGACAGACTTTTAAGGAATCGTTCACAAACGTATTAAACTCCAAGTATGAATTAATATTGCTTCGATTATCCCCAGCAGAGTCGCCACTGTGGGCAGCATGCCCTTGGAAAAATCAGGGATTTCGTTCCCCGTTTTGCCAAAGCGACCCAAAAATCGAGGGAGCGCGAGCAGAGAAGCAACAGGCGCTCGCAAAATACAGAGTCGCCACCTGGGTTTGAAGGTCCGACACCCAAAGAACCGTATTTCGAAGCACCTGTCGTGCCATTTGATTTGAAAAGTGAAGGAACCAGTCCGTCATAACCATATCTGGATTCGGGAGTCAGGTTACGAGAGGGGAACGGTTTTAAGGCACCCCTCTCGCCCAATCCGGAAATTGGTCTCTACTTAGGCATTTTGTGAAAATATATGTGATTCATTTTCTTCTTCAATCAATTTTAAGCCAGTTAGGGCGGGGGAACAGCTAATCGAGGATTTTAAAACTGTAACACGTTTTGCAGGATGTGATTTAAACATGGCATGGATGGATGGAATAATAAAAGTAGGGTAAAATCCAACCCTCTGGTCAGAAACAAACCAGCCTGCTCATAAAATGAATGTGCCATGCACCATGGCCACCTTCGCATGTATGGATCTACGTGCATGCAAAGCAGACCATCGCGCGACACACTCACTCTCTCGCGCGAGGGTTCATGTCATACCAAAGGTTGAATTTAATCCTTTTACAGGCTCTGGAAGGACCAGTGCACACCCAGGAGTCAAACCAAGCAGTTTAAAGGGTACTGTAAATAACTAACTATTACAATTTGATATGAACAGAAACCAAATGAATTGAAATACAACCCCTAAATAGTGGGGGTACCAAAACAGAGGCCAAGGGCCAAGTTGCTCATGCAAGGGCAGCAACTGGACTCAGGAAGACCATCGCGCGAGGCAATGACTCCCTCGCGCGAGGGTCCTAACTCCCTCGCGCGAGGGTCCTGACTGGACTTCCAGGAATTGCTTTGCATGTTCCGGGTTCTGGTACATGTCCAGAAGCAACCCAGAAGCATTCCAACCAAATAAATAAGTATGGAAAGCTAGGCTCTGTGTTTTAGGATGCACAACAGTGAGCTAAAAAGGGCTAACATACCTCAAAACAAATAATAATATGATAAAACAAGAAAAGCCAGCATCCCCAAACCCCACGAGGACTGTCGCGCGAGATAGTGGACTGTCGCGCGTGAGTATGAGTCCGTCGCGTGAGGGTATGCTTGATCCCAATTTCTTGTAACTCTGCTAACTTTAGGACCAGAACTGGTATTGATTACCAATCCTGGCCGTGACAGCCCCCCTCAGGGATCAAAACAGTAAGCAGTAAAGGTGTTACGCCTTTGCTTGAAAGGTTTTGGAAAAGATTGAGCAAGTTTGAGAAGCTTGTGATGGAAAATGGAGTGAAGAAATGGATGACAAGTGAGTTAGGATTGAGAGCCTTAGTGTGCTTGGTGTTCTTTTTAACCTTTCAAGGCATGTCACCTTGTGTGTCTTTCTTGAAAGAGTGGGGGGTATTTATAGGAGGAGTAGAAGGTGTAGAAGGGTGGCAAACACCCCCTTAGGGCTTAACTTGGTGGTGAAGACTTACAAAAGGTGATGGGAAGGGTTATGTGAGTGGAAAGTCCCAAAACCTGCACTGCACAGTACCCTGTGGAGAAAAACGGGGTTCAGTAGCCTTGTAGCCCCCCAGGCAAGCAACCAACTGGCTGTCAAAAGGTGAAAGGGACTGTTTAGGACCACACAGTTGGTGTCTCGCGCGAGGTAGCCACTGTCGCGCGTGGGTCAACAGTCAAACATTTGACTTTGACCACACCTGGACAAGGCATACCATCGCGCGAGGGAGTGACTTCCACGCGCGAGGGTCAACCCCAGACCAAAGTTGACTGGTTTTCTAATTTTCTTAAGGGTTTCAAAGGGTAAAAGGGGTTCCAAACGCACCGACCTCAAACCTTTCCGACCTCAGGACTGCTTTTCGATCTGGTTCATCATCGGGGAAACAAGAAACCGTAAAACGATCGGGAGACTCAGATTGGGGTGTCTACAGTAGCCCACAACGCCGATCTCTCTCTTGTTCATTATCCTTGTTTTGCAGGTTAAGTTGTTTGTGTGATCGGTGTTGAAGGTGCACTCGTTTTTTTTTTTTGGTTTTTTTGGAGATGTTTGTTTGTTTTGTTCCGTTGGGTCTTTGTTTTGCTTTGTTAGGTTAAGTTGTATTTCAGTTGTTGTATAGAGTTGTTTGTATGATTTGTAATCAACTGTACTGTTTATTTGATACCTATAATATATCTAGGATGATTTTGTTTGTCAAAAAAAATTATGAAATAAATTTTATTAAAAATCTTTTTTAAAATTGAAATTCCTTTATTATCTAAACTAAGGAAAAATATAGATTTTACTTGGGGGGAAAAGACATTGTTTTGATTAGACAAATCAAAGAAAATCTTACTGTTATAAAACTAAAGAAATACCAAATATATAATTAATACGATACCGTCACAACTGCATTTCATATTTGTAAACTTAATTCGCAAAAGAATTTATGGTTCTAATCAGTGCAAACCTTCTGTCATCCATCAATTTCACAACACTCCCCCTTGGATGACAAAATACTAAATGTATGCCTCGTTGAAACTTTGCCAAGGAAAACCCAATGGGAAAAAATTCTCTAGCGAAGGAAAAAGAGTACACACGGTATATAATATTCAAGTTGTTGACTCCCCCTCAACATTGCATGATAAATCTTTGAGTCGACACATTCCGATATTGGCTACCAGCTTCTTGAATGTTGTAGTTGGTAATGCCTCGATGAATAAGTCTTCCAGATTGTCACTAAAGCGTATCTGTTATCACCATTTTTTTGATGATCATGGGTGTTGAAGAATTTTGGCGATTTGTGCTTAGTTCTGTCTCCTTTGATATAATCCCATTTGATCTGCGTGATACGTGCGATATTATCTTCATACAAAATTATTGGGAGATCTTTGATCAGAGACAATCCATTTTTTTTTTTTATGAATGTGTTGAATCATAGATCTTAACCAAACACATTCACGACTCGTTTCATGAATCGCGATGATTTCAGAGTGATTAGAAGAAATAGCAGTCAAAGTTTGCTTCACAGAACGCCATGAAATGGCAGTATCATCGCAAGGGAAAACGTATCCAGTATGTGATCGGACTTTATGTGGATTCGATAAATAACTAGCATCTGCATATCCGATGAATTGTGATGTCGATTGTTGTGAATAAAACAAGCCCAAGTCAACCGTTCCTCAGAGGTAATGGAAAATGTGTTTAATTCTTTTCCAATGTCGCTGAGTTAGAGCAGAACTGTATCGAGCCAATAAATTGACCATGCTATATCTGGTTGTGTATAATTTGCCAAATACATAAGTGCACCAATTGCACTCATATAGGGTACTTCGAGGCCAAGAATATCTTCTCCCTCTTCAAAAGGACGAAAGGGATCCTTGTTAACATCAAGTGATCGAAACCATAGAAGTACTCAATGGATGTGCCTTATCCATGTAAAATTGCTTCAGGACTTTTTTCGTGTATGCCGACTAATGTACTAGGATACCATTTGTCAAATGCTCAATCTACAAGCCGAGACAAAACTTTGTTTTGCCCAGAACTTTAATTTCAAACTCCCTTTTTTATAAACTCTTCTGGAGTTCCTACGAGATTTAAGTCATTGACATAAACAACAATAATCGCAAATCTAAAGTTTGATTTCCTAGTAAAAATACATTGACAAATTGAATCATTTTCATATCCCTCCTCTAGCAAATAATTACTAAGTCGTTTGTACCACATACGACCAAACTGTTTCAACCCATACAATGATTTTTGTAGCTTAATAGAATAAACACTTCAAGGTTTTGAATTGTGTGCTTCAGGCATAGCGTATCCTTCGGGGATCTTCATGTATATGTCAGCATCCAGTGATTCATATAAACATGATGTCACTACGTCCATCAGACACATATCTAGACATTCTGTGACTACTAAACTAATCAAAAATCTAAATGTGATACCATCCATTACAAGTGAGTATGTCTCTTCATAATCAATTCCAAATCTCTGCGAGAAACCTTGTGCAACAAGTCGTGCTTTGTATTGCACAACTTCATTCTTCTTATTGCGCTTTCGCACAAACACCCACTTATATCCCACATGTTGTATTCCTTCAAGGGTTTGAACTACAGGTCCAAGCACTTCTCTTTTCGCAGGAGAGTTTAACTCAGGTTGAATTGCTTCCTTCCATATTGTCCAATCATTTCTATGTTGACATTGTTTGATAGTTTGTGGTTCACTTTCTACATTACCTTTGGTAATGTTTTCACCATTATTTCTTGTAATGTCAAGAGCAACTTTAAATGAAAATGCGTTGTTGACAACAGTTCTATTTCTATCCAATATTTCTCATGTATTCATATAGTGTATTGAGATCTCATTATTTGCAGGTACTTGTTCCTCTTCAGAAAATAACTCTTCAGGAAACTTCTCTTCGGGAGATTCATACTTACAAGAAAATATTGGTAGATTCATTCTTTCATTTGCTTGTTCTATAGGTTTAGCCTCTTCAGAAGTGCTTGAATTGTTAGCTTGGTCTCTTTGAGGGTGACAGCTACTTCTGGAGCATCAATCTGTTTGCCTTGGATTTTCTTCTTCCAAGAAAGTTTATCTTTTGCATCGACTGGTCTCCCACGCTTCTGGTGTGTCTTTGATTCATCAGCTATTGTACTACTGGTTTGTCCTACAGGAACTTCAATCCATGCAGGAACGTTAGCAGCTGGTATATGAGACTTAATTACCCTTTCTGTGTCATTGAATGCATCCGGTAATCGATTTGCAATACTTTGCAAATGAATGATCCTTTGAACTTCTAGTTCACATTGATTTGTACGAGGATCAAGATGAGATAACGTCGAAGGATTCCAAATAATTTCACGATGAGCTTCTAACTGTGATTTATTTTGTAGAGACCTGTATTTTAGGGCCGTATTTTTTTTAAGAAATATTATAAATATCGAGTAAGGGCGTAAATTGTGGGAATTCGAATAATGACATGATTACTTGATTGGGGTTAATATGATATCATTATTTGTGAAAGGGAGCAAGTGTTATTAGTGTGTGTGTGCATGTATATAAGTGTGGGTGAGTAGCATGGAACAATCTTTCCTCTCTTCCTTTTATTTATGTCAGCCGACACACGCACACATATCATCTCTCTCTCTAACTCTCATCCGGCTCTCTCTCGCCTCTCACCTCTCCATCAACTTCTCTCCTAAATTTCATCTTCTTAGAGCAAGATTCCGGACAAAGTCCGAGAATTAAAGTTGCTATACGGAGCACGGGCTTTCCGAATATCCAAGAAATTTCATGATCGGACCTCGTTGGAGCTCGGTTGACTTGGTCAAAGGTTCGGGTTTTGCTCAAAACGCATGAGATAGGGATTTCTTACTCTTGTTATGCGTTTATACGGTGTTTATGTATTTAAATCGTGCCTTGTTTCGTTGCTTGAAGTCGTTTCTTCCATTTCTGAAAATCAGCAGAACAGGGCCTGCGTTTTTGGGGTTTTATGCCCTCTTAAGCTCAGATTTGAATTTTGGTTCCTTCGTATGAAATAGATTAGACTTAGAGCTCGTTTTAATGCTGCAAGAATCACCCGAAACCGTTGAGAATTGAATTTATGGTGATTTTTAGAAAACTGGTCTGCAATCTGTCTCGTGTTCTGGATTCAGCCCACTTCGAACGGACATAACTTCCTCGTCCGATGTCCGTTTCAAGCAAATTTGATATCGATTCGAAGGTCTTGAAGTTATCTTTGTATTGCCACTAGAATCACCTTAAAACTCTTAGTGCACCGAAAGTTGCGACCATTTGAGTGAAGGTGTGTCAGCTGCCTCGTTTTCTGCTATTGCTGTCATTTTTTTTTTGGATTTCAGCCCACTTCGACTGGCCATAACTTCCTTGTCCGAAGTCCAATTCAAGCGTATGATATATCAATTTCGAGGTTTTGAAGTCATCTTTTAATTGCCACTGAAATTGCTTTGATTGGTTAAGTATACAAAAAGTTAGGACTATAGGAGTGGAGGGTGGTTAGTTGCCGCAATTTAAGAATAAGTTTGATAGACCCTAAATATTACACAAAGGTTGAGCTATGAATTTATGATGAGTGTTGGTTAAAATGTGGTACGAAGACACATGAATAATAACTATGAAATGATGACGATCGTGGAAAATGCGAGATTGGTGTGATTGTTACACTCGTTGGTATGTGGGTGTTGCCCCCTTAATGAAGTCGTATCGACAAGTTTACATCGTGAGTAATTGTGATGATGGGAAATGACCCGGGTAAAGCCGCGGTGATCCAAGTGCCTTGTGAATGCGGGAATAGACCCGGGTAAAGCTGTGGTGACCCTATTATCCTGTGAAAAAGGGAATAGACCCGGGTGAAGCCGTGGTGACCCAACTGCTCTCCGGATTTGAGAATAGACCTGGGTAAAGCCACGGTGACTCACTTCTGGTTCGACTTAGGGAAAAGACCCGGGTAATGCCGTGGTGACTCTAAGAGCGATGTTGGTTGTATTGAATTAAGAATTTGGGATATTATTGTAGTGTATGGTGACTTGTGGTAACGGATTTCGTGTTGGACTTTAACTAGGCTATTTTTATTATTAATTGTTGTTCAATTTTTCATTTGGTAAAGTGTTTGCCAAAGAGGCGTAGATGACCTACCGTGGTGTGACACGTTGAGGAAGACCGGTATAAGCATTCGCATGTTAAGCTATAAACGGAAGCTAATTGTGGCGTTCATTGAGGAGTCTTAAGACGATTTGAGGAATTGTCGTGGGTTACTTAGATTGATGTGTGCCTAATGCAATCCCTAGTTTGATGTACGAGTGGTTGGAGATATCTTTAAGATGGTAGTCGTAGTCCGTCGGTTCTTCATGACATTCCATCGTACCTCAAGTCGTTCATTGAAA
Source organism: Rhododendron molle (assembly GCA_025413875.1). Taxonomy (NCBI): domain Eukaryota; kingdom Viridiplantae; phylum Streptophyta; class Magnoliopsida; order Ericales; family Ericaceae; genus Rhododendron; species Rhododendron molle. The sequence continues at coordinate 40,976,946 of CM046388.1, forward strand.
TTCATTCACTCTTATTGCATAATTCATCGCATTTACATATAACTTGAGTATAGAATTACCTACTAGGCTAGTGTAGCTCAACAAATCTTTCTTTTCAGGTCCGAATGCCGGGCAATAGCTTGCATTGCTTCGTGTGCTCAGTGTGGAAGACATTTTTGGAAGCTAACGAAATCTTGTTATTTAATCATCTTTGTAAATCACTTACTTTTGTTAAAGATGATTTTGTAACTAATTCATTCTTGAGTTATCTTTTGATTTAAACTTGTAATATTCTAAACACTTGTACTTGTATCTATGTTAATTTGGGTCGGTTTGCCAATGTTGACTATTTGAAAATTTGGGGACTTCGTTTGTAATTTAAACAGGTGGAAAATCATTTTGGGTATTATCATCTTATGCGAGGTCCCTTTTACCGAAATGGTTTATTTTATAATGTTAAAAAAATCGAGGGTGTGACATATTTCCCCTAATGGGAGGAATACTGATTCATCAAAATGACAATCCTTAAATCGTGTCTTACATCACTTGTTAAGGGTTCAAGGTATCTAATGATAGACGAGAGTCAAAACAAACATATATACCAAGTCTACGTTGATGACCGATGTTAGTGTGTTGGGGAGGTGCAACGGGCACACACACAACAAAACCAAAAACTCTTAAGTGAGAGATATTCGGTTGTTGACCAAGTACAAGTTGTGTAGGTGAATATTTATGATATGCAATAGGTCTAATATGAATTAATGATGCAACATGTAAGATAGCATGTCCCTAAGCAGAAACTAGTAATTTTATTTTCATAAACAGCGATCGAGTAATCAACAGAAGCCTTTTAATAAAAGATTCAACTAAACCATTCTGGGTATGAGTATGTCCAATAGAATGCTCAACATCAATGCCAATTGACATGCAATAATCATTAAATGCTTGAGATGTGAACACTTTAGCATTGTCAAGATGAATCGTTTGGATTGGGTAGTCTGAAAACTGTGCTCGTAATCTAATAATTTGGGCTGAAAATTTAGCAAATGCAACATTTAGTGTAGACAATAAACAAGTATGTGGCCGTTGAAGCATCAACTAGAATCATGAAATAACGAAATGGTTTAGATGATGGGTGTATTGGGCCACAAATATCCTCTTGAATTCTTTGTAAAGAGGATGGGGATTCAACAATGACTTTGGAGAGAGATGGTCTAGTTATCAGTTTCCCTCGTAAACAAACTATACAAAGATCATTCTTGGGCAATAGAATTTTCTGGTTCTTCAATGGATGCCCATGTGAATTTTCAATAATACGATGCATCATTATTGAACCCGGACGCCTAAGGCGATCATGCCATAGCATGAAAAGTTTTGGATTAGGGCACTTTTGGTGCATAACAGCATATGATTGAATTATTCTAATCGTCATGTAGTATAACCCAGAAGAGAAAGCAGAAAAATTTTCTAATACTAACTTCTAGCCAGGTGCATAAGAAGTGATATGCAAATACTCTTCTTTACCTTCGTTGATGGTTTCAATATGGTAACTATTATGATGTATATCTTTAAAACTTAGCAGATTTCTTCTAGATCTGGTAAAATACAAAGTATTGTCAATATTTAAATTTGTTCCATTTGTTAACACAATATTTGCTCCTCTAGAGCCATTAATTAGGTTTGTAGAATCTGATATTGTATTAACATTCGCTTGTATATTTATCATTGTTTGAAATATTTGTTATCTCGGAGAATAGTGTGTTGTATCACTGTCTACTAAACAAATATCATCCCTCGTTATCTTCGTGTTTTGATAGTGCCCAATTAATATACATGTCCTTATTATATGCAAAATATAATTTCAAAATTTTTCTGTATAAATGATTAGTACACACTTTAAAATATTATCATAGGATAAGCACAGCATGACTTATTTATTACATTATAACATGATTAAGACATAACCATAACATGTCCTTATTGTAAATATTAGTAGAAACTTATGATATGCTAAGCGCATACTTATTCTTGTGACCATTCAGAGAAGTCATCTACATCACCAAAGAAATCATCTTTGGTTCCACTTAGTCTCGCACGGTACTAAAAAATGTTGAAAGAAGGAATGTCAATGGGTTCAAAAGGGTCAACATTGATCGGTAAAGTTAGTTTCAATTTCTTTTCCTTTTCCCATAAGTGATGCTTGATAAAACTCAATCAAATGCTTTGGCGTATGACAGGTGCGTGACCAATGACCTTTTCCACTGCACCTGTAGCAAGAATCCTCAGAGTTCTTAGAGGGTTTATTCAGCACCCTTTTGCCCTTATATTTGAACACTTCTATTCCACTTCTGGGGATACTCCGATTTCTTGCCTGATTTCTGAATATATCCTCCATGGACTCGGTGGTTATGACTACCACGACCACTACCTTGACCTTGTCCATTACTCGAAAAAGATACTCCATTTGCTTCGGGAATGGTAGAGCACTAGTTGGACGAGACTCGTGACTTCTCAGTAATAGCTCATTGTTTTTTTTCTGCAATCGGAAGGCAAGAAATTAAATATGAATATTTTTCAAACCCGTGCTCTCTATATTGCTACTACAGGAGCAAATTGTTGACATGAAAAGTGAAAAAAGTCTTTTCCAGCATATCTTTTTCAGTAATGAGGGTGGTACTAGTAGGGGGAAAAGACTTTTCCAGCATATCTCTATAAATATGTTAGTGAGTACAACTCTACTAGGCTAGTGTAGCTCAACCTATCATTTTTCAGGTATGAACCCGGAGCAGTACCATGGAGTGGAGTGCATGCATTCATGTGCATAATTTCGAAAGAAGTGGTAAAGGAGACTCATGAACATTTTGGTGAAACATGTTTTGGGAATGTAATAGAACCTTAACTCTATTTCTCTTAATGATGTAATATATTCAAACTCTTGGAGTTGGATCTGTAATTTAATAACTAAGACATGGTGAACTCTTTTGGGGTACTATGTAAGATAATGTGAGAAATTTATTTATGAAAAGCAATGTTTATTTATGTTAAAAATTGAGGGCGTGACATTAACCCTAATCTCATCCGGAATCAAGGTTATTACACTCAAATAGGTAAGAACTCCATCATTTTTTAATTTCTCTCTCTCTCTTTCTCCTCTCAATCACTTGTTGATCCATGCTTGTTTATCTTGTTTTTGGGTTATATACACTTTAGATTTTGTAGCAAAGCTTGGGAGAAGAATGTTCTTGGTAAATTCAAGCTTGTAGCACTGGGTATACTTAGGGTTTTGCATAAAACCCATTGTGGTAAGGAAATCTAACTACTTTTATGTGTTTATGAGTTGATATAGTGTTTGAAACTTGCTATTGATCATTGTATTGAGATTTGTTGTTCAATTCGTTTGAAATCCCCAAAATTCTCTTGGTGTCCCGTTTTTCTGTTGGTGCCTGTTTTTCTGAGATTTTGCCCAACTTCAAATAGTCATAACTTCCTCGTACGATATCGAAAACGTGCAAATTATATACCAAATTTGAGGTCTTGAAGTTAGCTTTCTAGGGCCACCAGAATCACCTTAAAACTCTAAGTACACAGAAAGTTATGATCATAGGAGTGAAGGTGTGTCAGCTGCCTAGTTTTTTTGTTGTTGCTGTCATTTTCTGGGTTTTTGCCCAAGTTTGACTGGCCATAATTTTCTCGTCTGAATCCCAATTCGAGCATATGATATATCGATTTTAAAGTTTTGAAGTCATCTTTTAATTGCCATCGAAATTACGTTGACAGGTTAAGTATACAAAAGGTTAGGACTATAGGAGTGGAGGGTAGTTAGTTGCCACAACTTAAGAATGAGTTCGATGGTTTACCCTTACGTTAGACAATTAGTATTGAAATGCTTGAACTTAGACTATCATGGGGTACAGAAATGAGAATTATGTTGCTATTATGAAGTTGTACCGTTTTGTTCGTATCATGAGTATATGCTAAATAAGGGGATAGACCCGGGGATAGACTCGGGTAAAGCTATGGTGACCCAAGTGCCTTGTGACCCGGGTAAAGCCGTGGTGACCCTGTTACGCTGTGAAAGAGGGAATAAACCGGGTAAAGCCGTGGTGACCCAACTGCTCTGTGAATTTGAGAATAGACCTGGGTAAAGCCACTGTGACTCTCTTTCGGTTCGACTTAGGGAAAAGACCCGGGGAAAGCCATGGTGACTCTAAGGACGATGTTGGTTGTATTGAACTAAGAATTAGGGATATCATTGTAGTGTATGGTGACTTGTGGTAATGGGTTTCGTGTGGGATTTTAACTACGCTCTTCTTATTATTATCTGTTGTTCGAATTTTTTTTCATTTGGTAAAGTGTTTGCCAAAGAGGCGTAGATGACCTACCGTAGTGTGACACGTTGAGGAAGACCAATACAGGCATTCGCACGTTAGGCTATAAACGGAATCTGATTGTAAGGATATGATAGACGACGATATGTGACATAAGAGTGAGAAGGCTGGCATGAGGGAGTCCTTTGAGTTCTTAAACGTCATGACTATGTAGTATGCTCATGGTTGGTTCAAATTGCCATTTTCTAACGAAGTGATCTTCTTCCTTTGCACTTGTCTTCTCATATATACATAATGTTAGAGTAGATTTTTCTACTGGGTTAATGTAACTCAATCTATCATTTTCAAGTACAATGCAGGTCACTGCCACGGAGTGTTTGAAGTGTTAGGAGTGCATGCCGATATCACTATCAAATGCTATTTTCAGAAGTTATCCTAGTATCATTGTAAAGAAAACCTTACTGGACTGTATCGTTTATTTTTTTTAATGTTGTAACAGTTAATCAAGTTTATCCGAATTGGAAATTGTAATGTCTTTTGGGGTATTACCTATATTATCGTGAGAATTTCAATTATATAAAATTATCATTATTTATGTTGAAAATCAAAAGTGTAACAGTAAAATTCTAATGCAAAAGGTGAGTTATGAATTATCTTTGTTACATGAATTTTTGTAAAGGTTATGTTTTTGACTTACCAAAGTACGGTTATTTAACATTTGAATTCTTTTGTAGCAAATATACCATGGAATTATGATATTTTGAACAATTTATGGAAAAAAAATATTATCAATACATCCGAACGATGTCCTTGGAATCTAGGGGACGTTAAAGATACTAGTCGGGACGGTGTTATAAGGGCAGAATGGAAAGGGACACAGCTGGGTGTCCGACTGAATTGATCAATTCACGTTAATACGCGTTAGGGGTCGCTCCCTCAGTACTGGCAGTAATCATTAGATGGTATCATATTATTATGTTATGATATGTTATGTTATACACAGAATTGTTTTGGTTACAACTTAAGCCATAAAAAGCTGAAGTTATGATTTTGGTTACAATTCAAGCCATGAAAAACAAGTTATGGTTCATGTTTCTCTTTATAAAAAGAATTCCATGGTAGCTCATGTAACTCTGATAATTCATAATCTCACACAAGCAGTGGCTTATGTTGTTAAATTTTTTCCCTTTTCAGGTAATCCAAAATAATAGAAGGAAGGGCCGAGTATTAATACCATTAAGTTTCTACTGTGGTCACGTAATGAGTAAGGAAAGAGGAAAATGTAGCTCATTTTTCCGTTAATAAATAATCTAGTGACTTTTAAATTTTAGAGATCGCTTCTGCAAATATCAAGTAAAATTCTATTTGTAAAAAAGAAAAGAAAAGAGCGATGATAGAGACTTTTGGTGACTGGTCGGTCACGATATTCAAATCGGCTGGATTTGGGTTGTGACACGTAGCTATTAGAACCATCTCAACCGTTTTCAACCAATCCTCTGCCTCTTGAGGTTTAAAAGTACCCCCAAACTCCATTGGATAAAGCTTATTGAATTTCTCTAGTAATTCGATATTCTGATTAATTGGAGTTGCAGCTTGTTGTTCAGCATACTGTGCTATAAACGCCAAAAGTTTATCTATATCTCTAGCCCCTGCTTGAACCCTAGTCGGATCAGCTTGTGCGAGATGGGAAGAGACTTCTTCTTTCATTTTCCTTTAACTGTATGATAGAGACTTTTGGTGACTGGTCGGTCACGATATTCAAATCGGCTGGATTTGGGTTGTGACATGTAGCTATTAGAACCATCTCAACCGTTTTCAACCAATCCTCTGCCTCTTGAGGTTTAAAAGTACCCCCAAACTCCATTGGATAAAACTTATTGAATCTCTCTAGTAATTCGATATTCTGATTAATTAGAGTTGCAGCTTGTTGTTCAGCATACTGTGCTATAAATGCCAAAAGTTTATCTATATCTCTAGCCCCTGCTTGAACCCCAATCGGATCAGCTTGTGCGAGATGGGAAGAGACTTCTTCTTCCATTTTTCTTTAACTGTTGCAATTCAATTCAACAACAACACCAACGTATACTATCTTTATCATGTTAGATAAACCAACACTAAACTACTCAACTAAATATAATCGACTCCTAAATCCACTACTAGATTGCCACTTACTCAACGACTCTCAGAATCTAGATAAGCCTAGACTCTGTTACCAAGTTGTCACACCCCACACCGGCTAGCATTCTAATGAGCCAAATCCGACGCGACGGTGCAACATCAACACCCAACCCATTCCTATAATTCAAGTTCTAGCAATTAAGTTAATCAATAGACACTTTATTGATAACGCAAAATATAACATCTTACAAACACATCGAAAGTCTCAAGAAAGTAATTAAGCTATACAATGGACTAAATATTAACATAAGCTACAACTACACCCCTATCGACAGCATCATGCCAAAACTCCCCGACACGCTACCCTAAGCGAGGGTACAACCACACGACGATCAGCAGTGAATATCTACAACACCTTCAAAAAAACTGAATTCTAAAATGAAATCCGGAAGTGTTTATGAGACATGGATGCAATTCCATATTAAAAGTACAGCTCAAAGATAATCCCAACTTGTAAACAGTTTATCGAGAAATTTAAAAGCAACACCGGGCACACAGCCAATAACTTAAGGTAGAAAGGCCTTTTGGCATAAAGTCAATCATCGGGCATTAAGCCAATCACCGAGCACTAAGCCAACATTTTAGTGCAATTCCATAGAGAACAACATCTATGAATCAAACACTCACCTCATACTTCAAAAGAAAGTACAACTTATGGTTTCGATGCTCCTTGATTCATCGACTCGTCACCTATCCACAAGCCAAACATTTTAGTATACAAATACTTGAAAGGCTTAAAAAATGTAAAACATTAGTAAGTTCACCAATTCGCACCCCAAGACCGAGAACTCCACAAAACACACACCATCTAGCAAAATAGTCGATTGAATTCTGACCAGGTTTAGAGTTAGTTTCCGAGACTACAACCGTTAGAAAGTAGACTCTCAGAACATCAATGTCGATATAAAATTTTCCCTAATCAGAGTTCGAATGACCAAGATATGCTCAACTGAAGTTACACAATAAAAACACGAAGTTACAGTTTCTGCAGAATAGTCTGTGTTTGATAATTCATTTAAAATCGTCTATTCAATATTTTTCTATCATTCGAACACCAAAACTTCACTAATTGATCAATGTTTAAGACCCATGAGAATTCATAGTCAATAAGCATATTTAACTATGACAAAATTGATGAAAAACACAGCTCCAAAAGCTGCCCAAATTTCTAAAATCACCAAATTATTAACTTTGAAACAAAAACCCTTATATATATATTCAGATAGGTGAATAAGTCAAATTTCATAAATAGGAAATGGTGCATAAAAACTGATACCCATGCTAAGAGATATGACCGTTTTCTCAAGATGTGTCAGTGTTGTGTGCACATACACGAATCTGACAACAGTTTGGTGTATGATTTTTATATTTTTCCACAGTTCATTTAAAATTCCAAAATTTTTACAGAATAAGCTAAACACATAAAGACATCTCTAGTAAAAATGCAGAAAATAACATGGTCAACGTGTTGATGAGAAAAATTCGTTAAACACAGGAAAGATTCAACTTTGCTCAAAACACAATTTTGCATACCATAAGATGCACGAATTCCTAAAAATAAACCCAATTTCAATTTCTAAAACCCACACTCATGGATTCAATTCAGCTCCAGTAATTTCAATCAATTGCATACTAGATGTAGAGCATGAGAAATATGAAATTCAACACTTTAGAGATGAAAAACACCCAATTAAGCTTCAATTCAAGACTAGCAAAGTCTCTTCTAGGTTTTCCCCTTCCTCTTCTTCTTCTTTCCATCACTTCTATAAGGACCTGTATTTTCAAAACTTTTTAAAGATTACATAGGTGCAAGGAATTAAGGAAAAATGTGAAATATTACAAGTATATATATATGAATTGGGGTTAATGTGGTAGATTGCAAATTGAGGGAGTGCAAGTGTGATTTGTGTATATGCTAGTATAAAAGGGGGAAGAGGGATGGGGTGTGTGTGTGTGTAGAGGAGATTAAAAGTCTCCCATCTCCACCCCCCCCCCCCTCTCTCGATCTCGATCTCGATCTGTTGAGCTCCAAACTCACTCTTTAACCTCAAAACCCACATACTTCGACCTTCAATCCATCTCCTATTCGTGATTTAAGCCTTGGATCGCGTGGGTTTGGGCTTGGCTTCGTTCTTAGTGGATTTCAAAACTTAGAAGGTTAGGGCTTGCTCATTGATCTTGTGTTTGAAGCTTCTAACTTTGAGGTAGAGATTTCTTGCTCATTCTATGTGTTTATGAGTGATTTTGTGCCTTAATTGTGCCTTGGATCGTTGGGTTTCGTTGTTGTGCTTGCCCTTGATTTTATGCAGAATCGCTGCTCGTAACGTTGTAGTATTGATACAACATTAAGACTTGTATCGATACTATAAAGTCAAAATTCAAGATAGAGGCTCCCATATCGAGACAACACTAAAGTTGTATCGATACCAGAACCCTTAGGGACAGTATTGCTTCTGTTGATCCCACTTCGATTGTTTAGACCTCCAATCACTTCTAACACTCTCTAAACACCATCAAACCATTTCTAACCTTGATTGTTCGTGTCTCAAATGATTCATTGATCTCTCTATTTCCTTTGGTTCTCGTTGTAAGAATGAAACGTATTGAATCCAATGTGTGTGGTATCCATTCGTCGTCTTTGCATTTAAATGATTATGTGAACATTGTGACATGTTATGATGAATGATACAAAGTTGTTATATGTGGAGCATGATGTTATTGAGAAATGTGAAATGGATAACATAATTGAGAATGATAGAACGATACAAGAAAGCCATAGATCCACCATAAGGTGTGATGCCGGAAATGGGACGCACGGAGTCCCTAATGCCCGGAAGTGCACAAGAAAGCCACAGATCCATCTTAAGGTGTGATGTCGGAATGAATATGGGACACACGAGGTCCCTAATGCCCGGAAATGAAATCGAAACATGTGAAACAATGAAAATGGAGAACTTTAGAGATTATTGCAGTACGTGCTTATGGATTGTGTTGGTTGTCAAGTCGTAAGTTCTTGCTCATTTGAGAAACTCCGTTGTTGGCTATGTTCTTTCCGGTGCATTGATCATTCATTGATATATATAGCTTGTGCATAGAATTCTCTACTGAGCTAGTGTAGCTCACCTTATCATTATTTTCAGGTACACCTCAAGGTCATTGACATGGATTGCTTGACGTGCATTTGACTTTATATCTTTTAAAAGCCGACATTGAGAAGTTACTCTAGCATCTTATGTATACTTTCTTTTGAAAAGATGTAATTGTAACTTCATTTGAACTCTTTGAACCTTGGAAATCATGTAATCTCGAAACTTACTCTCTTTTGACTAATCTCTAAGAATTTGGGGCCGGAGTGCCACTATTGTAAACTTTTAAACTCGATCGCACTCTTGATGGTTTATGGGAAGCTTTTGGGGAAAATTATCCAATGTGAACACCTCCACATAACCTTTTTTTTTTTTTTTGTTTTATCAAACTACAAGAAATTAATATGGTGTATGCGAATGCATATACTCTCACGCTCCAATTCATCTCCACCAGTCATATTAAACAACTAAAACACGATCGGACATGTCAATTATGTTTAAATGCATAACTCAATTAAAAATATGAATTATGTTAATTATTCGAGGCGGATGTTATACCAGGGGTTAGATCAAAATCACCTCACAAAGTAAATGTAGATTCACTAAAAATGAGATAGTTTTACTATTTTTTCGCCAAAAATTGCAATATTAGTTGCTACAAAAACAAGGTTTGCATACCATTTATTAAGACAACACTTACTATGTTATATGACTACACTGTTACATTGTATGTCTAAACTTACTAAGACTACGTTCCAGAAACCTTCTTAAAAAATAAGCAGCTTATTTCACATTTTCAAACTCAAAAATAATGTAAATGAAAAATAATTTTTTATATTTTTTTGCACCGTATTAAAGATCTTGATGAGATCTATCAAACAAGATTCATATTGGTAGGAAAACTATTTGCGTAAACATATTATTTTTGAATTTGAAATTGTCTTCTTAAAAAATAAGTACTTATTTAAGGCTCCGAAACGAAGCCTAAGGCTTTATTCGGTTTGGAACTTAAAACCCAAAATTTTGAAAAAAATAACTTTTCTACTTTTTCTCTCTCTAACTTTTCAATCATTACTCTCATTTTTCACTCTATATCTCTCTACTTTTTACCTCTCTCCACAATCATTACTCTCATTTCTCTCTCTACCTTTATTCAAAAACACTACTCAAAACCCACAACCGAACAAGGGCTAAGTATATTAGACGACTGCACGTACTACTAAGATGTTTTGACAATCAATAGTTGAGATTAACATCTACTAATAATCCTATGATCGGAAACAATTAGGAGCATCATAGCCATTGCCAGTCCGGAGGGGAACTGACTCCAAATATTTCGGGTCAAGCTCTTGTCCAATGTCCAATTCTGGCCAATCGGCCGTTTTCCGGCGAATATTGATTTTGTTCATTGATCGAATCCGTTCATATTGTAGATTTTGTGGAGACGCATAACTATGTTAAAAATTATGTCCATTAGATATCGTTTAATGCAGAAACATAATCCGTTTATTTTGGGGAAAAATACATACTCACACTGGATTAGAATCTCACTCATCCTCCATTTGTCCATGCATTGAACAATATCCAATTGACATGATTTTTAAGTGTTTATGCGTCTCGACGAGATCTACAATATAAACGGATATGATCATTGAACAAAACCGATGTTCGCCGGAAAACGGCCGACTGGCTGGAACTGGACGGTAATGGGCTCTGGACGGGAGCTTAACCCAAATATTTCGCCCATCCATTCAAACTTTTGGCCAAAAGAAATGCCGGGAAACCCATGGAGAGAAGAGAATAACCCAGATTTGATTTTGGTCTCCTGCGAAACAAAATCCCCAAATCTTTAGGCTCTGTTTGGAACTTATGGAAAAGAAAGGAAAAGAAAGAAAAATAAAAAAATTTTCCTTTCCATTGTTTGGTTGAAAAAGAAAGTGTGAAGAAAATAAGGATTTTAAGTGTAATGAATAGTAAAATTTTTCCTCCCATTTTCCTCTCATTTTCCTTCCCTTTTATTTTCCTTTCCTTTCTTTTCTTTTCCACCGGTTCCAAACAGAGCCTAATCACTACCTTCCTTCTCTCGCCGACCATGGACGCCACCCCCATCTCCGCCCACCATTGACGCCGCCCTTCTCTTTCCTGTTCGCTCCCTCTGTAAACACCTTTTCCCCACCACCACCCGAGCCAGCGACCACTAGTGTCGCCACCCACGAACGAAACTGGTAAATCACTCGTTTTCGCCCTAATAATCTTCCCTGTTTTTTTCGTTTCTTCCTACGTTACTTTGATCCTAACAAAAATTCGGTTTTCCCTCATTTTCGAAAACCCCCAAATCTGAAATTATGGCTGCTCGAAAATTAGGGCTTTCGGTGAGGGAAAGAAATCAGATTACTTCAATAGTATACAAGATTGTTAAAATTTCCTTAACCTCAGAATGAAAAAATGGATGGAGTCATGGGGAAGTCTTTGAAGTCTCTGTTACCGGAGAAGTCTTTTTTTCTTCCACATGTAACTTTATACAAGTATTAATATTCCATGGAAGTCTCTGTTACTGTTATGTTTTACCCTCGTTTCCTGTTTCATTAAAGGTTTCCACAGGCTTGATATATTGTTGTTGGGCCCATTTCCTAACCACTTGAGTCTTTGGGTCAGTTGGTAACTCGACGTGGTATCTAATCTTTCATTGTGGGAGGTCTTTGGTTCCTACCACTCAATGTGAGATCTGATCTTTCGTTATTGAGAGTATTTTGTTCAAGATTTTGCATTTGCTCCCATTTGTTATGATTGAGCACAGTGGTCTGTCTTTATGCGTCACAGTCAGTACCGTGGTGTGTTAGTCTAGTTGCCTCTCCCCCGTGCGAGGTGGGATGCAGTTATGGGGCGTTGGAAGCCTGTTTTCTAAACTTTAGAACAGATATATTACAAGAGCTAATTTCTTGGGGGGGTGCGTTGTGGTTGTGGGGATGGCTGTGATTAACGCTTGTACAAACAGCCCCCCTGATTGCCTTACTATCATTGGGACTAAAACTTCTTCATGTCAAAGATTGAATTCTTAATAACGGATTGTTCAGTGTTACCGTGTATTGTGTGAGTTTGATTCTGCACATATTGCCGAGTGGTCAAGGTGAGCCCTGGCTTCTAGAAATTCAATGTAACATCCTGAATGCTATTAACCAAAATAATCCTGAATGCTATTAACAAAAATAATCAATTGAGATATAACTTGCAACAGTGTACTTACACTTATTTCAAAATCCAACTCTCTTTTTTTCCTACTTCAATTATATTCCCATCAAATTGGAGTAAACATCTTTGAGTTTCCATTTGTAAGGTCCTATTTTTCTCCATGACTTCAAAAGATTTCAAAGAAGTTGGGTCACCAGTACTCCATTGCTAGGTTCTAGTGTTTGGCCCGTTTCTGACCCGAACTTGCCTAGGGACCTGAATCCAGGTTTCGACTCTCTTCGCACATACCCTATGCATTAAGGACATAAAACAAGTTTATTTCCAATTGGGTTTCATTTCCTTAGTTTCTCAATTCCATGATTTTACCATGTGGAGTGCATGATCAGTGGGCTCAGTAACCTTTTCACCTTCTTTTTCCGTCGTACTCAAATTTTAATTAAATCTGAACCTGTAGAACGACTTAGATTCAGGGCTGACCCTTTCAAATCTAACTGTAGTCTCAACTGCTAAAAGTGCTAGGAGAGTTTGAGTTGGTATTACCATATGATGTGAGTGGCTTGAAACTTTTGTTTGCAGAGATGATTATTCCATTGTCTTGACTTTCAAGTACATTTAGATTGTTGGGCAGCCCCCTACTGTTAATGGATACTAAAAATTTGATCAGTTACAAGCCCTTGTTCGGTTGTGGGTTTTGAGTAGTGTTTTTGAATAAAGGTAGAGAGAGAAATGAGAGTAATGATTGTGGAGAGAGGTAAAAAGTAGAGAGAGATAGAGTGAAAAATGTGAGTAATGATTGAAAAGTTAGAGAGAGAAAAAGTAGAAAAATTGCTTTTTTCAAAATTTTGAGTTTGGAGTTCCAAACCGAACAAGGCTGAGTACCCTTAATGAATGACCTCTATGTTTTTGGTGAGACGGCCTTGTACATGTTTTTGAGTTTGCCTGGATTACGATGTCACCCTTACTATATGATCCATGTTGCAAAGATGGTTTATGTGATTGGATGCCATTAATTATGTGGCAGCTACAATACTCCATTGAGCTAATTAATGGAAGAAGCTGTATTTGATGGACAAGTGTATTTTTGAGAAGTAACTTGTTTTTGTTTACTATGTGTTACTATCTAAACTGCTATTTGTTTAGTGACATTCCATGTGGCAGTGTACTGACGGATTTTATTACAGTTGATTTTCGATTTTGTTTGTCCTAAATAGTAAAAAAAACTCAATGTATTGATATATTATGTTGGTAGTGTCCCATTTACTTATTTGTTTACCTTCATTGCAGATAGCAGCAGAAATCTAAAACCTCTGTAGGGTAGAACAACAGCAAATTGAAAAAGGGTTACACGAAATATGTCGCATTTGTCACTTTTGTTTGGAACTAGACGTCGAGCATGTTGTGATGGGTGTTGGACTTCCACTTCTCTTTGTCATGGATTCTAGTTACCTCTTGGTTTAGCATCTGCTTGTATAGAATTGTATAGAAGCTCTGTATAATTGATCATTAGAAGCCTGTTGAGCAGATAGAGAGGACAGTGGAGATGGAGACGGAGACGGAGACGAAGCAGCCACAGCCACATTGTGGAGGAGCACAAGCAGTTTTAAACATCCAACCCACTACATCGGTTTCTCTAGCATACCATCCTCTCTTTGGTCCTCATGACGATCTGATTCTCCTCGAGCTGGATGAGAAGCTTCTCCCAGATGTCCTCCAAGATAGGTACGCTGGCAAGGAGGGGGAGTGTTAAGGTTGGCCATGGGCCCCGTCAAGTTTTAGTAATCTCTCTATTACCCGTATAATTTAGGAGATTTTTACAATCAACATGGAATGCTCCCCTGAGTTTTTGAGAATTCCTTTTATGGCCTAACTATCACAAGAGTATTTCTCCAACACTGTGATCTTACTTATTTGGTATTTAGGTACCTTTTGTTGTTTTTATTAAATCATAGAGTATATGATTTTTTTTTTGCTGCAGATACAAATATTGACGGAAATGCTAACAACCTAAGAAGCAAGGACACTTCGAAAAAGGTGACGTGTCCGTGTTAGACACATGTCGGACACTGACACTTCTCGGACACGTGTCCGATACTCTTTTTTTTCTTCCATAACTAAAAAACAAAAAACTTAATTTCAACACATGTACGACACTAGTTAGGTGTATATGATTAAGAAACTAATATACTAGTACGTGTTCAACACTTTTTTTGAAACTTGCAAACTTCTGATTATCAAAATTTTGGAATTTCACATATCAGTCTCTTATACAAGTTGGTAAAATATCATCACCTAAGTTGTCAGCATGCTATGGAAACCAAAATAAGAGAGTATTTAATCTGATAAAGAAAACACTATCATGAGTAGCAATTCGTAGCCATGTTATGCCCCTATTTTTAAGGATTTCAGGAGTCTTGTGATAATGTATCTCCTTCATAAGTTAATGTATCATATGCACTTTTTTTTACCTTGGGACCTGAACTTATGGGTGTGTATAGGCATAACCATAAATTTGGATATACCTAATTCCATGCATCCCTAACGTGCAGCGTCCTACTTATCGGAGAAATAACGTATTTGCATGTCCGTGTCATTTCGTACTTGTGTCTCGTGGCTAACGACCGTCCAAATTTAAGTATATGTACCAAAAAACATGCTGGAGAATGTATGGAGTGTATGGAGTATTTGAAATGGGAACATGGGAACTGAACCTCTTAGCGTTTTGGCATTATTAGCCCCTTAACTACCACTGACCCATATTATATTCACTTGTAAAGTGACTGAAATTGATTTATTATTTTTCCTTGCTTATTTTATGCGGAATGCCTGTGTATATTATAATCGATTCTCAGAAGCTTCTTTTTTTTTTTTGCTCCATTTACATTGGCCCTTCCAAAGAACAAATCTTTAGCCCTGTTAACAATTCTAACAGCTAGCGTGTCACGTAAGTTTCCTTGATTTCCGACTAAATGTTTGGGTTTTATTAAGTATCCCAATTTCTTCATTTTCAGAGTGACCTTGAGAGGACAACCCGATGAAGATGCAGTTCTTTGTACTCGGTCAAAAACTTATGCCGTCAAGTTTGTAGGAACTTCAAACTCTGTTTTACTTATACCCCCTTTGGATCAATCTGTATCGTGTGGAGATACAGAAGATTATGATAAGAAATTGATTGCACCAGTCTTCAAAGTGGCACCTGGCGTCATGGAACTTGTTGAGGTTGCTCCCAGAATTGACAAGCTTAAAACGCTTCTCTCTGAGCATCCTTACCCATTTGATGAGGTGTCAGTAATGGAGGAGCCAAATGAAATGGAAAATAGTAATAGAGGGTTGTACAGTTGGGAAGATCTGATTGACAAGGTACAAGCTAGCGACGAAGAACTGAGGTCTGGACTACACTCTGTTTCAGCAGTTGAAATTGGCGGATATTGGAGAATTGTGGATGATAACTACATGGACGGGATTCTAAATATGCTTTTGCACAATTCAGTGTTGAACGATTGGTCCATGAATGCACTCAATGAAAGTGATGTTGTTATTGTGCTTCAATCAGATGGGTTTCCTCGCGAAATAGCACATCATTGTTTGCGAGTTTACGGTTCTAAAGTGAATGAGGGTGTGATGAGGTTAGATGAGAAGCGTGTTTGTGTGCATTTTGCGAGAAGGATATTGAGAGGACGGAAAATGGGGATGGATAATTTCATGGTGGAATGGACGCGGAAGATTCCAGATGGGATGCAGGCCAGTTTCGACATGTTGGAAGGGGAAGTTTTGACCGAGAAACTTGGGATTGAGACTTTGGTTTATGCCTTTAGTGTCTCTTCTCTTCCCTCTGCCCCTACTGAGCGATTCTCAATGCTCTTTCGAGAGCGACCGAAATGGGAGTGGAAAGACCTTCAGCCTTACATCAGGTTTGTTAGCATCTCTCGTTGCCTTCAATCTCTACGCTTATCTTGTTTGTTTGTTTTTTTTTTTTTTGCTCAGCAACGCTTATCTTGGTTAGCTTTGCTTTTTTGTTTTAGTAGTCTAAGTGGTGTTGTTTTTCCACACTCGGTTCATAGGGATCTAAGTGTGCCAGGTTTGTCTTCTGAGGGTTTACTACTCAAGTATACACGAAGAACACAGCCAACCGCAGATGCAGAACCTGTTTTCAGTGCAAGATAGCCTCAACAGCATTTCCCATCTTGTTTACTTCAAGTTTTATTTGCATTGACGTGAAGTGAATCCAAGACCAATTTTGGTACGTACTACGAGATAGAAGCTACAAAAAGGATTCAAAATCCTTGCTGGCATTTCTATTATGGGTCCCAGGGCTAGGGTACGTAGCAAAATTGATCAAAAAATAATGAAATGGTTAATGAGGATGTTTGACATCTTTTTAAGAGCATCGAGAATAATAGTATCTTTGTTGTCCAAATCCACAGTTGTCTTCAGAGCAGATGTTTAACTGTTTAAGGTGGTGTGGCCTCAGGACATGTATATTTTAAGTGTTTATCTCATGTGACAGAAAATAGGATTCACTTGTTTGTGTTAGACTCTGGGCCATTTGTTTGGATCTTCGGTTTGGACTTGGACATGAATGAGATGAATCTGGGAGGTGCTCTTAATTTTCAAGTTGCAATCAACCGGTTCAAGATGCAGTTAGTCTTGGTTCTCTGCAGGATGTTTGGCCCGGCTTGGTTCTCACCAGGATGAGGAGCTAATAGTTACCAATAGCGTTTCATTTGCTGCTCGGGAATTTGTTATAGCTGATGCTATGGGGGGGGGGGACACATTAAGACGTAGTGGTGGAACTCGTTTCTCTCGAACTTTTATAGTCTTTATGTCTGTCTTTCTAGTGTAATCTAAATACTATTTCCATTTGACAAAAAAAGGAGACAGTTGAAATTTCTCGTTCAATGCTCTGGTTCAAACTTTTATAGCAGCTTGGGAGTCTAAACATAATTTTCAGTGCTTGTAGCACGTGATGGGGTTAGGGCCTCTGCCCGAGTTTTTTGGGGCCCAGGCAAATCAGGAGGTGTTCCGCTTTCTCCAAAAGTTAACTTTTGAAAAATGAAGGTAATTTCAAGCTCAAATATAATGAAAATAAAAAATAATTTTTTAATTTTTTTTGCACCGTTTAAAAGATCTTGATGAGATCTATCAAACAAGATCCATATTGGTAGGAAAATTATTTGCGTAAACACATAATTTTTGAGTTTGAAATTACCTTCCTTTTCTAAAAGTTAACTTTTCCAGAAAGCGGAACACCTCCTCATCACTTTGGAGCAGTGGTGACACCAGAGATATTTGTCAATGAGTCCTCCAAAAATCAACTTTTAAGGATTGTGCATAAAAATTGTATGTGTGTGTATATATATATTAGTCATCTTCCAATAAGGGATCCCTTATTGAGTTAGTCAAGGACCTTCTTTTTTCCGATTGAATTTTGATGATTCGAACCGCTCAATATAATCAAAACGTGATTTTAAGGGTCCCCACAAGAAATCAGCAAAAAATATGATCTAAATGGTTTGATTCGAATAGTTTTTCATAAAAATATGTAACAACTCCGATTTTTAGTAAATAAAAATTTCATTAAAATATTTGAAATTTCTTTATTATTTTGGATTGCTTTATAACTTCTTTTTTTTTTAATTTTAATAATCCGTCATAATTAAATTTAGGGCAAATTTTCGTAGTCGTTCCTTTAGTTTTACGGTTGTCTCAATTTCGTTCCTCTAGTTTCAATTGTTTCAATTTCATCCCTGTAGTTTGTTTTACGGTCCAAATTGGTAAAATCGTTAACACCGTTAATGAAACCAACAGGAAAAAAATGATTAAAAAATTAAGTGTTCCAATTTTCAATCCGGTTGAACCAGTGCGAAGGTCTTATTTTTTTGATCATTTTATACTAGATGGTCGTAATGAATTTTTTGCTCTAAGGCCTTTTAACGAGCACCCGAAAACTCCTTATTTAGTTTCAAGTCTCTCTTAGAGTGCTCGTTGAAAGGCCTTAGAGCCAAAAATTCATTACGACCATCTAGGATAAAATGATCAAAAAAATAAGATCTTCGCACCGGTTCAACCGGATTGAAAATTGGAGCACTTAATTTTTTAATCAATTTTTTTCCTTTAGTTTCATTAACGGTATTAACGATTTTACCAATTTGGAACGTAAAACAAACTACAGGGACAAAATTGAGACAAGCGTAAAACTAGAGGGATGACTATGAAAATTTGCCCTTAAATTTAAGACTTATAAAATTAAATTTATTACGCACCGGATGATCTAGTCATTTTTTAAAGACAAGTATGCTTGTAAGAACACTTGTATATTTCCTTAGTGAATGAATAAATTTTTAAAAATTTTATTTCTTAGCTAGAAATCCTACTTGGCAAGTGTAAGTTAGTTTCTAACCATTTCAACCTAGTTACCTCCTAACCCTAGATGAACCTTTTCAACCATTTTTGAACCACATGAATCATTCCAAACCCTAGTTGAACCTTTTCAACTTAAGGAAATAATCATTTTGTTTTCGTAAGTAGTATTCCTAGACTTGTCATTATGCAAGCCTAGAAATATTAGACTTGAACCTAATTACTCTTCAAGAATAATTTTCCTAGATTATTGTAGGTGTTCATGCATGCAAACCTGGACTTAGACCTAGGGAAAAATAAAGTAAAGAGGGAGGGGAAATTTCGGCTAGGAGAGAGGAATAGGGATGATCATTGTCTTACTCATTTGAGTGTAAGACAAGTAAACCATTTTAGGCTACTTTAAACATAATCCTAGCCATTTATTTTCTTCTTAGACAAGACAAGGCCAAAACCCTTCATGATAACCTAGATTTTGACCTAAAAATAGGAATGACAAGTGAGGGAAGGCTATGACATGTTTAAAGCCAAGATTTGACAAAACAATAGAGCAAAATAAATGAGAAAGAGAGAGAGAGAGAGAGAGAGAGAGAGAGAGAGAGAGAGGGCCGGCTAGATGAGAGGGACGAGGAGCTCAATTTTTGCTAGATATAGCACCCTACTCTTGCCTTGAACTCACACCTTCAATTCCTCCAACTTCTCTCTAGAAAATTAGTGTTCTTGAAGTAGTTCTTAGTGTTCTTTCCTTGTTCTTGAGTTCTTTAAGAAATTCAATCAAAGCCGCCACTAAATCACCACTCAATCACCCCTTGATCCAAAAAAAAATGTAGTTGTTAGGTGGAGACTTTGTTTCTAGGAAAAAGAAAGTCTTTCTTTTTTCTTTCGAAGCAAACCGACAAGCTGTTATTCCGCCCGACCGATGGGCTGACGTACTTTCTTTCATAGCCGATACCACCACCTAGAAGTACGGTAGATTTTCTGTACTCACTAGGGGTGTAACCGGTTCGGTTCGGGGGGAGTTTTGACGAAACCGGTTCAGGGACTAGAAGGAACCGAAACCGAGTTTTGATGGTCGGTTCAGTTCGGCCTCGGTTCGGTTCGGTTCGGTTCGATTCGCCGAAAATTTAAAAACATTTAAAAAAATATTTAATATATATATATTAAAATACATTAAAAATATTTAATATATTTAAAAATATTTAATATATATATATTAAGAAATTTTAAAAATATTTAATATATTTTAAAAATATTTAATATATATATATATATATATTAAAATACATTAAAAAATATTTAATATATATATATATATATTAAAAACCGGTTCAGTTCGGTTCGGTTCGCCAAAAATTTTCAAAAATCGAGAACCAAACCGGTTTCAAAAACCGAACCGAGTTCAAGAACCGAACCGAACCGACCAATGAAAAAAACCGAAAAAATGAACCGGTTCGGTTCGGTTCTTAGTCTCGGTTCGGTTCGGCCGGTTTTTTGTTCACCCCTAGTACTCACTATCTCTAAATATAAAAAATTTGTATGTTACTTTGCATATTTGAAATGTGTGAAAGAATAGCTAGAAAACTTATAGTTTTAAAATAAAATATAACTAAGAAAAATATCTCTACTAATTTTGGCTAGTAAAAATATTAGTTACATATTGTAGAGTTTTCTTTACTCACTTCTAAAAACTCTAGTTACTTTTTGATCAAAGGAATGCATGTCGAGTTAAAACACTAAAAATGGCTAGCAAACTTGTTTTACTAAAACTTTTAAATAAAATATGGTTATGTTAAATTATATCGACTTTTTATCCCGAAAAAACATATGTGGTTTTGAACTTCCTAAAAAGGAAGAAAGAACTTTTTTTTTTTTAAGTAAACTAATTTTTTTTTATATATATAAGAAATAATGGTTTGATTGGTAGTATGTTCCCTTGAACCTTATTTGAGATGGTTATGAGCTGTATACATGGTTTTATATCTTATGTTTGGACAAATAAGTCAAAGTGGCTTATTTTTTGTCCTTATTTAATTTTTTTTTGCATTTCGTGGCTTATTGTCAATTTTTTGGGGATTATTGCTTTGTTATGATGAGAAGAATCTAAAAAGTAAAAAATTTTGATCGAAATCCAATTTTTTTTGAATTTCAACGAAAATTGGCGGGAAAGCCACGTTTTTCGTCTTTATTCAAAAAAATTTGAATTTTGACCAAAATTTTTTACTTTTTAGATTCCTCTTCTCATGAGGATGTAATAATCTCCGTATTTCCGTTTGACCTAAAAAAAAAAAATAATCTCCAAAAAAATGATGATAAGCTAAGTGATACGAAATTTTTTTGAATAAGGACAAAAAAAATTTGACGGAAAAGCCAAATGGCTTATTTGTCCAAATAGGCCCTACTTGTTTGATGTGATAAATGTTGAGTTATGTAGATCTTATAGATTTGTTGTTGAGCATGAAGAATAGAGTTGGATGATCTTGTTGAATCACTCTAGTTTAGTTTCAAGATTGCGATTCATGATGCATGTATACGAGACACAAAAATCAAAAAAGTTAGAAACATGACACATAGAGTGTTGATAATGAAAAGACGTGTTTTAAAAAGGAAACATTTTTGAAACCACAATGTGGTCGGACTTAGTAGCTCATTGTGTGTGTATGTGTGTGTGTGTGCTAGTAAGAATTCGGGACGGCGGATCCATTGTGAGGATACTTGGGGGCCCAGAACGGCAGAATCGAGGTTGGGTGTGTGGCTTGGTTATCCGCAGAGAGAAGCCAATGCAAATTGTGTGCCAATGGGAGCCCGGAACAGTGGAACCATTGTGAGGATACTCGGGAGTCCGAGACGGCGGAACCAAGGTTGGGTGTGTAAAAACGATTTTGAAAATGTTGATTTGGAAAAATGGAAAGTGGAATCATATTGAAAAATGGTGACACAGTCTACGAAAATGTGCGTAAGAGGAACTCGGATTTTACGAACATTGTCGCCAGTTGAATAGTGAATGTGCATGTGTTATTGTTAACTGCTTATCCGAAAGTTGTTAAATATGCATGTGTTATTTAGAAATAGCTGAATTTACATGACCTAGTATACTACTTTTATGCCCTGTTGTTTATAATTATGGGTAAACGGGTTATAGGGATTTCCCTACTGAGCTCCATAGCTCATAGTGTTACCTTTGGTGACTGTGGGCTCCCGTGCCCTTCTTTTGAAAGAGTCGTCATCCAGATTTTTGAGATGGATCATCCGAGAAACCGAGGAGTTGCTTGCAAAAGGCTTTCGGTCTAACGAAAACGTTGAGATTTTGGGTTCGGGAGCCACATTACGAATGGGGAAGGTTTTTCTTTAAAAAGCACCCCACTCGCCCGGTAAAACCGATCTCTACTTAATATTTTCAAAAGGGGGAATTTTCAATATCATTTGGAATATCAAGCTCTTTAATAAAGCACATAACGGGGAAGGGACATGGAAAATATATCACATTGACGTGCATGTGGTGCTGTCTGTACAGTTGTGATAAAATGACATGAACAAATGGAATAAAAATCATCTAGCAAACTGCCCGGACCTCAGCCAGACTGTTCACGGCACCCTGAGTTGCCGCGCGCGGCACCTCAACATGCCGTGCGTGGTATCTGCTCTGCTATCAGACTGTTGCAGACTTTCAAAACATTATCTAGCTCATTGTTTTCTCTGTGCATCTTTTAGAAAACTCATCAGACACCTCATGGCAGCCAGATCATCCCAAAAATGTTGTTGTTTTCTCAAAATAAGGTTTTAAAACATTTTTGACATATTTGATCATTCGGGATGATCTAGAAAGCCTTTTTAAAGAGCCAAAACATGGCTTGTAGATATGGTCTTATTTTGAAAGCAACAGAAACAGTAAACAGCAGATACAGACAACCACAACAGATGAAAACTCAGATCCAGACAGCCTGCCTGCGATAATACCAACATACACAGATGCCGTGCGCTGAGGGTCAGGGTGTCGCGCGCCTGATCAACAGGCCGCGCGGTTTCCCAACCTCAGCACAGTACTGTTTTTATTTTATGAAAATGGATTTCGAGTCAGGATCTAACCAAAAGGGATTAGACCTACTGACAGAAGAGTCCCCTCAGGACCAGAACGGAGTCTAGTCTGAGGAAACTAGTTTTTACCTTTGGTTTCGAGCTTGATCAAGGGTTATTGATGTAAGGATGTGGATGGATCATCACGGATGTAGATGGAGGAGGTTGAATGAGACAAAGAGAGTATGGGTGTGAGTGAAGGTTAGGTATTTTGGGTGATGGAGCTTTGAAGTTAATGAAAGATCAACTTCAATGATGAAAAGGGAGTGAGTGAAAGCACTTAAAGAATGTCTTTTGGGAATGACCTTCTTTAAGACTTGAAAATGGAAGTGGAAGTAGGAAAGTGGGTGTGAAAACTAGAGAGAGAAGCTTATGGAGTGAGAATACCCAAAAGCAAAGAGAGCCAAAAGAAAGGCCAAGAGGGGACCCCTTTTCCTTGAGTGGAGGGGTTAATTTATAGGCAAAGGCCAAGGATTTTGAATTTTAAATGGTGAAGGTATTTTCTGGGCGGGCCAGAAGTGCATTTTCGGCTGAGCTAGTCATCAGTTGTGGCTCAAATTGGTGTGGCCGACAGCTTTCTAAGCCAATCAACTTTTTGCTCAAGGTGCCGTGCAATGAGGTTTGGCCGCGCGCGGCTTTTTGGGTTTCAAGGTGCCGTGCGCTCCAGTCAATCTCCGCACGGTGCCTCCTTCTTCGGTCCAGGGTCTTTTGAGCTTTTGTTTTGGGTTTTATCTGGGCTTTTCAGGTTTTCGGGTTCTTTGGGTTTTTTGGTTTACATGGGCTTAGGGAAATCTTTTTTCAAGCTCGCAAAGATATCGTTTCCTTTATTTCATCATCGGGGGCGGACAAAGACTCTCTAAGGTCCGGATTGGGGTGTCTACAGTAGTCCCTCTTTAACGTAACTCGGATACCATTGGTTGGTACGAGTGACGCTTAAAGAATAGGCATCCCAATCCGTTGCTCTAGAGCCTTTGAACAGAGGCAAAACGAAAAATGCAAGTAAATAACGATGGTGGTCGCGCTCGGGGAGCTGCCTACGTACCCCGTTGTAGAGATCAGACCAGCGTAGTTCGATTGGGACAATGCAATGCGAGAAAACAAGTCCCAGAGGACAAAATCGTGCAGAGGCAACAATGAAGTGCTTGTGGTGTCGTGTGTCATGCAAATATTGCGAAGAATTCGAGACGAGCCCTCGGGGGGCAAAAACTGAGACGAGCAGAGACCTTAGGTTGGTTATGCCGTAGCTTGAGAGACGAAGAGACGTTAGATCCGTTAGACCGTGGCTCGAGAGACGAGGAGACGTTAGGTCCGTTAGACCGTGGCTCGAGAGACGAGGAGACGTTAGGTTCGTTAGACCGTGGCTCAAGATATGAAGAGACGTTAAGTCCGTTAGACCGTGGCTCCAGAGACGAAAAAGCGAGACGAGCCCTCAGGAGGCGAAGAAGTGAATTTTGAATTTTTGAGACGAGCCCTCGGGAGGCGAAAATTGAATTTTGAATTTTCGAGACGAGCCCTCGGGAGGCGAAAATTGAATTTTGAATTTTCGAGACGAGCCATTGGGAGGCGAAATTGAATTTTGAATTTTCGAGACGAGCCCTCGGAAGGCGAAAATTGAATTTTGAATTTTTGAGACGAGCCCTCGGAAGGCGAAAATTGAATTTTGAATTTTTGAGATGAGCCCTCGGAAGGCGAAAATTGAATTTTGAATTTTTGACCTACTAGGGAAAATATGTCGAGCTAAAAACGTTAGACTAAAAATTTAGAGACCAGTCACGGCAAGTCCCGGAGGACTAATACCGAGGAAAAGACGACTACGGCGAATTCCCGGGGGATCAAATGGTGCCATAACCAATGCACAACATTCTAAGGGACTTTACTGCAAAACGGTTGAAAATTGAGTTTTCAAGAGGATTTTGGTGGCTGATTGGATCAATTTCCGAGAAAACATTTAATCTTCTGGAGTCAAGGTGCCGTGCGGGCCGTGTAGGAGGCGCGTGGCACCTCGTTTTTCCAGGCACCCCTCCGATTTTCGAGAACAGTTGGCAGGTTTAAGGGTACCCATTAATTCAGGTGTGCCCTTTCATCGACTGGAACGGCTTTATAAGCATGGTGGCACCTCATTCCATGCATCACCAACAAAATCTCAAGAGTCTTCCTATATTCTTCTTTTCTTTCTAAAAAAAAATAGGTTGTTTTCAAAGCTTCGGGATGGACAACAGTCGTTTGGCGGCCCGCGTCGAAGCTTTGGAGGCCGAAATGGCCTATTACCGAGGGGAGATCGAAGAACTAAACACACAGATCGCGAGGCTCATCACAACCATCCGCTCCCTTCGTCGCGCCGTCTCCAACCTTCAAGACTTCTACTTTGATCAACTAGATGACAAGGACGACCCGGAGTCCGTTCTTGGGCGTGAGTCGGACGACTCTGTGGAGGATTCTGAGGGGAATCCGAATGGTTCGGACAACCGTTCGGACGGGGCAAACGATGCCTCGGACGGAGGGAGCGACTGAGGCGGAGGGCTGGAGGAGAGGAGGAAGAGGAAGGAGAAGTAGGAAAAGAAGAAGAAAGGGCAGTGGCCCGTTTCTCTCTCTCTCTTTTTTTTCTCTTTTTTTTTTTTTTGGAATGTAATGGCAAATCCCGGGGGGTTATCCCGGATTTTATTTAATGAAAAAGCCCATTTCTTCTTCCTTCTACTTGCATCTATCTCCCAATTTCAAACAAACTTGGACGAATCGCACGTAGACTGCCACAAACTGTTTTTCAGAAATCGGAACAGTCGAAATAACCTACTGCGCCGTACGCAGTGAGTTTAGGAACGCGCGATATCTTAAACTGAAAGTACTGCATGTTCATTGAACATGCCGTGCGGCTTGGCTGGCTGTGAACTCGGTCCAGAATTGATCTCCAAGCGAACTGGTTCGGGGGAATATATAAATACGCGAGGTGTATACAGTACACCCCGCACGTTCGAATTTCCTTCTCTCTCTCTCTCAGTATCTGCTATCTCTCTCTCCCGATTATCTCTCTCTCTCTAGGTATCTCTCTCTTGATCATTCTCTCTCTCCCTCTCGACCATCTCTCTCCCTCTCTCGTCATTCTCTCTCTCTTACTGCTGTTCTCTCTCTCTCCCGACTGCATTCTCTCTTTCTCGTACATGGATAGTGGTGAAACACCCGGTGCGGATCATTCATCACGGATTGAGGTTACACTACCTCTGATTGCTCCAGAGGGTGTTACGATGGCCGAGGTTGTTCCGGAGACCACAGGGGTCTAGGAACAGGTGGCATTGGCCGAGGAGGCCACGGCCCCGGCCGCTGCAGTGGTTGGTAGCGGCAATGATGATGGTGGCAGTGCGGTGTTGGCCGAGTATGGCCAAGAGACGGAGACTCCAGGTGCAGTGGAGTCGAGGGGCGGCGCCGAGGTTTCGGGCCGGTCGGAGGCAGTGGTTGGCGTGGAGGGAAGGACCACAGAGGGTCCCGGCGGTGATAGTTTAGACCAGGTGGTAGAGGAGGCAGAGACCTCTCCTGTGAGAAAGCCCCGGACTGACTTGGGGAAGGCCCCCATTGTTGCGGACGAGCCGGCGGTAGAGCCGATGGTGGAGGACACACCGCCCATGTTCGTGGGCAGCGGCACAGGTGCAGGGTCGTCACGCCATAAAGGTATGGGTGACTACTTAGCGACGGCGTCCATGGAGGACGTGCTGGAGGTAGTGCGGGGGTTTCCTGGGTTGGCGGAGGCTTTACTCGCGTCCCGTGAGGCGGAGTTGCAGGCTGAGCTCGGGGCTGGGGGTGTTAGAAGGCCGGAGGTTGCGGAGGAGCGGGTTGACGAGGAGGCCGAAGGGGTGGTGGCCCCTCGCAGTACTGTGGTGGACGAGGCGACGCTAGCCTTGCAGGGACGAGGGGCTTATGACGAGGTGACCTACGTCCCCTTTCAGCACGTGGTGGTGCCTTCGCTTTTCGATCCTTACACACCGAAGAGGCCTACGTACGACGAGGCTCTAGTTCTGAGGGACCCTTAGCAGCACCTTTCTTTGCGGCAAGACGAGGTATACTTTAAATATTTGTATTTCAAATTCCAATGCATCGTATTTCCATTCCTTTGTATCCAAGTATGCGATTGTATTGCATGCCATGCTTGTTTACTAAATACTGCTGATTTGTTTGCAACAAGCGATCTCGCTCTCGTGCTACGGAGGTTCGGCGGCTGTGCCGACATTTTGGGAGAGGTTGCCCGGGGCAGTACAGGGGATAGTGAGGCAGGCCGGTTTTGGAGAGTTTGTCGGGGTGTTGGCAAGGGGTATGTGCAATGACCGCCCAGTGGTGAGGGCTTTGGCTAAGAGGTGGTGGGACACGACGAACACCCTTCACTTCTCCTTTGGCGAGTTGACCGTGACGCCGTTGGACTTCGCGGCGATCACTGGTCTCAGGGTCGGAGGTGACCCTATCCCTTTTGACGCTGCCATGGGGAGGCAGGCGGCGTTTCAGCGGGCGATGCTGGGGTACGAGCTGAGGGTGGAGGCAGACGATGCCAAGTATGCGCAGCTCTGGGGTTTTGGACAGCGAGGCTTCCGACTGACAGGGTGGAGGAGGAGCAGATGGCGAGGTGCTTTCTGCTATACTTACTCGGTGCGTCCCTGTTTCCCAACAGGCGCAACCGGGTACACCTTTTGCTTCTCCCGGCCTTGAGGGACGTCGGAGAGATAGCCCGCTTCGACTGGGGAGGTGCAACACTGGGTACGTGCTATGCCTTCATAGGCTCTCTTTCTCGCGGGGCAAGAGTGAGCCACGGAGGCTACTGGAGGGTCTGGGAGGTAAATCTCATTTCCTTTCTCGTGAATAGTTAGCTTCCCAATTATATCTATTCAATGTATATCTTGTGCTAACTTTCAATGTCTTGAATTGCAGCTTTGGACATACGAGGTGATAGGGATGTATCCTCCCGAGACCACGTGCCCTGATGACATGATACTCCCTCGGGCCTTGCGCTGGTCGACGGAGTACAAGGGAGTGAAGAAGGGAAGAGGCAAGCTAGATGCCTTTCGTCTTTACCTGGACGAGTTGCGTCCTGATCAGGTACTAAGGCATTTCTATATCTGTTCCATAGCTTTCCTGCTCATTTTCTTTCAAACAGCATCTTGATATTACTCATTCTTGATGACAGGTCCGCTAACGGGTCTGGGACCGCTTCGAGATCCCCTACGTTGCGCAGAGTAGAGAGGTTGCTAGAGGGAGAGTGCTTCTCGAGTCCCCTTCTGGCTGGCAGTGGTACTTGGGTCTGAGGTTGGATGCTTTTCGAGTCCCTGGGCCGCTCCCTGCTCTGGTGCAGAAGATAGACCAGTACACGTGGAGGGAGATCGAGCAGTTCACACGGCCAGACCTTGAGTTGGAGCCGTTCTTCCAGGCGGGCACTAGTCTGGTTGCTGACTATGCGGAGTACCGTGCTCGGTACTTGATGCCGGGTCTAGGGATACGTACCGCTTGGGAAGCGGCGCAGGCGGCGCGAGGTGGCGTCGAAGGAAGAAGGGGAAGGAGACGAAATAGAGGTGACAGAGGCAGCGGAGGCGGAGGCCGCGGAGACGGAGGTCGCAGCGAGGGTGTGGGCCCGAGTGGCGCTAGCTTCCCTGCCCTTTCCTGGACAGTGGGCGTGACGACCCCTCAGGGAGCCCCTGGCCTGGTTATGGTGCCACGCCCTTCAGCTGAGGCTCCAGAGTTCCTTGCTCACGTATGACGTGTTTTTATTCCTTCGTAAATTTCCCTTTTCGCATGTTCTGATCGATTCTTTCACTGCAGGTGCCTCCAGGGTACGTGAAAGAGATGGCGGAGGCCATGATGGGCCTGGAGCAGCTGGTGAGGCAGTATGCCATGGGCCATCCTCCGGAGGCGTTGCCACGTACTAGCGGGATTATGGTAAACTCTCGAACCCTAGTCATTCGCTTTACTTCTATTGCTTATATTATGATGCAAATGTTATATAAATGTTATACCATTGCAGGCTAGAGGAGGGGCTACACGAGGGTTACGGCGAAAGTCCGTTCGCTTCCCAATGCCACAGGTCTCCTCTGCCGGCTCTTGGGAGGAACCGCCATCGAAGAGAGCGCGACATTCAGCGGGGACCGAGGACGAGCCTATAGACGTCTCTGAGGACGAGACCCCCGAGCCCACGGACGTCGACCTGGAGGCCATCTCAGGAGGCACCGTGTCCAGAGTTACTGGCACTCAGGAGGCGAGCAGCTCTCCAGCGGCTGAGGAGGTTTCTGAGGAGGACGAGGAGGAGGGCGAGGACGGGGATGATGAGAGTTGAGCTCCTCCTTTGTTTTGTTCTTGTGACGGAGCCTGCATGCTTCCTTTGCAGGGCGCCTGTTTGTCCTTGGTAGATAGGATTGAGTTATCATACTTCTTTTGTACTTTGACTCATGGATGCTTTTTGGATTTATACAGAGATTTTGTTCCTTCATTGTTTATGTCATTCAATCTCCTTTTGTTTGCATGAAGAAAACTGAATAACTAAAACATGGACTGAAACGTGCAACTGGCCGTTGATCCGAGAGATTGAGCTAAATGTGAGGTTTGTGATGAGTGACACATTAACAACCAAAGCATATTGACAATGGAATAGAAATCAAAGAAAGTAATAAACCTTTGTAAGATTGACTCTGCATACGAGAATTTATACAGACATTTTCGTAACCGGCTTCAGACACAGCTACGGGACAATAATGACCTTTAAATTCTGACATAAGACTGAAAAATTCCACTTTGCTTTTGGAATATACTTGAAAAGTAGGAAAACATTGACTTTGATATGGGACATTCTCGAGTTTTGACTCTGGACACGAACCGGAACTAGGACTAAGTTACTTTCGACCATTATGACCTGTAGGACTCGGGAAAACAGCTTGAAATGACTCGAAACGGATTTTGACACATTGACATAGCCCAAAAACCAGATTTTATCGAGTTTCTACGCCACGACGACGAATCCTGGGAGTTGTCTCGAAACGAAACATCCCTGAAGTCCCAAATACCCGTTAGAGTGTGTTCAGATGCTTGCTAGTGCTTCATAGTGCCTCAATTCCATTTTGGTGTGTTGCTGCCAAAAACTGCAGAAATGCAGAGTCAAGGTGCCGCGCGGATACTCCAAGATGCCGCGCAGGTTTGGATCTGTCACACGGTACCTCAATCACTCTGCCGTGGGACTTCCTCGGTTTCAACGTGCCGTGCGATGCGGCAAGGTACCGCGCGAGGCGCCTTTCCTGACAGATTCCAGTTTTGCTGTTTTCCAAGGTAGATTGCTCAGGGGTTTAAGGTTTGGCCCATGCAATGGCTTCTGAACCAGTGCATGTCTGTTTTGTACCTTTTAGGACTTGACCAAGCTGTTCCCCATGTTGGACTCATGGAAAATGGGCACTTTTTGAAACCCAAGGCTCTTTGAAAGTTGAAGTTGTCCTCCCCACTCCTCCTATAAATTCAAGCTCTTTCATACCACATTCTCCTCACCTCATTCAACTCCTATCTTCTTTCCTTACTCCTTGAAATGGCTCTTTCTCTCATCGGTTCACTTCGTCCATGGTTGGCTTCCATGGAAGGCGTTGATTGGCTCAACTTTCGAGCCCACGGCCTCTATTCCATGCGGTACCTCCGCAACATTCGCCTTCGTCCCGAGCTTTTAAGGGCAGCTGCGAATTTCTGGGATCCGGAGGTCCATGTGTTCCGGTTTGGCAATCAGGAGCTCTGTCCTACTGTCGAGGAGTTCCGTGCGTACCTCGGGAGTTTCGGTTCAGGGGAGATCATCATTCCTCACTGCGCGAGCGCTACGGAGTTCGCGCGACCACTTGGGTAGGTGATGGTGCTGCTCGTTATTTGGTCAGGAATAGCCATCTCAATGTCATGCGCCTTATCGAGCTGTTTTCTCCTTCTGGCAATCTTGGAGACATGACTTATCAGACTCGATGCATGACCGCTCTCTGCATGTGTTTGCTCGCGGCCTACTTCTTGGTTCCTTCTGTCGGTCATGCTAGCTTGGCGCTGGTTGGCGTTGCTGTTCAGGTTGAGGCCCAAAAGGACGTGGTTCCGATGGTTTTGGCCGAGACGCTGATGGGTTTGGACAAGGTTCGTTTTGGAGAGACTAAGACTTTTAGGGGTAGCCCTCTCCTCCTATAGGTTGGCTTCTCACTCAGCTCTCCTTTTGCGGGTTTTTCTCACGTTCTCATTTTACCTCAATCACTCGGCTTGGCTTTCTATGGCTTCTTACTTGTTTTCTCTCTTCCCACAGATTTGGCTTTGTGACAAGGTGAATGTGCTGACCATTCCTCCTGGCAATTGGTCATATGAGGCGAGGTTACTTTCTCAGCGGTGTTTCGAGTTTGCTGACAGAAGCAGGGCCGAATGGGTTGATTTCTTCAGGCGCCGGCGAGCGGAGACTATTGCTTGGAGGTGTCGATGGCTAGATCTTCCTCCCATGACAGTGCACTATATGGGCCCTCAGTGGGTCTTTCTTGCTGGTTTGGGGGCCTTTACCTTCTACATCCCTTACCGTATCTAGCGTCAGCTAGGTTTGAGGCAGGAGGCTCCCGCAGAGGTTCTCGTGGATGTGGCTCTGCCTCTCTTCAACCATTCAGTTCTTTGCCATTACCAGTGCTTCTGGAGGACACGCGAGGTGACCGACGCGCATCCCTACCCTTCTGTGGCGATACGCGGGAGCTATCGAAAATGGCTTAGGAGGGACATTGCTGCAAGGGCTGGGGCTCAAGAAAACTGACTCGATCCTACCACCCTGACCGTTGAATAAATTGTGGACCCATTTTCATTATGTTGTACTTCTTTTATTTTGAAAGCTTTGCTCAACCTCATGTAGTAGAAGTAATCATATTAATAAAAGCGAGTTTTGGAGGGTTTTCTCCCTCCTTGACTTTTGTTCTTCAAACCTTCTCAACCTGGTTCTTTATTTTGATAGAATGTGACCGGGCCCCGATGTGAGACTGCCTACGTATCCTCCTGGTGAAGGAATCAGGTCATGACGTAGTTCAGGGTAGGGTTCGCTCTGGTTTTGACACTCTCCTTTTGCGCTCTAACTTTTGCCTAAAACCGCCCTTTCGGGTTTTCGGTCTAGCGAGCTCATTCATTGTATGCCTTAACTTTTGCCTAGGATGCCCTGACGGGTTTTCATCCTAGCAGGCTTTTGCTCTAATTTTTGCCTGGGTCTGCCCGCCCTTGCGGTTTTTAGCCCAGCGAGCTTCTCTCAGGGATAATAGCACTTGAGTTGATCCAAGTTAACCAAGGTTGCGAATTCGTTTCCGTCCAAGTCGATGAGTTGCGTAGCTCCTCCAGAAAGGATGGTCTTGATGATGTACGGTCCAAACCACTTTGGTCGAAACTTTCCTCGTGGGTCGTAGACTAGAGCCCGGATTTCCTTCAAAACCATGTCACCTTCTGCCAAGTTCCTGGGTTTCACTTTCTTGTTAAATGCCCGTGCAATACTTCGTTGATACCCTTGGACATGGTAAAGGGCCCTTAACCGGCGTTCATCAAACAGCATGAGTTCTTCGAACCGATTACTCAACCATTCTGCCTCTTGGATCTCACACTCAATCATAGTCCGGAGAGACGGGACTTCCAACTCGATGGGGAGCACTGCTTCCATTCCGTAAACCAGGGAGAAAGGGGTTGCTCCTGTTGGTGTTCGCACAGATGTGCGATACCCCCACAAAACTAGGGGTAGTTGTTCATGCCAGTCCCTTACAGATTGAATAGTCTTCTCTAGGATGGCTTTGATCGTCTTGTTTGTCGCTTCCACAGCGCCATTGGTCTGCGGCTGGTAAGTTGTAGACTTGTGCACTTGGATTTAGAACTCATCCAATACTTCTCGTGCTCGTCCTTTGAAATGAACCATATTATCAGCTACGAAAGCTTGGGGGACCCCGTATCGGTAAATGACGTTTTGCCTGATGAAGTGCGCAACTTGAACTGCAGTCAAAGTGGTATAAGAAGCAGCTTCTACCCATTTCGTAAAGTAATCGATGGCTACCAAAATAAACTTATGACCGTTGGATGCTGCCGGTACTATCCTCCCAATGACGTCAATTTCCCATGTCGAGAAAGGCCATGGTGAGGTCATTTGTTGCAGCTCATGCGGCGGGACATGCATGAGGTTGGCGTGAATTTGGCATTTTCTACACCTCCGCACATACTCAACACATTTCGTTTCCATGGTGGTCCAGAAGTATCGCTGCTTGAGGATCTTCTTGGCAAACATTATTCCATTCATGTGGGGACCGCATACACCTTCGTGAACTTCTTCTATTACTCTTTTTGCATCTTCTCCATGAATACACAATTTGTGCGTGCCACAGTGCGATCTTCAATATAAGTTTCCCCCGCAGATAATGTATTGACCAGCCATCCCCTAGAGAGCGATTCGGTCCTTCTTGCTTGCTCCCATGGGATATTCTCCTCTTTCCACATATCTCCAAATGTCATAATACCATGGGTGGCCATCGTCGGGTTCGTCAACCACCATGACATGCTGGTGTACTGGTGTATCGCTTTGTTCTATCACAATCGGTCTTAACTTTACGCCAACAGGGATCTCGACCATTGATGCCAATGTTGCCAAAGCATCTGCAAATTGATTTTTGAACCTCGGGACGTGAGTGAATGTCACCTTGCTGAAATGAGGGATAAGGTCTTCGAGATCCTGATGATACGGTTTCAGCTTTTCTTCCTTGACCTTCCAGTCGCCGTTTGCCTGGGATACAACCAAGTTCGAATCTCCCACAACTCCCAGCTTATCTATGCCGATCTCGATAGCTGCTTCCATGCCCACGATGCAAGCTTCGTATTCTGCTTGATTATTGGTGACTTCAAAGTTAAGCTTAAATGCCAATGGGATGTGCGATCCATCGGGTGAAATAAGCAATACACCAATTCCGAACCCCTTCTGATTGGCTGCTCCATCAAAGTACAACTGCCAAACGTCCTCAGCCGCCATCATTATGCCTTCATCGGGGAAATTGAATTCAGCATCCTCTCCTCCCTCAACTGGGCAATCGGCTAGGAATTCAGCGACGGCTCTCCCTTTCACTGACTTTCGGGCGACATACTTTAACTCAAATTCGGCCAACATCAGCAGCCATCGTGCCATCCTACCTGTGAGGGCCGGTTTCTCGAATAGATATTTTAGGGGATCCATTCGAGCTATAAGCCTCACTGGGTAGGCCAACATATAATGCCTCAACTTGCTAGAAGCCCATACGAGCGCCCAGCATGTCTTTTCTAAAGGGGAATAACGTTCTTCGGGTCCAATCATCTTTTTGCTAAGGTAGTAAACTGCCCTTTCAACCCCATCATCTCCTTCCTGCGCCAACATACACCCCATTGAAGACGGAGTGACCGACAGGTATAGGATCAGAGGTTTTCCTGTTACGGGCGGTGTTAATGCCAGCGGCTTGTGCAGGTAAGCCTTGATGGCTTCAAAAGCTTTCTGGCACCTATCATCCCAAACGAATGGCACTCCTTTCTTGAGCAGGCGGAACAGGGGTTCGCAAGTCGAGGTCAGCTTTGCAATGAACCTACTGATGAATTGCACCTTGCCAAGGAAACTCCTTACATCCTTCTCGGATCACGGCGGCTCCATTTCTAGGATGGCTTTGATTTTTGATGGATCGACTTCGATGCCTCGGGTGGTGATCATGAATCCGAGCATTTTCCCTGTAGTGACCCCAAACGTGCATTTGGCGGGATTGAAGCGCATCTTATACTTCCTGATTCTTTCGAAGAACTTCCTGAGTGCTGGCAGATGCCCTTCTCGCTCTTTGGCTTTGACAATCATATCATCGACGTAGACTTCCACTTCTTTGTGAATCATGTCGTGTAGTACCGCCGTGCCGGCCCGCTGGTAAGTAGATCCTGCGTTTTTCAGTCCAAAGGGCATGACTCGATAACAATACGTCCCCCATTCAGTGACTAACGTAGTCTTTTTCTGATCCTCTGGAGCCACAAGGATTTTATTGTACCCTGAGAAACCATCCATGAAAGAGAGCAAGGCATGGCCGGCAGTATTATAAACCAGCACATCAATGTGTGGTAACGGGAAGTCATCTTTAGGGCTAGCTTTGTTAAGGTCTCTGAAATCGACACAGACCCTTATTTTACCATCTTTCTTTGGCACGAGGACGATGTTTGCAACCCACTGAGGGTATTCGGTTACCATTAAGAACCCAGCGTTAATCTGTTTAGTGACTTCCTCTTTTATCTTAAGTACCCAGTCAGGTCTCATGCGTCTTAATTTCTGCTTTACCGGTTTTGCATCGGGATAAAGGGGGATCCGGTGCTCCACGATTTCGGGATCGATTCCGGGCATATCTGTGTGTGACCATGCAAATACATCTTCGAACTGTTTGAGCAGGTTTACAAGGGCTTCTCGTTCTTCAACGGATAGCGCGGAACCAATCTGGGTCATCCTGGGATTCCCTTCATCTCTCAAATTTATTAAAACGATTTCTTCTTTTACGGGCTGAGCATGCCTTTCATCTTCCCTGTCGATTAGGGATTGAATTTCTTTAGGGATGTCCCCGTCGAAATCAATCTCTTCATCATCAGGGTCGACGCAATTTATTTCAAAGTCAGGGAAGTAAGCAGAATCAGATTCATTCATTTCATCGTTAACGGAGGCCTCGGGGGCACCATATACACGGGTGGATTCGAACTCGAAATATAGAATCTGAGAGTTTGGGCCGAGAGCACCAACTCGGACTCGACAGACTCAGAAGACTCGACAAACTCAGATTTAGACTCAGACTCAGACTCATGGTGAGTTGCACTTGGTATGAAGGTCCAGTTCTTGTATTCCCCAGCAGCATCTATGATGAGCAAAGTCGGATCCTCAGGAGTATCTTGTTCCATCATCAGCACTTCCGCTTCTACAGCTGTACCCATTGATTCGTCTTCCCTGAATAGAGTTGCGAGACTACCCATGACAAAGACCTCAATCCAGTCGGCTGGTTCCTCCTGTCTCTTCACAACCTCAGCTTCTTCATCGCTATCCGGCCAGACATCGTTGGCGAATATCTCAAATCCTGGTAGGAAGGTATTGGTTTCCTCATCCCAAAATGGTTTCGGCTACCCCTGGTAAATCTGTTTTGCTTCTTCTTTGACAAAGTAATCTTCTAGCCTGTTCCCCTTTTTCACCTTGCTGTTACTCGAGGGTGAGTAACCAAGGCTAGTTGTGCGAATCAGAGTGCCCTGAGCTTCAAACTTTGCAGGGCCCTGAAGGTTCTTTCCCAGTCCCAATCCTGGCATGTAGGACATCTTCTTCATTATTTTGATGGCGACATTGCTAACAAGGAAGTCCTCATCAATTCTAACTGAATAGACGGATTTGGAGGTATCCAAAGAGAAACCTCCCAAGGCGATATCTTCTTCTCCGTGTTGAATTTCCAAGAGTGGGGCATTGTCCTCAACAGGGGCATGAATCCTAGAGTCTCCGTGGATAGTGAGCATTCCTATTTCCAGTCCCAGCCGAATTTTCTGATGGAGTGTAGAGGGCACAACCATGATGTCCGGCCGGTGCAACCAGGGCCTTCCCAACAGCAGGTTAAAAGAGGCTGGAATGTTCACCACATGAAACTCTACTTCTGTCTGATATGGTCCAAAAGTCATAGGAATCATGAGAGTCCCAACCACATCTCTCCGAGTGTTGTCATATGCTCGGACCTTGACTTCTGATGAGGAGAAGTCCTTATTTTTGTACCCCAAGCAGTAAGCAACGCGAAGTGGACAAACATTAATTGCTGAACCATTGTCGACCAGGATTACTGGAACCGATTTGTCACGGCATTTCAGGGTGATGTGCAATGGCCGATTATGATCAGTTCCTTCGGCAGGTAGGTCTCGATCAGTGAAGGTAATGGCATGCTTGACAGGTATGGTTTTGATCAGGGCCACAAGCTCATCGGGAGTTATGGCAGAGGGAACTTTCAGTTGAGAGAGCGCTTGAATGAGCCCTTCGCGATGACGTGTGGAATGGACCAACACATCCCAAACAGACATCTTGGCATGGGTCTGCTCGAGTTGACGCTTAATCATTCCTTCGGGGTTTTTCTCTGGTCGGGAATGCTCCTTTGCTGGTGGATCAAAGGGTCGGAAGGTGTTTTTTACCGGGGTGGTGAAGGGATCAGAGGGCCCTGGGGCTACAGAGTTTGAGGATTCTCCGACTTGAAGGTTTGGCGGTTGGTAAACACGGTCGCTTCTGGTCAGGTGATCAATCTGACGGTACTTTGATTCTTCGCTCCATAAATCGGCCAGGGCTTTATGCTTGTTCCCGATAGTCGTATCCTGCAGATTGGCGGCTAAATCGACAATGACCAAGTCATCCCACAGATCTTCGGGTTTCCACTTTTCAGCCTCCATTGCTGTCTTGTTGACGGTCCATTCTTCGTTTTCCACTCTTATGTTGACTACCTCGGTGTTTGCCCATAAGTTTGTTCCAACCCCTGGCTCATCTTCCCATAAGTTTATCATAGTAACATCAGCGTCTTTTGGAAAAGTGACCGATGGTTTAGTCCCATCTACAAGGTAGTCCATTGGATCAAACCCATTGCTAGCGACTTCCTCTTCGAATCCAGGAAGGTTCGGGTACAGGGTGAGGTTTACATTGCTATACAAGTTATTGATGACAAAATCATTAAAATGAGAGAAATCCGGGCGGAGCGGAGCGAGCTCTGGCCAGTTGTATGTCATTATCTCAGGTGGGTACCTTGGCTGATATTCCTCGCTGAACAGTGCTGGCAAGGAGAAGGTGTCCAGAGGGTCATTCCAAGCCACAAGCTGGTACTCGTCTGGAGTTGGGTCCCATCCCCACTCAGGTACGTTTTGGAAAACTTGGTATTCTTCCCCCCGGTTTTCAAATAGCGCGTACAAGGAGAATCCATCAAGAGGATCTGCATGGATGTTTTGCCAGTCAATTTCCCATCCGGCCTCGAATAAAGGTTCGTCATTCCTTTGGAAGTTGGCGGCTTCAAACTCTTCCCAATCAGCAATCAGTTCTCCCCATGTATCTTCCCATTCCCATGTAGAACGAAAGGCAGTATCTCCGGGAATTTCACCAACAGGCATTGGTTCGGTATCGGGGATAATGAACAAGGTAGGGTCAAATTCTGGGAGGTCTTGGTTTTTAGCTAAGGTGATTTGGTTGATACGGAAGGGAGCATTGTGTTGCGGTAGAGGGTTTGAAACGGTGTTTGGTTTATCGGCAGGTGGAGCGTCGACAACCTTGTTATCGATGAGGTTTTGGATTTCATAACGGAGGCGGATGCAGTTGGCGATGGCATGGCCAGGCATTTAGTGGAAATCACAGTAGACATTCTGGTTTAGGTTTGGTGGAATGGTTTGTGGTGGCAGAAGAGGTTTCAACACTCCGATTTCTATGAGTTTCTTAAGAAGAGTGGATCTGGGAGTGCTGAATTGGGTGAAGGTTCGGTTTTGGGATTTTGGTTTTTCGGAGATTTGGTTGACTTCTACAGGTTTAGTGGATGAGGTTCCTGCCTGATTGGCATTCCCGAAGAGAACGTTGCTGTTTCCCGAGTATACCTTCTTGGATTTTGGCCCCGATCCTGATTCTTTCTTCTCCAAAGTTCCATCCTGTAAGGCCTCCTCTACAGCCAGCCCAGAATCATAATAGGTTTCGAAATTTGGGGCAGCCTGAGAAAGAACCATGTAAGGAGCAAAGGAGCTTGGCAGGTTCTTGGTTATGATCCGTATCTGTTCTTTCAAATCAGGCTTATTCTGCATCTGGGCGGCCTTAGCCCTCCAACGCTTCACAAAGTCGGCGAAGTTTTCCTTCTCATTCATCTTAGTGCTTTCCAACTCCCTCGTGGTCATTTTCAGATCGACGTTGAAGTCATACTGAGCCACGAAAGCTGTCCCGATGTCTTCCCAAGTCCTTTTCTTGGAGGGTTCGAGGGTGAGGAACCATTGCAGGGCTGGACCAGACAATGACTCGTGGAATAATTGGGCCATGGCTTCCTTTTCAATGCCACACATAGTGAGGGAACCGACGTATCCTTGGAGATGGGCTCTTGGATCACCGGTACCATCGAACTTTGCAAAGTCCACTCCTTTGAACTTTTCTGGCAACTTGGCATTCGGAAAGAGGCATAGCTTGCTCATGTCAATTTCTCCTTTTCCAAGTCGTTTGGTCTCTTGGACGAATTCTTCCAATTTGCCAATCTTATCCATAAGGGCGGCTAGGTTGGGATCAGCTGCTGGTGTCTCAACTTTGGGTCGTTCGAGCTGTAGGGGAGTCTTAGTCAGGAGCTTGTCAGTGATTTCCTGCATGCTTTCCATTAGCATGTTCATGTCATTTTTCATGGAAACTACGGTGGCCTTGAGTTGTGCGTCGACACCGGCGAGGGACTGTCTGAACTGAGCATCCATGTTGGCCATGTTCTGCCTGAGTTCTTCTATTCCGTCTCCTTGATCAGCCATGGGTAAAGGACCTTCGGGCGGGATTGAGACTATGGGTTCTTCTACCACGGGTTCTCCTAACAACTGTTGTTCCTCCTGCGCAACTTGGACTTCAAACAGTGGGGTTTCTTCCAGGGTGTCTATGCAAACTAGTCTTTGGGACAGACGAAACCAATTGGGTACAGCCTCTTTTCTCCGCAGGCGATCAATGTTGGCAGTACTGACAACAAGTCAAAGGGAGCAACTCATAATCGATCCGAATGCTCGCCCTACTTCTACCCGTCTCCTAGAAACAAAGGCCTAGGACCTACCGTGGCTTGAATCTCACTTAAGACATTTGTACAGAAGATTTCCGATAGTCCGGGTAGGTGCTGTCAGGCAGGTTAAATTCCGAACGGGTCGGAACCAGAGCCAATCTCCTTCCCGTGACCATCCGAGACAGAGCAATGTGACTACCAGAATTCAGATATGCACACACTCAAGGCTAGACTCAAACCAAGGGAGCCGTTCGGGCACGGCAAACACCGGAGGTATCGCAAACTCTATAGATTTAAGGTCTCCTAGACCGACCGGAGGGCCCTAAAGAATTCGAAGGGAGCCTAATCCTCTAGCCCGCAAGATGCAATGATGCAGGAATGATGTGTGTGTACAGGAATAAAAAGGCACGTAAACTAACACACAAGTCCTAGCCATGGGTTCCTGTCCTAGTTGGGATGGTTCTACGGCTATATACAAGTGCAAATGTTGGTTTTGGTCTCAGAAGGGTTCCCCGGACTAGAGCCAAGATATACTACCACATGTCGAGTGTATTGCAAGACAATGGTAGAACAGCACGATGGCTCATCATAGTCGAGGGTTGCTAGGCGTTCCGGGAGAGCTTGTCACCGGTAAACCGGGCAAGGTAGCCGAAACACGCTAGCGAGGCTTGTGCGGTGCGAAGTGTACAAGATAAAAGAGCCTAATCTTTCGAACAATATTTGAAAATCCCCCTTCCGAAAACACCTTTCAAACTTGGCCCTCTTGATCATCCAATACTTTTGTTCATTTTAAAAAAAAAAAAAGTATTGAATAAAAAACTATCCCCAGCAGAGTCGACACTGTGGGCTCCCGTGCCCTTCTTTTGAAAGAGTCGCCACCAGGATTTTTGAGATGGATCATCCGAGAAACCGAAGAGTTGCTTGCAAAAGGCTTTCGGTCTAACGAAACGTTGAGATTTAGGGTTCGGGAGCCACATTACGAATGGGGAAGATTTTTCTTTAAAAAGCACCCCACTCGCCCGGTAAAACCGGTCTCTACTTAATGTTTTCAAAAGGGAGAATCTTCAATATCATTTGGAATATCAAGCTCTTTAATAAAGCACATAACGGGGAAGGGACATGGGAAATATATCACATTGACGTGCATATGACGTGAGTAAATGGAATAAAAATCATCCAGCAAACTGTATGGACCTCAGCCAGACTGTTCACGGCACCCTGAGTGCCGCGCCTGGCACCTCAACATGCCGTGCGTGGTCCCTGCTCTGCTGTCAGACTGTTGCGGACTTTCAAAACATTATCTAGCTCATTGTTTTCTCTGTGCATCTTTTAGAAAACTCATCAGACACCTCATGGCAGTCAGATCATCCCAAAAATGTTGTTGTTTTCTCAAAACAAGGTTTTAAAATATTTTTGACATATTTGATCATTCAGGATGATCTAGAAAGCCTTTTTAAAGAGCCAAAACATGGCTTGTAGATATGGTCTTATTTTGAAAGCAACAGAGACAGTAAACAGCAGATACAGACAACCACAATAGATGAAAACTCAGATCCAGACAACATGCCTGCGATAATACCAACATACACAGATGCCGTGCGCTGAGGGTCAGGGTGCCGCGCGCCTGATCAACAGGCCGCGCGGTTTCCCAACCTCAGTACAGTACTGTTTTTATTTTATGAAAATGGATTTCGAGTCAGGATCTAACCAAAAGGGATTAGACCTACTGACAAAAGAGTCCCCTCAGGACCAGAACGGAGTCTAGTTCGAGGAAACTAGTTTTTACCTTTGGTTTCGAGCTTGATCAAGGGTTATTGATGTAAGGATGTGGATGGATCGTCACGGATGTAGATGGAGGAGGTTGAATGAGACAAAGAGAGTATGGGTGTGAGTGAAGGTTAGGTATTTTGGGTGATGGAGCTTTGAAGTTAATGAAAGATCAACTTCAATGATGAGAAGGGAGTGAGTGAAAGCACTTAAAGAATGTCTTTTGGGAATGACCTTCTTTAAGACTTGGAAATGGAAGTGGAAGTAGGAAAGTGGGTGTGAAAACTAGAGAGAGAAAGCTTATGAGTGAGAATACCCAAAAGCAAAAAGAGCCAAAAGAAAGGCCAAGTGGGGACCCCTTTTCCTTGAGTGGAGGGGTTAATTTATAGGCAAAGGCCGAGGATTTTGAATTTCAAATGGTGGAGATATTTTCTAGGCGGGCCAGAAGTGCATTTTCGGCTGAGCTAGTCATCAGCTGTGGCTCAAACTGGCGTGGCCGACAGCTTTCTGAGCCAGTCAGCTTTTTGCTCAAGGTGCCGTGCGGTGAGTTTTGGCCGCGCGCGGATTTTTGAGTTTCAAGGTGCCGTGCGCTCCAGTCAATCTCCGCACGGTGCCTCCTTCTTCGGTCCAGGGTCTTTTGGGCTTTTGTTTTGGGCTTTATCTGGGCTTTTCAGGTTTTCGGGTTCTTTGGGTTTTTTGATTTACATGGGCTTAGGGAAACCCTTTTTCAAGCTCGCAAATGTATCGTTTCCTTTATTTCATCATCGGGGCGGACAAAAACTCTCCGAGGTCCGGATTGGGGTGTCTATAGTGACCCTGACATATTATACTGGGGGCGACGCTAGTATAATGTATCAGATTTTGTAGATGATCAAGGTGAGCTGTACACCTTGGAGGCTTTTGGAGACGAGGAGCTGGCAAGGATGG
Source organism: Rhododendron molle (assembly GCA_025413875.1). Taxonomy (NCBI): domain Eukaryota; kingdom Viridiplantae; phylum Streptophyta; class Magnoliopsida; order Ericales; family Ericaceae; genus Rhododendron; species Rhododendron molle. The sequence continues at coordinate 41,019,543 of CM046388.1, forward strand.
AGGAACAGACGGAGCAATATGATCAAAAAAAAAAAAACAGACGAAGCAGTAGTTAAAATCCCTAGTGCCCCTCCCTTGCGGAATAAATGTACTCTTATGATTTGTAATAATGAGTAAGACTTTATTTAGTTTTTTTTTTAAAAAGAAGGTTTATTTAATGTTCCCAAATTTCGAGGCGTTACAACATGGTATCAAAGCGCTAGGTTCAAAACCTCGGCCATGGGTAGTATGGGTAGACCATAAGATAGTTCGACCACTGCACAAATATGAAAGGAGTTTAAGTTCACTGTCCCAAATTGGGTGGAATTCTGACAAAACAACCTCCGGGTTGAAGTAAGGTGTGGAAATCGGCAATACTGCCAAGCTGAGAATTTCTGAACAATTGGATGATGACTTAAATTAAGGATCGAATGTGGAATTTGTAAACTCAAAAAAAAAAAAAAATAGAAGTTAATGAATCCCTATCTTAAAATATTACTGATTGAGACCACCTGAGTCTATACCAGGTCAACCTGCTAGCTAAAGCACGCCAACTTAGAAGCACCATAAGATCAATGACAAATGAACTGGTGGAGGATCCCTATTTCCCTTATGCGTTTCCTTACGTTCATGACTTCTACCAGGAGCATGGTGCCATTCCGCTTCTCGGGAAAAAGGAGGAGGATGGTGACGTATCAGCACCCGTCCTAGTCCAGATAGCACCCCCAATCGACGCGGAGTTCGTGCTTGAGGGAGTTGCAGAGGAACCCGATGAGGATCCCGAGGAGGAACCAATGGAGGAAGAGGACCCTGGGGAGAATATGCCTCAGATCGGACTAGAGGACTGGGAGACAGAAGAGGAGGAAATGGAGTTTGAGATGGCTGAGTAGGAGCCAGAAGTCATAGATATACTCTCTGACTTTGGTGATGTGCCACCACCACCCTACGAGATTGACATAGGTGTGTATACGATCCGATATTCAGACATCTTCTAAATCAGTTAGGAAGGCTTAACAATGGTTAGACTTTTAATGTAGTAGTTAGGAAGAGGGATGAAGAAAACCAAACTTGGGAAGTCTTGACTATCTATGAAGTACTCGACTTGTTTCAGTTATTGCGTGTTTTTATATACTTCTTTCAGTATTTGATCACTATTCATCTACACACTTATCCTTGTGCCTGCTTACTATTCATGTACGATTACACCTTACACTGTTAAGTCTAATATATAATTCTCTTTATTGTTATAGATGTCGAGCGTACGACAAAGAGAATGCCCACCCTTCACCGCACGAGTCCTGGCCGACTACTGGTCATTATTGACACTTGAATACACGGGACCAACATCCACACTTGATGATGACCTGGGACTATACGAAGTCCCAATTACCTACGAGATGCCCCCACCAGCTGCGACCCCCGAGTACCTTCCACCACCTATTGAGGGCTTTGAGCTACCATTCGACCTCCCTATGTTTGAAATGGTGACTGACCCAGAGTTGGAAGCTGCCATGCTGTACCTTTTCCAGTGCTACCTAGGACCATTGGAGGAGCTGCCCATCCTGACTGAGGAGGAGCTGCTTACGCATGAGCGTGAGCTCTTTGAGAAAGCCGAGACCATTACTGAAAGGAACTACTTGAAGTGGTTGAGAGAGATTTATGGAATTGTTCTACCCTAGAATGGATTAGCAGCGGTGTAGAATAAAGCCTGATAACTTGTAGAACCATGTAGTAGCAGTATGTAGGATCATTTCGTCGTAGCTTGTAGTAGGAAAATCCCATCATGCGTCCTTACTTACCATTGTAGTAGAGCTCTATACTTATGTTGTATCTTTTTGCTTATATATGAAAAACTTGTTTTATTAAAGAGTACTGTTGCATACTACTTGATAAACTACTTTCGACTTTATAGAAAGAAACACCATTTGCAAAAGGTAGTTTGTTTAAGTAGACTGAATCCTCCTTTCGATTTTTACTCATAGATGGTGAACACGCGCAATGGATTAGGACATGATAACGGGGGACCCTCTAACGCAAACCCAGACCTGACCCAAATCATGCAAGCATTCATAACCGCCTTGAATGCCAACCGCCAAACCCAAAACCACAACAACGGACCGATAACCCGAACCCAGGCCATGAACGACTTCTGCAAACATCGACCCTCGACCTTTCACGGAGACACCGACCCCATCGTGGCTGAGACGTGGTTGAAGGAAGTCAATGTGATTCTTAAAACCTTAGGAATTACTCTGGACGGAGACCGTGTGGCACTAGCCACTTACCAGTTGAAGGGAGAGGCCTGCTATTGGTGGGACCTGATGGAAGCAACCCATACTATAGCCACCATGACTTTTGCTGAGTTCGAAGATCTGTTTCTCAATAAATACTTTCCCATGCCTCTTCGCCTAGCCAAGGAACAAGAGTTCCTATATCTGAAGCAAGGAATGCTAACCGTCACCCAGTATGCGGCCAAATATGAAGAATTGTCCCGTTACGCCCTAAACTTCATACCGACCAAAGATAAGAAAGGCAAAGAGATTTGAGTGGGGACTAACAACTGCTCGAAGGGCTGTGGTGGCTTAAGCTTTTACCACTTATGCAGAAGTGGTGAAGTGTGCTATCCGGTTAGAGAGTGAGGAGATGGACTTCAAAACCCGGTGGAGGAAAGCGACTGGTAGCATCGGTGGACCAATTCGAACCCAACCACCCAACAACAACCGTGGACCCTACCCCCCAAACCCTTTAACCCGCCTCAAAGCAACCAACCTTGGAGGACTACTACACCCGAACGTGGCGAACCGCAGAGGGGTGATTGGGACATAACAACAGTTAAGTGCTACAATTGTTAGACTATGGGCCACTATAAGCGCCAATGCCCCTAACCTCAAAGGGAGAGGAATGGGAGCTTTGGAAATCAGAAAACTCAACAACCCGGACATACCGATTTTGTGAAGCAAAACCCTGGAGGTCCATCATAGCAGCAGAATAGGCAAAATAAGGGAAAGCAGCCCATGGAAACCCAACAAGACACTCGAGGGCGTATCTTTGCGCTGTAGGCTGAAAAAGAAGAGCAGGATCCCTCTGTTAGTGTCCAACCATCAAATTTCATCCATTGCTTGATCCTCTTCTTTACACTTCGAATTATTGGGGACAGTTATGATGAGGATGTTTGGATGCGATGAGAGGTGTGTAATCGGCCAAAAATGCTTCAGTGAGTATATTGCCTGGCTTTTGGTTTAAGTCTTTCATGACAGTGTTGCATAAAAAAAAAACTAATTGGATGCATTAGTTTCTATCCCAATATCATTAAAAAGTATAATCGGCCAAAAAAATTCCTAATTAGAAGCATTAGTGCCTATATATGATCCATTTGGTCACTTTCCCTGTATTTTTCATTCTAGAAAATCAATTTATTATTAATCAATCTTAGAATACAGAGTAGATACCAAACTGAATTTAATAAAGGGTTAGTCTAGGTATCCAAGTCATTGACTTTATAGTATTTTCTCTGTTACCTTTCTTATATTACCTTTTTGCAATTTTTGAAGCAAAAGAACAGGTGTTCTGCTTCTGCAATGCATTATTTGTTGGGTTCCTATTATTTAAAGGCCAAATCTCTCCAATGTTATGTGTAGATGGTAGGGGTAAGTAGTTTATGGGCACTTTAACAGTGGGGGTTGGAGCTTAGGGGTTGGTGATATTTGGAGACAATAGAACTGTGCGTTTTAGTTATTGAATAGAGCTACTTTTTTTTCCTTTTTCAGAAGATTGCAGGCATCAAACTTCCACGCGAGCTGAGGGCCAAAATTTAATCTGAGGGGATACAAACCCAGGTAAAGGAAAAAAGAAGTTTCAACTTGACGTCTATTCTTTTTGTAATCACGAAGAGCGGAACGTCATGTGTATTCGTTAGGTACATACTTCCTACACTATTTATATATAGATCATGAAAGTAACCACCAAATATCGATAGAAATTTCTGAAAATATACGTAATGTTGAAATTATGGGTGGTCAAGACAAATATATTTAAGGTACCCAATGGTAGTATTATATCAAAAAAAGCAATGGCCCAAAGTGCACAACGAGAACGAGAGAGAAATATAAAGCAAGGCCATTCTTATCCATCGGGACAACGGTCTCAAGTAGAGCGAACCAACGAATGTCTTCAACCGATACCACAAGCAAATTCTCCTTCTTTGACACCAATCGTCATGCTCTCAACTGCTTCAGATAAGGAGCCACTCAATCTATAGAGAAGCGACAAAGGGTTGCCACAAACTTCCACGTCTCTGCCCTTCATGCCAAGCACATCTTCCACCACACACACGAATCAGTACACCTTTTTTTTGGATGAATTGCATCTCCCAGGTTTTAAATAATTTTTAGGCCCAAAACTGAGCATTCAATAATTTTTTTAGGCCTAATATTACCAATCGAGTGGTAGTATATTGTGAAGATGAATTAGAAGTGCCAATGAATTTCGAGGGACCTAGCAGAGCTTACATAATTTCAGGGAGGTATAATCTTGGCAATATGGATATTCGATGTTTTCATTGTAAAGCCCTATATTGGATGGATGAGAGATTGGCAAAATCTTCTATAAGTCATCCATTATTCGGCACTTGCTGTTTCAAAAGAAAGATAAGGCTACCTACACTTATTACACCCCCTCCACCAATTTGAGCATTGTATGATGGGGATGATGATCGATCAATATCATTCCGAAAGCATGCTTGGGAGCGTATTGCAACCAATAATTCACAAGTCTTGAAGCTACATTGGATCTGCGAGTGCTTACTTATTTCTTTCACTATCTGTGGGGAATTGCAACATCGTGCAGGTTCACTACTGCCACCAAAGGAAAAAGAAGCATTGTATGCTCAACTACATATTTATTATCCTGCTCCAGCTTTGGAAGCCCGCAATCGTAGAAACGAGCATTTGAGAAAGGATGTACTACAAACTATCCAAGAAACTTTATTGCAAGTTAATCCATTTGGAAATTTTTGTGAAACTTGAATATTTTTTGCACCTCGATTTGTCCTGCACATATACCATAATTTACGTTGTTCCTATCCATTTTTTGCAACATGTCCTCTCTTTGCTCATTGTTCGACATGTAGCTTTAGTTGTCTTCAAAATGTATTGCGCCGTGCCTTCAGGCACGGGCATTTGCTAGTTTGCTTATAAAATCGATCGATAGATTGAACGCATGATTTACAAACGAGAAGCCTCTTTAGTCTCTTTTAATAATCGAAATTGTTTACTATTTTTTAAAAGTTATCGAGAACATCAAACTGCGTGAAAATTATATTGAAACTTAAAAAAAAAAGAATTGATTTTCACTCTCCTTTTATCCACATGCACTTTTTATTTTATTTTGTAGTGATGTAAAATTACTTGATTATCTTTTTCATGTTTTGTGGGAAAACACATATGGATGGTAGTTTTGTAATTTTACATGAATGAAGACAAATAATGAAATGCACTTGAATAAAAAGGGAGTGTGAAAATTATTTTTTTAAAATGAACAATTTCGATCATTGTTACATGACTGAGAAGGGCCTAATAAACTTGACAATACCTTCTAGTGCCCAACGAGAATCCAGTCACTCGGACCATATTTATTTGGAGAATTTGAATTTTGGATTTTCTCTCTGTGCTTTTTCAATTATTACTCTCATTTTTTCTTTTATCTCTCTCTACTCAATACCTAAAATCCAAATACCAAAACCAACATGGTCTCGACATTTTTCGGATTCGGAGTGTGGCCCGTGTGGTGGGTTACTGGGTTCACCTGGTCACACGATTGTACTGGATGCCCCCACTTCCACCAAATCTCTCGATCAAAACTAACGCCCACCCACTTTCCCTCCTTAACTAAGGCTCTGTTTGGAACTTGAAGAAAAGAAAGGAAAGGAAAAGAAAATAAAGTGAGAGGAAAATGGGAGGGAAAATGTACTGTTCATTACCCTTAAAATCTTTATTTTCTTTACACTTTCTCTTCCAACCAAACAATGGAAAGGAAAATTTTTTTATTTTCCTTTCCTTTCCTTTCCTTTCCATGAGTTCCAAACAGACCCTAAAAAAAACAATTGAGCGGGAAAAATCACACAAGTTACACAACACCCTCTCTCTCTCTCTCTCTCTCTCTCCAATAACATACGGGAGTGTTTCAGCAGCGAATATGAGTGCTGTGTAGTTTTGGGAGCTAATAAAGGAGATCAAAACCCTAAGTCCCATTTTCACCGTTTCGAAATGCGTCCGAAGAAGAAACTCAGCTCTGCCTCCAAGAAATCGAATCAAAACTCCCAGCCTTCCAAGTTCGGAATCCAGCACTTCTTCCACCGCCACACCCTCTCCCAAAACCACCCTAAAACCCAACAAACACCAGATCCCAATACTAATAAGCTTCAAATACCTACAAATGGGTCTCTTCCTCCCGAAAAGAGTGGTCCGATTGCCGCACTTTCGGCCGCCCCAAACTCTAAAAAAATCGCACTCGATTCAGCAGTTCGGAACCCTACGAATGATTCGCGGCCAAATGAGACGACGAATTCGCAGAATACTCCTCCCGAAAATCTCTTACTGGCCGCCGTTAACGCAGGGGAAAATCAATCCGAGGTGTCGCCTGAGATTTGCAAGTCGGTGTCTGTCAAGCGGTTCAAGTTTTCGCCTGGAATGGTAATCCATTTCTGTCGCACCTGTTGGGCTCTTGTAATGGGGTTTCACACCCCCCTTTAGTGTTTTTCTTTCCAGATATAAGATACAATGTTGGTTGGTTAGTAGGTTGACTACTACTAGTTTGATTATTCCATGTGAACTCAAACCCTGAACCACCGCCCCATTGCGTCCAAGAGTAAAACCCCGTGAGCTAAGCTCAAGTTGATGAAATTGACCTACTTTGAATGTGATATTAGCTCCACTTTTTTACCTAGAATGTTCAAGAGCTTGTAAACATGGTACTGGGATTGTTTATGCTGTTGGATTGTTTGTGCAACACTACGATTGTGTCTCTGTGGTAGGGACGAAGCCGAACTGTATTTTTGGGGCGGTGGGTGGATGGGTGGGAGAGGGGTATGGTAAGTGTAGTCAAGAAAGAAGAAGTGGGGTTCTAAAAAATGTCAAACAATAAATTTAGCAAGAAAATTGTATGAATCTACATCAGTCCATCTGTAAATAACATAATTTGGGTCATGCCTCTCATTGGGTGGTGGTGGTCAAGGGGTTAATATGGCAACAAGATTAGAGCTTTAATACACATTACCTACAACATTTGCCTGGTAAGTAACTAAGGATTATTCAAGAACAACATTTATTAATGAAGGAAGATTCAATACCATAAACATTCTAAGTTTTTTTTTTTGGGTAAGCAAATTTTATTAAACCACCAAAAAGCGCAAAAAGCTACAAGAGATCACATGGGCATTCCCTTGAAACAACAGTAACAAATCCTACAACAAGGCTAACAAAACTAAGCAACTTTTACAGAATTGTTAAGAGCAAAAATTCTAAGTTATGCAAGTGTATTTGACAGATTTTATGTTGGCTAAGACACCTATTACATTCTTGCTGTGATAGTTGATCAAGCAGAGCCAGGATGATGGAGGTGATGAGATAACCTGGAAAATTTCTCCTGTTAATGATCGACTCCATGCGGTATCAAAGCATTTACCTGATATGGTCAAAGTGTTAGCAGAATCTTCAAGGATCAACTCTTTAGATTTCCATCACTGCCAGCTGAATAAGGCATGAATCTCTTATTGGTTATTGATTCTTCTTAACTTGTTTTCTTATCCATTTTTGGTGGGTGTCTAACACTAGAAGGTACAGAGTTCTCCCAGATCACCCGGTAAGATTGAGAAGTGGCTTTCTTCGCCTCCGCTGAAGTCAACAGAGAAATCCTCATTATCCACAAATGGGGTTAGCTTGAAAAGGTTTAATCCAAATCTTGATATAGGCTTACATCGAAGCCAAGAAAATTCAAATGATAACAGCAACACCTGTGTAACTAATAGCCCAAGTCCTTTCAAGACTCCACCATCTCTTTCATATTGCCATGATAAGGTAAGTTATGTTTTCTCAGATCAGGAATTCTTTTTTACTTGTTTGAAAGATATTCTTCTGATAGTTTATGAAATTTAAAATACAGCCTGATGATGGAGCCGGTCCGCATGAAACAACTGATCAGCTGGATTCAAGGCAACACAAAAAGGTGATATATTCGGATTCTAACTTTTGTCTTCATTTTCCACTCCAATTGCATTCTCTGTTTGCTTCTTAGTGTTCTGAATGCTAGAGGAAATTATGGGTTGTCTTCCGATCTTCTAACTATACTGTGCTTATCAGTATGTTCTTAAAATTTTCTTGTCAATTCTCTTAGGCATTGCTTGAACTCTTAGACCAAGTGGAAGGGGTACTTTCAGTTGACGAGTCCGAAAGTAAGGGTACGGAGACACACATAGCTGAAGTTCAGGCTGGAAATATTGGTGAGAAATTTGTTGAAGCTCATCCTGTTGTGAATAGCTTGGCGACTAATCTGCCGAGAAATGTCAAAAGGGAAATCTCCAATCTTTATTGTCTTGTATTGGAGGTATGCTTCCATATTTTTCACCTTCATCCTTATGTTGGCACTTGGAAATAGATGTGCCTTACGTAGTTATTGTACTGGAATATGCTGTTGCAGGTTTCTGAGAAACGTGGAACTGTTAATTCATCTGGTTCCCAATGCCCTTTTAAGGTTTTTTTATATACGTATTATTATTTTTCTAATGTCTTTGTGAAGCTTGAATACTGAACCATGGTGCTAGTCACAGTGAGCTATTTTACCTTTCAGGTTCTTCGCTTATTGAACGAGCAAAGTGGAGAAGAACGGGTTGTCCATTTGTGGGATGAGTGGTACGTAGTTAGTTTTGTGACTTGTCGTCCTTCAACCATCGATGTAAAAGTTTCACTTATGAGATGACGTTGTAGTTATCAAATATCAACCATTCCATTCAATTGATTTCATATTAAGTTTGACTATGGGTAGTTCGTAATATTTGGAGATCAAGTTTCTAAGTGCCCCGATTGTTTTGTGTAGGAATTGTCGTTTTAGCATAGTGTTGCTGTTAAGAATCCGTTGTAGAACTACCAAAATGGAATGGGCTGTGATAACTCAGGTTTTCCTATCAAGGAAAAAGAGAAAGAGGTCTTTATGGTTTCCAACAGAGGCAGAGCTTTACATTCGATACTTTTCTGATAAGCAAATTACCTTTGATACTAATAGTAGCTGTCAAAACAGATAGGCGATCCAAGGCAATGGCCTTCAGAAATTTAAATACTTTTGAAAGTTTCTTGTATGTTCATTTATTTGCCAACTTCATCAAAATTGTTATTGGTAGTTCTATTTTTCCCCTTTAAAATTTTCCAATCTTGAACAATTTAAGAAACATGCAAGGGATGCTTGGTTTCAATTTTGCTCAAAAGCTAGAGCTAACTATGTAAAAATTGTAGCTTAAATAATGACTTGACTATCGTACTCAACCTTAGCACATGTATCCTGTATTTTGACAACATTATGCATGAATCTAATTTAGATTCATCATCAACTAGTATTAGTTGAGTAGTCAAACAATACCATCCCCTAACCAAACCAACCTAAGCTTTGTCTCAATCAATTGGGTTCGTCTAAAGTGAATTCTTTTTGGCCCTTCTATTCTGTCAAAGGTCGTATAGTCCACTAAATTTACTAAATCCCCTTCTTTTTTTAACAATATCATCGAATGTTGATTTATGCCTTCCCCTTTGCCTTTAAACAATAAACTTATTTCTTTTATTACCTCTTGCCACTAGTCTCGACTCTCGATTGTCTGTGACCAAGCCATCTCAGCCTATTTTTCTTATTTGGTGGTACCCTTGCCATTGTTACCAACTCACAAAACATTTCCATTTTTAATCCTATCCCTTCTACCGCACATCCACCTTAGCATCCTCATTTTGGTTGTATTCATCTTTTTATATATTGCTGCTTAGCTGCCCAAGTCCCAACATTCTAAGAGAACACACTTATAATGAAAAATGCACATTTGTGCCTATTGGGGATCAGTTCAACTTATTGAAGATCGGTATATAATTTTATCATCTAGAAAGTTTGTCTATTGCCATTTGTTTGGCAAAAAAGACTCATTATTTTTTTATGCTTTGTTCTCTTTACAACTTAAAAAGAATTTTTCAAAAAATACCCCCTAGATTCCACCTAGATTCCTCCTACTTTCAACATTTCTCTCTCTATCTCTCTCCACTTATTACCCCTACTATTTTTCAAAAAACTTTTCAAATATCAATCCAAACAAAGCATTAATCAGCTAAATCAAAAAGGAGACTCACTGTTGCTTTTAACAAGGTAAAAAAGGTTTTCCACTAGTCACAGGCTGTTTGGTGCTCAACTAAGTGGCTCAGGCAAGCATCCTTGGCGATTTGGTAACTAAAAGTGCCCAACTGATCTCCCAGACGCCTAGGAAGCTGCCTATAAAAATTCGTAGAAATATGTCCTTTGAACTTACCGATCTTTAGTTGCTTCCCTAGTTGTATGAATTGTAAATAGATTCCTTTCACATGACATTGTAAAATAATTTTTTTTTTTTTTAACGAATTGCTCTTGCAAGGTCTTTAATACATGTAAGCTGCTGGACTACCTTGATTCTGACGCCAAATTCTCTTGACTTCTTTTGTTTATGGAAGGGCTGCCTTCAAATTTGCGGTCGAACTCTTTGGTAGATAGCACAGCTTCATTCTTCTATGTTCTTTCCTGTTGAAGTTTTCCTTTTACTAGTTAATTCTCTTTTCCTTAGACCATTCAGCTTTAAGTTATGAACTTCATTACGTTACAACAAATTTGGTGTATGTGTTTTAGAATAGGATTTCCGATTTATTTATTTTTGCAAATAATATTTTATGTCCAAGTGTGTTTCTTAGCCTGATGCTACATTGTAGCTATTAAGGGAAAATACATGGAGTTATGATGCTAGTGTTCCTTCTTTTATCCCATAGGGTTTATAGTGTCATTGCACCTGGGGATACAATTCATGTCATTGGCAAATTTGATGGCCAAGGGAAATGCGATGTAAATCGTGACCAGAATTATATCATTGTTCACCCAGAGGTTTTGGTGTCTGGAACACGGGTACTCTTCTTATTACTCATAATTGTTCAGATTATGTGTCTATGTTTCACAATTGGCAGCACAGGGTGTGATTTAGGTATCATGTAATGCTTTAAGCCTTCATTTATGGTTGATGTCTATTGACTATGTTTCTGTTTTTCCCCATTGGTTGGTACAAAAAAATGGAATATCCAGGTTGCTGCTAGTTTCAGTTGTCCTAGGCGGACGGTCCTAGATGAGAGGCTAAAATGCAGCGAGCAATCAGTTGCAGCATTGACTGGCACCTTGTTGCATCAGATTTTTCAGGTTTCCCTTCTAGTGTTGATTTAGTGTTACCAAGCTTCTGAGGTACACTTACATTTTGCAAGTGCTTTATTTCTTTGAATGAATATACAGGCTGGCTTAACGAGGGAAGATCTAACAAAAGAGTTCTTGGAGGAATATGCAAGAATGGTGCTCCAGAAAAATATTGAGAGCTTGTATGCATGCGGAGGTGTTGATTTATAAAAGAATTCTTTTTTGTTATTTCCGTTTTTCACTGGCACTGTCATCAGAATTATCTTACATAGGAGTTTTGAAGCCATGCTCTCTACTTCTTCAATAAGCCGTATTATTTATCTTGGCTTAACGATGCGGATGGACTGGTAGACTGTAAAAGCACTTATCCTATTGTATGCAAATTTTTTTTACTTCCACGGTTGGTGGACATTGCAGTGAATGAATATGAAATGCACAAGAAGTTGATTGAGGGAATTCCAAGGATGTTAAACTGGATACTCCTCTTCCGAGAAACACAGGTGCGCTGATCTTGGCTTCTAACTGACATTTCCATTCTTCTTCACTGTGATGGCTTTTAGGGATGGTGACACTGTTACAATCTCTGAGCAAAACTGGCATGAGCAGTAAACATAGACCATTGTGACCTCTAGGAAATCGTTTAACTGGACAATGTGTACACTTAGTTAGGCTATTAAAAAATACGCCTGATAATGTTTATCTTGCGATCTAACAGTTGCGTTAATGTTTGGCCCCAGCTTGGATGTGCAGAGATAATCACATGAAAGCAAACACTGCGTGGGGCTCAAACAATAGGAGGGGAGGATGCCAGTGTTCTAAAACTCGGTATTCCTCGCCTAGTACTCGGCGAGTACTCGCTCCAAGGTGCCTGGCTGAGGAGACTAATCCCCTACTCGGTGGGCATTACTTGCCGAGTACTCGCCGACTAACGCCGAGTACTCGCTCCAAGGTGCCTGGCCGAGCGAGTACCGACTAGCGAGTTTTAGAACACTGGAGGATGCACACACCAAGAAGCTTGAACTGAGGCTTCCTTCAATCAAATTTCTGACCTTGTTAGTTTACTCACAGTACCTGAAGGCCTAACAAAGAATATTTAGCTATCAAAAAGTCTATGCAACAAGTACATTTTACATGGCAATAGAACTCTTTAAACTGACTAAATTTGACCACAATATGTTTTCTAAGCCGTCACCGTAACTATTTTTATGGGTACACTTTTCGAATAGCATGGTATCATATTCTCACTGAGGTAAAGATTTGTTAGTTTGTGGATGGATAGAATTGTTCCTTGTCTCAGAAGGATACTTGTATTTCCCTTTCTGCCTTGGCTGATGCATGGTACTTGGATAGAACCAGGAACATCATTTTTTGCTATAAGCAAAGAATCTTATAGATCAAGGCATTAAGGGAATCCCACTCATGTACACACGAGGCCAATAACCTCGAGTATACACTCCTAAGATCAATCATGTCAGGAAGTTGGTTGAGGGAAGGATCACAACCCATCAACTCCCAACAATACCAGCTACTAACAAATGAACTCTAAAGTCCATCAAGGGAAGTTACAATTGTACCAGGTCATAATTGAACAGGTATAAACCATATATGTTTGAAGCTTGTGTGAATATTTTCTTGCACATACCTTACATTTGTTTGACTAAGTAAACTGTAGCTGTGTTGATGTCATACCTCATTAATTCAGAGGCTTACAGTTCATTACACTTTGCAGGATTCAAAACTTCCTAGTGTTGATTTTGGATCTAATGGGGGACTGAAGAAGGTTAGGGTAACTGAGGTAATGAATCTTACTAAGTCCTTTTTCTTTGTGCATGCGTGCTGGATATCTCATGTGGACTTTGCATCAACATTGATTTATTGGGATGAATCTATGATAACTTACTGCGTCTGTGTATGCATAGATTTGAATGTGCATACACATTACCAAATGGAATACCACATGCTGCACACAGACGCAGTTTAGAAACACTCACAGCTGTGCTTGGTACTTGAATGTTTTTCCAAAATCCAATCTACCTTTATACATGAGCTTTTATGTTGGCAAATGTTTAGTAATTATTTCCTTTGTTTCTTACGTGCAATTTCCGATTTGAATACCACATGCGGCACAGAGACGCAGTTGAGAAATGCACATCCCTTTGCTTGTTGCTTGAACGTTTATATGAAATCTGATATATCCATATTGCACTTTTATATTGGCAAATGTTTAGTCATCATTTACTTCATTTCTTAATTGCAATTGCCTGCTCATAGGTACACATGAAGTGTTCAAAACATGTAGAGCAGTCATTAGCACATATACGAACTAACACTGCTTTGCTGAGTTATGCTGTTCAAATTTAGGTAGTGGACATTGAAGAGATGGCATGGGCCCCAAAATATGGCCTGAAAGGGATGATTGATGCATCTATTCAAGTTGAAGTCACTTCGAGTGCCCGTGAAGTTTATGAGAAGATAATGCCTTTCGAATTCAAAACTGGGAAAGGAACTAGTGGCCAGGCAAGTTCCTTGTCGAAGTTCTATTTCCTTCTCAAAGAAATTGAGGGTATTTAAAATTATTTCCGTTAGACACTTTCTGATTGCTCCACCCTCCCAATTATATTATCAACTTCTACTTGGTTGCTTGTGCAGTCAGCTATGGAACACAGCGCGCAAGTGATGTTGTATACACTCCTTATGTCTGAGAGGTTTGTGTGCTCTGGGCAATTTCCGTATATGTCAGCCATAAATATTATTTCTTTCTCTCATATCTTTGCTGTTTCCGTTTTCAGATACCTGAAGACTATTGATTGCGGTCTTCTATACTATCTCCACACAGATCAGACACAGGTAAATTCAGATCCTCACTTGCATCTCCATTTTTGCTCGTTATTTATTGTATTGCATGATTTTACGATATTGTGAAGGGGATTGCGGTAAGAAGATCCGACTTGGTTGGGCTGATCATGCGTCGCAATGAACTTGCAAGTGATATTCTCAAGGCATCAACATCTCAACAATTGCCACCAATGTTACAGGTATGGTTGTTGATTGCACTGTGGCGGGATGATTCTTCACCTGGTTGCGATCTCATCAATCCCTATTTTCCTGTGTAGAGCCCAAGCATGTGCAAAGGTTGCCGCCACCTAAATGCCTGTACTGTCTACCATAAGGTAAACGTTTTGCCTTGTACTGTTATGGCCTTGAATTGCTATTTAGCTGGTTGGCTGGTTTACCACTGTTGCTAGAGGACACCTTATGATTACTCTTGTAACTATCAAAGATTGAAACTTGAATTCAACCCCTTGTGCAAATTTTACGAGCTAAGACTTTTGATTCCTTCTTTGGACCATTCAACTGGAAGTAATATGGGCAAATGCACTTCGAAGAAGTAATATGACGTAATTGGGAGACTATGATTTTTTCCTTTTCTTGTCTTGGTTCTGCCAAAAATTATTTCTGAACCTGTAAAACTTTCCCACCTTTTCAAGCCAATATTTATAAGATAAATTTCGAAAAAGAACAAGAAGAGGTAGAGAAAAGAAGAGGAGAACAATTAGGGTAAACCATGACGGAGCATTAAAAAAGTCCTCTCCGTCACTTGTGTATTTATATTACTATGCCAAGAACAAGATAATTGCCAGAAACCCCTGTTAACTCTAGAAAGATAATACCATTGAAATACACAAATAAAACTAACCCTATGTATCTATGTATATGTATTTATATAATGGGGGATATAGTTTTTGTAGACATTCTACAAATTTGTGGAGGTTAACTAATGGATAGTTCATGTATTCTCTGTTATTGGATTTGTTTTGTGAAGCCTGGTCATGGGTATTCAATACAGCTTCTGGATGACTAACACAGATGCTACAGTAATTTGTAACAATGCCACAAATATACTCATATGCAACCATTATAGTTTACATAGAGACAACCATACATGTTGTTTACATGATGTTTTTTTGTCGAAATTCCTTTATGAAAAATTATTGACTTTTAACATGAGGATACTAAGGTTTATGCAGCATTGATGTGGAATTGGTGACCTGATTAAAGGCTAAATCGCTGGCTTTTAATGTGAGAGAAGGCTGGTGGCTGGAATGCCGGTCCAGCTCTTCCATGCAGGAGCCCGCCAACCTCCTTTCGAGTCCATTTTTGGCTTTTGGAGGCAAATTGCGACTTTCTGAGTTCAAAACTAGACTTTAAAGGTGCAGAAAAATTTTCCAAATACTGAAGGGTTTGTTTTGACTATAAATCTCATTATCTGAAAGAGCGGCTCAACATGTGGGACTAGAAAGTCAAAACTTTGTCATTAGGAAAAACTAGGATACCAGGGTGAAGGCTTCACAAGAGTCGTTTCACTTCAGTTGATTTCGGAGAAGCTTTTCATGAGTTCACGTGGCCATACTCATCGTCGCGTAGTGATCCAGCAGCTGGCCTATTTGTTGTTGCCTGTCAAACGATGCTACAGTGTTGTAGTCTTTCTTTGATTTGGTTAGGAAACTTTTATCCCAGCCTACTAAATTGGCTTACTGTCCTATCTACTACCCACTAATCCAATGCAACCCGAAGGAGTATCCCAGAATTTCCCCATATTTGTTGTTCTACACAGCACAGACTACCAACAAGTGAAGGTCTTGTGCTCCAACTCATCGCCTCAGTATACCGACCAATAGTGGCAACTGTTGGACCTGTTTGTGGGTTGGAGAGCTTGGCCCCATGCGAGAGAACATACTAAGCTATACATAAGAAGTTCCACTTCCACAACAACTTTGGCTTGTTAAATGAGATTGTTGTTTGTAATTTAATGGGAAGTGCATCATTATAGGTGGAATAAGGCCCTAATTTCCAGGTCTTGGCAGTCAACTGAAAGGTAGAATCTACCCTGTTCTTAGTTTGGGCTTTTCTCTGTGGCACTTATAGGGCTGGATTTGAATTACATTAATCAAGAGGCAAGACTGGGGCTTGTTTCCTAAGAGTTGGCAACAATTGGGATACGTACTTGATCTTTTACCTTTTGGGTCTTTTGTCTGTGTTTGCGCTGGATTCAAATTCACTTACTGCTGGAGTTTCTCCTGTGAACCTGTGATTTCTGTTAGTAAAACAGAAGCACTCATTTATTTTCAAATGTTGAAGATCTAATGGGACCTTGTGGTATTATTTTTTTTCATTGAGACCAAAAGACTGTATTGATACACGATGCAGTAGTTCTAAGGGATTTGTGTCATTCTAGGGTCCTCTAGTGTTAGTAGGGTCATTGAGTGTGTTTAAATAGGTGTGTAGGTCTTTTATTTTGAGAGGTTTTTTTTTTTTTTTCTCATTTTAAAGAATATAAATTATAGCTTAGACTCTTTGTATCACTAAAACAAATTTTCTTTCTCTTATTCAATCCTCTTTTGATTTGATGGCATCAATACAACAGAAAAAACCTTCCCTTTACTGAGTGGAATGGCGAAAAATGGATGTATGTGGCTGACCCCAATTGATTTGGATCAGAGTATCTAGTTTAGTTTGGTTATATGCTTATATATGCACACATCCACAACATATCTTTTGCATTTCCATAAAAGACCTTGCACGTGTGCAGAATTTTGTATCTTCCTTTCCATATATTAAGTAGGGGGCTGGGGGATTGCAGTTGTTCTATAAGAATTTTATGGATAATGGTTCATGCACCATTTTGATTCTCCTTTGAAGGTTGACTTTGTAGGAACAACTAGGAGTGTAGTACCTCTCAATCTGATTTTATTTATTGCACCTTGGTAAACAGATTCAGGAGTACTAGGTTGGGGCCTATTTTAACCAATGGGAATGTGTTTTTGCTGTTGTCTTGGACAAAGATCAAATTGCAAAAAGTTACTACTGTATAGTCATTAGTCATACATAACTGAAGGCTAACACATGTTGTGGACTTTGAACTGAATAATGAGTGTGAATGTTTGTATAGAATCAAGATCATGCAAAAGCATTTGTAACCTGTATCTTTGTGGGCCGTTAAAAAAAAACCCGTATCTTTGTGGTGATGGTGCTCTTGTTGTCAATCTTGAGGTCCTCAATCCCAAATCACATCTTTCCTACTGGAATATGCCTTCTTTAATCATGCCACTTGTTTGTACTAAATTGTGGTTTTCTTGTTGTTGGTTCAATGTTCAAGGCCCAAGGTGGAAGCACCAAGGATAGTGGATTGGGTGACATGTTCGTTTCACTTGTGAACCATTTGACAAGTAGGCATTGTGCTTTCCTTCGGCAATGGGAGCAGTTAATTGATTTAGAAGCTAAGGAAATACAGGTGCAATGATGTAATGACTATATGCTTGACACCAACAGCTAATTCCTAAAAGTGTTTAGTAATTACTTGCTTGCTTATTTGTTGAGAACTGTCCCAGAATGCTAAGAAAGATATCTGGTGGTCATCTAATTCAAGGCATGAAAAGTCAAGTAGTTGCCTTTCTTCTGTCATTCTTGATACTTCGGATGAAATCCCACAGACAAAGTTCTCTAAGGGCAACCGATTTATTTATCGCTTTGTGCGCCAAGAATTGCCTCAACTTGGTGGTGTAGCACGTAATGGAGACTATCTGAGTACTGGATCTTCTCCTGTTGATGACCGTAATTGCTCTCTTAGAAGTGGAGACTATGTGGTACATTTTCTCTCCTAAACTGTATTTATGCTTCCTTAGCATGGACATGATAGTTACGGTGAATACTTGAATGTAACAATTTATACAGAATTCAAGTTCAAGTCTTTTACGGGTATCTAAGCTATGTTGGATGTGCTTATCAATATAAGAAACCCTGTTCAGTGTTTGTTCATATTTTTGAGTGCTGATGTGATGAACTAACTCATGCTATGTTTGAATCTTAGATTTCTGGGGGAAAGAAAGTTAAGTGATAAGTTGTGGAAACTTCTTTTGTTGGCTGGATGGGAATATGAAGGGAGATGTTACCAAGTACATAAGGCTCCCACTTAATCAAGGTTTGGGAGAGGTAGTAGGTAGGCAGCCTTGCCCCAGATTGTTGTTAGAAAAATGATAAGGAAATGAAAAGTTCATCGTGAGAATTCATTTCGCTTCCTTGGTTGCTCATTCAAAGTGAATAAGTGAACTAATGTTTTGGTTTTCGTTTTGCTTTATAATCTGAGATCAAGTGTAGCATTAAGGGTGGGAAGTGGTTGGGATGGAGACAACATGCTACACTTACATGTGTCCAATACGGCAATACCTATTTTTTCTCCCATAAGGCACTGCACAATGCTCACTTTAGATTTTCTTTTGAGTTTGTTTAAGCATCCAACTCAAAACCAATTGGCAATGAGTGGAGAGGCTGCCCAGGCTTATATACTAGCTTTGGAGGAGATAATTAACTGATGTGGGACAAATTCCAACACTCACCCGCACGTGCGACCCCTGACTCGCACGTGGTGAGGTAAACAAACGATTCAATCATACGACAGCGAGCAACCATCAACAACAAACAAAGGGTGAACCAACCATCAACGACATAGAGTCTTGTCCAAAAGCCTCCGAAAGCCTATCTTTGATACCGTGTTAAAACCAATTGGCAATGAATGGAGAGGCTGCCCTGGCTCATAAACTCGCTTTGGAGGAGATAACTAACTGATGTGTGATATACTCCAACAGAGTTGATAGCCTGATCCTTATCATATGCATCCTAGTTTGAATACAATGTGGTATTATCAGAGTATTATTCTGTCTTTATTTTCTCTCGTGATCATGAATTCATGGTTTTGTTTTCAGTTTGTGATTTAGGGCTTGACATATCATGTCAAGTTGTTTTGTATTTACTGTATGGAATGTAGCACCCCAGTAAATGACAAGTTCTGAACATGGTTGCTTACTAATTTTGATCCGTTTTATGCATGCTGATGAGTTAAATTGATGTCATTTCATATTTTGTTCTAGCTTTAGTAAGTCTTGCTTCTTGCATTATGTTTTTTAAATACTAAAACAATGTGCTTCTACGTCACAATTATCTGCCACTGCATTTTATTTCAGCTACTGAGTACAGAAGATGGCCGATTAACAGTGGCAAGTGGGATAATAATGGACATCAGTCGCTCCAATGTTACTGTAAGAACTTTATTGCAGTATATCTTCTTCCTTGTGATAAAAAAAAAACTTCGTTACAAGTGCATTCATTGTTCCCACCGGTGTACGACAGTATCATTAAAAACAATTTGGATGTATTCTAGACTTTCTGATCGCCTGATTAGTCATATTATAAAACTCTTAGGTTTCCTTTTCCAAGCGCTTAAGGCTTCCAGGGAGCAGCCCTTCTTCTGTGGCACAGGATCTCCATCATGAAGTCTGGCGCATTGACAAGGATGAAGCCATGACATCATTTGCAATCATGAGGTGACTAAGGATCATAATGGGATCTATTTATCATGGCAGTTTTTGATTTTGTAGCACCTGTTGCTATCTGAATGATTGTGGAATATGTCCTTTATGCCTGTCTTTGTTGATGAAGGTTCAATCTTATACAACTTTTCCTGCAAAATGAGCATAGTTTTCATCAAAGAAGGATGATTGTTGACCTTGAGGTAAGTGAGATGCTAAACCTCTACAAATTGGAACGTTCTGCTCACATTGCAACCTGTGTGGGTGTCAATGATATTGTACACTTGTGCAGGCTCCTAGATTCGATAGCGGATGTATATTTAGTCAAGACCCTGCAATATCGTATATCTGGTCTGAGAAAAATTTGAATAATGATCAGCGCAGAGCCATAATCAAGGTTACCTATTATGCAACACAATCTCCATTCCAACTCTCGTTACAGCTTTTGTCAATGACCATTTGGTGTTTAAGTTGGCAGTCTACCAATTACATTTTTGCATCTGGTGGCATTCTTTAATGCACATTTTGATTATTTCAGATACTTACAGCAAAGGACTATGCACTTATTCTGGGGATGCCTGGAACTGGCAAAACATCCACTATGGTGCATGCAGTCAAGGCACTGTTGATGAGAGGAGCATCTATTTTGCTTACGTCATACACAAACTCAGCTGTCGATAATTTACTTCTCAAATTGAAAGCTCAGGTCATATCTCTTAGGTTGTTGCCCTCCACAGGTTTATGCTTCTTTGTAGGTCAACCATGGGCATGTAGTTTAAGCATCCCATAACTAGATTTTATTGGGGTAGTCAGTTTGACTTTAATGTCTGCTTTAACTCAGTAAGAGTCCTTGCTGAAAACTGAGATACATTTAATGTCTGCTAACTCAATAAGAGTCCTTGCTGAAAACTGAGATTGACAATATATCATATATGTATGCATATAAATTATACTAAACAAGAAGAGGTACAAAATCTTTCAACAATCAACATTGCCGCTGTGGATCTGAAAGATGAATTAGATGCTTCTGAATCATCTTGTACTTCTCAGTCCTTCGAATTACAGTTTACTTCTTAGAAACGTTTATAAGGTTTCCATCAACTTTCGGCCCTATCTACCTATGCAGTTCACATGTTTATCGTGTAAAATGTGTAAATTCATGGTGGAGTTGGGTTTAAACACTTTAGCCCTTCTTGTGAAGTGGCCAGGAGAGTTGCATACAATTTCCACATAAATGCCATTATGTGCTCACTGGGAAAACAAATTAATTCCCTTTGGGTGGCACCCAAAAATGAACTAACCTCTGAAATGAGGTTATCTCGAACCCACCAAGAACCCAGAAGTATGCAGACCAGGAACCCCCATCATACAAACAAGTGTTTTTAATTCTGTAAAATTTATGCTTCTGCAGGGCATAGATTTTGTACGCATAGGAAGAAATGATGCGGTGCATGAGGAGATTCGTGGGCATTGCTTTTCAGGTGGCATGTTACAATCAAGCAATGGCCTCCTTTTCAATTTTCTTTCTACAAGCTTTTTGGTTCAAAGATTGATATCTTTTCAATATGACATTTTGACAGCTATGGACATACATAGCACTGAAGAAATTAAGTTAAGACTAGACCAGATCAAAGTTGTTGCAGTTACTTGTTTGGGGATAACTAGTCCTTTGCTTGTCAACAAGAGATTTGATGTTTGCATCATGGATGAAGCTGGACAAACGACACTCCCGGTATGTCTTCGTTAAGGCTTGGCTACGTGTCTTCGTCAATTTATGAAGGCAGTATGGTGTAGTATTCTCTAATGCTGTTTTTTTATGAGTAGTGCTCATCATGGTTGTTACTTACACAAGTATGACAATGGGATTAGTTACTAGTTGAGATACAGAGAGTGTGTAAGTGAAGGTATTTGGACTTGTTGGTTTAAGGCTGCATTAGGGCTATGTTCATTTGTGTCTCAGTGAAAACTATGGGTATTTTTGCTGCTGGTGCTTATACGTCGTATAATATGGCTTCTGGAAAATGGGGTTTTCTTGGCCTTCAGTTAAGAATCTGTTTGTTCTATCGTACACGGCCTTGGGAAGAACTCAACCCCAAAAGCTAGCTCTTGAAGTGAGGGTGCCCTCACGCTTATATACTTCATATTACTTTGGTACCTAGGCAATGTGGGACTTTGATTCACACCCTCCCTCAAGCACAACGTGCTCACTCGGCGGCACTTGTCACGTGCAGGCCAGAGACACGCACCCTACCCATCTTTGATACTAGCTCTGGTACCATATTACTTGGTCTTGGGTAGAACTTAACCCACTAATAATCGAAAAGGTTCACAGTGAGTTCAGTCCGGCGAGCTTATTTCATCTTTAAAGGCAGAAAGGCTTTCAAAAGAGTGACTCAGAATGGCTAGGGGAGTATATACTTGGTATTACTTTGGTAAGTAGGCGATGTGGGACTTTGATTCACACTATGATGGTGGTGTTTTCTGTGCAACCAGTTAGGTGGCACTTCCATTGTTTGTGATAACGTGTAGGGCTCAGGTGGGCTTCATTCAACAGGACTGTTCATTGTTTCTTATTTTTCAAAGTAGGAAGATTCCTTTTGGGTTAACTATGGACCTATGGTTAATCAACCATGTGATGTCTATTACGAGTCAAACAATTGAAGTGAATTTATGCCTATTTTCAGCTAGATTTTTCCATTAAAAGTTTATAATGGAAAAAGTGTATTGTTTTGGCTTTGAGCACTTATCATTAAACGTGTTGGTATTTTATTATTTTCCCTTCACTTGAGATAGCATAGCATGTCGTTCTAATGTAATTTAGTTCATACGATTTTGGAGGGAGCTCTAATAAATCACGTCAGTTATTAGTTCATGTTAAAACATTTCACCCTCCTAGATTTATTTTTTTGTATTTCGAGCATGTCGTAAAAGAATCAGTTCATGTTAAAACATTTCACCCTCCTAGATGTATTTTTTGGTATTTCAACCATGTCATAAAAGAATCGTGGCGCTCCGAGTCTCTGAAATTTCATCGTAGCTGTGTAGCCTGTGAAAGATGCTTTGATGTAGCTGATATAACTGACCTTGCTTGGCATCAAATCGCCCCGCATCTCCTTGCCCTTAATATTGCTTGTGTTTTAAGTACAGAAAATATAACAAACTCATGTAAGCATCTTTCAAAGTATCAAATATGACACAAAAAGATGCTGTTCCTTTTCCACCTAATCACAGTATGTGGTTAGATGGTAAATAACTAAAAATGAAATCAGTTCTTGTGAAATTTCAAATCACAGGTTGTGGAACCGTTTTATGACTAGTGAGACATTTGCAAAGCTATGATCCAATTATTTGTAGCTTTTAGTACATTGTTCATTCTTTGGTTAAAGATGCCACAAATCCCTGCTCCACCTGCTTTATGACCTAGGCATGAGCCCTTTAAGTGAAACGGTGAGGCTGCCTTTGAGCTAAACAAATATCAGATTTTATGCTCTGGGATTTGTTAACTTAAGTAGGATTTTCTTCTTTACCCTCCTTTCCTCAGTTTTTTCTTTATTGAAGCTGTACTCTGGAGCAGAATGTATGCATCACTGTTTCTTAAAGTTTGATGTTGGATACATATTTTTCAAGGCTCAATAGTTACTTTTCATGATGGAAAGTTGAAACTATTGCCTGGTTTTTAGTGTATCTGTACTATTCAACACTTGTAGACTGCAAAGGTATTGTGCTAATAAAAAAGGACTAGAGTTTTTGCATGTTGAAGAGCCTTTGGATTCTGTTGAAGGTTTTGGTTTCAATTATATTATCTTAATGCACAGATAAATCAACATGTATACACTTTGTTATGTTTTTGCTGCTGTACAAATGTATGTATTCCCCCATTTTCAGTCAGCAACACAATGATCAACTATTTTTTGTGAATCAACTTAGTAGATGTAATAATTTGACCTTAGCCTTTTCTCCTAATTAAGCTAAGAATTAATTAGTTTGACTAAGTGATGAATCAATACTCCTATCAGGTATCCCTGGGGCCCTTGATGTATGCATCCAAGTTTGTCCTCGTTGGAGATCATTATCAGTTACCACCACTTGTCCAGGTTGCATATCTTCTTCATGTTATTCCAGTTTAGTTATATATTCCAGCAGTCACTTAGGATTTGAAGACAATGTTTTGTTCTGCTTATTTTAGAGCACCGAGGGTTTAGAGAATGGAATGGGCGTAAGCTTGTTTTGCAGGCTTTCAGAAGCGCATCCCCAGGCTATTTCAGCATTGCAAAGCCAGGTGTTTATTTTTTTCCGGTTCAACCTTTGTTTTTCTTCTAGTTGGGCTAACAAGCTAAGCATGTGTGTATGGAAAATGCAGTATCGTATGTGTGCAGGCATTATGGAACTATCAAATGCATTGATATATGGTAACAGATTGCATTGCGGTTCTTCGGAAGTAGAGAATGCCAAACTTAAGTACACCAGTTCTAAGTATGTTTCAACATGGCTAAAGGAGGTAATACTGTCTATATAAGCTTAACGTATTTGTTATGTACTTGTTATCAAGATGTATTACTCTGTGTTTTATTTGTATAAGGAACACATTGATTCTTTTTTGTTTTAATCCCGATGTCCTGTTAAATTGCATGACCTGACCTGTTCAAATATTAGAGATTTATATTATATAATATCCTAGGATTTGGAATTCAGATTAGCTCATCCCTTGGAAGAATATTATACAAGTATCTTGCCAATATACTCAGGAAGATGAATTCACAAAACATGACTTAGCCAGGCAAAGATATTTTTAGTGGTTGTTATTCCAGTGTGCTCAGTAACCAATGACACTAGAGCAGCAGTTATTGGGTAGGCCAAATCAGCTGGCCTTGAGGCTTAGTTATGCCAGCTGGTATGATAAGTAAAAATCAAATGAATAAACAAGTGCACTCATGAAATAAAGAAACTTATATACCCAGAGTTAGTCCCCCCCCCCAAAAAAAAATAAAAATAAAATAAAATAAAAAAATAAAAAAATAAAAATAAAATAATAATAAAAAAAATAACTAAAAGTGGTTTCCCTTTCCTTTCTCCACCCCCTCTTAATTTGTAACGGTGCTTGTTGACGTATGACTCCCCTTTCCTGTTATTCTGATTTATATTGGGAAAAAATGCTTTACTTAAGACTAAATTTTGGGGTCTCTAGTTTTAGTGCATCAAATTCCAATATGCCATTTTCTAAATGTGAGATTTATGCATAAATCATCGGTTCCTTGATGAGTGGCTGGCCTTGTGATACTGCCATTGTGGTTCTTGGTAGGTTGTCTTAGGCCTTTGGAGATTTTCGTTGGCTGAAACTGTATCCTTAATCATTCACAATGGCAATGCCTATCATATGTAGAGTAACTTCCAAGGGAAAATAGTGGTTTACCAAATATCAGAGAAAATGCCAAGGTGACGCTCTAGTTGTAATTTGTCAATGAAAGCTTGCATATAGAAGTGCTTTGAGAGTATCGGTGAACTCTTGAACATCATTAATTAAGATGAGGTTGCGTCACTGATGATGTTATAACCATGTCAAGAAAGCATTATTCCTGCTGAATGTGTTGACACAAACTATAGAAACTAGAAGCCAAAGACAAATGACCCAGGAATTTTAGTATTTTGTTTCTCCACAAAAGGGGGAAAATAGGTCTTGGGGTACTGTATGGAAACATTGAACATGACCACTAACTGGGGTCATAAAGTCGATCGTGCTGGTGAGTAACTTGTCTGAAAAATGGCTGGCAATTAGAAGACCAACTAGTGTGGTGGAAAGTGACAATGCAGCATTTTTAGTACCAAATTTGGGATTTGTGGCGGTACCTAAATTTTATTGTAATCACATCCTTTGACGACACTGTTTTGTTTGAAGCATGTTTGGAAATACCTCTATTAGGTAAAGGGAAATGGACCTGGGATTATCTCATTTAGAACATTGATCCCAACTTAGTAGTTTCTCCAAACAGATTACTTGAAGTCAGTTGTGGTTCAAAATCAGGAGCTAACACGTATGACCAAGTGAATTTATTGCACGCATTGTAAATGCATCACAACCTTTTTTTTGCCGGGCGATATCTAGTGTCGTCATCGGTGTTATTGACGAGATTCAACTTCTACATTTATCTGCACTTTGATGGCAACCAATTTAATACCTTGAGTCCAAATGCCAAGTTGACATAAAAATTCTGGATGCTACTATGTGCAGGTTTTGGATCCAAATCGACCTGTAATATTTATTGATACAGGTTTGGGTTGATACTTCCCCCATCTTTTTTCTAGTCCTTGGTTGAGCTGTTTACTAAATATGTACTTACAACTTAGATATGGTGCCTGCTCTCGAGGCAAAAGATGGGAAGACTGTAAATAACCCAATTGAAGCCAACATTATTGCCAAGGTATTCTCCTTCCATAGTTCTTTCCCTGTAATAAATGATGGTACATATCCTTTACCTTATGAGAGTTGATAATTTGACCCTCTTAGCACTTTGTCCTGGGCAATTTTCTCATGCACAATTTGTTCATTACATGTAGATTACTGAGGAATTGGTTACCAAAGGCATTGAAGTTGAAGACATTGGCATCATCACCCCCTATAACTCTCAGACAAATCTCATCCGCCATGCTGTTTCCACATCTGTGGAGATACATACCATTGATAAGTACCAGGTTATACATTCATCTATGTTTGTGACAATTTTCAGAAGTATTTCCAGGTGTATTACATTCAAATTTGGCTCACATTTGCATTGAACCTGCAATCTTGCTTATACATCCATCTATTGATTGTCCAGGGAAGAGATAAGGACTGCATCTTGGTCTCCTTCGTAAGATCAAATGAAAGTCCAAGAAACTGCATTTCTTCTCTTCTTGGAGACTGGCACAGGGTTAATGTTGCTCTGACACGTGCCAAGGTTTGTACCATCCATCAGTTAAACCAATGGTAGTTCATTTTTCAATAATCCATTGCAGTGGAAAATTGTCTGTCTTGCAAAACTTGTTTCTTTACCAAATGAGTGACGGAAAATTTCCTTTTTTCCTGGTTGCAGAAGAAATTGATAATGGTGGGGTCGTGCCAGACACTTTCTAAGGTTCCACTCTTAAAACTTCTTATTGAGAAGGTTGATGAGCAATCAGGCATATTTAGTGTGTCCAAGAAGGATATCAACCTCAGAGAGCTAAAGAGATGCTCTCAAATGAGGTGAATGAATTTTTTTTGTAACTTACTAATTTCTTGTATTTACATTTTTGTAGTGTTTGTAAAATCTCATTAATATGTCAATAAAAATTAAAATCTCTTTCAGTTTGCAAATCCTATTGACTATTTCCTAATTGCCAAAGAACTTCCATTGATGAGGAAACCACATTTGCAAAGCTATGCAGCCTATGCAGGGCCGCTGGTCATTTAAGTTTTGTATAGTTCAGTTTTCCTTTTTTCTTTAGTTTTCATTTAAGTTTAGTATAAGACCCGATTGTCGGTAACTCCCAAGCACAATCTAAATTTTGAGATCAGGTTGTAAAGTACTGCGAAACCACAAAAGACGATCAACGAACGGATGTTGTGGTATTGTATCCAGGAGATGATATGTTTATTTATAGATTGATTGTGAGGATGGTAGTTGAGTTGAGAATGGTGGTTGAAGAAAAGTTAGGTGGACGAAAAATTAGATGGGGAAATTTTTTGGACGGAAGTCAGAAATAAAAGATAATTTTTTTAAAAAGTTCTTGTTTGGAGGACACGACAATTATTTTTGAACGGAAGTAGTAGTTGAATTAAGTTGGGAGAAAAATAAGACGGAGGGAAAGTTGGTTAATATGACTCTTTGGTTCTATTTTAGAACTCACCATTGGAGAGGGGTGAATTCTATTTTACAACCAACTAACTTTTAACAACTTTTTGATGCTAAAATGACTATTTATCCATAGTCATTTTCAATCCCCATTGGAGATGCTCTAAGTCGGGGTATGCAGATGCTCAAAGCTCATCGTTTTCATCGACATTGAAAACCTTGTTTTCTTGTTCTACCTTCTCTAATGGATCACAATGATAAGGAAAGACGAAGGACACATAATTTCTGTAATAGTAACAAGTTAGTCCAAATTGAAAATCAGATGATATAGAAATTTGGAATACCAGCTGAGATTCAACATATATGGGTCTCTTTCGTATCAATGCAAGTGCCAAAAATTTAGTGCATAAAAGACTTGTATCATGCGCAATATACAAAGGTCTCCGGCAATACAATTTTGTATAATTAACAAAAATTGTTTTCCTGTTTAAAAAAAAAATTGATTTCGCGTTAGCATTTGCCGAGCAGTGTGTGCAAAAGTTGAATTCAATGTTACCAATTTCTTGGTGTTAGAAAACTCGTTCTATAGTATTTGGGGGAGTTCGATGTTCAATATCTTGCAAAGAAACCATGAGGATTTGGGTTGTCTTCTTTCAAGATTAGGCAACTTTCGGATGAGGAGATAATACCAATTTATTCATTTCGTTACCTCATAATTCTTCAAGAGGTTATATGATAAAATTAGTACTAAAATGCTATTTTCTGTCCTGGTTGGTGATAAATAGAATGCATGGGCAATGGGCATAGAAGGGAACCAAAAGGTGGGGTTCCAAACAGGTAGTTAATAGGTTGAGTTTGGGTGAATTATAAATTAAATTAATGTGCAAATCATTCTTTAATGTATCATTAATTAGTTTATAATCCACTTAGCTCGGTCGTTATTATCTATACTCAACGCGACCCATCCATTGCAGCAGTGGGATCAACCCACAAAGTAACTGTTAAAAATTCATATTTACAATTACGCATCAAATATACATATGTTTTAGTATACACAGAAAATGTGGTGTGGCGCTAGTAAATTTTGGTGTGGAGTTACTAAATTCCCAGTGCCAATAGGTAAATATTGTAGTACGAGATTGGCACTATTCGAGTCTGAGCTCCAGTTTGTTCGTTAAAAGCTTGTTTAATATTGATTTGTTAGATAAACAAACAAAGCTCAAAACATTTTTCTGAAGCTCGTTAAGATTTAAAACCAAGTTCAAACAAGCTATTACTTAGCTTGTTTAGCGTATTATTGAAACTCGTTTGAAATCGGCTCGTCTCATAAATAAGCTAAATTCAAACATATTTTTAAGACTCGTTAAGCTATCAAACCAAGCTTAATTAACTACCAGCTTGGCTTACGGCTTATAATAATGTATAAAAAATTCAAGTTATATGAGATGGGGTCAAATTTAACTTGATTGAGGCTCGTTTGAGATGAGTTCCAAAACCAAACTTGTTCAACTGTGTGCTTGGCTCTTGTTTATCACCCCTGGTTGGACCGAACCCCTCCCCTTTTCTCTCACACATGTTAGAGCACAAACACATAAATAGGAGTAAAAGATGGCAGAAATTCGAAACTAAACCCGTGATGAGATTAGGCCACATGAACTCAATATTTTTTCACAGGCGGCGGCGATCTTTATGATTCACATCATGGCGGCCTCTTGAATGGATGGGGCTAGAAGCTATAAATGTGGAGATCCTAAAATTCTACCAAATCCCAGCGATGCGATTAGCGCCAGCGCCGGCGCCGGCGCCGACAATATCGGAAAAGAAGAAAATTGTGAAGAAGAATGGCGCAGATAGGTAGGTAAACGGCGGGATTACATTGCTATATCTTTCTATTACTCCATCTCATTTTCGTTGATAATTCTCTACGCTTTCTTTTCGTGTACGTACGGTACCATTGATAATAATGGTGTTCAGGAAACGAGTTTTACTCAGTAGTTTGGAAAGCTTGTTATATTCCAGGAGGCTCCATTACCTATTTTTCTTATGAAATTCCGTGCTAATACTGGGCTTTTTATGTATGAGATGTATGTTAGAATAACTCTTGTTAAGAGTTGTAATGACACACTTAGACAAATTGAGTGGTGAGTTTGTTTATTGCCCACTTCCATCAGGATTTAAGTGATGGTTATTTGAGGGTTTTATTTACTACGTATGATTCATTACACTAGTGTATCTACATCACCAGAAGTGATGGTAACATAATTATACTAGTGTATCGTGGTTTAATTCATTATACTAGTGGGGGTTACAGGAAGCTTTTGGCTTTCTAATATCTCCATTATTTGTGAGTTTAGTTTCCATGATGGAGAGAAACTATAAGGTTTTCTCAGATATAGGGTACCTAACCTAGCATCTATATAAGCCTATGACATCCATCACTCAACGCACTCAAGACATGCATAGGTTAGAAGACACCCAAATCTAGTGCGTGTGTGTTTGGTGTACGACTTGAACAACAATGGCTAGAGAATAGTTCGATCTTATTTATGCTGCCTATACCAGTATGTGTTTAATTTATCTTACAATGTATGCTTATATGGACGGTGTTATGCTTAATTTACCAACAATATGGCTATTGTGCTAAATAAAGTTAGTCACTTGGCCCGGTACTCCGGAGATTTGGTAGAATGACCAAGAGATGGACACATGCTCGGGTCGGGGGTGAACTGCGTAGCTGAGTTAGAAAGATCGAGTGCGTCATCTTAAGCAGAGAAGGTAGTGAGCTCGAGTTGGGGTTTTCTTACCAAACCAAAATGGGTGCTTGGGCATGTGTTGGTCGAGTGGGGTAGGAGACGTCTCGGCAGAGTCCATGACTTTTGGCTCAATGTTTTCCTTGGATCGGCCCTTGGGTGGAGTATGTGGAATTGATTTGTTGATACATGTGTCATCTCATGGGGACCGATACATGATTTCATGATTGTTGGAGATGTCTTTGTAGCATCCCAGTGGAGCTAAACTGGCAAATTTTAGGTCCGCCACTTGGAGAGCCTCGTGTATTATGTACCTACATCACTATTTTAATTTTTACAATATTGGGTTTTTCTAAATTTTTGTTCTAGACTCGATGAGTTTTTTAGACACTACAAACCTAGACTAGAGAAGTTTCTATCTATCATCGCTCTTAGTCTATTTTTTTGGAGTGACGATGAACCTATGTGCATTGTACATTCTCTTTTTAGTGTGGCAATTAGGGAAAGAAACTAAATTAACATAATGTGTATATTCGATTCATATAACTCCTTTATTAAGCTAGTTTGTTCAATTTTACTACATTTTATCGGAATTACTTTTGTGGTAATTATGATAAGACGTCAATATTGGTGTTGGACTAACCTACGATAATACTCTGAAGTTGTAGACGAACCAAGCTGAGTTTGTAGATGTAGGTAAATACAAGCTACACGGATGTTTGCTTAATGGACAACTAGAGAGTAAACGCGCTTGGCTATTTCTGGGTGCCAAGAAGTTGCTAAAAACTCCAACCCTATGTTAGAGACGCTTGGATATCATCTTCCCTTTTCCAACTTATCTTTCCTATTCTATTTTAGAAAATCTCAAAATAAAACCCTAAATCACTAAATCTACTATTTCCTTCACTATATCTTTGCCATCACGATTCATGGCCGCAGAAAGCAGCCATTCCAGAACCCATCTATCACCTAAACAAACTCGGAAAAAACAATTATCACCCGCTATAGATAAACGTTCACTGAAATTGCCTGATCTCCCTTTGGAACTGATCCTCGAGATTCTTTTGCGATTACCTGTCAATTCCTTGATTCGGTTCAAAAGCGTATGCAAATCTTGGCAAACCATGATATCTAGTCCACAATTTGTGAAAAAACATCTCGATTTTGTAACTATGGGTGACACCATTAACCCATGGAGGATCATTGTCCAAAACCTGTATCAGGATTTCAAATCGTACTCTCTGCATTCGCTTTTCCATGAACCATATGGCTTTGAGGTGGAACTCGAATACCCATTCAACACGCCCCAGTATGGTAGTGTTGTGGGATCATGTAACGGCCTGGTATGTATTTACTTTTGGGAACTGGTTGATACCTTTTATATATGGAATCCATCCACCAGGGAAACCCACGCTTTGTCAGCTTTCGGGAAAGAATTTGTTGTTGGCACTTCTTTTGGTTTTGGATATGACTCCCCCAATGATGACTACAAGGTGGTTAGGGTTGCTTTTGTTGAAGGTCGACATGAAGTCGAGGTTTATTCCTTAAGGAAAGATTCATGGAGGAGGATTGGGGATTTCCCCAGCCAATTGATTACTAATTATTTTGTGGAAGCAGGTAAACTTGTGAATGGATCAATACATTGGGCTGCAACCAATCCTAGCAGTCACTCTTGGTTAATCACAACCCTTGATTTATCGGAGGAGACATACAGGGAAGTTCCACAACCTAATTATGAGTCAGAGATTCATGATTTATCTGTCATTGCTTTGAGAGGTCGCCTCTGTATTGTTTGTGAGGATGCTTATTGTTCTGTTGATCTGTGGTCAATGAATGAATATGGCATTAAAGAGTCATGGACTAAATTGTACAGTATGCCATACTGGCCGGGACACGGTCCTTTTCAATATCCAGAGCCATTGTGGTGCTTGAAGGATGGTGTGTTTTTGGTAAATTGTGACGGGGTATTTGGCATTTATGATTCCACAGAGCATACATTCAAGTACCCTTTAAGTCATGCAGCTCATATTTTTGACCAAGCAGACATCTATGTAGAGAGCTTAGTTTCACCTAATGCTTTTATGAAGGTGGCAACTGGCCTTAATCAGTAAGGAATGAGAAGAAAAGGTACTACAAAACCTGGTTATATTCTTTGTTGTTTGTATCCCGTATCTTCTGTTATTTAATGTTGATTATGCACTTCATAGTCATGAAAACATAAATTAAAGAGCAATACTTCTTTCTTTAATGCCCTTTGAGGTTTATCTGTGTAATCAAGCAACAGGGACATTGTAAGCAATCAATAGTCCTTAGCCAAAGCCATAAAAGATGATACATGAAAAGAACTGGCCGCAATCAATCTGCCACAAAATCCTTATTCGCAACTTTTCCTTATCTTCTAGGCATTTAAGTAGAAGTAGCAATGACCAGGTGAGTATGATCAAAAACCAGCAATTATAAATTCAAAGGTGTACGCTACAGGAGATCATTTTATGATTATTTTAGAGTGCTTTTCACATGCATGAAGAAATAACTATTGCTGCATTTTGTTGTATGTTCTCTCTACAAAACATATCCTCTGAACATAAAGTGCATACATAGGGAGGAGGCCAGGCAACTGCAACTATTGTAGAGTATTAGGCCTGGCATGCACTATTGACCTATTACCTTGTGTGCTTTAGTTTGGTATGAAGTTTCATAATCTTTTTATGTGGATTTAAGTGAGAATTGAGAAATAGCTTCGGCAACGTATTGAGATGCAATGGAGTTGTGAAAGAAGGGTTATTAGTTGGAGTAGCCCTGTTTGTGTATAAAGAGTGCATATTATGTAAATTCCTTGAGATATGAGTGCACATTATGTTCCCTTGGAATTGTAGAAACTTATGAATGGCCTATTTCTTACTGTCTTGGTTCCTCTTTCAGCTTATTTCTGCATGGAATTAGAAGTTGTTATATGGATCCCTACCAATTATCAACTGCCTCTGATGTTCATACTTTTTGAGTCGTAGGTTGCGAAGAATAGTGTGTCATCATGTCCTACCCGTCAAACTTATCAAAGGTGTACGTTACAGGAGATCAGTTTATGATTATTTTAGAGTGCTTTTCATATGCATGAAGAAATAACTATTGCTGCATTTTGTTGTATGTTCTCTCTACAAAACATATCCTCTGAACATAAAGTGCATACATAGGGAGGAGGCCAGGCAACTGCAACTATTGTAGAGTATTAGGCCTGGCATGCACTATTGACCTATTACCTTGTGTGCTTTAGTTTGGTATGAAGTTTCATAATCTTTATATGTGGATTTAAGAGAGAATTGAGAAATAGCTTCGGCAACGTATTGAGGGGCAATGGAGTTGTGAAAGAAGGGTTATTAGTTGGAGTAGCCCTGTTTGTGTATAAAGAGTGCATATTATGTAAATTCCTTGAGATATGAGTGCACATTATGTGCCCTTGGAATTGTAGAAACTTATGAATGGCCTATTTCTTACTGTCTTGGTTCCTCTTCCGGCTTATTTCTGCATGGAATTAGAAGTTGTTATATGGATCCCTACCATTTGTCAACTGCCTCTGATGTTCATACTTTTTGAGTCGTAGGTTGCGAAGAATAGTGTGTCATCATGTCCTACCCGTTAAACTTATCACGGCGTGATTTGTTGGGACCACAATACCACATGGCGTACTGTGGGAGTATCCGATGACTACCCATGTATGAGAAGTAGGGAGGGTAATCACAAATCTATTAGACAAGGGGAAATCTCTTAGTGCTTCAGTAGATCAAGGCAAAGTTTTCATCATAATCACATAATTTTGAAAGATTGTATTGTTCTTCCGCTTGGTGAACTAGCAATATAGCCTTGACTAGAACTTAGAAGTTAAAGCTGGACTAGGGGAGCTAAACTGTAAAGAAACATTTGGAGGCTAAGGAGACGAGGGGGGGGGGGGGGGGGGCGGGGTTGTGATATGAGCTTGTCTATGGTATTGCTCGTTGCCTAAAAAATGCTAAACCTAGATCAATTTTTTCATGAATGCGCTATGAGGTTGTATATGCTACATGTTGTAGGATGCTTGGTAGTTTGAATGAGGCGTTCTCTTCAGAATGAGTGTTTGAAACAAGGATGTTGAGATGTATGTGTGAGAGGATAAAAAACTATATTATGTTTTATGGAGTTGTCCTTCAACATGAAACCATGAGGCTTGCCATGATTGTTATTCTAGCTGAAGAATTGCCCTTAAATTCATGTAATCCCTTTAGCATCGTTTATATGAATAGGAAGTCCTTACAATTTCAAACACTTATACTAGTATGCGTAAGTTGGCTATGGAACGCAAGGGCAAGAAAAATAATGAGTAACACGGTGAAGCAAAGCTTTGTAGACAACTTCACTTCCTCCATGCTTCTTTTGGTGACTTGTGTGGCGCTCCGTATAATGTTATTATGGACCTTACTCAAAGGTTCTTGGGTATGTGGTTTGTAGTTTTGAGGTATTTATGATGCATGAGGATTAAATAAATTAAAAAAAGGTAAAGCCTTTTGGAATCTGCACCTTAGGAACCCTAG
Organism: Rhododendron molle; assembly: GCA_025413875.1. Lineage (NCBI taxonomy): Eukaryota > Viridiplantae > Streptophyta > Magnoliopsida > Ericales > Ericaceae > Rhododendron > Rhododendron molle. The sequence continues at coordinate 41,054,450 of CM046388.1, forward strand.
AAATTCACATCTAGGGTCATAATGGCATCCACACCACTACTAATCTAAGAGAAAACAATTGCATTTCGTCAACTCCAAGAACAATTTAGAGTCCTTTAAAAGATGCTCTTACACATGGTAACTACAAATAAAGATGAGGATATCCTAGATTCCTAATAATATTTGCTAGTTGATACAATCCAAGTAACAACTTTATCTACTAAACAATATTCTTATAGGCATACTAACATCTAAAGAGATAAACATACTTCAGGATCAAACGCGAATAACCCATGTAGTGATCCCTCTTGTTCCCCATCAGTTCCCTTGTTTAGAGAAAGTCAACTGCTGCGAGTTAGAAGTGTTGCTTATGTCTTACAATTGTGGTTAATTGGGAGGGGTGTTACAACTATTGAAGCATTGTTACTTATCAAAAATGAGGAAGTTAGAAGTGTTGCTCAACTCAAAGACAATCGGGAAGAGGCGTCTATCAATGCCGCCGGAGATGCGCACCGATGGAGAGCAAAAGACATCGGAAAATGTCTTGGGCAGGAGACACAATATGGACCCCAAAGAAGAAAGCTTAGGTCCTTAGAAGATAAACATCCACCAGGATCGAACTCAAATAACCGTGAAGTGATCCCTCTTGCTCCCCATCAACTTGTGCCCTACATTATGAAATAGCTTTTCTTTGTTTCAGTTCCTTATTACGGTTGTGCAATATCTGCCTATTGGGTATGTGAGGTGGTTGACCTGTTTTTATTTTGAATGTATGTTTTTGTTAACAACATATTTATTTTGTATATGTAAATAGTTGCAAGGCTGATGCTCTGGACTTTCAATTAAGGAAGCCTAGTAATATGCACATAAATTGATTTGGGTCTCTAGGCCTGCCCTCTCTGATGCCATTTGGCTTTGATTTAGAGGCATGGTTCTACAACAAAACGTCCTTGTAGCTCCTCGGTTCTTGGAGGTTTAGGGGGGCCACTGTTTCAGTGGTATTCTGAGAGCGGCCACTTTGTGCATATATTGCCAAATGTTAGGTCTGTCTCCAATCATCCCCGCCCATATCCCCAATGATTGGGGACTAGATGGGTTATGTTATGTTGTTGTAAATAGCTGCAAGACCAAAACAGGGTGCAAAGAACCAAAGCCCTTCTTTTAAGTTCCTCCCGGTACATGGCTTACATACCCAGCTCAACATTCTTTGGAAACATTCGAATCGAAGTCATTGCACTTGTGTCGCTTTCATCAATTATTCGCAGTTGGTCCTTGTAGTCTATATCTCTTTCTCATTTGTCCTTCTAGTTTATCTTATGGTAGTTTTTTCTGAAATTTAGCTGGGCCACATTTTCATTTTTTATTTCCTGAAACCCAAACTTACTAGGCTTCCAATAGCTGCAAAAGATTTTTTTCCCATGCTGTATGAGAGTCCTTGAATTATTTCAATCTGTTGATATGCTGTTTTTTTTTTTTTTTTTTTTTAATCAACAAAGAAAGGATTCCATATCATTAAAAATGATACAAAATAGAATCCCCAGTAGTGATACACCAGGAAGCATCATGCACAAACGGTAGTACCTCACGTATCACTACACCTCACCTCACATTTTTTTTAGAAAACAAAGAAATAAAACACCCAAATGTTGGTGGAACACCAACAAACACCCAAAAAAGATCCGGCCCAAACAAAGGGGCAAAGACCCAAACCTTAAGAGGTAAAAGCCCAAACCTAACAGAAACTCCTAACCCTAAGCAACTACACCACCTCTACAGCAGCCGACAACCCCTGCCTCGACAGCCTCAGACAGCACAACCCCAAAACCAAAACTCTGGCCACTGCTGCTGCCCTGAAAGAAAACAACTGCCGTCCAAGGCTCAAACCCGCCTCAGAACACCACCAACAGCAGCCACCATTGCCAACGGCGACGCACGCTTGCGCCCAAAACACCAATCACGCCAGAAAACCATGGACGGACCGAAAGGACGGAGCAAAACAACCGACGACCGGAGGAGGATGGGATGAACCTGAAAGCTTCATGAAAACCCAACGCACTTAAGCCATAGACCAGATCCAACCAAGGGAGAATCCGGTGGGAAATCAACCGTCTGAAACACAGAAACGCTCAAGCGCACGCTGCCAAAACCACCACCTAGCCATTAGGCCCCAATACTGGAACCGGATCTACCTAGGAGAAAGATCTGACGGGTGATTCTGGCGAGACGAGAATGAAGTGGAATGGAAGGCAAACGGACTGTCACGGAAGGGAAAGAGGCACAGAAAACCTAGGGAGAGGAGAAAGGGAGAGAGAAGAGAAAGGAAAAACGAAGGGGCTTGAATTGTTGAGAGAGAGAGAGAGGCGCAGAAAAGGTTCAGCTTAAACATGTGAGGACAGGGAGGGGGGGAATGGGGGGCTTGAATTGTTGAGAGAGAGAGAGAGAGAGAGAGTTGTTTGAATTTTTTAAGGTCTATCTGTTGATATGCTGTTAGGGTGTAGAATTTTTTCAAGAACTAATAAAAGCAAGATAGTGGAGTTGAGAGGGAAGATAAGTGAGAAGTGATCTCTTAATATTAATATCTTTTGCCTTTAATTAGCTTTGCCTGATTGTTCTGCAGCACAATTTGAGTGATGCAGGTTGGAACTGTTGGTCTCTTTTGTGCTGCTTCTTGCAATCTGTGTAAGAGCAGCAGCATTATGTTACTTCGCCTATTGTTTTTGTTTTCCTGCTAGTACAATTTGGTAATGAAGTACCACAAGCAATTCACTTGGTCACCTTTTATTTCAATTCAGCTCTTCTGTTATATGTTTTCTGCTATATGTTTGGGAATTCCATGTAGTTTAATTTGTATATCTATTATAATTATAGGTCTTTGAAATTGTTGTTAGTTCTCTTTTTTGATCCCACTGGCATTGGTTGACTGTTGATTACTTAATGTTTTCGATTGTTTGCTTTCTTAAGAGAAAAAAATATGCGACCGCAGACTCAGTGGCGACTCTAGGAATATTAGTTCATGGGGTCGGAAATTCTCTCAAGTTTGGCTCACATTCAACCAATGTCTTAACATTGTTATTTATTGGCCAGTTCAATCTTCAAAAAATTACACTTAAAAATATCTCAAACAATTTTAAGGCGATGCAATTTTCTTGCTTATTTTTTGAAAAAAAAAAAAAAAATGTATTGTCCCCTTCCTAAAACCTCATGTTCGAAACCTCTCATGTTATATCAACGGGTTAGATCCTCCGGGTGTTGTCCTGGCTTTAATCTGGCTTAGGTTTGAAACGTTAGGCCTCATGTTCGAAACTTCATAGGCACTATCAACTCTTAAGGGTTTGAACATACAGGGTATTGTTTTGACTTTAATTGAACCCTGTTTTAGTGGACGATGGGATTGGGTTCCCATGAATTAGTCGAGGTGCGCGTATACCTTGAATTTGTTGCAAGAGTGGGGTCATATAAATTGTTAATGGGTTCATATACTGGCCAACCAATTTCTATAGCATACTACTTGTAGCATATTAATTTTTCGCCATGGGGTCGGCCGACCCCACTAGCTTAGCTATGGCGTTGCCAGTGACCGCAGTGGCTGAGGTACTCTAGGCCCAGGGCTCGGGGCCTAACTGAATTCTTCTTTCTTTGTTTGTTTTTTGTTTTTTTTTCCTTCTAGGTTTTGCATTTTTCCATATAAATGGGGTTTTCATAAATTATTCTTTGTTCAATCACTTTAATACATTTTGTATAAAAGTTAATTCTCAACCTTGTTGCAGATACAACAACAATTCCACTACACTAGCTCTATGAGACATCTAATGCGAAAAATAGCCACCAGTTACCATTTGATAGTCTCTAATTCAAAATGCTTGAACTCAAAAGTGGCTAAACCATGGGCTATATGCATTTTATATCAATTAACTACAATTGTCTATATTGATACAACCAACATGCAATACGAATTTGGAGGTTTATGGATAACATAAGGGGAAAAAAAATCTTTCAATTTTGAAAATTTCCATTATTGTGTCTTCAATTGCTCTTAGACTTGATCCGCCAAGACAATTCAAGTAATTGGTTTTGGTTTGAGAATTTATGTAATTACTAACTTTTGTAGGAAATAGTTAGCTTTTTTATTATTTTCAGCACAAATGTTCTTTTATTATTTTGACATTGCTTATTGTTAATTTTTTTGGTTGAAGTGTGTTTAAAAGAGGCCCCACTAACGTTAATTCTTGGCTCCGCCACCGCGCGCAGTGTGTATGTGTGTGAACGGGGTCCGCTAAGTTTTGTTAGCAATTTCCCTGTAGATAAATGGATCAAGAATGGTATATTCTTAGCCACGTTATCTATTCCCCATTTTGATTTGTTATGCAGTTTGGTTGTTTGAAAAATCAGGTCTCTCTAAAACCATAATAAGTTATTGACAGATGTCTTTGTGTTCTAATTTTTCTCTCTCTGTACATTCTGCAGCATTCGGTGTGGTGTTGCATTATAACTGCTCCAGTTTATCTGATCACTGATCTAATCATTCAATCCGAACCGATTGCTTGAGAGAGATTCAACCCAAACAGATGGCAAGAGAGAGAGAGAGAGTTTATGCAGGTTGCAGCTGAATAATGAAGTATTGCAATTTTTATCATGAACCTATTTTGTTAATTTGGAACCTTTATATGAGGGAGTTTATGCAGGTTGCAGCTGAATAATGAAGTATTACAGTTTTAAATATGAACCTATTTTGTTAATTTGGTTTGGAGTTTGAACCTTTGTATTTGGAGTTTGAACCTTTATATTTGTTTTTCGTTGTGAGGAAAAGGTTGAGGATTCTTGATCACCGTCACCCAATCTGAAAAGTCAATCTGTGGATGCATATAATTTCCCACCCTTGCATTCATTTTGGCTGTTATTTCAACGGTAATTGTTTTTAAACGAAGGCTAGATCATGTTTTATTTTGATCGCAGTCGTAACTTCTTTTTTACGTGCATCTCTTCTGCATTTCTTGTGACTCTTGCATTGGATTAGCTACCAAGGATTCACAGGAGTACGAATGTACTTGCATCTGCTCTGGGGTGATTATTTCTGATCATTTTGACCTAAAACGTGGTGAAGTTTTCTGTCATTGGCTATGTGTTGCTTTCCTTCATAGCAGCGGCTGCCGTACTTAGTACTTGGTTGCTTGTTTCCACTCATGGAAGATTCCATCTACAAAAGGTCAATGGGGATATACTCAAACTGCTCTCACTGACACCATCTACAAGAAGGTGAGATCATCTGTCTTTCCGGCCGCCATACGGTTCACCTAACTTTCAAGAGACAACAAAGATTCTAAAGTATGCTACCCTATCCCCAATCCTATGCCTTAGTTCATTCTACTAAGCAATGCAGTTGCTGCTATGAAGGAAAGCAATGCATAGCTCCTTCAGTTTGGGAGCTGCTCTCTGCTTTACCATGCCTTTTGTCGTACGTTCCAGAAGTTGGTTGTGCCTTCACTAAGGATTTGAATAAGAAAATTGATTTTCTTCTCTCTCCCCCCTTTTTACAATACACACTCCCTTTTTTATTTTTATTCACTTGAATTTATTATCTTGCCCTCTTTATTTAATACTACATTTTTTTCATACATTAAGGACAGTATTGTAAATTCATGTGGACAGAAACCAAAAAAAGAGCGTGGATGGTTAAAGGGGGAGTGTGAAAATCATTTTCCTTTGCCTAACTACATTGTTGCTTGCTAATTACCGGACCGGACTCTGTCCCCATTTCTGTCATTTTTCGACAATTGTGCATTTTAATCGATTCAATAGTAATGCTAAAAAATTCTCCAGTTTTCAAAATCATCTCAAATAAAATAATGTCCATAACAGCGGAAAAATGTCAAATGAATAGAGACTGGAAGTGGAGTCGTCATATGAAGTTAGCGGGTTACAATAAGGTCAAATGTCAGTTAAGTAATTGCCCGTACTATTTAATTACTGTACATTAAGGACATACTTTAATTGCTTGGGAAATGGTAATGACAAAACTGTTTTTGTTGCTGTCAAAATTCTAGTGCACAAAAGGCTTGTATCATGTATAGTGTACAAGAACTTTTATGCAATGGAGTTTTGGCACCAACAAAAACAGTTTTAGTATTATCACTATCCTAATTGCAAACCTTTTTTCAGGACATAGTTCTATCCATGCGTGATACTACAATTAGGTAAGCTTTAACCAAATTCCACTCCCTTTTTTATTTCGGTTTCACGGTCATTGGTCGAGTCAGCTTATGCGCACCTCGACTAATTCCGTCTCTGGTTCGGTCAAAGGCAACTTTTTTGCAGCCTGACTCCAAGATTCATCAAAACCTGATCAATTGTGTGTGAAGCAAACCCACCAACTAACTGGAATAACCCTTGGGGCTACTTCCACTCCCTTTGGACACTGAATGTTTGTTTGATCGTGAACATTGGGTCCTGGAGGCTGGAAGAAGCTTCAGCGAATTAGGTAATATGGTCTTGTGGTTTTCGCGGTCAAGTTGCAAGAGGGACCAATACGGTGGAATAAAACAGCTCGCTACTATTGAAGGGCAATGGTGATTATGACACTCCATCAAAGAATCATTATGTACATTACTCCTTGTTAGAAGAAAGATAGTAGTAGTAGTACTTTCAATTCTCATAATCAGAACTGCGGTTTCTCTTTTATGAACAACTTAATGCATCAATTTTCCGTTTGAGAAAGTACACAACACTTCACACGTACGACCCCATTCGTTTTTGGAATTTTGGATTTGGATTTTGATTAGGAGATAATGAATGTGAGAAAAAATAAAGTAATGATTGAAAATAGAGAAAATGATTAGAAAGAGATAAGAGATAAAAATAAGAGTAATGATGAGAGGAAAATAGGATAATGATTAGAATTCAAAATCCTTAAACGAACGGGGTCATACTATTTCGCCCAAGCTCTCAATCAAATCACTTCGGTTACTACTTGGGTTTAACCAGCTAAATATAACAATTGAACTAAGAATAGCGAATCCAACAATACAGGATCCAGAAACTTAAAAAGTTGCTCCAGTAAAGCATTACAACACACCAGATAACAAACACCACATATTTATGATCTCGGTGAATGAAAAAAATTCCTCAAAACACAATTTCATGTTTTAAACAAAAATGTAAGCAGGAGAGTGTTGCTCTGCAAACTATGTTAGGGACTGTATCGTCTATCAGCTCACTCCTGCCCAAAGTCGAATAGAACCTCCTCTGAAACATCAAGAAACTCTTCAACCTCAACTTCCTTTGCCTCATATTCCTCTTCTTCATCACTGGCTTCTCCGTCCCTAAGCCACTGCCTGTCTGATTTCTCTTCTTCGTGGAATCGCTTCCACTCCAAAACCCATCTCTCCCATTCTTCCTTCAACATCTTCCGCTTCTCACGGTCCTGCTCGCTCAACAGCAGCGATACGTCTTGGTCCTCTGCTTCATACTTCTTGCTGTACTTCTTCAGGTTCTTGGCAATCTCCTCCTCCTTCTCTGGGCTCAAGAAGGATGGTGGCCTTGGACGCCACAGGAACTGCGATGATCAACACAAAAAACATACCATAGTCAGGCCATGTCCTATTTGACTACCTAGAAACTAAATTTTTGTTTTCGTTCCTAAGAGACTGAAGTGCAACACTAGTGAAATTAAGTACTTTCACTGTTTGTAATAAAAGACAGCAGACTGGTGAAACACGTTCCGAAATGATGTCTCTTTGCTTGCCAAAATAACACACCAAAATGAAATTTTAATCCTTGTTGATCACATGATGCAGAAGAGATCATAATTACTTAGCCCAGCAAGATGTTCAGAACTTCTACAAATACAAGATCAACATCTTAGATGCTTGGTAACATCTTCCATTATCTAGTCATTGTTTTAAGAAAATCTGCTAACCGGAAACAAAAGCATGTTTAAGTGAGGACTGGTCTGGGCTGGTCCGCTGGCTTTCCAATCCTCCATTTTTTATGTGAGGGATTCCCCACATGACAACTCTTTCATTTCCCTCAACAGCAGGGAACACTTTTCCCCTGTTTTTCTGTCTCCTGTCTCCCCCATGACCTCCAGCCAAAATCCATGTTCCCGAATTTTCGAAAATAGCAAACTGATGACATAACCACGCCAGAGATTGTTTTGTTTTTGTTTCAAAAACATTATTGCAATTCCTGCTAGCGTCGTACAAATTTGACAAAGTTACTATGAAAGGTGTTAGATCATAGCATTTTACACAAGAGTAGGACCTTAAAAACTGTAGATATCTGATATCTCCACCCATAGAATCTCTATATAGTCTACTAGCGACAATTCGATTTACTTATGTTACTCATCCATTATATAATGAGATCCATTTTTTACCTAAGGTAAATCTACAGGGTCATGAAGACATCCAGGACCATTTGACTGACACCATTCGATTTTCACAATTAATATGTCATTACAAGCAGCAGCACATGCAGCAGTTAAATGAAACCATGACACGATAGAATGTTTCTTTCGCTATTGATCAATGTGAGAACAAAGTAATTCAACCAAAGCCAGCACAAGCATTGGGGTTGGCTGCATGATCAAACCTATCAAATCAGCTTGCAAAGCCATATCAGTAAATCTGGTAAAGCAATATCCTACCAAAATCCAAGGCAATCATGTATTACTATTACTCTATCTACAACCCCAAAGGATAAACGTTGCACAATAAGATCACTTTTTTTTCCCCAAAAGCATCAAATCTTACTTGAAAGAAGTGATCCTTTAGTATGCGATATAGAAGCTTGCCATTAAAAGACCAGATGTTGAAACCATTTTCCATCTCGTGAACCGAAGTAACTGAAGTTGCAACATACCTGAAATCACAAGCAGATGACCTTAAAAAGACAATTAGATGAATTTACTTCAGAAATAAAACAAGGATTCTATCTCCACAAGTATGTCAGAAAATAAAGCAAGGATTCTATGTTTTTTCAAGAGAACTGTTTATTGAAAGCTAAGGAAATACTAGGGCAGGAAACCGATAAGCTTCAGTTCACTTCAAGTCATAAGCAAGTTTTTGACCAAGCCCCAACTTGCCAACTGACTTTCATCACCTCCAACATAATCCTAACCAAATTCTTCCTAGAAATTACCTTCCAGTTGGATCCCATTCAATATCTGTTGCCATAAAATGCTCAGATGTTGCCATGGTTTCAAGCTCGTCGACATTGTAGAACTCCAACTGTCCATTGAAGCCCTTCAACCCTGCAAGTAAGATGAAACGTCCAGCTGGCGACCAGTACAGAGCATTAGCCTGCTTTCCCTTAAGAGTAGTCAGCTTTGAAACCCGGCCAGAATTATGAGTGCTACGCATGGAGTAGAAACTAATGTCAGGCTTAGGGCTGTCGCCGTGAATGACAGCGAATCTGTGGCCCTTTGGTTCCCAAGCAAATGCAATAATCTTGTCATTTTTGTTCTCTAGCTCCAAAACCTCAATGGGTATGTCCCGTTCCTTGATGCGGAAAAGCTCAAAGCCGGTGTATGTGCTCTTCTTAGTTTTTGTATACCGGTCAACCTTCACGGCAAGGTACTCTCCACTGCTTTGCCAATACATTTTGCAATCACTAACACTGAAAAGATTCTTCTGCCTCAACTCCTCTTTGCCAGGGATTTGAATGAGACTCACCTGAGAAAAGTATGCCAAGTTAATAAACTTCCACTATTCAAAGAAAGTTAAAAAAGAAAAGAAAAGGGGAATATGGAAATGAAACAGCTGGACTCACCCTTGCAGGTTGGTTTCCTCCTCCAAGTTCAGGAACAAAGAGTGCAAGAATCGGATCAGTAGGTGACCAACTAATGTCCATAACGTTTTCAACCTTTATGGATTTCTTGTCAATAAGAGTAAAGGTGTCTGTTTCATAGACAGAGATAACACTTTTACCAATTCGAGCAAAATACTTATCCTCTTTTCCGCCACCCCATCTGCAAATGACGGTAATACTCATACATGAGACAAGTATGAATAACAATAGCCACAAAGCATCCATACAAATCAATGATATATTGAATGCACCTGAAAACAGGCCAGGAAACGCCGCTTACTGCACCTCCAACTGCAAACTCATCTGCACTTCCCTTGAAATCTCTCATCACTTTTCCAGTTCTCACATCAAAGATATTTAAAACCACCCTCTAGAATATGAACTCACATTAGGGGTACCTCAAGGAAACAATTCTTTGTCAAAATCACAATAAGAATAGTAGTGGAGGATTAGAAAATCTTACATGAGTATCACGAGGATTGCTTGGTTCATGGCTGCTGTAAGTCACCAAAAATCTCTCACCAGGAGAGAAATCTATTAACTTTACCTACAGTCAATAACACAAAAGCTATGCATCAATCCAAAACCTACAATATAAAAGGCAGAGTATAGAATACTAAGACAATTACGAAAAATAACCTGGGGATGAGAATAACGCATAAGCCGGTTGAAGCTAGCACCGCCCCAAACAGCAGCTCCCTGTCTATGAACTGTAGCCAAGTAAGTTCCTAGAGGGGACCATTGCACAAAACTTTCCGTCCAAAACTGCCAAGAAAGGATGCACGATATCACTTTTTATAACCAAACAACAAGAATTACAAGAGAAGGAAAAGCCGTTAATTTATCAGTTACAACAAGGAAAACAATGGTTAGGGCAGACAACCAATTCCTCCAACTGTGGGATGAACTTCTTTTCCAGGAGACACGGAGGATCATTAAGATTTAATGAAGTCCGAGATAATAAGACAAAACTAAGTGATGAAAGCAACTCACTTGGCGTTTGTAGACAGGATCAGGCTTCAAATGTCTCGCATCATTCCACAAAACTTCAGTGTCTGAACCAGAACGAATAACAAACTGATCTCTAGCCTTCTCATCAGTCAGCCAGTGCTGCAGATTTTCCTGTAAAGCCATACAAGCATACAAACAAGACTTAGAAACAGAAAACTCGAAATACATTCTGCAGGCCAGTATGCGCATACAAGGGGAGAAACACAAGTGTGGGCAAGTTTAAGAGAAAATGGTGGATTGTGACTAGTTACTACAAGTACCATCCGTTCTTCCACTACTATTCCCACTTTCAACGAAGTATGCAAATAATCCTTGTTCCCGGAAACTCCCATGACCACATTGGACGGTTAGCATACGGGATCCTACTTCGCACAAGGCACTTCAGGAGAACAATATGTAGCAAGTCTAGAGCACTTGTGACCAGTCCTCAGAGAACAGTTACATTTAATAACATAAGAAATATGTCCAGAAGTAAAGAATGACAACAATGACAGCTACAACACATAAATTCTCAAAACAGAACATATCTGTACAATTCATTTATATAGAAGTGGAAATGCCCACAATTTCCATTTTCTGCTATTTTGCAATTCATCAAAATAAAGAATGTAGCAAAGTTTCACTTAGCCGTTATTCCCCCTTAGTTTTTTGGGGGGTTTTTCTCCCCGTTTTGTCCTTATTCATATTTTTTTGGCATTTGTTAGTTTTGCGCCTAAATCTTCAACTAAGGGAAAACTATGCACATAAATCCAATCACATATCAAAATGGAAAATCAACAACTTGTATAACATGGAACAGAAATACTGATTTTTTTCTAATAAAGTGAAAAAGAAACATATTCACATGAACCACATAATTCAACAAAAATGCAAAAAAAGGAAAAAAACAGATCTAGGAGATACCAATGGCTAAGACTGACCTAAAGCAATATCTACAGATATATATGGACAATCAGACCAGTCCAAATATCAACACAGTTATATCCACTAATGTCTCTCCCTCATTCTCTCATCCATACAGAGTCACAAAAACTAACTTTGTATCCAAATTTGAGGAAGCTAGTTACCAGATATAATTAACAGGGCAAGAAAATCAGATATAATTGAAAGGTAAAATTAATCAACTAAGGTTGGGTTATATAATATGTTCGCATCAACTTCTATAGCAGCTAAGATTTATCAAAGCTATAAATCTTCACCAACTTAATATCCTAGTAGGTAACTCATATTGCCAAACAAGTGCATCTAAATTCGGAGCTCTATGACAAAAGGAGGAAATATAAGGAACATGGAAAAAAAAGCCAAAAGAGAACACATTAATATGCTTACTCCTGGAACATATGGCTTGGTTTCAGGCGGGGCCCATTCATCTGGAACATTCATGAACTTCTCAATGTCATCAAACATGTTCACAGCCCATATATGTGCTCTGTCCAACTTGTAGTTATGTAGCTTCTCCTTAGCAAGTTCAGCTTCCTAACAACCAAAAATAAAGTAAATCAAACCACATGACAAGTATTCAATCGAGTATCAGTGAATGAGAGAAAAATATCAGCAAAATGATAAAAATAAAGTTCAGCCCATGACCTAAAATAATGGAAATGCATTCCAATTAAAAGCATAAATAACCAAAGGTAAATTAATCACCGGATGCAGTAAAGGTCAACATACCACGACCTATTGCTGTGGTAATATTCAAGGCCTATACCATGACCAAGAAGACTACAATGCCCTTGTATATACAAGTGACTACCAACTTTAGTACTTATTGTATGAAAGTTATGTTGGAGCAGTGCCACTAACCAGCTTTCATCAAATAGACAAACGTGGACCTACTTCCCATCAAGAGATATGGCGAAACAAACATACTACTACAGTGTGTATTTAAGAATTGGAACAACAAATTTTAAAACAACTACCATAGCGTCCTATCAGTGCCCCGCTTGGAAAAGGCAAATTTTCGAGAATCACTCAATGTATTAGATATAAATTTTTACCCTGGTCTTTTGCTTTGTGCTAGCTTATTAACTTGGTGGAGAGGAAATCCAACGGGAAGAGCAATGAGAAATGAAGCCTATTTGAACACCAGGTCCAAAAGGGCCGACCTCTTGACGGGCCTAACTTATTGTTACAACGTACAGTCATCCGTGGTCCATAGTATCAACCAATTCCCCATCATCTATTTATGAGAAACCTCACCTATCAATTGTTATGAGAATATGTCAAAACCTACCCGACTATTTCTCCCCCACACAAAACTCAATACAATCAAAAGCAAAAACAACAAAATCAAAATCACAAGTCAATCAAGTCCAAAGGATACTCTAGTCGCTTTTTACAAGGGATTTTTTGTGCATGTGTTGTGTGTCACTGTTGGTAAATACGCAAATTCAAAATATCGAGTACTAGTCCGTCCCAAAAAGCCTGTCCGGTCTACAAGATAAGAACATCAAAAAAATACAATTTTGTCAAGAAAAAAAAATTGAATTTATGATAAATTAAAAGAACACATTGATATCTAGTAACTAGTGGCAAAAAGTACGAATACTTGTTGACAAAAATGCACTACTTTTCAGTTCTCCTTTAGCAGGAAGGACAATCTTTTTGGAATGGGGGGAGTACTTGGCAGGCAAAACTAATAGAACCTGTAACCAGTATAATTACAAAATATGTCCAACCATTGTTGATACAGAATGCGGGAAGTGGAAGGAACAAGTGTACCTGAGGAGTGTTAAATTCGATAAAGCAATAACCTAGGGTTTTCTGGGAGGCCGGATCAATGGGGATCCAAAGTCCTTCTTCCTTTATCACTCCCATCTGACTGGAGATTTTCCTAACCACTCCTTCCAACTTCTCAAATTTCTCTGTCGGGACAATTGGTATGTTATCCACGACGACTATGTTACTGAATCCCCCGTCGAATTCGAGGGGATCCCCCTCGTTGAGATCCTCATCATCACTGCCACCACCAACACAAAGTACAACAAAACTAATCAAACACCTATCGACGCATTATTGCGATTTATCAAGTGAATACATATTCGTAGATGTATGAATAGGGTTTAGGGTTCAGATTTTTCACCTTAAGATGCCGCAGTCTTCACCGGGAGGGAGGTGTATCGAGTCCCAATCAACGTTAGAAAGGTCGATTCCAAGGCGAGAGGCGGTCTCCATTGCCATCACTTCCGCCATTTTTTCTTGTGCTTTATTTATGATTATGAGAGAGAAGAGAGACGGGCGAGGGTATTTAGATGGCGTTCCAGATTTGCTTCCTTTTCCCAAACTTCCTATTTCGGTGACAATCTGCAGACAGAGACAGAGAGAGAGAGAGAGAGAGAGAGAGAGAGAGAGAGAGAGAGAGAGAGAGAGAGAGAGAGAGAGAGAGAGATTATGTTCTAGGGTTTTGGATGGGGTGAGGAGAGAGGTGGTTATATTTGTTTCCAGCGGTTTGTCAAGTTGATCACTAGGGTTTGCACATATAAGGCCATGTTTGGTTCAAGTTCACAACTCACAACTCACAACTCACCAGCAGTTTGTCGAAGCAGATCTTTTTTTTTTTTTTGACGAAGAGAAGCAGATCAAAACCACGTATATATTATAGGAAATTGATTTCTACGCTTGCATAATTGATGCGAACACTTCTTTTTTCATCTTTTAATCGTAAAATTTAAGAAACAGTCTCTGCATGCATATACTTTTTACAAATTTCAGGGATTGTTCTCTAAATTCACTCTACAGACAAAAAAAATAAGTATTTGCATCAATTAAAGGAGTGTAAAGATTAATTTCCATATAATAAAGGATAATATAGTAAATTCAAGTGGATATAAACAAAAAAAGGGAGTGTGGATGATTAAGAAAAGACTATGAAAATTCAATTCTTAGGTCATCCACAGTGGTATAATCAAAAATAAATAATTAAAAGTTGACACATCAGTTTTTGATTATTCATTTAAGAGATTGTTAAGCGTAACGATGTTGAGATCCACAACGGTCACTTCTAGTCCATAATCAAAATAATGGATCCACTACAATTTCATACTCTCTCTTCCCCTTTGTTTTCCGCCATTCACTTCCCTCCATTTACATCTTTTTTGGGGCAAAAATATATTGATTCCCTCCCTTAATTTTTAGAAAAAATTAGTGACTTCCTTCCCTCCTATCATGATTTTTTTTTTTGGGAAAAAAGTAGAAATGAAAAAGAAGAGTGAAATACTTTTATCCGGCGACAATTGGTTGAATTGTAGATGATTGAGAGATATAAACTTCACTTTTAGAGGAAGAGAAAGAGAAACAGTTTGTAGGTGAAGTGAAAAAAATATAGAGTATGCGAAGAAGAGAAAAAGAAAATACTGGTGTAGTTGAAACACACGTGTATACAAAACTTTGGAACTGGTTAACTTATGTGGTGTTGGGTCCATAATTTTTTATTATTAAAAAAGGTTACTAGTTTTGGTTATTCAAAATCCAAAATTTGATTATTTCTAAGGATGTTTGCTAAATTTGATTATACCATTAGAGCATCCACAGTGGAATAAGTAAAAGCGAATAATCAAAACATGCCACATCAGATTTTGATTATCCATTTAGATGTTACTAAATTAACAATATCAAATCTCACATTGGTTATTTTTTGCTCATAATCAAAATCAATGAGACAATTGCTTCATTCCCTGAGTTTTCTCCAAACTTTTCTCCTTCATTTCACGTAAATCTTTCGAAAAACTAGCTGTTAAAAACAGTTTTTATAAAAAAAAATAAATAAAACTGTTCTTGAAAAAAAAAACAGTTATTGAAAGGAAAAAAATAGTTTATGAAAAAAAAATGTGTAAAAAAAAATGCTTTGTGTAAATACAATTTTTTTTTAAAATAGTTTTAAAAAAAATTGAAGAAACAATTTTTACAAATTTTTTTTTTTAAAAAGTTCATATAAAGACGGTTTTTTTAGAAAAAGTTTTTGAAAAGAATAGTAAAAATAGTTTTTTATAATTATTTTTTGAAAACATTGTTTAGAAAGAAAATTTTTGTGTAATGATGGATGTACTTGATTGAAAAAATGTGAGAATCACTGTAGAGACCCGTATTTATTTTATCGAACGTTAACATTTTATAAATGCATGATTATTGGAAAAGGAAATGAAATATTGGTTTTATGTGAATTGGGGTTAAAATGATAAAATTGATTGTAAAATGATGTAATGGGTGATTTGTATGTTTGTGGGTATAAATAGAGGGGTGTGAGTGTAGAGGATCACTCTCCTCTCATCTCCCACACCGGTTCTTTCTCTCTCTCTCACGCCTCTCACTCTCTCTCTTGCTATCTTGCCAAATTTTACTCAAAACCCACCAAAACAACCTTCAATCGTTCAACCTCTACGCCTATCATGGTCTGTACCCCGTTGGTTTGAGCTCGGGGAAGTCGTATCCCGTTCGAATCAAGGTTTTTGGAAAGCTAGGGCTCGTATCTTCTTGGGTTTTGTGCTCCGACCTCGAGGTAGGGATTCTACCTCTCAATATATGTGTTAGAAGTGTTTTCTAGCCTTGAGATCATGTCCATTGTTGTTGTTGTTGTTGTTGTGGTTGAAATCCCCAAAATTTGCAGAAAAGCTGCTCGAAGCCATCTGTATCGATACGGCCCTTAATCCGTATCGATACGGAACTCTCTATTCTGCCTCGAAGCTTACCCGTATCGATACGGATTTTTGGCCGTATCGATACGGCGAGCTTATGACAGATTTTGCTGTTTTGCTCCGAACTCTATTGTTTTGACCGCCGATCATTTCTAACTTGTTCCAAATATCACCAAACCATCCCATATCATTGTTGATCCTATTTATTGAGTTCGTTGTATATTCTTAGCATTCCATTGCCCTCACTCGATAAAATTGGACGTTGACTATTGCATGAATTTGTTGAAATTGAAACGATACATCAGGAGAATACGAGACATGTGAAACTTTGATGACACAACGATGAACATTCAGGACCCATCGACGGGTGGGTGCCTGACAGGGGGTATCGGGATCCCTTAATTGGCCCGGCAGGAGCTTCGGCTCATATTGGTTACTTTCAGGATCTACCGATGGGTATGGTGCCTGGCAGGGGGTATCGGCATCCCTTAATTGGCCCGGCAGGCGCTTCGGCTCATGACACATGATGCGACACGGTTTGGACACATGAGAAGTGGAATTGGTTAAAGGTTGAGGTGTACTTCAAATCCCATGTCAAATAGTTGGATTGTTGAACCTTATATATATTCAATCACTTGGGCTACCTTTGTTCACATCGTATCATCATTATTGCATTTCTCTTGCATACATTGCTTGCATAGAATTTCTACTGGGCTAGTGTAGCTCAAGCCTTATACCATTTCAGGTATTAATTCTGGACTGTAGATGGCATACTTGGGAGTGCTTGGAAGTGGACACCTCTTTTGAAGCTAACACTGTAGAGTTACTTAGGCATCTTTGTAAATTCCTTTTGAAGATGTATTTGTAACTTATGTCATGATCTTTTGACTACGGGATATTTTGTAAATCTTAAACTCTTTTGATGTTTGATGTTTATTTTGATTTGGGGCCATTGTGAATAAGATGTAATATTTAAAACTCTTTGGACTTGGAGCTTGACTATGGGTAAACTAATGATTTTTTGGGTATCGTATGGGTTATTGTGAGGTATTTGTTTAAGAAATTCCCTTATAATTTATATTGAAAATGGAGGACGTGACAATCACTAAATTTGATTATTGACAAAAAGTTGCTAGTTTTGATTATTCAAGAGACAAAATTTGATTAGTTACTAAGAGGTTGTTAAATTTGGTTATTCCAATATGAACACTTTTTTGAGCAAATATTGCTAGCTTTAGCAACTTTTTATTTTGCTTATTCCACTGTGGATGCTCTTATGAGCCATCTTTTGCACAAATATTGTTAACTTTAAAAACAATTGACTTTTGATTATACCACTGTAGATGGCCTCATATCCTACCTATCTAGACAAGGAAATTGGAGGTTTTGAGCGTGGGTTATTTTTTCGTTTTTCCATTTTGTCCCCCTTTGTTGCTTTCATCACGTCCCTCTAATTAGTACATGTCAATGTTGTCAATTCCGTTTCGTACCAGTACAGTACACATAAGTAGGTGTTTCGTACTATCTTAAATACCGGCATGTATTGGTCAATGCCAGGCTTAGACCGAAATCTTGGACGGACAAAAAATAATTGTGTATTATTTTTTTGCTTAAAAAATGTTTGAATTTTAAGATAATTCAATAAAACTTGGAGACTATAATTAGAGGTGTCAAATGGGTCGGGCGGGCGGGGCCATATAGCTGTGTTTCAGGCAGGACCGGCTTACTTAATCGTGTTGTGTCGTGCCCTTGTCAGCCTAGTCCATTTGATACCTCTCGCTTGACATGGAAGTGGGCGGCACGACATGAGCACGACACGAAAGTTGACACGGCACGGCACGGTCTTAGATGGGCATGGTACAGAAAGTGGACGGGTACGACACGGTTCTAGCCAGATATGGCAAAGAATAATTTATTAAATAAGCCAAATACAATTTTATTGCAACTTTCATTCGGATACAACTTTATACAAATACAACTTTATTACTACAAATAATATTTCAATACAAATACAACGCATGCAATAATATTCCGGATGAAAATTGGTTGGTGATGTGCCGGCATGGGCACGACACAATTTAAAATGGCACGGCCCGACATGATTAAGTAAACGGGCCGGTACGGCACGACACGATTGAAAAACGGCACGGCACGACATGACAAGATTTAAGAAAACGGACCGGCACGGCACGGCACGACATGATTGGCAAACGACACGGTACGACACGACACGATTTAAGTAAACGAGCCAACACGGCACGACACGATTAGCAAACGGCACGACATGATTTGAGTAAATACTTCAAATGGGCCGGCACGGTATGACACGAAGCACGGTTAGCACGAAGTTAAACGGGCCAGTACGGCTCGACACATTTGACACCTCTATCTATAATATGTTAATCATCTTAATTTGTTACTAGGACTAATTTTAAGGTATATCAAAGTGTTAAAATTTATTTTTTAATTATACTTTGAGCTTTTTTAGTTTTTTTGTACATATATTAAAATTATATAAAATATATGTTACGGTCAATCTGAAATGGAACCTAAATTTATACCGGTACTGGTACATACTGTTTCAGTAGATAAAACAATACAATTGTTGGTGTGGGATTGATAACTTTGGCACACGTAGGCTTCTTTTGGGGGTGGATGTGGTCTATGCGCATATTTTGGCTTGATTACTGAAGTGACTTCCTTAATTTTTGATGTTTTTCGTTTGTGTCCCGTTTTTGTGTTGTGTTTTGTCAATTTGTGTAGGGGCAATTCTGTTTTTCCTATCTGTGTTCACATTGAGTGTGACAAATCGATAAGGGCGTGTTGTCGTTGTCGAACAGATATTTTCTTCTTGCAATAATGCTACGCACAATCCAACCACAAACTATGCACATCAAAAAATAAAAAAATAAAAAAATTCTTTCGTTCAGCGCTACCAGCATAACGAAGAGAGAGGTTCTTGGTGGTGGGTTTGGTGTCGGCGGTTACGAGAGGTGTGCGAACGGGAGGCACCGGGGGGAGGCGAAGGGGTGTGCTCGAAGGTGGTGGTAATGGTGGTGGGTCGCTAATCTCATTCCACCACCGTAGCAATGGAAGAAGTAGTGTGCCAAAATATCCGAAGGTTCGAAGGGGTGACACATTCCCATCGTTCAGTTGTCTCAGTTTGTTTATAAGTAGAAAAGCTTCATGACACGTCATGATGCCCATTTTTTGAAGGATAGACGGACCCAAGGTGAGTTACTGAGCTTCAGTGGTTCATTCGAACATATGAATTCATGTAGCGCTCGGTGGATTGTTCTGTCGCTCAGTGAGGTACTCTCGCTTGTAGATCCTTTGTGTTCGGGAATCCGGATTGGAATAAATAAGATAAGGGGAGAAGGTGCTAAAATTTTGTTAACTGTTTGAATGCTTCGCAGAAGCTTCTTACGTTCGATGACTTGGTCACTCGGGAAAGGTCCTCGAATGTGGTTGTTAGAACGTTCTGGAAGCTTCCTTTGCACGTTCACCTCTCTGATAATTAATTGAATGTCTCTGAACGAAGTGACACCTCTGACATTTGACTAATGCAGCTCTGCAACCCTCGAAGAGTGGCGTTCGTTCAATGCCTTTGACACGTGATGTCATCCGAGCATAGCATCGCGTGTGCACGACACCTCCACCTTGTTTAGCACTCCAAACCTTTGCCTATAAATAGAAGAGTACCCCTTCTAGGGCAAGGGTCTGAAACTCTCTCAACTACACTTTTCTTCCTCCTAGCAATATTTCTTACTATACTTCTTCTTCCTCCTCCACGTACTGACTTATTCGTTGGAGCTTTTTCCTTGAGGAACATCACCCTCTGGTCTGCAGGTACACGAAGTACGACGTCATTCCTCTACGGTTCAGCAACAAGAAGAAAGGATTCAGAAGGTACAGGGTTAAATCAGCCCCCCACAATTGGCGTCTCTGCTGGGGAAGAAACACTTTTCCCTAACACACAGTGGAACTGATTTCAACCCTAGATCTGCCTTTCTCCTCTCTTTCTTTCTTCCTCACCAAAGGATATGACTCAATGCCTTCCACCGCCAGGGCTGGAGAACTTTACCCTCTGGTTGGCCAGGCACGGGTCTCTTAATCTCGAACCCAGCCAAGCTGTGAGGACCGTTCTGCCAATTTCTCGTCAACTTTCATTCCCACCCACCAAGCTAAATATCGCCCAGGCGGAACAAAAGCGTCAAGCGACGGTCATAGCTCTACTCCAGCAACAGCTCGAAGATTGGGAAGGTGGCGTGGTCGTTACACCTACCCACGGCCACCCTGCCGAACCAAGCCGTCCAAAGAAGACACACAAACAAAGCAGGAAGTCACGCCAAACACCAACTTCCGAACCAATGGCCTCCGAGCGTCGAACCGTCTTCGAGCGGCTAGAGCGCAACCCGAGGATCCACCCCACAACTTCTCATCCTCAATTAGAAAGCGTCATCCACGCCGAGAGCTCAAGATCTTCTGCTACAAGCTCGACGGCCAACACGAATAGGACGGGCGTCTCGGGACGTACTTGTCACGTCTCTCGACGGCAATTGGGACCTTTGGACGGAAAGTGGCCCATGGATCTGAATCACCCACCTCGGCGCACTCACACTAGTGGCCATCCCGAACTTTCCGAACAGTCAAGACTGCTCACTGAGCGTCAACCTGACGAACGACACTCAGCAGGATCTCGTGGCCATCACCGAACGTCAAGCAGGGATGGATGTTCGGATCATGACAACACAATAATTTTGTATGATCAATTCACAGGAATGCCAACCGTATACTAGCCAGTGGATGAAGGGGCCGAGCCTCCACAAGCTTGTCAACGGGGTTCAAGAGGTGAAGCCCTAGAACCTTTGAGAGAAGCTAGGCTTCAACATCAAGAGCGGAATGAATGACCGCGGCATCATCGCAGAGAGCCTAGGGTGCTTCCCGAAGCTCAGTTGGTCATCCCACCACCTGTTGTTCAGCCTGTAACTGAGCCTGTAGATGAATCGAAGCTTGGTAAGGCCAAGGCATCTCCATTCGTCAACGCCAAACAGCAGGAGCAACCACTGGATCGATTTGTCATGCTGAAGCTCAAGTGTTATGAAGCTACGGTGGATGTTGTTGCGTTCGTCTGCCGGTTTCAACAAACGATGAGCCTCCATAACTTCACTAACGCACTCATGTGCAAGATTTTCCTTCTTACACTGAGTGAGCCTATCATGCTGTGGTACAATCAACTCAAGCCTAAGTCTATCAAAAGCTTCAATGAATTAGAGTTGGAGTTCACAAAGCATTTCGTGACGAGCAATGTTCAGCTGAAGACGCTTTCCATGCTGGTCAACATGAGGAGGATAGCAAAAGAGACTCTTCGACTATACACCGAACGTTACTGGGAAGTGTACAACTTTATTTCAGACCGTGATCAGAGCGTCACTGTTGAATCATTCATGAATGGTTAGATCCTACCTCTGCGATGTTCAAAGATTTGTTCCGAAACCCCCTAAAGACCATGGGAGAGCTTATGGTTATTATTGAAAAGGATTGCATACACGAGGAAATGGTCGTTGAGCGCAATGCCCCAAAGGGCTCAGAACCTCCAAAAACCACTACAACGACCAAGAAGTAGGTGATCAACATTCGCCAAATGCAGAATGGCCAGGGTAGCACTTGCCAGGGTCCCAATAAACCAAACAACAAAAATCGGCCTCCACAAAATCCACAATAGTAACAACCTTGGCAATAAGCAAAGCGAGAGTAGAGGCCAGACGAGTATGTGGCCGAGCGAACTGCGTTCATCGAACCAATTTACAAGCTCTTGAGTATAATTCGCCAGTTACCGTTCTTCGTTTGGCCAACAAGATTCTAGGGAACGGCAGGCAGTGGTGCTGGAATGTGCACGTACCTCAAAGAGCGCGGTCACTACACCACTCAATGCCAGCAGTTCAAACGATATTTGGAGGAGCTTGCTGCGGCGGGGCATCTTAACCAGTGGATCGATATTCGGAAGAATCCGCTTCCCCCTCATCCACCCGTCATAGGTAACCTTTTCGGAGTTATCCAAGGCCTCGTACCCAAAGGAAAGGCTACCGAGCTCCATTCTAAAATTGATAAAGTCGTCGCTGTTTTATCTGTTTGCTACGTTGGCACCTCATCAAAGCGGAAGTGGATGGATCCGAACCTTGAGGGTCCTAGAACTTTTACCTCTGAAGACTTCGCCGGGGTACAGATGCCACATATTGACGCTCTTGTTGTTATCGTCACTATTGACAAATTCACCATTCAACGAGTGTTGGTTGACCAAGGAAGCTCGGCCGAAGTGATGTTCTACTCGATGTACAAAAATCTGGGGCTTTCGCCAGATCAACTTTGAACAGCAACCACCCCACTCATCAGCTTCACAGGTGCCCCTGTCTAGCCGCTCAGCTAGATAACTCTTCCCGTGCGAGCCGCTTCCCAAGTGATGGATGTCGAATTTGTGGCGGTCAATTCTTCGAGCCCCTATAACATCATCCTCGATTGAGCCTGGCTACATGGAATGAAGGCAATTGCCTCCACCCTTCACCGAGTCATGAAGTTCGTCGGGTGGAACGGTCGACAGGAGAGCCTCTGTGGGGACCAGGTCCAGTCCAAAAAATGCTATATCAGAACCGTAACGACAAACCAAGCTTTTTGGAGGTGCAATGTGTTGAGATGGTTGATATGCCTGTTCTTGAAGATGTTGGGTTGCCTACCGAGCAACGATCGATCGAAGAGCTTGTGAGGATGCCCATTACCAAAGATGGAGGACGATACTTTCTCGTCGGTAGTTCCTTGGATGAGACCGAACGTACGGAGATGTTTAATTTCCTCAAAGAAAACATTGAAGTATTTGCTTGGACCCCACAGGAAATGTCGGGCATAGATCCCTCATTCAACTCTCATTCTCTTAACGTTGATCCAAGCCGACGACCGGTTGTTCAGAAGGTTTGTTGTTCGGCTGCATTACATGTGGAGGCCGTGATGACAGAGGTGGATCAACTATTGAAAGCTGAGGCTATTCGGGAAATCTTGTATCCCACTTGGCTCGCAAATCCCGTTATCGTGCCGAAGAAGAATGGAAAGCTAAGGGTTTGCGTCGACTATACAAACCTCAACGATGCCTATCCAATGGATCGCTTCCCTCAATGGAGAGGTTTATCTACATATGGGAAATGCTACGGGAGTGGCAGCAGTTGCAGTAGGCAATGTCATTTTAAATTTGAGTAGTAATAGGAGTTTAATTTTGAGAGATTGTCCTTATATTCTCTCTATTAGAAGAAACTTGGTTTCAGTTTCTAAGTTGATCAATGATGGATATTTGGTGGATGATCTCTACATTATTAATCCTATGTTTCCTACAGTGCAACTGCATGAATTGAATAACACTAGTAATTTGTCACGTAAGAGAAATGAGCTTTCTAAATTGAACTAAACGTATCTTTGGCACGTACGCCTTGGTCATATTAATCTGAATAGGATTTCTAGACTGGTCAGGGATAGACCTTTAGGTTCATTGGAAGTTGAAAAACTTCCAGTCTTTGAATCCTGTTTAAAAGGTAAGATGACCAAGAGACCTTTTTTCAGATAAAGGATATAGGGTCAAAGAGCTGTTGGAATTAGTTCACTCTGTTTTGTGTGGGCCTATAAATGTCCGAGCTAGAGGTGGTTTTGAGTACTTTGTCACTTATTGATGATTACTTAAGATATGGATACATTTATTTGATGCGCCGTAAGTCCAAATGCTTTGAGAAATTCAAGGAGTATAGGACAGAAACGGAAAAGCGTCTGGGTAAATGTCTCAAGATACTGCGATCTGATCGTGGTGGCGAATACCTATTGGGAGACAGCTGAAGGGATTACATCCTAGTTGTCAGCTCTAGGTATACCACAACAAAATGGTGTAGCAAAGAGAAGGAATATGACTTATAACACCCCAAAATGAGAAGTGACCGGCCATGAACCACAAGACCAAAGGCATGCAGCCTAAAAAAAAATTTTATAAAAACTCCCAAGCAAAGATCCACCAAACAGTTAACCCTTTTTTTTTTTTATTAAGAACAACTCCAACCAATTAAGTTCCTCAAATAAAAGTATGGGGCACAAACATCCCATAAACCAAATATTATCTAGTGATCGAACCATAATAAAAAGAATCCATTATCTATCAAAAGTTTCAAATGCAGAAGCGATTATTAAAATGAACCTAGGACGACACACTCTAAGGAGGTCAACACAAGAAATCCCCGAGATGCCACCAGAGTCCTTGCCTATATTCCCAACTTTTCTGGAAAAGAAGTTGAAATAAATCCGTCAGCTGACGAATTCAGTGAGTAGTAAAACATATATAATAATACAGTTCTAAAACATGGCTAAAAATAGATTATCATGTTAACATATTTTGGCATACGAAGGTGTGCATAAAAACCAACAAATAAGGCCATAAATCATTTTCCAAATAGCCTCAATGGTGATCACAATCCAAACTTCAACAACAATGGGGAACCACAACCAAATTCAATAGTACCAAGTGCTAATGAACAAATATCTCAAAATTGGATCCAATATCAGAACTTAGAGTCACCACAAGTAGGCAGCCCGTGGAGCTTTTCTCTAAAAACGATCCAGTCAATAACAATCGTTGAGCATTAGGGTCATCGACCTAATCCGATTTCTTCCCTAATGGCCAAAGTCACCCGCACACAGAGGATTAATTTCCCTGGACTTCCAAAATATGTTCCCATCGATATCCACAAAGTTCTCACCAAAAGATTATTCGAACAACAAATGGTTTCACTGATACCTCATGCCAATTTAATATAATCAAATATAAACAACATGTGTTCCAATTTCAATCATAAATTTTTCAAAACAACAATTTAAGGGACATGGGAAAGTTCGAAAGTACATAACATGCTTAACCACTCACCTGGATCCAAAAGTAATGCAATCGAATGCGCAAAAAGAACATTAACTTGAACAAAAGAGCAAAGCATAAAATGACTAACTATGCAAATACACACTGAGTAGATACAGAATATCAATTCCTATTAAAATAAACCTAACCTAATCCTAATTACTACCACCAGTAACCACCAAAAATACAAAACCCAACTCATGCCTCCAATTCCACGTGCAATTCAAATAACCCGAACCACCACCCAAGCACACGACACATCACCATCACCCTAAGCACAAATCTTGACACCTGCTCACACCCACAACATCCACCACTACTCCAATAAGTCAAATAGGATTAGAAGGAAAACCATTGGTGCCAAACCCATGAACGACAAAGAATAATTATGAACGGCAAACAACCCAATTAACCTCACAATAATACCATTGTCTTACACCTTCCAAAAGTCAAGCCTTACCCCAATCCATGGATGACGAAGAATAGAAAAGGGACAAGAATAAAGGGAAACGAGTGCCGTTTACCCAATCACGAACCAACCGAACTCAAACGTCTCTGAGGCTTTTGCCTTTTCCACACAAGTTCTCTCAAACTTCTTATCTCAGACGTTCTCTCTAAATAAAAACCCTACTCCATGAAAATATTTCCTAACGTTCTAAAACTACCCACTACGTACTTCCTATATTATAGCTAATTAATTAATTAGAATAAGATAGAATGTAACACAATTTATAAAATTACCATCCGGTACCACAAGTTTACCCAAAATCAATTTCATACCCTAAATATTATAATCGTGTGTCAACAATATCCGTAGCGCGCACAAATTAATTAGTTGGGATCCAATCATAACACTAATTAACAACGGCTATATAACTATTTAAATAAATAAAAATGCTAGGCCGTAACATGACTCTTATGGATATGGTACGATCAATGATGAGTTATTCAGATTTAACAATTTCGTCTTGGGGATATGCACTAGAAACAACAGTATACATTTTTAACTTGGTGCCAGCTAAGTTAGTACCATTTACACCCACAGAAATGTAGACTGGGCACAAACCTAGTTTGCAGCATGTTTGGGTTTGGGGTAGTTCAGCACATGTGCTGAATGGGAACGCAGATAAATTGGAATCAAGGACATAAGTTTGTCTGTTTGTGGGGTACCCTGGAGGAACGAAATGTGGATTATTTTATAGTCCTAAGGATCAGAAGGTCATTGTTAGCATCAATGATTGATAATTAGTGGAGGACTATGTAATAGACCATAAGCCCAGAAGCAAAATTGTTCTAGACGAATTGAGAGGAGAGAGACCGATACAGACTTTTTTACCACCAGTAGTGCAGGAGGAAACACCACAAGAGACATCTGTAGAGACACCTATTGGCACACCATTACCTCATCGTAGTGGGAGGGTTATTGTTCCACCCAGTCGGTATATGTTGTTGTGAGAGTCTTTTGAAATGATCCTTAATGATCCACATGCCAAACCCCATAACTACAATGAGGCACTTCAAGATAAAGATGTGAAACTTTGGCAAAAGGCTATGAATTCAGAGATGGAGTCTATGTACTCTAATCAGGTCCGGGATCTTGTAGAACCACCCGAAGGGATTAAACCCATTGGATGCAAGTGGATCTACAAGAAGAAGAGAGGGGCGGACGAGAAGGTGTATACCTTCAAAGCTAGGCTTGTTGCGAAAGGGTATACTTAGAAAGAATGGATCGACTATAAGGAAACTTTTTCGCCAGTAGCCATGCTTATGTCCTTCCAGATTTTCTTGTCCATTGCGGCTCATCTCGATTGCGAGATTTTGCAAATGGATGTCAAGACTGCGTTCCTTAATGGAAATCTGGATAAGTGTATCTATATGGTGCAACCAGATGGATTCATAGCAAAAGGTCAAGAGCACATGTTGTGCAAGCTTAAGAAGTTTGTTTATGGGTTTAAGTAGGCATCTAGATCTTGGAACATCCGTTTTGATCAAGCAATCAAGTATTTTGATTTTAATCAATGTCCAGATGATTCATGTATGTATAAGAAGTGCAACGAAAAAGTGGTGGTGTTTCTAGTGCAATATGTCGATGATATCCTGCTCATTAGAAACGATGTGGGAGTGTTGTCTTCAGTGAAAGTGTGGTTATCCGGCCAATTCAAAATGGACTTGGGAGAAACTGGTCACATCCTTGGGATTAAGTGTCACGCCCTCGATTTTCAACATAATTAAATAATCCATTTCGATAAAGATCCTCGCCTAACAATAATAATACCCAAAAGAGTTCCCACCTGTTTAACTTTACAAATAGATCCCCAAATTTAAAGTTATACAATATCGGCACTTCGGCCCCAATTAAGCTCAAGTTCAAATAGAATATGGAGTTATTAGTTACAAACCCATCTTTATCAAAAGAAAGTCACTACAAAGATGAATAGATAACTAAGCAGCATTAGCTTCTAAAATCCTTCCACATCCAAGCTCACGATGCATGCAATCTATTATTTGGCATTTGAATCTGAAAAGAATGATAGGTTGAGCTACACTAGCCCAGTAGAGAATTCTATACTCAAGCTATAAGTAAATGCGATGGATTATGCAAACAAAGTGAATGAGTACAACAGGATATCACGAAAGACAATGGTCTTTCACCGTTAATGGGCATTCTACAACCCAAGAGAATCAAAATCCTACAAGAGTACCCTTAACAAGTCATACATCCATTAAGGAAGGGAACCAACTCAAATCAACCCAACTAAAATACAATATGCTCTCAACCGTCGCTTGCCCCTCACTACGCCGATTCAAAATTCATCGCCTCTCACATGAACCCAATTTCACTTTATCAATTATCAAACCCTTTCTTTTCAAATCTTCGATAGAAACAATCATTTATCCCTCATTCGTATCATCCATCAGACCTTACATTGTCATTCCCTATTTTTTTGCTAGGTTTCGCATGTTGTCCGGTCTTCTCACCGAATGATGATACCCGTTCATCTATCCGCAGCTTAACAATCACTCAAATTTTCCATTTGCATTATGTCTCATATCTAAATTTCATTTCCGGGCATTAGGGACCCCGTGCGTCTCTTACTCATTCCGGCATCACACCCTACGATGGATCCGTGGCTTTCTTGTGCACTTCTGGCATTCGGGATCCCGTGCATCCCATGTTCATTCTGGCATCACACCCTTTGGTGGATCCGTGGCTTTCTTCGTATTGTTCTTTCGTACTCATTCATGCTAACCATGTCTCAATCGATCGTTAATAGCCTCAAGTTCAACATATATCAACTACAAATACCCATACGCATTACCAATCCACATACAAGAACACAACGTTCCCAATGTCACATTCTTTCATTCATCATCACACAAAGTATAATAAACTCATAAACATGTCCCCTTATACATAAATAAATACCTTAAGCTCATGTTACTCCTCTAAGTCTATCACAATATCTGACGTCACCCGCTAATGACTTTACAACGCACCACCCATTAGGTCCTATACTAAAAGTTCCGTAGAACGAGCACCAAAGGAAGTTTAAAAGATCAACAAAACGAATGAGGAGGATACGAATTACTCTATCACCATTTAGACTATTTGACAGGCCCTTATCAACCAACCATGCACCCTACGATGTACTTTACGGCCTACGATATTGAATATCTGCTCCACAGTACGTTTCTAAATTCACCAACCATCCCGTCATGTTATAGCGCTTAACAAGTCTATATCGATCATTGAGACATGCCAAATATGTTCTCTAAGTCAATCTAAAGCAAGAACGACCAACGGACACCAAATTCATTAAGTTCAACATGTTCTTATCTTCCAACGAGGGCCAAAAGAATTTGAGAGATCAACGAACCATTCGAGGTACCAACAATCAAGTATAGAAGTGATTCAAAGATGTTTAGAGAGTGCTAGAGGTGATCGGGGTTCAAACAAGCATGAATCGAGTAAAGTGTATCAAAACTGCTCAGAAATCAAAGGGGTATTGATACCCCTTTTTAGAGGTATTGATACCTGGCCAGAATCTGGTCCAAAAGAGAATGGGGTACGCAGTTTTTCTGCGAATTTCTCAGCTTTTCAACAACGAAATTTCAACACCAAACAACGAATCAAGCACGATCAAGGCACATAATCAACCCATAAACACATAGAGAGAGTAAGAAATCCCTACCTCAAGGTTAGAAGCTCCAAACACGAGATCCCCGGACGAGCCCTAGCTTCCAAAACTCCGAAATCGACCAAGAACTTCCCTCCAAGCTTGACCCATGAAATTTCGAGCTCGAGAACGTGATTGGAAGTCCGAATGGTGGTTGATCTTTGAGGTTCTTAAGGTCTTGGAGGGGTTTTGAGTGAGAAGAGAGGAGAGAAAGAGAGAGAGAATCGGTAGAGGGAGAGAGGGACGGGAGATGAGAGAGAGACTATGGAGATAAATGATCTCCTACGTCACATACACACCCCTTTTATACCCCTATATCTTTTTATCACACCCACACTCCCTCAACTCTCTATTCTTTCACTTCAAACCTCAACTTAATTAATCACTAATAAACCATACTTTCCTAATTAGCCAATTAATAAACATTTTAAATAATTAAAAATTTTACGAGTCTCTACATTAAGCTTATACGAGATCGCAAGAATAGGATGTTGGATTTATCACAAGGTACCTATATCGATGAGATTTTCTTGCTCGTTTTAGCATGCCGTATTCTAAGAAAGGGTTCCTCCCTTTTAGACATGGTATCAACATATCCAAGGATCAGTGTCCTAAGACAGCTGAAGAGATAGAGAAGATGAAGGCAGTTCCTTATGCCTCGGCAGTAGGAAGCCTCACGTGTGCTATGTTGTGTACTAGACTTGATATTTGCTTTTGTTATTGGCATGCTTTGTCGTTGGCATGCTTAGCATTTTTCAGTCTAATCCAGGGCAAGAACATTGGACTGCAGTGAAACATATACTCAAGTATCTGAAAAGAACTAGAGATCATATGTTGGTGTTCCAGTTAGATAGTCTGGTACCTCATGGGTACACGGACTCAGACTTTATTACAGATAAGGATTCCTGAAAGTCTACCTCGGAATATGTGTTTAGCCTAGGAGGTGGAGCTATTAGTTGGAGGAGTATCAAACAATCTTGCATTGTTGATTCTACCATGGAGGCCGAGTATGTGGCAGCTTCTGAAGCAGCCAAGGAGGCCGTTTGGCTCAAAGACCTTGTGGGCTACCATAGCCCCGGGTGGAATCGGGGCGGCCCGAAAAAGAGGCGCCACGCCGTTTCTTGAATTTTGAAAATTTTTGAAGAGTTGCCACCCGGATTTGTGGTTCGCCACCCGAGAAACCGTTTCGATTGAAAAATGATTGATTTGAATTGAAAACCAGAGATTTTGAAAAGGGTTCGGAAGCCATGTTACGAGGGGGGAAGGGTTTTGCGGCACCCCCTCGCCCGATTTGAAATCGGTCTCTACTAAACATTTGTGGGATTTTTCAAAGGATCTTATTTCATTAAGTCACTTAGCAAGTATCCACAGATATACATCAAGTACAGGAGGTGCATGCATGTGCATGTGTACAGGAGATGATGAATATGGTGAATAAATGCAGAAAGGCAGAAACTGGGAAACCCTGTCACTGATCTACTCTCGAGCGCCGAGCGCTCGAGAGTACCACATGCTCACCCTGCAATTCTTGTTAGTGCAACAGGATACAACAAAGTATAATACTGAAGAAGTAAACTGGAATAATATTTACACATGTCACAGACTTGACACAAGATTTAGCATAATGAAATCAGACTCCATTCTGCCAAACCCTGCTTCCCTGTCTTTCTAAAAAAAATGGTTTTACAGTTGTAAGAGCTGAAAGGGGTGCATGCATGGACGTTCAAAAGCAGTAGGGGAATGAAACTGAAAGAAAAAGATGGACCGAGCTTGCATGCAAACACTCTCGAGCGCTTGGGAGTAAACTCGAGCGCTCAAAAGTGTTCCACAACCCATGACTGATTTCAACCAACTAATCCATCAAATGCAGTATGCTGGTACACTGGATCTGACTTTTCAAAGTGAGAAAAAGGATTTTCCTTTTTAGAACCAGACCAAGATTCTTTTGCATGCCTTTATTTATTTTATTTCACTCTGAAAACAGCAGACCGTTTGTACCAGCAAACCTTAGAAGAGATGAAAAATTTTAAAACTCATTCCCCCCCCCCCCCCATGCATGTCCATTTAGGTGCTTAAAAGAATGAAACAGAGTTGGAGCCACTCCCGAGCGCTTGGGAGTGTTTTCAGTAAGCTTAATGCAGAAAACTCATTCATGTCCCATTGCTCTTGTTATTACACCAAGGTCTCCCAACCCTTACTTAGTATTAAGGACTAAGAGGGCTGAGGGACCTCCCTCAGGAAGGAAAAGGAAAACAGCCCTGCTTTGCTTGACACTAAGGTGGAGGATTTCTACCTTTGAGTTGGAAGCTTGCTCCTTGGAAAAGGGTTTTGGGAAGTGAAATGAGGAAGATAGATCAGGAGGTTCAGAACTGGAGAATGATCTGATCTCCTTGCATGTCTTTCACACCTTGGGTTATTGTTGCTTTTGTTTTGAAAATGAAGTTTTTGAGAGAGATGGGGAAGAACAACTCTGTTTGAACAGTCAAGAAGAGTTTTTTTAGAGAGAGAAATTTTCGTCCTCTTGATAGCTGAATACCAGCCTCTATTTATAGGCAAAAATTTTCCATCACATGCATTTGAAACAATTATTTTTTAAGGGGAAAACTGCTGGTCTGAGGATTTTTTGACTGAGGTTGAGTGTGGACCGAGCTTCAGCTGGCTCAAAGGATTTGTAATGATGAATTGCATGGGTAGTGGGAAGGCTCACCACCCATTGGCCAGCATAGAAGACTCGAGCGCTCAGGTTCAGTCTCGAGCGCTTGGGAGTTTACTCTCGAGCGCTAGAGAGTTCGTCAAATCTCAGGTTTTGAGAATGGTTTGGAGCGCTCGGGATTGATCCAGAGCGCTTGGGACTGATTTTGATATTTTATTTTCCCTTTTTAAAGCCTTCCAAGGAGCATCGTTCTATCGGTCCAAGGCTTGTTTAATCCAATTTCATCATCGGGGAGCCTCCGGGCCACAAATTAAGGAAATTCGAAATGTCCAAATTGGGGTGTCTACAGACCTTTTACGATCACATAGTAGGAATGCGAGTGAGATTGCTAGAAAATTATACTAAAAGTCATGCTTTTGTGTAATGGATTAATATTTGATTGTTATTTATTAATTAGTTTTATCCTTTTTTTATGAGAATCTTTTATGGGCAATGTTTGCATGATATTATTGTATGTTGTGCATGTGTGTCTTTTATTTTACAAAGTAGATGATCCGATGTGTAGAGTTCGGCTTACACACAGAAGATCAGATCATCGGTTCTTTTGAAATATAATATATGGTTCACAGTCTTAGATGGAACTGGACACACCATTGGTAGGACTGTAGTATAGTGTTTAGTAGGTCTGTCTTGACTACAGGGAACGGTTTAGTTCCAACTCGTTGTGCTAGTACACTTTGTGTGTATTGAACAGGACCGCATTGAGGTAATTGTCTTTGTACTAAATTTATAAGACAAGTGGAACCTCATGGTTATTATGAATGCTTATACTCTTAATCCAAAGATAATTATTAGAGGTATATATTTAATGTTGTTGACTTTGATTCATTAAAGAGTGAGATCTTTATACGGTCAATAGTCTCGGTGAGTTGGGTCGCAATATTATATATATGACAACTATTAATTATTGATGGAATCCACGTCCTAGTAGGGATTGATGATACCCCCTTGAGTAAGCTTATAAGTTTCGAATATGTCAAACCTTGCAGGAGGATTTATCTGACATATCGAATAAGTTAAACGATAGTCTCAAGGTTAAGACGTTGATTAAGTGGGAGATTGAGTAATTTATTTTAATCAACGGGTATCTTTAATCTTAACGTGGGGAGATTAATAAGTATTTAATATAATGGAGCTCGTAATATAATTGAGATGAGGACGGGAGTGCAATTATAATTCTGTATTGGGGTGAATTATAATTAGTGAAATAAGAAATAGAATCTTGGTGGGATTATGGTTTCTTATGTACACTGGGAGCCCAGACTTATTACTCCTTAGGTCTCTATCGTAGCCCTATATATACACGTTATGCTCTCAAGGTCAGATATACGTTTTCTATTATTCACGAAATAGAGACAGGCTTAGAGAGAGCAAACAGATCACAAAAGAGTCAACACTCGGTTCATGTTCCAGACGTGCAGGGAATACGATAGAAGATTGTAAGGTGCAGTCGAGAAGTATATGTGGCTTATAGCAAGATGTGCTATAATAAGTTCAACCAGCGTTCGTGTTCGCAGGGAGTTGAGGTGAAACCCTAATTCCGCCTTGTAGGGTTTCACAATTTTTGTTGTCTAATTTGTACGTGTCATTATTGGGTTCTGAGAATCGTTTCCCAACATCAACATCACAATTAATCGGATATGCAGATGCTGATTATTATCGGATCCACATAAGGCCAGCTTATAAACAAGATATGCGTTCACTTGCAGTGGAACTACTATTTCGTGGCGTTCTGTGAAACAAACTTTGACTACTACTTCTTCTAATCACTCTTTTTTTTTTTTTTAAAACATAATCACTTTGAAATTATCATAATTCATAAAAGCATTATGTTGTGAAACTCAAATATGGATTACCACATTCAAGTTTATTTAGTTGAAATAGTAAAATGGTCAAGGAACACCATTAACAATGTAAGCCACTATCTTAATTTCTTCGTCCCTGGCCCTGTCTATAAAAGGGACTTCTACGTTGGTTCTGTATACACTAAAATTGAGAAAGAAAAGGCAGAGAGAAAAAGAGGAAACATTGATATAATATAGTAGGTTATGAAGACCTACTTTGCTCTTGATAGTACTTGAAGCAACTATCTTTATATATATTTGTCTCCACTCCTTAATTTAATTTCTGCAATCTTTATTTACATTACACTAGTTTTATAATACATTATTGGTTCTTATTTTGAATTTTAGGAAGATAGCACCCCTTAGTTTGATCTCTCATCCTTTTTCTCTACACGGCAGACTCAACTTTGGGAGAGAAAGCATGTTTGGTGAGTTTAACTACCACCGACTACAATCTCTCTTGCATTTTATTTTTATTTGATCAATGGACAAGGTCTCACCCAATTTTCAATGAATTTTCTTTTCTTCTCTTTTTGAACAACAAAGAAAGATAAACTTATTAATTAGAGTAAAATAACAATGATTAAAAGGATAGAGAGTACAAAGTATCAGAACCATCTTCGATTTCATTCTGCAGGTTTGGTTACTATGGCATTGCAATTTCTAAGAACTCTCTCTCTCTCTCTCTCTCTCTCTCTCTCTCTCTCTAATCACAACACACCCAACCAGGTGAGCCCAAAGGTAACTAATATGAACCCATCTTTGAGATAAGTTTTGGTGTTTGAGCAGACCCTATCAAATGTGTCTTTGTTTGTATTCTTTGTGTCATGAATCCTCATTTGAAGATGATATTGGCTAGATGAACCCTATTTGAAGATAATTCAGAAATATCCGACGTGCCTTTAGGCACATGCAATTAGATTATTATGTTAGCGATGTTCTATACTTGTATTGTTTCTTTTACTTAGTGCATTGGATGGTGAAAAAATTCTTGATAAATCCATATTTCACGAGGTTTTTTGTGTTTGATTGTGCATGCCGAAGTTAGGGATTGATATATTACCAATAAACTTATTTTTTACTTTCCAAGGTAGCAAAAAGGAGGTCATGATCGTGCTTTTTGAGGGAGCCCTCAGAGTTGAACGAGAAGTATTCTCGGTAGTGTTTTGTTGTATTTCTGAACATATTTTTTTTAAACAAAAATCAAATGATCTGATTTAATCCTGTTGCACCAAACGTTTTGATTTGATATGCAGGTATCGACAGATGGAAGGTGGTGGTGGTCATACTGTTGGCTATCCTCTTCCTAATTGTTTGGGTTCTTCCGAATGACTCATTCTATCTTCTTCTTCTTTTTATACTATTGGCTACCATTCTATATTTTTTTTTGGTAGCTGACTAGCTATTAAGCGCTACATCAATTATAGTGGCTTTGAATTTTGAATAATCTTTAGTGATCTTGAAAACTCTTTCGATTGACTTAATGAATGCTATGTGATTTTAATAGCAGCTTCAAAATGATTTTGATTCCTTAAGTAATATCTTTGATTGAGAACACAATTTTATTGTTGCTAGGCAAATGCAATAAACTTTTATATTAGGTTAATGTTAGGGATTGGAAAAAAAAAATTGAACGGCAAAAAAAAAATATATATATTTGAGAAAGATACAAAGACTAACAGGAGCAAGAAGAAAAGCAACAAAATGCCCAGTCCGACACCCAATCCCTAGATTGGCAAGTTGCCAACCAAGGAGACACCCCAAAGGACAAGCCCAACACTTAAAAGGCCTTAAAGCCCAGGTAAAACAATTAGCTCAAATGGGACGTAGCCCAACACCAAAAAGGCCTAAAAGCCCAAATCATATGAAACAAGCCCATCAAATAAAGCCCAAATTAAACACCCTAACCCTAGTCTATACCACACAATCGCCGCCAACACCAACTGTCGCCCACACAGCCACCGCACAACCACAACAAAGCCGCCGCAACACCATCCACCACCACAACAACGCAGCCAAAGAAGAATTGTTTGTTCTTTATCTGCTGACCCAAGTTAAACAAGTCAATTAATATGCTTGGGTTATTGTTTTTCGCATAGTTGGATTCGTTGGGCAGAGGTTGATATATTGGGCACGAGTCCAACATTTATTTGCGTGTGCTTATTGTTCAAGTTGTGCCTTCAACCATGGGCATGCACTAGTCTACTTATATCTTCGAATTTTTAATCGTGTCGTGTCTGAATTAGAAACAATGGCCCAACCTGGCCCACTATAGGAACCGTTCCATGTCGTGCCACTCTTAAACGTATCGTATCCGTGCCGGTCCGTTTGACACCTCTACTTGATAGTTAACCCCCGTGCCGGCCTGTTTGGCACCTCTACTTGATAGTTAGGTTAAGTGTGGGCGTTCGGCCTTTCACGGAAAATAAAAAAATAAAAAAGAGAGAGAGAAAGCTAGTGAAAATAAATGGGAAAAATGACGGTGCAAGATGTGTTTTGATAATTAATACCCGCTAAAAACAAACTGAGAACATTTGTTAATGTTGAAAATGTCATTGACGGGTATTAATTATCAAAACACGTCCTTGACTGTCATTTTTCCAAATAAATGAGCCAAGCTTGTGCAATTTTTTTGGGCCATCTTTATGCGGGCAATGTAAGTAAAGATCAATTCCCAGAAGACATCCAAGAAATTTCTCGATACTAAAGTTTGTGGTTCGTGTAGCATTTTAGGCTTATCAGACAGGTCTAAGTTGCTTGGTCCAGCCCGGTGCTAAAAACATGGGTAAAGGAGTTCAGGCACAGACACAACGAATGGAGGAGAAACCCACAATGGGATTTGAACTGTATACTTCGTAAAACTCAATGGGTGAAAGGGTCTTACAAAAATTCAAATTGACTGAACATCGATTACCCAGTGAGTGAACACTAAACTACCAATACCTGATCAACTTTCTTACAACGCTATTTTACGTGTCGAGCTCCACAAAGTGAATGGTCCAAAAGACATTTTGGGTCGGGGTTGGGACCAAGCCTATTTGGAGGGTGGATGCCTTGCCCTCTTCTCCCAATGGGTCAGTCAAAACAAAGACAATTTCAAGATTTGACACTACTGAATACAGAAGCATAGCACCCCAAAAAAAAAAAAAAGTTGTCCAAAGCATTACTACGAGGGAAAGACAACGTAAAGGCAGCTTATTCACACTAAAAATCAACTGAAGAGAGCTCCGTACACCTGAAAGGCTGAAACCAACAAACAAAACAAACTCATTTAACCCCATCCAAGGGGCCCCCAAAAAAATATGTAAACGCAGGAAGTAATATTTGCTTACATACAAAATGGCCTTCATTTATTGAAGATGAAAAATCTGAAAACTATGTATTAGGAGGTAGGATAAATAGGAGCCGGCAAGAAAGGAAACGGTGCAACAGAAGCAAACGCTACTGGCGGCCTGGCTTGAGTACCAACACCGGCGTATTTCACCTTTTTTTGGCCGTTGAATTCAATCTCTTGTGCTAGAGTTTCTGAGGAAGACAAATTTTCAACAATCCCCCCCTCTTCTTCTCCCACTAACTGTTGGTTATCAGGAATTCGGTGAAGCAAAAGCCCAGACATAAATACAGGAAGATAAAGAAGGCTGGCATGGAACATTCTTCTTGCGTTCTTTGTTGTGCGGTTTAGGTAAAACGAGAGTGCAGTTCCGGTGATTGCAAGAGCTAAGAGTGTTGACTCAAGACAAAACCATCCAGAAGTTATACCCCCTGCATACAGTTCCATGTTTAGATTTGTGCAATATAATGAAGATTAATTGTGCTGAAAAAAGAAATCATTAGACTGCCACAGCCGCCTATTGGGATATCAATCATGCTAATGACACCGAATGCATAAACACTAAGACATGGGCGGGAATGAAAAAGCTAATGAACAGAAATACCTTACGAACCTGTTTGTTTTGCATGGACTTGAGCACCATCCTTTTGTTTTAAAATTTTGCAGTCAAGATAAAATCCAAAAAAATAATAAGGCACAGATAACACCTAGGGACCCATCACTACTACTCCCATGATCAGCTTCCAAATGGGATTATATATTCCTTTAATATTCTTTCAATCACACGAATGGGCTCTAAAAATGGAAATGAGAAGCAGAGAAGTGATCATTGTTGAATAAGATCATTTTATGGCCTCAAAAAACATAGTTTGGCAACTGAATTCACAACTCTTAAGAAATTATAGATCAGGAAGTAGAAAATGAAAGACTGGATATAGGAAAGAAGTATCTGAATTTCCCCCTTGTGTGTGAATTTTGATTTATCAGCAGAAACAGAATAATTGGCCACAAATTGGGGTCTTAACCCCCAAAACCTAATTTAGAAAACCAGGCCTGGTAAAAATGGATAAGCTCTCAGAACCAAAAGGATTGGGAAGACAATGTAAGCATGATAGGCTTACAAAAAAAGGCGGCCACAGATATCAAAAGATGTCAAATTTAGCGGCTCTGGCCAGTTGAAAGGAATTTAACATCTACACCGGAGGGAGTTCGATAATTGAATTGACTTCTCATACAATTGAGACAGATGACTTTACATTACAACCAAAAAGCAATAAAGAA
This sequence comes from Rhododendron molle, assembly GCA_025413875.1. Lineage (NCBI taxonomy): Eukaryota > Viridiplantae > Streptophyta > Magnoliopsida > Ericales > Ericaceae > Rhododendron > Rhododendron molle. The sequence continues at coordinate 41,093,153 of CM046388.1, forward strand.
CTCCCTGGGAAAAAAATAAGTTTCTTCTGGTATCCAAATGTTAAGAGCTAACAAAACACAAGTTACAAGAATGATAGACACAAATGTGAACATGGACCAAATCACCCTTTTTGTGGGATCTGTTACCGAGCTTAGAGGTACTGATCAATTGCATCACTACTCCAAAATTCTTAAAAATGTGTCACACCTAACACTGTGCAGCAGCATTTTAGTTACCTAGCATAATTCCATCCTTCAAAAGCTTTGCACATGCAATTGGATCACTAATCCAAAAAATTTAGAGCTCCTGATACTGCTGACATAATTACATAAAACTATAGAATAAGAGTACTCACAATCATAGGCTAAGTACCCCAGTGGAATCAGATAAAGGCAATTCCTCAAAGCCACCAACGCGGTTCTTTCACCAGAAGCATCAGCAAGAGAGAACATCCTAAACCTGAAAGCAAAGTAAAATAAAGAACATACGAGGGGAGGAAAACTAAAGACATAAACCAAGTAAATTGCAATAGGCATGACCCGCATGCAAAAGGTTCTCATACCAGCTGTGGAAAACATCTATATGGCCAATAAACTTTATCGCACCATTTGATGAAATATTGTGATGCATGTCATCATTAGCTGGTGCGGACACCAGGGCCCAGGCCCGTTTCTCGCAAGTCTACGAGTGCTGGCGACGGAAGATAAGCCAACCAGTGTACTTATGGTTGGGTGATGATATTTGCGGGCCAACTAGATTTTATCAGATTTGTTTATTCGTTAGTTAGATTGTTATTTTGGAATTTTATCTTGTTAGGACTTTAGCTTGATTATCACTATTGTAGGTGGTGTTTATCTTAGTTAGTTGTTCTCTCTTTCTAGGAGCCTATTTGTAGGGGCTCCCTTTTGTTATTTGGAGGATGGTTTTGAATGAATAAATATATTGCTTCTTGAGTTGGCACAGGGATTCCAATTCACCCTTGGGTACAGGGATACCTAGGGTTTGTTGTTCTACATCAATAGCTCTACTGAATTAATAATGGAAGATAATGAGTTTATCACAAGGCCACCTTTTTGCTGATTCTATGTTGGAACATTGTTCAACCATTAGTACTATGGTGATAATGAGTGTTAGGCACACAGGAGTACAAAAATGTGAGATGCAGGAGAGACTATTCATGCAAACAATTTTGCAACACTCCCAGTTGAAAGATGAAGTGACACATTGTGCAACTGTCCAAAACCATGCCTTCAAAAACCAGGACAACGATAAAGCTCAGTATTATAAATATCACTTAGCCACGAGTATATACCCTCCTGCAGCATAATCACTGCGACACAAATATGCAAGGGCCATAAAATGAGGAATTTGCCAAAAATAAAGGGCCGCAGGTAGAACCATTCCATTGAGTGAAACCTGGCCGGAAGCTGCAACCCACCTAAAGGAAAAAGAAAACAGATATTAGCATGTCACATTGAAAACGTAGCAAATGGCAGTCAATTTTTTATTTATTTATCAGCACCAAGAAAAGTACACCAAAACAAACATAAGAGAAATACATCCATAGCCCATTGCTGATGGTGTGGCAAATCAATCTATGCATGCAGTTACTTGTAGCCCACATACCAATGCGGACATGGGATACCCAGACACATCATTTTTCAAAAAAGATAGAATATACTGGGGACACGTTGAATAAAAAACTAAATATCACAGCCTATAGGCGTATCTTATATATTCATATACATCGTAAACATTATATTCATCAAATTAGGGATGAAAACACAAATTACAGTATCAGTGTAAAAATGTCAGACGAGTAACTAAAGAAGTATTCAAGAATGAAGCATCCATGGTAGTTTTGACTCTGCCCCAACATTGTGAAACATTCTTGTGACTTCTAGCGTGTCCCAATAGTGTCCCCAACATGTCCTAGCTTGTCCCCAGCTTGTCCAACTACAAAGTACAATAAAAAAAAATGGACACGCACTGTCATCCAACAAGTGTCCAAAATGGAAACATGAGGCTAGAAGCTGCTTCTTAGCTAGTGCTCAAAATGGTCAGAAGGACAAATTCCAACGCACTTAACAAAGCCAAGTTAGCATAATTTATTTGAAGGTTAAAGATAACCATCCAAAGTTCAAGGAGGAAGGTAATTCCTTGCATGATTTCGTAAAGACATAGCTATCAATAACCTCCATGGTTAGCACTCTGGCTTGACATCATTAGTCTATCTTGTTCCATCCTTCTTTCAATTTTTGGTTTAAAACCTTTTTTCCTGATCGTATGGGCTGGAGGAACTGAGAGTTATCACGCAAACGTACCATAATTGTATACAATTAACTACTGACAAACATGGAAATTTTTCTTATTTCCGATATATAGTCTACTTTTTCACATTAGTGGCTATGAAGCACGGATACTCTATTTTGGCCTCCGTATCACGTATCGTATCCGTATCGGATACCGATACCCTCGGATACTCTCCGGATACGTATCCAATACGCTTTTTAAAGTATCCTGCTTTTAGAATTATTTTTGGGTATCCCGATACGTTTCAGATAGGCGCGGATACTCTCGGATACACTCCGGATACGTATCCGATATGTTTTGGATATGCGTGGATACGTGTTGGATACGCTCGGATATTTTTCAGATACGTGCGAGGGTAAATATGTTATTACTTAAAATATATGAGTTAAAATTGCAAGTAGGACTATATTTTTCTTTTTCCCCCACCAGTCGACACCAGAAACACACCCACAATATCCTCTCTCGACAACCTTGTAAGTCTCTCATCTCTCTCTCGTTGTGTGTATGTAAATATATATAACTATATAGATACAATTATATATACAACTATACGTGAATATATCTCTCTCGGCATGTGAAATGGTGAACTTGTGTAATGAAAATCTTAATCATTAATGAAATTTTAGGAATTAAAAATTATATATAATATATTTTTAATTTACTTTTATATTCAATGTATCCCCTAACGTATCGTATCCTTCTTTTTGAAAAAATCACGTATTCGCTATCCGTATCGTATCGTATCTGTATCCTGTATCCGTATCCGTGCTTCTTAGATTAGTGGTATAACCAAAGCAAATATTACAACTACATTGGGGGTGTTTTCTGCAGCTTAAGACGCAACTTGCGACTGTTTCTATCTCGAGCTTTTGCAGAAGCAACTTTAAAACGGGGATTTTTTTATTTTTTTATTTTTGGAGGAGATCCAAATTTTTGCTTTTTGGCATCTTCTTTCAATAATCGGCTTCCATCATATGATGGGGCACACTGCAGGCACCAAAGAATGACTCAAGCTCCCAAAAACGTGATACACTTTGTCACTCCATAACGGAGCAAAAGAACAGAACCACCACTAGTAAAAGAGAGGAAAAAATCTCAAACAGAAAGACGTCAGAGCTAATACAGCTACAAAAGCTTCAAGATCTTGGAAGAGATACTAACCAGCCTATTAACAGCATTCTCCTCAATCACTCTCATCCTATCTCTGAGAAGTGAGAACCATTTTCTCATGGTTTCTCTAGTCAAGGTTAACCAGAAATTTAGAAAAGTCTGAAAAAAGTACAAAAATAAAACCAGAAAATACTTTTAAAACCCCATCCAAACAAGGATTTAGCTGCATATTCAGCATTGTCATCAATTCAATAAATGGAGCATATTGCACGAACTATGCAATTCTTTGATAAAACAGAACTCTTGATTCCAACCTAATAACATTCATTTCTGTGAGCCATTTCACCTCCAGAATCAAAATCGTCAAACACAACTGTTGAGGTATCACGAGGATAGATGATGCAATATCAGCAATCCTAAAACCAATATTAGAATGCCATACACAAATTCACCAGTCAAGGTTGAGAAATTCCATCCCAAAACATCAATTCAAGCGTTGCAAAGTGTCTCTTAGCATATAAACAAGACATACATTGTTAACAGGATGCAAGATGTATAAAACCAAAAGCACTTTTATCTGCATTAAGGGCAATGGAATTTGACCAAATCCAATTCGGGTCAAAGCCATTGCAAAAGAAATTGGGAAATCATACAAAAATACAGGAAGTCGAAATAAAGCAGCCAAGGGTACATGAAAAAGGAAGTTACCCGAGAAGGGGAGGAATAGCACCAACAACAGCTCCAACCCAAGTATTTACGGGATGTATCTGCTTTAGAGGAGTGTATACAAATGCATACAGACACAGATTAGAAGCTGCAAGCCCAGCTGCCATCATATTAGCCTGCAAAAACCTTGCCGTTGGAGTTTCAACATTAGTCCCTCTTTGTGTAAATTTTAAAATCAAAATGTTAAACAATAAGAAAGTAACTCCAGAATTTGTCAAAGAGGAAGAATAAAGGTAGTGAAGTCATTCAGCCACCTGGCATGCCAACAAAGCAGTGCCCGCTGCACCAACGGAAGATGCCCAGCTGACCGCATGAGGTACGGTAATACGCTGTGAGGGCAGTGGCCTATTCTTTGTTCTGTTCATCTTAGCATCATTGTTTATCTCAAAGACCTAACTCAGAAGGACAAGGAAAAACAATTCAAAGTCTGCCAGCCGAAGGAAAAGAAAAAAAAAACGCATTTCATTTTTTAACACCCAGATTGAAGCTTAATAGCTGAAGATACGAAACGCTTTACTTCCTTTTTCTTCTTTTCTCATCAATCCTTCCACTTACAGAGGATCTTGAAAGAAGAAAAACACAGAGAAAGAGATAAACATTGACCCTTGACAGTCAACACCAAAACCGACACAAGAGATGGAATCAAGCATTTTTATGTAATAGGCAATCCAGTAGGACCAGCACAGGAGTCCCTTTAATATGTTGGAACAGATTTTGTCAAAGAGAACAATACAAGATTTCACATCCCATTTCCTTATTGCTGATTTTACTGAAAGCTGTATGCTTGCCAGATGATTTTACGGCATTGAGACAACAACAAATTCGAATTCTTGATCTTATCATATTACTCTGCTTTCACTTCAGACAAAGTTTTATATCTCTATGAAAGTTCATAATAACTATGAAAAAAAGGAATCAAAAGAATGCTTGGTTAATCTGTCAAGCACCTTACCCATGTGGTGAGGCGAACTCACCAAAAGTCTACATAGCATCTTCTAAAATGAAAATTTAATGCGTGAAGTTTTGACTAAATATTTGAATCATGATTCAACATCTATGGTTAAGGAAATTAAATTTGACAATTTGAAATCAGTTATGAAGCAAATTATTGATGGTTCCTACTTGAGAGCTAGTATTCTTGGTATTCGAAGAGTCATTCATGTATCCGTTACAAATCTATATAATGTGTCCAGGAAAGCAAATGAGAGTAGGAGTCCATCTGAAAGGGCAGTATGATCAGAATTTTCACAAAGTTGATTGCCAGAATATCCAAGGCTCTCTGTCATAGTTCCCTACAAAAATCTTGACTCCAACAAAGACTGGAATTTCAGCAATTGTGACTTGAATGAATGTACACTTTCCAAGCTCCAAGTTGAGAAAAAGAAAGCAAATACTCGGTACAAGATGTAAAGACCAGAAATTTACAGAAATGCAACACATGCCTTCTTAAAATATTAGCATCGTTAGCTATATAAGCTTGAAGGAAAGCCAGATGAAATGAATTTACACACTAAAAGAAAAAAGCACAAAAAGAAGTCAAATCATGTAGAACTTCTCCAGTAAAACAAATCAAAGGAAGATCTATCTGATTGATCCATAGCAAACCTGATTTAAGGAGTTAGCAGATGCTGCCACCATCATGGTGCCAGCACAGGTGCAACAAAGCCCCACATAATCAATTGCACTGCCACTCCCAAGAACATATCCAGCCCCAGAAGTAGCAACCACGAGCATGCTGGAGAGAATGTGTAAAACAAGGTCAGATGCAGAAGGTCTACAACAATTCCATACATCTCGCAAAGACTCCAAAGCAGGGAAGGAGGACTACAACACGCAACAAGATGAACAGATTTTGAAGTGCATTTTCAGAAATAAACTCTTCAATGATGCCAGTCAAAATTGCTTCCAGAAGAGCATTAATTATAACTTCCGGTAATACGACACCAACTTAATAGAAGTGACGAAAAGTTGGAAGCACTAGATGTTATTCCCCTTCTCAGAATCTGCCAATATGTATAGTGTATCATTTGTTTAAAATTACAAAGAAATAAGAAGGTTCAGCCATTTCAGGACCTTTAAAATCATTTGTGCATAGGTTCAACAAATACTCATACATTCACACTGTTCAACTCTTCAACTTCAACTAAACAATTGCACCAACATGTCTTAAGTGGTCAATGTATCCTAGTCGAACGCACCAGGAACACCGCATAATATCTAAGGTTTCAATTAAATTTTATGAATCATGAAGCAAGGAACACGTCTGGGACACGCATGCCTGGAGTGAGACATGGCAGGGTGTCACTTACATAGTATAACAAACATACTGCGAAGGATAAGTTATGCAACCTAGTCACTGGTGCCTTGTGGTTGGCTTATTGATGGATCATCTGTTAATTTTCAGGAACTAGTACTTGTATTTTTATATCATGTTTATGTTACTTTCTCTAGTTTTGGTTGATTTAAGCTTTGTCGTGTTCCCAAGTTTCCCATGTCCGCAGAATGGCGTCAAATCCAATCACTTCCAATGGACATTGCATAATATTTACTGCTCTTCACGAAAGGAGGGCGCGCCAACAAGTGGAGTGGGCATAGCTAGAGTTTAGAGACCATTAATAACCTGCGGAGCTTTGATTCACCTTATAAACCCTCAAAAAAACAAGCACCTACGTGGTCGACGGATTGAGTTTTGACGAGGGACTATGTAGCACAGACACGGAAATGGATATGGACACGAAACACGAAACACGAGAATTCTAAAAAAATGAGGACACGGACATGGCAGGGAACACGCCACGTGTATATATATAAATGTGAATATATATATATATATATATAGGGGCCAGTTCCCCTCACACAAAAAATTGGCAAATTTTGACACAAAACTAATCGAAGTTTAAGGGTTCCCATAAAAAATTAACTCATTCTGATATAGGTAAGAGCTTGATCGATCCTATAAAATTGATAGGAATCAACTGAATGAACGGATCAAGCACTTAACGATATCTGAATGAGTTGATTTTTTTAAGAAACTCTTACAAATACGTTTTAAAAAAATTGAACGGCTCCGATCATTTATGTGGGACTCCGAAATAGGTCCCTCACAAAACTTGTGTCAACTTTTATATATATCCCTTCTAGTGTATGGGATCCCTTACTTTCCTACGGTGCGGACCTCATAGTTCGGAGCTCCACGCTAATAATCGGAGCCATTCAACTTGTTTAAAACATGTTTTTAAGGGTACCTACAAAAATTAGCTCAAACGAACATCGGTAAGTGGTTGATCCAAAGAATCTTCCATAAAGGTTGACGCAAATAGCATGCGGAATCCCTCACTTGAAGCCGACGGTAGATACATGCATATATATATATATATATACAGAAAACTTCTTGTAAGGACCTTAAGTGAGGTCCTTAGGTGCGGACCTCCCTTTCCCGATCAAATTTCGATAATCCGAACCGTTCAATGTGTTCAGAACGTGATTTTAAGGGTCCTCGAGAGAAATCAACAAAAAAATATGACCGTGAAGTGCTTGATTTGAGCAATTTTTTTATTGAACCGTTCAATGAAAACTACTCAGATGAAGCTCTTCCCGATTCAATGAAAACTGCTCGGATGAAACTCTTTCCGGTCATATTTTTTTGTTGATTTCTCATGGGAACCTTTAAAATCACATTTTGATCACATTGAGCAGTTCGGATCATCAAAATTCGATCGGGATCTATGAAGTCCGCACTTAACACCAGTTTTCAAGACAGGGATCCTGGATTTTGTTACGGTCCGCACCTCATTGTTCCTGATCTAAAACGCATTTTATGAAAAACTACTCAAATCAAACCCTTCCCGGTTATATTTTTTGTCGATTTCTCACGGGTACCCTTAAAAACACGTTTTAAACACATTAAACGGTTTGGATCATCAAAATTCGATCGGGAACAATGAAGTGTGGACCGTAACAAAATTGAGGATCCCTGACTTGAAAACTGGTGTGTGTGTGTGTGTGTGTGTGTAGAATGGAGTATATTTGTTCTCCCAAGTTTAAAATGCAAAATGTAAACAAAACGAAATGGATGAGAGAAATTTGATGTTAAGGTTTCTTCTCTTTAGGACTTTCTTTTATAGGTTAACTTACACTTAAACCCAAAACATTTAAGTAGTAACATAGTTACCCTCAAAAAATATACTTACACCCCCATTGTGTCCCGAAGTGTCCCGCCGTGTCCCCTTAAAAAACTTAACTTAAATAATTGGACACGCCACATGGCATGTCGGACACGTAACTAGCCGTGTCCCCGTGTCAAACACGGCGATACCTCGACCTCTAGAGATTTCAGTGCTACATAGACGATGGACATCTTGGTTAACAATGAAAGGCTAAGTGGTTGGGTGGGTTGCCAATAAAATTTTGCAGGATTCTAGGGACATCTTGGTTAACAATGCAAGGGGAGCTTTTCTCTTCAGAAAGGGGGCAGAAGCAGATGAGTGGAATTGTGGTAGTAAATCACACTCTAATGGAAGGCTGATTTAATGATCAATCCAAGAGACTGCAGGTGGGGGTGCATGACATGGAGCTTCATATGTGCTACAAGAGGCAGGCATTGGAGGAGGTTGAATACTGCTAAAGATACAGTGAAACCATTGAAGCTAATCTGAAATCTCGAGTTTTAACTAAGGTCTGTCAGCGAAATAGTAAACTTGCCTGGAAATTATTTAGGGGAAGGCTAAAAAGGTGGCTTGAGAGTTCAAAGGTAAGCTTTCTCTGTATTGATATGCACCAAGCAAATGTTGATACAACCAAAGTGTGGTGCAAAAAAAACTTCAGGTAATTTTATTCCACTTTTATAGCAATCAGATAGTGCCACAGATTGTTAGTGAGAAGAAATGCAACCCCACTATACAAAAGAAAAAGAAAGATAAGTTTTTTAATTTTAAACATATACATAATCTATATCCATAACACATAATGACCCCAACTATACTTCTTGAAGCATCTACTTAGTTGGGCTCTTATGATGATAATGTTGTGGTTTTAGAAGCTAACTACTCAAACTATAACAATATTACAGTGCTTGTCCCTTGCTTATTCTTACTTTTTAACTTCTTGCTTATAGGCCTGGATGTGGCTCATAGTTGACATCGTCTAGAGCATGAAGAAAAATATTGAGGACTGTCTCATTAAGTCAGCGAATAATTAACGAACAAAATGTCCAAGCTTCCGAAGTCCCAACTGGAAGCGAGCAACTCCTCCAAACCCTCCACCAAATTTTTTGGGTTAACCATAAAGGAGGTACCAAGTGATTGGAACATAAGGCTCGGTTTGATTTGGTTTGGTTAACCATAAAGGGGGTACCACCTCAGTACAGTCATGTTAAGTATTTTGGTAAAATAACAGATAAAAGTGAGAAAAGCCTTGGCTAGAAAGGCAATGAACCCAACATGAGTTCGATCTGTAGATACTACTTAGTACTTACCCCATAAGAAGTGGCAAAGTTAAAAACTACTAGCAACAACAAACCTTCGTCAAACATAAAGTTGCTACTTTTAATTGATGCAATTGGTCTGCAAGATAAAAGTATGCTGGCTGAATCGTCTTTTACTTAAGTAATGAGGTTAATTTTATGATTTTTTTTTTCTAGGTTTTTACACCACCCAGCTGTATTTGACGTTTCTAGTTTCTTGGAATTCCCTCTAATGATCACTCATCATCCAGTAAATCAAAACCCAATGCAACAGATCAAAATCGCAAATATTTTTAAAATACTACAACAAACAAATTTCGTTCCGTCAAAAGATCCTAACCTCAGGCGAGCCTTAGATAGCTCCCAATAACACCGGCCGTAGTGCCGAGCCAAGTCCACCACATCCCTCGCCCTCAGCGACGCATCGATTGCTGTTGCGGCGGAAGAGGCGAATCCGGATGACGGAATCCGGTCGAGTTTCGGAAACCCTAGTTTGAGGTCGCCAGTAGACGAAGGTGAGTGAGAGAGCGATCTCCCAAAGGCATAGTTAGCGGTGGAAATCGCTGAGGAAAGGAAGGTGGATCCGGAGTTGGGGTTTGAGGAGCTGAGGAGTTTAGAAGAAAAACTCGCTGAGTTTCTCCACATGTCGATTTCAGTACGGGGTTAGAGAGAGAGAGAGAGAGAGAGAGAGAAGGGATTTTAGGAAGAGATCTCTTGTTCGGAGAGGAAGATATCCATAGAAGACTGGAAGTTGAGAACAAGCGAGAGAGTCGAAGATGACGACCGGAAAATGACGACTTTCCCGACTTAACGGCCTGTTTGGAATTTGTGGATGAGAAACGAAAGGAAACAAAACCTGAGGGGTGTGGAGAAAATTTTTTTATTGTGCTTGATTTTTTATTTTGTTATTTTCTTTCTTATTTCTTTTTAAAAAATCAAATGAACTTTGGCCTGCAATTTTTCTTCTTCTTTTTTTTTTTATTTCTTTCATCGAGATGATAAATATAATATAAATTGAATCAAAATCTAAGTAAAAATTACATGAAAACAACCAAAAAGATTGTACCAAAAAGTCTGAAAAAATTGGGTCTAAGGAGCCCCTAATATTGTGCTATTTCTTTCTCCTCAAACCATACAAGGGAAAAGAATATTCATTTTCTTAATTTGCTCTTCTTTCCTCAAGATTCAAGCAAATTCAAATTTCCCTAAAATAGCACCTTTGACCAACTCTGTGAGAAATGAAAACAAAGGATTATTACTTTGTTTGGAACGTGGGAAAAAGAAAGAAAAAGACAGAAGGAGACAGGGAAATTTTAAGATTTTCTCATTCATTGTTTGATTTAAGAGAAAAGAGGAGAGAATGTTACGTACAAATGATTATAAATAAAAAAATAAAAAAGATAGTCAAGTACAAAGCACAGTAAAACTTTCCTCTTTCTTTTTTTTCTTTTTTTTTTTAACATTTTTCGTCTTAGTTATTTTTCCTTCTTTTCTCTTGCATTGTTGTATTCCATTAGTTTGCACATGCCACCTCCCCTTCTTAGATCTGCCGAGAGCGAGCTGACCCTAATTTTTCAGGGGTTTAAAGCAAAAATAAAAAATACTCTTTTGTTATACTATTTATAAGGGGTAAAAAAGTAAGAAGGCCTCCTGAAATTTAAAAAATTTAGAAACCTAAATCGACCGCAACACAAATTTTAAATTAGGACCGGCCCTGAATCTGCCGCTGCTGAATTAATAGCTTTGATGAAAACAACCCAGCCCGCCAAAGAGAGACATTTACTAGACCAACCAATGAGCCTAGATTGAATTTTGCCCAAAACGCGTCTAAAAGTCTTACTTGTTGGAGCGGGAATGCATGACTCGGCAACCATGGTTAACACAGATGGAGTCAGGAAGGGGTCAGTAGGAACGGTTGTCCCTACAAGAAGCAAAAAAAAAACACTTATTATATGTAAAATAAAAATTTCTTATAAAAGTATAGGGGCTCGCCCCCCTCTAGTATTTTGGGGAAAAAAATCAAATGATAGTAAGTAAATAGTAACATTTGAACAAGATACCAACGTTAATTTCTAAACGTTACGGGTTAAATATAACAAAACATAAAATTTGAGGGTTAACATAGTGAGTACTTAATTTAATTCAGTAATTTTTATCCACAAAAATCCTCAATCGTTAAAAGGATTTTACACGTTTTCTTCTCTTTGCCAAAAAAATCTCCATGGCACACCAGACCCTCTTCTCTCTCTCTCTCTCTCTCTCTCTCTCTCTCTCTCTCTCTCTCTCTGTAACGCCCCGACTTTTCGGGTGCAATATAAAATAATTTCTCAAGAAAATTTGCTAAATAAATATGATTTTCCAAAATAAAGTTTTTACTAATACAATCTCAAGATAGTTTTACGGAAATCAAAATACATTAACTTCAGAGCTGACTTTAATCTTGATACGAATCCTAAGCATCCTCGATCTTCATTACTGATATTCTTTTCGTGTCGAACTGCATCATCGTTGAATCTCCTCCATTGAATCATGCGCCCTCTAGCAAATTGATCGCCGAAGCAATCGATTTGCCAGGATACAGACGTATCCGTGAGTGATAAATCACCCAGTAAAATAATCCAACCCAACCACCCCTCTTACTTTACAGCTAGCAGGCAAACAGAATATATATGGTGCGAAAAAGTAAAACAGAGATAATTCACATAACTTGATTCATTGCTATCCATTAACTTAACATGAAATCTAAGATCTCTCCACGAGATCTTTCCTCCCCAACCATTAGCCATGCTCAGTCCCATGAGATCACTTCCCTTTGTTGTCGCAGGAACACCTAAGTTATGTACCGAGTGTGCACCCCCAATAACTACAACAAGGGGTAAGCTTATCATGCCGGAATCACAACTAGGGTTCGCCTATCTTATGAACCACATCACAACCATTTCATAATCATCACTGGACACCCGCCAGTCTATCAATTCATCACTGGACTCTCGCCAGTTTCAATTCTCATCACACTCTCGCCATTCAATTCTCATCACAATCTCATCATTTCTCATATCACGCCTGCAGGCAACCTCTAAACAGAAAGAAACTTCACAATTTATCCATTACTTAGTATCGTCTAAGTGATTTCTATATCGTATACCACCCCATGTCTCTAGGGTCCAATCTAACATTCAAATGAAATATCGATACAATATCAATCACAATAATAATTGAAAACGAATAACAGACGGATCGAAACAGTTAATAAGCAATGCAATCACATAACTTTTTATGACTGGGCCGTTGCCCTTAATCTCGTATGGTTACAAAGTCATTAAGAATGTAAGAATTATTTAATTAAGATTTAAAAACAATTTTCTAGACTTTTGTTAATTAACTATAAGTAATTAAATTAATTAAACACTAATTAAATACATTAATAAGGTAAAAATATTTAAATAATTATCGTAACCTTAATAAGGTCCTAACAGTCCTCTATAATAAGTTCGAGTGCTAAAAGTTAGGTTTGGATGCTCACGGAATTATTTTAAATAAAAAGATTAAGTTAATAGGCAAAAGAAGACTAAATAGATAATAAATAATTAAATAATTAAAAATATTTTTATTTTAACAAAGTATCATCTTAGGACTGTAAGAAGTCTAAATAAAATTATTCGGAATTATTAACCTCTTTTATAATATTTTAAAGTATTTTTATTAAGAAACAACTCTTAAATAATAATAAATAGTTAATCAAATAAAAAAAATTTTATTTTAATAACATATCACTTCTGAGATGTTAGAAGTCTAATAAAAATATTTTTGATGTTAAAAACATTTTTTGTAAGGTCGTAACTATTTTTCGTTTGTAACTTTAATTAAAAATAAAGTAAATAACAAATAACATCAAAAAGTTATGAAATCAGCAACTTATGATCTTTAAGAAGTTAGGAATCTAAGAAAAATAGTTTGGGGATTTATAGAGTAATTTAAAAGGTCGTAATGAATTTTTGTTTACAAACGATTACACAATTACAAATAAAAATTAAATAAATAGAAGATTAAATAAAAATTTATGAAACTAATAAGGTATGAACTTTAGAATGTGGGTAACCTAGGAAAATTAATTCGGGGGTCAAAATCTATGTTTAAAAGGTCGCAAAATCAATTTGAAACGAAAACAAAATCCACGCGCGGCTGGACATAAAGGAGTTCGCGGCCGCGAACTCCGCTGGACTGGTTCTTGCGGTGGAGGATCCCGCACCTTGCGGCCGCGAGGTTGCTGACTGGTTTTGTTTTTTTGTTCGTTTGGCTACGGTTTTGATGCATGGGGGCACGGGACTTATTGGGTTATGTCTTTAAATCATAAATATACTTAGAGGACGGCTCGGATTGAATTATAGTACCTTGATTCGGATTAAATTCGTTTTCGATCGAAAACTTGAATTTGGAGAAGATGACTTCAATTCCGTCGATCGGGGAACTTCGGGGCCGAATTGGTTGATGTTCGGGGATCCTTGGGATTGTAGGAAGTAATTCAATCGATCAATTTGAGTCTCGGACGAACGAAACCACGAAACCCACTTTTCTCTCTCCTTCTTTCTCTCTCTAAAAATCTATGGATTGTAGCTCGGTTCTCTCGGGTTTTTCTCTCCTTTTGGACTCCATGGAAGGTGTTGAGTATGGTACCTGCCCTAGGTTCGGAGTGGTATTGTATTTATTGGAGAATTTGATGTAGAAAGATTAAATCGAGTCCTAATCGAATTGGGTTTCTACACGGACGAATCTAACTCGGTTTTGGGGTTACGGAGGAGGTAGAGATCGAGTAGGAGTAGGAGAGGGAGATTTAGAATTATTGTATGCATGCATGCAATTATAAAATATTTTTATAGAGATAATTAGATAGGAAACTATTTTTTTTTGTAATTATCTACTATTTATTTAATAAGGAAATTAATATTATTGAAATTAAATAATACTTTTAATATTTTTATTAATTTAAGATTTTCGGGTTATTACAACAATTATACGGTCACAAGTTAATTAATGTAATATTTAAATAAATTTAAATCACAAAAAAATAAATCTAGGTTTTAGTCGAATTATATTTTTATAAATAATCCATTACTTATAGACTATTTAGTTAAAATAATAATTTCTTTATTCGAAAAAAATTGGGTTGAAATTCCGGGTCGTTACACTCTCTCTCTCTGCACAAAAATCCCACATTGTCAAGACATTGAAGGCAGTTTCGAGAAAATAAAAATACTAGCTAGGAGAAGAGATTTTGGGAACCCTAAGTAATCTTGGTGAAATCTAAGTTGTAACTATAATATGTGTAAATACTAGACTCCGCAACACGATGGGGGATAAACTTTTAGCAAGTTTCTAAATCACTTACATAGAGAAGGATATTGCGAAAAGGTTTGATACTGATTCTATCATCGATATTTTTAATGACATGAAAAAGCGTCAAGCGCAATTGAAGATTCCTTGTTTTACTAGATAGGTAGGTAAGTCATTAATGCTTTTGCAATATGTTAATTTATGAAAATCATAATTAAGTATGGAGTGTTGCTATTTTGTACATTTTTGAGTTTTAATGTATTCACGTTGTTATGCATGTTTCTCTTTATTTTTTGTCTCGCGTACATGGTTGCCCCCATGTTGTAAAATTTCTGGCTCCGCCCTTGCATGGTATAGACCTTTAGTCACGTATAATAATTCAAAATGAAATTCGCTTTGCACTTGTGCTATCAATTATCACACTCACGAATTTTAATTGTTTAGAAAGCTTTTGAAATACACTTTCACTCTCCCACATCTGCCGCTCATTATGTGACTTATGTATTGATCCATGTCTTTTTGGTTTGTGAAATATCAAGAGTAGCAGCCAATTACACACCACAAAGAGTTCTTATTCACATTTGGAGATGAAGATTTTTCATTTCTGATGGTCAACTTTTTCTCCCGAGCGATCACAAAGATTTGAGTGAACCTCTTTTAAAATGACACTGTTTTGAAAGGGGATTGATTTTGGCACTACCTTAAAAAGTGTGATTATGATTTTGGCATTCTTCAATTCCATATAATGATTGATTTTGACACTTCTCAAATTAATTTGGGTACTCCCCTGAAGAGGGGTTATCAATTTAGAGAGTGTCAAAATCACTCCCCTTTCAAAAATTAAGATAAGATTTATGCGTTGGCTATCAAATAATGTCCTCAATAAACCCAGGGGTAAGTGCAATTGGTTGATCAGTTAGGAGGAGCTTATCATTTCGAGATCTCAGGTTTGACTCCCCGACACTGCAAAAAGCTCTTGGGGCCACCCTATGTGTAAAAACCCTTTGGGTTTTTCAAAGTCCGGTGGGGGCTGAAAAAATTAGCCCAGTTGTGTGCACAAGCTGGCCAGGAACCACTCTTCATTACCAAAAGAAAAAATAATGTCCTGAATATTTGTCCTCATTGTTACGTGGCACCATCTATGCTCCATAGAGGGTCAAGCTCCATTATTGTAAAAAATGTACTGTGTTTTATTTGTTTTTGCCAAATATTTTTGTCAGATTTGCGTCATATTTTTTAGATTAAATATTTATCTCGACTAGAATGTCGAGAGGAGTCTTAAAAGTAAAAAAATTATGAGAAAAAACAAAAAAAAAATTCACTAAACACGAAAAAGTGTCAAACAGCTGTCTTTTTTGTGTACTGTATCTTCTTATATGAATTTTTTTCAACCTCAGTCCACGTGTTTATACTTTTTTGATTTCTCTCGTCGAGACGTAATGACGAATGATTAATCCCAAAAATTTCGACGAAAAACTCAATAAAAGGTTGCGAAAAATAAAAATACCGAAACAAAATTTCAGACAAAAAAATTCACAACAACGCGGCCTCAATTTCGCTACAGATATGCATTACCATGTGAATGCAGGGACAATGATCTCATAAACAATACTACTACCTTACGATCCCATAATATCTCAACGTAAAGTACATCTTGTTTTCATCACAAGTAATTGGTCAAGGATCTTAGCCTGGAACTTGTGTGTTTTCTCTATCTTAAGGTTTCGGGTTCGATTTTTCTTGTCAATAAGTCTTGGGACCACCTCACCATCACGCGTAAGCGTGTGAAACAGCTGTGGAAGAGGCTGTAAAAATTAGTCCGAGGTGCGCGCAAATTGGTTCGAGACGCCCTATATTACAAAAAAAAAAAAAAAAAAACTGCAAGCCGACAAGTTACTTGTCAACAGCAAATAATAAATTTTCTGTTTGGATAGTTTATCAACGAGTACTGCTATACGTACAGAAAAGGGGGGACCGAAATCGTACCGACGGCCGCCGGCCGGCGGTCTTCGTATACAACACAAAAAGGGGTGTTCCGATCAAGCACCCTACACACCTCGGATGCCGTTGATTCCCGCGTTGGGCCCCTCGGTTTTTTTTTTTTTTTTTTTAATTTTTGGACGGCTCGGATCGGCCGTCCGGTGGCCGAAAACTGCCCGGCGCGGCGGTTGGTGCACTTTCGGTATGGGACCAGTCGGTCCTCATATCATTATTGTTTATCAACGATCCACATGAGTGAGACTGCGACAGTGTAGCTACCCTATCAGCAGCCGAAAATCTCTCCTATTTTCACACACATATTTGTCCCGTTTCACTCATGAAAGAAGATGCAATGAATTCTCCCATTGTAAAGGCAATAATCTTGCGGTTCAAAAAAGATGCAATGAATTCTCCCTCCATTCAATAATTTCAGTCCACCTTTCTATTCTTGGGATGTCCCGCAATAAATGTCCATTTTAAAAAGTCAAAAAAAAAAAAAAATTCAACAGTTTTCATTTTTGTCCTTCCCTTTTGAAGTGGAGTGGAAGCTCCTACTTGAAAAAATAGAGGGCAATTTTGGAAATTTATACTTTGTTGAAGTGTAATGGTAAATAGTTAGATTTCCAAATAGAGACAAAACTTATGGGAGGGACGGATTATCCATTTTCCCCTTATAAGTACAACTCCCAACACCACCGTTGTAGACTTGTATTATCAGTTAGAGAGAAAGGGAGAAGATGGAATTCAAGAATTCCACCTTTATCAAGCTCTTCTTGATCGTACAATGCCTATCTGTATTTGGCCTTGCTCAAAACTTCGATTTCTTCTATTTTGTCCAACAGGTGGGTAATTTTTTCATAATTGCAACTTTAATTTGATTTATGTAGAGCTTCTTCTGAATCTTCTCTCGTTCATGATTCTTGTGCAGTGGCCAGGGTCATATTGTGACACACAACGAAGTTGTTGCTATCCCACCACTGGAAAACCTGACACCGATTTCGGTATCCATGGACTTTGGCCCAATTACAACAATGGCTCCTACCCATCGAACTGCGATCCTAACAGCCCTTTCAAACAATCCACGGTTCTCATTCACCTTAAAATGCAATGCCACATTTATGTATTTCTAGTTACCACATTAAACAATTGACATATATGAATCTCGTACTAATTCAAGTTCCATGAATTTCACTGTACATTTAGGTTTCGGACTTGATCAGCAGTCTTCAAAAGAGTTGGCCGACTCTGGCATGCCCAAGTGGAAATGGATTGTCGTTTTGGTCGCACGAATGGGTTAAACATGGAACATGCTCGGAGGCTGTACTTGGCCAACACGGGTACTTCAAATCAGCTCTCAGACTGAAAGCACAAATAGGCCTACTGCAAATTCTTCTGGGGGCAGGTAATCATAATTTTAGCATCAACATTTGAGTCAAGTACATTTTTTGTTGGCAAACTGGAATAAATTTGGTGTTAATTTGGGGATTATTGATTGTGACAGGAATTAATCCCGATGGCGGGTCTTACAGCATTAGCAGCATTCAAAATGCTGTAAGAAATGCAATTGGGTCGACTCCGGGGGTAGAATGCAATGTTGATGCATCTGGTAATAGCCAATTATACCAGGTTTACATATGTATCGATACTTCAGGATCGAACATAATCGAATGCCCAATTATGCCAGACAGTGACAGATGTGATTCCGCCATTGTGTTTCCTGCTTTCTAGCCATGGTTTTATTAGTCTCGCGAGAAATGTCGCTCGTTTATGTCTGGTTCAGTTCAATAATTGTACTGTAACCATGTCTTAGTGCAGTTATTTGAAATTACGTACAGAGCTTAACGATGCATGTTGCAATATTAATTTCTTGTTCCTCTTGTTTATCGTATTTCTTGCTTTTTTGCCAATTCCGTTTATCCTTTGCGTTATTAAGATAAGAAAATAGTAGGCATGAGTATTTTACTACAAACAGAAAAAAGCTCTCTACTTAACTGCCCGTGCTCTTTATTTGGTATTCTCTAATAAAGTTCATTTTCTCTTTTCTCCTATACTTCACATAATACCAAGGCTCCGTTTGTTTCGATGTAAAATGTTTTACAATGTAAAATATTTTTTCAGAAAATAAACTTCAAATTTCTATTTTTCGGTGTTTAGTTGACACATAACAAAATAATGGAGTAAAATAAACTTCAAACTTTCTCTTTTTGTCTATTTTCTCTTTGTGTGTCAAATTTTCAATCCAAAGGTGAGAGAGAGAGAGAGAGAGAGAGAGAGAGAGAGAGAGAGAATTGAGTGTTCTGAAAAGTAGGAAACGAACTATAGATTTTAAACTGATTTTTATTGAACCAAGGGATAACGTAGTGCTGGCTTGCTCGATGGACGGGGAAAATAACTTACAGATGCATTGAGGAAAAGTTATTTTACCATCATTTCAGGAAAAAAAAAAAACTACTAAAACATTTTACTCCTACTTCGTTCAACCAAACACCAAAAAATAGGTAAAATATTTTACGTCGAAACAAACGGAGCCCCACATAAAAAATAAAATGTCGCAAAAAAACACATTCAAACTTTCTCTCTTACTCCCCCCTGTTTGGGAATGAATTAGTTCAATCAAAGGAAAAGATTGTGTGCGGGCGTGCCAGAAAAGAACCAACTCCACAAATGAAATTATTCTTTTCAACGTGATTTGAAACAACTAATTTATATCAGGCAACTGTGTTATCTGTTCAATTACCTCAACTAAGAGGATTTTTCCTTAAAAATGTCGAACCAAGACTACGGGCTGGCTTTTCTCAAATAAAAAAAGATGAATGAACACAAACGAACCTGAATGTAATCGAAGGTAAGTTTGTATACAAACACTCTTAAGATCTTACTGAAACCAATGGAACAAATATAAGCACACTGAATTTAATCGAAGAGAGCCTACAACCAATTGAGATGATCGAGCACAAACAAACCTGAATCGAATCGAAGGCAAATTTGTGCCCAAACACTCTTGGAATTTTTCTGAGACTAAGCAGAAATATAAGCACACTGAATTTAATCGAAGAGGGCTTATAAACGACTAATCTCTGGTAAGAGAAAGACTGAAAGGAATAAGAAACTTGAATTTAATCGAAAGTAGTCTTACATGCAAACAAGTCTTCAACTTACAAAGTAAACTAAACTACGTCCTAAACTAAGATAAATCCCTGAGCAATCATATTGAGTATGAGTTGTCAGTGGATGAGTTTTTTTGTCGGGGTCCCTATCTTCAACTTCTTCTCTTATTTATAGACGCCGAGTGTGCCTTCGAACCCCACGTCTTCAATTGATGCACATGTTCCTTTTCGAACTGCCCATGATTCCTTGAAATTCGGCTGAGTGGAGTCTTCGAATGGTTGCTGGACTGGTTCCGCTAGAGTTCTTCTCTCTCCACGTTTGCTAATCTTGATCATGGCTGTTTCCTGGATCGTGGGCTTCCTCTTTTTATGCAACGTGAACACGATCACTCCTTCTGAATGATTCCCTGCTTGATTCCCCATGAGACGGAGATTCAATCACCGTTGGATGAGTTTTAGTCAGTAATCCACGGCTAAACCTAATCACCGTCTTAATTACCCTTAATTGGGACTCAAACGCTGCCGTTTCCCATCAAAACGATACCGTTTAGTACTAAAATAATATCGCCATTAACCTTATGATTCCATGTATCTCGGGCCAAAATGGGATATGTTCTGATAGGCCAAAGTATCGTTTGATGCCACGTGTAATTTTCTTATTGGGTGGCGTATCTTAGGATGTAAACACCCCCGCAACCCACCCCCCCACCCCCCCCAAAAAAAAAAAAAAAAAAGAGAGAAAAAAAGAAAAGGAGTCAAGCATTCTTCTTTAAGATTGTTAAAACATCCAACTCCAAATCAATTGACAAAGAATGGAGAGGCCGTCTAGACTCATATACTAGTTTTGAAGGAAATAATTAACCAATGTGGGACAAATCCCAACACTCCCACGCACGTGCGACCCCTGACTCGCACGTGGAGAGGTAAACAAAGGATCTATAACACTTGGATTACTCGCACGTGGAGAGGTAAACAAAGGATCCATAACACTTGGATTACAACAAACAACGGTGTAATTATGGCACAAACAAAAGGGAACAAATTCTCTGAAACCCGAACTCTGATACCATGTTAAAGCATCCAACTCCAAACCAATTAGCAAAGAGTGGAGAGGTCGCCTAGGCTTATATATTAGTTTTGGAGGAAATAATTAACCAATGTGGGACAAATCCCAACAGAAATGTCCCTTAATAAGTGTTCATTTTAAAAAAGTTTGTACAATTATCATTTTGTTCTTTGGAAAAGTTAATGAGAAAATAGTTAATAGGTAAAAGTGGAGGATAATTTAGGAAAGCGAAGGTAAAAGTTAATGTGAGAGATATAACGATAATGTCCCGAATTTATATGATCCGAACCGTTCAATATGTGTAGAACGTGATTTTAAGGGTACTCACGAGAAATCGGCAAAAAAAATACTAGAAAGTGGTTGTTTTGAGCAGTTTTTAATTGAACCGTTCATTAAATCTAAGATGAAAACTACTCAGATCAAGCCTTTTCCGGTTTGTTTTTTTGCTGATTTCTCGCGGGTACCCTTAAAATCACGTTCTGATCACATTGAGCGGCTCGGATCATCAAAATTTGATTGGGAACTATGAGGTGTTTCTTTAGGTGTTTTTTTGGGTGTCTCTTGAACCGCTCCGATATATATATATATATATATCGGTAATTAATTGTCGAAATATATACACATTTCGGTAACTAACTGTCGAAATTATTTAAATATTATGGCATTCAAATGTCGAAACATTACATTTTTTGGACCTGAAACTCCGAAAATCTGGTTCAAAAAATTTAAAATTCTGCATCGAAAAAACACAGTGCTCGATTGGCTCCCAAGTGGGTTTCATTTTGAGTGAGAGAGAGAGAGAGAGAGAGAGAGTAACCTTGAAGAGAGGATGGGAGGGAGTGGCGGCGGTGGTGGTGGTGGTGGCAGCTATGGAGATTTAGTATTTTGGGAGGAGAGGGGTATAATAGGAAGTTTTGGGAAATTAATGGGTTATATGGAGTAAATAAAGGGAAATTAATGGGTTATATGAAGTAAAGGAAGAAAGTGGGCTAATAGAGAAAATAAAGGGTTGCGAATAGTCGGTCCCGAAAATAATAGCTTCTTTACATGAAGTCGGTGATGAGATCCGAATTGCAATAGAATTTCGTAGATAGAATAGAAAGTCTATCCACACAAACATTTTATGTACAAATTGTGCACAGATTTTTTTGTGGGGCTCATCACGAGTACTACACAAATGATTCGAGTTGTTCATTAAATGTAAAACGTTGTTTCAAGGGTCCCCATGAAAAATCAGTTTAATCCCATATCTATAAATTCTCGATCCAATTATTTAACTTTTCATTTGAAATTTCAGGATAATGAAAAGTTAAATAATTGGATTGAGCACCTATAAGTTGAGCTGATTTTCTCGATGACCCTTGAAAGGTGTTTCACATTTAATAAACGGCTCAAATCGTTTGTGTGGAATCCATAGTGAGGCGCACAAAAAATATGTGCATGAAATGTCTGTGGACAAACTTTCTGGTTTATTTGGGATTTTGTGTGACTAACCGCTGTGCAAATATACTCCATAGATAGACCGAGCAATCGTAGGAGTCGAGGTGTTCCCAATCGTGCTTCTTTCTTTATCTCTTTCTCTTGAGCGAATAGTATTAATTCAAAGACATTATTATTAGGGTTTCTGTTTTATCACAACAAAGAAGAGGATAAACAAATCCAAGGATACGATGCTATTCTCGGCGTCGGTACAAGTAGTAGAAGAAAGCTCGCCACCGCCAAAATCGCTGTCTTCGTCAATATCAGGATCACGATCAACGTCGCCGTCATCGGAGGAGGGACCAAGGGATGATGCAGCAGCAGAGGATGTTCTGTTCATGTTTTTCTCCTACGCGAATGGTCCCATCGCTCACTGCCTCTACGCAGTCGTCGTATCCGACGATTCCGTAGCTTTTTCCAAGCCAAAAAATCTAATCCGCTCTACCCAATTCTCGAATTTCCTTCCGGAGACTGAGACTACCCCTCACGGATGTCTTGTGTTGAATTGGACTCCAAGTTATACTTCTTGGGGGACCAATTTTTTCCTAAACCAACAGAGAAACGGGAACTGATTCATCTAAACGTTTTATCGCGAGTTTTTTATCGATTTATTCGTTTTCAAAAAACTATTGCTAAAATATACGTTTTTTCAAATTATTTTTAAAAATAGTTCAAAACGCACATTCCATGTGCATCACGCATATCGGATGTGCATTATCCGTGCTGGCATATGCGAGCCGGGCCAGCTGGATATCCACCGTGTGTCACGCATACCCAATATGCGTTATGCACATTTACTGTGCATGATGCATATTGAATGTGCATGATGTGTTATATATGACCCATATCAACGGTCATTGAAGTAACGGAATGGATCGACGGTTTTACGAGAAGTTATACGAAGATTAGATTATTGGAGGCAGCAGGTTATCTGCAGTTGGTTGCAGCAGTTATTATTGGGCAACTCATGCTTGATATCTGTTGGCAGTCTGTACAATGATGCTTTGTTTTACACTACTTGCATTGCTAACATTTTGAAGGCTATTGGTGTGTATCGAAAAAGTACGGAAATAGACATGAGATACGCGACACCGAAACGACATGATACGAACACTCGAATACGTTATTTTTCAATAGTGTAGGACACGGAGATGTTGGGTTTACGTTCATTAATGCATATCAACTATATTGTTATGTTTATATATACCATAAGTCTACGTGCCAAATTATATAGTAGATGAGATACAATAAGTTATCAGTCAGCAAATCCTTAAAAGTTTTGCTAATGAAATTTAAATCTTCCAATTGCATATCATTGTGAAATGTCAGATTCCGAAATCCTTGATAATCAACTGTTAATAAGTGTCATTCACACTTATTTCTTAGTGATAGGCACCAAAGAAGTTATACGAGAACGCATATAAAAAAGGCGTTAACCATGTAATTGTTTTTTTTAGATTGATGTGACAACATGGCCAAGTGACATGTGTTAATTACTAATAATAACTATTTTGCATATGCCCGTTGTGTATTTTTTGGAACAATTAGTATTATTTTTAATAGGCATTTGAAACAGATAATTGTTGGCAATAATGAGACAAATAAACTATAATGTGACCACATTCATAAATTACACACATAATCGAAAGTTACAAACTACAAATTACGAATTTAAAAACAAAGATTTCAAATTAAAACAAGTACAAGATAACATGGCTCCATACATACGTAAATATCTTACTACTACCGCTTACAAATTCGTTCTTGAACTTGATGCTTCTGCCGTACTTTCGGAACATTTTCTTCGATTATGTCCTTCTTATCCACACAATGTGCATGACTGTCTCTGTGATGGTTGGTGCTCAATCCAGTCCATCTCGTTTCTGAACCGTGTGATTTGGGGTCGCTCTCGCCCCCGGATACGTTCTCGGTCTGGAATGATGGTTGGCCCATTGATTTGAGGCCAATATGCCTTGTCATGCGGGGGCCTAAATGGTTGAGAGGCATACATTTGTATAATTGATTCGAGCGACCAAACATAGCTGAAGTGTTCGAAAGGGGAAGTTTTCATGAACATGCACGCCGCAAGCACATGCGAGCACGGCATCTTCCATTGTTGAAACTTGTTGCAACTGCACGTACGATTGGTCATGTCAACAGAATGTTTGTGATTTCCTTTATATGGGCTCGTCCGATTCATTGGGGTTTGCACCTCGTAAGTTTTTGCCGCACGGTCAAACTCAACGACCTGGTGTCTCGATGCCTTATTCCTCCACGTATTGTACTTGTTTATGGCAAACGTGCTCCAGTTTCCCCCGGTCTCAATTTTTTTTCGTGCTTCTACAGCTCTGTCATTGAAATAGTTAACGCTCTTGTAGAATGTCATCATAACCGTTCCCATTATGGGCAGGTGCCTAGCTTCTTTTAGGACTCCATTTAAGCTCTCTGAGATGTTTGTTGTTTCCGATCCGTAACGCCTACCTCCATCATGCGCGAATGACCATTTCTTTAAAACCAAATCCTCCATTAGTTCCTTGTAGACCTTTTGGTCGTCGAACTTTTTAGTCTTTTCAAGCTGAGCTTTGAACTTTCGTTTTTGGATTTCCATGGCTGTAACTTTTACTTGGTTGCCCACAATTTTGTTGAACCTCCTCATATAGTTTGCCCCAATGTGACGGGCACAATAGCGATGATAAGCATGGGGGGATCTCCAAAGTGGATCTCCTTTGATGTACGACAATAGACCGGTATGCCTGTCTGAAATTAGACACAATTCTGTTCGATTGGTGACAAAATGTCTGAGGCATGACAGAAACCACCCCCAATTATCTGCATCCTCCTTTTCCACAATGGCAAATGCAATAGGAAATATTTGATTTTCTGCGTCCTGACTCACAACAACCAAGATTACGCCCTTGTACTTTCCTATTAGGAAGGTACCATCAATGCTTATCACAGGCCTGGAATGTTTGAACCCTTCGATGGCCGGCCCAAATGCCCAGAAAAGACGATCGAATGTGCGGCATCCTGGTATGTTTGTATCTTTCGACAGTAGGAGGTACTCCGTACCTGGATTTGTAACTTTCACCGCGGCCAAGAAACTTTCGACTTCCGCGTATGACTCATCCCAGTTCCCAAAAATTCTTGCTATACCAATTTGCTTCGCAGCCCAAGTCTTCGCATACGATGGCTGGAATCCCTCTGGCCTATCTAAAATCATTGCTTGAAGGACCTTCACCTTCGTGCTTGCGTCTTTTTTCACGATAGGGGCGATAATTTCAGAAATGAATCGTGCGTCAAGATTATGATGATCTTGGGTTACACTCTCCGCAACGCAAGTGTGTGGTCCTGCATATCGACTGATTATCCACTCATCGGAATCCTTACACTTTCTTGCTCTTAGTCGCCACTGACATGGGACCGGGTTCTTGCAATTGAACACCAACGTAGTCGGAGACGATACTGATGTCTTCACCGCATTATTTTGTTGCATGCTGTACTTCTTCACCGTATTTTGAACCTCCTCCTTTCTAAAGAAAACCTAGTGGCTGTGGTTATGCATATTCACACATTGATGGATGTGGAGTGTAATCAAGAAAATATAAAAAGACAGAACCACCATATATGAGACTAGCTGACATATGCTATTACGTATTCGAAAATCCAAATATATATGTAACTCTAGTTTTGGACTCAACTCGCCTTGTTTTGTCTTGTTTCATATTAATTCTTAAAAGAAAGCAAAACAAACAATTTTTCAATCTTGACAAAGACAAGCAAAACTTCCAAAGAGGAATCCTAACAAACCTACCTACATTATCTACCTCATCACACATGGTCACAAAAAATCTACTGGTTCAACATAAATGTCCTCACACTCACATGATATAACTATGTCACCACTAGCCTCATTTTACACCTAGAAAACAAACTTTTCCTAAATAACCATGTTAGTAATTTTAAATATTTTCATGATTCCTGGCTATGTGGCACTCACATGCCATTCTCTTGTATTTCTTTAGTTCTGGTATTCTGTTCCTGAAATTGCAATGATCTGGACCATGGGTGGTCCTACAATGGGGCACGGGGGGTCACCCCCACTCAAAATTAAATAACCATGTTAGGGCATCTCCAACAGACTCAAATCACTTTTTAGGCAAAATGCTTAGGAATTATGTCAAAAACTAGTTTAGCTAGCCAGCATATGTATGAGTTTTCCAACAACCTAGGCAAGTTCCCTATTCAAATATCAATAACAATTTTTAATTCATAACTTCTTGAATCGTGAGTCCCCTGTTCATGTTCTTCCATTGCGAAACTTCTGTGAGGACCTACCAGTATCAACACCCACGGCCTCAACTTGAGACTACAGCCCTCAACCCATACAGATCGCACATCACAACATCAACACCCACCAAAAAATAATTGATTTTGATTTTGACTTCAATTTCGAGGCTGAACAATACCCAGCATCAAAACCCACACCAAAATCAGTCGACTTTGATTTTAATTTCGATTTCGAGTCTACAAGAACAGGAACACACCTTCGATTTTGGAACTTGCCCGGCGACGGCGACCACACAACGGCTGTTCTTGTCTTGGCCGGAGTCGACAGCGACGGCGATGAAGACCTGATGGGTCACTGTGCACAGATCTAATTGTTGAGAGAGACAGAGAGAGAGGAGCGAGTGCTACAGTACCACGGCAGAGGTAGTGTGGTACTGTAGCAGTCGAGCAAATCGCCGAGTGTGGAGCTAGGCTGCTGGGTAAGGTTTTTTCATGCTTTGGCTCGGTATACTTGAAAAATTCGACGAGAGAGACAAATTGCAGTGGCTGTTGGAGATGCTAGCAAAAAGTATTCTCAGCCATGGGAATACAGGCCCACGGAGAGAGAGAGAGAGAGAGAGAGAGAGAGAGAGAGAGATATACATACCTACGGGGAGAGAGAGGAGAGATGGAGGGACTTACAGGAAAGGGAGGAGAGAATGACGAACGGCGACGGAGATCGGAGAGAACAGCGAACGGCGGTGGAGGTAGAGCACGGCGATCGTCGCGAGAATGGAGAGGGAGAGGAAAGACAGTGCGTATGCGAGACGCATACACCCTTTTTTGCAATCAGAATTTTAAGCCCTAACGCATATGGAATATGCATCATGCACATTGAATGTGCATCACGCATATTGGGTATGCGTGATACACGTTGGATACCCAGCTG
The DNA here is from genome assembly GCA_025413875.1 of Rhododendron molle. Taxonomy (NCBI): domain Eukaryota; kingdom Viridiplantae; phylum Streptophyta; class Magnoliopsida; order Ericales; family Ericaceae; genus Rhododendron; species Rhododendron molle. Next base: position 41,120,921 of record CM046388.1, read on the forward strand.
GCCCGACTTGCATATGCCAGCACAGATAATGCACATCCGATATGCGTGATGCATATGGAATGTGCGTTTTGAACTATTTTTAAAAATAGTTTGAAAAAACGTATATTTTGACAAATAGTTTTTTAAAAACGTATAAATCGATAAAAAACTCATTTTATCGCCGGATGTCTACGTTCTGGACTGCGCTTCCTTCACTGCCGCCATTGGTACCGCGGCTAAAAATGCGGCGGCACCCAGTAATAATAGTCCCTCTGAGTTGTTAGAGGTAGGTACCCGGATGAACACGGGGAAGCCCGTTCCTTATTATGGTTTCGTTGCTTGTAGGAGGATTTATGTGATTCTAGGCCATTCCCCACGCCAGCAGAAGGGGCTATCAAGATTCGAATTCTTTGACCCCGACAGAGGTCGATTCTGCCCGATCCTCCAATGAATTCCACGGGCGGCCATGCTGTGGTTGACATAAAGGTTTTCATGGTAACATCGGATCAGTATGCATTCTGCTTCAATGTTGATAATTGTGAGTGGGTGAGTATCTTAACCTACAACCGAGGGATTTGTCGATTTATACGTTTTCAAATAACTATTTGCCAAAATATACATTTTCTCAAACTATTTTTAAAAATAGTTCAAAACGCACATTCTATGTGCATCACGCATATGGGATGCGCGTTATCCGCGCTGGCATATGCGACCCGGGCCAGCTGGATGTCAATGTGCATCATGCACATGTAATATGCATGATGCACATTCAATGTGCATCATGCACATGTAATATGCATCATGCACATTGAATGTGCGTGATGCGTTATCACTAGTTAGTTTGTCTATTGAAGTGTATATCATGCACATTGAATGCATGCGTTATCACCGAATGAAGTCTTTAATCAAAATCTTAGTGAAATAAGGGTAACATTCCAGATTCAAGTTTGAGAAGGGAGGTGAATCAAGCTTTCCCAGTTAATAGAGGCGGTTGCGGGCGAAAGTCCAGGTGCGGCTGCTTTAAGCCTTAAAAAGTTTACGAATTTTAGGGGTTCTTCCTATTTTGATATTCTTAATATATATGGTAGTCTATCAAAAGGGCGCTGATCATCTTTAATTTTTGCTTTAAGCTTTCGGAAAGTGAGCTCGGGTTGGTGTTGTGTGGTATTGTGCTGTGCACATCTAAGCAGTCTGTTTCGCAATCCAACGGTCCAAATTGCATCTCCATCATCTGAGCATCCGAGCTGTTTATTGCCGAGATGAAATCTGAATTGGCGGATTGCTGAACGGATAGCCTGAATGTGCATAGCACGGTGCCGCATAGCACCTCCCCGGGTTCTTGGAAAGTAGGACCGGCCTTGGCTTATATGAAGGGGATGCACCTGATGAAGAACTTAGTCAAAGTATAATTAACTGGCCATTTGGTCAAAATACGTGTACAATGCTACCAAACCCTTTTGGTTCCTACTTTCCACCAAAAAGATAAAATCCAAATGAAAAAAACATTTCAAGACTTTCTTCAAACTTTTCAGTCCTATTAATTCAGTAGTATTAGACTTTTTTTTTGAAAGGCAGTATAAGACAACTAGTGTTATTCTCGTCTCTCTGTCCTACGAGTCATTCCTAAGTTTTATAACATAAACATAATTCTCTATTTGGTGAGTTGTGCCATATAGGAATAATTGAAAAGGGTAACATGGAAACATGTTAGCCAATTAGACTTAGGTCTCTCCTCTAAAGTAAACATAAAATCATATCATAATACTTCATAACGGTCGGTGGTATATATTAATGAACTGATATCAACATTCATTGAAGTAACGAAATGGATCGACGATTTCGTTCAAGAAAAAAACAAGAAAATGGACCAACATAATCTCGTCCTTGAACTACAAACATAATCGAAAGTTACAAACTAGAATTCCTCCTATAATGTGACCACAATCATATAAACTACATACATAATCGAAAGTAGCAAACTACAAATTATGAATTTAAAAACAAAGATTTCAAATTAAAACAAGTACAAGACAACATGGCTCCATACATACATAAATGTCTTACTACTACCAATTACAAATTCGTTCTTGAACTTGACGCTTCTGCCCTACTTCCGGAACATTTTCTTCGATTATGTCCTTCTTGTCCACACAATGTGCATGACTGTTTCTGTGATGGTTGGTGCTCAATCCAGTCCATCTCGTTTCTGAATCGTGTGATTTGGGGTCGCCCTCGTCCGCGGATACGTTCTCGGTTTGGAATGATAGTTGGCCCATTGATTTCAGGCCAATATGCCTTGTCACGCGGGGGCCTAAATGGTTGAGAGGCATACATTTGTATAATTGAGTTGAACGACCAAACATTGCTGAAGTATTCGAAAGGGGAAGTTTTCATGCACATGCACACCACAAGCACATGCGAGCATGGCATCTTCCATTGTTGAAACTTGTTGCAACTGCACGTACAATTGATCATGTCAACTGAATGCCTATGATTTCCTTTATATGGGCTCGTCCGATTCATTGGGGTCTGCACCTCGTAAGTTTGTGCCACGCGGTCAAACTCAATGACCTGGTGCCTCGATGCCTTATTCCTCCAGTGATTGTACTTGTCTATGGCAAACGTGCTCCAGTTTCCCCCCATCTCAATTTTTTTCCATGCTTCTACGGCTCTGTCATTGAACTAGTTTAACGCTCTTGTAGAATGTCATCATAACCGTTCCCATTATGGGCAAGTGCCTAGCTTCTTTTAGGACCCCATTCAAGCTCTTTGAGATGTTTGTCGTTTTCGATCCGTAACGCCTACCTCCATCATGCGCGAATGACCATTTCTTTAAAGGCAAATCCTCCGTTAGTTCCTTGTAGACCTTTTAGTCGTCGTTGAACTTTTTAGTCTTTTCAACCTGAGCTTTAAACTTTCGTTTTTGGATTTCCATGGCCGTAACTTTTACTTGGTTGCCCACAATCTTGTTGAACCTCGTCATATAGTTTGCCCCAATGTGATGAGCACAATAGCGATGATAAGCGTGGGGGAGGGGGGGGGGGGGGTCTCCAAAGCGGATCTCCTTTGATGTACGACAATAAACCTGTTTGCCTGTCTGAAATTAGACACAATTCTGTTCGATTGGTGACAAAATGTCTGAGGCATGACAGGAACCACCCCCAATTATCAGCATCCTCCTTCTCCACAATGGCAAATGCAATAGGGAATATTTGATTTTCCGCGTCCTGACTGACAGCAACCAAGATTACGCCCTTGTACTTTCCTGTTAGGAAGGTACCATCAATGCTTATGACAGGCCTGCAATGTTTGAACCCTTCGATGGCCGGCCCAAATGCCCAGAAAAGACGATCAAATGTGAGGTATCCTGGTATGTTTGTATCTTTCGACAGCAAGATGTACTCCGTACCTGGATTTTTTACTTTCACCGCGGCCAAGAAACTTTCGACTTCCGCGTTTGACTCATCCCAATTCCCAAAAATTCTTGCTATAGCAATTTGCTTCGCAGCCCAAGTCTTTGCATACGATGGTTGGAATCCCTCTGGCCTATCTAAAATCATTGCTTGAAGGACCTTCACCTTCATGCTTGCGTCTTTTTTCACGATAGGGGCGATAATTTCAGATATGAACCGTGCGTCAAGATTATGATGATCTTGGCTTACACTCTCCGCAACGCAAGTGTGTGGTCCTGCGTATCGACTGATTATGTACTCATCGGCATCCTTACACTTTCTCTTAGTCGCCACTAACATGGGACCGGATTCTTGCATTTGTACACCAACGTAGTCGGTGATGATGCTGATGTCTTCACCACATTATTCTGTTGCATGGTATACTTCTTCACCGTATTCTGAACCTCCTCCTTTGAAAAGAAAACCTACCAATAAAGTTCTATTGAGCTCATATTGTTTCACATTCTACTAAAAAAAATGACTTTATTTAAATTACGATTAATAATAAATACCTGTCCCTTAAATAGCTCACAATGTCCGTCCCACCCGATATGACTCTTAGTAGGCATTTGTGGACTAGGGTCCACGATGTTCGTCCATGTGTCATCGGTGAACATGGAACTTGGCGGCTCAAACTCAGGAATCTCGTGGTCTTCAGCCTCTAAACGCTCATCAACATCCTCCTCGGAGCTTTGTGAGACGTTATCGTCATCTCCAAGATTATTGTCAAGTGTTCTGTCGTGTTCCATGTAGTCGTTGTGTTGCTCCAAAATTGTGGAATCGTCATGCATGTCACCTGCAAAGCATGTGTCGTCGTATAAATATTATTGGTTAGAAGGATCTCTTTCATGCGGCCTATGAGACCGCTCAGTAGAACGATGGATTGGGAGACTATTGCAATATGATCCCCCGACTTCTTGTCTGAAATTATTATCGTCAAGAACTTCCGTGTACAGAGTGGGGGTGTAACCTGAGATGCCGTCAGCAACATCGAAAATTATATTGACGCCATTATCGTCAACGACTTCAACCCCAACGTATGTATACATTGTGTGAGGGAAGCTAAGAGTTGGAAAGGCGTATGTTATTTTCATCATCGTACTCGGCAATCTTCCTGCATTAGTAATAAATTGCCTCAAATCTGTGAGTGTTATCCCACGCGGTATTGATAATAATAGACCAGTACCCCCCACATACGACGGACCGTTTGGTTGCTGGACTACCTGACCACCAACATGTACACACATTATTCGTTCATTAGAAGAACTAGTCATCGTTTTGCGAGTGTATAAACTGATAATGGAAAGAAATATCGGATTCTGATTACTGGAAGAGAGATTTGTTATTATACAATAGCTGCATAATGCACATACTATATGCATGATGCACATCACATATGCATCACGCATATGTCATGTGCGCGATGCATATGACATGTGCATGACAAAATAAATTCTGGGCCCCCCTGCGCTCCCCCTGCTATGGCAGGAGAATCTGCCAGCTTTTGACCAAATGTGCATCATGCATATGGTATGTGCGTGATGCATATAGCATGTGCTTGAAGCAATGTGCTTGAAGCAATGTTTCTGGCCCCCTCCTACAATGGCAGGGGAATCCGACAGCTTTGAATCAGGAATCTCGTGTTCAATTCAATAATACACTTTCCAACATCAACGACCATCATATTTATCCCATATGCACCAAAAATATACTTGCAAGGGAGTGGCGTTAACAAAAAAAAGAGTGGTAAAATCAGCAGCCTTTATTTTTGTTCCAGAAAGTAAAAAAATAAGTGTCGCTATTGTGTCAGGCCATGTCTGAGTTAGGATGAAAGACATTGATTGCCTTGTGATTTACTTGTTTTGTATTTGTTAGACGATTAGTTTGGCTTTGTCCAAATTCTTTGTAATGATCTCCGTTTTGTAAGTGCCGCCGGACGTTTATAAATACAATCTTCTCACTTTTGACCAAAAAAAAAAAAAACTAAATGGAAGAGCATCTCCATTTGAATTGCTAGTGATCGTATTTTTCCTTACAATTTAAAAATCTAACTCCATTTGACTCTTTTAAGATTGCTTTCCTCAGTACCAACCTATGCGATCAAATCAAATAATTGAGTCCAAATTTATTGTACTCATAATTTAAAATTTTTTATTTAACAAAATTAATTGAAATTCAACAAATAAAATTTATATTGAATAAAAGTATAGATAACTTTGAATAAAAATATTATAAAATAAAAATTATCTAAAATTAGATAATTTTTTACGTCCCCCAAAAAAAAGAAGAAAAAGACAGGCACCAAACAAATTTGACAAAATAATTAATAGTTAATTGGTTGTTTTTGGGTGCCGAGCGGGGATCATGTGGTGCCCGAGCAGTGCATCGGACCGTCCATTTCGATTTTGAACGGCTTGGATTTGGAGAGAGAGCGGTGGAGTGAGAGGAGATAGAGGATTTCAATCTAGGTCGTCCAACACACTTTTAGACAGTCCGGATGTGTTGCTCGGGCACCACGTGGGCATGACCAAATGAGAATTGTGGAATCGTCATGCATGATTTCGCTTTTGACATTGGCATGCCGGTCCAAATGAGACCACCATCATCTTGTTCCTGGAGTGGACATTCCAACGCCGAACATACTTTGTTTTCTAATAAGCAAAAAATATTTAAGATACTCTTACAATAACTAGTCAAAACACAATGAATTGATCAAGAATCCAACACTCTTTGCAAAAAATACGAATTTATCGAAGCCTAGAGTTCATTGGAAGTGAATGGGAGAAATCAAATCAGAAGCTACACACACGAAGAAGTACCAAAATGAAAGACAAATACAATGTTAGAAACCGCCCGAAGAATCGACTGTTATACTCGACAAAACTTCAGGGCTGGCCAATAAGCACGTCCTTGTACTTGTGGATTTGGAGTTGGAGCTACTGCCAACAATTTCTCTCAGGGCTAGCCAAAACCAATTCTGTTTTGTTATCTTTCCGGCCTAACGTGTTTTGATGGTAATCAATGGTATAGACAACTAGCACATCTAGCTTTCCATTAAACTAGAATTAGCATGTCTCATAACGCACTTCAAAATATGAATAACTCCCACTAAAAGAAGCTTACCATGTTCTATCACTGACAAGTGACAAAACATTAAATACTTGCAAAAAAAGCGCAGTTAGATTCGTCGCGTAGCCGGAGTTACATACTACCAACATGAAAAAAAGTAGCCGGAGTTAGAAAAAAAAGTAAAGACATATGCCGGAGTTACAGTCCTTACCAACATGAAATCACTTCAAGAGAGAGAGAGAGAGAGCGCAATAGCGGGGACCATGCATATTACATAAGTTTTGGTCATAATATTGTCCATTAAACTTATATGCAGTCAAACATGTTTTAGACCTAAGCGTAGCAACTTCGTTTTGCAAACTTTACAAGAGATATATTTGCTGCCAACATTTGTTGCTCCTGTTGCCAAAATATGCTGCTCCAAATCTAAACAGACAAGAGAAAAGAAAAATTTAGAAAGGATTTATGGTGTATGATATAATCTAAAAACCTAGGGGTTTATCAAAAATTTAGAAGGGATTTATGTTGTTTGATAGGGGACACGTATTCGACACGCGTGTCGGATACATGTCCACTAGCTATTGCACCAGGGTGAATAATCCCTTGCTTTGGTGAATTTAGACCCCGTGCAAGATAATTCTAGGTAAAATTGGGCAGAGTTTCCTTTGTATGTTGGGCTATCCCGACGTCTAAGCGTCTCAAAGAAATAGCAGAAACAACAACAAATTCATTCAATGTCTACACCGAGCCATCCTAATTACCATTACAATTATCAAAATTCCACGATCAAAACCCACGCCGAGTTGTGGTCATCCTACTAATCGATTTTGCAAAACAAATAAAGCACAAAATTAAAAAGAAACGTACCTGTATGTCATCCTCTGGCCCTACCTCTACCCCCACCTCTACCCCTTGCAGCATCAACGACCTTCTCGTGGTTAGTGTCCCCATGCTTCTTCTGAAGATGTCCTCCAGTACCACAATGCGGAGGCTTAGAGACACGCATAGTCCTACGCGACCCATCTGGGGTAACATGACCTCCACCTTCCATGTCAACTTCCTCCTCCTCCTCCTCTCCCCCCTCGGATTGAATTATTGTCTCAGTGAGCTGTGTGACTTGGCCTAGTGAATCCCCATCCTGTGACTCTACCATCCTTTTCCTCTTCAGAAGTGACCTACAATCAGAAATGGTCTCTCCACCACCAACAGTGGATATCTGCATGTTGGCCCAATCAAAGTCAGAAGGAGTTTGCAATTGTGAACCCACTGCCCCTACCTCTAGTGAGTAGTTAAGTAATGGACTCATATAGACCCCATCCATATTTAATATAGCTGAAGGAGTAGAAAGCTCTGAAGGGTGTACTAGTCCTCCTAAACTACTTGTTGAAAATGGTTCCTCGAATTGGTGTTCTGCTTATGTATCTTCAAGAGGACCCTGAGGCTGGTGTTGCGGTAAAGGCTGGTTCTGTGGTAGAAGCTGGTTCTGTTGGTGGACCCCTTGTTCTGCCTGTAAATGGGGGTCCATATGGTCATAGTCCTCATCAAATTCCTCATGTACTTGTGGATCCCGTATCTTATGCTCTGGAGCTATCTTTCGGAATAACTTCTCTTGGAATTTCAAGCACTCGATTCCTTTCTGTGCCATTGCCTGAACCGCCTCAGCAGAGAGGTACGACATAGAAAGCCTCTCAAATAGTTGCATCTGCATTACAATGTATTTAAAAAAAAAGTACAAACATGAAAGTGCTTGAAGATTAAAAAGAGTAATATCATCATATATTACCGCTATATTTGTAGCTGCGCCAATTTTACTAACAAAACGTAAGGTAATCCTTTCGTACCAATCTAGGTACGGGTCGTCAGCGGGATAGACAAGAATGTCAGGATCGGTAATGTTGACAATATTGTTGGCCCTATTATTCCACAAACGTATCGGCTTGCTCCAATCCTTCGGACCATTCCTAAGATCCATAGCGTGAAACTCCCCTAGAGACTTGGAAGGGGGGGGGGGGGGGATGGTTTGTCTCCCTCCAAACTGACGCAACACCTGTTCTGGCTGGTGTTGCTCAACATGAGAAAACTGAATGAGTGGGACACTTGCCATCCAAAGACCACGTCCGGCACTACAAAATCTTGGCAAAGATTGGATCAAGTCCTCAGTGTAGGGCTGCCACACCACCTAAGAAAGCACAATTACAAAAAAAACATAAGAAAATAAATGATAAGTACTCCCTCCGTCCCAAATTGTTGGTCTTATATGAAAAGACGAGTACTTTTTGGATAAAAAAATTGGATATGTTCGTGCATATTTTTTAAGTGACGCTGAGTTAAAGAAGTAATTGAGAACTCCAATTTGGTGTCAAATTTTTTAAAAAATTTTGCACGAACTACTTTATTTATGATCTGCAAATCACAAGTCTTTTTATAAAGGACCAACAATTTGTGACAAAGTAACGGAAAGTAACGTAAACAATAACCTCGTCCGGCCTCTGAACGTCTAAAGAGAATTGGTAATGTCCAACAACATGGGTCGGCAAATTCGGCGAGTGGAATTCATCATCCCACCTACACAATTACAAATTTAATATATCAATGACGTCAAATGATACCAAGCAACATTAATATATTAGTGAATAATAAACATTTCAATACTAAATGTAAATGACATTTTTCGGTAAGAAATTGTACCGTCCACTAAGAGGAGAATCACGACGAATGACCCGCTTCCCATTACGTGCAGGGGCAAGGAAAGGAAAGCGCTCCCAACCCCAAACTTGCAGGAGTATGAACATCCCCCCCATGTCTTTCGATCCAACAGTAGAGCCGAAGTCTAGGTAATGGTAAAGGGTGCCTAGGCAAGCGCTCCCCCAACTGTAAGTACCGGCAAGTTGAAGGTCATCAAGCAAAGACAAGAAGCATGGAAATGGCTGTGATGCTCCCATCCAAAACCACTGGTTTTGGGAGTATGATATTCCCATCAAACCTGAACCATAGGATTTTGGTTCTTTTAATCCTGGCCATTCATCAAATCCCCTCCTCTCTTTCTCTCACTACCGCTTGTCCCGGTTGGTCCTGAGTAAAAGAAAAAAAAAATTACGCATCATAGGTAAAAATTTTGGAAGCCCTAAATTCACGGAAATGGCTGTGATGCTCCCATCCAAAACCACTGGTTTTGGGAGTATGATACTCCCATCAAACCTGAACCATAGGATTTTGGTTCTTTTAATCCTGGCCATTCATCAAATCCCCTCCTCTCTTTCTCTCACTACCGCTTGTCCCGGTTGGTCCTGAGTGAAAGAAAAAAAAAATTACGCATCACAGGTAAAAATTTTGGAAGCCCTAAATTCACTGTCTCTCTCGCCTCCTCCTCTCGTTCGTCGTCCACCTCTCTGACGCCTCCATAGCCAGACGCCTCCACCTCCATGGCTCTAAACGCCTCTATCTCTCTCCCTTCTGCACGGTGAACGAAAACCCTCACCACTCTTCCACCTCTATACCTCCATAGCCCCTAAACAAACAACGATGAACTCTCTCTCGTCCTCAACGGTCGGTGACAACGAAAAGCTCTCTCCATTGTGCGAGGTATTTCTCTCTCTCACTCTCTCAAACACACAGCCACCACTACAATACACAAACACCCCTGCACATAAGGTGGGATCTGATCTCGTTCCCTTTGCTGCTGCTGCTGCTGTTGTTGGCGTTAATATTGAGGGCCATTTTCGTAGATAATGCTGCTGGGGAATTGGGTTTTCGATTTAGAGGTAAAATAGTAGTAAGAGAGAATATGGGTATGGCCGATGGTCTCCAAAGAGCCGTAGTAGTCATTTCTCTACTGCTGGTGACTGACCGGAGCTTCTAGATTGAACACGCACCTTTTTTTCCTCCTACAGACACATTGATTATTCACGGAGACCCCGTAAATCCCTTCCATTACAACAGCCCGACAATACACAAACACCCCTGTACTTAGGGTTTTGGGGGTTTTGTAGGTTCTCTGGAACAGAAAACCGAAAGACAGCTTAGAATCCGGGAGTATGGAACAGAAAACCACACCTCTGCCTCCTTCTTCTTTCGACAATATATATATTTTTTTGTTGCTAAGCTTTGACGTGGGTTTGTTGGCTTGTTTTGTTTTAACGTGGGTTTGTGGGTTCTCCTATTAACTGATTTCTATTATTTTAGTTGAAAAATTAGATCTGCACATGATTGGCTCAAGTTTCGACACGTTTCATTATAGTCTGTAGTTGAAAATTCCAATTGTTTAGTTTTTTTTACTTGGGGTTGTGGATTTTGCTTTCTTTAATCATTGTACGTCAGGAGTGTTTTTTGGTTTGCTCTGTAGATAGTGATTGAATAATGTAAAGAGAACAATGTGGGGATAATGGCAGACATGGGTCCCCCAAGAGTGTTTTGGTGTTTTAATTTGGCCGACAAGAGTGTTTTCCTTTCTAATATGCACCAATCACTATCATCATCATAAGAATATATGATTGTGGGTCATCTTGATTGTGCATCTTATCATAGTTAATTAGTCAATGCACAAGTTTGAGAATCGATGGGCCCATCAATTGTAGATATTACCGATTAAACCACCTCACATCAGAAATTCACCTAGGATTATAAAACTGTGTGCCGGCCCTTAAAATAAGACCGAACGTGGCAGATATTATTGACTAAATTTTTAATTAAATCATTCATGCATTACAAAAATGGTCAATGCATAGTTACGCCAATTTTGAATTACAAAAATGTTTTTTTCTCTCTATGCGACATACTAATCAAAGCCCATTTTTACACACGTCAAAGAAATGGCCGTTTTTATATGTGTGTGTGTGTGTGTGGGGGGGGGGGGATTAAGGAGTAGAGAATGAGGGTTTTTTTTTTTTTGGTAGGCTGTTTGCTTGCTGTGAAACTTTTATGAAGTCCAATGACTAATGGAGCAGACCATAGATCATTTAGATTGGGAAATTTCCTATACCGAAGGCCATCTTCAAGTTTCCGGACCAACCAGTAAAAGTCCAATTATGTTAGTTGTGTTGCCAGAATAGACAGGAACACGGCTATGACCTCGTGCAAGAATTTTTCCAATTGCTTCCTTGCATAAAAAGATGTTACGCAGCATAGTAAGAAGTTGAATAATTAGTAATATTTATTTTCACTGCACTTAAACATTGTGATTCTTCTAATTTCCAGCCACTTAAAATGTTTCTATAATTGCAATTTTGGCTCAATATGTACAGAAAGTGTCGACTCTAAGCATGTTCTTCGGGTGTTCGAGCGTTTTGGGAGAATGTCCAACTATAACTAAAGCAAAAAATATGGACACTTTGAAATTGAGTGTTCAATTGGATGTACAGCTAAAAATCCTCAGAAAGAAAAGATATTTATGACCAAGGCTTTACTTAATGGTGATAAATTTGTGAATGTATGATTATTTGTCAAAAGTCCTTTGCTAGCGTTTTCCCAGGTCAACTTAGTTGTGTTTTGAATCTTTTGATTAACTCAAACTGGTTGCAGGAGTTGTGGGTTCTACAGAATCCGGGTTTCCTTCTTCCCCCTACCCTCATTTCTCTCTCTTCCTTTCTCGTTTCATATACAATGGTAAGTAAATCATAGTAGACTATCAAGTGAATGCCACACGCGTACAAACGTATCAGAGCTACTCGTATCATATGACACCATAATTGGAACTTCGAAACGATTGCAGGATATATGAGTCTACATCTATCCAATCCTTCATCTCTTGCCACTTTTTAGTTATGATGCCCAGACAGATTCAATAGAAGTACGTACCAGAGGTCCCATTGGCATGAATATTCTAGACTTTTCCAAGTCTAAAGGGATTAATTCCTCCGTACATTTTCATTAGTTTCTTTGTAGATTCAAATGCCACTTTTCTGTCTAAAAAATATGATCCATTGTACAACAACAAGCAAATACACATGGTGGGTCAACAAATTTGCACTAGTCAAGTAAACTGTTAGATATGTTGAATAGGGTCATCAAGTGAGGGTTACCCTCACTTGTGAAGTGAATATAAGAATAACATGCAATTTTTCTCCAATTGGGCTTTCAGTTGAGCTTGTCTAATTGGGTAGTTTCAAGTTAATTTCTCAATAATTGATAGGTGTAATGAGCATTGTTCATCGGCTCATGTTACTCTTTGTAGTGTATTCGACTATATCCTGTCATAATCTATCTGCTACTGTAAAATCTGTCTGCTATAGTAAAATCTGTCTGTACATATGTACAATGCTACAATAATATTGAAAGCATTGTACATATGGATTTAACCTTGATTTTGACAAACTAACTATCAATTTTTTATTTTACAGGTCTATTTGTTTTAGGAGTTGAAAATGGTTAAAGAAGACCATAATGCTGTTCCAAAGCATCCTTGTAATGGATGGATATATTTCTTGTAAGTCTTTTCGAGACTTTGAGTATCTTTTAATGGCTACAAGTTACGATATTCAATTTGATGTACAATCTTTTTTTGTAGCCAATAACAGTCGAAGATGACTAAGAAAAGTTCATCAAAACGAATGGTAACTACAATTTTTTCTATAGTTGTGTTTATCCACATATGGATTATCAATGTATCTAACTAGGATTTGCACTATTTCAACAATTTTAGCCAATGAGCGAAATTCGTGCAAAGTGGAAAGCTTTAGGAGACAAGGCTAAACAAAAGTATATTGAAAAGGCTAAGCTAAGTTCCGAAGCGTACAAAGAGAAAAAGGTTAAGGTTAATCCTCAAGAAGATTCAAAGGTGCAAATATTCTATTTTTTAGCACTTATGTTTATGCGTATTCTTTCCACTCTTACTAGATTATGAATTTGATTAGAGTTGTTGATGTTGTGTTTAGGAAACCTTTATTACAAGAACTCAACTTAAGACGGCATGTGATATTATACGCAATCTTGAACCACAACAAGTGGAGAGTGTAAAGGCAATGGGATTTGGAGGTCTTTTGCGTTTGAAATGTACAAGGCTAGATAGAAAACTTTGTGAGCAGTTGGCTAGTAAATTTGATCCCGTATCGCTCTGTTTATATGTGCATGGTAAGAGCCCCATAATTACACCATTAGATGTGCACCACATACTAGGATTGCCATGTGAAGGTAAAAGGGTGATCCTTAAAGGAAACCTTTCTGAAATACTTCCCTTGTGTGAGACACATTGTGTGGGTGCTCAAGGTTCAATTCCGTTGCGTCATTTGGAAAACTATGTAAGGAACACGACAGACAACGATGATAATTTCAAGGTTGCATTTGTTTTGTTCATTATGGGGGCTGTTCTATGTCCAACGTCGGAATTGGGAGTCAATCGACGTTTTCTACATGCAGTAAAAGGCGTGTCTTCTGTTAGTGAATTAAATTGGAGCCAATTTGTGCTTGACTTTTTAGCCAAAGGCATACAAAAATATCAGGATGGACGAAAAGTGATCCGTGGCTGTGTACTGTTTCTAATGGTACATCTCTTAACTTTATTTTTTACATCAAAGTAGTTGCTTTATTGTAGAATTGATTATGTATCGGGGTTTTTTCTCTATAGTTGTTCTATTTTGAACGTTGCACGCCGGCCAAAGATTTCATTTCCCCTTGTGCATGTCGGCCTTCACCTTGTCTCGTACAAAGATTTCATTTCCCCTTGGAGCAATTTAATGAGGAAGAAGCCGCTAAGGTATAAAATTAGTATTTTTATTTATCTTACAGTTACAATTCGTTTGGACCACTCATTATTTCTAATATTTGGTTATTTTGTTAAATGTAGTTGAGATTCACTTCTGAAGAGGGTAGGAACAACTTGATTTTGGACTTGATCCTTTGTGGGGAGAACGAAATCAGGAATGAAGTCATCCGAAAGGCTTAAGAACGGTACCGCAACACTAGAAGGATAATTTGATGCCAATTGTAGTTCTTTGTTATTAGAAATGTAGTTAAAATTCAGTTATGGAGACTAAGAATGATATGGCAAATGCTACCTTTTGTGATGATATGGAAAAATCTCAATCATGTTGTAAACTTGATGAATGTGAGGTGCCTTTGTGGCTTTTGTTGTAAACTGGATATGGCAAATACTGCCTTTAGTTTAGATCATTCTATTGTTCTGTTGATATTGTAATGGTAACAGCTTGTTGTAATGGTAGCAGCTGACTGTTATGCTCCTTGTTTGCTGTTGTTGTCTGATCAAATGGCCAGCTGTTATGGTGATCTGTTATGTTATGGCACTGTTCTGGACAGTTTTCTGTTGCTGCTGTTATTTCTTCTGTTGTCCAGGTGTTGGGTAAACTGTTGATGGTTGTTTTGCCATTGAACTGATGCTGCTGTCCATGTATTGTGCTGCTGGCTTTCTTACGGCTGCCTTTTATGACTGTTGTGTGCTATTGAACTGTTGTTTACAAGTCATCTGGGCATACTTATCATTGCCAAAGCATTACTTAACATTTATACAGGGTGAGCTTACTAAAATCTGGGAATTCTTACCATTCCAATAGCAGTACTTACAAAAGTCTGGGCGTACTTTTCATTTCCATAGCATTACTTACCATTTATATAGGGTGTTTTTACTAAAATCTGGGAATTATTACCATTTCAATGACAGTACTTACAAAAATCTGGGCCTACTTCTCATTTCCATAGCATTACTTACCATTTATATAGGGTATGATTACTAAAATATGGGAATTCTTACCATCTCAATAACTTACCGAAAGGTGGGCATACTTCTGATTGCCAAAGCAATTCTTACCATATAAACAGGGTAGGCTTTCAAAAAGCTGGGCATTGTTTCCATTTCAATAATCGTACTCAATGCCTTGTCCGAAATCATCTTCCCATCCTCCAACGTTGCTGCCATGGAATTGGGTTTGCACACTATCGGGATTTCTTGACCAGTTAGCAATCTACAAAGTTCAAGTTTGAAAATTAATGAATGGACAAATAAATAATAGTCTATCAACTAACTAGATAGTAAGAGGCTTACCAAATTAGGGTTGACACTGGATTCGCAACCATTGGTTGTGTAATCAGTGTGCATAAACGATGGATGATATATCGATGAGTCTCGCCCGGTAAATGATTGTTGGTGAATAATGCTCACATCTGATTCATATGTGTCTTCATCCTCATTCATGTTTCCGAGATTATCTCCATGCACTAATTTGGGGCATTTGGTTCTTATGTGACCAAGTTCTCTACAATTGCCACATTTTCTTGTTTTCGGGATGAAGTCCTTGGCCAAATTATGGGTCCCTTTACCTTTGATAGTCACTGGGTCGCCAACACCAAAATGCATAGATGTCCCCTCAACATTGTCGTTTTGTCTCATATTTCTTTGCTCCTCCTCAACATTTAACACATAGAGCTCCCTCATTCTGGATGTTAACTTGGTGATTTCTTCTTTGGTCTCATTATATCCCTTCGTTATGTGCAAAGCATAATAACACATTTCGACACATGCACTTGACAATGCCCCAAACCTTGTTGTTTGCGTGACCCATTCTGGCATTGGTGTGCTGCCATGTAGGGGGGAGGATTTCGCTGTTTTTGTCCACCTTTGTAAGATCAAACAAGAGGGAATTTCCCTCATATGCTCCATTTTCATGACTGAGATCATATGCTGACATGGAAACCCTATTGACTCAAATTTCAAGCAAGAGCATTTCATGATGCCATCATTCAGCTGATAGTTGACACTCCACGTGGCGTCCGGCTGTTGGTATCGAGATAAGTAGTAAACCCGAAAATCTTCAAACTCAACTTTATCCACCTTAAACAATGATTGCTCTTTCTTAATTTCTTTGAGAAACTTGTTAAATATGCCCCGAGTATATGTACCAGCCGCATGTTTTTCAATTCGTTTCATGCATGTAGAAAGAACCGGAGTACTATTCACACTTTCAACTTGTACCTTAGCCTCGTTATGACGAAGTTTTGCAAGAGCCCTATCAAATGATTGTACGAATTCAAAAAGCTTAAGACGTAGTTTTAAGAATCGATTCATGTATGCATTCATTCCCTCAACACGTTGTGTGCTTTTTGCACCCGCAAAAAAAATACCTCGCAGGTATGCCTCTGCCCATAAGGTCTTCTTTTTATAAACATCTACCGCCCACTTATTTTGGTGAAGGCCATAGTCGTCCAAAAGATTCTTCCATGCAACTTCAAACTCTTCTTCAGTTGACATTGACATGCATTTCTCAAAGTCAGCTAAGAATCAGGGAACATGGACATTACTGACAGCATTTTTTTTGAGATGCCATATGCATAAACGATGATTAACATCAGGGAACACAGTTTTTATTGCTCTTCGCATAGCCTTATCCCCATCGGTCATTACCGACACAAGCTTCTTGTGGTCCATGGAATCAAGAAATCTTTCCAACACCCATGTATAAGCCTCAACTGTCTCAACAGTCAACAATGCACAACCAAAAATTGCTGTCTGAAAATGACTATTAACTCCAGCTAGTATCACCAATGGCTTCCGATACGCATTCGTCCGATAAGTCGAATCAAATATTAGCACATCTCCAAAGCACATATAATCTGTCCTACATGTTACATCTCTCCAAAACAGATTATTTAGCCGATTTTGCTCATCCACGTCATATTTGTAATAGAACAAGGGGTCATTTTCGGCTTTCGCACACAAGTAGGCTAAGGCACCTTCCGCATCACCATCCGCAACCTCTATATTGCGCTGAGCTGTAAAATAATTGTAAAGATCTTTTTGCGTGTATCCGACAAACTCATATCCACCGGATTGTTGCACCATAAAATCCATTATGTGACTTGTTTTAATACCTACTTTATGCATAGTATTGGCCGAGGCTTTATCAGAACTACGAACCTTCCTGTGGGAGCGGAGAAAAGGGACACCACAAGGCCCTATCATGGGATGGTTGTGGACGCTCACAAAGTTATTAACCAAGTACTTGCCAGAACTTCCCTCCAATGTGACACTAAATACAGCAGGACATCCAACTCTAGTAAGTGCCTGCGGCCCTCTTATTCGATCTTCTCTCTCCAAGTATTTAGTGTCTCTATATCATTCTTTTGAGCATACCCACTTTCTTGACTTCACGATACCAGCATCGTCCTTGTGCATATTATAGTTTCGAATACTAAAACCGTTCACTTTGGCATATGCATTATAGAATGTTTCTCCATCCTCATGCATGTCAAATGTCATTTGATAAACTTTTTCTTCCGTTAATTCATCCAACCGTTTTTCATCATTTTCGTCATCATTGCTAGAGTCATCACAAATGTCAATCACTACATTCTTTCCATTCCGCTGAACATTGTCATCTATCTCTCAAAATCTGATCCAGACAAATAGGTTCACAATTAATGGTAAAAACTAACATAGATATGTTAACCACAAATACTATATTACCTACGATATGGCAAGCAAAGCTATGTTACCTATGGAGATTACGTACCATTTCCACAATCATATATAGTTACCATAACAAAAGGGTTTTTTACTAAATTTTGGATATACTTACCAGGAATATAGAGAACTTATTCCCCTGATACTTCCTAAATACGGTTTTCATCCATAGTAAAAATACAATAAAAAGAGGTATAAAAAGCCATAAACAATGGTAAGTATAATCATACGTAAAAATCTGGGAAGCTTCATTAGATTATTGTGAAACACTCATTCGAGATTTTTCAACTTATGATCATTAGGTAAGTTGGTATGAGGTAATCATCACAACTAATTTCAGTTTATTCTTCAAAAAAACTTACTTGGTGAGCTTCTTCAACTTGTTATGGAGGTTCTTCTTAAATCTTCATTTTTTGGACAAGAGAAGAGACGAATGTGAGCTTTTTGGACAAGAGGAGAAATAAATGAGAGCTGGAGGAGTTAGAGTGAATAAGTTTGCAGGGTTTAAGGTAGGTGTGGAGGAATCTAGTACCATTAATGTCATAATTGGTGGTAGGTAAACAAGGCAATTGAGTCAATTGACAAAACGTGAATACGTTTGTGTGGTAAAACTGGTCTACAAATATAGTCGTTGTTCCCTTATTTCATGGTAAGTATTGTCAACCACATGGTAAGTTTATCAATGAATATTAATCCGTCGTAAAAAGTCAGTTTTTGTGGTATCTCTAGCCATATGCTTTGGTAAGTAATCTTTATTCTATAGTAAGTATTACATTAATGACGGGTAGGTACACATTAATGTATATCACCATTAATATCTTTTTACCCATTAATGTCTTACTACCTACCGCATTAAATTTTATTTGGATATATTGTATTACTTTTATGATAAATTAAATAAAAGTAGTCCTATTAATAAAATTACTTTAAAAAGGATCAAATAAATGAGATATTTCAATTTACTGGTTCACTAGTGGTTATTCTTACATTAGCAAAGTGATCAATGTTAACTTCAAAGACTTTTACTCCTGCATTTGTTAAGTGATCAATGTTAACTATCAAATAACCTATTTTCAAATTTGCTAATTGTGTAACTTGAACGATTGAAATAGATAAGTCCGTGATTAAGCAATTAAACAAATTAGTCAACCTACTTTAGCCAATTATATTAATTTTCACTAATCAATATCATTCAACATCATTGTTAACTATTACATCTGCCAAATACGATCTTAATCTATTCAAATTTTTTGATCAATTGGCTGAACGTATAACTAGATCAATCAATTACAAATGAATCAATTCTCATCGATTGATTGCTGCCAAATATATTAGTATCAATACTATTAGTTGTTAGATTTGTAAAATATATCATATTGATCACTATAAACTATATTAATGAATTTGAATGGCTTAATTTCATTAAATACTAGAGAATTCTACAAAATTATTCAATCACTATTAAGAAAAAATATATTTATCGTACAATGTTATTGTAACAATCAACTTGTGGCGTCATTTTATAATATATATTAAAATTTGTAAGCTATCAAAATATTACTGTAATAAATATCTTATTTTTTCCATAATATTTAAAACTAAGTTACTTAAATATATCTATAATAAAGGAATATTTAAAAATTAATCAATTAAATACATTTATAATGTCATTTGAAAATTATGGAAAATATTTTTCAAATTTTTATATTTTCATAACCAATTAAAATTTTAAACTAGATTTATAAATGAACACTATTTTTTAGATAATTCTTCTAATATATAAATTCCTAAAATCTGCAAATTTTCCCGCCAAAAATCAGATGCCTTTTTTTTTTACTTAATGGCAACTTGTTACTTGACCAACCGGTTGTAGTAAGTGTTTCCTGTTTGTGTGGTAAGTGTTAGCTTATGCAGTGGTAAGTGTTACCTTAATAAATGGTATAAGTTGCCTGTTCTGTGGTAAGTAATTCTCCGTTTTTTTGGTCAAAACCACCTCGTTTTCAACAAAACCACCCATGTTTTAATTTTTAGTTTCAATCCAAGGGCTGAGGTTTACCTATTTTCAATCCAATGGCTGTAATTCAATGGGAGTATGATGCTCCCATACCACTTGGAAGCATCGCAGAAGTTTTGCAAGAAGCATAGGTGGACATGGGAACTAGATTGGTCCGGCAAAACTATGCCACCTATAAGTTGTAGAATGTAACCCCGAGCTTTCCTCAATACCGTGACTTCGTCATCCTCCTCTTCGACCTTTCCGTTAAAGTTATCACGCAACCATTTCAAACTAACCTTAAACCCACTCATAACTTCTCCCGGTGGATTCAACCCTAGTAGACGCTCGCATAATTCTTTTTTCTTATCTTGGTCAAATCTTGTGTCCCTAGTAACAGGTCTACCATTAACTGCGAGACCAGTAATTATTTCCACATCCTGTAGGGTTACTGTGGACTCGCCTGAACGCAAATGGAATGTGTGAATCTCTGGCCGCCAACGCTCAACGAGTGCGGTGATGAAAGCATGGTCCAAAGTTATAAACGGCATCTCCAAAATTCCACCAAAACCAGCTTGATATATCAACTCAACAATGCGGGGTGAAGGCCGGCCCAACTGTCGTAAATTGTTATCATTGCGACGACAGATCAACGTGACATTTTCAACTTTAGGATTCCCCTGAATAACATTGTAACTTATGCTTTAGTTTTACGAATACTCCAAATTCATTACAAAAAATTCGTGTTGTAAGACATAGTAAGTTCTATGATAATGGCTACTTACATAGCCTTCCCATACAGCACGAGAACGGTGCTGTTCCTGAACACAAGTAATGAGCCGTCAGTAGGTCCCGGATCAATACTAGAGTCATCCATGATATAACCTGCAAGTACGAAAATTATTATCATACTGTATGAAATGTCCAGCCTAATAAAATGTAAACGCATTTACATATATGGATTGAAAGCCAATGAAAAGTACAACGGTGATTTATGAACCATGTCTCTTTGGTTGCCTTCTTTAAATGTAAGTTTTGTAAAATATGGCAAACATTACCCGTATTGATTTGAGACAGATATTCTCATTCCGTGGGTTTCAACTTTCAACAAGTTTCATTGCCGTGGTCATTGTTCCTTTATATATGGGTCTCATTTTTGGCTTTTCAAATCATTCCGACTTTCACAAAAGCATAATGCCACATAAACAATTGTTATTATTGATTATCTGTCACTTGCTATATATGTCTCATTATAGTTCACAAAAGCATAATGTCTCATTATGATTATGTGTTTGAATCTTCTTCGATATTGCTTCACTCTCCAGTAGTAGGAATACTCTGTACTAGTCTATCGTGTTATACTCCTACTACTAATAATAATGAGGAGAAACTCTCTTGATGTGAATAATAAGGAGATATTGTTCTACAATATACACCCATCATGACTATTTTTTCATGAAAGCCATGGCTGGCTCTGGGCTAAAGCCCATGAGGCGCAAGCCTTAAGCCCCAAAAAATGTCCAAAAACTAGGGTCCTCAACTTGTTTTTAGTAGTATCTAGTATATATGTGTTGCTAAGGAGCCCTCGGCGGAAGTGACTGCGGCTATTTTTCAAGTCCGTTGGGCCATCTATGGTATCTAAGGAGTCTAAAGTGTATATTCATGCTTAGGGGATGATATAGCTGAAAGAATTCTTATTACATTAGTCCATAAGCAACATCATTTTTTTTTTTATCAGCCATAAGCAACATCATTTGGTAAGGTAAGAAACATTTCGTTATTATCAATTATCTGTCACATGCTATACATGTCTCATTATAGTTCACAAAACCATAATGCCACATAAACTGTTGTTAGTTCCACGTCATTTGGTTTTGTACAAACATTCTGTCTCTCAATCCAAATAATGTGTTTTAACAGGAACCGAACACGCCGATAGAAAAAAATATACAAAAAAAACCAGGAACCGAACACTAGGTCGTAGTATTATCATTACCTCTGAATAGATTGCCCAACGGGACGAACTAAAAGAGAGGTGCACGTTTAGAAAAATAATAATAACAAAAGAGGGGTGCATATTCACACAATGATGTGGAGTGTAATCAAGAAAATATAGAAAGGCAGAACCACCATATATGGGACCAGCTAACATATGCTATTACGTATTCCAAAATCCAAATATATATGTAACTTTAGTTTTGGACTCAACATGCCTTGTTTTGTCCTGTTTCATATTAATTCGTAAAAGAAAGCAAACAAGCAATTTTCCAGTCATGACAAAGACAAGCAAAATTTCCAAAGAGGAATCCTAACAAACCTACCTACGTTAGTAACCTCATTACACATGGCCACAAAAAAATTCCAGGTTCAACATAAATGAATCTATGTTAGCCAAAAGTTTTCAGGTTCAACATAAATTTCCAGGTCACAAAAAATTTCCAGGTCCTAACAAACCTACCTACGTTACAACTGTGAAAAGCACTCCAATTTGTGTTGTGAACGCTCTAGACTAGGTGACGTGAAGCAATTAGAATTTTTCAATCCAGGCATAGTTCGATATATACCAGGAAAGACCCAATTAAAACTTGGATTACACAATCCATCAAATCATTCAATCAGGCATTCCAAATACAAAAAACATCAAATTTTCATCGAATTCCGAAAAATTCGACTGCCCATCACATCGGATTACACAAATCTCAGCCAATTGAATCAAATTGAATGCAAAAACATCAAATTTTCATCGAATTCCGAAAAATTCTCACCTTGTAGAGGTCGTCGCTGAGGGCCAGAAGGGAATCCAAGGTTCCGACGCGGAGATTCGGGATATTGAACTGCGAATCACGTCAAAGTTAGAAACTTTTCAGAATGAATTGTATACCCAGAGAGAGAGAGAGATACATACATGTATACATACCTACGGGCAGAGAGAGAGCGAGAGAGAGAGATACATACATATATACATACCTACGGGCAGAGAGAGCGAGAGAGAGAGATACATACATATATACATACCTACGGGCAGGGAAAGAGAGAGAGAGAGAGAGAGAGAGAGAGAGAGAGAGAGAGAGAGAGCGAGAAAGAGAGGGACTTACATTGAGGGGAGGAGGTCAGAACGGCGACAGAGATCCGAGAGCACGGCAAACGGCGGTGAACATAGACAGCGATCGTAGATCGCGAGAATTGATAGGGAGTGTTGTACATCGTATGCGAGACGCATACAGAGAGAGCAATTTGATTTTAAACCCTAACGCATATTGGGTATGCATCACGCATATTGGGTATGCATGATACATGCTGGATATCCAGCTGGCCCCGCTCCCATATGCCAGCACGGATAATGCACATCCGATATGCGTGATGCACATGAAATGTGCGTTTTGAACTATTTTTAAAAATAGTTTGGAAAACCGTATATTTTGGCAAATAGTTATTTCGAAACGAATAAATCGATAAATCTCTCGACTACAACCTGCCACCTAGATTCACGAGGAGGGCCGAGTTTGTAGAGGATACGTTGTATGCCAGTTACTATAATACCATCGCGGCATTTGGTCCGACAGAGCCTGTCACTGAGGCTATTTAAGGACCGTTCGACCATGTGGCGATACTGACCCCTGAGTTGGATGATGTCCTGGTTCATCTTCCAACAACCGAGCCTTCAGCGTTCCTGGTTCACTTGGGAAACAGAATCTTTTGTTATGTGTTCGCTGGTGCTCTACGAGATCCCGATCACCCTGATGAGATATTTGTTTCTGACACCGAAAGGCTCGGTGTTAAGCCTCACTGTTTTCAAGGCCCTTAAGTACACCTAATCCAAATCTTGTGGGGCTGATGAGATAAATTACTTCCGGGCAGAATTTTTGCGTTCTGCTCACTTTGTTGCCACCAGCATACGTGGCGCCCGTGCTGATCAAGCTATTTTGTACTACTGTTTCTCCACTCCTTGCGTTAGTCTCACATAAAATGTTATCAAATTTCAGCTTCTTTGCAGGAATTGTTATGATTTCCTCTGTCTTGTTTAGTTCCGATTGTCATTTTGCAGGCTATTTATTGAGTAAAGATGTATATCCATTACCTCTGCAAAAAGGGGAGATGCGTTTTAGTGTCCTTCCTGTCTGCCCTATTCTGAACTTGCAATTTGTTTTCCTCGGAATTCAAATTCTTTATTCATATATATATAAATTGAGAACATCCCTGCAGCCCGTGCCTTCCCACCTCAGAGGCCGTGGCTACTCTGATTATGATCTTGACATTGTCAAACAATTAGCTCCGGATGATTTTTTACGGCAGCAGCTAGCTGGAATACGTTGCGACATTTAGCATACAAAGGGAATCTTTACCCTTATATACATTACCTTCCAAAATTGCTTAATGGCATGAGAGAGTAAGCCAGCAAAACAATAAGAATTGGCACAACTGTAATATCGAAGATGAGATGCGGTTGATGCAGTAGGATTTAGAGGTATTGTTGTCATTTTACTGTCTTTAGTGTATGTAGGGTTTTGAGTCTATAAATAGGTGTCTTGTGCTCTCATTAGTTAGTTTTTTTGATGTATTGATAAAAGAATATAGAGAGCTTTTGCTCCTTGTGTCCCATTTTGGGATTTATCTCTCTTATGAAATCTATCCCTTGATTTAGCTTGCATCATTTGGTATCAGAGCTTCTAGGATCGATCCCCACCGTTCATCTCGCCAGAACCCTCACCGAAAACGTGACCCTCGCCGGAAAATCTCACCGGAACCCTAAAACGGCGCTGGAAAATCTCGCCGGAGCTCTTATTCCACTCAAAACCAACAGATCTGCTCAAACCCAGCTCTTTTATCTCGATTTCGACCCCTACACTTACAAAATCGACCATTTCGAAGCTAATTCTTGCTGTTACAGACATCAAAACCCTATTCCGACCTGATTCAGAGCATTTCAAGTGCTGTTCAACCATTTTCAAACTTGTTCAAGCATCCTAGGCCACTCGTTTTGGGATTTGAACAAGACCCAACCAGTTTCAAGCCCAAATCTGACCATTTCGGAGCTGCTACAGTGATTTCGAGTCTGCTACAGTGATTTCGGAGACTGCTACAGTGATTTCGAGCCATCTACAGTGATTTCGGAGTCTGCTACAGTGATTACGAGCCAGCTACAGTGATTTCGAGACTGCTACAGTATTTTCGGAGCCTGCTACAGTGATTTCGGACTGATTTCAGACCAGATCTGAGGCGGGTAAGTATCGAATCTTTACTTCTTTGCTGGGTTGTTGCTAGATTGCTCCGTGGTTGTCGATTTGAGTGTAATCCCTGTTGATTAAGTGTTTTGGGGGTTGTTTCTGTTGAAATTGGTAGTTGAATTGACTGGGTTTTCATTATTTGGGGTTGATTTGCTTGTTTGAAATTGATTGTGGGTATTGTGATGGCTCATGGAGATAGATTTAGAAGAGGAGGTAGAGGTAGAGATGTTATGAGAAATTTTGGTGATGAAATTGATACTTATGGCAATTCAAATTGCGAGAGGAATAAGATTAAAGAGTTGAGTAAAGAAGTGGCTATCTTGGTTGAAAAGGTGCGACGTTTGCAACTTCCAACCAAAGTAATGGATTCTTTTAAGTATAACCATCGTGTTGGTGCTCGGCATTGGCATAAAGCATGTTCAAACAACATTGTGGTTAAACTTCCCATGTTTGATGGAAGCCTCACTCCTAAGGAGTTTGTAGATTGGTTGAATACTCTTGAGAGAGTATTTGAATGCCATGTTATCTCGGATGAAATGAGAGTGAAGTTAGTTTCTAAACATCTTCGAGGAAGAGCCTTTGATTGGTGGGAACAATTACAAGATAGTAGGAAAAAGAGAGGTAAGGGAAAGATTAGAGAGTGGAAGAAGATGAAGAAGAAAATGTTCGAGGAACGATTCTTATCTTTCTCTCACTTTGCCAATGTTGGTTCTTTGACTAATGTTGCTACGTATAGGACTTGTGGGAAGTCTTTCGGAGTTGGAGTATGAAGCACAATGGATATAGGTGCTGTCCCAATACAAAATCAACCTTTGTTTGACACTTTGAAGGCTAGAAATTCTTCTACAAATGAGAAACTTGAAGGCTTCAAGCAAGGAAAATCTAGTTTTAAGTTAGAGGTTGGTGAAAATGCTTATGAGAATCAAAGTAATGCCATTTTTGTTGAGGAGAAGATGAATTTCAACCCGGGTGTGTTTGATGATGAGATGAAACATGGTTATTTCGACGACGCTCCCATCTTTGATGAATATCCTAACGAAAAACTTGAGGATGTTCTTGAAGATGATTGTGTCTTTGAGATTGAAGATGTGCCCATCTTTGATGAGTTTCCGAACGAGGAGTTTGGTGTTGATAATGAAGAGGGAATGCTAATTGATGAACTTTTGGCGGAAAGTTATGGAGAAGAAGGAAGTTGTGATCTTGAGATTGAAGATTGCTCTCAAGAATTGAGTTTCGAGTTGCCTTTGGTACAAGACACTCGAATTGAAGAGTATGGGAATGATTTGGAAGCTCCGCTATTTGATGAAGAGTTGGTAGAACCAAAGGTCGAGGATTGCTTCCAAGTGTTGCCTCATGGGGTGCCCCAATTGCAAGATGTTCAAGTTCGTGGTACATTAGTCCCCAAATTAACACTTCTCTCCACACCCATCCCTTGGGATGCACCGAAAGAAGCGGAAGCACTCATGGGACAATTTGAAGACCCCTTGGGTATGGTGTTCACTCGAGCGAGTCTTGGATATGAGGTGGTGCACGCTTTTAAATTTTCGAATGATGATTGGTCTAAGTATATTTTGGGAGTATGTGTTCGGAGATCTTTTGATGGTGTTTTGTTATACCGAAGACATGCCAAATGGATTGCTTATTCACACCTAAGTATGGCTGCGGTGGATGTATACGAGAAGAAGCTCATATTAAAGATTGGTTGTGATGAGGGAGATGTGATCGAGGAAGTGCAGCCACATGCCTACTTCGAAGCTGGATAATAAATAGTTCTATAGTTTTATGTTTTCTTTATTTAGTTGTCTTGAGTCTTGTGTCCAACTTGAGGACAAGTTGTTTTTTTTTAAGAGGGTGAGTTTGATGCAGTAGGATTTAGGGGTATTGTTGTCATTTTAGTGTTTTTAATGTATGTAGGGTTTTGAGTCTATAAATAGGTGTCTTGTGCTCTCATTAGTTAATTTTTTTGATGTATTGATAAAAGAATATAGAGAGCTTTTGCTCCTTGTGTCTCATTTTGAGATTTATCTCTCTTATGAAATCTATCCCTTGATTTGGTTTGCCTCAACGGTGATGACCGTTGCTGACGATAAAAACCAAAGAACAACCTTGGAATTGATTGGCGCTTGTAACTGACATCATCGAATCCATCTAGGAATATGAAAGAGCTGTTCGTAAGATAGACGGCTGCGTTAAGCATTGAGAGAGCGACCGTAACGATAAATATTGATAATGTGGTTGGCACGTGCGGAGCACTGGCCAAACCTCTACAGTAGTATATATGGTTATTCAAACACCCTTTTGCTTATTATTATTGAAGTGCATAGAAAAGATCAGTTTAAATTTTTGGTGTCTTCTCCATTGCTTCCGCAACCTTATATTTCCACATGCGATGCGATCTGCAACTCTGGTTTCCCTGCTGTCATTAGGAGCTTTTCAATTGATCAATGTTCTTAATTGAATTTGCATTTGCATTTTTTCCCAACAAAATATGTAGTAGTTGCCTGGATTATACACGTTATTGAGAGTTCGTTTAGTCGTTTTCACGTTGTCATATAAATCTCTATGACCCAAATTCTAACATAACTGCCCAATAAACAGAGCACACCCGGATCTAGTGGTGGAGCCAGAATTTTGTTAACGGGGGGCCGGCTTAACAGACATATTTTTTATCGGAGCGTATAATTATTGTATCATAAGGTTTTTGCTTTTCAATTCATTACGTTCGTACATTGAATTGATTCTTTAGGCTATTTTAACTATCACTTGCTTACTTTTTATTTATGAAAGAAATTGAGAAATGAGAATATAAAATAACTACTTTTTTTTATCAAATCGAAGCAAAATTATTAAGACTATAAGCAACTATACACGAATAATTATCAATAACATTTAAAATCAAACATATATAAAATAAAAAATTTAAAACTTGGACGCTTGGGGAACCGGGGGCTCAGCCCCCAGGCCCTACGTACCTCCCCCCTGCCCGGATTAAAAAAAAACAGAGCACACCCACTAACTCTAAGTCCTACCAAAGCGTGCACGACAAAGTCATCTAGATCCGGATACTCTGGCCGAGCAGTTAATTAGGAATCAACTAAACTCCAGTAGCTTTGGAAAGGTTGACGGAAACTTTTAGCGGACGTCAAGGCCACTTCACGGTCGTCCGGTTTGGACTTCGTTCGATGGTTCGGCCACCAGATTCGAGTTTATGGTTTTGTTCGTTACACAACTATACACGAAATTAAACACATACACACAACATTCGCCTTCCTATATAACAAACTATATACAAATATACTTGGGGAGATATAATTTAACTACGATGAAAAAGCATAATGGAGTCTGGAGGTTTTCGATTGACGGCAAAAAATTCCATTTTCCTTCGTATACATATATTTTACTTTATAAATATCAATTTTATTTGAAAATTTTAGAGCCAAAATTAGTGTTGTTACATTCCGTCTTATAAAAAATACTACGAAAAAGTATTCCATTAGAAAAAAATATTGAGTTTTAATTAGAAAAAAACAAGTTTGGTGTACACAAGTGAGTTTTAATTAGAACAAAATATTGAAAAGGTTTCCCTTGTAAATGTGATATCCTTATAAATGTGTTATCCTTAACCTAAAACAAGCATGGGGTGGAAATCTTTTAGAAGAACCTCAGTCAAATAATTCTCCAATGGTTTATTTTGCCAGAGCTCTCTCTATTTCCGATTTATGGTAACGTGCTCAATCCTCGTTTTTATGAATTTCACTAGTTTGAGATGCTTTTAAAAGAACGTCACATGAATTTCCTGGAAAGTGCTTAGCCTTGTTTAGTGGTTCGATATGCTCCCAGTTCTAATGGGCCACGCAAACAATACGATTCCTCGCATTTCCATAGATCCCAAAGGAGTTTTAACAAGACTAGTAGCTTAAGTCGCCACGTTTTTCTACATCAACTTATCTGATTCAAGCATAAGCCATCCACTATGTGCAGAAAGAAAATAAAAAACATCGTTAGATTTCTTAGAGGATTCCAACTTAAAACCAATTGGCGATAAGTGAAATAGCCTCTATAATATATTAACCAAATTTGGGTGGCTTAAATGAGCGATATTAGACAAGTCGAACACTTCCTCTGCCTAGCTCTAATACCATGTCAAATTTCTTGGAAGGTTCCAACCTAAAACCAATTGGAGATAGGTGGAGTACCCTCTAAAATATATTAACCAATCTTGGGTGGCTTGAATGAGCGATGTGGGACAAGTCTAACAACATCGATCAACTTGGATTACAAACAACATTGCACTGCCACATTAATGTATAGCAGATAATTCTTCGACATAGCAATAGGCTTCCATCAATAGATTAAAAACCCTAATCAAAAAGTTCTAACCAATTCCCACGCCAAAATCACCCCGGCACAACAGGGACTGAATAGAAACAGCTAAAACAAAATGGCATTGATAAGTAACTAATCTACTTATTTTCGCTAATATAAGACCTTTATACACTTGTATATGGAACTTTTTGTCTACAACACACTAAGGCTCTGTTTGGAACCCGCGGAAAAGAAAAGAAAGGAAAGGAAAATAAAAGGGAAGGAAAATGAGAGGAAAATGGAAGGGAAAATTTACTATTCATTACACTTAAAATCTTTATTTTCTTCACACTTTCTTCTTCAACCAAACAATGGAAAGGAAAATTTTTTTATTTTCCTTTCTTTTCCTTTCCTTTCCATAGGTTCCAAACGGAGCCTAAGTCTTCCCCTCCACATAAATCTATTCCAGCCTTTCAGATTAGGATTCCCAGCCGTGAGTTAATTGCGCCAGCTGTTTTGTTTCTTGGCATCAAAGGAGGCTCCATCGTTAAGCATGTCTTGGGCATCGGTTTCCATTCCCAGTTTGGAGAGAGCAAGAGCCTGCATGTAGAAGGCGGTGGGCCACTCCGGCAAGCACACCTGAGCCTGCATTGCATCCCTCAGTGCCAGTTCCGGTTGCCCAATCATCAAGTAGGACAGAGCTCGCCTCACAAAGATCGTGCCAGAAGGGACAGACATCATTGATACCAGCTGCATTTTCATAAGATTGGTCAGGATGAACATAAAGGTTTTGATGTTAATCATGCTACCTAATAAGGGACTAGAAATTCATTAAACGAAGGAAGACACTCCACTTGATGAATTATAAATGAAAGTTTTGCCAATGTTGGCGCTTGTAAATCAAGGGTGCTTGGAGGGGTAAAAGCTAAAACTTTGTTTGGAAGTTGTGATAATACATGGGAAAAAAGAGGGGAAATAATCAATAGAGAAGGATCAGCAAAAGTTGAGGATAGATTCATAGTTGTTTTTTCTTCCTTTCTTCTCCCTTTCTTTAAGTTCCAAATGAAGGAAAACATCATTACCCTTCCTTTTGCCTATATGCCAAGAGGCCTTTGGCCCAACAGCATCAAGGGTGCACTTAGGTGCTAGGGCCTAGGAGTAAGGAGGTTAGGAGTTCAACTCCTCTAAGGTGCTAATCTAACTATTCTAAGAATACTAACTTTCCCACGAGCAAAAAATCAAATAAAATGATAAACAGATGCTAATTTACATCAAATCTTGTATTATCTTCCAAATATTTGCGTATATGAGATAATGACTGCACATCCTTATAAAATCTTGCAAGCGCTCTACATGTTATGATAATTTCCAATAAGTGTGTCAGTGTTGTGGTATGCAGTGTCCATGCTTCTTACGTACTTTCCCTTGAAACAGACAAAAAAAAAAAGGAAGAAAGAAAAAGAAGTCATCGGCAGAAAGGCAGTTACAGTTGTCGTATTTGAAAAAGTATGGACATTCCAAATAGAACCAATAAAAATTCCACTCTGATCCTATTTTCAAAATTTCAACCACACGACTACCAAGTGGAGGGATACGTATATGGTGGCTCCAAGCTTCAGTCAATAGAATTATAGAACAATAAGTCAAAAAGCTTGACAATCATGAGTTGCAGAAGATTACATGATAATTTGGATTTGCAAGTCAAAAATAAAACTGAATGCAATCCATATCAGATACTGCCAATGTCACCACTCCAATTTATGCAGTGGTTATAACTTATCATTAGAGGTTCACTACCATTCAGCTACCTCCTCCACTAAGGCTTAATGCCATGTCTATGCTATAGCAATTATGCATGGTGAGTTTCATAATATTCATGGAAACCTCAGCTTTGTCCTCTGAGAAATGACTTGTCCAGGTACACGTAACCCAAAAGCAAAACATTACTTGCCAATTCTCAGCTTAATCCAAAAGTGCAAAGATATATTTTGCGGTAATTAAGTTCTTCGATATGCTGTGAGCAATTACTAATTTTTCCCCTTGCAACAGACCATAGAATGCAACGCAGGGCAACTAATCATATCCCTAGCTGTTGACACCCCACGCCACAGGGTGACTATTGTTAGCGCATGGAACTATTTCTTTAGCATAAGAAGAGGAAATAAAAAAACGACATTTCTGACACTAAATACCGTGGAAATGAGCCCCCAGATAGAGTAAGTACATACCTTTGAATAGTAGTCAATAGCGCTCTTGAAATCTTTGTCCCTAAATGCAATATCCCCGAACTTCTTAGTATTTAGCATATCTTGTACTTGTTGAGTCCATTCTTGGAATGATAGCTACGTGGAGACCACGCCATAAGATATATCCCATGAACGATTTATTAAGCCAAAAGAAAGAAAATAAATAAACATCATATAATACCATTGTGGAGTATCATAAATTCAGTCATATATGGAAGTAATGATTGTTGTGTAAGTGAAAAGTGTTTTAATGTAGCTGAGAATATAAATAAATAAATAAAAAGTCACATGGTTATTTACGTGCAAAATAACTCTCTTAGGAGTCTCTCCATAGATATGTGACCATGAAGAGAAGGCACAAACAGCGCACTGATAGGGAATCCACAAACAGCCAAATAGCAAAACAGCAATATATTTGCTCACCTCATTTTCTGCACCCTCTTCATCTTTATAACCTGTTTTAAGCAAGATATCATGAACAGCAGTTAGGTCCATTCTGGCGCACGCCTTGCCGAGAGGAGAAAGCATGGTTGGAAGCACCACTGTAGTCTTTGTCAGACCCATCAACACATGAGATGCAACCTACAAAAAATCATGAAAATGAAGGACATTTTAGTAAAGCTAAGAGACATGAAGACAAACCAAAGATTGCAAGAAACAACTCAGTATTTACTGTTCCAATCCAGTTTTCAAAACTAATTAACTAAGTTTCACCTCTTTTTGCTTCTGAAGGGGTGCTACAGCTGTGAGAAGGAACTTGATATCTGGTCGATCTCTGGCTTCGTATTGAAGACATTTTGAAGCAAGTTCAACCAATGCAGTTGCATCTTCATCAACGTATTGTCCTTCCAAGGATGAATCCATCAGCAGCAAAGCGTTTTTCCCCCTAATCAAATCTAGTGCCTGGAGAAATAAGAGAACAGGCACACATCAATGAAACCACTTTTAGCAACATTGAGCAGAGATCTTCTAATGTGGTGGGCTAAAGAATAAAGGGAAGAGGAAGAGGAAGAGGAAGCACACAATATTGCAAACTACAAACCAAATAATAAGACAGTGCGCCATCAAGCAATTAAATCCTAACTTCATGAACGCAAGTGTACGCGGAGACTTCATTTTGCTTCAAATTAGTGGCTCAGCTTCTATAACCATTTTGAGTTCCACTAAAATGCTCTTAGGTTATAAAGTGCAGCTTCTTAACCTTTCTCTGGTTCAGCTTCGGTGTTTCAAAGGCAAAAGTCACCCATAGAGATCCAGCAGTTTCAATACCAAAAGAATCGCCGTCAAATGGCAAAAAGATATGCTTATGTGTTTTAATTCCAATGTTTTAGATCAATCGCTGTTCTCTGATTGCTAAGTTACATACACGATGAAGGTTGAGCTATGTATGTAAGGTCATACATATAAGAGTCCTACATAGAAATAATGAGAATATTGATACTCTTCTAAAAGTATAGTTCTATAAAATAGATATGTAACCTATAATTTTTCTACACAGAATATATACAGAAAAGTTGTCATTTCCAAGCAAATTTTGGAAAACTGAACCTTTATTTTGACTATTGTAGAAGCTCCTACCATGCAATGTAGAAGTATTTGTTCTTGCAAAGTAAAACAAAAAAACTCATGCTCTTATCCTCTCTCTAACTATATTTTGTCATTCTAAGATATTTCAAATGTGATATCATAGTCATTGAAAGGTTTTCTGTACAAGTATGACTTTATGTGATAAGAAACCAAATATGGCGTAGCATTTGTACAGAACGCCACATGAGATCCAATAAGCTCAACACCATAATTGACGTCTCTGAGTAAACTTGAAAGGGCAAAATCGGGTTCTAAGGGGGAAAAACCTTTACACCAGAATAGAAAACTATGCATGCCTGAGGCCCAACTGCATATTTGATGGTATGCCTGTTTCTCTATCCACGAAAATGCCTGTTTTCTATCTCCATCAATACCATGCAATACCGAATAGTGCCACCATCCAACCTTTCTTCTCTCTTTTCAACCAGCAAACACTAGCCCAACAACAGCTTTAAATTCTAATTGCCATCACCCAGCGAACCCCAAAAATTGCCAATATTTGAAACATCAGAATGCATCAGCAGGTTTCCGCTGTCTCTTCCCCACTATGACTTATGCAACATCTGTAGCATATGAAGCTTCCTTTCGCCAATTGGGTACAGGTTCTTCTCAATTTAAATCTATGATCACTATGATACCTGGAAAAAAATCCTATACTTAACTCTTCAAACAGCACTGTGATATATGAGTGCTTTTTAGAATAGTTCTAAAATACTGCTTAATCCTTGAATTCAAAAGAAGGGCTCAAAGTTCCATGATGCATGCCGATAAAAAAAAAAAAAAAAAAGTTCCATGATGAAGACTTGCAGCTGTACATAGAGCTGATAGGCTGATCAACAAGGATCTTTATAATTTAGGCACATCAACGGTCAACCACAAAAACACAGATCAGAAACCTCAAGCAACAACCTCAAAACCCAAGTTCAGTCTCAATATTTTTTTAACCCACCTAGCATATCGAGGAACTTATTTCTCTAAAAGACGGGAAAAAACTCACAATTAAACTTAATCCAGGTCATACTTTTAAAAGGCGCGCCTAGACCCAAGGCTCGATCTTGGCGCTGGAAGGGGCCCAAGAGAGGCGACTTGACAAAGGCGAGGCCTAGCAACCGAGGCGTGCAACGGATGAGCCTCTTTCAATTCAAACTGACTTTTGATTTTAGAGAACAATAAGGTAACTAAGGTCTTAACCTAAGGGCTAAACAATGCTCATCTCTCAATCGAACGATCGAGACAACTAAACACTCTCAGGCTCTATTTCTAATATTGGATGATTGTCATTAATTGAACATGACATTTTAGTTCTTCTGTATGCTAGAATTGTTGACTATTTGGCATCTGGTAGATGATTTTATGGCTGTCTACATGGTACAATTTATAAACTTCATTTACATTGTTATTTTTTGGGGAAAACTGAAAAGTTGGTGTATGCCATGTTTGCTATTTCTTCTCTCCCAAGTGCACCTTGCTTCATTATGATCCTCACCTTATGCCTTGCACCTAGACCCCAAGAGACCCGTGCGCCTCTCACCCTTAACAACTATGAGATTGACTCAGGTGTTCTCTCCCTAACGCTATGGGTTGCTGCACCCATCTGCTGCTTTCAGGCCCCAACCTATGATTACTAGGCAAGGGCCAAGTTGTACATCCACTTTTATATTCATGCAAAGCATTTTAATCCCTCAATGTCCCATAAGCAAGATCATCCAAAACTTCCCCTCCTGCCAGAGCTTCAATGCATTGTCCTATTCATATATTTTGGAAGCTAATTTTACCAGGATAGTACCACATCATGAAGATAAAGAAGAATCATAAAAGAAAAGGAAACAATTGAAATCGCATGTGTAACAGAATGAAATAGTACATGGCTTGGAGGGATATGCTTTCCACTCAAGAGGTCCAGCAGAACAGTTCCGTAACTGTAGGCCACACTTTCTGGAATGACCCTACCTGCAAAATGTCGTCATCCAAATCATATGGACTAGAAATAAGGTGATAAATCCCAAATAACATCCTAGACCAGAATGGCATTAGTTCAATCAACTAACAAGCTAAGGAGGACTAATAACAGAAAGAGAAACTATGGCCTCATCAGAAGGCTCACAGGGGGCCACTGGGAGTAAATACGCTCCAAAACATGTGCCAATTAACGACTCTTTTTCTGATCTGTGGTTATATGGAAAATACACATAATCAGTGATCCAAAATAGAAAGCAAATCATGTGGACCTACCAGTACGCAAAAATTCTGGCGGAGTATAAGCAAGATTTGTGCTATAACTTTTCCCATCTCGGCTATTTTTCATAAGCCCAAAACTTGATAATCGGGGGTCACCGTCCTGAAATTTTATCACAAGTTCAGCAAAAACCAAATAAGCTCAAATGTAAATGCCAAGAAACATGAACGTAACATACTTGCTGCTAGATGAAACAGGTAAACAAGTAGACATCACGGTGTAAACAATGAACGGAGGTATGAACTTTATCATATTCGCAAAGAATGAGCATTAAGAGTGAGGAGACAAACGTTTCACATTTGTAATCCAGACAAGAAGAACTTTGTCCATGAACATAAATGAAGCTATCAAAACATTATTGACTCAATGAGAATTGCCAGCTTGGTAATAAATTCCCTCTCACATCTCCTTTCCAGTTCACATAAATCAATAAATACTACTAGAAAATCGATGTTTATCCAATTTTTTTGGTAAACAACTTGTCAACTTTCATAAGAAAAGCCATCACTTCTAAGCACAGATAAGGGGAAAAATAAACGACGTAATTTCTTCGTGTTCAAATATATGTAAGACACACAATCCTCCATAAAAGCCTACTTAAGCATGTGCCTGCCCAAACATGCAAGTGTATCAGTGTGCAGACATATTGTGAATAGGAAATATTATAAGTAAACAATGCGTATGTAGTATGTACGACTTCTAGCAAAATGAAACAACACATTGAATGCTAAACAGAAGTGGGAGTGGGAAGATTTGAGCTTTAAACAATGATTGGGTAGCTAAGGGTCGGGATTGATGGGTAATATTCACTCTTTTGATTATCCTATTAACTTCTCAGTTTCTTTTGAAGGATTCCTCTCCTCCAGCTGATGTGTATCTTTGAGCTTCCAGAATCAATGGCACATGTTCCAGTGTCCTCGTAAATATTATACTCAAAAGTAGGTATTTGTGAAAATAATATACTGAATTAGAGTCAATAGGCAACTGACAGAATGCTTTAAGTCTCAAATACCAAGAACATCACCCAACAGAAAATTTATCGCATTACTAATCTTCAATGAAGTAACAAGTCTCATGAATGTCAAAAAAAAACCAAAAAGTCCTGCTGCCATCTTTTCTCATCCGCAGAATCGCTTAGATTATTCTCAAAGTCATCTTGTCAATCTATTGTTTCATGCCTCCACAAGTTACTTCTCCAACAGATTGCTTTGGACGTGCTTATGCAACAATAAGGCCAAGCTACTTGTAGTCCTAACCTTAGCTTCCTAAAATGGGTCAACTGCCAAGGTAGGAGTCTCTCTTTTATCATGAGCAAGACTATTACGGAAGACATGGTCATGTTTCGTATCATATTTTTGTCAAGGAACCACTACCAAATTGAAACATTACACACACCCAAATTTAGGGTGAAAATATAACCGATACAACCGAACTGACTGGAAAATTCAGGGTTCAGTCAATCTAGGTTTGGCCCCGATCAGTTTCAGTTTTTGAAGAGTAAAATTGTCAATCTTCGGTTGGGTCTTGGGTACCTGAAAATACTCCAAACCGAATTGAACCGAATATATCAAAATTCAATCGGGAAAGGGGAGAAATGGGGTGGTCCGCAATTTGCTTGGATGGGGAGGTCCGCATTAGAAGCTTACTCTCTCTCTCTCTCTCTCTCTCTCTATATATATATATATATATAAAACCAATTTAACCGATAGGGGTTTTGATATTTTGGTAGTCTTAGATAGGGGTTTTGGTATTTTAGTAAGTCTTCCTTTTATAGGGTTTTTGATGTCTTAGATGTCTTGAAGCCAAGGTTGTCAATCCTGTACCATACCGGCCAGTACATACCGGATTTGAGGAAAACCGTACCCTAACCCCCCAATACCGGTCCTTACCGCTTGGTACCAGCCGTTTCGGAAAATATCGGCCGAGAAAAGGTTACCGGAAATCCCGTCCGGTATTTTGCAGAACAGGTTTTTTTTTTTTTGGTTGGGTATGATGTATCTCACACGTTTTTCGGCATCCTTGAAAAAATTAACCAAAAAAAAAAAACAAAGGGACAGGAAAAAACATTGTCTTTCATAATTTTAGCAAAACGTGGGCTTAATTATAGTACGTGCGCGAGGCTCAAATCTTTTTACCTGTGATGCGCACCCGGTTAATTGGTTTCCGAATCAGTTTTTTCAAATTGCCTTCGGCCACGGCCCATTTCCCTGAGCGCGCAAGACCTCTTCTTGGGTCCTCATTCACAAGCCCACTAGTGTGCAAAGTCATTTAAGATGGAAAAGAGTTTTGTAACTAAGCAATGTGGGACAAGAGGCAAACACATATATATTTTATGATGAATTGCATGGTATGGGGGATTTTTTTAATTATAATTATATATAATTATTATATATAATGTAGTTGCAGTAAATCCGAAACGGTACCCGGTATTTGACCAATACCGGTACCAGTAGGAAAACCGGTACCCTAGCCGGTACGATATTCAGAACATTGCTTGAAGTTCAACCCTAAAAAACCCCGACCAAACTGAACCACCCCGAACCAATTGCAGTCCACCATACCCAAAATCCCCGACCGAACCCAACCGATTTCACCCCTACCCAAATATCTCCTCCAGCACTTCAAAAGCATGAGATTCAAACCATGGAATTGAAAGGAGATCTCATAGCTGAACAATCCTGAAATAATATGACTAAGAACCCCAAAGTGGGGAGTCCACATCGCTAACACTCAAGTATTCACCAAACCTTGGAGCTCAAATGTTCATATGTCAGAGAGTCAAGGATTGCAGATAAGACGGTCCTTTTAGGACTACTAGTCATTTTCAAATGTGTACCTCATCGAAAAGAACTCTGTAAGCATTTAAATCATGATAGATTTTCCTATTTTCAGCATTGCAATGATCAAGAGCTTGTGCAATATGGTATGCAACTCTCACACGCATTTCCCATGGCAGAGGTTGTTTATCCCCTACAATAAATAAGTTAGGAATGTACTATTAAAATCCAAAAGATAAAACAACACATCAAGCAACAAAGACAAAAACAATCGAAATCCAACAAACAAAAAACAGAATTTGAACCTGCAGCAAAAGTCATCAGGGGCTCCCTATTTTAAGTACGAGAATGAAGACAAAAAGTTCAACAAAGAGTCTGGAGACAAGATTTTAATTATTTACCAAGGAATCAACAATGCAAATGTGCATGTATATGCAATGTACCAAATTTGTGAAACATTTCAGCAGTTTTCTAGATCCACAATCTAAATCTTCCTCTACAAATATGTAAGGTCCAAATACGTTAAAAGGTTAACAGGAGCTGAATCTCATTTACCAATATGCATTAGGAGAAGTAACAATTTTAAACAACTCGAAACTGCTTCTTGTCAATCAGAATTGGCTTAATGAACTAACCAAGTAAATTGATTCCCTAAGCTGGAGTAAGAAAACACAGGAAGAAACAGAGCAGAAACTTTTCAGAGTAAGCAATAGGAGTTTTTTTAAGAAGACGCAAAATACGTGACAAAAAGGAGATTTCCACTGTCTTTTGGAACTTTTCCAAAGTAAGCATTCTTCATATTTCACATTTCTATATGACAATTGACAAGAACAACGGGCACCAGGGGTCCAGGGCAACATGCAATCCAAAGTTAAGCCTCTTTGTAATCCAACTATAAGCTTGACAAAATATAAATCTTAACAGAAGTTGTTTTCTCTTCAGGGTTAAGAAAACTATTTATCAATAACTGAGAGTAAGTATAAGAAATCATGTGTATACGAATACACACAAACAACATATAAAGAAGATCATCAACGCCGATCGAAAAAAAAGAAGATCTTCGACTTGTACACACACCCATACATAAAGCTTTATAAAGCAAGCACAGTAGAAAGCGATTAGGAGTCATACAATGAAAGAGATGCTTTGAGAGTGTATCATGAGGCATGTATTCTGCCACCAATAGACGCTCATCTCCCTCAGCACAACACCCAATTAAGTTCACCAATCTCTTATGACGAACCTTGCCAACTCCTGCAGCTTCTACCTGAAAATGATGTGGTTCAGGAAGAGAAAAGTAGCATTTCCAAAAGTAATCCAAACCAATATGAGTCGTACAAGGAATGGAAAACGAAAAGGTACCAAACAATGATGAATAAAGCCCACGGAAAATCATAAATTAATACTACACATATCAAAAATCTAGAGGGTCAATATCTGCATTGCAAGATGAGAACAACAGAAAGAAATACACCCTCCATGCCGTAGCCTGTCGTATTGGACTTATGACATACTTTACTTTTTTGTCGCTCCGGCGAGTTTCAACCTTAGGAAAGGAAACTTGCATCATAATATATAAATTTGCAAGCTATTCAAACATGTTGTATTGATTCGTAAGGCACTCAACATTGCCCCCATTTCCCTACTTCTGGAAGTATTCATATCAATTTGCAAGGGATAGTTTGGAGAAACAAAACATTCTTATGCTTTGACTTTTCATTATTGATACACCCTCCATCCCACAATGTTCGTCTCTCTTGTGAGTTTCAATCTTTTCAAGAGATGCATTTAAGGGACTAAAACTCGAATAAAAATGCATAAATTTGCAAGGGATACAGATATATAGTATTCATGAATCATTTGTAAGGCACTCAACATTACCCTTCTGTGTATGCATTTTTGGGACATGCCATATTCTAACGATTGACAAACAATATGGGACCAAGTAAATAAGATAAGAGTACCAACACACCAAAAATACATAACATCAAAAGACTAATATTAAGAGGTGTTTAAAATATTAAGCATGATGAAATATGATTATCAAACCTACTTAATTTCCTATCACTTAAAGATTAATACATTCAATTTTAGGTGCTGAATTAGGTTATCAAACCACTCCTAAATCCAATGACTACAGAGATGTATCCACAATCTCATTCATCTACGATACTAGAACAAACCCAACTGGAATTCTGTATCGTAAAGCCAAAGAAACCCTAAAATTTTTGTTTTCACTATATTATGACAAAAGTTGAAAACCCCAACAACAAAAAAAATCATTCAAATCCACACGTCCAGAGTCCACATACTCGAAATTTAAA
Source organism: Rhododendron molle (assembly GCA_025413875.1). NCBI lineage: Eukaryota > Viridiplantae > Streptophyta > Magnoliopsida > Ericales > Ericaceae > Rhododendron > Rhododendron molle. Next base: position 41,161,518 of record CM046388.1, read on the forward strand.
ATCAACCTGAAACCAATTCCAGAGTGAAAGACAACAATAACATAGGAAGAATGCTCCGATGCACTAAAACATACTAGTCAACCACACAATCGCCCAAAAGAAAAGAAGCAAGATGGATATTAGTTGGACTCTAAGCATAATCAACATTAACAAAAAAAAACCACTTAAAAAATACTTATCCAAACAGAAAAAATCCAACAAACCCATTTAGAGCATCTCCAATCCTTCCCCTTTTTTCTACCCACACTCAAAATTTGAGGAAAACACTTAAAACCCATCTCCCATGGCATATCTTTTTGCCACCCTTTTTCTTACCTAAATGAAAGGAAACCCAAATCCAAACTTTTTCTCTCAACGCCTCTTCTAACTTTCTTATTATTCAGAAATGCACCATTTAGACTCAAATTTTGAAGGGGAAAACACAAAAAACAATAGATTTGGGTAAAAATAAGGGTTTAGCATTGGAGAGAGCATCCCCAAATGGAGCTTTGGCCTGGGTCAGGGCTGGAAATGCTTAAATAACCTATAAAAAAGTATTGCGGAAAATTACCACAAACTGCTGAGGGTCAGGCCAGGACTGCTTGGAGAAGCGTTTAATTGCTACAAATCGGTTGTTCCTCAGCTTCCCTCTATAAACAACATTGGGAGCTTTCTCTCCACTCTCCGACACTATCGATTCACTGTTGAACCCATTGGTAGCAGTTCGAAGCTCGGACAAACCAAACTCCTTGAATGCAGGCACTTGATTTTCTTGATCCAACTGATCTCCATTAGCTTCGCCCACATTCAAAAAAAAAAAAAAACAGCTAAACAAATGGTAAACCATACATAGATTATAACATGGAGTATATGATATAAGTAGAGTTATGCTATGCTATGGATTCACCTGGATCTGGTTTGGAGTCGGGTTGAGAGTGTTCCGGGTCTGGGGACTGAACGTTGGCGGTTTTCGACTGAAAACAGCCCATTCTTGCATTCTACATGCACAGCAAAGAAAATACTCTCTCTCTCCCTCTCTACAACGGTGGTTGGAGATGGGAACGAAGGGCCGATTTGGAGGGTCAAATGGGGCTTTGTTTAATTATTTTGTGGGGTATGAGGAGAGAAAGAGAGAGAGTGGGCCGTCTGGGGAGGTGAGCAGACCTTACATGAGTAACATGATAGGCGGGAAAAATTCAAAAAAAACCCTGAACTTTGAATTTAATGTCAAATAGGCACCTGAACTTCAATAAACTTCAATTGAACACCTGAACTTTCACTCTGTTATTCAATTTACCCCCTTTCATCTCAATCCGTGACTTTCCTAACGGCAACCGCTAAACTGGATACTAACAGACAAAACAAAACGTTAGAGGGAGAAATTGGAGGGAAACAACTGTGATCTGGCACCTTTTTAAGGTCCCGATTGGCGAAATAAGCCTACTGGCTTATTTTTTGTCCTTATTCAAATTTTTTTTTGTATTCTTTTTTCATTATTTTTTTGGGGATTATTGCATCGTCATGACAAGAGAAATCTAAAAATTAACAAATTTCGATCGAAACCTAATTTTTTTGAATAAAGGCAAAAATAAGACAATAAGCCAATTTTTTCGTCTTTATTAAAAAAATGGATTTAGATCATATTTTTTTTACCCTTTAGATTCCTCTCGTTATAACGATGCAATAATCCCCAAAAAATTGACGAAAAACTAACAAATATAAAAAAAAAATTTGAATAAGGACAAAAAATAAGCCAATAGGCTTATTTAGCTAAACGAGGCCTTTAAAAGGTGCCAGATTACTATTGTTTTCCTCCAATTTCTCCCTCTAATGTTTTGTTCTGTCTGTTAGTATCCAGCTCAGTGGTTGCCGTTGGGAAAGTCACGGATTGAGATGGCAGGGGGTAAATTGAATAACGGAGTGAAAGTTCAGGGTTCAATTGAAGTTTATTTAAGTTCAGGTACCTATTTGATATTGAGTTCAAAGTTCAGGGGTTTTTTTGAATTTTTCCCCATGATAGGCTGATGATGACCACGTGAAGAGAGAGAGAGAGAGACGCTTTGTTTTTGTCAGTTTGGGTCTCTGCAAGCAGCTCTATATTTTACTATATAGGGCCCTATTTTTTATATTCTACGAAAGTATAGAATCAGCGTTGTTCTGTTTTAGCTGGTTCTGCTTCCGCAATCAATTTTGCAAAAGATTTTCAACCTTCTTTTTTCACAACTCGAGTACCGTAAAGATAAAAAATTATTTTTTTACACTACATAATTACATTATATTTTATGTGAAGCCTATTTTGGATTCCAAAAAAATACCGATAAATTCTAAAGATTATTTTATGTGATTCTGTAAAAAATCAGCTCTATCAGATATCGGTAAATACTACTTTTGGATTCGTAAGAGTAAAACTGCTTATAGATATTTTTCAGTATTTTTTGGAACCCGTAATGGGCCCCACATAAAATATAGTGTAACGTATATGTAGCATCTCTCCTATAATATTCATAATTATTTTGGGTAATGATATTTCGCAATTCCCTTCCTTTAAAAGTGCACCATATTTTTTTTTTATTTTTAGTGAAAGAATTAAACATAGAAGTTTTATAAATAAAATGGGGAAATCTAGTTATGTAAACAACCACCAAACAATGGTTTTATCATTTTTTTTTTCCGGGGCAATAATACATCTTTCAAATATTAGTTGTATCTGTGCCACTATTATGCATTAACCCCGTTCTGCTAATGTTTTTATATTTTAAGTACTTATTTTTTGATTTACGAGATATACCATTCTCTCTCTTAATTCATTATCTTTAATTCAAAAAATAAATAGAGTACATCTTTACTTCAAAAAATAAATATTTATTTTAGTTAGTGGAACGGGACATAAATTGTCCCGACTATTAGGCATTACTCTACTATTTAGTATTTACCCATTTTTCCGTTACCATTCTATTTTATAGATTCCATATTTCATGTACCAAAAAAAGATTACTCCATAAAAGACAGGTAGTCAATTTGAGGGAGACATGAGAAAAAGGACTCTGTGCTTTTTTGCCCGATCATATCGATAGGCTAAAAGTGGAATCATAAATAAAACCTCTCTTTACACCAAACGACATTAATAATAATAATAATAAATGGTCAATCTTTATGGTTTCTGGTCCGTATGCTTTTTTACCCAACTTTACGGCTCTGGATGTTGTATAAATGAGTATGATGATTAGATTTGATATTATGACTTGATACATTTGGCATAAAACACCAAAATGACTCTCCCTTTCTTTCTTCCTTTATGGGTTTTTTTTTTTTTTTTTAAATATAAGGTGGGTGTGGGGCTCCGATCAGGATGGTTCACTCTCCTGGGGTCGTGATGTGGGATCTGCTCCTGTCTTCCTGCTCACCCTGCAAAAGAGAGCACGACTAAAGACCACACCGGAGGCCCTTCGGGACGGCCCTCCGGTGCAAGAATCAGCCAACTTACAGAGGAAAGAGTCGGGAGCAAGAACTAGGGTTTTAGGGTTGTGTAGAATGTACCTTTCACCAGAAAGCATCGTGTTATATTTATAGGGAACCCATAGCTTGTTCTCCAAGATTGATCATGCGTCTGACACGCGTCGCCCTTACGTCACATTAGGGTTTCGTAACCGTTTGGGAGGTGAGCTGGCATTTTCACGTGCTCCTCATCATTATCTTTGATAACCATTCGGCTGACGTCACGATCGTATCATGATCATGGTTGTTATTCCCACGTGGGTGAGCTGGAGCTTCTGGTCCCCACACTCGTTCAAGACCGAGTGTGGCAACCGAATGTCGAAGGGGGTTGCTGAACCGAACGTCGTGAGCAAGTAACAGACAAGTTCAAAGGTGAACGTGAAACCCTCGGCCTAACCGAAGCTTAGGTACGTTATTAATTAGACATCCGGGTAGTCCTCCGAACGTCTTGAGATCGTCTCGGCACGGTTCGAGCCATTCTCGTTCGGCCTGCTACAATAGCCCCTCAATTCTTGTCGAAGTCCTTCGTTCGGCAGGGATTGACTTCGGGAAAAAGGCCGAGCTTCAGTCCTTACCGAGGGTCCGATCTTCGGCATCAAACAGTCGAATTCGAACTTCTGATAATTTTGACAGGTGTTGAGAAGGGGGAGGGGGCGTCAGTTGAAAGGACGCCTTGGCAGGCGAAAGGACGGGTGCAGCAGTCTGCAGCTGGCAGGTGACACGCTGGATGTTCGGCGTGGTATGATTGCGCGGGAAACTCGAAATGGTTTCGTCTGCCTATAAATAGGGGCGATGGAGGAGAGAGAATACCCCTTCTTCCGCTTTCTCTCTCTAGAACCAGAGTCTCTCTCTCTAAAACTCGATCCAGACTTCAATCTTGCTCCAGATCTTAGAGCATCATCCAGATCTTCATCCAAGCAACAGAAAACTTCAAGTAAGTTGTGCGATCTTTCATCTTTCACTGTTTTTTCTTGAATTTTCCACGCCTTTTTCTGGGTTTTTGGGGTTTTCGTTGTACCGCTTCAAACAGTGGAATCTGGGTTTGAACAGTGGTGTTCATCTCAGATTCAACCTGTTCTTCCGAGCCTCTTCGAGGTACTAGGGTTAGATGGACCTCTAGGAGAGCCGAGCCATTTGCTCAAAGCTCTGTCCGAACGTTGAACGGGCCATTGTGGTGCCGTGCCTTAATGGAGTAGGAATGACTCATGAGCTTATAGGGTTTAGCCGAGACTTTTACATCTTCTTTTTGCCGACGTGGATTCATCATCCTTGGCTTTTGGTTTTTTCCTAGGTCTGGCTCACGAAGTCATCGACGTTTCTTCGGATTCGGATCGTTCGGAGACAGAGTCCGAACGTCAGCTGATCAACCAACTGATCGCACAGCGTAGAGCGCAGCGCCAAGCCGAGGAGTCAGTTTCAACCAGGATGTCTGCCACTTCTGCAGTCTCCAATGACTCGAACGCCGAAAGGGATTTCGAGTATGATGCCGAGGGTTTCGTTACCGAACCCGAGATCAATTTCACCGCTGAGACTGAATCTGAGACCGAGCCCCAGATGGGTAATGAGGCTCAATCTAGGTTCACGTCCGAGGCCGAGGCTTCAACTTCGGCGTCAAAGGACGATGATTTATTCGACAAGGGTCTCTTGTGCCCTTATACGCACTATTTTAGCGGGGACACGGCCGAGTATGAGGCATTCCGCGAGAAGTACAACATCCCAGCCGACGTCATCCTCCACCGAGTGAAAAGTAATGACATCCGAGCGAAGAGGGAGGACCGGCCAGAGCACATCACCGTGCCTCTGATGGCCATATGCGAGGCCGGACTTCGATTCCCCTTCCACCCGTTCCTCAGGGAGGTATTCTGGAAGTTCAGTCTCTGCCCTCACCAACTCGCGATCAACAGTTACCGAATAATCATGTCGGTAATTGCTTTGATCGAGAGTCAGGATTTAGACTTCAAGCCGAGCGATCTCTTTCATACATACACAATGTCTCGGCATGGAAAATCAAATTGTCGGTTTTTGACGACGCGCCCGAAAAAGCAGCCCTTGATAGAGGGGCTGTCTGACACAGACAAATGGGCCAACTTCTACTTGGAAGTCCGAGGAAACTTCGAGTTCGGCGGGCTCACCCGCAATCACCCAATTCCTCGCTTTACTGACGAGAGAGGTTATGTATCCGAACCTTAGCTTCGTAGAACTGTTACTTTTTTGGTTTACTTGCTGCCGAGGTTCCTAATTATCCTTTGTTTTTTAGAGCTCGGCCCTATATCGAAGACCTTGAACTCTGTGGCTCGAGAGTCTGCCTGTGACACCCTTCGTGCCCAAGGTTGCCGACACGCTCCGACCTTGCTGGATTACGAGCCCTCTAACAAGGGTGTGTTGAGAAAAAAGGAGAAGAAGAAGGCCACAGAGCCGAGCGAAGTAGATCTGCAAGAGAGGGAAGGTCGACCTGCTGCCGCCCCAGCTCAGAAGAAGAAGAGGAGAGCTTCTGAGACCGAAGGAGCTCGTCAAAAGAGGGTACGGGGGGTAAAGCTTCCGAAGGTTGGATATACTATTGAAGAGTGGCTGAGTCCGCTTGGCGCCGACGAAGTTTGCGAGCCTTCGCTTCCAGGTTTTAACGTTCCTCTTAAAATCGTTGAGCCAAGTGCTGAAGACATGTCGAGGAGAGGCATTCCGAGGCCTGTCATCCCGACTAAGACCAGCAATCCTGCTGCTCGGTCAAAGGCTCCCTCTGATCAACAACAGAGGGAGAAAAGGCAGAAAGTTGCCGAGGACGTTCCTCGTCCGAACGTCACACAAACTGTTGAGCCTGCAAAGATTGCTGAGACTGCCAAAGCTTCTCAAGCCGAGAAGCAGAAGAAACAACAATCCCCCCACGTCGATCTTACCGACCCACCGGTGGAGATAGACTTCCTGAGACACTTCAGCCCCTCCTACGCCCTACCGGACGGCAGGGTGGTGCAACTCAAGGATTCGGTGAAGGAGGAACCGGACTTGGCAGTCACCCTTCTCAGGGGCCTGGCACTGCCGAGGGACTGTGACCAAGTTCCTCATGACCTCATGCCGAACCTCAGGGAGATGTGCTCCCACTTAGTCCAGGTATGTCTCTATTGATTTCAGAATTCCTTTCCTTGCTTGGTTTCCTCTTTCCTCCTTTTCATTTTCCTTGTTTTCTTTGTGCAGGCTGGACAGGCTGCCTTGAAGGCCTATGATAAGGTTGACAAGGTCCAAGCCGAGCGGGAGCGCTACCGATCCGAACGGGACTCCTGGAGGACCAAGTGCAGGATCTCCGAGACTAGTGCAAAAGAGTCTGAGGAGGAGGTGGACAAACTGAAGAAACAGCTTGATGAGGCTAAGGCTGCAGCTGCCTCGGTGGACAAACTGAAGAGAGAGCTTGATGAAGCTAGAAATGCTGCTGCTGTGGCCGAGGCCGATGCCAAAAGATTGAAGGAGGAAGAGAAGGACAAGCTGAGGCTTGCCGATGCCAGAGGGTATGAGGCCGGTATTAAGAGAGCGGCCCTTGAATACACCCAGACAGCTCATCAAATGGTGAACGAGGCCCTGGAAGAGAGGCTCCCTGACTTCTTCAGGCTTGGTTACGCCGAAGGAGCCAAGGCCATGGCTGCAGAGATGTCTATTGAGGCTGATTCAACATTTCTGAAGAAGCTTCCTGCGCCTGCGGTTCCTAACCTCGAGTTACCTTATACCGATGAAGAATGTGCTCCTCTTCCTCTCGAGGAAGATGAAGATGAAGAAATGGTCGAGGCTGAGGCGATCGAGAAGCTTGCCGGAGGAGAGCAGGTCGAAAAAACAACCGAGGCCGATGGCCAGTGAAGGGTTGTTTCTTCTGAGAATTAATAGCTTTCTTTTGAACTTTACTCAAGTTTTTTTTTTTTTGTTGAACTTTTGAATGGACTGGACGGATCCGAACGTTAGGATTTTTCCGTGCCAGATGTAATTGTTTAATCAGTAGGATATTTTGTGCCGAACTGGTGGCTTTTAAAATGTGTTTTGATTGCATGCAAGTACTTTTCTCATGCCTTAGAATATTTTTGCATGTCTGCTTGCCTTCAATGAATGGATATTTCTTTCTTGCCTTAGAAATATTTTCAAAGATTGTGTGCCGAGGGTGTTTTAGCCCTGTTTATCTCATTTACCTGGTAATAGCCCCCTATTTTGGTGTAAGGTTCGGCTCATGTGACAACCTTATGCCAAAAATAAAATGCTAAGTAAATGAGTGAGATGTGGCCATTTATTCAAATCAACAATGAACTTAGCCGAATCATTTGTTCAACCAAGGGGTTAATTGCTCACGTGAAACCGAACGTCAAGTAGTCCGAGTTTGCATATTTGTTGGATTCGAGATCCGAACGTTTTCAAATAGCCATGTAGGCTGAACTGGTTGACCGAAGTCGAGTTGTAGGATAAGGGTCCGAAGAGTTATAAGGTAAAGCTAGGAACTTCTCATTCAATCCACCAGACTGGGAAAGATGATTACAAAAACTTTCTAAGTAAAGAAAAACAGATAGAAGCTGAGACGAACTCAGGCCGAAGGCTCACATCAGAGGTATGCCTTGCGCAGATTCAGAGCGTTCCAAGGGTTCTCAATCTCCCTGCCATCTTTGTCTTCCAGCTTGTAAGACCCATTACCAACTTCTTTAATCACCCTGTATGGACCCTCCCAGTTGGGTTTGAACTTAGTTTTCTGACTTGCCCGAACAACCTTCCTCCATACCCAATCGTCCGGCTTGTACTTCTTGACCCGAACGCTTCTGTTATAGCCCCTAGCTACTTCTTGCTGGTAGTTAGTGAGCTTGAGTTGAGCTTCGTCCCGTTTTTCCTCGGCCAGAACTAGCTCGGTGGCTATGGCTTCATCATTGGTCTGTGGATCAAAGGTTTCAGTCCGAAGCGTAGGAAATCTGGACTCAAGTGGGATGACTGCCTCCATGCCGAAGGCCATGGCGAAGGGTGTTTGCCCAGTAGAGCGTCTTGGAGTGGAGCGATAAGCCCAAAGAACTCGAGGCAGCTCTTCGGCCCATTTTCCTCTTTTGGAATTTAACCGTCGCTTGATGCCAGCACAGACAGTCTTGTTTGTGGCCTCGGCTTGGCTGTTTCCCTGAGGGTATGATGGCGTGGAGTTGAAGAATCTGATGCCGAACTCGGAACATAGCCCAGTGAGCTCCTTCCCAACAAACTGCGAACCGTTATCCGATACTATGGCGTACGGAACGCCGAACCTTGTTACGATGTTTCTCCAGACAAATCTCTGAACGTCTGCTTCGGTTGTGGTGACAAGCGGTTCGGCTTCTACCCACTTGGAGAAGTAGTCCGTTGCAGTGATGAGAAATTTAAAGCCTCCAGGAGCAGTGGGAAGCTTGCCTACGATGTCTAAGCCCCATTGGGCGAAAGGCCAAGGGCTGGTGATTGGCTTTAATTCCTGAGCAGGCTGCTTAGGAATGGGAGAAAAAAGTTGGCAGGGCCTGCATGTCTTCACCACTTCTTCACAGTCCTTTTTCATCCCTTTCCAGAAGTAACCCTGGCTAAGTGCTCGTTGACAGAGGGAACGTCCTCCCAAATGGCAGCCACAACTTCCTGAATGGAGCTCATTGAGTATGGTTGGGACCTCGGTAGGATGGACTACACGTAGGTAAGGGCCCGTGAAGCTTTTCCTATAGAGTTGGCCACTCTCAGAAAGCCAGTAGTAAGCTGCTTTGCTTCGGACTCGATGAGCTTCTTTCTTGTCTGAGGGTAAAGTGTCGTGCTTGAGGAAGGCCACAATTTCATCCATCCAACTTGGGCCGAGGGCAATGTTAAGGATCTCTGCGGGAGCCTCGAAGCTTGGTTCGTCGATTTCGCCGAGGCTGATGTTCCGATACTCTGAAGCTTTAGAAGCCGAGGCTAGACTTGCTAGTGCGTCGGCGTGAGCATTATTCTCTCGATTGATCTATTCAATGTGGAATCCTTTGAACTGTTTGATTAACTCCAATGCCGTGGCCTGATACTTCAGCATCCGGGGATCCCGGGCTTCATAATCTCCAGTGACTTGATTAACGATTAACTGGGAGTCACAAAAAACATGGAGATCTTCAACTTGTAGCTTTGCAGCCGTACGAAGTCCTGCCAGGAGAGCCTCATACTCGGCCTCGTTGTTTGTTGCAGGAAAGTTAAGAGTGATGGCACTTTCATGCAGCACACCACAAGGGGTAACGATAACTACTCCGGCACCAGCACCGTTGTGGTTTGAAGCCCCATCAACATGTAACTTCCAAACGTCGCCGCTGAAAAGATTCCAAGTTCTCCGAGTTTCTTGCTGCTCCAACATCCCATACTCCGGCTGAATTAAGGCCTCCTCGTCTGGGCTTCCTGGAGTGAATTCAGCAATGAAATCGGCTAATACCTGAGCTTTGATCGCTGTTCGAGGCTCGAAATGGATGTCAAAGTTGGCTAGTTCGACTGCCCATTGAGAGACTCGGCTAGATAAGTCAGCTTTCCGAAGGAGATTCTTGAGGGGGAATTCCGTGAGAACAACGATTGGGTGCTCCTGGAAGTAAGGAAGGAGCTTCCGAGCCGCTGTGATGAGGGCCAGTAGGAGTTTCTCCAAGGGAAGATACCGTGTTTGGGCCGGAAGGAGAGTTCGACTGGCAAAGTAGATGGGTTGATCTTCAGGGCCTTCGCGTCGGACAAGCGCCGAGCTGACAGCATGAGGGGAAACCGCCAGGTAAAGGTACAGAGTTTCGAATGGATGTGGCTTAACGAGAAGTGGGGCCGAGCCAAGGTAAGTCTTGAGTTCGGCAAGCGCTGCATCACAGTCTGCCGTCCATTTGAAGCTTTGGCGGCTTTGTTTTTTCAAAGTTTGGAAGAAGACGTGGCATTTGTCCGAGGAACGACTGATGAATCTGTTCAGTGCTGCGGCCATGCCTGTTAACTTCTGAATTTCCCGAGGGGTAGAAGGAGCCTTCAATTGTTGAACTGCCAAGATCTGGTTCGGATCAGCTTCAATTCCTCTCCGAGTGACGAGATAGCCGAGGAATTTGCCAGATCCGACGCCAAAAGCACACTTTTCAGCATTGAGGCGTAATTTAAATTTCTTAAGGATTGCGAATACCTCGGCTAAGTGGGCGAGGTGGTTTTCAGCTTTGAGACTTTTGACTACCATATCGTCGATGTAGGCCTCCATGATTTCGCCAATGAGAAGACCAAATAGTAGGTAGACCATTCTCTGAAAAGTAGCCCCAGCATTTTTGAGGCCGAAAGGCATCACAAGATAACAAAATAGACATTTGGGGGTAATGAAGGCTGTCTTCTCCATGTCGTCAGGATCCATTGCTATCTGGTGGTATCCTCTGTAAGCATCCATGAAACTCAAACGAGCGTGGGCTGCAGTGGAATCCACCAGTTGGTCGATTTTGGGAAGGGGGAGGCAGTCTTTTGGACAGGCATCGTTCAGGTTAGTGTAGTCCACACAGACTTTCCACTTCCCCATTCTTCTTTTTCACCACCACTGGGTTGGCGAGCCAGGTGGGGTATTGAACTTCTTTAATAGCCCCTGCAGCAAGGAGCCTATCAACTTCTTCGTTAACTGCTTCGGCATGAATGGCAGCCGAACGTCGAGGCTTCTGAATTACTGGCTTAGCAGACTTGGATACGTTGAGTGAATGCCGAATGAATGTTGGGTCAATACCAGGCATCTCGTACGGTGTCCAAGCAAAAACTTCGATATTGTCTTTGAGGAACTGTATAAGTTCCTCACGCTCGGCATCCTTCAAGCTGGAACCGAGCATGAAAAATCGTGAACCATCATCGTTGATAGGGATCTTCACAAGATCTTCAACGGACTTCTGCTCGGCTGGAGCCCCAACGTTGTCGAGGACAGGTTTGTCCGGAACTTCTACCCAATGTACTCGCTTGGGGCTCGGCGCCCTTCCCACGACCGAGACGTAGCACTGCTTTGCTTGGACCTGATCACCGTAGAGATCCTCCTGTCGGCCTGTTGCCCCAATGTATCGTACCACCTGGTGATAGGTTGAGGCTATGGCTTTGATGCTGTGTAGCCAATTTCTTCCGAGGATGGCGTTGTATGGGCTGGGAGCGTCCACAACGAGGAATTCCATGTTGACCGCGACCGAGCCAGATACTACTGGAAGAACAACCTTCCCGAGGGGCCAAACTGGTGTCCCACTGAAACCAACTAATGGGACGTTGGTTGGGACGAGGGAAGACTGAGGAAGTTTTAGCTCGTTAAAGAGGGATAAGTACATGATCTCTGCCGAACTTTCTTGATCAACAAGAACTCGCTTGACTGAATGAGTTAAGATCTGCACCGTAACGACGAGGGCATCATTATGGGGGGTCTGAACCCTGTGGAGATCTCGATCTGTAAAAGTGATGGACCAGGGTCGTTCGGCTTTTTTTGGTTTCTTCGGAACATGGCCAACAGAAAATATCTGAGGGATTTTCTGTGCTTCCCGTAGCTCTGTCCGAAGTGCTTGCGCGGCTTCTTTGCTGACTGGGCCGTGTATAACGTTGATTACTCCAACAGGACGAGGGATTTGAGCTTGACCTCTAGCATTCGGCTGTCGCCTCGAAGTTTTGGTCCAGTCTATGTGATCGTCTAGGAGTCCTTAAGCTGCCAAGTTCTCCAAGAGCGCCTTATAAGGAGCACAGGCGGTTGTATAATGGCCGAGCTCGTTGTGATACGAGCATCTCTTCCGACTGTTTTCATTGTCCGCCTCGGTGTTGAGCTTTGGGGGATTTGGCCAGACGAAGAAGGGCTCGCGTTCGAGTGTTCGAAGGAGGAAATAGATGGGCTCCTTGAAGACTGTGGTCTCGGCTACATAGTCGTGAGGTTTTGGGGCCTTCTTCGTTGTCGTCTTTACCGTATTGACTTGCTTCTTGGGCTGAGGAGCCGCTGCGGGCTTTGGAGCTGTGATTTGTGGGGTTGGAATATGGAGAGGTTGAGGGACGGCAGTCGTCTGTCCGCTTTGAAGTTCTCGCTCGGCGAGGAACTCCTCGTACGTGCAGAACTGCTCGACCGTCCTCATGAGCTCGTTCATCCTGTGTGGAGCCCGAATCGCCAGCTCATCTAGTATCTTGCTTCCCGTCTCCAAGCCATTTTTGAAATTTTTGGCGGCCCAATATTGGTCGACTCCAGGTATCTCATTGAACAGTTGCCAATAACGCTCGGCGTACTTCTGAAGCGTTTCTCCTGGTCGCTTTCTCATCTGGGCCAAGGCGTCTTCCTCTTTGGCCTGCTTGTTGCTTGTGATGAACCTGTAGTTGAAAGCCCTTTCAAGTTCCTTAAAGCTGTGGATCGAGCCGGCCTCCAGTTGTTTGAACCAAAGCAAACCGAGTCGGCCGAGGCTTGAGGGGAAGGCCTTGCACATGATTGCGTCGTCGTCAATCACACACGAGATCGTGCTTCGGTAACTGATGAGGTGAGTGTAAGCCTCGGTAGTGCTGGGGTCAAACTTTTGGAATTTAGGGAGGTGGAGGCCAGGCTTCGGCAGAGTTGCTTGAATTTTTGCTGAAAACGGAGATTCTGTTAACTTCTTTAGTTGGTACTCGTGAGTTGGCCGAGGCGATCGTCCGTCTTTGTCAGCTCTAGATCTTTTCGAGGCACGACGATCTCTGTCATAGTCGGACGTGTGGTCATGCCGACGGTGATGTGGATTGTTCCCCCTGCCGAGGGGTTCATATTGTTGGGCATCTTCTGGCAAGTTCTCTGCTCGGTACACCCTTCGGCGACTTGGCTGGTCGTCGCGCCGAACCACCACGCTTACGCTTTTGTCCCGAGCAAATTCTGGCGGGTTCCTTGAGTAAAAAGTCCGTCCTGCCTGGAGATTACCCTGAGGGATATCGTCGCCCTCCCTTTGTGAGCCCTCGTGTTGCTTGCCGTCCCTTTGAAATGTTCGGCTCTTGCGCCGTCCAGCGTCATAAGGGACCAAGGCTTGATCATTCTCGTGATCGTTGAACTGAACCGTGTCATAGCTTTGTCCGCCTTGGGAATACTCATCTCCTGCCGAAGAGCTAGAGTATATTGTGTGGGGGCTCCCCTCTCTTCTTGAACCGAAGCCTCTTTGCCCCGCACCATTGCCCAGACGTTTGTGAACTGGGGAGCATTGCTGCCTAAAGCGAGCGTTGTCCCCAGCCCAAGTATCTCTCAGGGGCGGGTCTAGGCGGTCATGGACCGAGACCCTATGAGGGTTACCATCACCAGCGAATGGGGAGGCGGCGGTCCGTCCCTGCGCCTGCGCCTCCCCTGAGAACCGGAGCGGGAGGTCGCGGGGCGCTCAAGGGACTTGATCCGCGCGATCTCCAATTTGAGAACAGCTACATCTGCAGTGGTTTGTTCTTGTTGTTGTTCCAGCATTTGGACATAGGCCAGAGCGTCCCCGCTAAGTCCAACTGGACGTTGAACGGAGGTGCCTGGAGGAGTAAACCCTGGCGGGTGGGAAGGGGTGGCAGCATGGACGCCTGTGTCAGAGAGGATTTGTAGCGAGGGGTTAGGGGGTTGGAAAGGTGGTGGTGCTCCGCCCATTTTGTGGGGTGAAAATGAGGAGGAGCTATGGTGGAGGTGGAGATGTGGTGGGAGAGGTATTTGGAGAATGAAAAAGGGGAGGAAACGGAAGAGCCGCCATGGATCTGAAAAAGGCTTCACGTCAGGTTCACCAAATTGTGGGGCTTCGATCAGGATGGTTCACTCTCCTGGGGTCGTGATGTGGGATCTGCTCCTGTCTTCCTGCTCACCCTGCAAAAGAGAGCACGACTAAAGACCACACCGGAGGCCCTCTGGGATGGCCCTCCGGTGCAAGAATCAGCCAACTTGCAGAGGAAAGAGTCGGGAGCAAGAACTAGGGTTTTAAGGTTGTGTAGAATGTACCTTTCACCAGAAAGCATCGTGTTATATTTATAGGGAACCCATAGCTTGTTCTCCAAGATTGATCATGCGTCTGACACGCATCGGCTGACGTCGCCCTTACGTCACATTAGGGTTTCGTAACCGTTTGGGAGGTGAGCTGACATTTTCACGTGCTCCTCATCATTATCTTTGATAACCGTTCGGCTGACGTCACGATCGTCATCATGATCATGGTTGTTATTCCCACGTGGGTGAGCTGGAGCTTCTGGTCCCCACACTCGTTCAAGACCGAGTGTGGCAACCGAATGTCGAAGGGGGTTGCTGAACCGAACGTCGTGAGCAAGTAACAGACAAGTTCAGAGGTGAACGTGAAACCCTTGGCCTAACCGAAGCTTAGGTACGTTATTAATTAGACATCCGGGTAGTCCTCCGAACGTCTTGAGATCGTCTCGGCACGGTTCGAGCCATTCTCGTTCGGCCTGCTACAGTGGGGACTTGAGTCAGCTTGCGCGCACTTCAGATTAATCTCTACAACTTCTCCCACAATCGTTTCACACGCTTATATGTGGGGATAAGGTGACTTAAAAAATTGTTGGCAAAGAGAATTGAATTTCAGACCTTAGTGGAATAAATACTTAAGTCTCAAGTCAATATTACTTGGCCAACCCCTTGAGATTCTATTTTCCTTATGCTGGTCCCCAAATGACACTTTAATGCCTCAATTCTAACTTACACAACTGATGATCTTAGCCGTTTCATAACTTAGGCATTTAGGCTAGCTTACGCATTTGTCGATTTATAGTGGGAACCAATTCTACTGATGACTTGCGAGGGCTTCAATTCAAGCCAAAGCAAAACATCACATGGACTACCCCCAAGGAGTTGATAGCACATGAAAGTCTCGAACCTGACATCATAAGAGGGAACAAACCCTTGACTCTTAGACCTTGGGAAAATAATTGTTTGAATTTTGAAGAATAGAGGTGAATGTTTGAGGTTTGGAATGAGTTTTTTTTTTTTTCTTCAAATAGACGTAGAAATAGACTATTTGGCTAGAGTTAATTTGAGTAGGAGAGTGGCACTAATTTTTTGATAAAATGTTATGCATTATTTTGATGCTATAAATACGGAGGGGAGAACATAATAGGAGTATTAGAGTAGGGGATTGGGTTAAAGTTTTCATACATAGTACTCCTTACTATTGGTAATAGTGTAGCATAGTATGGATGACAGTGGTACAGTTTGATTCGGTTATTGACAAAACCAAAACTTATACTCCTAACATCAAAACAATAACCAAAATCAGCTCTTTTCATTGTATCTAAACCATAACCAAAACTACGGTAACCTATTCGGTTCGGTTTTCCACTGAAACTGGTGGTCAAATTTTAATAGAGTTAGTACACAACCAACTTATTGAAGGTTTCACCCCTCCTCTCTGAAAACTTCTTCTCTCTAAACTTTTTATGAGCTGGCCATGTCCTCCCCCATCCCTGCTCTCTCTCTTTTGTGCGTTGTTGTTATTTATTTTTTTCCTTTAGCTTGCAACCATTCCAATCCAAGGTTTTTTTAGGTGGTGGATGACAACTTGCGGCAGATGTACTTGCTTATGGTGGTTGGGAGGGCTCCGTAGATGACCCAAGGTTTGGCAGCGAGGAGTTCTTGAAGCGCGAGTGGACTTATGATATGGAGATCGTTGGTGATAAGGCTACGAAGTTAGACCGAGTGGATGAAATGGGAGATGACTGCGAAGAGAAGGAGTCGGTTTGGCCTGTAGAGTTGTGGATCTGCTGGGATGTTGTTTGAATAGATGTGGCGGCTATTTTTAGGGGGTGCTTTTGGGTGCGTTTTAAGGCTCGTTTACGGGCTTATTTGGGGTGTTTTTTCAGTGTATATGGGGCTCTTTTGCGGCAGATTTGCAGTGGATTTAAGAGATATGTGTGGGCAATTTATAGGGGATGGTTTGGGTGTTGCTCGAGGTTATATTTGGGCTGAATTAGGGGCTGATTTGGCATGGCAGCATTGGAGTTTTAGATAAGGGCCATAAGGCCATCACTGATTGAGAGTTATCTGGAGTTAAAAGTTTGCGGTTTTTTGTATTGGGTGGGGGTGTTTTCTTGGAATTATTAGGGATTCATTTCGGGTTTCTACAGTTATGCTGGCCGTTGAATGGTTGTTGTGGGGTTTTTCGAGGTTTTGATATAGGCCTTTGATTTTAGGGGTCATCTTGGAGTTAACCAATTTTTGCTTGGGGTTCGATCTGTCCACTTCAGGAGATGTTAAAGACGAAGAGGTGGTCTTGGGTGTTGGGGGGTTGGGACCGGTGTTTTGAGGGGTGTTGTAGCTTTGGGTGTTCGTCTGAGTTAGCTCTTCGGTAGTTGTTTTCTTCTTCTGTTGTTTTTCTTTTGAAGTAATAGAAAAATTCGAAAGGTGAAAAAGGAGAATAAGATTTTGCAAGCAACAGTAGTACAAGGATATTATGCACTCTCCGAGGCTTTCTTTATGATTTTTTTTCCTACTGTATCATATTGATTTCATGTTGTATTGATGAATGAAATTATTTTGGAAGCTGATTTTGGGGCTCTCTTTTTTGATGCAGGCACTCCAAAATTCAATGAAGTTACAACACTACCCTTTTTAAGATACAAAAATTACTAGAGGCACTCCACCCCTAAATTATCTCTTCATTTACTGAGGCACTCCAAACAGAAATACTCCATAAAACCAAACGGAAATCTGGATAGAAGATCTTCATACATAGCAAGAATTCTCCAAAAAAAAAAAAAAACATTGCTAGAATAGCAGCCACTAACTATAGTGAAAATAAACATTGCTAGAATTCTCCAAAAAAAAAAAAATAGCACACAACTGCCTTTCAAAAACGAAAAACAACACACAATTGAAAATGTTGGTGCTGCAAAATCTTCATAACGGCTGCGACAAAAGATCTTCATACTTCCGTACTCATCATCTAGCATTTTTCCTCAAAATCTTCGTAACGACTGCAAATCTACAGTGTATAAACAATCAAATCTACTTCAAATTCATGAGCTTTCACACAATGACTCCATCAAAATGTACATTCATGAGTCTTCAATCTGCGATTTGGATGGTGGATGACCACCGAGGAGACAAACACAATTAATTAGAGACTAAAATGAAAAAACCTATATTGTTGCAACAAAGGGACCAGTTTTTCTCTTTTTATTTGAACAAAGAGTGGTTACTGGTTCATAGTGCCAAAAATTGATATACGTGACGACTGCTCAAATGATTGCTCCAGTCTAATTTTAACAGCATAAAGATTCTACACAATAACTACTTACAGAGCCATACCCATCTCCCTAGTATGCACATCCTTCTCCTTTACCATGATGGTGAGACTAACCTCCATCAAGTAATTGAAGATAAAACCCCTCAAATGAGACCAAAAAAAACGATTCTCCTAAAGATTACACAATTTCCAAATCTGACTTCAAGAACAAAACACACACATATCTGTGTATTGCATACTACTCTATCTCTCCTACACAAACTACTGAACAGTACTAAACATGGGGTTATCAACTAAAATAGCAGCGCGCTAACTACATCAAGTAGGAGCAAAATAGTTGAACCAAAACCTTACAACATACCTCTTTCCAGTAACTACGTACATCAAGTAAGAACACCTCGATCTACCAAACTTTTCACTGCAAAAAATAGTTGGGAGAAAATATCAATAAAAAAGAATAGTTGAAACCATAAATGTAGAGTGAGAAAAAGTTGTTGCAACAAAAAGATCTTACATCGTTGGCGAGTGCTTCTATTATGTCCAACATGGTGGCAAACACTACATTTTCGTGCCTTTTCCACAATCTCAAAAACTGAAGGATCGCAGGTGGTAGAACTGTCTCCCTTTCTTTTTTTCGAACCCGATGGTCAGCCTTTGTGGGGTTGAATGGTTGGTTCTATAGTCAATGGAATTTCAACATTGATAAGTTGTGCAATTTGCTTTTGGCTATCTTCTCTTTGACCAAGAGGCATACACTTGTATTTATAATGAAATTTCTTGAGAAGACTTTCAATGTCATTTCCATTTGTATTCACTCCACCGTCCATATTGAATGACCTTATATCAATTCTCCATTGTGGATGGATATCGCTAAGTAGTAAGGGTTCACCTCTCATGTTTTGCGTAAAGTATGCACAAGGTAGACCCATTGTGTTTAAAAATTAACTTCTTCAAGGATCCAATAAAGAAGATGCCGCCAACTCATATTGTTTCAAAAGCTCACTAAGTGCAAAGATGGAAACGTGAGTAACAAGTTCCTTGAATATGGGAAATTTATGAATACCTCGAAGCTTTTCAGAAGAATCTTCGTCTTAATCTCATTGTGTTGATTCTCAATTGCAAGACAAATCTTTTCTCTCACCTCAAGAAAATTTCCCGTGAAAACGGTAAGGTATCTCTTAAGCATTGCATGTGCACCTTCAACCCTAGAAGTGACACGATTCCCAAAGTGTAGATGATTTCCAGTCCATGCCTTCACAAAATTTCTCTTTGAAACGGAGCCAAGTATTCTTAATGTAATTACAAACATATACTTTTTCCTTGTAATCAACTTGAAGACGCTGCCAAGCTTCATTAAAGCAACTCTCATCCGGAGATTCAACCAAATTAGTCCAATCCGATAAAAAAGTCTCCCAGTCTTGTTCTCTTTTAAATTTAGGCTTACATTTTGAGAGAACATTTTTCTCAATGTGCCACACAAATAAGATGTTTGTTGTTCCCGGAAAAACAACTTCAATGGCATTCATCAATGCTAATTCCCTTTTCGATAAAATCATAAAAGGTTGTTGGTCAGGGCCTAAAATTGTTTTGAATCTTTCCAATGCCCACACATAGTCTCCTTCTTCCTCTTTTTGCATGAAAGTAAAACAAGAATAAAATGATCCATTGAAACTTGAAACTCCCACTATATCAAGCAATGACATCTTATATTTGTTCGTCTTATAAGTACAATTCATCACAAAGACATATGGATAACTCTTGGTTAACGCAATAGAAGAAGGATGTGCAAAGAACAATTGAGTCAAATGGCCATTATCATCCCGTTTTATATCAAAAGTGAAGTCCCCTCGACCTAATTCATCAAATAATGCTTAAATCATTGTACGGCTTGCTAATACTTTCTTTTTAATGGTGGCCTTTGCATTATAAATTGTCCTTGCTATTGCTTTGCAATTAAAATTACTTTGCCGCAATGAAGTAAGAATCTGTCGAGGTGGTATACTGGCCATGGTCATTTGCTTAATACTTAGTACCTCTTCTTTTGAAAAACGACGGCAAAAAGGATGTCCGGACATATTACTTGACGGTTCATGATTATGAGAGACATCTTTTATTTCTACTTTCCAAGGCTTGCCAATTTTCTTTTTCCCCAATAGCTGAAAATGACAATTCACAAGGCGAGATCTCGACATCCTTTTCCCTTCACTCAATGGAACACTGGTGCCTCGATATTTTCCACCTTTATCGCAACCAATAATAACATAACAGCCCGGTTTTTGATTTTTTAATTGTGGTGACATAACCTTCTTTCAATGCCATGTTACGAATCCTATCGAGGAGCTCATCTCGAGTTGAAAATTTTTCCTCGAACAATGATGCACATTCAGCATCATTAACCATTTTTTTCTCCACACTACCTATTATGAATCAACCCACAAAATGATTACTGTATATTAATTATTTTACTTTACCAATAATAATAAACAATAAAAAAGAACCTAGATTTATAATCCCAAGCATGTGAGGGAGGAAGCTTACCAGATTCTCTAGCATTGTTAGCATAATTCACGCCCTCACTTGATTCGTAGAACTCTGATATTTCTTCAAAGTTACTTGTGGCTGCAAGATTTATAATGGCATTTATCTCTACAATGGAGCTATTTGTTTAATGGCACCAACATCTTGAGTCTCACCCTCCATCATAGCCTGCCAAAATGGAGCTATTTGTTTAATGGCAGCTAACCCCAATTTCAAAGTAAGTTCCATTTGTTTAATCCAAATTTGATAGTATTTTATTGCAGTGATTGACAAAATCCACTTACTGACACATGTAGCAAGTCTGATTTTGTTCTCTTCACATATGTGAATTGGTTTTCGAATTGTGAAAAAGCCCACTAAAAGTGGTGAATCGCAATACATAACAAATTACATATAAGGGCCTAAACAAACTTATCTCCTCCCATAGCACATGTGACGAGTGAGGGCTTTCAACAAGGAGTTGGTCAAAGTCTGAGAGGGCTTTCCTTCCATAGCATATGTCAGTCTTTTTTCCTATATCGACACAGTGGGTACCAAGCGGAGTCATTATGGAAGTTTTATACAGAAAAATCGGCCTTCATTTGAATTATTTTGTACAGAAAATTCAGAGAGGGCTTTTTACAAGGAGTTGGTCAAAGTCATTGAAGCATCAGATGTCATTGTGGAAGTTTTTCGATGCTCGAGATCCACTTGGTACCCACTATGTCGATATGGAGAGCCCAGCAAAAATAGAGAACAAAGCCAAGCAAAAATAACTCAAATAGAGAATGAAGGGAGCAGCAAAACGGCGATGATCGGGAGCAGAGCAAACCCAAAACCCAGAGAGCAGCAAACGGCTAGGGTTTGGTGGGTGGCTACCATCTTCCTCTTTTTTCTTCCGTTAACGAGGATGCAGAGAAGAGTAAAGTAAATGGAGTGCCTGAAGTAATTCTGAGAGCACCAGAAGAGTAAAGTAACTTGCAAAAGGGAATTTTTGGACAAACACTGTAGCTTGTAGCGCTTGAAGTAATTCTTGGAGCACGAATATCAATTCCCATTATTTTTTGCCGATTAATTTTTTTAAATAAAGCCAAAGACACAAAATTTCCAACAACAAAATATCCAAAAAGCCAATATAGTAATGCACTATTACACCATATGTTTAGGGGGCGATTATTCGCAGCTCTCTATTTTCTCCCCTTAGCCCGCTAAAAATTTTGAACTAATTACAACATGACCCCCTAATACAAAATGACCTACTTACCCCTATACTTATACGTGAAATGACCTACATGCCCTTTTGACCAAAACCCTAAATTTTCTCCTTCCCTCTTCCCTCAAAAAAAATCATCATTCACGTTTAAAAACACACACACACACACACACCAGGCAACTGTTCATCTTCTCTTCTCCTCTCTCTTTGTAGCTTTCTTTCTTCTTCATCTTCATCTTCTCTTTTCTCATCCCTCTTAAATTTTCCGATGGAGGAGGAGCAAGGGCCAAATATTGTATCAATGGAAGGTTCAAGTTCTTTCATTGATCTATTTTTTGACCCACTTGTAGGTTTGGATTTTGAAATTGAAATTGAATCAAATTCTATTGGCAACCATATGATGACAGAGGAGAAGAAAGATACCGTGATGGACATTATATCTTGGAAGTCGCGTGAGGAGGTAAGTTTTTCCGTTTACAATGGCCTCTGCTTTGTTGTTGCGGCGTCTGGGTTTACAAAACCCAGTTTTTCGATGTGTCTGGTCCGAATAGAATAAAATAAGTAATTTCGGTAGCTAACCATTATAAAATATTACCATACTCGATAGTTAGTTACCGAAATTAAGATACATTTTCAGCATCCAATTACCGAAATATATATTTCTTATTTTTTGTTGTATGCATTTCTGACATGTAGTTACCAAAATATAATCTTGTTTTCAATATCTATTTACCGAAATGTATGTATGATTTTCATATGTAGTAGTTCGGCAGTTATTTACCGAAGGTTGAACATATTTTCGATATGTAGTTACCGAAATATAACCTTGTTTTTAATAGTTATTTATTGAAATGTTATGTATGATTTTCGTATATATAGTTCGGCAGTTGGTTACGGAAAGTGATCTAATTGCTGCTATTGTATATATACATACATGTATGTATATACTCACAGAGAGAGAGAACGACATCTTGAAGAGAGGTGGTGGTGCTGTGGTGGCTATGGAGGTAGAGGTGGTGGCTATGGGGGTGGGAAACGACAATGGGGGGTGGGGGCTTAGGGTGGGAGTTAAAGTGCAATTTTTGAGAGGGGAAGGGTATAATGGGAAGATCAAGTACATTTAACCGGTTATATGAAGAAATTTTTTGTTTTTAAAATATTGAAAATAGGTTGGGTGAAGAAGTGGGCTAAGGGAGAAAATAGAAGGTTACGAATAGTCGCCCCCTATGTTCAAAGACACAAAAGATTGTCGTATGAAAAAGACAATAAACTAATACACCATATATTCAAAGACAATAAATATTCATTATCAAAACAACAAAATAACATATAATTTTCAACAAACTAATACACTAGAATAGTGATTTTCGAACTCCCAATTGAGGTGTATTTTAGTATATAGGGTTATATATATATACTATTTATGTAATTATAATTCAGTTCAATTATGGTTACGATTTGACTTTCAGTTGAATTATCATATAAAATCAAAATCGGAATCAAACCAGCTGATTTTTTAAAATCCATAACCAAAACACTAACCAAGATTTGAAATTCAATCATAAAAACTGCTCTAATCGATTTGGTTAACTAACGGTTCAAATGGCAATATTGGTTCGTTAACTAATGATTTGGACAGAATTGTCATCCCTATAGTAAAGGGGCCTCGATGATGGGTTTTTCAGATGAAGGGGATTCAAGTGAAAAACGGAGATAGATTGAGGGTCTCCGTGATTCTTGCTCCATTCGGATGGATGCAATATCGGTTCGTCTGACTAACGGTTCAATCGAGATTGTCATCCTTAACTGCTGGGCCTCAATGTCAATGATGGGTTTTTCAGATGAAGGGGGTTCAAGTGATAAACGGCAAGAGATTGGGGGTCTCCGTGATACTTGCCCCCGTTGCGAGAAATCCGTCTACTTGTCTACGCAGAGACCCAAACCCCGACTCCTCGTTTTAGCGCAAAAAACTCCAGGAAGAAAAAAAAGGTCCGTATTTTATCTACTATCTTCCCTCTCTTCTAAAATTCTCTCATCTATTCAAAAATTGCAATTTTCTGGATTTAACCGGTGTCTGAAGAACTATCGATTCTATTGGTTTTATGACGATCAGTACCCTTTTATTATGTTCGTTTGACCTTTTTGATCGATTTTGATTGCTTACAAGTATTGGGAACATATAGATGAAACAGATGCGCGAAGGATTCAAGGAATGATCAAATTGGATGCAAGTTTGGTTTTGCCTAATGGGATCAAATTTTTTGTTTGGATTTGGTTTGGGGCTTTCGAAAAGGCTAATAAGTATCAATTGGGTTTCTGATGAAAGGGTATTTTGTGTTTGAAAGGATAGCCATGGATTTTTTTTTTTTTGTGTTTCGATCGAAAAAGAAATTGATTTGAGAAAGAACTTAAGTTCGAGAAAACAGAAATTAGTTCGATTTTGAAGTTTGTTTACGTACGTTCTGGATAATTCTTATTAATGTGTTTGCACTCGTTTGGCCATCGTTTACTTTGTTTTGGATTTTCTAAAAATTTTATTTTGGGTGTTTGGTGTTTCCTTGTTTGTTGTGGACTTGGATTCCGAAAAAAATTAAATTAGGGTTAGTTTCAGAAAGATTTGTTTGCACTCTCTCTCTCTCCCCCCATTTGGATGTGTTTTCAGGTCCTTGGTAGAAAGTTTTCTGGTCTTTGGTATAAGTAGGACTTCTTTTTGACTCGTGAGGCTTTAGAGTCATTGGTAGCGTCTATTGGCTCAAAATTTGTAAAGACAAGCCTTTTGGTGGAGAGTATTTTGACAGAACTTATCCTTTGTTTGGTGAGAGTTAACGTTGTCACCATTGTAGTAGGCTCTTGGAGAACTCGTTCTCTTTGTTTTTAATGTAATCCTTCTTTCGTCTGTTTTGCCCATAGACGTTGGTCAGGCCGAACCACATAATCTTGGCATCTCTTATGTAGTATGTGTTTTTATGATTCATTTTCTCCCTGTATTTTTTTCCCCCTTTTCCTCCATATTCAAAGCCACAAAGCAATTCTGGCATGGTTGAGTGTCCCAAAGGTGCACATGAAAGGTTTATGTGAGGAAATTTCTGATAAAGAAAGTTGCTCATATTAGATTGTATGACACCACATTTTGGTTTTCGGCATACTTCTAAAAGATCGGAGAGAAGTGGACTACCTGGTTGTTTTTCTTAAGCAGCAAGAGTTCACCTTCTAGTTGTTTGTTCGTGTAGCTAACAATCTTGGTACTATTTCCAACTACTCCATTACCGAGTGTTCTATACCCTCGCAAGAAGCATGGATAGCGACGGTGGACACAACACGGCATGGGCATGCCCCGTCTCCAAACACAGGACACAAACCCTTTGGGAGTACGTCGGAAAAAGTATATTTGTATGATAGATGTATCTAGGAATTCGTATGAAAGACAGAAAAGTTATTTCTACCCAATTATCATGGATAAAACACAAATAGTGTTGCTGATTATGAATATACATCAACGGTCACTACATAGTTAACATATGTTTTCATGAATGAAACATCCGCGGAATTTTTAGTTTAACCAACTTTTAAAAATTTCATTTTAACCTCCTTATGTGTCCCAAACGTGTCCTTAGTGCCCCTAATATATCCAAAACGTATCCGAGTAAAAATACATAATAAGAAGTTTTGACACAGTTTTATTTGGATCCAGTTATGTGTTAACTTTTACCCTTTTTTTGTATGGAACCCATGTTGGTCAGTTGGTGTAGATTGTGCTAAACACTCTTTGTGCAGTTTAAGTTAACTAGGAGTATATTATTTGTTAGATGCATGAGAGTCTGGGGTGTTTGCAGAGGCACGAACATTGACCCAGTTTGGGTTCTGTTAGGGATCTCTCTCGGAGTGTGATGTCGTTCTCATTACTTGTTGTTGCTCATAGGGTTGAGGTTATGTGAAAGGGACTTTTTGCTGAGGGTAGGATGAATACTTTCTATTATCACTATCAGTTTCAGAGCTTGTCCAGGCGTGTGTAATGATTTTTCTGGCTTTTGCTTGTGGAGTTGAGGATGATAGTATTGCTAGATACTTCTCAATCTGCCGTGTTCGCTGCTATTAAGGGAGTGTTCCAGCATAGGAAGTGGATGTGATGTTTAATTTTCGTGTAGATAGTGGACCCTAAAGCAGTATTTGATTATAGAGTTGAGTAAGATAAAAGAAATGGGAATAGAAAAGTTAACGGATCATACGGCTCATGGTGGTTTGGTCCTTCAACTTCTCCATTTCCTCTTCCTCTTCCACCCAAATCCTTAATCCCAACACAGCCAAAAGAGTGACGAGTTTCTCTGTGCTCATTCCATTCTCTCAAATTTCTTGACTTATGTCATCACTTTTTGTTTTGTGTAGTCTTGATAGGATGACTTTTTTAAAGAGGTTCTGTGTGGATTGTTGAGGTAGTTGTTGGTGTCCTTTATTCTGTTAGTCTATTTGGCCAAGAGGCCCAAGATTGAGTATGCTATTTCATTTCTAAGAAAATGGATATGATTTTTCCTATTACTTATTTTCATGTTCTGTGGAAAAGACTCTGCTGGAATCCCTGCATTCAGCTAATAATCGAACTCTTTCTTCATTCGGTGGAGTGGTTGTTTACGAGGATATCTGCTGAATTTCTGTTGCAATACTATTAAGCTTTTCCCTTTATGTTTCAGTTTTATTTTCTAGAAGTGAGTGGAATAAGTCTACATAGGTTTGGGAGTTTTGGTCTCTTTTGCTTGGCTGCAGGGACCATTGGTTTTTTTGGTAACACTACCAATTTGGCTGAACTTGTCTTAGGACCCATCCATTTGTTTCCTAGTTTATGTATTTCTAAAATCATGGAAAACTGAAAATTATCAACATATTGCCGGTTTGCAACGCTTTTCAGGTTCATGACCTTTTCAAATAAAAGTTACTGAAATTAGCATAAGAGCAGCCCTATATTAATATTTATGCTGAAACACTCAGATTTCACTGAATGTTCAATATTTTCGTTTCTTGTCCTTGCCTTGTACTATAGAAGTTGATGATACAATGATTTTGCAGAACGAAAAAGGAGGTCATTTTATGGATAAGGTTGAACAAACTCGGAAGGAGGCTTCAGAGGACGCAACTCGGGAGTCTCTAATTGCTATCTCTTACCGTCTACCCGAGAAGAAAGACCTTGGTCCAGAATTCGCACCTGAAAATCTGATTAAGAGTGAGAATCTGGTGAAAGGAATAACAGGAGGTGATGGAGAAGAGAAGTATAGGTCTAAGCTGATTTCGATTTCCTATTCCGAGTCACCCGACACCAAATCTGTACCTGTTGGCCCGGGGGATATCAAGGGTTAGCCTGGCTCTTGCTTTTGCTTGTTTTTGTTTTTTGTCACGGAACTGTGACAAACTTGTATGGTCTGTTGTGATTTACTGATTTAGTGCTTGAAGTTGTGCTATGCATAGGAGGCTCATATGGTCTTTATGTGGATGATACACCCTACGTGGGCCATTGGAAACCATTATCTTACACGTGCCTGTTAAATAAATCAAGCTATTCATCGGAACTGCGTTCTAGATCGGCTAGACACGTACACAAATCAAAGCTTGAACCGACCACTTGAATCGAAAAGCTTATACTCCGTAATAATGTCTACTCGTGTTTGGCTTCTGAAATCGTTTGATTAAAGCTCTTTTGGTTGGCTCGACTAAGGCTCCGTTCGAGAAATCTTCTTAAAAAATAAGCAGCTTATTTCACATTTTTAAACTAAAAAATAATGCAAATGAAAAATAACTTTTTAATTTTTTTTGCACCGTATTAAAGATCTTGATGAGATTTATCAAACAAGATCCATAGTGGTAGGCAAATTATTTGCATAAACACATTATTTTTGAGTTTGAAATTACCTTCTTAAAAAATAAGCAGTTTATTTCGTTTGCGGAACGGAGCCTAATAAACAAAATAAGCTTGAAAATTTTGTTTATGAACTTGTTAAGTTTTTTAATCAAGTTGAACGACCCACTACTTGGCTTGACTGACCAAAAAAGGCCTACAAACCAAGAAGAACCATAAAATACCATTTACTCCTCAATGTACTCATTTCTCTTTGACATTATCAACAATAGTCAAAAAAGGGACCCGGGGTGCTGTAGACTGTAGTGCACCTTCTGCGCTACACGTGTAGTGCAACCAATCTGGCAATCCATCTCGGCAATAGACGGCTCGGATTTTCATCCAAACAATGAACGGGTATGATTTGTAGAAGCTTAGATTATACCCAATCATTCATTGTCAAATCGATAGTCCGTGTGTGCCGTATAGGTGCTTTACAAAGTCTTGCACTACAGGATTTTCCAATCCTAAAAAAGGCCATTCACTACCCATCCTCAGTCATTCAACATTACAACTAATTCTCCAAGGACTGATATTATTTCAGATTTTCACTCTACGAATGCCATCCAAACATCTCAAGAAATGCCATTCAGCTTTTTGTGCTTTTCTCTGGTCAAAAAGAAACATAAATTTGCATCCACAAAGGCAAGCAATCTCAACTTCTCAATTACCAGAAAATATGTACTGAAGGAACAGAGCCAATCATTGAGTTCAAGAACGAAACAAGCACACAAAATGCAGTTCAAAGTATTGAGAAAGGCGAGAGGGTTCCGGATAAACGAATAATACAATACAGGTAGTGAGAAGAAAACATCTCACTCACCCAAGAAAAGGAAGGCAGGAAAGATAATCATGCTATTCCTTCTGTCTTCCCTAACTTTGTAGAGATGCGACAATCAATTTTTTTGGAGGAACACTAGCACAAAATTTAACGAGTTATGTCATGTGCATCGTGATCTGTGATAACAAATAGAGCAAGATCCTTTCAAACAACCGCCTCCAAAGTTCATTTTGATCTACCTCTCCCTTTACTGTTACTCTCTACCATAATCATATCACTTACTTCAACTACCGCATCTACTGACGTACAATAAAGATGTCAGAACTACTTTAGAACTACCTTAATCTGTTTTTTTTTTCTTCCACATAACCACACTCTAGATCTATATATTGTGGGGTATACATCTTTTACACATATGGTATATCAGCTCTATGTTTAAGTTGAGTATCCAAATTTGAGGTCTACATTTGAAAGACACAACACAACGTAGAGTTTATGAACGTGGGTAAGTGTTGTTGGTCATAAAGCATAAGGAGTTGACAGTTGCAATTACAAAAGAATTGAGAATAAAGTAAAAATGGAAGGGTTTCAATTGTATTCAAACTGGAATTGAGAATAAAGTAAAAATGGAAGGGTTTCAATTGTATTTAAACCTTCCAGTTTGCGGAGTGTAGAGCAATGAGCAAAGCACTTTGATGCGTGATCCTGGGGAGAGATCAAGGCTGTGATTCTGTCGCTCAAAATCTCTCAACGGATAAAGAAATCCTGAAATTGGATCATCATCATCATCATCATCACTGAGAGAGAGAGAGAGAATGGAAGCAATAGATTTTGAGGAGAAAGATTTCTTGGCATGTTGTGGGAGCACAAGATTCGCAAAGCAGATGACCTCTTCCGGCCCTTTCTCCACCTACGACGAAGCTGTCGATGCCGCTAGAGATATCTGGTTTAACAAGGTCTCTCTCTCTCTCTCTCTCTCTCTCTCCACATATGTAGTTATGCTGCTGCATAGGCTAGGCGTGTATATTTTCGTAGTATTTCAGCACCCTATTTCTATGTCTGAAAAATTGGGGTCCTTTTGATTCGCAGGTTGATGTCAATGGATGGCTAGAAGCATTCGCAGCTCATCCCCAGATCGGTCAATCTCCCTCCCCTCACCACAAAAGCCCCACCAGTGCAGAGTTCATCTCTCTCTCTCTCTCTCTCTCTCTCTCTCTGTGACACACATACTACAAATAACATTTGTTTGGAATTTGGATGCTTGAATTATCGCACTATGTTCCCTGATTATCTGAATTTATGATTACATACCCACATAAATGACTACTCCCAAGTTTCCTGTTCCTTGCCTCCATGGGAGAATGATTTTTTTGCTAAACTTGTACAAAGCTGCAAATTTGAATCAGGGGTATTCTCGAAATAGATTGTGAAGAGTCAGTCTTGCGAGTTATGGCATGATTGGAATTGTGAGTTCCAAAGTCAAGCCCTGAGTTTGAATTATCCTAACTTGATTTTTGAACAGCTTTTATGCGTGCACCTGTGCTTGCTGAGCTTAGGCAAAAAACCAAAGCAAAGCAAGACATTATTTTCAGAAATATAGTTATTAGCAAACTAAATTACAACTTTAAGTGCCTTCTCCTGCCAAACCATGTCAGGTTAAACAATTCCTATTCCGCCTTTTGGTCTTTTAAATTCCAGGGACTAAACTCTTAACAAAAACCGTTTTGTTCATTAGTAAATTAGAAAACCTCCTTATGCTTTTATTTATGATTACATTTTTGTAATTGAATAAGTAGCTACTATCTATTGAACCACCAGCTGTTATATTGATTCTACCATTTCATTCAAAATGTGGGTGAAAGTTTTTTTTTATTAGGTACTGAACTACCAGCTGATAGCTTGGTCTACGTTCCTTACACATATAGGTTACTGTTTCGAATTAGATGTATATGTATATGTTGTTATATGAGAGATGTATTAGTAATTAGTGTAGTTGTTGTGCTGTAGGTGGAGCAAAGGAGAGCAATCGACTGCTTTGGCCACTGCTACTGATTATACCAAGGAGGTAAGGTAACTGCAACTTAACAACACCGATTTGCAAGTCTGTATTGTTCAGTTTCAGATATCAGCATCTAACCATGCTCAAAGGGGGGGAAAAAAAGAACAAGAAGAAGAGAATAAAAGAAAAGATACCAGCAGTCCTCATGCAAAACATGGTTGTTTAGGGTAAACTACAGGCTTCTCGGAGAGAAGGTGACTGGCTGAGTTAAAAGCTGTTGAAATTTAGTTATATCTCCTTTGTACTTTGTTGGAGCTATCCTACGTATTAGTTATTATTATTAATCTGAGAGTTCTGTATACCAAAACAAATGCAACTAATTAAAATGGATAGTTCCTTAACCTCCATTATCAGCTTCTCACACCCAAACACAGGAAAATATTGTGTATGCAAACGAAAACCAAAATTTACATTAGTTCCTTAACCTCCATTATCAGCTTCTGCAGCCACCATTTGCACCTTTCACAGGAACATAATCCACATTGTCTTTGCAGGAACTAGCTGATTGGAATAGTCGGTATCGGCAGAAGTTTGGATTTGTTTTCCTTATATTTGCCTCTGGGAGGAGTACCCCTGAAATACTTGCTGAGCTGAAGGTAATGTTTGCATGGGGAATTTTCTCTTCAAGTTCATGTGATTTTAATTGTAGAGATATATTCTCTGAATGCAATGAGTATTTCTTGATTATCATTTGTGGAGTGCACGGGTTGAGTCGGTTCGGATCTGGCTCCAAACCGCATCCAACCCGACAATTTCAGTTGTAGAAATTTGTCACCTGATTCCGACCGAACTACACCACAGGTCCAGTCGGATCTTGTCTTTCAGTTTAGAATCAGTTTCTGGCTGGGTGAATCAGGTGAAGGGTGATAAGAAACGGAGAACAAAAACAGAAACAAATCCAGGGAGAGTCACAATCTCAAACAACAAAAGTAAACAGACAGATTCCTGGGAGAAAGAAGTGAGATGAGGGAGCCACCACGTTGTATGAGCTCATTTCATCGCGTTTGATTCAATGCCACCAGGAAAATAAATCCCTTCCTGGAGAAGCTTGTCTCACTGGTTGTGGAGATTTTCCATCAATCTCCATTGACGATTTCAGTATTTGTCTTCGTGATTGATGGATAATGAAGCCACGTTGCTGGAGAGATAAGTTAGGGATAAGGTGTAATATGGCCATTAAATGGGATGTGCCACATAGAAGTTGAGTGCGATGTAATTTATGTTGGTTGGTTCGGTGTCAACGGGTTTTCTCAAGTGTAACTCATGACCCACTCGTAAAAGCAATTTGTTTGGAAACTCCAACCTGTTATCCACTACTCAAGGATTCCAAACCCTCCAATGGACTTCTGTTCAGATCGGGCCATCCTGTTTGATAATCCATCAAGAGAGAAACAAGGTCACCATGCTCTCACTCGGAGGATTTAACAATGAAAATCTTGTTTGCATAGAAAATGGTGTTTGGATATGGGGTGAACTCTTTAATGCATTTTATCAAACACTTAAGAGTGCCATTGTTCTAAGCATTATGTGTGCCAAGATTCTTGTCAACACATAGTCAAAGAAGTTAACCGTAGCTTTGGAGTCAAAGAGTAAGAGCTCATTAGTTCTTTGAGGCATTTTATTAAACACTTAGAAGGCCATTGATCTAAGTATTATGTGTGCCAATGTTATTGTCTACCCATAAGTAAAGATTTAACAACCCTAGTTTAGAACCAAAGAAAGAACTTCATTCAATCACAAACTAGCTTTGATAATTAGGATGAGAAGATGTTGAATAACCTAGATCATAGCATAAAGATTACCCCATGACCAAGCCCTATGGGACTACTGCACTATGGGAGATTTCAATCAAAAAAGAGAGATGAAGGAAATGCATAAAACATGGAGAAAATAGAAATAAAAACCGAACTTGTATTGAAATGGGAGTAACTTACAACATTAATGAAGGACTTACAAAAGAAAATGAGAAATCCAAGCTCAAACCATGGCGGTTTTGAGCTAAACCCAAGAGAGGGAGGTGGAGAGAGAGTGTAAAGGGTGGATAGATTAAAATCAGGAGAAATGTTCTATTTATAGCCCCACAGAATATCCTAGATGTTGCCCAAAATGCCCCTAGGTTTAAGTGAGATCTGATTCAAAAGTGCAGATTTCTGGACAGCTCCTCCCTTTACCAAGGATTTGGTGGTGCCGGTACCAAGACCTTATGTTCCCAACACTTCTATAGGTAGCAGTGTTTTGGTTTGGGTTTTTGACAACTTTCTTCATTTGCTTGCTTCTCTTGACCCTTGGACATACTGAGTACCCTTCAACGCTTCTTCCAATGACTCTTTGGGCTTAGAGACGGAATGCCATATGGTCTCGGGTCCTTGAACACATTTGCATGCCATTGAATGCTTCCGATTGCTCGTTATTAACTTCGATTTACCTGAAACTCATAAAAGCACACCTTGTGCGCAATGTCAACATAATCCAATGCGGGTATGCAAGTATGACAAAACAATTGGGAATAAGCCACAATTATTTACACTATTGTGTGCTTATCTCATACTCATTCTAACACACATTTCTAGAAAGTCTTTGGATATGCTCTGAGCTGGTCAATGTGGTGGAGAATTTATTTGTGTCATGAGTTTCTTAGGGTGTCTCCAATGGCATAACCAAAATTGGATAGCCAAAAGTTGTCACATCAGCTTTTAGTTATTCATTTAAAAGATTGCTAAATTTAACAATGTTGAGGTTCACAATGGTCTGTAATCAAAGATTCATTTTTAGTAGAAAGAGATAGAGAGAGAGTTGGCAATAAATGTACCTGAGTGGGTTCATTGATAGTGATGGGAGGAAAGAGAAAGAGAGAGAAATGAAAAAGAAAGAGTGTGGTCTCCAATAAATTTGGTTAGCAAAGAGAAAATTTGGTTATTGGTTAAGAGGTTGTTAATTTCGGCTATACCATTCTGAGCAATATTTTGGATCAAAATTGCTAACTTTAGAAATCTTTTAGTTTTGATTATGCCATTGTGGATACCTTTAGAGCATCCGTACTGGCCTAGCCGAAATTGGATAACCAAAAGTTGCTACATCATCATTTGGTTATCCATTTAAGGGATCGCTAAAGTTAGCAATGTCAAGTCACACATTGGTTATTTTTGTCCATAATCAAAATGAGTTGGCAAAAAATTTAAATCTAACCGTCAGTTTTTTTCTTCTCAATCGAATGGTGTACATTGAATGGCATTATAGTAAAATAAGTGAAAGTGGAGAGCATTTGTTAAAATTCATAAAGTGATCAACATTGTTAAATGCACAACCATTTGCCAAAGTGAAGAGGAAGTTTCACCTACCAATAAAGCATTTGCTTTATGGAGGGTGAGTTTCACTTACCAATGATGGTTGTACTTGCTTGAGAAGATGCGGGGTCAAATAAATTTGGTTGTTGGCAAAATGTTGCTAGTTTTGGTTATCCAAGAGCCAAAATTTGACGAGTTGCTAAGTTTGGCTATTCCAATGTGAGCTCTTTTTGGAACAAGCATCTTTTAGTTTTGATTATTCCACTACGGATGCTCTTGGGCTTCAAATATGTTCCAAGAATTTATTTCTGGAATGTTTATAACAGATTTCTTGCTTTGTTTTGGTAACCCGGAACTGATTCCATCAACTGCAACCTTAGGTTGCCTGGCCCATTGTAAATTGAGGTCCCCACCACAGACATTTCACTCATGCTTTCCCTTGCGGGGAGGGTGGCCCAAAGGATTTTCGCTCTTAATATGAGTCGAAGCAGTGACTTGTGCTTGTAAGGCAGTTACTTTCACCTTTCTTACCGCTTGAGCTAACCCTTTGGGTTGATAGCTTATGTACTTTTTGTTAAAAACAAGTTTAAAATGGAAAATAGCAATACAAATGAACTTTTCCCTAGTTTATTGACGGCAAATAATCGCAGGAAGATTCAATTTCTGGGGTTGATTAACTATAAAGAGGGCTTGCCGTGTTGTGATATACATGCAGACACATCTTGCACGGAAAGCATAGTTTCCTTTCTAATTTGATACTTGAGTACTACTTGTCTTCCACTCTGTATGCTGGTAGTTCTCTTAAATCAACATGCAAACAGGCTGCTTGCAGGCTGATGATTGTTATCCTCTGTTCTGTGCTTGTAGAAACGTTACCAAAACAGGCCTCTAGTTGAGTTTGAGATTGCAGCTGGGGAGCAAATGAAAGTCACTGAACTACGTCTTGCCAAGCTTTTTTCAACTAAAGCAGAGGGTGCTTCGGCAATTACTGCTCAATACACTGCAGATGTTGCAACAACAGCCAGAGGTAATATTACAAATTACCTAGTTTGTGTGTTCATGAAATTACATATTAGATGGTGTAGACATTACAAAAAATTTAGCCTCCAATAGTTCATGATATAAATTGAAGCAGTTGATAGGAGATCAGAAATGGAAAGAGAGTGCAACCGAAAAAAAGGAATGGACAGAGAATGTAACCGGAAAAAAGAAATGGACATGATAAAACCAAACCAAACCAAACCAAACCAAACCGAGCCTTATGTCCCAATCACTTGGGTCGGCTAAATGGACATCATAAAAAGGTGAAGAATAAAAAAGTATAGTAGAGTAGTTGAGAGTGGTTGGGAAATCATGAACTTTGAAGCATGTATATGCATACGAATCTGAGACATGCACCCTGCATTTTTCCAAAATTTAGGAAATGTGCGTGTATGTCTATAAAAGTTCATATAGAAGACAAATGCTACTTATGTTGAATAGGAAATATAAACGTAAACCAAAAAAAGTCACTAAATAGGTAGACGTGCCCGGGGTCACACGTGTCATTCATCTGGGTCTTCTATTGACTTATGTTTGACGTACATTATTGACTTGTAGAAGATCGTGTGAACATCATTGGATCACATCTAACTGCTTCATCTGGGGCTCCTATTCTAAAGCCATCGCAAATTCCGGCTAGGAGTCGCCCACCCATTACGACTCATGTTTTGGATGTTTCTCGTGGGTCCCCTGGGGTTGGTATTGAAGTCCGCTTAGAAATGTGGAAATGTGTAAAAACCCGTCCAACATTTGGTGAAACAGAAACAGGCAATTGGTTACTTCAAGGGTCTTCAACGACAGACAAAGATGGACGAAGCGGTCAGCTGATGGATATAGTTGATGCTTTGAAGCCGGGGACATACCGAATAAGCTTCAATACAGGTAAATATTCACCTGGCGGTTTCTTTCCATATGTATCTATCGTGTTCGAGGTTAGGGAGTCACAGCAGTGGGAGCATTTCCATGTTCCTCTGCTGCTTTCACCATTCTCTTTCACCACTTACCGGGGAAGCTAGAATGTCTCTATTGTCTGCAACATGCTCACTTTCTATTTCTATTTTATGCTGTAGCTGAGAGATGTGGGATGTGGTGTACTGTGTTTTTATTTATTTCAGTGCATGTATAAAAGTATCATGGTTTATGATTTGCTTTAGTGTGTGGATAATAGTTGGAAGGGTTTTTGGGGCTTAGAGCAACAGAGAGAGCTCATTCAAATCATGATACACTATAGTTTTGAAAATTATTGGTCTAGAATCTAGATTATGGTTGTAACGAGCTGAAATTTAAATAAGTTTCAAGATGTCTCGAAGGTTTGTGTCTGTATGATTCCTTGGTCCTTTTCATGGAAGTTTCTATCTATCGAGCTAACGAGTTGGGCTCAAGTAGTTTGGTTGTTTTATTATTATTATTACCTACTAAAAGTTCGAGCAAAGCTCAACAAATGAAATGGCCTTGAAATGTTTTTTTCCAGCTTTCTCATGTTTGCGGGCTAGAGATTGCGTTCTGAATGAGCCAGATACGATCCAGCGAGTATTTTGGTTGTTTTTTCGGAACTTCATGCATGCTTAATTAGCTCCGTTGACTCAAATCCTATATAGAGTCTAATCCACAATCCAAAGGGTCGTTTCTTGAGCTTCTATTTATGTGCTTTACTTGAGGCCTTGGGGGTGACTATTCAGGGGCGGAACCAGGATTTGGTCGTGGGGTGGCACCAATTGAATTCAAGGAAATCTCTACATTCCGCTTTCTCCCTTGACAGGCGGCGTGAATTCAAATCTCTAGAGGTTCTCTCTTGGTGAGCATGGTCACAAAATAAAATTGACAAGTAGCTCCAATAGGAGTAATTGCATGGTCACAAAATAAAATTGACAATTAGCTGCAATAGGAGTAATTGCATTCCGCTTTCTCTCCCGACAAGCACTACAAAAAGCAATAAACAAGTTTCATTGGCATCCCTCATTCACCTAGTGTAGAAAAAGGAGGAGTAATCCGTAACTTATTCATATAAGTATATGAATTGATATGTTTGCATGTTCACCCACCATGATCCTCAAATAAACATGCAAAATATTCAAATGGGTCACGTTCTTCTCTAATTAGTGAAAAAATTACAAACCTTGTGGGAATTTATGCAAAAGTTGAGAGAGAGAGAGAGAGGGAGAGAGAGATTCTTGAAATAAACACACACACAGATATATATATATATATATATATATATATATATATAGAGAGAGAGAGAGAGAGAGAGAGAGAGAGAGAGAGAGAGAGATTCTTGAAATGAACACACACACATATTGGTTTATTAAATTTTGAAGGAGGGAGATAATGGTGGTGAGGGAAATGTGACCCGCGGCTTGAAGGTAGGTCGGTGGATTCGAAGGATGGAGATAAAGGTGATTTGAGATAAATGGAAACCGTTAATCCCTAAAAATATGGAAAAAAATCAAAATGTTCAATACATAATATGTATATTTATATATAACTAGGGGTGTAATGGGGCAACAATACATTTTTAGGATGAGAACATAAATAGTGATGACATTATGGATGGGTACTTAAGTAATGCTAAATTCCGCTAAGATTTTTGGGCTTTTTCTGATTTTGTACTTATTCAAAAAAAATTTCGCGTATGTTAGTTTTGCACCTATTTTTTGTAAATTATTGATTCATCTTGTCAAAATGAATCGAAAAAAGTAAAAAATTATGACTTTTATCCAAAAATATTTTTAAAATATCCAAGATAAAGTTCAAAAAACATAGATTTAAGGATTATTGAAAGCGCTTTGGGTTGTGTTTGGATCTTAGATTTGGGGAATTTTTTTTAGTGCTGAGCGGGTACCACGTGGTGCCCGCTCGTGCATCCGATCCATCCATTTCGTGTTTGAACGACTCAGATTTAGAGATTGAAAAAAGAGAGAGAAAGTGTTGGGGTGAGAGGAGAGAGAGGGTTTCAATCCGAGCCGTTCAAAAATGAATCGGACGACTCAGATGCACTGAGCGGGTGCCACGTCGGCAATACCCGCTCGGCACTAAAAAACTCCTCTAGATTTGGACATGATACATGGAGAGAAAAGTACGGGAAGGGACAAGCTAGGACCAGAGAATTTGCAGTATGTTTAGTTTAGTACTATATCTCTTCATTTGGGTTGGTAATGATAACAAGAAGAAAATACATAAAACGTGTCAAAATCCAATTCTTTATAATCGAAAAATTGTTTATGCAAGAGTATCTGAATCCGGGGGCGTGCTGTGCACCTAGTGCAATCTCAACCGTTTAAAAATATTTTGGATAGTTCAGATTTTAAAAAACTTTTTTAGGGAGGAGTTAACTCTAAATCATTGATATATTGTTCAAATGGACAGTCCAGATGGTGCCCAGCACAATTCCCGCTTCCCACGTCTCATTGGAAAAACAAGAAATTAAGAAAGCAAATACTAATTTAAATCAAAACATTCCAGGAGTCTGTCTTGTATTTTTGTCCACTAGTTTGAGAAAGCAAATACTAATTCAAATCAAAACATTCCTTCAAATGAAGCAGTGAACGTCTTGACCCGTACGTGTCTCACCCCTTAGCCATGACACAAAAGAGAGAGATCTAAATTTCAGGCAACAAAAGGTTGGTGCTGATGATCCATCCAAGTCTATATATAGGTGTTGAGGAACTATATATATTTGGTTTCTACTGTATAACATTGCAGATCAGAGAGAGAGAGAGAGAGAGGAGAAAGATGCAGACTGTGAAGGAAAAGCTAAGTGACATGAAAGAAATGCGCAAGGTGAAGGCCGAAGCCAAGGCAGAAGAGCAGGTGAGATTGACATCCATAATTAATTGGCATTCATTACTTCGTTAATTAGCACGGTGTAAACACAGAAAATTTCATTTGTTGGTCTCATTTAGCAATTTCACTGTCCGGAAAAGATTAGTTAATTATGTTTAGAGTAACGGGTACGTAAATGTCTATGAAGCATTGACACTTTTAGAGGCTAGTGTGTCCAGTGTGTAAAGACATGGGGACACACGGGGGATACGGCAAAATACCCATGGGACACACAATGTGGCGTGTAAGGGGTAAATATGTATGGAGCACCGACACTCTTAGAGACCGGCGTGTCCAGTGTCCAATACAGAGACACGGACACGCGGGGGGGCACGACAAAAATTTAGTTAATTTTTTAGAGGGACAAGGCAAGGACATATATGGGAACAACATAGGGGTTAAATATGTAATTTTAAATTTTTTTTGTGGAGTGGATGTGTAATTTCATTAGGGCAAATATCACTCACACCCCCCAAGGTTTTCCGTAAGTACGAATTTCCCTCCAGGTTTGAAAAATGTTTGGTTATACATTTCAATTCCATCCAATCGTTCGAAATACTTACACTAGATTGTGTTGGACCCACCTTAGAATCCCACACAAAGGATTGGAGTGATTTAATTTGGAGACATTTCTTGGTCAGTCCTACTTTTTCAGTTGATGGCTTTGGGGATCCTCTTGTAAATTTCATGTCCCACTAGGTCTTTTGCAAAAAATTTACGCACCTACCCATTGCGAGCATTTAATCTGCTGCCACATTAAAGCCAATTGTTATTTTTGTGATGGGTAAAGGAAATAAAGAAGATGTAGGATTTTTTGTATTAATAATTTCGTAGGATTAATTTTTGTAATCATTCAATTTTTTTTTTTTTGCGTATTGTTATTTTTGTATCAATTTTTGAATAATAGATTCATCTTCACAAGATGAATAAAAAAAGAAAAAATGAACCTAACTAAATTTTTTTAAATGAAGACAAAAATAATAAAGAAAGTGTGTCTATATTTTATTATTTTACTTTTCAGTAATTTTTTTTTAAAAATTTTGATAATATTTAAATTGCTCTCGTCGAGACGAACCAAAAATCTATAAAAAAAATAATGCAAACTGTAAAACTAACAAAGGTGAGTTTTCTTGATTAAACATGAATATGATTTACGGGCTTTGGATAGGGGATCCTCTTCCTATCCCTATGTGATTTTTTATCTGACTAGATTAAACATGAATATGATTTACGAGGGACACCCTATCTACTCCTAGTTCACTAATTCATGGCCACAGACATATTTGTTTCTCTCACTGCCTCAATTCCACACAAAGCCCTTCCAACGTAATTTGATTAGCGAAGTGTTAGTCAGTTAGTCCATGTGGAGTTTCAGAGGCTAGCCATCTATAGCTTTGAATCTCAAATACCCACGACGGACCTCGAACCCTGACCTCGTACATGGAATGGACCAAGAGATGCCAACTGGCCGGGCTAGAGCCTCCACTGGCATTTCAATGTAAATTTGACCCTTGTAGTTTTCGACTACACTCCGTTCCGGAAAGGCAAATAAGTACTTACTGTATTTTTTAAAAAGGCAATTTCAAGCTCAAAAATCACGTGCTTACGTAAATAATTTTTCTATCACTATGGATCTTATTTGATAGATCTCAATGAGATCTTTAATACAGTGCAAAAAAAAAATGAAAAATTATTTTTTATTTACATTATTTTTGAATTTGAAAATATGAAATAAGCTGCTTATTTTTTAAGAAAGTTTCTGAAACGGGGTTCAGATTGACTAAAGAAGCTACAAAACAAATAAGGACTCAATTTGGAAGCGGATCACGTGCATCGTTCAAATGACATGTTACTTGAATTTCTTTTCCGCCTATTTGTATCGATTCGCAACTTATGGATGATGCTAGAGGGATATCCTACCCCGTAACCTCATATTCATAGTTTCCGTTAATGACATTTCCTTTTCACCAGGAAAAAATAGTACACACAACATGTAGTTTTATGTTGCTTTCGATATGAGCTCATGATATATATATAGTTAATGGATCTCATAGCGTCAAATATTCAATAATGTTTTCAGAAAATCTTATTTACGATTTTAATTTCCTATGTCATTGACATTATATGGTTGAGCCTAAACAAAATTGACAAATATAATCCACAGGCTGAGAGGGAGTCGGCCAAAGCCAGAGTAGACATAGCTCATGAGGTTAGGCTGGCGAGAGAGGCTGAGGCTTCAATGGAGCTCCATGTGGCAAAAGCTGGTAAGAAAGCTGAACGAGAGATAGCGAAGCACACAGCCAATCACAATCAGCCACCTCACTCTGTAGGCCACCAAAATGATGGTCCGGCCGGCACCAATGATCCTCATGGTCAGGTTTGCCCAAATAACCCTGCGGGGTCCTCAACAGCCACTGCCGCCGCGGGTTTAAAGAACACTACCAACACAGCTGGGGCTCCTCCAAAGAACAACCAGCTTCTTCCACCAGATTTCAACATTTTCACCTCTAAATAAGCAAATAAGTAAATTTAATTAATACCCATGTACTCCAGCGTAATGTTTATTATTTGAGTTTAAATTCTTTTCACCTGGGAGAAACCTACAAAGTGCATGTTTGATTGGTCCACCACCACCCGTTGTGGGCTCCACCGTGCACGTTTTGTTCTAATCTGAACCGTTCATCTTATAGGACTCACAGAGTAGTACATTTACGCAAAAAATCAGCTTGATCGCATTTCAATAGGTATATCAAAAATCAAATTTTGATTTATAAAATGGACGGTCATGGACAGTTTAACTTCAAAATCTATGACCGTCCATTCTGTAAACTAAAATTTTATTTTTGATATATTTTTTGTTTATATCGGATCAAGTTGATTTCTTACATGGATAAACTATTTTGCGGGCCCTACAAGATGAGTGGTTTAAATTTTAACATAAAAAGTCAGTTGGGGCCCACAGGCGATGGTGAAAACAGTGGGGTTTTCACCTTTGGCGGAGAGAACTTAACCTCTTATTATTTATCGGTGAATAAACAAATAAATAAGCATAGTAAATTAAAGGGACTCATGGTATTCGTCGTCAAAGAATAAAACTTTTGGTAGTAGTTGTACTTGTTTTTCTTCTAATTTTCTAGATTAATGGGATCAATTTTTGAAAATAGCTTGTTCTTTCTACTATGTCCTCTCTTTGCTCCTCGATTTATTTTTTATTTAGAAATGCACAGGACACAGGAGGGAAATTTTGTGGCCGGAATTGAGTATTTTGAAATATCTATAACCTGATGTAAATAATTTAATCTCAACGTGGTTAATTACTTAATTCCTGATCTTTGTATTTGTATTAATTAATTTGTATGTTTTATTTTCAAAAGATGCACGTACGGTACCAGATGCATAATCCTTTAATTTATAGTAGTATTTTTCTAAGCAATGACATCCTATGACGTACAGTTGCTTCTTGCAATGCAGTACCTACGGACCTGAATTCAATTACTACTATAAATTGGGCAAAACTACATAAACTTTCCTCAACTATCACTCTTTTACACAAAGATCCCTTTACATTTAAAATCGCCCATATAGACCCCTTCAACAACTGGAAACGAAAAAAATGCTAATTCCGATAACGGAATGAAGTAAATGACAAAGATACCCTTTTTATAAGGCAAAAGTACATAAACACCCCTTCAACTATCACTTGGTTCCACGGAGACCCCCTAACATTTATATTATACCCTTATTCTATAAATCGTTGTTCTAATCGTTTTTTTTCATTTTATACAATTTCCCTTTTCCTTACATCAATCATTTTAAAGAGAACCTTCTGTATATAACCCTAAAATTGCATCTTCACTCATTTCATCCATAAAAGATTGGATTCCACCAAAAAAACAGCCTGAAAATCATGGCGCCATGGTGGTTCTTTTGCTGAGAAGAAATGAGAAGGGAAGAGGAGGAGGGAAAGGAGAGAGGTGTGGGAGAAGAGAAGTGGAGGAAATGGTGATGGCAACCGGCGGCGGCCATGGTGGTTGTTGCATTGCTTTTTCCATCTCATTTTTTGTAACTTGTTTGGGTTCTTGAGAGAGAGAGAGTATGTATTGGAGGAGAGAGAAAATAAGGTCGCTGGAGTGGGACGAAACCAGTGGTTAGTCGGTGAGGGTATAGAGAGAGAATAGCGTAGATGGAGAAAGAGAGAGAGATTACCTGTGGTTGAGAGGGGGTGGAGAGATTACCTGTGCTGATTTTGGGTTTTGATGGGAGGCTATTTGTAGAGGGGATAAAGAGAAGGGTTAGAGGGGGCATATGTATGTAATGCAACAAGGATATTTTTGTTCGATTTATGGATGAGGGGGTTCATCACAAACGGTTTTGAGACAGAAGGGTGTTACTCTGGATAATGGAGATTAGTTGATAGGATCTGTATGTGCGATTTTAAATGTGAGGGGGTCTCTGTTGAAAAAAGTGATAGTTGATGAGGTGTTTATGTACTTTTGCCTATAAATTATTTTGTTAGTTATGTAAATTGTCGCTGAATTGTGTGTTTGATATGAGGCTTTGTTCGTTTGGAAGTAAAATATTTTACTTATTTTCTCATGTTTGGTTGGACAAAAAGTTGGAAAACGTTTTCCACAATAAAATATTTTCCATGATATGGCTGAAAATGATTTACTTTGAAAACAACTTTAAGTTTTTTTTGCCATGCTTCAATCTTGTGCGGTTGTGCCAGTGACTATCATGTGTTCCCCTCTTTCCTCTACTAAACTCCTGCCTTTGGCGTTGACTGTACCTCTATGTTGCAATTTTGGATGCCTTCATGCCTAAACCAATTTTGAACTTTTGCTGAGAAACATATTTTCCAATGGTTAACCAAACACCAGAAAATAACATGAAAAAAGATTCTTTTTTGCAACATGATTTTACATGAAAAATATTTTATATTGTATAATGTTTTACATCAAAACAAACGGAGCCTTGTCAAAGAAAAATATTGCGAAGAAACATAAATTAGGTTCACGGGGAATAGCTTCCATTATTGGAGCATGTACATGACTTTTATTATCGACAAAAGAAAATTTTATTAAAAACTCAACAATAGGTACATCGAGATTGAATTTGAAAACTAGTCAAAAGCTAGATACAGAAAAAGAAAAGAGAAAACATCCAACCAAGGATTGGATGGACAAAACACCAAGAGCAAAGAGCAAAGAATCATAAAGATGATTCTCCTATCCCCCATGGGAGAATAAATTGATGGTGAGAAAGTGAGAGTTAAAAAAGGGGAGTCTTTCTCACCAAATAACTCTCACTTTCTCACCAAATCTTCGTCATTTTTTGTGTGATTGGGTGAGAAAGAGGAAGGGCCAATCAAAATATTTATTTTTTTGTACTTTTCTCTTCATTTTTTTATCAAAATATTTAATCAAAATGAGAAATTTCACAAGAAATCATAACCATTTCCTCTCTTTTTTCAAGAAATCATGACTATTTTTTATCAAAATATTTAATCCAAATGGGAAAAATTTCAGTCTTAAATTAGTAAAAAACCTTAATAGCAATATTCAAGAATTCAAAAAACACAGCCCCCAATTCTTAATTTCATATACAAGCACATGCAATAGTCACTAAAATAAAAAAATCCATGCCGATAGAA
The DNA here is from genome assembly GCA_025413875.1 of Rhododendron molle. Lineage (NCBI taxonomy): Eukaryota > Viridiplantae > Streptophyta > Magnoliopsida > Ericales > Ericaceae > Rhododendron > Rhododendron molle. The sequence goes on from CM046388.1 coordinate 41,205,375, forward strand.
AAATAAAAAATAAAAAATCACACTTTGTAAGAAAAAAATTACAGGGAGGCCTGACCCCACCCAGCCACATTGTACCTCCGCCTATGATCGGCTTCATCCTTGCACATGCAGGTATAAATCCATACAATCAAACAAAATCTTGAATCGGGGGTAGTATTGTGTAGGTGGTGAATAGTACCGTATTGCGCACCATCCGATCGAGTTGTTCGCTCGGCAATCTAACTGTCCAAATCTCATCTCTATTATGTAGCATCCGAGCCATTCATTATTGATATGAGATTTGAACCGTTAGATTACCGAATAGACGGCTTGGGTAGTGCACAACATGCACCACCCGCACAACACCACCAAAATCACATACCCAACAATAACTTTTATTAAACTCGTGTTGTCATTTTAAAAAAGTAGACAAAAAAAAAAAAAAGCTTCATTCAACATTTATAAAAAAGGAGAAATAAGATAGAGATACTCCCTTAGTCCCTATGTTTGGTTATGACTTACGGGATAAGAGTTGTGGAGGGTACAAAACAAAAAATTTATAGGTACACATTTGGAATTAAAAAATTTAGAGGGGAAAGAGTGTAAAAGGGCTTTTGAACTTTGCTACTTTTTTTATTCCGTTTTTCTATCAATGAGTCAAAGCGGCAAAACCCTAGAGATGTTCAATTTGAACACTCTCCGCCTCTCTCTCTATGGAAGACGTTCAACAGTTGCGCTCAAACCCTAGCCCACAACATTATTTCCTTGATTCCACCATCGACATCGTCGATAGGGGCATGTCGTTGCAAGGGCTATGGAAGACAGATGCCTGGGTTGTAGCGTCGACGAAGCGATGTCTTTCCTATTCCGGCCAGAGGAGCCGTCCGACTATGGTAAGCTCTCGACTTAGTGCTTCGTCGTTGGATCCGACCATTCCTATGTCCTCTTCCTACATTTTATCTTGACTGTTGCTATTCGTAACACGAGGTCTCTCCTAAAAGAAGTCAGTTCTCACCACATGGTACACACAGTAAAAAAGTCATCTCCCCCTCTCTCTCTCTCTCTCACGCAATGGCGAGGAAGCAAAGGGTCGTGGATGTTCCATGGACGTTGTTCAACAACCGCGCTCGAACCCTAGCCGACACTATTGTCTCTTTGATTCCACTATCGCGCCGTTGCGGCTGCCTGATTTTGCAAGGGGCGCATTTGCCTCGGTTGTAGCGGCAATGGAGCAACGTCTTTCCTCTTCCAGCCAGAGGACCCATTACTATGGTAAGCCCTCGACTTAGTGCTTGTTGTTGTATTCTCAATGTATAGAGAGAATCAATCACTTAATTTCTCGCCCTTCGTTTGGGTGTTCTTGTTAGACAATTCTCTATGTTTGCCAATTTTTCTTCGTAAAGATGACAATAAATTCCAATTTGCTGGTTGCCCTCAAAAGAATCGTTGGACACAAAGAAGGGAAATGAGACTGCCAGGATGGATTTTTTATGTTTATGTGATGTTCTAACTTCTAACTTAAGGTCACACATCTAATTACGCATTTGTGCATCAATTTTCATTTTGCGCAGTATTTTTTGTTCTTGTTTGATGATCGAGCTCACATCAAACTAATTTAGCCAACTGAGTTTGCATCCTGGACCTTAGCAATTGAGGTTTTTCTAGGGCCTAGGCTAACCCTTTACGGGTACGATTCTTCGTGCAGTATTACTTGGGCTTGCATTTGTGAATCCCAATTTTATGTTTTGCGTCAAGGGGCATACTTTGAGCTACACCATGAACATATATCTTTTTTTGTGTGTATGGGGGTTAGTTTTAGGTCCTGGGAATTCTACTTTGTAATGGGTCATTCAGCAATAGAATTTTCATTCTGCTTATGGGTGTATAACATTATCCCGTATTGAATTTTCTAAATGAAAAACTCCAAGAGGGATTTGTTAAACGAATTCGCTATGCCATGAAGTCTAATGAAGCATATGGTCTTGTTTTCTCTTGGGAAAATGTGGTGGTAAATTTTCTAACTTTGTACTCGTCTTACTAAATTATGTTCAGAAGCCATGATGACTCTAATCAAAGATTGCAATGTATTTAGAAGAAAAGTTCGAATAACATAGATTGGAAACAACTATATCTTTGTTAAGCTATCTTTTACAATAGGTGATGAAATTGACATGGAAAAAAGTAGTGCTTTGCAAACTTTGATATTGCTAAGATTTTCTGGAAGTTATTTTGTACGTTTGTCAAAGAAGGATAAATTAGAAGAATAATATGATTTTTTTAATTAAGGAATTACACGAAAAATAGTTTTGCATTCGAATTATCACTTTGTGAAAGACCCTAATTTTCTTTCTTTGTTGTTATTTGGTTGCAGAAGATGTTCTTTATTCAATTTATCTTAGCCATTAATGTGGTTCCAACAGGGCAAATCCTATTTCTCTATCCAGGAATGCGCATTACGCAAATGTTTTAGATTTGCACCTGGAGTATGAATGCAAGTTAGAAATTCAAAGTGAACTAAGGAGATCCTCGTATCAGATTAATGGTTATTATCTTCATATTCTTTCAAACGTGATGCACAACCATTGAGATTGTGTCACGCGCTCCAAAGATGCATTTGAGACCTTGATTTTATTATGGTTGGAAATCTAGAAGAACAAAAGAGGACAAAAATGAGCTTGAGACAATTATTGAAGAAAGATATCATATTCACAACACTACCATAAGATGAGCATATTCGGTTTATGTAGGAATATAGATAGTACAGGTACAATTTCCACAGGGATATATACATTTGCAATTTGACAAATCAATTTTATTTGTTTGTTGTATTATCATTACATCTATAATGCTTTCAATATTTCAATTGTTCTATTTAACCTTGTGATTGATTGGTAATTTGTTCCCGTCAGATACTCAAACATTGAAGTTGAAAGTTTGAGAACAACTTACTTCTGAGGAGGGTATGCGACATTCGTTTCCCCTTGTGAAATGTCATCATTTTCTGCAATTTCTATATGTTTGTACAAGTTTTCTCTATGAGCAACAAAAAGGAGGCTGGTAGGAGGAATTTTTTTTTATGTATATCTGATGTTCCAATTTAAAATTACACTTGACAAATTAAGCATTTGCGCATCAATTTTTGTTTTGCGAAGTATCTTTTTGTTCTTGATTGATGATTGAGGTCATCATCAAACTAATTATTCAGCTGACTAGTCAACTGAGTTTGTCCTCCATCCATCAAAAAAGTGAGTAGGGGTTATATCTTAAACCTTAGCAATTGAGTTTTTTCTAGGGCCTAGGCTAACCCTTTGCTAGCAACTATCGCATAAAGTCATTGGTATGCAGAATCAGATGCTATAATACAAAGATTCTTCTAAATTTATATATTAAACTCCAAACATTAGTTTATCCTAAAGATAAGAAAAAAAAAGGAGAATACTGAATATATGCATGTCTAGCCATGTACCTAAAACAATAAGATGAATTCATCAGTTGGTCATATGTACCCCCGTGTAATGTTACTTGGTCATTACGTCATTGTTGAAGCTATAAGGTCAGAAGTGAAACAGTTATTTCTTATGTAGTTGAAACTCATTTTTACTAAAATGAGTGTCTATGTTCAAAACATAATAATTGTATTTATGGGTATTGTTGATCTCCTTCAGGAAAGGAAATTCCTGGTAATGGTGATGCCCAAAAAGGCAAAGACTCTTACTTTATGCATGTGTTGATCATGTTCTGCATAAGGTTTGGGAACTCAATATTATTATAGTCTTGTTCTTACCTTATATGTGCATGAGATAATCCTTCAAAGAGCGAATCGGTTTGTTTTTTACATTGTAATTTCTGCTATTTTACTGGGCAGTATCCGTGTGTGTTTGGAATGCATTCAGAACCTTATGTTGTGTTTATTAGTTTAAAGTCTTCAAAAAAGAAAAGAAACACATAATTTATGCCATATTGTCTTGGAGCTCTATCGTTTATTTTTATTCTGTTTCATCGAAAACCTCATTCATTTAAGGGTTTTGGATTTTAGATTATAATCATTATCTTATTTTCTTTCAATCATTACTCTCATTTTTCTCTTTATCCTTTTACAATCATTACCCATATTTTCAATAATTATTCTATTTTTTTATACACTTATTACCTACAAATTCAAATCTAAAATCTCAAAACGAACAGAGTCAAAGGATTAAGACTGAGCATCATCTTATTTGCAAAGCTGACAAGTAACACCAGTTTGCTAGTTGCCCTCACAAGAATTGTTGGACGCAAATCATATCGAAATTACGACATCTAAAATCACCCTTACTACTGGTAGCTATGAGATTTTGATGGAGCATGTTGAGCATTCAGTGGGAAATGAAATAGAAGAATTTTCAAGAAAAATAGGTGTGGATACTTCAGCTTTGGCGAGGAAGACTTTAGATCAATTAAAAGCCTGTATATATGGCGCTCTAGGAGAAATTTACCTTAGACACCAAATAATCACAGCTTGTTATTTGGATCTAGGAATCCCATTTGTATGTATGTAAATACGATTTTTGTTGGTGGCTACTTTGTCTTTTATGCGGTGTAAATTTTTTTTTTCAATTTCCATCATCTTTTCACAATGTTTCACCATGATTTTTTACACTATATCTAACCATAGTTCTCATCGAGTCTAACCAAAGTTGCCGTTGTATTAATTCTTCGTTGTATCAATTTTGTTATTCTCTTTTATTTTCTCCTTAAATTCACTTGCATGCTAAATAGAATAGGGCCTTATGTAAAAATTAATTTAAAGCATCATTTGGCCAATGGCTAGTTAGCGGATTCATTTTGTATTGCGACCAATACTCTGGTATTAAGGAATGCCTTTAACTTTAACGAAAAATATGCAATTCCAGAAACAAACTTATTTAATTTTAAAAAAAGGCCAAGTTAAAAAAAAAAAAAAACAAAGTTAGGTCTATTTTGTTCGATCTAAAATAGGTCTAACTTACGGGCACAATAATTTTGTGTGTCTTTATCTTGGTATATGTAGACTTGGTTTATTTTGGGAGTTGTCCATAATAAATGTATGAGTTGTCAATTGAACGATTTCTATGTTAAACCACTCCATAGTGAAAACAATAACTGCTGTTATGCTGCATATACCAAAATTAGAGAGCAAGGTTTTGGGTAAATATTGGATTGATATTTTGGAAATAGTTTCACAAGGCACATCCTCTTAATATTTTTTTTTAAATTCGAATAAATTGACTTCTCCGATTTTAGGAAACTGGGGAGAGCCTGTTCGAAAGATTTTCCAAGATACGAAAACTGATACAGTAGGGCCTAGTATATACGATTCCGAAGCAACCAACAACATCCCCCAACGGAACAAAAAGTGCACGCTTCTCTCTCTCTCTCTCTCTATACACACACACACACACATATATATATCTCCGCCCAGAAACTTCCCCTTCAAGGAAGTACCAATTTTTCTATGATGCCCCAATGTGGTATTGGGGCATCATGCCCCCATTTAATCTGGACCTTTAGATCAGGTTTTGGATCAATCTCAGCCGTTGGATGAAAACCACTCTCAAAAAGTATGGTGGTTTTGCCCTTTTTTTTCAGAAAAAATGTCATTAAACTTACCATCAACACTGACTTTACTTACCACAGTTTTTGCTGACACTTACCACAAAATCTGGTATACTTACCACAACAAAAGACTACACTTCAACGTTTTTGCCCTTTCTCTCTCTAACTTGTTCTCTAGGTAGCCGGTTTTGGGCGGGAAAATAAATTTTTTTGGCGGAAAAATGTGTTTTTGCAAGAATTTTCTTAATTATTAAAAATTTATAAGTTCACACCACTTTTTGTCATATTCACCGCACTTTTTGTCATTTTCCTAATCATTTGTTTAATAAACTATCAAATATTGGGTGAAAATATGAATTTAATTTAATAATATCTAATTTGTAAACATATTTTTTATAACAAATTTTCAAAAGTAAATATTTAAGCAAAAAAATTGCCTTGATTTTAGATTCTTGTTGTTAATATATTTCATTAAATTAATTTTAATTAAAAAGTATTTTACAAATATTATTGAGAAAACATTTATTCATTTGTTATTTTGAATAATTTACAATTAATGTTGTTAATATATTCTATCCAAATTTTACTTTGTGTATATATGTTTCTTATAACAAATTTTTACAAATAATAAATATAAACCATATAATTGTAATAATCTCCTAGTTATATTTAAAAAATTTATTTGAAATGATGTATGCAATCGTTTAACGTGATATTATAACAATTAGTAGTTATAATTGGCGTTAGACTATTCAATTAGTGGTAGGGTGGCAATTAATCTCTATAATCTACTATAGGAGTCAAAATAATTTGATTGAGAGTTTAATTGATTGATCATATTCAATAAGTGGTGATATAGTGATACTTGAGCATTAATATACTTGGCTAAAATGAATTGGTTAATAGTGATCAATGTTATTAGTAGAAGTAATAGTTAACAGTAGTCTTAGTTGCAATCAATAAGTGATTGATACAATTGGCTAATGTAAGAGTAACTACTAACTATTGATTTCTAATGATCCATTCAATACATTATTTAGTTTTATTAAGCATTAAGGTATTATGTTTTAATTACAAGGTAATACAAATTAAGTAGAACTAACTAACATCACATTTATTGTGGTAGTTACCTTATTAACTACCCTCATTATGGTGCATTAGTTATGTTACATAAATACGTACCAACCTGTCATTAATGTCATCCTTACCACAAAATCAGGCTATTTATACCACACCATCTGGTTTTTGTTACCATGACAAGATTCGGTTGTTCATGGGTTATGTGTACATACTACACTTCTTGCTAGTACTTACCTTATGAAAAGGCTTTACTTACTTTCAAAAATGATTTAGTTACTTTCGAACCTGTGCAATAAATGCTTACCTACCCCATACTATGCCATTAAAGATCCGAAATTCCTCTCTATCTACCTTAAACTCCTCAAACTTATCCATTTGATTTTTCACTTTTCCACACATATTCATTCTTGTCTCATGAAATGAATATTGAAGAATCTCTCTAACTTTCAAGAATAATAAATTGAAAAATTTGACCAAGTAAGTTTATCCACATTCTGTAGTCTTTATTTAGTTGTGATTCTTAGATATTGAACATGATTTATTATTTTGTTGTTGGTTTGTCAAGATAAAAATAACCATAATGTATATCAGTTGATTACCACGATATATGAAAATACTTACCACAAACTATGATCGTATTTGAGCAGATTTAGAATTATCTCCATAATGTGTTGCATTTTTTACCACTATATACGAAAACACTTACCACCGATTGTGGTCATATTTTACCAGATTCAGAGAGATGGACAGTTTGAAAGGAAAAAATGTAGTGATAGACATTAGTGATGGCACTAGTAGTGATGACGGACATAGCGATGATGATGGATATGGTGATGATGATGGACATAGCGATGATGACGGATATGGTGTTGATGATGGACTTGGCGATTATCGGTTGGATGAATTAACGGAAGAAGATGTTTATGAAATGATATTCGATTCGGACGAGGATGGAGAAAGATTCTATAATGCATATGCCAAAGTGAAAGGCTTTAGTGTCCGAAAGGATAATATTCACAAGGACAATGAGGGTATTGTTACTTCAAGGAAGTGGGTTTGCTCAAAAGAAGAATATCGAGAAGCTAAATATATGGAAAGAGAATATCGAAAAAAAGAGCCGATGGCACTAACTAGAGTTGGATGTCCTGCTATATTTCATCTCAAATTAGATCGAAAATCAAACAAATACATGGTAGCTAACTTTGTAAGCTTCCACAACCACAACTTGATAGGGCCTATAGGTGTGCCCTTTCTCCGCTCCCACAGGAAGGTTCGTAGTCCTGATAAAGCTTCGGCTAATACGATGCATAAAGTTGGCATTAAAACAAGTCATGTTATAGATTTTGCCGCACAATAATCTGGTGGATATGACAAGGTTGGATACACGCAAAAAGATCTTTACAATCATTTTACAGCTCAACGCAAAATAGAGGTTGCGGATGGGGACGCGGAAGGTGCGTTAGCCTATTTATGTGCGAAAGTAGAATATGACCCCTTGTTCTATTACAAGTATGACATGGATGAGCAAAACCGGTTAAATAATCTGTTTTGGAGAGATTCAACATCTCTAACAGACTACATGTGCTTTGGAGAGGTGCTAGTATTTGATGCTACTTATCGAACGAATGCTTATGGGAAGCCTTTTGTGATACTAGCTGGAGTCAATAGTCACTTCCAAACTGCGATATTTGGGTGTGCATTGTTGACTGCTGAGACTGTTGAGGCTTATACATGGGTATTGGAAAAGTTTCTTGATTCCATAGGTAATGAAAAAATGCCAGTGTCGGTAATGACAGATGGAGATAAGGCCATGAGGAGAGCAATAAAAATTGTGTTGCCTAATGCTCGTCATCGTTTGTGCAAATGGCATCTGAAAAAGAATGCTGTGAGTAATGTCCATGTTCTTGGATTCCTGTGTGACTTTGAAAAATGCATGTCAATGCCAATGGAAGAAGAATTTGAAATTGCATGGACAAATCTTGTGGACAACTATAATCTTCATGAAAACAATTGGGCGATAGAGGTTTACAAAAAACGGCACCTATGGGCTGAGGGGTACTTACGAGGTATTTTTTTTGCAGGAGCAAAAAGCACACAACGTGTTGAGGGAATGAACGCATTTATGAATCGATTCCTAAAACTATGTTTAAGGCTTTTTGAATTTGTACAAGCATATGATAGGGCTCTTGCTAAACTTCGACATAATGAGGCTAAGGCACAAGTAGAGAGTGAGAATAGTACTCCCATTCTTTCTACAAACATGAAACGCATTGAACAGCATGCAGCTGATACATTTTCTCGGGCCATATTCAGGAAATTTCGGGATGAAATTAAGAAAGAGCAATCATTGTTTCGGGTGGATAAAGTTGAGATGGAAGATTTTCGGGTTTACTACTTATCTCGGTATCAACAGGAGGATGCAACGTGGTCAGTGTACTATCAGCCAACTAAAGGCATCATGAAATGCTCTTGTTTGAAATTTGAGTCAATTGGATTCCCTTGTTGTCATATGATTTCGGTAATGAAAATGGAGCACTTGAGAGAAATTCCCTCTTATCTGATCTCACAAAGGTGGACAAAAATGGCGAAGTCCTCCTCTCTTCATGGCCACACACCAATGCCGGAATGGGTAACACAAACGACAAGGTATGGTGCATTGTCAACTGCATGTGTCGAAATGGCTTTTTATGCTTCACACTCAACCAAAGCATATGATGAGGTAAGAGAAGAAATCCCAAGGTTAACATTCAAAATGAAAGAGCTGTATATGTTAGATGTTCAAAGCAAACAAAAAGCAACAAGAGAAGAGAACAATGTTGAGGGGACATCTATGCATTTTGGTATTGGCGATCCCATCATTATCAAGCGTAAAGGGAGCCAAAATTTGGCAAAGGACTTTATCCCAAAGGTAAGAAAATGTGGCCACTGTAGACTACCTGGTCATATGCGAACGAAATGTCCGAAATTAGTACCAAACAATATAGGGAATGTCAACGAGAATGAATCAGATTCGAGCATAGTTCACCCACAATCATTCACTGGGCGAGACTCATCTACATATTACCCACAATCATTTACTGGGCGAGACTCATCTACATATTACCCACAATCATTTACTGGGCGAGACTCATCTGCATGTTACCCACAATCATTCACTGCCAATGGTTGTGAATCTAGTGTTGAACCTAATTTGGTAAGTCTCTTATTATGTAGTCATTTAATAGACTAATATCCATTTGTCCATTCACTAATTATTATAACTTTTAAACTATACAGGCTGCTGGATGGTCGACAAATCCAAATAGTATTCAGGCCCAGATCCTAGGCAACAACTTTGGAGGATGGTCAACAATTTCCGGCAACGGTTCTGAAGGGTAAATGTAATCGTATGCAGTTTGAAGATGTAATCGTAACCTTTGTTTCATGTAATGTCTTTCATTTGTAATCGTAAGAACATCCAGTATTCGTGGAAACAATGTCCAGTGTTTAGTTATAAAAATCCTGAATTTGTAGTAAGTAAGTTCTTTGTCATGGTAAGTACCTTCAGTCACTATTTTTTCCTTCCAAAATCTGTGGTAAGAATGTCTAGTTTTAGTTATGTACATCCTGTATTCGTGGTAAGTATGTTCTTTTTCATGGTAAGTACCTTCAGCCACTATTTTTTCCCCTTCCAAAATCTGTGGCAAGAATGTCCAGTTTTAGTTATGTACATCCTGTATTCGTGGTAAATATGTCCTTTTTCATGGTAAAAACCTTCAGCCACTATTTTTTCCCCTTCCAAAATCTGGGGTAAGAATATCCAGTTTTAGTTAAGTACATTCTGTATTCGTGGTAAGTACCTCCAGTCACTATTTTTCCCTTCCAAAATCTGTGGTAAGAATGCCTCGGTATATAAATGCGTTCATTCATCAAATGGTAGGGTATCCTTTCATTCACAACAAGCAGGCATAAAATTTCTCAACATTCATCAAAACAAAGAAATGCCTCGATTTCATTGAATACATATCATAAGTTTTTAGCTATTCGGAATAACAACAGGCAGCCACATATCATTAGTAGCTATCTACATGGTCAGTCAATATACCCATGTTAACTAACAAAAAGGCAGTTGCCATGTTAACTAACAAAAAGGCAGCTGCATTTACATCCAAAATACTACACGGTCAGCAGCAATATGGTCAGTTTTTCCTACACAATATCATCAATTTTTCCCTTTAGGGCTGGGATATTTCTTTTTAGCCTTCTCCATAATCTTGTCCTTGACATTATTCCCTTCAAACATGATCAAGTCCAAAACTAAGCCAATCCTACCCTCTGCAGAACTGAATTTCAGCTACAATTAAGAAATGAAACCAAAAATTAGGAACAAGTGTTGAGTCCTTGAAATAAAGGTGTTCTAAACACAAAATCAACAACTTTAATCAATTTCACGAGAGCAATAAAAACTAAAAAGCATATGAATGAACATAGATACTATTACCACCTTCGGAAGATCAAGCTTAATTTTGTCCTCTTTGTATTTCTCGGAACTCTTGATAGATTTTTTCTTGTACTTTTGCCTAGCATGGTCTCCTAAAGCTTTCCACTTTTCAGAAATTTCCTCCATTGACTACAATTATTGAAAGAGTACAAATTCTAGCTTGAGAAGTTCAAAATTCACATAAGTGTAAACACCCATATAGCAAAATTAAATAGTTACCATTGACTTTAACGAAACATCATCCTTCAACTTGCATTGTTCTTGGCTACAACCAACAAATTACAAATCAAACTACAATATCACAAATCTATGCCATTGCATTAACAGGTTCACAAAGCTGCAAAAAGACATACTAGAAAAATATCCATGCATTACGAGGGTGCTTCGGAACTTCATTACGATATTCTTCATCCATTTCTTTCAACTCTTCATTACGGCAATCTACATCTACCACATTCCCCTTAGTTTTCTTTTTTGGTGGAGCCATAACTGTAAAAGAGAGTTATGGGAGAATAAATCAGTGCTCTGTTTTTTTTTTTTTTTTTTGTCTCTTGTATTCAATATCTTAGTGGAATGAGAAGGAACTTAGTGAACTTATTTTAATGGAGTAGTGGTCCGGGTGGCATAAATTCCATACTAGAGATTCGGTGACATAGCTGAAAATCCACAGAAATAGGGGTATAACAATATTTGGGCACATAGGACCTGGCTTCATTCCCGGGCCAATCACCTGAAAGTGTGAGCCGATAGGGAAAATAGGTACACAATCTATGAGACAAACATCACAGTGATGTGATGGAGTTCAAATGCAGAGTACTCAATCCATTTTACTAGCATTTTCTAGCAATAGTCAAGTGCTGAGAACGTAGAATGTAAATGGGCTATGAAACATAGACTAGAACTTAGAATTCTACGTGTTACGAAATCAGCAAAATAGACTAGAACTTAGAATTCTACCTGTTACAAAAACAGAAAGTGCAAATAAGTGCAAGGATCAAGAATTAAACCCTACAGCTGTTGGGTACTGAGAATGCCCCAAAAGTTTCTAAGTCTGTCCTAATTTTCACAAAACCCTAAATCTTCCCCCATTTTCCCAAGCAACCCATGTGAAGCCCTAGATCTTCCCCCATTTTTGCCAAGTAACCCACGCTATGTGTGTGTTCGGCCCACAAAGAGAGATTGGGGGGGGGGGGGGGGGTTTCGCAACCCACACTGTGTGTGTGTTTTGGCGAGAGAGAGGGAGATGGCAGGTACCTCGAGTGATGCTGTGGAGGAGTTGCTGTGGAGGGGTTGCTATGGCAGAGGGCAGGAGGCGGAGAGCATGGCCATGGCGGAGTGCGTCCTGCTCCTAACAGTGGGCGTGAGAAGAGAAGTGGCCGTGAGAAAAGAAGATGGAGAGAGAGTGAGAGGAGTAACCGGGTTAGAAGGTAAAGAGGAGAGAGAGAAAGGGGATGAATTGAGGGCTGGGATTAACTTAGGATATCCAACGATTTAAAAAAAAGAGGGGCATGATGCCCAAAACCAGATTGGGGCATGGTAGCCGGACTCAGGAAGTACACGAACTTCCCCAGAGAAACGGAAGAACAAAACCGACAATGTCGAGGAGCCCGTCCCCTTCTTCCAACTCTCACCGGGCCCACTCTCCCCGCTTCTGTCGAACTAATGATCCAAAGGATCTGCCGCAGAGCAATGCCAGGAGCCGCCAGAGGCGGGAGCCTGGAAAGCTCTTACTCAAGGAACTGGAAATCTGTCTCCTTCCATAAGGAGTGCTGTTAGTATTAGCCCTAGTCCCGTTGGTTCACCGGGTAAGCACTAACCCTTCCTTTTTCTCAAGCTTTCATATGTTTCGGCCGTGCTTGGAGTAAATATTTAAATCTGAGTTTTCTTAAACATCTCCATCATAGCCTAAATCTTGGTTTTCAAGTTTGCTCGAATTTTTGTTAGGAAATCTTTTGTGTGTGTTTAAAGATTTTGTTTACTTGTGTTTTGCAGATGAGAAAGAGCATTCAAGGCAATGAAATTGAACAAGAAAGATCTGATTTGGCCACTGAAATGGCTTTGGAGGGAATAGGGGAAGGCGCACTCTTCTTTTCTTTTCTTTTTTTTGGGGCTTCCTTTTCCTTTTTTCCTGAATTTTTTTTAAGGAAGCATAGTTTATGTAGCTATTTGTGTAGACAGAGTAGTACTTGGGGGTGGTCTCTACTGGGACTCTCTATTTTTGGAAAATATAAAAAAAATAATTTTCCACCATAGAGATCGATATTTGTATGGCCTGTGGAGTACTTTACTGGGTATGTTAGTTATGTTCCTTATGTATGGGAATATTACACATTAGCTTCAAGTATGTTACATGCATGTATCCTATGTACGTGTACATCTACAAATAGATATCGTCATAGTTGGATCTTTGTTGCCAAATTTTACCATGATTTCTGGTGTTTCTGGTGCAAGTTTTGGGATGAGGGCACACAATGATATGTTGTACATGCTTTGTTGGGTTTCGCTTACTAAAAGTAAAGCTGTTTGTATATAAGATTGTTGTTTTACAGAATGTCGACAAGATTCAGAGGAATCAGAGCATGTTTCAAAGCATTTTGGTCCCTTCTTTCTTTTCATCCTTCATTTTTAAAGTGAATTGGCTCGTAATGTCCGGATTTATCTTGTTTAGCATGAAAATCTAGGTTTTTGGACGGACATATAGGGATGAGAATTTTATTGTGTTTTGTGTTGAATGCATCAACTATGACGAGGCTTTCTTTCTTTCTTTTTCTGTTCCTTTTTTGAAAAATCATTAACTTAAATGCAGTTTGTGAAGATGGGATATATATCAAGTTCTTCCTTCTTTTTTTTTTGTGTGGGCACAGATGGTTTTAGTCCTCACCACCAATTGCAAAGCATACTCTATTCTCGCCCTCTAGGGAAAATAGTCCCCTGTTGGCCCTATGTGACCTGGAGTTCAGGAAAGCATTCTTGATACTGAACTACACTGGGAGGTAATGTTTTTCTATTTCAGTTCAGTGATTATTGCTTTCTATCGTAAGGTTTTAGGTTCCGTAGATATTTGCTCAAGAAAGGTTCCCGAAGATATTGATAGTAATGAGAATATGGGTTGAGGAATTATCTTTGATTTTTTTTGAGCAGCTGCTTTTTTTGTGCAGGAGGAAGCTGGGGGAGCACATGAATGTCGATGACATTATGATGCTCAAAGATCTTCCAATGAGGGATTTTGAGACGAAAGTATGGGATGCCATTCGTAAGGACTTCATCAATAAAGATGACCGGATACAGGTGACTATGATTTCTTTTGCTGGTCTATATGATGATTTTCATTCAAATTGTGATGCTTTTAAGTTGATAAACTACCCAAAAAACATTGTTGTGTAAAGCAATCAATCAGTCGAGAATTCTCAGTGCATTATTCTCATGGTTTGTAAGTGGTAACAAATCTACTGTGTAAAACATGCCAATATAATAGCGGGTAGCTTATCTACACTTCATTATAAAAATATGAGGTGTTCGTCGACTTTTTCAATACCCAAATTACCTTTCGTGTCTCCCGTGAGGAACCCAAGCAAGCATGGGCTTCTTCCCCAAACGATGCCTCCAAATTAACGACACAACGACTCCTGTAGGTTGAACAACTTCGCCCCTGAATAGGGCAGTTTACCCACTGCGCGTTCTCTCTCTCTGGTCTGACGAATCCTGTTAGGCTCCCTTTTCTGCGTTTCCACATCCATTTCTGGGGAGTGTGGTATTTTTGCTTCATGGCCATTTCAAAGGTTAGACAGTTGCTCTTGCTTCAATTTCACCATTAATTTACTTTTTATGTTTCCCAATTGTTTTATGATGAAGATAGAAGATCCCCAAGCAAATGGAGCCCATTCTTATGTTTTTGAGCTGTATTGTCATAGCTGGGTTTGAGCTGTATTGTCATAGCTGGGCTTTTAGGCCTTTTATTATATGCTTGTAATCTCTGATTTGGGTATGTTAAGACCCCTCGGTGTTTGGGCTTGTCTCACAGGTGTTAGGGCCTTGGCCCATTAGGTTTTGTATTCCCCTCCCCTCTTTCCCTACTTGATGTACCCTATCAAGTTCTTAATAAATTTTTTGCCGTTTCAAAAACAATTGTTCGATACAATCTTCCTATGACAGCAAAAAAACTCATGACAATTGCTAATGAATGCTCTAATTCATGAATGATTATACTTTCACAATCATCATTTCCAAAAATGCAATTTCCCCCCTTTCCCTGGTCTCTTTTGTTCATCAAATTTTAATGTTGTTATAAATTTAGAAGTTTCCTCTTATGCAAATGTTTCTGCAAGTAGTTTAGGAATTGCAACTTTGAGTTGTAATGGATGACCTCTCATATGAAAGCGTAGGACTATTTGAACCTTCTATTACGTTCATTTTGGGTAGTTTGCTTTTTTCTTTTTCTTTTTTGAAAAGCATTTTGGGTTATTTTTTTTGATCTTAGGTCCATGTTGACCATTTCTGATTCTCCGGCCCACGTGATGAACGTGCATATTGTGCTAAATGAAATAGAACAATATCTTAAACTAAAAACCGAAATGAGTTACTATATCTTAACTATTTGTCCCCGAATTTGTCATTTGCATATTTGGTCTTAACTATTGAACTAACTCTAGCTACAGATTGAATTCTCCTTCTGTGCTTCATTTCGTCTCTAAAAAGTCTACTTCTCCATACCAAAAGCTTGTTTACATTCAAAAGTGTCAAGTTTCTGACCAATTGTCTTGCCCCATATAGCGAGAAATGTGAGAAGCTAGAATTGAGAGGACTCACTGAAGTCCAAAAAGCTCTGGTGTTGGAGTTTTGGAATTCGATGAGAGGAATGATGGACAATTTGGTCTCAAATCCTCCTTCAAGTAATTAACATTAGTTTTGGGTTTGTTTATCTGTGTTTTATTTTTCATATTTTGTTCCCTTTTGCTCAAAATTGCCATATGCATGAACTCGTAGCCTTATTTAGGTGCCGTTTTGTTGGGACGGTTGTTCAATTGCCAAATTGATATTCATAAGGCAGGACAATGGTGCAATCTACTTTAATATCATTATAGCCAAGTACTGAGCGCTAAATTTTCTTTCTAGCCGAACTACATTGATATTTTTAATCGAAAACTGCTCTGTGATGATGGCAATGGGATGCTTTGCCCTCAAACCGCGCTTGTTTAATTTGTTCCATCATGTCAATTGAAAAGCCAAAGATCAAATTTTCTCTTTTCAGACATAGACTCATTTACACCTGTATAGTACACACACAAAGCTTGAGTCCAAGGTTTTTCAACATAATGCTGAGTTCAAGGTTTTTCATCACTCCCAGTTCAAGGTTTCCATGCAAAGTTACACTCTATATTTTCAGTTCTATTTGTTTATTTCTAACAAGCTTTAAGTTATGCAATTTCTTGTAGTTTACTTTTTTTGTCCCTTAATATTTTCGGTGTAGGTTTTATAGCCTTCTTATTTGCTACTTTTGGGGTTGTTACGTTTGGAATCTCGAGCCAGTTAAGGATACAACCATTGAGCCAATCAAGAAGATATGCACACCATCTTTTTTTTTTATTTTATTTTGTAAGCTATAGGTGGAATGCAGTCTTGCTCCACCTCTCATTGCATGAGATTTTGACCTGTAGGTGGAAAGTATGAAACCTGTCAAGCAATGATTGTTGGCTTATCATTTTTTATTTCTATTGTAGCTGTTTTGTGCTCTTTTTAGTTGCTCTAGAATGGAGAAAAGGGAAAAGAAAGGAGAATGACATGCGTGTTGTGAATGTCTTTTTGGTTACTCTTAGTATATGTGTTTAAGTTATTTTCTTGTCCTAAGAGTGTGCCCTTATTTTTTTTACTTCTTGTTTAGTCTTTAGAATGTCTCCTTGAAATTTTAGTGGAAGAGGGAACTTCATGGGTTTCACAATTGCTTTATTTGGCGCCTTTACTTTATTTCTTTTTGTATTGGGGGCTTGATTCCATTACTCCCGTGTTTAAAGATTTTCCATTTTCCTGTTAGTTTACTTGTGAAATTACTGGGAAAGGTGTCGCCAGATCTTAGTTTCAGTGGATGAGAATCAAAGTTAGAGGGAATAACTGTTTTGGAATCTTAAACTTCAGGTTCTAATTCAATTCTTTGTCTAACGCCTCCCGAAGTATCTCATTACTGTTTCTCTCTGAATGCAAAATAATCATCGGCAACATGAGTTCTCTGACTCTTTTTGTTCTTGTTTAGGGTGCTGAATTTCAAGTTTTTTCAAGCCAAAACAGGTAAAAGTTCTTGTTGGAAACATTATTTGACGAAAGAATATGCATATAACTACTTATGGATGCTTCATTTTCTTGTTATTGTTGGGGTCGTGTATGTTCTTCAGGAATATGATTGAGCATATTAACTGTTTTGAATCAGCTTAGCTAATTATGTCTGGATATCAGGAGTTAGTACATAGAAACTTTTTTGCCAGTTCTTCAATCAAGAATCCTTGAGAAGAGAACATTAATTGATGGCCACATTAAAGCCTAGCTAGGGTATTTGAGAGGTATGATTTTAAATCCTTTCTTTTCACCTTAATTATGAAATTGCTCAAAAGGTTTGAATTGAAATCCTTTTGCAGGTTAGTGGGTGTCTGATAGATGTAGCAGATGAAGGTGATTTCATAATTTAGTACATCCCGCAGGTGTTAATTTCGCAAGCCATCTACCTACCTATTGCATTAGAGAAATCTGACAATGCCCCTCTCTTCTCTCTCCATTTTATCCAGCCCGTCGCTGGTCACAACGCGAGGTCTAACCCTTTGATTCATACCCTCTTTCCTCTCTATTTTTGGTTGTACTCGATATGGCAGGATAAGAGTTGTGGCGTTTAATTTGTCATCCTTTTAGATATTTATGATAGTAAGGGGTGTTTGGGAGTCAACTTTTTGGCTTTTCATTTTCCACTTTTTGCCTTTTTGACTTTTTGGATTATGGTCAGAATGTATTTTGTATTTGGTAGAGTGTTTGGATGATATGTGCAGAATGCATTTTGTAGTAGGAGTAGTGTTTGGAATATATGGAATGAAAATGAATTATGGATTGGTTTTTTACTATTATACCCCCGGATATTATTAAAGGGAGAAAATGTATATAATAATGTTTTAATCATTTTTTTTAATGTAGCCGAAGCACCATGTTTACTGTTTTGCTTAAAATAACAGTCCCCTTTTATTTTAATTTTTTTATTTTATTCCAACTTTTTTTTTCCTGTTATAGTTGCCATAAAAAAAAACTTGGAATTATGAATTAATTAATAATGAAGTTTAAACCAAATTTTAATGGGAAAACCCAACAGTACAATAAAAGTATTGTTCAAAATTATAATCTAAACATTAAAAAAATTACAACACTAATCGCTTTGTTCGGTTCACATTTTAATTTTGTTTTAGTTTTGTTTTCCAATCATTACCCTATTTCTTTCTCCAATCATTACCCTATTTCTCGAATTATTACTTTCTCATCTCTCTCTATCTCTCTCCAATCATTATCCCTCTCTTCAATCATTACCCTATTTCTCTATCCACTCATTACCAAAACTAAACTAAACTAAACTCCCAACCAAACAAAACCAATATTACTTGAATCCGGAAAAAACCAAAAGAGAGAGGGTAGTCTTGTCTTTTTTCCATGGGTAGATGTGAAAATGGGAAAAGTAGAATTGAAAAAGCTCCTAAAACCCACATTTTCGGTTTATGGCTAGAAACCACAAATTGCAAAATCCATTTTCCTCAAACCTCATTTTCCCTTTGGCAGCCAAACACCCAAAATCCAAAAATTAGAATGGGAAAATGCAAAAATGCCCCAACCAAACACCCCCTAAATTCCCAATGGGTTTGTTCTAGTATCGTACATGAATGAGATTGGGGATACATATCTATGTAATCTTTCGATTTAGGGGTGGTTTGATAACCTAATTCAGCACCTAAAACTGAATGTATTAACAAGTGATAAGAAATTAAGTAGGTTTGATAATCATAGTTTATCATATTTAATATTTTAAGGGCCTTTTTTAATATTAGTCTTTGGATGTTATATATTTTTGATGTGTTGATTCTTTTACTTGTTTGTCATAATATTGTGTCGTCATCTTTTTGCATTTAGGTACTCTTATCTTATTTACTCGGTCTCATTTCTTTTGTCAATCTTTAGAATATGGGATGTCCCAAAAATGCATACCTAATGTTGAGTGCCTTACAAATGATTCATGAATACTATATATCTGTATCCCTTGTAAATTTATGCGTTTTCATTTGAGTTTTAGTCCCTTAAAAAGATTGAAACTTGCAAGAGGAATGAACATTATAGGATGGAGGGTGTATCAATAATGAAAAGTCAAAGCATAAGAATGTTTTGTTTCTCCAAACTATCCCTTGCAAATTGATATGAATACATCCAGAAGTAGGGAAAAGAGGGCAATGTTGAGTGCCTTATGAATTAATACAACATGTTTGTATAGCTTGCAAATTTATATATATTATGATGTGAGTTTTAGTCCCTTAAATGCATTTTCCTTTTAAAAGGTTGAAACTCGTCGGAGGGACAAACACTATGGGATGGATGGTGTATCTCTTTTTGTTCTTCTCATCTTGCAATGCAGATATTGACCCTCTAGATTTTGGATACGTGTAGTATTAATTTATTATTTTTTGTGGGCTTTATTCATCATTGTTTTGGTTTTGTTTGGTACCCTTTCGTTTCGTGTTCCTTGTAAGACTCATATTGGTTTGGGTTACTTTTGGAAACGCTACTTTTCTCTTCCCGAACAACATCAATTTTCAGGTAGAAGCTGCTGGAGTTGGCAATGTTCGTCATAAGAGATTGGTGAACTTAATTGGGTGTTGTACTGAGGGAGATGAGCGTCTATTGGTGGCAGAATACATGCCTCATGACACCCTCTCAAAGCATCTCTTTCATTGTATGACTCCTAATCGCTTTCTACTGTGCTTGCTTTATAAAGCTTTATTTATGGGTTCGTGTACTAGTGGAAGATCTTGTTTATAAGCTGTTTGTATGTATTCTTATATGCATGATTTCTTATACTTACTCTCGGTAATTGATAAATACTTATCTTAACCCTCAAGAGAAAACAACTTCTGTTAAGATTTTTATTTGCATGTTGCCCTAGTGCTTGTTGTGCTTGTCAATTTGTCATATATAAATGTGAAATCTGAAGAATGCTTACTTTGGAAAAGTTCCAAAAGACAGTGGAAGTCTCCTTTTTGTCACATATTTTGTGTCTTCTTAATAAAAACTCCTATTGCTTACTCTGAAAAGTTTGTGCTCTATTTCTTCCTGTGTTTTCTTACTCCAGCTTAGGGAATCAATGTACTTGGTTAGTTCCTTAAGCCAATTTTGATTGACGAGAAACAGTTTCAGGTTGTTTAAATATTTACTTCTCGAGCTCGTGTCAACCTTCAATGTATTTGGACCTTACATATTTGTAGAGGAATACCATATCAAACTACACAATTGTGTAAGTAATTTTCTGATATTGAATAAGGATCACAATAGTGGTATATATACACATTCCTACCATAGTTACAGGGAGGATTCTATGGAGGATTTACAAGTAACAAGGCGCCTAATATTATGTCCCTTAATTACGGTCAAACATGCACCATAAACATATGTGTTATATCAGTGGAATTCCATTAATATTGCTATTAGTGAATAACCACGAACTCCTTAACAATAGTGAATATTCACTAACAGTTGATTCCCGCCAACAGATTTAGATTATGGATAGGGAGAAAACTGCTGAAATGTTTCACAAATTTGGTACATTGCATACACATGCACATTTGCGTTGTTGATTCTTTGGTAAATAATTAAAATCTTGTCTCCATTCTCTTTGTTGAACTATTTGTCTTCAATTTCATACTTAAAATAGGGAGCTTGGTGACTTTTGTTGTAGGTTTAAATTCTATTTTTTTTTTTTGGTTGGATTTCCATTGCTTCCGTCTTTGTTGCTTGATGTGTCATTTTCAATCTTTTGAATTTTAATTGTACGTTCCTAACTTATTTATTGTAGGGGATAAACAACCTCTGCCATGGGAAATGCTTGTGACAGTTGCATACCATATTGCACAAGCTCTTAATCATTGCGATGCTGAAAACATGAAAATCTATCATGATTCAAATGATTACAGAGTTCTTTTCGATGAAGTACACATTTGAAATGACGAGTAGTCCTAAAAGGACCGTCTTATCTGCATTCCTTGACTCTCTGACATATGAACGTTTGAGCTCCATGGTTTGGTACTTTGGTGAATACTTGAGTGTTAGCGATGTGGACTCCCCATTTTGGGGTTCTAAGTCATCTTATTTCAGGGGTTGTACAACTGTGAGCTCTCCTTTCACTTCCATGGTTTGAATTTCATGCTTTTGAAGTGCTGGAGGAGATATTTGGGTAGGGGTGAAATCTGTTGGGTTCGGTCAGGGATTTCGGGCATGGCGAACCGATTAGATCGGTTCAGTCTAGAAATGATGGAAACTGATTCTGGTCAAAATATTCGGTGGACTAAAATCAGTTTGGGGTGGTTCAGTTTGGTCGGGGTTTTTTCTGGTTGAGCTTCAAGACATCTAAAATATCAAAACTCCTATAAAAGTAAGACTTGCTAAAATACCAAAACCCCTTTCTAAGACTACTAAAATCTCAAAACCCCTATCAGGTACCTGAGACCCAACCGAAGATTAACATTTCTACTCTTCGAAAACCGAAACTGACTGGGGCCAAACCTAGATTGACTGAACCCTGAATTTTCCAGTCGGTTCGGTTGTCTCGGTAATATTTTCATCCCTAAATTTGGGCGTGTGTAATGTTTCAGTTTGGAAGATGATACGATACATGTCCATGTCTTCCATAATAGTCTCAAACTCTTGTTAGCTCATGATAAAAGAGAGATTAATTCTTACCTTGACAGTTGACCCATTTTAGGAAACAAAGGTTAGGACTGCAAGTAGCTTGGTCTTAGTGTTGCGTAAGTACCTCCAGAGCTCTGTTGGAGAAGTTTGGAGAAGTAACTTGTGGAGGCATGAAACAATAGATTGACAAGATGACTTTCAGAATACTCTAAGCGATTCTGCTGGTGAGAAAAGATAGCAGCATGACTTTTGGTTTTTTTGACATTCATGAGACTTGTTACTTCATTGAAGATTAGTTATGCGATAAATTTTCTGTTGGGTGATTGTCTTATTTCAAGGAAAGTTAGAGCAATGATTGTTATATCACAAATTATAAAGTGGCCCCACAGGTTTATAATGGGAAGTTGGGAACTGACATCCTTGGTAATTGAGACTTAAAGCATTCTGCCAACTGTCTATTGACTCTAATGCAGTACATTATTATCACAAATACATACTTTTGTGTGTAATATTTACGAGGACACTAAAACATGTGCCATTGATAATGGAAGCTCAAAGATACACACCAGCTGGAGGAGAGGAATCCTTCAAAAGAAACTGAGAAGTTAATAGGATAATCAAAAGAGTGAATGTTACCCATCAATCCCCACCCTTAGCTACCCACTCATTCTTTAAAGCTCAAATCTTTTCCATCCCACTTCTGTTTAGCATTCAAAGTAGTTTCATTTTGCTAGAAGTTGTTCATATGCATTGTTTACTTCTTATAATATTTCCTTTTCACAATATGTTTGCACACAGATACACTTCCATGTTTGGGCAGGCACATGCTTAAGTAGGCTTTTATGCAAGGATTGTGTGTCTTACATATATTTGAACAAAGTTAGTTTTTCCCCTTATCTGTGCTTTGAAGTGATGGCTTTTCTTATCAAAATTGACCAGTTGTTTATCAAAAAAATTGGATAAACTTCAATTTTTTAGTGCACCCTCCGTCCCAATTTGTTTGTCCAATCTTGAAATTCCAACTTATTATAGAGACCAAATGATTACTTTTGAAAAGGTTCAACTTTCCAAAAGTACCCTTCACTTTTTGGTATTTGATGAGAAGGCACTCTCTCTAATGCATATGAGAGAGGGCATTAAGGGAATATTTCAAGGTCAATTTATATTTTGACAAACATTTTGGGACACAAGAAAGTCAAAAAGGGGACAAATAAATCGGGACGGAGGGAGTAGTATTTATTGATTTATGTGAACTGGAAAGGAGATGGGAGAGGAAATTTATTACGAAGCTGACAATTCTCTTTGAGTCAATATTGTTTTGATAGCTTCATTTATGTTCATGGACAAAATTCTTCTTGTAATGTAAAACATTTGTCTCCTCACTGTTAATCCTCATTCTTCGCGAATATGACAAAGTTCATACCTCCGTTCATTGTTTACACCGTGATGTCTACTCGTTTACCTGTTTCATCTAGCAGCAAGAATGTCATGTTCATGTTTCTTGGCATTTAGATTTGAGCTTATTTGGTTTTTTCTGAACTCAGTGATAAAATTTCAGGACGGTGACCCCCGATTATCAAGTTTTGGGCTTATGAAAAATAGCCGAGATGGCAAAAGTTATAGCACCATCTTGCTTATACTCCACCAGAATTTATGTGTACCGGTAGGTCCACATGATTTGCTTTCTATTTTGGATCACTGAATTATCTGTTTGTACAAGGTTATGCCCCTCCTTGCATCTTTCTTTGATACTTCTTTAGAACTTACTACCAAAACAGAGTCCACGATATAATGCAGTTTGTGGCGTTAAGGGTACCGAGAGCCCCAAATATAGTCACTTTAAGTAGAGTCTATGTAGGCATGTGCACAAATACTGTTGCAACTCAATTGGAAAAAGAAAACTGCACCATGCTAGTTATAAATTTTCTAACAACCTATGATAGTGCAACATATTTTTGGAAGTTGCAAGCTGGGGATATTTCATTTTTGCCTTATAAAGTCAAGTGATGGGGTTGGACAGGAATGTAATTGTTTTGGTTGACTACTCTTCATATAGGAGGTTTTGTATGGCAATATTTGAGTATCGGCATAACCTTTTTCCTTCTGAAAGTGGTAAGAGGACTTCAGTTTATGTTGTTGTGAGAAATATTTTTGACAAAAAGTAAAAGAAATTTCAATCTAGATGTTTGAATGTGTGTATCCTACTGTTTATCCCAAACTTTTGTTACTATCGAAATGCCAAACATGACCCATCTATCTATATAATAAAACAACTCAGTTTTTCAAAAATATCTTACAAATCCAAGGGTGTAGATTTCACCAATTGGAATTCATGACGCGACATTCAATAAGGTTTTCATCTTGCTTATTTTTTGTGTCTCCGTTTGATTTATGTGTATGTGTTCGCATAGTTGTCGAACTAATGTGGCTCTGTTTATAGGAGCTGAGAGACGAGAAATATTTGACCTGTCAATCATCTTGAAATCCACTAATCTCTAATCTTCCCCCTTATTTGCTTTAAGAATCTTGAAATCTACATATGAGGTTTATCTGATTCTATTAGGTCTTTGATAACGAGAGGTTCTTGAAGGCTCTGCAAAATCTAAAGGTAATTTTTTTTTGATTTATTTGGTTCATTCATTTTAAGTTAAGTTGTCTAAGAGGTTTTTTCTATTGATATTTTGAACTTTTGGTTTGAGTGAACAAGTGACCCTTGACAAAGCTTAATGGAGAAAAAAGATTCATGTAGCCAACCCCAATTGATTGGGACATAAAACTCGGTTTGGTTTGGTATTTGGTTCATTCCCTGATGTTGTGATAGAAAGAGGATTTGAGTGGTTTGGCCGACACCTCCGGTACGATATGTTCACTGTTATCTAACACTGTGGGTTGATATGATTTTGCTTTCTAAGATTTTTTTTTTCATTTGAGGAGTTGGGAGCACTTATTCACGTATTGATATTTATTGGTTTCCACTTTCCACCACATGGTACTTGTAACTACCCGTATTTTCATAAACTGTAATATATTATTTGAATTGGTGTTTAATACCTTAATAGGTAGTGTATTGAAGCTTTTCGGTAAAAAAAGGCCTTCGGATTTGTTATTGAATGTTGTATAGTTTTATATGTTGATAAAATAATACCATGAACTATGTTATTGTATATGCATGCATGGATAAGGGCTGTCGTCGTTGGAACAGTCTGAGAACCAAGTGCCGGCAACTACTTGGAGCTACTTCTGAGAAGAGATGAAATTTTAGAGCTCAGCCTATACTTGAGAAGAGATTTGGGCAGATCTGATGGTGGGTTGAATAGTGTCTGACTGCGATCGTATTTTAGAAGAGAATAGCTTTTCTATTTTTTTTTTTGGTGCATATCATATTTTGACTTCTGACCAATCTCTAAACTGCAAGACTTATCTGAACTACATATCCGAAAAGTTACTACTTCTCTTTATTGGGTCTTACTTTGGTTTTTTGGCTAGTAGGTTGGGAACTGGTCCAGATGGCTTACGGATCTATTTGGCATTCTGCATTCAGGATATTGATTCAGCTGAAGATGAGACTAATCATGATAACAACAGTGGAATGAACTGCGTAAAATCTTTCAAAGCTTTCCGTCTGCTCAATGCTTGTTGATAGCTTCCATGAGAAAAGAGGCAAGTCCTTGATGACTCTGATTACCTTTTCTTGTATTCTATTATGTTTTTAGAAAAGCAAAGGTATGTATTCACTGTTGGAAATCCTACTGCTTGTAGGTCTGCCCAACGTTCTGTGCATCATTGATTAAGAGGGTCCTCAGCAACTTTGTTTTGGATGGGTTTTTCTCTGCACCCAATTTTAGCTGCTGTGCTTGATGCCCCAGATGTTGAGGTTGGTTCATCCTAGTTCTGTTTGTTAATGCATCTCTACCCACATGTTAATTAAGAATGTGCACCTATGAAGCGCGAATACTTTTGCAAGGGAGTCATATCTATATCTGTATTGGACACCAAAACTCATTGGATACTTGAGCAGAAAGTAAAGATCCTAAATTGAGAAAGAAGTGTGGTTCCTAGTAGGTATATAGACTACTGACCATAAAGAGAAAACATAAGTGGCTTCCAGTAGGTGAAAGACCACTGGCCGCTTGATGGGAAAGCAAAGTCTCTATCTCGATAGAAAGGAAAGGCGAAGAACAATTGTGGTTCCTAGTAGGGGTATAGACTACTGAACATAAGTTGGAAAGCGTAAGTCGCTTCTGGTTGCGAAAAGATAACTGGTCTCATTGAGCAGAAGGTAAAGACCCTGAATTGAGAAAGAAGTGTGATTCCTAATAGGTATATAGACTATTGTCCACAAATAGAAAACATAATCGGCTCCTACGTAGTACATGTGAGGCTTCTCCTGTCATGGCCAATCAGTTCTCTGTAAATCTCTGCCCTTCACTCATTATCCATTGTTGTTTATACTTAAACTCTAGGAAGTATAGTTTTTTGTTTAATTGGTAAATATTACTTCCATGCTGAGTATGTGAGTTGACTGTTGAGTGCCCACGGGTCTGTTTATTGCCAGTGCCACAACGTATACATATATGATATATGATATATGTGCACCTTTCACAAGAGGTGTTCGAGAAGTTGTTCATTCTACAGGAGCCTTTCATAGCGCCTCAGGTTGAATAAGACACTTTTCTGACTGACTGTTGTGTTTCCTAAGTAATCCAATGTTTGATGGTAAACATATGGTCCTGCTGCTTCCTATTATAAAGATGTTAGAAACAGTCAAATATGTAGGAGAATTGGTGCAAAAGTTTACTTTCTTTGGAGAAATTAACTAAAGATTACACCTTTTTGAAACTTCTGGAGATTAAAGTATGTTTAGTACTTTGTTGGATTCCAAAAATATTTTTGTTTCTTTAGGTTTTGAGAATTTCTATGTATTGTACTGGCATTTGTTGTTCTGTTTTGTAGTTTGATTATAGGGTAGTGGTTGATTCGTATATATAGTATGGTTTATTGTTGAAACAAAGCAGAGACAAAAGACCCAAGTCGTAAGATATTGTTTTCTTTCTGCGTTGACTTGTGTCGTCTTCTCCTCTTTCATACTCTATTGATGATTCGGTTAATGGTTTTGTGTTTGATGATCATTATAGACATCAAAGAATGTTTCTGCTGTGCCAAGTGGTAGCTTTTACCCATGCATCTTTTTTAGTTCATAATTTCAAGCTTAACTGCAAGCTGTCCGTGGTAAACAATACATTGATAATATAGTCCATGATGAGCATGATGACTCTGGTTTTTGCCCATGCTTGATCATGCCGTCGTTGTTTTGGGTGGATGGCAGTAGTTTGCACGAGTTTAGTGATGTGCCCTTGATACCTTTTCCATCTTATGTTTATTGGGAAAAAAAAAATACAAATGTATAGGACTTTGCTGGAGCCTTAATATCCACCATAGACCATTTGAGTTTGGCGAAGTTTCCCCCTATTAGAAATGACGTCATCAAGTTTAGCTTGTATTATATCTATAGGTGGCATCATCATATGAAACTTCTATGTGGTCAAATATATTTCATGTCAAAAACATTAGCTATGTAATATGCAGAAATTCGTGGATGGCTGGGCGTACTGTATTGTCACTTAAGAAAACTTAACAAACCAAGGAGGTTGCTAATTAAGTTTAGCCCTTTGTTGAACCATTATGACATGCCTTTGATGCCCAAATATTCTAAGTTTGTGATAACAAACACACTTTAGTTTAGTAACATCTCATTTCGTCAAACTTTTTGTCTTGATGAGCTAGTGGTGAGCAGCATCTGGCTGATGTCAAAACATAAATTGTGCCATTGACTGCTTGCATCTAAAAAGCCTTGGAGCATTTTTATCAAGGGATATTTTGTGTCTAGTCCGGTTAGATAAAAGAGGTTTGTGGCGGAGTCGTTAAACATCATGTGAGCTCTGGTTGCGAAATAGGCCTTCAAGCTCAATAGCTCGAGGATTAGAAGGCTAAGTGTTGCGAAATAAGTCTTGAAGCTCAATAGCTCGAGGATTAGAAGGCTTCTAGCACATTGCGGTAGTTCATTGTCCATCCTATTGTCGTATAAGATCTCCAGCTGTTTAGATTTCTTTTGGAGATTCAATTTTATCTATTTGAATCCTTCTTTTGTTAACATTGTTAATGATATCCCAGAGGGACGACAAATATTACATGTGTTCTAAAAGTTAAATTTAGGTGAAGAAGGAAAAAAAATAAAGCACAGACCTTTTGGAACGATTTACTTTCAGGTGCATCGAGTACCTACCTGATTTGTTATGTTCAAATTTTCCTCGTCAATTTGGTACTGTTATTTAGGGTTTTTTTTTTGGGTAAAAAAAGTACTGCATTAAAATTAAATAGAGTTACGACTTCTAGGGAATTTCTTCCTAGAAGCATCGTCATACAAAGCTTGCCCCAAAGGAGGAGGCATATTTGGGAATACAACTAAACAAAGTTGCTGAAAATTAAGACTAGCTACTAAATCGGCACAGTGGTTTCCTTCCAGGAAAATGTGCTTCACTTCGCTCTCAAGCCATTGTAGCATAAACCTGCAATCACAAATGATGTTGTTGAGTTCATGATTATCATTGGAGGAGTCATTGATAAGCTGTGAGGCCGCCAATGAGTCAGTTTCCACAATAATTCCTTTCAAATTTCTGTCCATGGCTAGTTTAAGCCCTTCTCTAATTGCCCAACATTCCACTGCACAACTAGAATTTGCATGACTGATTCTGCGGTGAAATCCAATCACCCACTGCCCCTTATCATCTCGAATGAGACCTCCCATTTTTTCGGACTTAGAAGACAAATCAAAGGATCCGTTCGTGTTGAGTTTGAATTTCCCCGTAGGTGGCAACACCCATCCCACCAAAGTAGGTTGCCTCAAACGAGGTTTACCAGATTTACCCTAGAACAACTCCCATTCTAGTGCTGTTATTTAGGTTGCCCTAACAGAATTGTGACTCTCGATGGAGGGTCTGTGGGGTTGAGACACTTCTGCAAGAACCTAAAGTCACCTTTTGTTGTTTTGTTATATATCGTAGTAACCAGCATATACAAACATTTTTGTTGCTGTGATATTTCATACATAGCATGCCATGCTTTTTCTGTGAACTTTTTGTTCCTTTTTCTTTCTGGAATGTTGTGGTTGATATCATTTTACTACTTCTGCAGATTTTTATATCTTGAGACAAAGGAAATAAAAAAATATGCATCAGTTTTAGCTCCAGTCAACATGAAGGCATAGGGTAAAAAGCCCTAAGGAATATAAGTTTGAATTGCATTATTTTCCAAGCAGTCATGTACTTTGACCAGTGTCATATTTGACGATGAATAATTGCATTGAAATTGGTGGGTCCTTTGTGATACATTAACTCATCATTCAGATGCTGTTAGGAAAAAAAAAAACCCCATCATTCAGACTAGGTTCTTTATAAAGGTCAGTATTTTCATAGTAGATTGTCCTATTTGAGAAATGAGAATAAGAAGCAACATCAAATTGTTGGATAGTTGATGCACATTGTTGGGCATATACCCGAATGGGTCAAGCTTTTGGAACAACTTAACATGGGATGAGACTTTGCTATTTGGGAGTTCTTGGGTTCAAGTCTCTCCATGTGCATTTGATTCGTGTTTGTATTCTTCTTCTGTATATGAATGGAGGTTTGCCTCCCTATATGCACAACATTGCAAGTAGGGGAGGGTG
Organism: Rhododendron molle; assembly: GCA_025413875.1. NCBI lineage: Eukaryota > Viridiplantae > Streptophyta > Magnoliopsida > Ericales > Ericaceae > Rhododendron > Rhododendron molle. The sequence continues at coordinate 41,235,119 of CM046388.1, forward strand.
TTGGATGGCTTGATATATTGTTAGGAGTTTCGTAAAAGCTTAACCTTTGGACACTTTGTGACTTGATAACTTTTCATGCAAGATTTCATTCTTTTTGAACTGGTGCTTGATATGCATCTTTCTTTGAGGCCACGGATACTGCTCGAAGCAATTTCATTTTTGCAACTCCCCACAATGATTAGTGTGATGCGTTGTAGTTGAAGTGTATATAGAGACCATTGTAAAATTTTGAACTGAGTCTGAATTTTAGGTGATCACACTCTGTATTTAGATGAATGGGATCAGTTTTGTCACCTAGAAATTATACTTTACCGAATGTTTCTTCCCCTTATTATGGCTACTATTCCTGTAACCTATCCAAATGATGGGATGGTTTGAGAAAGAAAATAGAGATGATCTTTGAGGGGACGAAATGTATTTTGAGGCCTCTAGGCTCTTAAGCATGCCATACAATGTGTCGTTTGAAATAAAGTGTCGGAACGGTTATAGTGAAGCTGCAGATTGTTGCATTTTCTTGGTTCTGTCCTATTACAGAAAATCAGATGACCAGGGTATATCATCGTGGGAATGGAATTTGAGCGGGCAGGATTCGACATGTTGTGCTGTATTTCCCAGGGCATGGACCATATATGATGGTATGATTTGCTTACATCAATAGCTGCCATTAATGTATATATTCTCTCGCAGTGTTATTCTAATATTACTTCTTTACCTCCAGGTGAACCAAACCCAGAACTAAAAGTATCCTGTCGCCTAATATCACCGTTTATTCCTCATAATTACCGAGATAGCAGTCTTCCCACTGCTGTTTTTGTCTATACGGTATGCAAATTTTGCTTCTTAGCGTCAATGGCAGTTGTGCCTATATACTTTGTCATCAACACATTACGGGGTTTTAGGTTCTTACATTTCTTGACGTTGCTTAACATTTCTTGAAGACCAAATTTTATACTTGTTTAATTTTTTCATTTGCTGAATAGACAAGAGGGCTTATCGGTCAATACTTATTTAGGGGCCTGTGTGGAATGTGGTGGTTGTTTGTGTAACTGGTAGATACATTGTAAGTACCACAAGCAAGAGGGGAAGGAATCAAGCATGGAAGTAGCGTATTTGTTATTTTGTTAAGAGAAATACTAAAATCCATGGTTAGCAGGCTTGAAAAAGGAGCCCTAATTTTTGCAGGGAGGGACAAAAGAAAGTACTGGTATCTAAATTTCTGTTCTTACTAAGTCCTCCATAAGTTCATGAATACTCAGTATATTCATTAGGCTTTAATGCTTGCATCGTTCTGCGAATCATGTTATCTGATCCTAAAGTTAGCGCACTAGAGCAACTGTCTAGTTACTTATCCTACTTCATAAAAACAAGAAACACCTAAAATCCGGCACGCTTACAATAAAGTCTATTAGAATACCCCCTGAATTTGGATAATACTCTCTCTCTCAACCTTATGGATAATTGGATCAAACTACCAATTTGATTTTAATCAGTATCCTGCCATGTTTATGAGTTTTTTTTTTTTTTTTTGCAAGTTATTTGCATAACAAGTTATTATTTTCTCAATTATAGACCACTGTAGATCTTCCCAGGCTGGGCCGTACGGAAAATTTTCCTTTGATGAGTGGTAGTTTGAAAATTATAGGCTTGATTAGTAAAATTTTAATTAATTCCTCGATTTAACTCCTACCTTGAATCTCTGAGCATTGTTTGGTTGTGGGTTTAGAAAAATTTTGGGTTTGGTTTTTGGGTAATGAGTGAGGAGAGAAAATAGGGTAATAATTGGGGATAGGGGTAATGAGTGGAGAGAGATAGAGAGAGAAATGAGATTAATGATTGGATATAGGGGTAATGAGTGGAGAGAGAAATGAAAGTAATGATTGAAAATATAGGTAATGAGTGGATTTGAGTTTGGAAAATTTTTTTCAAACCCACAACCGAAACAAGGGCTTTATAAGCAAATTCACTGTCTTTGTACTGCACATTAACTGAAGGTGACCATCACTATAACTTGAAAACTGCAAGGGCATTGTGCACGCCACAACTCACAGTACCTACTACTTCATTGAAGAAATTTGAATATGTGTGCAAACTTTAAAAGTGATATCTTGATCATAACGTTGGTTTTCTTACGAACAGTTGCTTGTTTTGTTGTACTTGGTGAATACTGGAAAGGAAAGGGCAAAAGTTAGCCTTCTTTTTACATGGGTGGTAAGCTTGTTTACATGTTTGTGCCAATAAATAATGTCCTAAGCTCTTCGTCTTACTAATATTTATGGTTTCACGTTCCTAACAGAACTCAATTGGAGGAATCTCACACCTGTCTGGAGATAGTATGCCCATGGCTGCTGTCTTATGTTAATGATTATATTATCTTGGATTGTCATATTGACTTTTTACTATTTCATTTGATATCGGTGAAGATGGAGTCCTTGGTGTTCCTCTACATCACAAGCAAGTCATCAAACCCTTGTAGCTTATATAGTGATTGGTTTGCATATTCATGGGTTTTTTCAGTGTAACTGAAGGCAAGGTCTTAAATCAGACCCATCGTTGGAACTTGAACTGCTTAAAAAAAGATATGGTAAAAATGATGTAATATATGTTTTAACTGGTGTGGAAGTGCAGCAGTTGTACTAAAAATTTCTTTAACTGTCCCGTGAAGAAGAGAGAAGAGGGAATTATTTTGTCTCTTCGAGGACATCCGATAAAATTGGAACGATACAGAGAAGATTAGCATGGCTCCTGTGCAAGGATGACAAGCACAAATCTAGAAATGGCCCAAATTGTTTAGTTTTATTTGCCAATTAGAAAGAAGAAGAGGAATGGGTAAAATAATTAAGTGGAAGGCATGTTGTGCTGGAGAACAATATTTGGAAAACAGGATAGTGGAATCTGGTATAAGGAAGTTAGTCCTGCTAGAGTGTGCTGTGGGGGAAAGGACAGACACTGCCTAAATTTGGCATTGCTGGTCTTAAATTTTGGTATGGGTATTGCTTGTAACCTTGTATTATAGTGGTTGACGAGAATTTGGGATTACTAATGGTAGAATCTTGACCAAGGACTTCTGATTTTGCTCAGGTCAGTTACTGGTACTTCACATATTTTGAGTTGGGGAGCGAGGGAGAGGTTTGAGAAGGTCGGTAAGGCGGTTGGTAGAGCAACTAGTCAAACCTGCTGTGAGAGTTCTGTTGTTGAGGAGGGACATTTAGACTTCCAATGGCAGGAGGCGCAGGACAATCAGAATCAATTTGCTGCAATCAAACAGGGATGGTTCTTACTCAGAGCTAGTACAGGAAGGGAGCAAGGCCTAACTCCGCGGCCAAAATGGTTTATCAGGGCGAAGGGTGTTGTCGGAAGTCAAAGGGGGAGTTTTAAGGTAGACACCACATCACTTCTTTTCTGCAGAGAGGGCCATGGGGCTTATTGCTGTTGGAGAAGAAGCTGGTCGAGGAATGGTGCAAAAGAAAATGGTGTGTGCTGTCATGGGTGTAGATTAAGGACATGGTGGGGCTTTTTTTCCCTTTTTTCTTTCTTTTCCATCCCCAGAGGAAGCTGGGATTGTGAGAGACGGATATTAGAAGATGGGGAAACTTCATCTTTTTTAGTTTGGCAGTCGATGGTCGGTAAGCTTGTTTACATGTTTGTGCCAATAAATAATGTCCTAAGCTCTTCGTCTTACTAATATTTATGGTTTCACGTTCCTAACAGAACTCAATTGGAGGAATCTCACACCTGTCTGGAGATAGTATGCCCATGGCTGCTGTCTTATGTTAATGATTATATTATCTTGGATTGTCATATTGACTTTTTACTATTTCATTTGATATCGGTGAAGATGGAGTCCTTGGTGTTCCTCTACATCACAAGCAAGTCATCAAACCCTTGTAGCTTATATAGTGATTGGTTTGCATATTCATGGGTTTTTTCAGTGTAACTGAAGGCAAGGTCTTAAATCAGACCCATCGTTGGAACTTGAACTGCTTAAAAAAAGATATGGTAAAAATGATGTAATATATGTTTTAACTGGTGTGGAAGTGCAGCAGTTGTACTAAAAATTTCTTTAACTGTCCCGTGAAGAAGAGAGAAGAGGGAATTATTTTGTCTCTTCGGGGACATCCGATAAAATTGGAACGATACAGAGAAGATTAGCATGGCTCCTGTGCAAGGATGACAAGCACAAATCTAGAAATGGCCCAAATTGTTTAGTTTTATTTGCCAATTAGAAAGAAGAAGAGGAATGGGTAAAATAATTAAGTGGAAGGCATGTTGTGCTGGAGAACAATATTTGGAAAACAGGATAGTGGAATCTGGTATAAGGAAGTTAGTCCTGCTAGAGTGTGCTGTGGGGGAAAGGACAGACACTGCCTAAATTTGGCATTGCTGGTCTTAAATTTTGGTATGGGTATTGCTTGTAACCTTGTATTATAGTGGTTGACGAGAATTTGGGATTACTAATGGTAGAATCTTGACCAAGGACTTCTGATTTTGCTCAGGTCAGTTACTGGTACTTCACATATTTTGAGTTGGGGAGCGAGGGAGAGGTTTGAGAAGGTCGGTAAGGCGGTTGGTAGAGCAACTAGTCAAACCTGCTGTGAGAGTTCTGTTGTTGAGGAGGGACATTTAGACTTCCAATGGCAGGAGGCGCAGGACAATCAGAATCAATTTGCTGCAATCAAACAGGGATGGTTCTTACTCAGAGCTAGTACAGGAAGGGAGCAAGGCCTAACTCCGCGGCCAAAATGGTTTATCAGGGCGAAGGGTGTTGTCGGAAGTCAAAGGGGGAGTTTTAAGGTAGACACCACATCACTTCTTTTCTGCAGAGAGGGCCATGGGGCTTATTGCTGTTGGAGAAGAAGCTGGTCGAGGAATGGTGCAAAAGAAAATGGTGTGTGCTGTCATGGGTGTAGATTAAGGACATGGTGGGGCTTTTTTTCCCTTTTTTCTTTCTTTTCCATCCCCAGAGGAAGCTGGGATTGTGAGAGACGGATATTAGAAGATGGGGAAACTTCATCTTTTTTAGTTTGGCAGTCGATGGTGGGTTCTTGGTACATAACACGGGGTTCCATGAGTATTTGGATTTGATTGATGGAAATTCTGGTTCATGTGTGTGAGATGCTAAGCTTCTCAGTGCAATCGATGACACCATGGATGATGATACATTAGGGAAACATAATCCCCATTGGGCAAGAATCTCTGAGGGGAAATGGTAGGGCGATTTTGATGTTTGGCGTGTCCCTATTTTTGTATACGAGATCCTGAAATACTGGAATCAGGTCCAAGGTCCAACGACAAAGAGGTAAACATTATTTCCCCGGGGATCGTGTTCGGGAATTATTGTGATGCAGTGTTTCGGAGAGGGTTCACGAGAGAGTGGGTAAACCATTCAAATTTTAAAAGGCTATCAGGTGGTTGGTGGATGACATCGGTACAGTGATGCAAATCAGCCAAGGGTGATGATGGGCCAAGTCAGATGACATGGGCCAGCCAAATCCGAAACTCTGTCAAAAGAAGAAGGCCAAAAGGGCCCAGTGGACTGTTGCTGCAAATGTAGACTTGTTCAGGGGAGCTCAAGTGGAAACTAGATTATTTACCTGCACAAAGGAGGCCCAATGAGCAAGCCAGTGTTGCAGAATCACCTCTACGAGCCTAGAGTGCTTTAGGTCAACAGCCACTTCGAATGTGTTTGGGGCCCTTGCTTCTGGTTTGACCCAATATTCTTCTCCTTTAAGTGTACAAAATCTCATCCCATAGAGGGGGTGGCATCTGGGCTTCATTTGCAGCTCATCATTTTTCTGATCCTCTGGTCCTCGTCATTGGCAAGAAAGGTCGGAGAGGGAGTGCTAATGGGGAGGAAATGTTTTGGTCAGACACAAGAATGAGGGATGAAGAAAGTTACTTGTGGTTGGCCAATCCAGAGCTTATTGATGATGATGCCTAGTTTTGCAAAATGGAGATTCTGATGCGTGGGGATTTTTTAAGAATATGACTTTTGGCTTGGGTTCTTTGCATCATGTCCAAGGAGATGTGGTTCTAAGGGAGGAAGCAAAACAACTTGTTTGTGTGATTAGAAAGCTTCAATGGCCACCTTGTTGACTGTGTTAGATGGGTTCTGCAATATGCTGATATGATGAGGAAGGAGGGACGTGCTTGAAATTACAATTGGGCCATGGAAAATCGTTCGGGGCATGTGTTGGCGGGTATACTCCTCTGAAGAACCTGTGTGTTTCTCTAGTCATGTCAAAGGTCCACAATGGGAGGAGGGCGACAGGAACTTCTTGTTCAATGGTCCTCTTAAGTGGGAGAAGGTTTCAACATGGGTTTTGGAGAAGATTGGCATTTTAGATTTTTTCGTTGTGTCCTATGAGGACCGGGCTATCCATTTGTTAGATGATGTTGAAACTGAATGGAGGAGAAAGTTGCCTCAACAGAGCTTTCAAAGTAGTGAGTCCCAAAGTAGGATGGGGAAGAGGAAACTTTGAAAACTGGTTTGCTCCATTAACTATGAACGGTGCGAGAGAAGAGGCTGGTGAGTGTGGGGAGGGAGTCCCTTCTTCTGCAGGAATGATTTTAAAAATCATCTCATTCCCATGGAAGATGGGGGGTGTGGATTTGAAGGGAAGGGTGTGAAAAACAGACTTTTTGATGACCTCTCAATTAGGAATTCCAGGTATATATGAAAAACCCTTGCATATAATTAGAAACGGCCATTAGGATGACTTTTTTTTCTTTCTTTTGGATTATGATAAATCTCACTCGGAAATTGAATTTTATCGCACATAGGCCTTGAAAGAGCGGAATGGCTGAAAAAAGATTCTTTTAACTGACCTTAAGGCGTAGTTTGGTTTTGTTTGGGGATAAATCCATGTTGCCCAGCCAGACCGTGTTCCCTCTTGTGAGTTCTGTCAGATAACATTCTTTCATATTATGAGGTGTATATGAAGTTTTCCCCACCTTTGTTGAACTTAGTGAGATACTTTTGTGTGCTTTCATTCTTCATTATTTTCTTCTTGTTGCGTGGAACCTTTGCGTGTTGTTTGGTACTACTATAAGCTCTGTAGTTGTAAAAATGCACTCCCCTGTCAAAATCCACCATAGATTCCTCACTTTCGGCTGATCCAGAGGTAATTTATGCTCTCTTCAGCTATATCTACACTCTCACGCCAGCCGTGGGTTTTATCCATCTTCACAGAGTTGTCCCGGAGCTGCTGGGATCCCAAAACTCCAAGCTCGTGGGTTTAGAGTTGTCAAAAAAAAAAAAAAAAAGGGGGATCTCCGATTCCCACATCAGGCATCTCAAATGCGTGTTCAACAGTCCAAGCTCCTTGCTCGTGGGTACTTTTCACGGGAAGGCAGCTACTCGACGGAAATGGTGGTGTTCTCTTCGGGTTCATGGAAAACCCACCAATTTTGTAGCAAATCCCACCGATTCTTCTGGTGGCTCACTCAAGACTCTAATCGGTAGAACCGATCGAAGGTACGGAACCTGTCTACACCCAGCCGGGTGGGGTGTCATCTGATTGTCCACGGCTGTCATTACTGACTTGCAATTGAGTACCCATTGCTACCGGCGGTGGGTCCTCTTACTCAACAGTTCTGGTCCAAGGCTACTCGGTAGGGGTACACGGCGGAGGATGGTGGCTTGCTGGACTTGCAGGTTGAGCTATCATTTCCAAGTAGGAGCTGCACAGGGTCAGCCACGGCGGTGGCTCGCCGGACATGCTGAACTAATGGAGCGGAGGGGCAAGATCTGGTGGGCCTTACGCCCACAAACCCCGACGTTCTGCGGCTGCGGCAGCCTCTGGTTGCTACCAGAAATGGAGGTGTTCTTCGGGCCGGCCCTAGTTCCCAGGTTGGAACTACACAGGGGCTGTTCCTCATTCCCAGATTGAAGGTATGAACGATTGAGAAATCTGTCGATTCATGTTGCGCTGGAAATCACAGTTGTGGGTGTTCAAAGAGCAGGGTTATTACATTGTTCATTTGGAGTTTGCAATTGCTTATTTACTGTCATATATGTTGCTGGACTTGTGGGCCAGTGTACTGTTAGTATTTGGGGTTACAATCCAGGTGCTGCAACCACCAATATCAGATGTAGTGTTGTTTGACACTGAGATTCTTGTCCAGTTTAGTTATTGGACTCACCCCCCAATTTGGGGTTTAAATGCTCAGCAACTTGTTGTAGAGCTCAATATCAAGCTCATAGTCGGGCTCTTTTCACGCCCATCTTTGGGCTCACCTACTGTCATGGCTTTGTTCAACATTGACCATCCGGGTCTCAACCAAAGGCCCTTCCATTCAATAGGCCGTGAGGCAGAAGTTATCATGTTCACCATCGGAGTTTTCATTCAAAGTGGTCTGCTTTTGATGGACTACATAGCAACCTCAATTACCAGCACCAATGTAAGCTCTGCACAAAGGCATTGCGAGATCACGGGGGCCACTTTCCAGCTGGTTCGTCCTCTGTTGCTTAGTTCCTCCTGTTAGGTGTCGTTGGTGTCACGGCGGTGGGGGTAATACCACAATCGGTTCTGGCTGCTAAGGTGAACTCAATGAGGTGGTCCTCATCTCTCCTAAGCTTTCAATGAGGGGCCTATGCACTAGTATATGATATTTCATGTGGCTAGTCCACATCAAGCATGTTCCTCTCTAGGGGAACTCATCATACACGGCTGTCCATGTGCCAGTTGTGCACAATACAGCTATCCATATTTTGGCAATACACACATGTGTTGGAGTAGGTGCAGATACTGGGCATGGTTCAATGGTCCTTTGTTGGACCCTTACGCAACAGTTGGCTTTCGGTCCAACTCTCAAAATTCAGCTCAAGTTTGATTTCAGCCTAGTCAGGCGGGTTGTGCCAGGCAGTTATTATTGTTGCAATTTGTTATCTACTTCAAACTACCTTACTCTCCATGCGGGTTGTGCATGGTTTATCGCACTTTTATCACTTTTCTTTTTTTCCTTTTTTTTTTCCTCCTGGGGTATGCCCCTTGTAGGCTGTACATTCGGTTAACCTTTTTTAATTTCAAGCTATTTTACCCAAAAAAAAAAAAAAAAATTCTATGAGGGTAATGTGTTGTTATCTCTTACAATTACTTGTTTTTTATTTAGGACTTCAAGAGAGAACCCTCCTGTTACTTTTGCCATTGCTGCATGTGAAACTCAAAACATAAATGTGACTGTTTTGCCCTGCTTTGGATTCTCGTTCCCTTATCACATTACTTAGTCCCTTTAGGATTCTTTTCCATAGTCAGCCGAACATCCTACTTTCATTAGGAGATTCATGCAGATCCTTTATTCGCGGGATACCAGACCAAATTCTGTAAATCCTGTATTTAGCCCTAGCTGATTCTGGATTTTGCTTCGTACAAAGAAACATCATAGGCGAATTTCTGGAACAGCAAAACATACCAGACCAAATTCCACCACCTCCCTTTTCGTGTAATTAAATTATGAAACCCAAACCAATCACCCATTGTCATCTCACTATCACCATTTTTCTATCTAAATGAGTGCATGATGATTTAAACCAATAATGCTAGGCGGACCACATGTGGCCCAAATGTCTTGTGTTGGAATACACTTGGTTAAGAGTTTGAGGAAGGTGCTGGAGATGGTCTCACATATATTCTGTCAACTGACTTTGCTTCTAAACTAGATTATGTGAGTAATTGAAATTCTAATTATTTGTTCTCATGTTTGGGGAAATTCTGTTAGATCTCTTTTTCTGCGAAAGAGATAGATGTGGTGGAATGGAAAGGAGATATACTGGCAGTGGGTGTCACCGAGAAAGACATGGTCAAAGATGAAAACCTGAAATTCCAGAACCCAATCTTGAAGAAACTGGACTCCCATTCGAGTGGTTTGTTGGCTGAAGCTTCTTTGGAGGAGGATTTCAATGGGAAAGGTGGACAGTCAACTGTTCTAAGGCTTTCGGGAATAGGGTGAAAAAGGGTTGGGTTAATTGGGCTTGGATAGTCCACATCAACCACCGCTGCCTATCGGAGTCTTGGTGAGTTCGTTGCTACGGCAGCAAAGGCTTCTCAGGCGAGTAATGTGGCCATTGTGATTGCTTCTCCGAGGGGCTCTCAGCCGAATCAAAACTTAATACTGCTTCGGCGATTTTACTAGTTTGCTTCATTTTTTAATTTTTAAAATTTTTTTTTTTGTTTTTCAACTCCTGGGAGCAACTCCAGCCCAATTCTCCAATATCTATTAGCAAAGTGTACTTAAGCAAATCATTTTTTCTAACATTTCAGCCATAATGCTCTGTTTTTATATCTTTTTTTTTTAAAAATCCCCTGAATTATTTTCACAACTCAATTTTCTCTCTGTGGATATTTTAATTGCATTGTCAATAACTTTTCAAAACCAATTTTATGAACATCTGGATCTGTTTATTATTATTAGTTGTGTACATTTATGCGAATGGAGACATCTATATTTTGGGTTGAGTCTCCAAATTTGGCAACTCAAATCAGGGTCTTCATTTCAGAGAAATGCAGCTGGGTTGGAGATGCTCTGATTTGCAATGGACACATGTTTGGGTTCTTATGGGAGCTTGAATGTTGTAGGAACTGTGTTGGGTACTGATAAGTAAGGAAAACCTAAAGAGCCCAGCCAGGAGAAAGAAGCGAAGCTGGGGAGTAAAGCCATCAGCTTCGCCCACCACCTTTAGGAGGAGCGCCAAGTCGACCAGCTCGGACTATGCGACGAAGCTGGACTAAACTCCAGAGTCCAGCTCTGTACGGACCAGCTCAAAAGTCTAGCTAGGACTGGACTTGTAACGCTCACGTAGCATACTTATCCCTACAGAAGATATCCCACATCGGATAAATGTGAAAATATAGATAAGATGTACATGATAATCCCAAGGGAAATCACGGCCAGAAAGGGATGATGAATCTCGGCCTATATTAGGTGAGTATGGAGTCCTAGCTAAGGCAGGACTCCACGATCACCATTCGGATGACCAACAGATCTCCGGACACAGTCCTACTAGGACTCAACCTCCTACGAAATGCCTATTATAGTAACGGTAGAGCTTCAAATAAGGTACGACCAATTAACCCCTGTGAATCTCTATTCTCTCAATAAGATCGTATTCTCTACTGACTTAGGCATCGGAGGGTGGTCGGCACGCCACCACACCGGTGACTTAGGCTCTCACGTTGTCTTTGCAGGAACAGGTCGGGGCCAGATACGAAGCTGATTCATCAGCTGGCGCCGTCTGTGGGAAACGACTTTCTCCTTTACGGTGAATAGTTTTGCATGGTGGATACCCGATCTAGCAGAGCAACGATGGTTTCAGACCCCCCGCAAACGGGCGTCGACGACGCCACCAAGACCGCCGCCGCGGTAAAAGCCGCCAAGGCCGCCGAAACAGCCAAGGCTGCGAAAGCGGCCGCTGCCGTTGCAGAAAAGGCTACTAAGGCAGCAGAAGCAGCCAAAGCAGCAGAAGCGGCTATCGCCGCCGGGGCGAGTAAGACAGGGGGCGACCAGATTACTCCAGAGGCATTCGCTCAAATGCAAGAGCAGATCAAAACGTTAACCCAAGGGTTGCAGAACGCGATGCAGGAGAACGCAGCTTTGCGTCTACAGATCTCCGAACCCAGCATCCTGAACTTACAACACAGTCAACATGAGGAAGGGAATCACAGAGAGGAAAGCGAGTCCAGCGAGGAGGAAAGCCAAAACCGAAAGAGAAATAGCAAGCCCCCGTTGGAGAAGTCGTCCCATGAACTAGCGGCGATTCTCAAGATGCAGAACCAGATTGAAGGGCTAATGAAGCAAGTCAAGGCTCAGACTCCCGCTACGGTGGAAGAGCTGGTACAAAATACCGATTCACCCTTCACTGCCGAAGTCATGGGGCGCCCTCTTCCAAGGAAGTTCAAGATGCCTCAGTTGGAAACATTCAATGGCTCCACGGACCCGTTGGATCACTTGGAAACATACAAATCCCTGATGCACCTGCAAGCAGTTCCTGACGAAGTCATGTGTCGGGCTTTTCCTGTTACCCTCAAAGGAAGCGCCCGAGCATGGTTCAATAAGCTCCCACCCGGGAGTATACGTAGTTTCAAAGAGCTTAGCACGAGCTTTGTAAGTTACTTCATTGCTGGCCAACGCTACGGCAAACCAGCAACACATCTTTTGACGGTGAAACAAGGACGATGGGAATCGTTAAGGGACTTCACCACCAGGTTCAACAAGGAGGTGGTCCAAATAGACGAAGCTGACGACAGCGTGAGTATTACGTACATAGCTGGACTGTACCCAGGACAGTTCCTATACCTCCTATCTCAAGAACCACCCAAGACCCTGGCGGAGCTCATGCTCAGAGCACAGAAGCACATGAACGCCGAAGAAGCCGTTTACGCAAGACGTAACCGTGATGGCTTTGACCCCCAAGCAGGGCCATCACAGGTTGGAGAATTCCAACCACCAGATAGAAAGAGAAAAGACTCCACCCGTAAGACGGGAGGGGAACCAAAGAGCAAGAAGGTAGATTCAAGAACTTCCCCTAAGAGGGGAGGAGGACCGCCACAAGGCCGGTACAAGCAGTTCACTCTGCTCATCGCCACGGCAGAGCAAATCCTCAGCAACCTCCAAGACGATCCGGACCTCAAGTGGCCTGGAAAGTTAAGGTCTGATCCAAGCAAAAGAGCTAAGGATAAATACTGCAGATTCCATAGGGACCACGGTCACAACACGGATGATTGCATAGATCTAAAACAGCAAATCGAGGAGTTGATCCAGAGAGGGAGACTCCAGCGTTTTGTATCGAAGAAGTACCAGAAACAGCCAAGGCGAGATGATACAGTTAAAGACGGAAGAGATAATGCTGCACCTCGATCGGGTCCCATTGGAGAGATCAAGGTCATTCATGGAGGATTTGCTGGAGGCGGAGAATCCAGTAATGCCAGAAAGGCTCACCTGAGGAAACTAAGGACGGAGGAGTATTTGGAAGTTAACGCAGTGGGCCGTCCAAGTAAGTTCCAAAAAACGGAGGAAATACCTATAATCTTCTCAGAAGAAGACGCTAAGGGAGTTCAGGCTCCTCACGACGACCCTCTGGTAATCACCGTTGTAGTGGCCAATTACCTCACACGAAGGGTGCTGATAGACAGCGGAAGCTCTGCTGACATCCTGTATCTCCATGCTTACGACCAACTCAAGGTTGGAAGAGAAAGGCTATGACCTATGACCTCACCCCTGGTTGGGTTCGCAGGTACGCCTGTCTATCCTGTTGGCCAAATAGCCTTACCGGTCACCATGGGAGAGGAAGGAAGCCAGATTACACGAATGATAGACTTCATCGTGGTGAGCTGTCCTTCCGCGTACAATGCAATATTGGGGAGAACAACCCTGAATAAAATCGGGGCAATTATCTCCACACATCACTTGATGATAAAGTTCCCAACACCAACAGGGATAGTATGCGTAAAAGGAGACCAGAAGGCAGCACGAGAATGTTATGTCACCTCACTCAGAGGTGCTAATGTTACCATGACCATAGAAAGCCTCGATACTCGAGATGAAGAAATCTTCAACAAGGAGAGCCTGTGGAAGAGCTTATAGAAGAGCTCCTGGAGCCGGGCCAACCTGGCAAAACAGTGAGGATTGGTGCAGGGCTGAGCTCAGTAGCAAAGACGGAGCTATTGCAGCTTCTAAGGAACAACAAGGATGTGTTTGCGTGGTCCCACGAGGACATACCGGGAATTGACCCAAGGGTCATAACCCACAAACTAAACGTGGATCCCACGGTTCGTCCAGTTAAGCAGAAGAAGAGAGTCTTTGCCCCGGAGCGGAATGAAGCTGCAGCCAAGGAGGTAGACAAGCTTATCCAAGCAGGATCCATCCGAGAAGTTCTCTACCCCGACTGGTTGGCAAATGTAGTTATGGTAAAGAAAGCCAATGGCAAATGGAGAATGTGCGTCGACTTCACTGATCTCAATAAAGCATGTCCAAAGGATAGCTTTCCACTGCCAAGAATTGATTCCTTGGTAGACTCTACAGCAGGGCATGAACTCCTAAGCTTCATGGACGCATTCTCAGGCTACAACCAGATCCAAATGCTCAGCCACGATCAAGAGAAAACGTCGTTTATCACCGACAGGGGGCTCTACTGTTATAAAGTGATGCCATTCGGCCTTAAGAACGCAGGGGCGACATATCAGAGGCTGGTCAACAAAATGTTTAAGCACCAAATTGGGCGCAACGTAGAGGTGTATGTGGATGACATGCTGGTCAAAAGTGCCAAGGCACTAAACCATGTGGCAGACCTGGAGGAAACTTTTCAAGTCCTCAGGAAATATCAAATGAAGCTCAACTCAACCAAATGTGCATTTGGAATATCCTCAGGAAAATTCTTGGGCTTCATGGTGTCTCAAAGAGGTATTGAGGCCAATCCTGAGAAAATCCAGGCTATCCTCACTATGCGCTCACCCCAGAATATTAAGGAAGTCCAGAAGCTGACAGGACGTGTTGCAGCCCTGAGTAGGTTCATCTCACGATCTATTGATAAGTGCCAAGTATTCTTCAAGGTTTTGAAAAAAGCCTTTGAATGGACTGCGGTCGAAGAGGCAGCCTTCAATCAATTGAAGGAATACCTTGCCTCGCCTCCGCTGCTGAGCAGGACGCAAGACGGGGAGGATCTCCTTCTATACCTTGCTGTCTCACCCCACGCCGTCAGCGCGGTCCTGATACGAGAAGAACAGGGGATAGTATACTACACCAGCAGGGCGTTACGAGGAGCTGAGCTGAGGTACCCCAGAGCTGAGAAGATAGCTTTTGCAATGGTGATAGCGGCCAGAAGGCTACGGCCCTATTTCCAAGCTCACCCCATCAAGGTGCTAACGGACCAGCCACTTCGAAGGGTTCTCCATTGCCCAGAGACATCAGGCCGGTTAATCCAATGGTCAATAGAGCTTGGTGAGTTTGACATAGAGTACAAGCCTCGGACTGCCATCAAAGCACAGGTGCTGGCAGATTTCCTAGCAGAATACACGTATCCGGGACCAGAAGAGCTCCCCAAAGAAGATCCCAAGCCTTGGATTCTTTAGGTTGATGGATCAACAACCAGGGAAGCAAGCGGAGCTGGTCTGATCCTAACATCACCAAAGGGGCAACGCCTGAGCTACGCACTTAGGTTTGAATTTAAAACAACCAATAACGAGGCGGAATATGAAGCTCTCGTCGTGGGGCTGGAATTGGCCAAAGCCGTAGGTGTTAACCATGTGCTGGCCAAGACTGATTCGCAGTTAGTCGTGGGACAAGTCCTGGGGGAGTACACTGTGAAAGAAAAAGTGATGCAGAAGTATCTGGACAAAGTAAAGTCCCTGGTTGCTACATTTCAAAGCTTTAATATTGTCAGAATCCCAAGGGACGATAATGTTGAAGCAGATTACTTGTCAAAGCTGGCCACGGCCAGGGAAGAGGCTATCCCACAGAATGCCCCAATCCGTTATTTAGAGCTCCCTAGCATCTTCGCCCCAAATTCACAGGTACAAGCCATTGACTACAGCGGCTCATGGACGGCTCCTATAGTTGATTACATAACGAATGGGACGTTACCGGATGACAAAGTCGAAGCTAGGCAGCTCAGGATAAGGGCTGCAAAGTACCTAATGATGGGAGACGTGCTATACAGAAGAAGTTTCTCGCTGCCATACCTGAGATGCCTGACAGTGGCAGAATCCACACGAGCTATGGAGGAAGTCCACCAAGACGTATGTGGAGACCACCAAGGAGGCCGCATGCTAGCTTATAAGCTTCTCAGGTTGGGATATTATTGGCCAAGCATGCAGAAGGATTGCAACCTGATGGTTCAGAAGTGTAAGAAGTGCCAACTCTTTGCAGACATCATTCATAGGCCACCTACGATCTTAACCCCAATGAAAGGGCCATGGCCATTCGCCCAATGGGGAGTAGATCTGATTGGCCCACTTCCCATGGCAGCAGGGCAGGTCCAGCATGCCATCGTAGCTGTAGACTACTCTACAAAATGGGTCGAAGCCAAGGCACTGGCCACAATCACAGCGGAGGTAACAATTGATTTCTTATGGAAATTCATTATTAGCCGTTTTGGTTTGCCACGGGTGATAGTCACAGACAGGGGAAAGCAATTCGATAATGCTCAGTTCAAAGAATACTGTGTTTCCAAGGGAATACACGTGCACTTTGCGTCCAAAGCTCACCCAAAGGCTAATGGCCAAGTGGAGGTGACCAACCGAACTATCAAAAAAGGAATTAAGAAGAGACTGCGAGAAGCCAAAGGTGCATGGCCAGAGGAGCTCTACAATGTGCTATGGGCATATCGTACAACGCCCCGGACTGCAACAGGAGAAACCCCATACTCTCTTGCATTTGGGGCTGAGGCAGTAGTTCCAATTGAGGTTGAACTCAACTACAGAACAGCCAGCATGGACCAGCAGGAAAACCAAGAAGATCTCAGGGCCGAGCTGGATCTCTTGGAAGAAAAAAGGGAAACAGCAATGGCCAGAATAGCAGTCTACCAACAAAGAATGATCAAGTATCACAAGGCGCAGGTTAGACCCAGGGATTTTCAGGCTGGTGATTTAGTTCTAAGGAAGGTTGACCCTACGGGGAAAAAGGTGGGCAAGCTTGGCCCAAACTGGGAAGGACCCTATCAAGTCCTACATCACATCAAAGCTGGAGCTTATAAGCTTGCAACCCTAAGAGGAAAGGAGCTGCCAAATTCATGGAATGCGGAGCATCTCAAAAAATATTACAAGTAGGTGCTTGTCAATATTCGTTTGTTTCTGTTTTTAGGAAATCGAAGTTGTTTTTAGAGAACTCTTCGTCTGAATAAAGCTCTAGCAATAAATTCGTTTTAGGACTATGTGTTCTCCTATCTAGCCCCAGAGGCCAATAAACTCCCCATGAGGGACAGTCGTTTTAATTTATTGCCTGTTAAAGCATGATAAGGTTTACGTTTCCTGTATGCATGATAAGCAAAAGACGCAACAACAATAATAAAATTTTTAAATTTTATTTATTAAATCCACATCTCTAAGGAGATGTGGATAGCCAATACATAAAAAACTTCGTGGACAAAACCCACGAAGTTGCAACCTAATTACTACCACCCTCCCTTGGAGGGGAAGGGACTGGCGGCGGTGGCTGCCCTTGGAAAGCCGCCAACTGCTCCCAGTTGGCTATCAGCACCATGCGGACC
The DNA here is from genome assembly GCA_025413875.1 of Rhododendron molle. Classification (NCBI taxonomy): domain Eukaryota; kingdom Viridiplantae; phylum Streptophyta; class Magnoliopsida; order Ericales; family Ericaceae; genus Rhododendron; species Rhododendron molle. Next base: position 41,252,316 of record CM046388.1, read on the forward strand.
GTCTTCTCCATGACGGAGACTGACTCCGTCATGGCCTCCATTTTGGCCGTAAGGCCAGCCACGGCGACCTTCAAACTCTGCAATTCTTGACATAACTTGTAGATTTCTTCGCCGTTTGCCATTATGAAGTAGAGTGTGGAATGGGGAGTGGTTAAACACGAACTATTGGTATTTATAGCATAATGAGACGGTTCATTAACCGTTCGCTACACCAATCAGCATGATCACCATTAAAACCGCACTTAAGACGGCCGCCTCAACCGCTTAGAATAATGGGAAGTTATAAACCCAGCCACCTCGAGCAGTCGAAACAAACGCCATCTGCACATACAGGGTTCTTGTCCCAAAATAAACCTTACACGTCTTACTCAGCTGTATTATTTTACAATGTTGTTTGTAGACCAAAAGGAATCACCGACGGGAATTCAATTAAGTATATCAATTTTTTGAAAATCAAATCAATTATATACTTAGGGGAATGGGAACATCACTTCCTCAAAGACGTAGCAAGGCTATGCACACTAAACAGCTCAGGATAAATATCCCAGCTCAAAAGACGTAGCAAGGCTATGCAATTCAAAAAGCTTAGAACAAGATTTCAAGCTCAGCAGGTGTAGAACAGTTACACTATCTATGGCTTCACAACTCACCCACCAAATATCCCATGGGAAACATCAATAAGTGTCCCAATCGCTTGGACGCAAGCAATTAACACACTTAGGGGAGTAACAGACATACTTGAAGATGTAGTACAGCTACACACAAAAGACGAGGTTAAGGAAAAACTCCAAGCCAGCAACTTTTCAAAACAGACGTAGCACAGCTATGCAATGAAAGGTTCAAAACAGACCAAGTACAAGTATTTGGTTAAAACTATGGTAAAAGCAGGAATTAGCATACAGTTAATATATGCGCATAAAAGTGCCATAAAATCTGGCCCAAAACTGAAAGCACGCTTTCGGTTAAAATCCAGCACCTGCTATACCATTAAAACCAACAGCCCCAATGGGGCTCCCAAAATATGATCTCAAAAAGAGATCACCCTCATCCATCAGTGGAACAAAGTTTCAAAAATCATCCAAACAAGGGTCAAGGCCACTCCTAGGTCAGCATAAAAGTACGAGAGTACGAAAGTATTCCGAAAAGTATTAGTTACAAACCCAGCAAATCAAATGTTTTTCAGGCCACTCAAAGACCCAGGAGGGTGTTATCAATTGTCTGCCCGTCACCAGATGACGGGCCAGGAGGTGTTGCAGCAAGGATCGGAGTGTCAAGAGAAACCTTCTCTGGAGTCTGGAGAAGGGATGCAAGGGAAGACCTCGGGACGGATGTGTCTTTAGATACAGCGTCATCAGCTTCATCCTCCCCTTTCTGCCCCCCGTCAAAGGTGAGGTTCATCATCAACCTCAAATTTGGAAAAATCCAAATTTGGGAAAGCTGCAGCCGCTTGACTCCTCATGGCTTCAAACCCATCAAAGTATTGCTGGGTGACATCTTGACGGTATGCTGGAGACTGAAGGAAGAGTTTGACAGCTTCCTTACGAGCATTCTTCACCTTTTCCAGCATCCCCATGCCCATAGCCTTCTGCTTCTCTACCTCTTTACTCATTTTAGCAATTCTCTACTCCAAACTTTGAGCAGTAGCCACGGCCGTGTCCCTCTCCTCCTCCAAGCCCCTTTTCGACTTAAGAATTGCGTCCCTCTCATCTGTCACCTTCCGCAGCTCCATAGCCATAGAAGCACCCTGCTTCGTGAGTTTGAGGTTGGCCTCAGAAAGGGTAACCACCTGCTTCCCCAGGCTATGGCTTTGGGAAGCGAGATAACGGCCGCGAGCCGTAGCCTGAAGAAGAGAAAGAAGGGGATCAATAAGAAAACAACAAATATTTAAGTTAATAGCAGTAAGAAGAAGGGGAATACCATGGCCAACTCAACCAGCATGTGCTCCCCCACTGACTGAAGAGACATCTCCGCCATTGAATCCTCGTCAGCTGCGCACAACAATCCGGAGGCACGCTCCAGGGCATACTGGAAGTTACCCAGAGTAGAAAGGTCACCAGAAACTTTCGCCTTTTTGGCCGGAGGGGTGCCCACCACAGTGCTACCCTTTCCTTTTCTCTTAGACCTCTCCTGTTCCCCCTCAACCGACGGCTCAACCACTAAGTCAATAGAAGGGATGATCGAAAGATCAGCCTCCAGAAAGCTTTCCACACATAGCTCCTTCTGAAGACGGGAGCTCTTCCTCTTCGTGGCTGCGGCCCCAGGTGTTTGCTTGGCCCTCTCAGCCTTCAGTTGGGCCAGCAGTGCTTTGTCCATCTTTGGCGCCATGACTTCGTCTTCACCTTCTCCCTTTGGAAAAGAAAGAAAGAAGCAATAAAAAGTCAGCTAAAATATGGAACCAAACAAGAAAGGGAACTACCTCTCAGAAGTGCTAAGGCCTCACGAGTGGTTTCTGGGCCCAGGAGATAAGCAGCCAGCGACTCTGGGGTCACAAGTAAATCCCAAGTGTGAACTGAGTAGCTCCGGGCTTGCTGCAGCTCCTTTTCCAAGGCAGGGGTCAACGGGAATGGTCTTCTCGCTGCAAAGAAAAGAAAGAATTCATTAGGATATGAATAAATTTATAAAGCTACGGGATAAAAGAAAGGCAAACAGCTTACAATTTGAGATGGGGACCCCCCATCCATTTGGGATCCGAGGAACGTATGATCCAATCTCCCAATTTGGGAGTTCCCAACCGGCACCCCCAACGAAAAAGAACTTGTCTTTCCAGTTCTTACCTGCAGGAGGGAGCTCCGTAACTAGCTCCCCCTCACCCGCTCTCTTTGCAAAATAGTACCACCCAACACCACCAGGGGCCTCTTTAACGGAAAACTGGTTGAGGAAGGGTCCCTTTGTCAAAGAAGTTCAACCATCCGACATCGCCCCCCACAATGCCGCACAACTGATCAAGAGACGCCACGAATTGGGAACAATTTGGCCAGGGGCCAAACCAAGAAAGCTCAGAACGTCCCTAACTACGGTTGGGAAAGGAATCCTTAAACCTCCCTCCAAAGCTCCAACGTAAAGGCAAGTCTCGTACTCGAAAAAAGAACATGCTCGTTCGGTCCCAGAAGGTTTCCGAAGAGAAACGGACGATGGGATAGAATATCTAACCCTGAGAACAGCTAGCTCTTCGTTGGTAATGTTGGAAGGAATATTAGAGGCCGTAAAAGTGGGGACCCTATGGGGACCCCTCGATGAAGGCGCAGGGGGCGATGAGGGCTTAACGTTGCTTGACTGACCCTTGCCAGGCGAGGCCCTAATAATACTACTCCGACGCAGGGAACTCCCCTCCTCCACCATCGACTCTTCGGCTTGGAGAATCGAAGCAAAATTTACGAAGCCCTCGGACATTAGGGTTCCTACCAAAAACCTAGGGTAAAGACGAACGGACAAGTAAAACAAATCTCGGAAAACCCTGTTTTGGAGAGTAAGAGAGTAGGGGGCAAAGTCCTCTATAATCGGGGAACAGAGATTGATGCAAGAAACCCTATCAGTCGAGATAAAATGAACTCGCCTGGAACACTCCACGAGGGGTCTGAAAACTCTATATCAGAAGAAGAATCCAGCGTGAACAACAGATGAAGAACAGCAGAGTGAAAGGAACGTACCTAGAAAAAACGGGCTCTAATGCAACGGCGAAGGGGAGTCGGAGATGAAAGGAGTCACACGAAAATCAGCAAGGATGATCCAAATACCCTTCTGGTAGAGTTTAATCAGGAATGGGGAGCCTAACAGATGGGCATTAATCCCGAGAACCGCTCCTCGATCATCGTCGTCCACCTCCTTACGTCAGGGATTCAAAGATCTTGACACCTGGCCCACGACGTGACCCGTGCATTTAAAACTGCCCATAAAAGTAAAAAGCGGTAACCGCCATGCAGCACTAACGAATGTTCCCAACCTCCAAACCAAAGCTGCAGCTTGGGAACAGGGGAGTACCTGATAAGTAAGGAAAACCTAAAGAGCCCAGCCAGGAGAAAGAAGCGAAGCTGGGGAGTAAAGCCATCAGCTTCGCCCACCACCTTTAGGAGGAGCGCCAAGTCGACCAGCTCGGACTATGCGACGAAGCTGGACTAAACTCCAGAGTCCAGCTCCGGCAATCGGAGCTGGACCACGGTCTACGGACCAGCTCAAAAGTCCAGCTAGGACTGGACTTGTAACGCTCACGTAGCATACTTATCCCTACAGAAGATATCCCACATCGGATAAATGTGAAAATATAGATAAGATGTACATGATAATCCCAAGGGAAATCACGGCCAGAAAGGGATGATGAATCTCGGCCTATATTAGGTGAGTATGGAGTCCTAGCTAAGGCAGGACTCCACGATCACCATTCGGATGACCAACAGATCTCCGGACACAGTCCTACTAGGACTCAACCTCCTATGAAATGCCTATAATAGTAACGGTAGAGCTTCAAATAAGGTACGACCAATTAACCCCTGTGAATCTCTATTCTCTCAATAAGATCGTATTCTCTACTGACTTAGGCATCGGAGGGTGGTCGGCACGCCACCACACCGGTGACTTAGGCTCTCACGTTGTCTTTGCAGGAACAGGTCGGGGCCAGATACGAAGCTGATTCATCAGGTACATTTGAAGATAATAGGTTCAAGTCAGAGTAAAAAAAACCCATCACTTACATCTGTTGATATTCTTGGTCTTGGAACTGGATCTGATCTGGAAAAGAAGCTTAAGTACACTAAAGATGTATGCTCTGGGATTATCCTTGGGAAAGAGCTGGTAAATGGGCCCGCCAATGTCCTAACCCCTGGTTTGTATTCACTATTCAACCTTATCATTTTCCTTGTTATTTTGTCTACTTTGTAGTGTTCTAAATGGCGCTCGGCGCTAGTAGGGCGGTGACCCACCTCCAAGCGCCTAGGCCGCGCCTAGGCGCCGCCAAGGAATTTGGCATTTTTTTTTTTGTGGTATTTTTTTGATATTTTTAATACTTTTACAGCATATTATGGTATTAACATATACTAAAAGGACTTCTTGTGTAATTTACCATAGCTGCACACATATATATACTATATATATACAGTACTGTATAACATTTCCAGATCTGATCGAGGGAAAATTTTTCAGTGCCGAGTGGGTACCACGTGGTGTCCGCTCGGCCATCCGAGCCGTCCATTTCATTTTTTAACGGCCCAGATTTGGAGAGAGAAAAAGAGAGAGAAAGTGTTTGGGGGAGAGGAGAGAGGGTGTTTTAATCCGAGCCGTCCAAAAGTGTATCGGACGGCTGGGATTCGCCGAGCGGGTGCCACGTGGGCAATACCCGCTCGGCACTGAAAAATTTCTCCTGATCGAGACCCACGCTGATCGTCGCCTTCGAGTTCGCCTGCTTCACGCAGATCATCGCCGGCCGCCGTTGCCGGTATGTCTCTCTCTTTCTTCTCGTCTCTCACTCTCTCGCATCTCTTCCCCTCGCATCTCTCTCCCTCTGTCGTCTCTATCTTTCTGTTCTCTCTCTCGCATCTCTCTCCCTCTCTCGTCTCTGTCTTTCTGCTCTCTCTCTCGTCTCTCTCTCTCGCATCTCTCTCCCTCTCTCGTCTCTGTCTTTCTGCTTTCTCTCTCGTCTTTCTCTCTTGCATCGCTCTCCCTCTCTCGTCTCTGTCTTTCTGCTCTGCTCTGCTCTCTCTCTCTCTCCTAGCCGCCTAGGCGGCCGCCAAGCTCCGCCAAAGGCCCGCCTAGCCTCCCTGGCCGCCGAACAAAACGCCAAGGGGGTAGTCGTGGCGTTGACCCTCCGCCTAGCGCCTAGGCGTCGCCTAGGCGGCCGCCTAGGCCGCCATTTAGAACACTGCTACTTTGTATAATGTGCATCTGATGCATACCTTTTGTACCTTTCATATGTTATTTTAGTTGTCTTAAAAGTGCCTTAATTTTGTATTCTTCCTTTTTTCAGATTTGTTGATGTTTTCCATTCAATAAGATAACCCTTGTTTATGATGACTCTTATATCCTCAGGGGTTTTAGCATTAGAGGCTTCAAAGATTGCCTCAATGTACAGTGATGTTATTTCTGCAACAATTTTGGATGTAGAGCAATGCAAGGAACTAAAAATGGTTTCTTAACTTGGTGTTGCTGCTGCATCGGAAAATCCTCTTGATTTCATCCATTTATGTTACAAACCTTCCAGTGGACCTGTTAAAACAAAGTTGGCTTTGGTGGGAAAGGGGTTGACCTTTGACAGGTGATTATAAATTTCTATTTTCTCCAAAAAGAAGAGATTCTAGTTCGAGTTATCACTTGATCAAAACATGGGTTGTTAGTGGTTTCGTGCCGTATAACTTGGAGAATATGAGCCGTTTACGTCGATAGGGTATGTCTGTTCACTTGAGGTTCTTATTGCTCTGGTTGATAAAACATTTCTCCTTCTTCTACAGGAGCTCTTAGTTTCTACTTTAGCTGGCTCTGGTCTGCGTTGGTTAGAGAGCCTAAGTTTTTCAACTTAATTTCTAAACTTCTTTTCTGATTGATCTCGTTGAGTGGAATCAGAAGAGTAAAATAAATAACTAAATTTTGTATAAAGTTCAGTGAGGAGGAAAATAAGTCTAAAGAGCACCCAAAAGCTTAGACATCCCAAAGACGCTGATACTTATCCCTTATGTCTGTAGTGGTGGCTACAACATCAACACATCTATTAATGTCCTAAGATATGGTGCTCTCTACTTCGCTTTTTATTTTTTTGGTGGAGAGAGGACCTTCCTTTTCCTTGGATTATTTTCTTGAGTTTTTGGGAGAGGTGTATATCCCCGTGGATACCTAGTGGGTTTTCGGACTTCCTTCTACTTTTCTTGTTATTTTGTACTCTATTTGTGCAATGTTATGCCCCTTGTTGTATCTTTCTTTTATACGTTTTTAGAACTTACCACCAAACAAATTCCATGATATGTTGCAGTTTGTGTCGTTAAGGGGTGCAGAGAGCCCAATTATAGTCTATACTGTTGTAAATTATTAGCATGTACTGTACTAGGGGGTATTGTAAATGTTTACTGCAATAATAGTACGTAGATAGTAATGGTCCAAGTTGTTTGTAATAGGTTAGGCTTGAAAGTCTATGTTGTACAGTACAAGGCAATCATATGTGTTACTATTCCATGATGCAAGCAATGACGCAGGGTACCCTTCCTTACGCCTATAAAAGGAGGGCTTCCCCCCGTCTGTAAAGGCAAGTCAGTTTAAATGCAAGTCAGTCTAATACCAAGTGTGTGTATTCATATATCCTCCGGTGTTCTCTCACGATCCTAACCTACTTAGTATTTGTACCCTCGCTTTAACTAGAGTCCATGTAGGCATGTGCGTGAATATTGTTGCAACTCAATTGGAAAAAGAAAACTACACCATGCTAGTTATAAATTTTCTAACCTGTGATAGTGCAACATGTTTTGGAAGTTGCAAGCCGGGGATATTTCATATTTGCCTTATAAATTCAAGTGATGGGGTGTGACGGGGATGTAATTGTTTATTTTTTTATCAGCGATGCAATTGTTTTGGTTGACTACGCTTTAAATGGAAGGGTTTTTATGGCAAAATTTGAGTAAGGACATAACCTTTTTCCTTATGAAAGTTGTAAGAGGACTTCAGGTTATCTTGTCGTGAGAAATATTTTTGACAAAAAGTAAAAGAAATTCCAATCTAGATGTTTGAATGTATGTATCCTACTGTTAAGTATCCCAAACTTTTGTTACTGTTGAAATGCCAAACATAACCCATCTATCTATATCTATATAATAAAACAGCTCAGTTTTTCAAAAATATCTTACAAATCCAAGGGTGTAGATTCCAACAATCGGAATTCATGACGCGGCATTCAATTAATTATGCCTTCATCTGGCTTATTTTCCGTGTCTCGGTTTGATTGATGTGTATGTGTTCGCATAGTTATCGAACCGGTGTGGCTTTGTCTGTAGGAGCTGAGAGACGACAGATCTTTGACCCGTCAATCATCTTGAAATCTACTAATCTCTGATCTTGCCCCTTATTTGCTTTAAGAATCTTGAAATCTATGCATGAGGTTTATCTAATTCTATTAGGTCTTTCATATGTAGAGGTTCCTGAAGGCTTTGCAAAATCAAAAGGTAATTTTTTTTTGATTTATTCGGTTCATTCATTTTAAGTTAAGTTGTCTAAGAGTTTTTTTCTATTCATATTTTGAACTTTTGGTTTTTGGTGGTGGATATATTTATCTGGTTCATTCCCTGATGTTGTGATAGAAAGAAGATTTGATTGGTTTGGCTGACACCTCCAGTACGATATTGTCACTGTTATCTCACATTGTGAGTTGATATGATTTTGCTTTCTAAGAGTTTTTTTTTCATTTGAGGAGCTGGGAGCACTGATTCACGTATTGATATTATTGGTTTCCACCACATGGTACTTGTAACTACCCGTATTTTCTTAAACTGTAATATATTATTTGAATTGGTGTTTAATACTTTAATAGGTAGTGTATTGAAGCTTTTCGGTAAAAAAAGGCCTTCGGATTTGTTACTGAATGTCATATATTTTTATATATTGATAAAATAATACCATGAACTACGTTATTGTATATGCATGCGTGGATAAGGGCTGTCGGTGGAATAGTTGGAGAACCAAGTGTCGGCAACTACTTAGAGCTACTTTTGACCTTCTATAATTCAATGCTATTCAATCCTCTTTGTGTATATATAGGACATTTGTGTTTGAGCTTTTTAAGTGCTAACAATATATCAATACTTGTATGACTCTGACAGCTTAGGAAAGAACTCAAATACCAAGAGGTATACAATTAAGGAACTGGAAGCACTGCTCTCTCGTCCCTTCTATGGTCCCGAGGCAAGTGTTAACTTGAGACTGATTGGAAGTAGTGCTTTCTTCTTTCAAAGAGAGGACAGATTGATACCAATAGCAAGATACACATCTTTTTAGACTCCGAGGGGTGAGAATAGTTTTAGATCAGAAGATTGGAATGAACTACCTTAATAGATTAAGTGCAAACTTTCTTTTCTATATTTTATATGAGTAAGCCCCTTCCCTTAGGAACAGAAGGATACACAAGGGTCTCACAATTATTCACATTCAACTCCAAGATCCAGCAAGCCAACTTCAACCGAAACTGAGTCACATTCTCCCTCTCTTCCTAATGGCGGCACTTACCTTAGTCTCCCTCTCTTCCCAGTGGATGGATAATCTAAAGTATCGTAGTCTATGTTTCTAAAAAGGTGGTGTCCTTTCTTTCACCCCTCCCCCTCCTTTATCGAATTAGCTATGGCTAATCTAGTAGAGTAGGGCTAATCAGAACTTTCACTATGGGGTACAACCTCAATTCAAGTCGAGCAGCAGCTTTTCTACACTCAAAGGGAACCCGGCATCCCATTAACGGAGACTTCCTATGCAACGCTATAGCCTTTCGTCATACCTTACCAAAGGAGGAAATAGAATCGAAGAATCTACCTTCTTTCTTGTAAGATAATAGGTTTTGTACCCTACTTGGGATAAAAAACCTGCCTACCCTCCCTCGGCCATTCTTTGATCTCCCGTTTCGTTCTTCCTGCGTCCAGGCATAAATGCATAAATAGAGTAGAGCGAGTCCTCGTCTATCGGATCAGGGATAGTAACTTCATCATACGATTATTCAGAGGATTCTTATGTAACTTCGACGTTGAGATATGGTGCCCAGAACCCCAACCGACGCTTTCTAACATGAAAGTCTATGGTAGGCCCCCAGCCTGTTAGCTGCCTAATTAGCTTATTGCGTCTCTCTTTAATCTTTCTCGTGGATCCATCCCAAATCAAAGGGGTGGGTTTGGGTCTTTCTCTCAAAATCGAAAAGACGTGTTCGTGTTTACAGGAAAGAAATGGATCAACCTTCTCCGACTGCCAGGCGAGAAGTGCCTCCACCCCTACGTTATTTTGCTTTGCCTTTCGCCTAGTCTTCAATCCTGAGCTGAGGAAAGCTGCGTTAAGAATAAGGCCCTTCAACAATAGAGGACTTTTCTCTTCACAGGGGCTCCGGATCTTCCGAGTCTTCCTCTCTATGAAAGCCAAACCAAGTCACTCCAAGAAGAAATGGCTAAAGCGTCTTCAAGACAACCAAGGACGAGGCCATTCCAGGAGGTACGCCGACAACCAAGGACGAGGCCATTCCAGGAGGTACGCCCTTCTATCCCAGTAAACCTGCCCCTTGCTAGTAGGAGTCTTTGCTATGGCGCTATCAGAAGGAGCAGCAGTTAGCTTGTAACTTATTCTCCTTTTTTTGCTCTTTAATAAGAAAATAAAAGGGCTATTTAGCCTTCCCTTTGAAAGAGTGTTCCGTCGTTCTGAGCTAAGATTAAGATGGGGAAGTGTAATAAGGGGTCAGGGGCAACTCTCAAAAAAGAAAAAGCAGACAGGAACAGTCACAATTACGAGTCACGAGTAAGAGGAGGTGGTAAAGATACTACTCATAAGCAGATGCAAAAAGAGTGGATTCAGGTTATCGTGAGCCAACATCGTAAGCATACACAGACGTTGCCACAGCTGAAGAATGGGATGCTTGCCTGGTCTGAGTCAATGACCCGACAGTGTATAATTCACCAGATGAAAGAGACCAATTCAAACTTCCACGAGGAGTAGGTCTTTCTTGAGCACAAGTAGTTGAAAATTGTTCCCTACTGGTGACGACCTTAAATACACTTAATCAACGAAGCTTGCTCACTATCCGTTGGCCACTTCGGGTTAGATGTTCTTTCACTTGCCCCCTCCGTCTCAGACATCCATTTAAAAGAAGTCTCCTTTGATACAATCTCCTCTGCCGAGTGTATCCCGTACGGTTGTTTTCAAAAAGTAGTGAAATCAAAAAGCATTCTATGAACGAATTCCTTCATAACCTTCATAGATGGAGTAGAGATAAATGGGAGTAAGCCTTTGGTATTCTGTTCTTATTGCTTAGTTCCTGTCTATCTCTATCTATCAAAATAGGATAGAACATGTATTTTAGAGACAATAACCTTTGGCAATATGCACAAAGTGGCTGCTTTCATGATACCACTGAAACAGTGGCCCCCCGATACTTGTTTTGCTGTAGAACCATGCCCCTAGTGACTGGGGACTATATGGGTTCTGTTGTTGTTGTTGTAGAACTTGGCATTTTGGGCCATCAATAGATGCAATTTAAGAGGTCAGGGCAGATCCGATGGTGCATCGAATAATGTCTTTCTGCTATCGTATTTTAGTAGAGAATTGCATTTTTTTTGTGTGCATATCATATTTTGACTCCTGACCAATCTCTAAACTGCAAGACTTATCTGAACTACATATCAATAAGGAGAAGTTTTACTTTGGTTTCCGGCTAGTAGGTTGGGAATTGGTCATATGGCTTATGGATCTATTTGGTATTTAGGATAATGACTCAGCTGAAGATGAGACTAATCATGATGGCAATAGTGAAATGAACTACGTTAAATCTTTCAAAGCTTTCCGTCTGCTCAATGCTTACCGATAGCTCCATGAGAAAAGGGGTAAGTCTTTGATGACTCTGATTCCCTTTTCTTGTATTCTGTTCTGGTTTCAGAAAAGCAAAGGTAATGTATTCACAGTTGGAAATCATACTGCTTGTAGGTCTGCTCAACGTTTTGTGCATCATTGATCAAAAGGGTCCTCAGCAACTTTGTTCTGGATGGGTTTCTCTCCACACCCACACCCAATTCCAGTTGCTGTGCTTGAGGTCCTGGATGTTGAGGTTGGTTCATCCTGGTTCTGTTTATTAATGTATCTCTACTCACATGTTAATTGAGAATGTGCACCTATGAAGCACAGATTCTTGTGCAAGGGAGTCATAGCTGTATCCGTATCAGACACCAATACTCTTTGGATACTTGAGCAGAAAGTAAAGACCTAAATTGAGAAAGAAGTGTGGTTTCTAGTAGGTATATGGACTACTGACCACAAATAGAAAACATACGTGGCTCCTAATGGGTGTAAAGACCACTTGCCGCTTGATAGGAAAGTAAAGTCTCTAACTCGACCGAAAGGAAAGATGAAGAACAATTGTGGTTCCTAGTAGGTATATGGACTACTGACCACAATTTGGAAAAGCATAAGTCACTCCTTGTTGCAAAATGATAATTGGCCTCATTGAGCAGAAAGTGAAGACCCTAACTTGAGAAAGAAGTATGGTTCCTAGAAGGTATATATAGGGATGGCATTCGGGGAGGATATGGGGATTTCCGTCCCCGATCCCCGAAACTGATATGCTACCCATATCCGTCCCGATAACCGAACGGGGAGGGAGAAATCGAACCATGACCGAACCATTCGGTTTTCGGGTAATTTCCGAATCGAATGGGTAACCGAAATAAACTATTAATTCTGATAAAAAAGGAGAAAAAATAGAGATTTGACGGTTAAAAAAATTGCTCCAGATGTGAAAAAAAATTGTTTGTCACTTCACAAACTTCACTTCCCTTCTCTGGTTATGGTTGGGCGTCATTTCCACCAGTAGAAGAAGAAGAAGATAGGATGATGTCGTGGCTGCCCCCATCTCTGATCGAGCTGAATATCCAGGATTTCCAAAATTTGGAGAAGCTATCTTGCAAGGAATTTCAAAACATCCCCTCTCTCAAAGAACTTCATAGCTAGAGTTGCCCCAAGCTCACGACCATTACAGAGCTATGGCTGCTTCCCTCGCTTTTGGCTCTGTGGATCTGGAATTGCCCCAAGTTGGTGTCATTTTCTGGGGAGGAGCAAGGAACAGAGAGAGAGAGATCTCACAATCGTTTGTCGGAGCCGAATTGCCGCTCTCTGGTCTGATGTGGTAACAGAAGAGTGGGACTGAAGTGAAGGAGAAAACCCTAGACGTATAATAAGGTGTATATACATTCGTAGGGGTATTTTTGTAAATAAACTATTTCGGTTCGGTTTCGGGTAACGGTTCGGTTCGGGTAACAGCAGAACCATAATCGAATCGAACCCGTTCGGTTATCTCCTATCCTCCACCATATCCGCCCCTGCGGGAAATTTTTCGGTTATGGCTCGGGGAAAAAAGGCAGTTTCGGTTCGGGTACCCATTCGGTTCGGTCGAGATTGCCATCCCTAGGTATATAGACTACTGACCACATTGAAAACACAAGTGGCTCCTAGTGGGTGTATAGACCAGTGGCCACTTGATAGGAAAGTAAAGTCTCTATCTCGATAGAAAGGAAAGGCGAAGAACAATTGTGGTTCCTAGTAGGTATAGTATATAGACTACGGACCACAATTTGGAAAGCACAGGTCGCTTCTGGCTGCAAAAAGATAATTGGTCTCATTGAGCAGAAAGGAAAGACCATATATTGAGAAAGAAGTGTGGTTTCTAGTAGGTATATAGACTATTGACCACATAGAAAAAACAAAAGTGGCTCCTAGTTGGTGTAAGACCAGTGGCTGCTTGATGGGAAAGTGTAGTCTCTATCTCGATACAAATGGAAGGTGAAGAATTATTGTGGTTCCTAGTAGGTATATAGACTGCTGACCACAATTTGGAAAGCGCAAGTCGCTTCTGGAAAGCACAATTTTAGCCATGTATCTGTGAACTGTTTGCGTTTGAGCTGTTTATATCTAATCATTTTCAGCACATTTGAAAATTGAGATTCTTAAAATCGTTATTGATAGGGTTACTTCTCTCTGAATGGCTCCACTTCTGGTACCTTGTGCTAATCGCCCGGTAACTGAGGGGATGGGAAGGGTAGTTTACATAGAAACCTAAAGTTGGTATAAATGCGCAAAGTTGTGACCCTTGAAGGTTTTTTTTATTAGGTTGTGGGCAAAACTTTTGATTTGCGTTGTCCAAATTCAAGGCAATGTTGAGATATGCCCCCCAATGCAGCTTGACCTACTACCCATTTGTTTATAACGGGAAGAAAACAAGATTTTTACCTTCAAGGATATTCTTGCATAAAGCTTCCCTTGCGTGGGATATATGGTTGTTAGTTTCTTAATGGGTCACAATTGGTATTTCCTCACAAATACTAAACAAGGAACGGAGAGAACATAACATTGTCTTCGCTATACAAGTTTTTTTGTTATCAGTGCCTACTCTATAGAGATAGCACCTTATTAACATTGTCACGTTACTGTAATTACAAAAGCAGAATACACCATTGAATATTTTCTGTGACATTCAATCTAGCTATGTTTAATTATTTTGTTCAGAATGCAGCACAGTTAAAGATGTCTAGAATATCTGTTTTGGGAACCTTTTTTTGTTTAATGACATTTCTTGGATTCTTTTTATCTGTCTTTACTTACCTTTGCTCGATGTCTCAGGTCACTCTGTTGTAAAACGTTGTTCCGTTGTTTCTAGGGAGGATGCTAAGGAGATGCAGTTGCATGATTTGATGGTGGAAAAGTTGCCTGTCATGGTGAATGTACCTGAAAATATTAAAAGGTAAAATTAGTTCAATATGTTCTGGGTCCCTTAGATTTTGGACATATAGTTTCTTACGTTTGGATGTTGAGTTGAATGTATTGAAGAACAAGTGAAGGGATTGGATGAAAAGGCGATGCATTGGTCTATCCGCAGATGCCATTTCAGTGCTTTGGCTGTTTTTTTTTTTTTTTTTATCAGAGTGCTTTTGCTGTTTGTTTCTGCAAAAACTCTAGTATATTAGCAGAGAAGGTCATATTGATTAGCAGTCCATATTTTATAGGTTGAATGAAAAGTTCTGTGTCAGTTTTACCTAAAAACTGTATCCTCTATCCTCTCCTACTGCTTAGTTCCCACATCATGTGTATGTAGCTTGTCTCTCTCTGGGATTAGCATCTTCTTTTTCTTTTTGCTGATTTTATTTGTACACTTGCTATTTCTTATTGAAATTTGAAATAATTTTAGCAGTGGAGATATTGTGGATCATACATCTTTGATACGTAGAATGAAGAACTTTTGCTCTTTTTGTAGTATTTCACTTCTAGGGTTTGTTCCCTGGACATATAGGCTGAATTTAACTTTTGGATATTGTATAGTGTTGCGGATATTTCTCTCTTCCTTTTAGCAAAAGGAGTCCAGTAACCTTAACATTCTTCAGATGTGTTGAATTCTTTGAGGCTCAATGCCTCCGGTGCTAATGTTTTTTTTTGAGGATATATTTGGGTCATCTGATGGCAATATTGATTCTCCGTCACGGCCATGCTACCACAACAGTAATTGTTGTCTGACAAAATGCAAGTGCCTGCTAGTAGAGGAATAGCTTCGCTATACAATTAATGCATGGATGTACTTGTATGTTGATTTTATCAGAAAGTAGTTTTCCTGGAATGCTATTATTGGTGGGCTAAGTCTTGTGGTGCATTTTGGTTAATATAATGATCACTTTATTCGTTTAGGGGTACACGAGCATCATAGTTTTACGTATTAAATTTTTTTAGTATGTATCAGTACCGCTATGAGAACAGAATGAAGAATCTAGTTGGGATTACTATGCTGAGGCCTCTTCTTGAGATCCAGCTCAGGAAAACGTATACAACAAAAAAGTCTATCATGCTTTAGAAAAGGTTCTTCCTGAAAGCATGTAAACTGGGGATGAAAGTGAATTTTTAATCAACTTCGTACAACTGCTCTACAGATATCGCACTAGTTTGAGCGGGGTTTTGATTTTGATAATAAGAAGAGTGTTGATGACCGGAACTTAGTAGGTTAATTAGCGTTGAGCCTACATGTCGGTAGAACTCGTCTTTACTAAAAAGTTTGGGGGTAAAAGAGGCGCTTGTAACTGATAGTTTTGTAAACTTCTTACAATTATTGATGGGCTACAAAGTATCACAACTTGATGCCAATGTGTTGGTGCAGTTTGACTTCCTATCAAATTACTAGTTTTGGTGAAGTTGAAGTTTAATGGAGAGTTGAAGTAAAAATAACTGATGTCGGAATTGTGAGGAGAACACAGTGCTATTTTGGATGTTGTAAACTCTGTGTGTGTGTGGTGGCGGCGGGGGATTTGGTTGTGTTGTGGATATTATGATGGTAAATTTTCACATTTTGTGGATATTGATCGACTACAATCCCTTTTTTTAACTATGTGTTTGAAGCCCAGGATTGCTTAAGTATCTCCTTTTATAGGTCTGCAGGTGATTTTTTTTGTTCTAATTCGTTATTTTTTGCAATCCAGATACCATTCACTTGTTAAGTTGCTTAAATATCTCGTACACCAAGCTCACCGCTGCCAGCATTTGAGGTTATTCGAAAAGCACTGTCCAATACCATCTTTGGATTAACGTGTTGAAGGAGGAACTCGTTCCATATTCGAGGTTTGTATTGCTTGGAGTTTGTTTCATTGTTGTCATTTTTTAGGGGAGGATGCCATTGAGAAGTTATAATTTGTTCTGTTTTGTTCTTGCTAATGAAGGTAATACATATTTTGGAGTCATTTTAAATCATATGTGTAGCAGGTTTTGCAACACCTATGATTCACCGACAGTCTTAGAGGTCGCCGTATCAGACATAGGGTCAGGCGGGAGACATGGCTACAAACGTGTCCGACATGCCACGTGGCGTGTCTAATAATTAAATTTACTTTTTGGAGTGGGACACGACTGGGGACACGGGGTGACGCAGGTGAGACACGGTTGGGACGCCGACGGGACACTGCGGGGGTACTTCTGTAACTTTTTAAATTTTTTTCAGGGGTTAATATGTCATTACTTAAAGTTTTGGGTTAAAACATGTTTAAACCTATTCTAAAACATATATCAATTTGATTAAAATTTCAATCAGCAACTCCTTTCCTCTCTAATTATCATCAACCCTGTCTCCTCTCTCACGATCGGCAACCCTCTCTCTCCTCTCTCAGAGACGCGACATCAGCTCCTCTCTCACTCTCACAAGTGCTCTCTCTCTCTCTCTCTCACACACACACACACACATACTCGGTATGTCTCTCTCTCGTATCTATTTCTTTCTCTCACTCTCTTTCTCTTGGCCTGTATATGTATGTATGTGTGTGTGTATTTGATGTATGTGTCCTCCGCCGTGTCTGTATCCTCATTTTTTTAGAATTCCCCTGTCCCCCTATTTGTGTCCTGTGCATCATAGTGCAACAATAATGCAGGTCTTTCATTCATTACCATAATGGAGATTTAACCCCACTTTTTTTTTGGCTTATTCAATTATTTGTTGTTTTCTATATTGTTAGTGAGTTCTACTTTATAAGGATCAGGTTTTTCTATGGGGATGTCTATACATTTTGTTATTCGCCTCTGCCGCTTCACGATCTTACGGTCTCCATTAGGTGTTTATGTTGGATTTATGTGCAGGCTATGGGTAGTCAATTGTTAGTGTTATAAAGAAGGTCCTGAGCGGAGCACAAGGTTCTCGAGCCCGCTTAAGGCAGGATCTGGTAGAGGTTGAACAACGGTTGCTGCCTTCCCCCACTTTTTGTGTGTTTTTAGGTTTTATGACTGGAAGAGGTGCTACAATCCTGGGAGCAGATATCACTTTCTATTGCTTTAGGTCACTATAATTCTCGAAATATTGTGGCCAAGGGTTTCTCCAGTGGAATAGCTAAATTATGATCACTTAAGGGTAGTTTTTGATATAAATAAGACCCACTTATAGATTCATAAGTGGTCATTAGTTTTTTGAGTAGATGGTCACCCCAATGGACTATCGAAGTCTTATTGTATAAAACGAAATAAAAACAAAAAATTAGCAACAGCAGTTTTAGAAATAGGATTAAGAACTGGTCAACATCCTATATTTGAGCAAAGCAACGTGATTTAGGCTTAAGAAATGGGCCCAGAAAACTTAGACCTTGTTCGTTTTGGGATTTTGGATTTGTAGGTAATGAGTGTAGAGAGAAATAGAGTAATGAGTGGAGAGAGAGAGAGAGAGAGAGTAATGAGAGTAATGATCGGAGAGAAATAGGATAATGATTAGAATCCAAAATCCAAAACCCTTAAACGAACGGGGTCTTATTGACTACATATATAGGTGGCCAAATTTAGAGCTAATTTTTGAACACTCACTAGCTAAAAGTTTAGCCATTCACACTAATTAGTGTCTTATAGGTTCCATCGGAGATGCTAAGTTGATAGGGGATGCTCTAAGTTGATAGGGGACTCACTTACCCAAAAAAAAAAAAAAAAAGTTGATACGGGACTCCAATTACGTGGAGCCTTTGTTTTTGCTCTCATACCTTTCCTTTCCTTAAAAATATCTATCAATGTTTCAGGTTAGACTAACTCCTTGCTAGGTTTGACTTTCTAGAAGAACAAAGCCTGTATGAAACGGAAATTCTGGTTCTGTTATTATTTTCTGGCGGATTCTTTTACACATCAGCCAATGGAGAAAGAGATAGCATATCCAATAGTGTGGCTGCCAGTCTTCCATTAGTTAGTTGCAATATTTAAGCTCCTCATGGAATGGTGAATACATTAATGGAGGGATGTGAAGTTACCGTCTCTCGTTTTCTTGTTTGCACTACCCACATATTGTCATTCACCTATATCGGCACCATACCTCTTCTTTTTATTAAAATTCAGCAATGGAGCTATTTCATTATTTTATTGATGATTGCCTTTTGTTTTGAAGTAGAAGTCTAATGGTTGTGAAATTTCATTCCCAGGGCATTGAGTTCCAAGTAGATTCGCTGGGTTAAAGGCATGCTAGGGTTCAGCAGGTTGGGAAGTTGCCACTAGATAAATTAACTAACGTCAAAATAGTTTTGTGACAAAACTTCTGATTTCTGTGATCATCCATTTGAGCCAAGCCAGTCTTATTGCCTGAAAAAACATGTGGTGTCATTTTTATGGGCTGTTTGCAGGAGTATAGTTCCGCAAGATTTGCTTGGAACTTCTTCTAGCTGGAGGATTCTAAGGTAGAGTATCTCAACGTTTGTTCAATTTCATAGATTTGAAAAGTTCTCTTTACAGCAAGTGCATGCATTCTATTCGATAAATGCACTTCATGCTACTTGAATGCGTATATGCTAAAGACTAGAAAACGGCAGATTCCAGATTGGCATAGAGGACAGAGCCAAGTAGACTTTACTACTCGTTCTGTTAAACATAAAATTGTGCAGAACAGTTATTTTCATGTCTGATAGTGCCCTTGGAGCAAGCCAACTTCTATGTTACAGAAAGTGAGCATGGAAAACCAAAGTTTTCAGAGGAGAAAGCTCAAGGTGAGGCTGTTAACCTCTCATGATGCGAGGTGTAAGGCTAAAGACGTTGAGGCATAAGCCTTTAGAGTTTTTATTTTTTATTCAAAAAAGAAAAATTAAAAATACCATAGAAAGATGGGATAGTGTTTGCCCAGGAACGACGTAAGGCCGTGAGGATAGGAGACAGTGAATGATCTACTTTTTTATTTTAGCCATACAAAGGTACTTAACAAAATTTTTTTTAGAAAAAAGCTTGTTAAGGCATACAAACATAGTGCATTAATACATGTAACTTTTAAATGCAAGTCTCGCAAGTATGTGAAAACCCTTCATTGTCGCCTTAACAACTTATAATGAACCGACTTTTCTCTTATCAATAAAAGAGAACCGACTCTTCTAATGCATTTGCCTCCACCATCTAGGCAAAAAGGGCGTGAAAATCATACGCCTTAGTATGCCTCTGACGGCTGGGCGAACACCTTTGTGATACTCTGCCTAAAAATCAACGTCCCGTGGCATTTTTGTTGTCCTTGCCTCTAAGCGAGCCCAAGAATTGCCTTTGATAAAATTGAGGAAAACAACATTTGTTTTATTATCGGAAACTAGTTTGGGAAATATAATGAACAAAGCTATCATCTCCTTGAAAAATCGGAACTATCACCCTTTAAATGACACATTGGTAAGGAACATTACAAGCTAAGGTCATTCGGTTTCTCAAGGGTCCAACTTAGTCCAAAAGAAAATGGAGTAAGGATACTACCAAATCTTCAAGCATCCCCAAGAATACTGGGCAAAGAATTCGCTTTTAAAGTTCAATCCAATGGGTTTATGGGAATATATCATTGGATCCAAAAGAAGTTGAATATGACTATTTCAGGTCTGTAAAAAGAGTTGTTCCTGATTTGCATGCTGTACTAAAAGGTTTACAGTTGAAAGAACCAGGGAATTTGGGCTCATCAGTATTTCATTACAACGATGTCCACACAAAGCTATGCCATTTCTTATCAGCACTGTAGATTGGTGTTTACACCCATTTTTGGCCAAAATTCAGAAAATCAATTTGTTGGTTAGAAGAAGGCCTTGAATGATGGTCTCAGGCCTTGAAAAGCCTCATGATCGGTTATCCATGAAAATCAGGCCAATTTGAATGCCACTGATCGAGTTGAGTTGGCAAAGGCCTGGGCCACATTAATGCCTAAAATTTTGTTATCGCAAATTCAGGCCTAGGGCTGGCCAAGGTCTTGAGTTGACTCATTAGGCCTGAGCATTTTTATCCAGGCCTAGCCCAGTTCTTAGAGGTAACAAGGCCTTCGAGTAGGTCCAAATCAGTTAAAGACAGGCCTTCTTTCCAGGCCTGGGCTCAGAAGGCTTACAATGGGTAAAGGCCCGTCAGTCATTACGTATTCAGGCCCATCCGATAGGCCCACTACTTTCAAAACGTGCCTTAGGGCCTTTGATTAGCAATGAAAGCCTCACAATTACTCAACCAGTTCAAAGGGCTTGAAGTTGCTCACTATCAGTTCAAAGGCCTTGAAGTTTCTCACTATCCGTTCAAAGGCTTTGAAGTTGCTCATTATCAGGTCAAAGGCCTTAAAAGCTACTTACAAGCAACTTAAAGGCCTAGAATGTTTTCGATAGAAAGGTCTAGGGAAGATGCTTACAAACAGCTCGAGGTCTGGATGGCCACCATCCTTCAACTGAAGCAAGCCTTGGGACACGTGGCGGCCGGGCATGGAGACATCCCAAGCAGCTCAAAGGTCTAGAAATGCCTCTAGCAAGCTGCTTAATGGTGATTATAAGCAGCTCACTCACAAGCAGCTGAAGGCCTGGACCGGTGGGACCCCATTCTTTAGCTTGAGACAGATGGCGTGCATGCAACCCTGAGAAAGGTTCAGTAGATGACCCTTGCTGACCTAAGCAAGCTGCTCACAAGCAGCTCACCCAAGCCTACTTGAGTTTTTGTTTCCGGATCCTTCTTCATTAAGAGTCACGCCCAAAGGCTTTGGGGGCCCACAAGAGAGGCAAGGACTAGTAAAATGATGGAAAGGTTGGGGAAAATCAGTGGTGGGCCCGGGAGAAGCCCATTCAAACAGCGGATTAAGTGTCAAAGCAGCTCAAAAGGGCTGAAATCTGCAGAAAGCTGATATTCTTTTTGCCCTTTCTGGAAAGTTTATGCAAGAAGAAGGCTTTCTCAGGCTCTTGCCGTTTTCTTGGAGTGAAAGACTCGTTTTGCTCAAGGAATGGCTCTTCATTGGAGCATTTTGAAGCTGCTCAAACCCAAACCTCTGCTGAACAGCCACATGGCAGCCATGCATTAGGGCATTTTGAAGCAGCTCAAGTCATGTGGCTCCTATAAATACCAGTTTTGAGGGCCTTCCCAAGGGTCCACGACCTCAAAGCTCACAGCTTATGTATTTCCATTTCCATTTCTTTACTTTCCCGCAAAGTATTTTATCTTTCAGTCCAATCTAGCCAGCCTAGATTTTATTTCCTTTCATTTCCTTGTACCTAAACTTCGTTAGACCGTTAATGGAGTTTATTTACCTTATCGTTCAGTCCTGTTTTCTTTTTCTTTCCATTTTTCACACGGTTACGAAATACTAAGTCCTTATCCCGCAAAGGCAAACCACCAACCACCATATGGCCTCACCCCTTAGGTCATACGCAATCGCTCGATACAAAGTCAGATCTGAGGCATCTAGGCCTTAGCACGAAGTTGGACTGCAATCCAGTCCTGGATTGAGGCTTCCAGGCCTTGATACAAATTTGGGCAGCAATCCTGCCCTGGCACGCCCGCACAAGGCCTAGAACTGCACTACTCGCTGTCCCAGGCCTCTTTTTTAATTTGGAAACAAACAATTGGATTGACAAAGTTACCTGAATTATTCCTTGTTGTCTCAGATGTATGTAAAGTATTTGATTCTATTATGTGGGCTTCCTGTGAGATTTCCTTAAACTATGGAGTTTGGTTGCAAAAAAACAGATTGGGTATGTGCTGGTGTGCACGAAGGCTCCTTAGGGAGAAAGTGTGCATGTATAGAGGATACGTGGAGTTAAATGTGAATATAAGACAAGAAGAGGAAAAAGAGAAGAGGGAAGGGAGGAAATAACGGAAGAGGGAGGGGGTTTTTCCTTGGGAGGGGGAAAACAGAGGGGAGGAGGGGTGCTGGATTCTTAGAAAGGTTAAGAGGGAATATAAGAGAAAGGAATGATGGGATAAAGAGAGGGAGTAAGGTAAGTTGGAAAGGGAAGGGTATGTAGTAGGTTTCTACAAGTAATTATCTAAATTTTCAAGGAAGTGGGAGATGGCTTTTTCATAATTGTTGTTTTATTTGTATTGAATCGGAGGCGTACAACATCCGATTTTGTGATGTTTTGGGCGTGGTGCTTAGGGTTCCGAGTCATTACAGTTGGTATCAGAGTCTAGGTTATAGATCTTACATGGGATTGTGGGATGTCTGGTGGGTTCAAGGCCTCTATATCTATACCTAATTCGTTGAGATGTTTTCAAAAAAAACAAAAAACAAATTAGTCCTTGCTGGTGATGTGAGTCGGGTTAGTATTGTGAGAAGTGTTGAGAGCTTTATTGAATTGCTTGGTTTGTACTGAGTTATGGATTAACACAGTATGCATGGCTTCAGTTATTTTGTAGGGTTCAATAAATTGATTCTTAGCGGAAAAGAAAAGAAAAAGTAAGTAATAGTCATTGTTGAAATTTTCCGCTTTAGAAAGCCCGTGTAGTGCTTCCGAGCTTTAATATGAATTTTATGTATGCTACTTACCCAAAATATAATGACCAGGTTATTTGGTTGGCATTTTATGAACATTGGTGGGTATTTGTGGTCAATTGGGGAGGGTTGGGAGACATCATATATATTCATAAATGAAAGCTATATATGTGATTTCAACCCAGTTTGCACACAAACTCTATCAGAGTGGAGTTTTTTTTTTTTCCTATGAAGGTGGAGGATCCTTTGGATGCTTTCAGATAAAAGTTGAGGTTCCTTCGGTTCCTGAATTTACGAATGTGTGATATAGTTGTTGATTATTTACTTCAATGCCATTGCCAATGGTAATCTGTGATATGGTAGTTGTTTTGAACCAAAGGATTTGTGATGTCTGGCAATGTGTAGTGTTTGTATGGTTTATTGTTTAAACGTCACAATAGTTGAAGCTTCTTTTGGTATTCTATTATTCGGTGCCGTATCAAATTATTGGGTAGTTAATAAATTTGTTGTTCGGGAAAGTAGGTGTTATAAAAGAATATTGTGACACTTGTTTTTTGGAAAATTGCATTTGTGTGTCGCCTTTGAGGCGTGGTGTGGCCTTATTAGCGTTATGGATATGGATATTGTGCGTAAAGACTGAGGAATGATATTGTGTGTAAAGGTTGTGGTTAGTTGTGACAGATCGTGGTTAGCTTGGAGCCGACTTAGTATATAGCCTCAGTAGCATTATTCCTATGGCCTTAGTGGCATGGACATTGACGTGGTATTTATTTTGCGGTGTTTGAGGAATTGAGTTGTTCCATTTGAGTTTAGGCAGGTGCCTATATTTGTAGTTAATGCATTGAGATTTTAGGCCCGAGGTGCGTATGTTGATCTCGGCCCAAGGCACTGATGTATACTGGATTGTAGTGTAAAGCTGGGCCACTGATGTATACTGGATTGTAGTGTAAGGTTGGGCCACTGATGTATACTGGATTGTAGTGTAAGGGCCTTGAGGTGCCCCAGAGCTTGCGTTGCCCAATCTTGTAGTTTAAGGGCCCGAGGTGCCCAATCGTGTATGATTCAATACTTGGATTTAGGATGGATTTTTGATTGTGGTGGTTTGATTTGTTATCCGTGGTTGTGCTTGGTTTGGAAAGGCATGGGCATACAATTTTTGTCAGAGGCAATGAGAGTCTAGTTAGAGCTGAATTACTTCATTTGGTGATAAATTTCGGGCCGAAATTCTTTTACCGGGGGATAATTGTGAGACCCGGCTCTTATTAAAAAGAAAAGAAAAGAAAAGAATTAGTCATATTAAAAGTTAGATTTATTATGTGGGCTTCCTGTGAGATTTCCTTAAACTATGGGGTTTGGTTGCAAAAAAACATAAGTGGGTATGTGCTGGTGTGCACGTGGGCTCCTTAGGGAGAAAGTGTGTGCATGTGTAGAGGATACGTGGAGTTAAATGTGAATATAATACAAGAGGAAAAAGAGGAGGGAAGGAAGGAAGGAAATAACGGAAGAGGGTGGGAGAAAACAGAGGAGAGGAGAGGGGCTGGATTCTTAGAAAGGGTAAGAGGGAATATAAGAGAAAAGAATGATGGGATGAAGAGAGGGAAGGGTACGTAGAAGGTTTATACAAGTAATTATGTAAATTTTTAAGGAAGTGGGAGATGGCTTTTTCATAATTGTTTGTTTTATTTGTATTGAGTCGGAGGTGTACAACATCCGATTTTGTTATGTTTTGGGTGTGGTGCTTGGCGTTCCGGGTCGTTACAAATTAAACACCCCCGCACCAACAATGAAAAAGGAACAAAGAAAAAAGTAAAACTAACGGGGGGTTTGTCTGGCCAAGTTGCACATGATAAAATAGGCTTGCATGACAGTTTTTATTAGCAACAACAAATGATAATGAAATTTAATAGGGGTGCTCGCGGTCCGGTTCGGTTCGGATTTTTAAGAATTCGAGGACCGAACCGCTAGTCACGGTTTTTTGAAAATGAAATCCGTGTCCGGACCAAAAGTCTACGGTTCGGTTACGGTTCCGTTCCAATCCAATCCATGACTCGCGGATCGGTTACGGTTTTGTCCACGGATTTTGGTACATGAGTAAGCAAAAATTAAACACTAGCATATATTATCTCGCAGACTAAAGCATTACACCAAATGGAAGCAAATTTTTATAACTTAGAAATATAAGATAGACTTATGGGCTATCAGATAATGGAATCCTAAAACAGCCAGGAACTCAAGACAAGCGATTGAAATGCCTACTTCCACATTATGGCACACAAGTTATATGTAGTATAGATAGCACTAAAAGATAAAGCAAACGCTCTGGGCAATAGAATCATAAAGGATCTACCAGAAGTTCACCTCAATGCTGAAAATAGCATTGCAATAGAATCATAAAGGATCTACCAGAAGTTCACCTCAATGCTGAAAATAGCATTCTTTCGCCCATTTAGCAGAAAGTGAGTGAATAAGTTTATACATCACATGGAATAGCATATCATTTGGGAACTGGAATGGGACCAGCAAGAACTAGTGCTTTGCAAACAGGGACCATATATATTTATTTATAGGTGAAATTTATTTATGTATAGACATATATTTATATATCTATTTATATATATATATTTATTTATTTATTTATTTATTTATAATAAATTCTCACGGTCCGGTTCGGTTAATCCACGGTTTCGTAATGAAAATCCGTGGACCGAACCGCGAGTCACGGTTTTTTAATTTTTCAATCCGTGTCCGGACCATTAATCCACGGACAAAATCCAAAAGGTACGGATCGGTTCGGTCCGGTCCGGTTTCACGGTTCACCGGATTTTTTGAGCAGCCCTAAAATTTAAGCGTGTTGCTCTTTGTTGTGCTACGAAAGTAGAGCTGTTTCATAGAGAATTTCAGCAGTAATCCAATCAAGGACTTTGGTTTCCTCCTTTCTCTGGGGCACCGTTGCATTAAAAAATTATTATATGTTCAAGTCCTAACGGAACATGCTGCTGTATGCTTAGACGAATTATCATTTGTGATAGCATACTTTTCTCATATCATATTTGCTTCTTTTTTTTTTAATCTATTGTAGGAGGTATACGAAATTCTCTGGCACTTCTGAAAGAGTAGCTTTAGATCTGGCGCATGATGCTCTGACGAGTATGTATATCGGAATAAAATGTGCTTATTCCTCTTTGATTATCATTTTGAATGGGGTTTATGATATAGGTGTTGCTTTCACTCAAGACTACATTCCCACCATATTCCTCAAGAATCCAACTCGAGGGTCTAGAAGGACACAACGGCGATTTGAACCTTTAATCTCGTAGATGCAAAACAAGATACATGCTATGAAGTACGGATACTCTATTTTGGCCTCCGTATCACGTATCATTGAATATGGATATGCTTCGGATACATGTCCGACACGTTTTTAAAAGTATCCAGATTTTAGAATTAATTTTTGGAATCTCAATACGTTTTGGATAAGCTTGGATACGTGCGGGGGTTAATATGTTATTACTTAAAGTATATGGGTTAAAGGATATATATATATATATAAACCAAACCAAACCAATCCGATCCGAGTCTTATGTCCAAATCACTTGGGGTCGGCTACATGAATCGTTTTTTTCCATTGAAATCTGTCGAGGGCTACTTGTTCACACAAACCTACTATATATATATATATAGGGGCCGGTTCTAGAGACAATAAATTTGACAATACTTTTGACAATATATTTTTCGGAGCCCCATGCAAATAATCGGAGCCGTTCAATTTGTTTAAAACATGTTTTTAAGGGTTTCCGTAAAAAATTAATTCCTTTGGACATTGGCAAGGGCTTGATTGGCTCATTTAATTTAATTCCGATCATTTGTTTGAAGGTCCCATGCGGGGTTTCAAAAAATCTATTGTCAAAAGTATTGTCAAATATATTGTCTCTAGAACCGGCCCCATATATATATATATATATACATATATATACATACATATATATACATATATATATATATGTACATATATATATATACATACATATATATATACATATATATACATATATATATATAAACAACGATCTCTCGTCACGACGACAAAGGTCTTTCATATATATATATACATATACATATATACATACATATATATATATATACATACATATATATATATATATATACATACATATATATATATATACATACATATATATATAAACAACGATCTCTCGTCACGACGACAAAGGTCTATCATCTCTCTCGCACCACTAAGCTCTCGTCCGTCTCTCTCTCGTCTTTGATCTCTGATCTCTGTCTCTGTCTCTTTGGTTTTTTAAGGGTCCCCGGAACCGCCCCGTATGTATATATATATATATATATATAGCTATTTGTAAATCTCTCTCTCTCTCTCTCCCTCCTATCATCTCTCTTTTATTTTAGGGTTTTTTTAAACAGTATATCTCTCATCTGTCATCTCTCTCTCTCTCTCTCTCTCTCTCTCTCTCTCTTTGATTTTAGGGTTTTTTTAACAGTATAATCATTAATGGAATTAAAGAATTAAGAATTAAATATAATATATATTTTATTTGCTTTTATATTCAACTTATATTTCAACGTATTGTATCTTACTTTTTGAAAAAATCACGTATTTGCGTATTCATATCCCGTATCCATATTCGTATCCGTGCTTTTTAGCATACATGCACAAAAAGCTAAGTTGATAAGACGCTCAAAGACACTAACTAATGGTGTCTTGTTTTATAAAATGGGTAGCAAATATGATTTCAAGATAACCGTCCAATTTGTAAAACAAGACACTCTGGTCAATGTAGTTTTATTGCATATATGTTCTTCGCATCGGGACCTATGAGATGAATAGTTTGGATCACCTTTTGTGGGCCTTGTGGGGCCACAAAATGGAGTCTTAAGGGTTTTGGTGAGGATGGAGGTCGTGAGGGATGATCCCTTGCAATATTTATCCTCTCGCATTATGGTGGACCGAATCAGATACCAAGAGCTGATTATTTATTCCCACCTATGTTTGTTTATATCTGAAAATATTCCTAATATTTTGGATTCATTGTGATTTAGCTACCATTTAATTTTGAATATTGGTCAAATTATAGTGCTGTGAAGAGGAAATTGAGAAATGGCAAGCTCCTATCCTCAAAGATGTCAGGCTACCAGAATGGTAAGCTTACTGTTTAGCTCAAAAAAGTTCCTTGCGGTGCAAGGACTAAGCACGGGTGTGACAGGACTTGTTGCGTCCAACGTAAAGGATTGGACGCCCTTTTCTGACTTTGTAACCTTGAAAGCAAAATTGTTGTGTTCTTAAGGGTGAGATCATAATGATGGTTCGTGGTCTGTCACAATGGATGTGGACTTAATAATTTTTTGACCGTGTAGGAAACAAGAACAACGTAGAAAATAAAGAACAAACTTTATTATATCGGAATAATAAAGTTGTTGGTGCAAGAAAGTGAAAACTCTCGCTTTTGGCACATGCGTGAATGCGTTGAGCGCGGGCGTGCCAAGACTTGTAGTGCCTAACTTTTGATGAAGATTCCCGTGAATCTTGAGTTCTAACGTATGAGCAATTGTGTGTGACCCAAAGGTTAAAGATCACAATGAGGTTCGTGGTTTGCCACACTGTCGTGGACTTAAAATTTCCTAGTCGTATAGGAAATGGAATGTGAAAACGTGAACTTTATTACTCCGGGATAATAAAGTTTGTACAAGAAAAGTAAAAATCCAAACTACTTGATGAAGTGAGTTTGAATGGGGTTTGAGTACGAGGTACTCGATAGACTACTTTGCTAAAAGTAGGAAGTGTTTGTAAGCGTTGAGTTTTGATTGGTGTTGGACTTGTTTTTTGTCTTGGGAACTTGTATTTATAGGCACAGTAGTAAGCTGATTCTGGCCTGAATCCGAATTTTGCTTTGCTCCATAAGCTGACATGTGTGCCATGACTGTTCCACTTTTCATGCATGTTTGATCATGGGCAGTTTCTGGCAGTTGAGATATCATGGGTGATGTGGCAATAACTCCCCACTATCCCTCTCTTTGTGCTAGCTTGACACATGGCCAATTGACTTGGTCAATTGGCCTTTGAACTTGGAGGAAAATAACCGCCATACAGCAACCAATTCCCTATAACCGTGGGCTGCTCTTCATGGGCCAAATCAGCATGTTTTTCGTGGGCTCCATCCTTCATGGGTTGCGATCGATTATTGGGCCTAAACGTAATAGAAAATCCATGGCCCAATAAACTTAACAACCAATTAATTACATAATTTTGACCCAATTTAATTAAAGAATTAATTAAATGGCCATTCATTGCTAGCCCGATCCGCGGTGTCAAAAACGGGTATAAACATTGCCCCCCATGCCTTGATTCTTGATTTTTAGGATCAAGGCATGTATAAAAAAGAAAACTATTTTTGGCATCCAAACATGCCTTGAATCTTGTTGTAGCATACCCTCTTTTGTTTGCCTTGCTTATAGATAGTAGGCATTAGGCATTGTTATGCTCCATTGAGGCCTTTGACAATATGAGATCTGGCTTCAGGCCTGAATCATGAAAGACTCGACAAAAAGACTTAGAAATCCGTTAGAAGGCCTGAACTTCTTCTTGAAACGCTTAGAAATGTGGTTCAGGCCTAGAGAGAGAGAGAGAGAGAGAGAGAGAGAGAGAGAGCTTAAAGAGCCTTCATACCAGCAAAAAGGCCTGTTTATACCAATAGATTCTTATGTCAAGGCTTGGTTGTAGAGAAATAATAGAACCTAGAAAAGGCCTGAGAAGGACTGAAAATAGATTGAAGGCTTGAACCTCAACTTTTTAACTTTCAGGCCTGCTCGATGAAATGAAAAGGCCTCTACCTCTGCGGAAAAAGCCTAGTAAAACTCTAATAGGGCCTACTCAATGACTGATAGGCCTTGGCTGAACTATTTAAAGATGCTTGTTCGGCCTTTGAATGACTTTTCATTGGCTATTTAACCCTTTTTACAACCACGGCGTTTTTGCGTAAGCCAAGTGAATAAGATCCGCTTTTGATGTGCCCCACAAATCTAATGCGGGCGTAGTTCCACAACTTTAAGGCCTACAGTTGGCCTATGCTTATAATGCCTTTTGGCAATTTGGACAATGCCAAAAAGACCTTCATTAACCAGGGGAAGAGGGGGATCTCCGATTACAAATGAATCAAGATCAAGCCCTGGAGTGTTGTCGATTTCCTCATCTTCATTCAGTTCCTCCTGTTCTAGAACCGGTGCGGCATGCAATTCAAACCTGGCCCCAAGGCTAATGGCAGGACTAGATAGTTCTTGATTTGTATCTATTATCGGCTGACTGCTCAGAACTGAATCTGAGTGTGGTGGCTCTTCAGACACTTGAGAAAGCTTCTGAGAGGAGAGAATGGGCTGATTTTGCCTCATAATTGGCTTTCCATGTTTTGGCTTATTCCAGGTCTGAAATCTTGCTCCCTTTGCGTTGAAAAAAACCTATCTTTTCGCTCCTCCGGGCATGGAAATAGCTTACCATCCAGAAGTTTTTAAAAAACTCCTAAATGTTGGTTGCTGCGATCAGGCCTGAAACTATTGCCACAATCTGTATCATCCAGGCCTTCTGCTGTTCAAGAATCCTTAAAGGGTTGAACTGAGACATTTGCCCCCCGAGTCGAAGTCCTTGGCCTCCTTACCCCCCGAGTGCAGGGTTGTTGGAAGCCAAAGGCTTAGAGAGGCCTGGAGGCTTGGTGTGCTTGCTGGAAGTTTGTTGAGACTCTTGCCTCACGAGTCCAATTCCTTGGCCTCCTTGCTGCCGGAGTGTAGGGTTGTTGGAAGCTAAGGGCTGAGAGAAGCCTGGAGGCCTGGTGTGCTTGTTGGAAGCTTGTTGAGACCCTTGCCTCCAGAGTCCAATTCCTTGGCCTCCTTGCCCCCCGAGTGTAGGGTTGTTGGAAGCTAAGGGCTGAGAGAAGCCTGGAGGCCTGGTGTGCTTGTTGGAAGCTTGTTAAGGGACATTTAGGCCTGAAGTTTGGCCTAAAGTGCCAAGCTTTGACAATAGTGGTGAAGTAGGAGTTGCCTTCATGTATTCGTTGGTGTTTTTGGAGTTGATTACCCATTCTTCAATCTTACGCAAAGATGCACGCAAGGGACAGTTTACCTCTTAACGTAATTGGCGATCCTCCTCTTCAAGTCTGTCAATTTCATCTTCAAGCCCTCGAATTTCATCGTTGTAACGATTTTGTGCGTCGGGAAACCAATCCTCCGTAGGATTGAGTCGACGCCTCTCACAATCAAGGCGATAGATTTCATCTTCAAGTTTGTCGACCTTATCATCACGCTAACGAATTTCTTCTTGACATCGCCGAATCTCAACATCCAATTCAACGTATCGAATTGACATGCGAATGAATCTGCGTAATAACCCTTGAAACGACTAGGGTCCCACCGGGCGTGCCAATGAAAACTCTCGCTTTTGGCATAGGCGTGAATGCGTTGAGCGCGGGCGTGCCAAGACTTGTAGCGCCTAACTTTTGATGAAGATTCCCATGAATCTTGACTTCTAACGTATGAGCGATTGCGTGTGACCAAAAGGTTAAAGATTACAATGAAGTTCGTGGTTTGCCACACGGTTGTGGACTTAAAATTTTCTAGTCGTATAGAAAATGGAATGTGAAAACATGAACTTTATTACTCCGGGATAATAAAATTTGTACAAGAAAAGTAAAAATCCAAACTACTTGATGAAGTGAGGTTGAATGGGGTTTGAGTACGAGGTACTCGATAGGCTACTTTGCTGAAAGTAGGAAAGTGTTTGTAAGCGTTGAGTTTTGATTGGTGTTGGACCTGTTTTTTGTCTTGGGAACTTGTATTTATAGGCATAGTAGTAAGCTGATTCAGGCTTGAATCCGAATTTTTGCTTTGCTCAATAAGCTGACATGTGTCCCATGACTGCTCCACTTTTCATGCATGTTTGATCATGGGCAGTTTCTGGTAGTTGAGAGAACTTGGGTGATGTGGCAATAACTCCCCACTATCCCCCTCTTTGTGCTAGCTTGACACATGGCCAATTGACTTGGTCAATTGGCCTTTGAACTTGGAGGAAAATAACCGCAATACAACAACCAATTCCCTATAACCGTGGGCTGCTCTTCGTGGGCCAAATCAGCATTTTTTTCGTGGGCTCCATCCTTCATGGGTTGCGTTCGGTTATTGGGCCCAAACGTAATAGAAAATCCATGGCCCAGTAAACTTAACAACCAATCAATTACATAATTTTGGCCCAATTTAGTTAAAGAATTAATTAAATGGCCATTCATTGCTTGCCCGATCCGTGGTGTCAAAAATGGGTATAAACAGAAAGATAAAAATACAATTTACTTGATGAAGTAAAAGACATTGAACTGGAAAAGTAAATGATAAGCAAACTTGCTTGAAGTTTGTGTTTCGGTAAGCGTTGGGCATGATTGGTGTTGAAATCCTTTTTCTGTGTTTGATTCTTCTATTTAGGGAAAATGACGGCCAATGACGTATTTTGATAATTAATACCCGCTAAGGACATTTTCAGCATGTGCTTGGCGAATATTAATAATCAAAACACATCCTGAGCGGTCATTTTCCCTTCTATTTATAGGTTCTTCACGGTTTGCAAGTGATTTTTCCGCCTTCCTCTCACGTTGACAACTAAGGCCTAAAAAAGTAGAAGTACCAACGTCAAACATCATTACCTATTTGTACCCGACTTAATTTTCTTATGATTTTATGATGAGCGAAATTTTCTTCAGTCGTTCAAAAGAAAATTTGATTTTGTTACAAGAATAGAGGAGTAGAATGATCTTCTTTCAACTCCCCTACTCGAATCCTTCCAATTTTTCTCTCCTTCCAAGATTAGGGTTTTCGATTGCAGGGTCATGCTTACGGGAAATTCTTAGAGAAGATTGTTTTCAAAGTGTTTTACAAAATGGTATAAATAAAAAGTGTACATGTTGTCGATAAAAAAAGAATGTTTTACAAATTGACTGACAAAATTAGGTCCAGCCGTTAGGTGAATGACTGAAAGGAGAGTAAAAAAGAAGGTAGATGTATATTTCTTTATTCCATCTAGGCCTTCTTACAAACACCTTGAATACTATATAAAATTTCTAGAGTTTTGAATGTCTAAAAAAATTTTAAACCCGAAAAAAGGAACAATTACTAATTGGGTTTGAGGGAGGGAGGGAGGGAGGGAGGGAGCGAGAGTGTTTGTATGTTTTTTTCGGAATCCTATTTGGATAAACGCGGGGTGGTGGTGGTGGTTGTTATTTGGATCTTTTCAAAAATTGCAAACCCTAAGATCTACGCCGTTGGATTCAATGAATCACTCTAGACCGTTAGATTTATGTAGTACATGTAAGATTCAAAAAGTGAGTTAGCTTATATAT
Organism: Rhododendron molle; assembly: GCA_025413875.1. NCBI lineage: Eukaryota > Viridiplantae > Streptophyta > Magnoliopsida > Ericales > Ericaceae > Rhododendron > Rhododendron molle. The sequence continues at coordinate 41,285,589 of CM046388.1, forward strand.
AGGCTAGAGTTTGCCCGTGCTTGAAGGCATGACGCAACGCTTTTAGAACACAATTAAAATAAATTGCGAAACTATTGACCACCTTCGCCAACGAAATTGATTTATATGGAAAGATTTTTTCTTAAATTAGGATGAAATAGATTTTTTTCTTACCCTTTTGTTTAGTTTACAAAAAAAACAAACACACACACACCAAAAAAATTAAAATTGATGAACCGATAAACAAAAATATTTCTTACCCTTTTGTTTAGTTTACGATCGGCCTTGCACTAATTTTATATATGAAATTTTATTACTTTCTATCTTCTCATAACAATAGAGAGTTGGGATAGGAAAAGTTATAGAAGATTTTGTCTTGCTTCGGAGAGAGAGAGTGCTAAGGTTTCAAAAATTACTTCTTTTCTTATTTCAAAATTCGGCTTGGTTTTTTGGCAATGAAATTTTATTGCTTTCTATCTTTCTATAACAAAAGAAAGTTTGAATAGAAAAGGTTAGCGAAGATTGAAAATAGAATTTTCAACCCTAGGAGTACTCTTCTCAGCCGTAGGATTTATGAGGGATAAGTTTGGTCGTTAGATGTATGTACATAGGATTCAAACACTGAGCTATTTTATTATATAGATATAAAAAAAAAAAAACTAGATGGTTCCATAGGTTTGAATATTTTAGAGTTATCCAATTTGGATTCTTATACATGTACATGGAAAGCGGCAGTTATTGAACTCTGAGAAAATACTGAATATGACACTGAAAAAAATAACCTGGATGCAAAACAAAAAACAAAAAGAAGGATAAATTGCTAAGAATAAATAGTAACATTGTTGGAGTATAGATATCAAATATGATTAGCGAAAATAAAATATGAATTTTACCCTTTGCTAATTTAATTAGCTAGTAGTTGTTGACTTGTTGTACATGCATGCTCTTCTTGTTTAAAAAAATCACATGTGGAGGAGGCTTTTGGGTTCTCATTGTTTTTGAACCCGGCTTCTCCGCAGCGGCACCAGTGGCAGACCCACGAATTTAACATAGTGGGGGCATCAATTTTTTTTGTAATCGTAATATACGAGTTACAGTTAAGCACGATTACTCCAAAATAATTTTAGCATTCATGATAACTTAACAATTTAAAAGTATATGTATTTTAATAACTAGCTACTTGGACAAACTTGCGCATCTTGACTATATGAGTTAAAAACAACATTATCACATGTTCATCATATATTTTTCTATTACTAACTCTACAATTACAGTTTTAGGGGACCAAAAGTATACAAATGCAATGTGGGGGTAGACTCGAACCCACGAACAATATAAAAAACAAGGTACACAATACTAATTTTTTCCTTTTTGGGAAAAAGAAAAAAAAAAACCCCGAAGGAGAGTGTGGGTAGTCTCGAACCCACAAACTCTTGTTTACAAGGAGAGCATTTTATCACTGCACCAACAGATAACCTGTAACGACCCGTAAATTTTTATCATTAATAATATAAAAAAGTATTATTAATAGTAATAAAATAAATATAATTATTTTAACTTAATTTACCTTATTTTTAATTATAATTTGCATGCAATCTTACATAATTAAAAAGAATTAAGAGTCCTAACCTCACCTCCTCTTGTCTCTCCCTCTCCTACTCAATCTTGACGTCTCTTCTGATCCCAATTCGTCCATAATCTCATCCATATCAAAGCCTTAAGAGAATACAACTTCTTTAATCCAATTTTAATCGAAACTCTTCCCAATTCTCCTATATATACCCCATTATCTCGACCCTAGGGCACACTACGAAATTCCATGCCCCATTAGTCCAGAAAGAAGAGAGAATTACAAGAATTCGAAGCTCCAATCCATGGAGTTCTAGAGAGAGAAAGAAAGGGAGAGAAAAGTGGGTTTGTGATCAAGAATCAACCAAAACCCAAATTGATCATTCCAATCCCTTCCTATAACTCCTAGCATCGCCAAACATCATTCAATTCGGTCCCAAGGTCCCCCGATCGAAGAACCCGAAGTTTTCTTCTCCAAAATTCAAGTTTCGGTTCGCGAAGTAATTCGATCCAAATCAAGGTATTATAATCTATTCCAAACTCTCCTCTAAGTTAATTTAGTGTTTTTAAACCTATTCCATAGTCTTCCGTAGTCCCATGCATCAAAACCGAGGCTACCAAAAAAAAAAAAAAAACAGAATTATTTCCTTACCTGTGAGGTAACATATATAAGACCATGGTTGCAGTTCACATTGTGAAGGACAGAGTCCAACCTTGCGGTTTGGACTGTTTTGGTTCAAATTGTAAAGCCCCGATTTTCGGAGATAAAATCGAAGACTTTAAATATTAATTTCTAAAAACTTTTCCTAATTAAAGTTTAAAATCCAAATAAGAATCCTCCACATCGAGGTTCATTTATTACAAACCACTGGGAAAATACTAAAATAGTCTTTGGGGAAATAAAATAGACTAAATAACAGAGCTGACTTCTAAGTTTGATACGGATCCCAAGCGTACTCAGGCTCGGCTCCCACCTCTGGATTCTCCTCTGCATAAAACTGCTCGCCCTCGGGATTCTGTGTCTCTTCCTGATTCTCTGCAAAATCTGACACGGATGCCAGGAAATCCGTGCCAGAGTGAAAGAGTTTACTCCGTAGTATAATCCAACCCAACTACCCCTCTTACTTTGCATTTAGCAATCAACAGGATATAAATGGTATGAAAAAGTAAAATAGAAATATTTCACATAACTCGATTTATTGCTATCCATTTACTTAATATGAAATCTAAGATCTCTCCGCGAGATCTTTCCTCCCCAACCACTAGCCTTGCCCTGTCCTATGAGATCACTTTCTTTTGTTGTCGCGGATTGCACCTAAGTTATGTACCCATCGTGTATCCCTCTCATTACAGCAAAAGGAAACTTATCATGACCGAATCATAACTAGGGTTCGCCTATGTTATTCATCACCACACAATCATCACAATCATCACTGGGCTTACTTTGTCAGTTACTGGGCTTACTTTGCCAGTTTCAATCCATCACCGAGCTTACTTTGCCGGTTTTAAATCATCACATCATTACTGGACACCCGCCAGTTTCAATTCATCATTGGGCTTACTTTGCCAGTTTCAATCTCATCACAAATCTCATCACATCTCAAAATCACGTCTGCAGGCAACCTCTAAAAAAAAAAGAAACATCACAATTTATCCATTACTTAGCATCGTCTAAATGTTTTCTATATCGTATACCACCCCATGTCTCTAGGGTCCAATCTAGCATTCAAATCAATTATCAACACAATATTATTTTTAATAATAATTAAAAACAAATGACAGACGGATCAAAACAAATATTAGGTAATGCAATCACATAACTTTTTATGACTGGGCCGTTGCCCTTAATCTTGTATGGCCACAAAATCATTAATAAGGTATGAACTATTTAATAAAGATTTAGAATAATTTTTCTAGGCTTTTATTAATTATTCTTAAGTAATTAGATTGATTAAATACTAATTAAATACATTAAATAGGTAAAAATATTAGAATAATTATCGTAACCTTAATAAGAGTCCTAAAGGTTCTCTATAACAAGTTCGAGTGCTAAAAGTTAGGTTTGGAGGTCCGTGGGATTATTTTAAATAAAAGGATTAAGATAATTGACGAAAGAAGGATAAATAAATAATAAATTTTTAAATAATTAAAAATATGTTGATATTAACAACGTAACATATTTGGACTGTAAAGAATCTAAAAAAAATTAATCGGGCATTAATAATATATTTTATAATGTCGTAAAGTATTTTTTTATTTAAAAACAATGTGTAAATAATAATATATAGCTAATTAAATAAAAAAATATTATTTTAACAACATATCATCTTTGAGATTCAAGGAGTCTGGGAAAAAAATAGTTTGAGTGTTAGAAATATTGTTCGGAAGGTCGTAACTATTTTTTTCGTTTGTAAACTTTGCTTGAAAATGAATAAAAAATTCAATAAATAGATAATAAAATAAAAAAATATGAAATTAACAAGTTATGATCTTTGGGATGTTAGAAGTTTAGGAAAAATAGTCCGGGGGTCAAAAACCATGTTCGGGAGGTCAAAACGGGGCTCGAACCAAAACAGGTCAAACCGCAAGGTTTGACCTTGCGACTGGAACGCCGCCGCAAACTCGCAGCCTGGTTCTTGCGGTCCGAAGGTTGCGGCCGCAAGGTACGGGGCAGGTCTGTTTTTTTTGGTTTTCTCACTTGTTTTGGATGCATGGGACTACGGGGGACATTGGGTTATGTCTAAAAACAATAAATATAATTAGAGGAGGCTTCAGATCGAATTATAATACCTCGAATCGAATTGAAGTGGATTTTGAACGAAACTTGAAAGTTTGGGAAGAAAGCTTCGGGTTCTTTGATCGGGGGACCTTGGGACCAAATTGGTTGATGTTTGACGATGCTAGGAGATGAAGGAAGCAATTCGATCGATCAATTTGAGTCTCGGAGGAACGAAACTACAAAACCCACTTTTCTCTCTCTCTCTCTTTCTTTCTCTCTTTAAAACTCCATGGATTGGAGTTCGATTTTCTTCGAATTCTCTCTTTCTTCTGGACTAGTAGGGTGTGGGAAATTTCGTGGTGAACCCTAGGCTCGGAGTAATGAGGTATTTATAGGAGAATTGAGGAGAGTTTCAATTAAAATTGAGTTAAAGAAGTTGTATCCTTTTAGGACTTGGATTTGGACAAGATATGAATGAAAATACGATCACGGAGGAGGTAGAAACTGAGTAAGAGAGTGAGAGACGAGAGAAGTGTACATGCATGCAATTATATTCATGTAAATCAAGAAAAATAAATTTAAGTAACAATTATATAAGATAAGATAATTATATTTGTATATATCTATTTAAGGAAAAGAATTTTATTAATGCAATAATAATTTTTAATTGTATTATTAATAATAAAAAATTACGGGTTGTTACACAAATTGACTTTTCGACGTCCCGAATACCGATTTTGATCCCCGATCTATTTTTCCTAGACTCGCCCCACTTCAAATATCATAACTTGTTAATTTCATAATTTTTTTTATTTTTATTATCTATTTATTAAATTTTTTTCTTGTTTCCAATCAAAGTTTACAAACGAAAAATCCTTACGACACTCCGAACAATGTTTTTAACACCCAAATTATTTTTCCTAGACTTCTCACACTACAAAGATGATATGTTGTTAATTTCATATTTTTTTATTTAATTAGCTATTTATTTATTTTTCTTACAAAGTTTCAATCATAATTTCCTTTTGACTTGATAAAATATATTATTCATGCATGATTAATTTTTTTAGACTCTTTACGGTCCAAATATGATACGTTGTTAACCTCAACATATTTTTAATTATTTAATTATTTATTAGCTATTTATCCTTCTTTCGTCAATTATCTTAATCTCTTTATTTAAAATAATCCCACGAACCTCCAAACCCAACTTTTAACACTCGGACTTGTTACAGAGGACCTTTAGGACTATTATTAAGGTTAGGATAATTATTCTAAGATTTTCACGTAATTAATTTATTTAATTAAGTTTTTAAGCAATCTAATTTCTTAGAAATAATTAATAAAAGTCTAAAATAATCCCTAAAATATTTTTTGAAGTATCTATTTGATTTTGACATTGTGACCATACAAGACTAAGGGCAACGGTCCATTCATAAAAAGTTATGTGATCGCATTGCTCGTTAATTTATTTATTTATGATTTGTTTAATTGTATATTGCACCGATACTTGATCTGAATGCTAGATTGGACCCTAGAGACATGGGGTGGTATACGAAGTAGAATTCACCTAGACGATGCTAGGAAATGGATAAATTGGGAAGTTTTTCTTTCTAGAGATTGCCTGCAGGTGGAATTTTGAGATGTGACGAGATTAAGACTGGCGTGTGTCCAGTGATGAATTGATAGACTGACGTGTGTCCTGTAGAGACTCGTATTTTTTTTTTTAATAATTTCAGCGTTTAATTGAAAATAAGAATATTGAGATAAGATGAAATGTTGTGTGAATATGAGATTAGGGGTTAAAGTGATAGGATTATTAGTGGATGGGTGTGAGTGTAATGTGGGGGTTGTATATATATGTATGTGTATGTGTGGAGACCACACAAATCCTATCTCTCCCTCTCTCTCATCACACACGGTCTCTCTCTCTCCCGTCCGGCCATCTTTCTCTCCTGCTCTCTCTCTCTCTCTCTCTCGAGCCCAACTGTAACATCCCGATTTTAGGAAATAAAATCGAAGGCATTTAAGTATTTATTTCTGAAAAATTCACTAAATTAAAGTTTAATTTCAAAACAGAATTCTCAACATAGAGATCTCTTTATTACAAACCACTAGAGAAATACTAAAATAATAGTCTTTGGGATAATAAAATAACAGAGCCAACTTCTAAATTTGATACGGATCCCACGCGTACTCGGATTCGGCTCCCACATCCTGATTTTCCTCTGCATAGAACTGTTCGCCTTTGGAATTTTGTGTCTCTTCCTGGTTTTGTGCCATCGAGGGATCCTCTCCATTGTACCCTGCGTACTCTAGCAAATTGATCGCCGAAGCAATCGATTTGCCAGGATACAGACGTATCCGTGAGTGATAAATCACCCAGTAAAATAATCCAACCCAACCACCCCTCTTACAATTACAGCTAGCAAGTAAAACAGGATAATCATGATGCGAATAAGTAAAACAAAGATTTTTCACGTCAACCAGTTCGTTACTATCCATTAGCCTAACGTGTGATTCAAAATTTCCCTACGAGATTTTTCCTCTCCAGCCGCTAGCCATGCTCGGTCCCATGAGATCACTTCCCTTTGCTGTCATAGATAACCTAAGTTACAATACTACAACAAGGGGCTAGCTTATCATGCCTGAATCACAACTAGGGTTCGCCTATCTTATATACCACATCACAATCATCACTGGACACACGCCAGTCTATCAACTCATTACTGGACACACACCAGGTTTTATCGTCACAAAACATCACTGGACCATCCGCCAGGTTTTATCAACATAAAACGTCACTGGACCATCCGCCAGGTTTTATCAACATAAAACGTCACTGGACCACCGCCAGGTTTTATCAAAACATCACTAGGCTTACTTTGCCAGGTTTTATCAAAACATCATTGGGCTTACTTTGCCAAGTTTTATATCATCACTGGGCTTACTCTGCCAGTCTTAAATCATCTCCGGGCTTACTCTGCCGATTTTAAATTATCACAGACATCACTGGACTACCCGCCAGTTTTAAATCATCCCCGGGCTTACTCTGCCGGTTTTAAATCATCACAAACATCACTGGGCTTACTCTGCCAGTCTTAAATCATCTCCGGGCTTACTCTGCCGGTTTTAAATCACATCACAAATCTCATCAGATCTCAAATCACGCCTGCAGGCAATCTCTAAACAGAAAGAAACTTCACAATTTATCTATTACTTAGCATCGTCTAGGTGATTTCTATTTCGTATACCACCCCATGTCCCTAGGGTCCAATCTAACATTCAAATGAAGCATCGATACAATATCAATCATAAAAATAATTAAAAACGAATAACAGACGGATCAAAATAATTATTAAGCAATGCAATCACATAACTTTTTATGACTGGGCCGCTGCCCTTAATCTCGTATGGTCACAAAGTCATTAATAATGTATAAACTTGTTATAAATTATTTAAAAATAATTTTCTAAACTTTTATTAATTATTTATGAGTAATTAGGTTATTTAAATACTAATTAAATGCATTAATTAGGTAAAAATATTAGAATAATTATCAAAATCCTATTAAGAGTCCTAACAGCCCTATATAACAAATTAGAGTGCTAACAGTTGGGTTTGGATGCTCACGGAATTAATTTAAATAAACAGATTAAATTAATAGGCAAAACAAGATTAAATAGACAATAAATAATTAATTAATTAAAAATATATTTTTATTTAGAGAATATCATCTTAGGACTGTAAGAAGTCTAAATAAAATTATTCATAATTATTACTGTCTTTTATAATATTTTAAAGTGTTATCATCAAGAAACAACCTATAAATAATAATAAATAGTTAATTAAATAAATAAAATTTTATTTTAATAACATATCACCTCTGAGATGTCAGAAGTCTAATAAAAATATTTTTGATGTTAAAAACATTTTTTATAAGGTCGCAATTATTTTTCATTTGTAACTTTGATTAAAAATAAAATAAATAGCTAATAATAAAAGAAAGGCATGAAATCAGCAAGTTATGATCTTTAACATGTTAGGAATCTAGAAAAAATAATTTGGGGATTTATAGAGTAGTTTTTAAGGTCGCGAGTAATTTTAGTTTGTAAACCTTTACATAATAACGAATAAAAATTTTAATAAATAGGTAATTAAATAAAAAAATATGAAATTAACAAGGTATGATCTTTGAAGTGTGAAAAGTCTAGGAAAAATAGTCCGGGGGTCAAAATTGGAGTCCGGGATGATGAAAAGTCTATTCGAACCAAAACGGGTCTTGCCGCAAGGTTTGACTGCTTTGACCTTGCTGCCGCAAGGTCCGATTTCCTGGTTCATGCGGCTGGAATCCCGTACATCGCGGCCGCAAGGTCGCTGCCCAGTTTTGGTTTTCTTCGTTTTTCTCATGTTTTTCAATGCATGGGACTACGGGGGTCATTGGGTTATGTCTATAAACACTTAATATACGTAGAGGAGGCCTCGGATCGAATTATATTACCTCGAATCGGATTTAATTTGATTTCGATCGAAGCTTGAACGTTGGAGAAGAAAGCTTCGGTTTTAACGATCGAGGGACCTTGGGGCCGAATTGGTTGATGTTTGTGGATGCTAGGAGTTGTAGGAAGAGATTGGAAAGGTCGGATTGGATCTCGGTTGGGTCTAGGCACGAAACCCACTTTTCTCTTTCTCTTTTCTCTCTCTAGAACTCCATGGATTGGAGCTTCGATTTCCTTCGGTTTTTCTCTCTTTTCTGGACAATTAGGGCGTGAAAAATATGGTGCGTACCCTAGGGTCGGAATAGTGACGTATTTATAAGAGAATTGGATGAGTTTTGATTAATTAAAATCCTAACGGAATTGGGTTTCGGAATGGACGAATGAAGCTCGGTTTTTGGGTTACGGGGAAGATAGAGATCGAGTAGAATTAGGAGAGGGAGAGATAAAGAGTTATATGCATGCATGCAAGAATAAAAATATAGGATTAGATAATTATTGTATTTATCTAGCCAAATAAATGTTTTTATTAAAAGATATAATTACGTTAAGATAATTGTATTTGTAATTATCTAGTATTATCTAATAAGAAGAATTAAATTTTAATAACATTATAAAAAAAAAATTGGGTCAAAATTCCGGGTCGTTACACCAACACTCCATAAACCCACACGGATCTACTTCCATTTCAACTATTGATTACGTTCTTGAGCTTGGAATTCGTCGGTTCGAGCTTGGAGAGGAGTATTTGGTTGATTCGAGGTTTTCGGAGCTAGAGACGTGCTTGGAACTTATGGGCTCGGCCTAGATCCTTGAGGTAGGGATTTCTAACTTCTTTTATGTGTTTAATGAGGAGTTTCGATGCGTAGAACTTGTTGTTAATCGTTGATTTGAGCCTTAGTGAAATCTGCATAGTTGTTCAAATTTGCAGAAAATTTCCAGGCGCTACCCGTAGCCACTGATCAGAAACTGAACATTGTATTCTCCTACTCGTAGCCCATTTTTGGTCCTACCCGTAGCCACTGATCAGAAACTGAACATTGTATTCTCCTACTCGTAGCCCATTTTTGGTCCTACCCGTAGCCACTGCAAAATTTTATAAAAAAATAATAATTCCTATTTGCTCATTCTACGGCCGTGGTTCTCTCCAATGGGTTATACTATGCTTCATTATGAGTTTATGGGCTTTATTATTCTTCAGATATGTGACATAATGATAACAAGGAGTTAGGTATTTGTCGAATGAAGAAACGAGAACCTAGAGAATGTAATGAATGAATGTTGATGGATGTAAAATGTGTCGATGTGCAATACAACGAACGGATACGTTGGACATTCCTTTGAACTTGATAATACTAGATTTGGATATGAGGGATATTCCTTTGTGCTTAAAGCGATATATATATCTAGTGTAGCTTGAAGGGGTAAATGAGATATAGACGGGAAATCATGAATTGTGGTGAGTGAATGTGCTTGATGAAGGACATGTGAATACTTGTATGATGATAAGGAAATTGATAGTGTTATGTTTGTGAGTTGATTGAGATGAGATTTATCCTTATGATTTCGATATGAATGAGTTTTGTTTATGAATTTGTTGTATGCGATTGAGATAAATGGTAGAGTTATGAAATGTGGTAAGGAAATGATGGTGCGACGATCAATACTATGTGACGTGAAATTGGTTCTATCGGTAAGAGAGGTTCTTGTGGGGAGTAACGGGACTCCATGAATAGCCCGGTACGAGCATTAGCTCATGACTTGTGAAGTGGGTTGCAATATTGATATGGAAACCAAAAAAAAAAGAGGGTTAACAGAATGAATTCGTGAAAGGAATGGTTGGTTATTTGGATGCGATACCGTAGCGATATATTAGTTTCTTTTAAACGTGCGTTGTTGTGTATATCTTGAAGTTGAGATAACGGATGGGTAATTCGGAATAGGATAATAGGCAATGGTAGTCATGAGTAATGACATATGAATAGTAGGTCTCCATGGTGGATAAGAAACTGGTACGTCGCCCTTGTGCTTTACTTCTGAAATCGATGGTGGGATACCTATGGTTCACACTCCATTTTTCACTCGAGACACTGTGTTTTTCCCTCTGTTACTCATTCTACCTGACATCTCATATTCACATAAGAGTTGCGTAGATTTCTCTACTGGGCTAGTGTAGCTCAACTTTTCATTTTCAGGTACTACACAGGGGCGGTAGCACGGAGTGCTTGCGTGCATGAATTAACTGACTTACTTTTTGAAAGCTAACATGGAGGAGTTAGTTAGGCATCTTTGTAAAATCTCATTTCTGTCAAAGATGTATTTGTAACTTAATTTCATATTCCTTTTGACTAAGGGTGTTGCTCAGCTTTTAACATTTATGTATCTCGAGCAAATGCTATTTTGAGCCGGTGTGCCGCCAATGTAATCTTTTAAAATCGGAAGTGTTGGACTGTAAATTGAAGTTATGGGAACTATGAACTCTTTGGGTTATTATATTATATATTGCGAGCATTTTATTTATGAAAAGCTTTATTTAATTATGTTAAAAATCGAGGGCGTGACATGTCCAGTGATGAATTGATAGACTGGCGTGTGTCCAGTGATGATTGTGAAATGATTGTGATGTGGTGTATAAGATAGGCGAACCCTAGTTGTGATTCAGGCATGATAAGCCATTCCCTTGTTGTAGTCATTGGGTTGCACACTCAGTATATAACTTAGGTTATCTGCAACAAAGGGAAATGATCTCATGGGATCGAGTATGGCTAGTGGTTGGGGAGGAAAGATCTCGCGGGGAGATCTTAGATCATACGTTAGGCTAACGGATAGTAATAAATTGGTTTATGTGAAAATCTCTGTTCTATTTTTCGCATGCTTATTGTCATATTACTTGCTAGCTGTAAAGTAAGAGGGGTAGTTGGATTGGATTATATTACGGGGTGAACTCTATCACTCAGGCACGGATTTCTTGGCATCCGTGTCAGATTTTGCAGAAAATCAAGAGGAAACACAAAATCTCGAAGGCGAACAGTTTTATGCAGAAGAGAACCTAGAGGTGGGAGTCGAGCCAAAAATATGCTTGGGATCCGTATCAATCTTGGAAGACGGCTCTGTTATGTTATTTAGTTTATTGCCTAAAAGACTATTTTTAGTATTTCCACAATGGTTTGTAATAAATGAATTCTTAGGATGAATTATCTGTTTTGGAATTCGAATTTGGTTTAATAAATTTTAAAAATTAATATTTAATACCTCCGATTTTACTTCCGAAAATTGGGGCGTTACATAACCATTTACATGCATTCGACATAAATAATATATACACAAAATCGCAAAAATAAATAAATAAATAAAGGCTGTGGGGGCACGTGACCCCATGTGCCCCAAGGTGGGGCCACCCGTGGATCTGCGGTTCAATCTGAACTGTTTATATTGATAATCAATGGTTCAAATTTGTTGAATTTATTATTGATAAAAGTTTTATATTAACGGTAATAAATTAAAAATAAATATGGACCATTAAAAACACTCTTCGACAAATCAAAGCCAAATTTATGTTTTTACTCACAAAACCCCTACAATACCTGTTCTAGTAGTATCATCCAAATATTTAACGTATTATTATTATAATCCAAAAATGTTGGCCCCGTTCCGCTATGGTTATTATTTTTTAAGTACTCATTTCCCGCTTTACAATACATGTTATTCTCTCATAATACATTATCTTTAATTCAAAAAATAAGTACTTATTTCCTGTCTCGCAATACTACTTGTTCTAGGGGGTGTTTGGTGACTTCTTTTTCCCATTCTCATTTTTTCCTTTTCACATTATCAGTGTTTGGCAGCTCATTTTGTAAATGTGTTTTGGAAAACACATTTTGAGTACCTACTTCTCATTATTGGGTTGTTTTGGGTGTTTGGCACCTCATTTCAAAATGAGGTTTGGCAGAATGAGTTTGCTCACGTTGCTTAAGGAGAGGAAAAGTAAAAAATTGGTCCAGAGGTGCTTTTTGGATTATTCATGTGTTGGAACTCGCGGTACAGTGTACGTGGGTTTTTTATTTCTTCAATTGGTACTTCTAATCGTACGTGGGTTTTTTATTTCTTCAATTGGTACTTCTAATCGTTTCCTAATAATAAAGTTTGTGTGCTTTTTTTTTTTTTGGGTTAATTTTATTATTATTTTAGTGATTCCTTAACTTAATCGTTATCTTATTTCTATGAAACTACTTCCAGGGTAATATTTAATTATTTTGAATTATCAAATAAAAAATTCAAGACTGGAAAATTTTAGTTCCCAAAATATATAAATATAAATTTAAATTAGTAAAAAAAATTATTTATAATAATTTTAAATAATAATAAAGAACCAAGGGCAACATGGTAAAAAACCAAGCCATAATTCATATTCATCATATATCTTTCAAACACTACTCATATTACAAAATAAATTCTGCACATATTCATCCAAACGCTACTAGATTCAAAATACATTCTGATTATAATCTAAAAAGGCAAAAAGGCAAAAAACCGAAAATTTAAAGCAAAAAAGTAGGCTTTCAAACACTCTACTTGTAATGCCCCGATTTTCGGAATAAAATCGGAGGCATTAAATATTAATATAAGAAAAAGTTTACTTTATTAATGGCTAAAATAGATATTTTGACATAAGAAATTGTTTATTACAACCAAATGTGGAAATCCAAATTTGATTGTGGTATTGAATTTAACAAGCTCAGAGCTCATTCCTTAACTTGATACGGGTCCCAAGCATACACGGGCTCAGTCTCCATCTCCGAAATTTATCTCTGGATAGTACGTCCTCCTTTAAGGTCCTGAGTCTCCTCCTGGTTTTCTGCAAAATCTAACACGGATGCCAGACAATCCGTGCCTGAGTGAAAGAGTTCACCCCGTAGTATAATCTAACCCAACCACCCCTCTTACATTACAGCTTGTAGATAACCATATATTATCAAGACATGAAGGTAAAATAGAAGTATCACACATGAATTTATTCATTTATGTCCAATAACCTAACAACAAGAGAAAGCCAGTCACGCCAAACCATAATTAGGGTATACCTATCTTAATCACTGTGGGCTCCCGCGCCCTTTTCGGTTCGAAGAGTCGCCACTCGGATTTTTGAGATGGATAATCTGAGAAATCGAGAACTCGCTTGCAAAAGGCTTTTGGTCTAGCGAAAACGTTAAGATTTTGGATTCGGGAGCCACGTTACGAATGAGGAAGGTTTTTCTTTAAAAAGCACCCCACTCGCCCGGTAAAACCAGTCTCTACTTAATGTTTTCAAAAGGGGAAATCTTCAAGCATCATTTAAAAGATTAAGCTCTTTAATAAAAGCAAATAGCGGGGAAGGGACATGAGAAATATATCACGTTGACGTGCATGTGGTGCTGTCTGTACAATAGTGATTAAATGACGTGAGTAGATGGAATAAAAAGCATTCAACAAACTGTCTGGACATCAGTCATACAATACACGGCACCGTGAGATCCCGCATACGGCACCTCAACATGTCGTGCGGGGTACCCGCTCTGCTGTCAGACTGTTACAGACTTTTCAAACATCATCTTGCCCATTGCTTTCTCTGGAAAACTCATCAGAAGCCTCTCAACAGTCAGATCACCCTAAGGATACTGTTATTTTCTCAAAACATGACTTTAAAAACGGTTTTTAATGTATTTGATCACTTGGGATGATCTAGAAAACCCTTTTAAGAGCCAAAACATGGCTTGTAAATATGGTCTTGTTTCAAAAGTAACAGAAACAGTAGACAACAGAAGCATACAACTACAGCAGAGGAAAGCTCAGATCCAGACAGCCTGTCTATGATAATACCAGCATACGAAGGTGCCGTGCGCTGATGATCAAGGTGCCGCGCGCCTGGTCATCTAGTCGCGCGGTTCCCCAACCTCAGCACAATACTGATTTTATTTTATGAAAATGAGTTTTAAGTCAGGATCTAACCAAAAGGGATTAGACCTACTGACAGAAAAGTCCCCTCAGGACCAGAACGGAGTCTAGTCCAAGGAAACTAGTTTTTACCTTTGGTGTTGAGCTTGATCAAGGATGGTAGATGCAAGGATGGAGACGGATCGTGACGGATGTAGATGGAGGAGGTTAAACAAGACAAAAGGAGTGTGGGTGTGAGTGAAGGTTAGGTATTTTGGGGGATGGGGTTTTGAAGTTAATGAGAGATCAACTTTGATGATGAGAAGGGAGTGACTGAAAGTGTTTAAAGAATGTCTTTTGGGAATGACATTCTTTAAGACTTGGAAATGGAATAGTGGATATAAAAACTAGAGAGAGAATGCCCAAAAGTAAAGGAGAGAGCCAAAGGGGGAGCTCAAAGAAAAGAAGGCCAAAAGGGGACCCCTTTCCCTTGAGTGGAGAGGTTAATTTATAGGCAAATGGCCAAGGATTTTGAATTTCAAATAGTGGAGGTATTTTTTGGGCAGGCCAGAAGTGCATTTTCGGCTGAGCCAGTTATCAGCTGTGGCTCAAACTGGCGTGGCCGACAGCTTTCTGAGCCAGGCAGCTTTTTGCTCAAGGTGCCGTGCGGTTTAGTTTGACCGTGCACGGTTCCTTGAATTTCAAGGTGCCGTGCGCTCCAGTGCCGTTCCGCACGGCACCTCCTTCTTCGGTCCAGGGTCTTTTGGGCTTTTGTCTGGGCTTATTTAGGCTTTTGGTTTAGTTTGGTTTTCATGGGCTTAGAGGAAATCCTTTTTCAAGCTCACAAATGTTTTGTTTCCTTTATTTCATCATCGAGGTGAACAAAGACTCTTCGAGGTCCGGATTGGGGTGTCTACAGTAGTCCCTCTTTAACGTAACTCAAATACCATTGGTTGGTGCGAGTGACGGTTAAAGAATAGGCATCCCAATCCGTTGCTCTAGAGTCTTTGAACGGAGGCAAAACGAAAAATGCAAGTAAACAACTATGGTGGTCGCGCTCGTGGAGTTGGCTACGTACCCCGTTGTAGGGATCAGACCAGCGTAGTTCCATTGGGATAGTGAAATGCAAGAAAACAAGTCCCGGAGGACAAAATCGTGCAGAGAAAAACAATAGAGTGTTTGCCGTGCCGTGTGTTATGAAACATATCATGGAAAATTCGAGACGGGCCCTCGGGAGGCGAGAAATTTAGAGACTTTAGGTTGGTTAGACCGTAGCTCGAGAGGCGAAGAGACTTTAGGTCCGAGAGACGAGGAGACTTTAGGCCCGTGAGACGAGGAGACTTTAGGCCCGTTAGACCGTAGCTCGGGAGACGATGAGACTTTAGGCCCGTGAGACGAGGAGACTTTAGGCCCGTTAGACCGTAGCTCGAGACACGAGGAGACTTTAGGCCCGTTAGACCGTAGCTCGAGAGACGAAGAGACTTTTAGGGTGCCAAACGGCGATTACATCGAGTCCCGGAGGACGAATTTTGTGAATTACGGTGGATTTTTCGGGGAACGTGAAATCCCATAAGTCCCGGGGAATAAGAATCAAATCAATGCACAACATTCTAAGAGATTATGGCTGCAAAACGGCTGGAAAATTGGGTTTCCAAGAGGATTTTGGTGGCTGAGTGGATCAATTTCTGAGAAAAAGCATTGAATCTCCTGGAGTCAACATGCCACGCGGGTATGGGCCGCGGTGCACGAGGTCTCATTTTCCCAGGCATCCCTTCGATTTCCGAGAACAGTTGAAAGGTTTAAGGGTACCCATTAATTCGGGCGTGCCCCTTCGATGGCTGGGACGGCTTTATAAGCATGGTGGTGCTTCATTCCATGCACCACCAACAAAATCTCAAGTCTTCCTACATTCTCCTCCCTTCTTTCTAAAAAAACAGGTTGCTTTCGAGGTTTCAGGATGGACAACAGCTGCCTAGTAGCCCGCGTCGAGGCTTTGGAGGCTGAAATGGCCTACTACAGGGAGGAGATTGAGGAACTGAACACACAGATCGCGAGGCTCATCACGACCATCCGTTCCCTTTGCCGTGCCATGTCCAATCTTCAGGACTTCTGCTTTGATCAACTAGACAACAAGGACGACCCGGAGTCCGTTCCCGGGCGTGAGTCAGAGGAGTCCGCGGAAGACTCTGAGGGTAATTCGAATGGTTCGGATAACCGCTCGGACGGGGCGAGCGACTGAGACGGGGGGCTGGAGGAGAGGAGGGAGAAGGAAGAAGAAGAGGGAAGAAGAAGGGCAGTAGGCCCTGTTTGTTGTTTTTGGTTCTTGTTTTTTTTTTGAAATGTAATGGCAAATCCCGGGGGTTACCCCGGGTTTTATTTAATGAAAAGCCCTTTCTTCCTCATTCTATTTACATCTATCTCCCAATTCTGAATCGAATCGTACATGAAAATGCCACGAACTGCTTTCAGGAAGCAAACTGTCGAAACAAATCAACGTGCCGTGCGCAGCCAATTTAGGGACGCGCGGTACCTCGAACCAAAAGGACTGCATATTCGTTCAGAGTGCCGTGCGCCTATGCTAAGGGTGCTGTGCGGCTAACGAGTTTCGAACCCGGTCCAAAATTGATTTCCAGGCAAACCGGTTCGGGGGAATATATATATATATGCGGGGTGTACACAGTACACCCCACTCGTTTCGAATTTCCCTCTCTCTCTCTCTCGATCATCTCTCTCTCTCTCTCTCTCTCTCTCGTTATTCTCTCTCTTTCTCACGGCTATTTCTCTCCCCCTCTCTCTCGTTATTCTCTCTCTCTCCCAACCTCTTTCTCTCTCGACCGCTCTCTCTTTCTCGATTGCTCTCTCTCTCGATTGCTCTCTCTCTTTAAGGAACCAAGTGATACACCCGGTGATGATCATTCATCACGGGCCGGGATTACACCGCTTCCAATCGTTCCGGAGGATGTTACGATGGTCGAGGGTGTTTTGGAGACCACGGGGGTCTCGAACCAGGCGACATTGGCCGAGGAGGCCACCGTCCTGGCCGCTGCGGTGGCTGGTAGTGGCGGTGATGACGGTGGCAGTGTAGTATTGGCTGGGTACGATCAGGAGACGGAGACTCCGAGTGCAGTGGAGTCGAGGGGTGACGCCGAGGTTTTGGGCCAATCGGAGGCGGCGACTAGTGTGGAAGAGAGGACCACGGAGGGTCCGGGTGGTGGTGGTTTAGACCAGGCAACGGAGGAGATAGAGGCCTCTCCTGTGAGAGAGCCCCGTGCTGACTTGGGGAAGGCCCCCATCGTCGAGGACGAGCCAGTGGTGGAGCCAATGGTGGAGGATACACCGCCCATGTTCGTGGGTAGCGGTGCAGGTGCGGGGTCGTCACGCCATATAGGCATGGGCGACTACTTAGTGACGGCGTCCATGGAGGACGTCCTGGAGGTAGTGCGGGGGTTTCCTGGGTTGGCGGAGGCTATACTCGCGTCCCGCGAGGCGGAGCTGGAGGCTGAGCTCGAGACTGGGGGTGCTAGGGAGCCGGAGGTCGAGGAGGAGCGGGTTGACGAGGAGGCCGGAGAGGTGATGGTCCCTCGTAGCACTGTGGTTGACGAGGCGACACTAGCCTTGCAGGGATGGGGAGCTTACGACGAGGCGACCTACGTGCCTTTTCAGCACGTGGTGGTGCCTTCACTCTTGGACCTTTATGCACCGAGGAGACCTACGTATGACGAGGCCCTAGTTCTGAGGGACCCTCAGCAGCACCTTTCCTTGCGCTGAGATGAGGTATACTTTAAATATCTGAATTTCAAATTCCAATGCATCGTATTTCCCTTTCATTGTATCCATGTATACCATTGTATTGCATACCACGTCTGTCTATTAAATATCGTTGATTTGTTGCAACAGGCGATCTCACTCTCGTGCTACGGAGGTTCGGCGGCTGTACCTACATTCTGGGAGAGGCTGCCCGGGGCGGTATAGAAGATAGTGAGGCAGACAGGTTTTGGAGAGTTTGTTGGGGTGCTGGCGAGGGGTGTGTGCAATGACCGCCCGGTGGTGAGAGCTTTGGCTGAGAGGTGGTGGGACACGACGAATACCTTCCACTTCTCTTTTGGCGAGATGATTGTGACGCCATTGGACTTCGCGGCGATCACTAGTCTCATGGTCGGAGGTGACCCTATCCCTTTTGACGCTGCCACAGGGAGGCAGGCAGCTTTCTAGCGGGCGATGCTGGGGTACGAGCTGAGGGCAGAGGCTGACGATGCTAAATACGCCCAGCTCCTGCGGTTCTGGACAGAGAGGCTTCCGACTGACAGGGTGGAGGAGGAGCAGATGGCGAGGTGCTTTCTACTGTACTTGCTTGGTGCATCCCTGTTTCCCAACAGGTGCAACTGAGTACACCTTTCGCTTCTCCCGACCTTGAGGGACGTCGGGGAGATTGCTCGCTTCGACTGGGGAGGTGCAGCACTGGGGACGTGCTACGCCTTCGTGGGGTCTCTTTCTCGCGGGGCAGGAGTGAGCCTCGGAGGCTGCTGGAGGGTCTGAGAGGTATATCTCAATTCCTTTCTTTTGAATAGTTAGCTTTCCATTCGTATTCATTCAATGCATGTCTTGTGCTAACTTTCATTGTCTTGAATTGCAGCTTTGGATGTACGAGGTGATAGGGATGTACCCTCCTGAGACCACGTGTCCCAGTGACACGATACTCCCTCGGGCCTTGCGCTGGTCAACGGAGTACAAGGGTGTGAAGAAGGGAAGAGGCAAGCTGGATGCCTTCCGCCTCTACCTGGACGAGCTGCGTCCTGACCAGGTACTAATGCACTTCCTTATCTATTCCATAGCTTTCCTGCTTATTTCCATTCAAACAGCACCTTGATATTGCTCATTCTTGATGACAGGTCCGCTGGCGAGTCTGGGACCGCTTTGAGATCCCCTACGTCGCCCAGGGTAGGGAGGTTGCTAGGGGGAGAGTGCTTCTCGAGTCCCCTTACGGCTAGCAGTGGTACTTGGGTGACCGAGTGTCACGCCAGTCGCTGAGGTTGGATGCTTTTCGAGTTCCTGGGCCGCTTCCTGCTCTGGTGCAGATGACAGGCCAGTACATGTGGAGGGAGGTCGAGCGGTTCACATGGCCGGACCTCGAGTTGAAGCCGTTCTTCGAGGCTGGCGCTAGTCTCGCTGCTGACTACGCGGAGTACCGTGCTCGGTACCTGATGCCGAGTCTAGGGATACGCGCCGCTTGGGAAGCGGCGCAGGCGGCGCAAGGTGGCATTGGAGGACGAAGGGGGAGGAGACGAGATAGAGGTGACGGAGGCAGCGACAGTGGAGGCCGCAGAGGTCGCGGCGAGGGTGCGGGCCCGAGTGGCACTAGCTTCCCTGTCCTCTCTTGGACAGTGGACGTGACGACTCCTCAGGGAGCCCCTGGCCTGGTCGTGGTGCCACACCCTTCAGCCAAGGCTCCAGAGTTCCTTGCTCAGGTATAACATGCTTTCTTTCCTTCGCGAATTCGCCCTTTTGCATGTTCTGATTGACTATTTCATTACAGGCTCTTCCAGGGTACATGAAGGAGATGGCGGAGGCCATGATGGGCCTGGAGCAGCTGGTGCAACAGTACGCCATGGGCCACCCTCCGGAGGTGTTGCCTCGCGCTGGTGGGACGATGGTACACTCTTGAACCTTAGCCATTTACTTTACTTTTATTGCTTATATCATGATTATGATGCAAATGCTATATGGATGCTATACCATTGCAGGCTAGAGGAGGGGCTTCACGGGGGTTACGGTGGAAGTCCGTCCGTTTTCCATCACGACAGGTCTCTTCTGCCGGCTCACAGGAGGAGCCGCCATCGAAGAGGGCACGACATTCAGCGGGGACCGAGGACGAGCCTATAGACGTCTCTGAGGACGAGATCGCTGAGCCTACGGACGTTGACCTGGAGGCCACCTCAAGGGGTACCGTGCCTAGAGCGACTGGCACTCAGGAGGCGAGCAGCTCTCCAGCGGACGAGGAGGTCTCTGAGGAGGACGAGGAGGAGGGCGAGGACGAGGATGACGATGGGAGTTGAGCTCCTCCTTTTGTTTTGTTCTTTTGATGGAGCCTGCGTGCTTCTTTTGTAGGGTGCCTGTTTGCCCTTGATAGGTAGGGTTTTGATCATTGAGCCATCGCGCTTCTTTTGTACTTTGACTCATGGATGCTTTTGGGATTTATGTACAGAGATTTGTTCTTCCATTGTTTATGCTATTCAATCTTCTCGTGTTTGTATGAAGAAAACTGAATAACTAAAACATTGACTGAAATGTGCAACTAGCCGTTAATTCGAGAGATTGAGCTGAATGTGAGGTTTACCATGAGTGACACATTAACAATCAAAGTATGTTGACAATGGAATAGAAATTAAAGAAGGTAGTTAGATAAACCTTTGGATTGACTCTGCAAACGAAAATTTATACAGACCTTCGTAACCGACTTCGGACACAGATATGAGACAACGACAACCTTTAAATCTTGATATGAGACTAATTTTTCTTTTGAAACATACTCGAAAAGTAGAAAACGTTGACTTTATCGTGTGACATTCTCGAGTTTTGACTCTGGACACGAACTGGAACTTGGACTAAGTCACTTTTGACCATTATGACCTGTAGGACTCAGAAAAACAGCTTGGAACGGCTTAAAACGAAGATTGACAACTTGACACGGCTTATGAAACGGATTTTATCGAGTTTTCACATCACGACGACGAATCCCGGGAGTTGTCTTGAAACGAAACATCCCTGAAGTCCCGAATACCCGTTAGAGTGTGCTTTGGTGGTTGCTGGTGCTTCATAGTGCCTGAATTCCATTTTGATGTGTTGCTGCCAAAAACTGCAGAAATGCAGACTCAAGGTGCCGCACAGATGCCCCAGGATGCCGTGCGGGCCATGATCCTGTACACGGTACCTCAAACACTCTGTCGTGGGATTTCCTTGGTTACAACATGCCATGCGACACGACAAGGTGCCGCGCGTGGTAAATTTGCTGACACATTCCAGTCCTGTTGTTTTCCAAGGCAGATTGCTGGGGGGTTGAGGCTTGACCCATGCAATGGCATTTCTGGACCAGTGCATGTCTGTTTTGAACCTTTTAGGACTTGACCAAGCTTTTCCCCATGTAGGACTCATGGAAAACATGCATTTTTGGAACCCAAGGCTCTTTGAAAGTCGAAGTTGTCCTCTCCACCTTTCCTATAAATTCAAGCTCCCTCATTCCACATTCTCCTCATCCCATTCAACTCTTTCCTTCCTTCTTACCTTTTGCAATGGCTCTTTCCCTCACCGGTTCTCTCCGTCCGTGGTTGGCTTCCATGGAAGACGTTGATTGGCTCAACTTCCGAGCCCACGGTCTCTATTCTATGCGGTAGCTCCGCAACATTCGTCTTCGTCCTGAGCTTTTGAGGGCAGGTGCGAGCTTCTGGGATCCGGAGGTAAACGTGTTTCGTTTTGGCGATCAGGAGCTTTGTCCTACTGTCGAGGAGTTTCGTGCGTACCTCGGGGTTTTGGTTCAGGGGAGGTCATCATTCCCCCTGTGCGCGAGAGCGCTTACAGAGTTTTGGCCGCGGCCCTTGGACTGGGTGATGGTGCTGCTCGCTACTTGGTCAGGAATGGCCATCTCAATGTCATGCTCCTTATCGAGCTGTTTTCTCCTTCCGGTACGGATATGGTTTATCAAACCTGGCGCATGACCGCCCTCTGCATGTGCTTGCTCGCGGCCTACCTCTTTGTTCCTTCTGCCGGGCATGCCAGTTCGGCGCTGGTTAGCGTTGCCGTTCAGGTTGAGGCCCGGAAGGACGTGATCCCGATGGTTTTGGCTGAGACGTTGATAGGTTTGGACAAGGTTCGTTTTGGAGAGACTGAGACTTTCGGGGGCAGCCCTCTCCTTCTACAGGTTGGCTTTCTCACTCAGCTCTCCTTTTTCGGGTTTCCCCCACGTTCTCATTTTACCTCAACACTCGGCTGGGCTTTCTATGGTTTCTTACTTGTTTTCCCTCTCTTCTTCACAGATTTGGCTTTGCGATAAGGTGAATGTGCTGACCATCCCTCCCGGCAACTGGTTATATGAGGTTAGGTTACTTTCTCAGTGATGTTTCGAGTTTGCTGATAGGAGCAGGGCCGAGTGGGTTGACTTATTCAGGTGCCGGCGGGCTGAGACCATTTCTTGGAGGTGTCGATGGCTGGATCTTCCTCCTATGATAGTGCACTATATGGGCCCTCAGTGGGTCGTTCTTGCTGGTTTGGGAGCCTTCACTTTCTACATTCCTTACCGTATCCAGCGTCAGCTAGGTTTGAGGCAGGAGGCCCCTACAGAGGTTCTCGTGGACGTGGTTCTGCCTTTCTTTAGCCATTCAGTTCTTTGCCATTACCAACGTTTCTGGAGGATGCGCGAAGTGACCGACGCGCATCCTTATCCTTCTGTGGCGATACGTGGGAGTTACCGAAAGTGGCTTAGGAAGGACATTGCTGCAAGGGCTGAAGCTCAAGAAAACTGACTCGTTCCTACGACCCTGACAGTTGAATAAATTGTGGACCCATTTTCGTTATGTCGTACTTCTTTTATTTTGAAAGCTTTGCTCAACCTTATGTAGTAGAAGTAATTGTATTAATAAAAACGAGTTTCGGGGGTTTCTCCCTCCTTGACTTTTGTTCTTCAAGCATTCTCAACCTGGACTTTTATTTTGATAGATCGTGACCGGGTCTCGGTATGAGACTGCCTACGTATGCTCCTAGCGAAGGAATCAGGTCACGACGTAGTTCAGGGATAGGGTTCGCTCTGGTTTTGACACTCTCCTTTTGCGCTCTAACTTTTGCCTAGAACCGCCCTTTCGGGTTTTCGGTCTAGCGAGCTCATTTATTGTATGCCTTAACTTTTGCCTAGGATGCCCTGACGGGTTTTCATCCTAGCAGGCTTTTGCTCTAATTTTTGCCTGGGACTGCCCGCTCTTGCGGTTTTCAGCCCAGCGAGCTTCTCTCAGGGGTAATAGCGCTTAAGCTGATCTAGATTGACCAAGATTGAGAATTCGTTTCCATCCAAGTCAATGAGCTGCGTGGCTCCTCCAGATAGGATAGCTTTGATGATGTATGGCCCAAACCACTTCGGTCGGAACTTTCCTCGTAGGTCGTAGACCGGAGCCCGAATTTCCTTCAAAACCATGTCACCTTTTGCCAAGTCCCTAGGTTTCATTTTCTTGTTGAATGCCCGTGCAATCCTTCGTTGATACCCTTAGATGTGGTAAAGAGCGCTCAACCGGCGTTCGTCAAACAGCATAAGCTCTTCGAGCCCTCAACCGGCGTTCGTCAAATAGCATAAGCTCTTCGAATCGATTACTTAACCATTCCGCCTCTAGGACCTCGCACTCAATCATAGTCCGAAGAGATGGGACTTCCACCTCGATGGGAAGCACTGCTTCCATTCCATAAACCAAAGAGTAGGGGGTTGCTCCCGTTGGTGTTCGCACAGATGTGCGATACCCCCACAAAGCTAGGGGTAGTTGTCCATGCCAGTCCCTTGCAAATTGAATAGTCTTCTCCAGAATGGCCTTGATCATTTTGTTTGCTGCTTCCACAGCCCCATTGGTCTGCGGCCGGTAAGTTGTTGACTTGTGCACTTGGATTTGGAACTCATCCAATACTTCTCGAGCTCGCCCTTTGAAATGAACCCCATTATCAGATACAAAAGCTTGGGGGACCCCGTACCGGTAAATGACGTTTTGCTTGATGAAGTGCGCAACTTGAACTGCAGTCAAAGTGGTGTAGAAAGCAGCTTCTACCCATTTCGTAAAGTAATCGATGTCTACTAAACTGAACTTGTGACCGTTGAAAGCTGCTGGCACTATTTTTCCGATGACGTCGATTCCCCATGTCGAGAAAGGCCATGGCGTGGTCATTTGTTGCAATTCGTGTGGCGGAACATGCGTGAGGTTGGCATGAATTTGGCATTTTCGACACCTTCGGACATATTCTACACATTCTGTTTCCATGGTGAACCAGAAGTATCCCTGCCTGAGGATTTTCTTGGCAAGCATTATGCCATTCATGTGGGGGCCACATACGCCTTCGTGAACTTCTTCAATTACCCTCTTCTCATCTTCCCCGTGGATGCAGAGTTTGTGCGTGCCACAGTGCGATCTTCGATATAAGTTCCCTCCACAGATAATGTATTGAGCAGCCACCCTTTGAAGAGCGATTCGATCCTTCTTGCTTGCTCCTATGGGGTATTCTCCTCTTTCCACATATCTCCAAATGTCGTAATACCATGGGTGGCCATCGTTGGGCTCATCAACTACCATGACATGCTGGTGCACGGGCACATCCCTTTGTTCTATCACAATCGGTCTTAACTTTACGCCAACGGGGATCTCAACCATTGACGCCAGCGTTGCTAAAGCATCTGCAAATTGATTTTTGAGCCTTGGGACATGAGTGAATGTCACCTTGCTGAAGTGAGGGATAAGGTCTTCGATGTCCTGATGATACGGCTTCAGTTTTTCTTCCTTGACCTTCCAATCGCCATTTGCTTAGGATACGACCAGGTTCGAGTCTCCCACAACTTCCAGCTTTTCTATGCCAATCTCGATGGCTGCCTCCATGCCCACGATGCAGGCTTCGTATTTTGCCTGGTTATTGGTGACTTCAAAGTTAAGCTTGAAGGCCAACGGGATGTGCGATCCATCGGGCGAGATTAGCAACACACCGATTCCGAACCCTTTCTGGTTGGCTGCTCCATCAAAGTACAACTGCCAAACATCTTCGGCCACTGCCATTATGTCTTCGTCAGGGAAATTGAATTCGGCATCTTCTCCTTCCTCGATTGGGCTATCGGCTAAGAATTCTGCAACTGCTTTTCCTTTTACCGACTTCCGGGTGACATACTTTAACTCAAATTCGGCCAGCATTAGCAACCATTGCGCCATTCTGCCTGTGAGGGCCGGTTTCTCGAACATATATTTTAGGGGATCCATTCGAGATATCAGCTTTACCGGGTAGGCCAGCATGTAATGCCTCAACTTCTTGGAAGCCCATACGAGTGCCCAGCATGTCTTTTCTAAGGGAGTATAACATTCTTCGGGTCCGACCATCTTTTTACTGAGGAAGTAAACTGCCCTTTCAACCCCATCGTCTCCTTCCTGCGCTAACATGCACCCCATCGAGGACGGAGTGACTGACATGTATAGGATCAAAGGTTTTCCTGTTACGGGCAGTGTCAACACTGGCAGCTTGTTTAGGTAGGCTTTAATGGCTTCAAAAGCTTTCTGGCACCTATCATCCCAAGTGAACGGCACTCCTTTCTTGAGCAAGCGGAATAGGGGTTCGCAAGTCGTGGTCCGCTTTGCAATGAATCTACTGATGAACTGTACCTTGCCAAGGAAACTCCTAACATCCTTCTCAGATCGTGGCAGCTCCATTTCTAGGATGGCTTTGATCTTTGATGGATCGACTTCGATGCCGCGGATGGTGATCATGAATCCAAGCATTTTCCCTGCAGTGATTCCAAACGTGCATTTGGCAGGATTGAGGCGCATCTTGTACTTCCTGATTCTTTCAAAAAACTTCCTGAGTGCGGGTAGATGCCCTTCTCGCTCTTTGACTTTGACAATCATATCATCAACGTAGACTTCCACCTCCTTGTGAATCATGTCATGCAGTAGTGCTGTGGCGGCCCGCTGGTAAGTAGATCCTGCATTCTTCAGTCCAAAGGGCATGACTCGATAACAATACATTCCCCATTCGGTGACGAACGTAGTCTTTTCCCGATCTTCCGGAGCCATGAGAATTTGGTTGTATCCTGAGAAACCATCCATGAAAGAGAGCAAAGCATGGCTGGCAGTATTATCGACCAGCACATCGATGTGGGGTAACGGGAAGTCATCTTTAGGACTAGTTTTGTTGAGATTCCTAAAATCAACACAGACTCTTATTTTACCATCCTTCTTTGGCACAGGGACGATGTTTGCGACCCACTGAGGGTACTCGGTTACCATTAAGAACCCAACATTGATCTGTTTGGTGATTTCCTCTTTTATTTTAAGCACCCAGTCTGGTCTCATGCGTCTTAATTTCTGTTTTACTGGTTTTGCATTGGGATAAAGGAGGATCCGGTGTTCTACGATTTCAGGATCGATTCCGGGCATATCCGCGTGTGACCATGCAAATACATCTTCGAATTCCTTGAGCAATTTTACAAGGGCTTCACGTTCTTCAGCAGATAGCACGGAACCGATCTGAGTCATTCGGGGATTACCTTCATCTCTCAAATTTATTAAAACGATTTCTTCTTTTACGGGTTGAGCGTGCCTTTCATCTTCCCTGTCAATTAGGGATCGAATTTCTTTGGGGATGTCCCCGTCGAAATTAATCTCATCATCATCAGGGTCGATGCAATTTATTTTAAAGTCAGGGAAGTAAGCAGAATCAGATTCATTCATTTCATCGCTAACAAAGGCCTCGGGGGCACCATACACACGGGTGGACTCGAACTCGAAATACCGACTCTGAGAGTTTCGGCCGAGAGGTGCCAACTCGGACTTGACGGACTCAGAAGACTTAGCAGACTCGGACTTAGACTCGGACTCAGACTCAGATCCATGATGAGTTGCACTCAGTATGAAGGTTCAGTTCTTGTACTCTCCAGCGGCATCCATGATGAGCAAAGTTGGATCCTCAGGAGTATCTTGTTCCATCATCAGCACTTCTGCTTCCACAGCTGTACCCATTGGTTCGTCCTCCCTGAACAGAGTCGCGAGACTACCCATAGCAAAAACCTCAATCCAGTCGGCGGGCTCCTTCTGTTCTTTCTCAACTTCAACTTCTTCATCACTATCCGGCCAGACATCGTTTGCGAATATCTCAAATCCTGGTAAAAAGGTGTTGGTTTCTTGATCCCAAAACGGTTCTGGCTGGCCTCGGTAAATCTGCTTTGCTTCTTCTTTGACGAAGTAGTCTTCCACCCTGTTTCCCTTTTTCACATTGCTGTTGCTTGAAGGCAAGTAACCAAGGCCGGTTGTACGCATCAGAGTGCCCTGGGCTTCAAACTTTGCGGGGCCTTGGAGATTCTTTCCCAACCCCAATCCTGGCATGTAGGACATCTTTTTCATTATTTTGATGGCGACATTGCTGACGACGAAGTCATCATCAATTCTAACTGAATAGACAGATTGGGAAGTATCCAGAGAGAAACCTCCCAAGGCGATATCTTCTTCTCCGTGTTGAATTTCCAGGAGAGGGGCATTGTCTTCAACAGGGGCATGGATCCCAGAGTCCTCGTGGATAGTGAGCATTCCCGTTTCCAGTCCTAGCCGAATTTTCTGATTGAGTGTGGAGGGCACAGCCATGATATTTGGCCGGTGTAGCCAAGGCATTCCCAGTAGCAGGTTAAAAGAGGCAGGAATATTCACCACGTGAAATTCCACTTCTGTGTGATATGGTCCGAAAGTCATAGGAAGCATGAGAGTCCCCACCACGTCTCTCCGAGTGTTGTCATATGCTCGGACTTTGACTTCTGATGGAGAGAAGTTCTTATTTTTGTACCCCAAGCAATAAGCAACGCGGAGTGGACAAACATTAATTGTCGAACCATTGTCAACCAGGATCACTGGAACCGACTTGCCATGCCATTTCAAGGTGATGTGCAACGGCCGATTATGGTCAGTTCCTTCGGCAGGTAGGTCTCGATCAATAAAAGTAATGGCATGCTTGATGGGTATGGTTTTGATTAGGGCCTTAAGCTCATCGGGGGTTATGGCAGAGGGAACTTTCAGTTGAGAGAGTGCTTGAATGAGTCCTTCACGATGGTGTGTGGAATGGACCAACACATCCCAAACAGACATCTTAGCATGGGTTTGCTCGAGTTGACGCTTAATCATTCCTTCGGGGTTTTTCTCTGGTCGGGAAGGCTCTTTGGCCGGTGGGTTAAAGGGCCGGAAGGTGTTTTTAACTGGGGTAGTAAAGGGATCAGAGGGCCCCGGGGCTGCGGGGTTGGAAGATTCTCCGACTTGAAGGTTCGGAGGTTGGTAAACACGGCCGCTTCTGGTCAAATGATCAATCTGACGGTACTTTGATTCCTCGGTCCATAGGTCGGCTAGAGCTTTACGCTTGTTTTCGATGGTTGTATCTTGCAGATTGGCGGCCAAATCAGCAATGACCATGTCATCCCACAGATCTTCGGGTTTCCACTTTTCAGCCTCCATTACTGTCTTGTTGACGGTCCATTCCTCGTTTCCCACTTTTATGTTGACCACCTCGATGTTTGCCCATAAGTTCGTTCCAGTCCCTGGTTCATCCTCCCACAAGTTCATCATAGCAACATCAACGTCTTTTGGAAATGTAGTAGAAGGTTCGGATTCAGTCCCATCGACAAGGTAGTCCATCGGATCACACCCATTACTGGTAACTTCTTCTTCGAATCCAGGAAGGTTCGGGTATGGGGTGAGGTCCACATTGTTGTACAAATTATTGATGACGAAAATCATTGAAATGAAAGAAATCCGGGCGGAGCTGAGCGAGCTCTAGCCAGTTGTATGTCATCATCTCAGGTTGGTACCCCAGTTGATATTCTTCACCGAATAGTGCTGGCAATGAGAAGGTATCCAAAGGATCATTCCAAGCCAAAAGCTGGTACTCGTTTGGGGTTGGGTCCCACCCCCATTCAGGCATCTTTTGAAAAACTTGGTACTCTTCCCTTTGATTTTCAAACAGCGTATACAAAGAGAACCCATCAAGAGGATCTGCGTGGATGTTTTGCCAGTCAATTTCCCATCCAGCTTCGAATAAGGGCTCATCATTTATTTGGAAGTTGGCGGCTTCGAATTCTTCCCAATCAGCAATCAATTCTCCCCATGTGTCTTCCCATTCCCACCAAAGGGCAGTTTCTTCGGGATTCCAACAACAGGCCTCAGCTCGGTGTTAGGGACAATGAGCAAGGTAGGGTCAATCTCTGGGAGGTCTCGGTTTTCGTCTAGGGTGATTTGGTTAATACGGAAAGGGGCGTTATGTTGTGGTAGAGGGTTTGAGACAGTGTTTGGTTTATCTGAGGGTGGAGCATCGACAATTTTGTTATCAATGAGGTTTTGAATTTCATGGCGGAGGCGGATGCAGTTGTCGGTGGTATGGCCAGGCATTTGGTGGAAGTCGCAGTAGACATTCTGGTTTAGGTTTGGTGGAATGGTTTATGGTGGCGGAAGAGGTTTCAATACTCCGATTTCTGTGAGTTTCTTAAGAAAAGTGGAGTTGGGAGTGCTGAATTGGGTGAAGGTTCGGTTTTGGGATTTTGATTTTTCAGAGATTTGGTTGACTTCCACGGGTTTAGTGGATGAGGTTCCTGCCTAGTTGGTATTCCCGAAGAGAACGTTGCTGTTTTCCGAATATGCCCTTTTGGATTTTGACCCTGATCCCGATTCTTTCTTCTCCAAAGTTCCATCCTGTAAAGCCTCCTCTACAGCCAGTCCAGAATCATAAAAGGTTTCGAAATTTGGGGCAGCCTAAGAAAGAACCATGCAAGGAGCGAAGGAACTCGACAAGTTCTTGGTTATGATACGTATCTGTTCTTTCAAGTCTGGCTTATTCTGTATCTGGGCAGCCTTAGCCCTCCAACGCTTCACAAAGTCGGCAAAGCTTTCCTTCTCGCTCATCTTAGTGTTTTCTAATTCCCTCGTGGTCATCTTCAAGTCAACGTTGAAGTCGTACTGAGCCACGAAAGCTGTCCCAATGTCTTCCCAAGTCCTTTTCTTGGATGGTTCGAGAGTAAGGAACCATTGCAGGGCTGGGCCAGACAAGAACTCGTGGAATAGTTGGGCCATGGCTTCTTTCTCGATGCCACACATAGTGAGGGAACTGACGTATCCTTGGAGATGGGCCCTTGGATCGCCGGTACCATCGAACTTTGCAAAGTCCACTCCTTTGAACTTTTTCGGCAACTTGGCGTTTGGAAAAAGGCACAGCTTGCTCATATCAATTTCTCCTTTCCCAAGTCGCTTAGCCTCTTGGATAGATTCCTCCAATTTGCCAATCTTAGCAATAAGGGCGGCTAGGTTGGGATCAGCTGCTGGTGTTTCTTCTTTGAGTCGTTCGAACTGCGGGGGGGCCTTAGTCAGGAGCTTGTCGCTGATTTCCTGCATACTTTCCATCATCATGTTCATGTCGTTTTTCATAGGGACTACGGTAGCCTTGAGCTGCGTGTCGATACCAGCAAAGGACTGTTTAAATTGGACATCCATGTTAGCCATGTTCTGCCTGAGTTCCTCTACTCCGTCTCCTTGGTCAGCCATGGGTAAAGGATTTTCGGGCGGGACTGAGATCGTGGGTTCTTCTACTACGAGTTGTTCTAACAACGGTTGTTCTTCTTGCGCAACTTGGACTTCAAACAGTGGGGTTTCTTCCAAGGTGTCTATGCGAACTAGTCTTTGGGACAGACGAAACCAATTGGGTATAGTCTCTTTTCTCCGCAGACGATCAATGTTGGCAGCACTGGCAACAAATCAAAAGGGAGCAACTCATAACCAATCCGAATGCTCGCCCTACCTTCTACGCATCTCCTAGAAACAAGGCATAGGACCTACCGTGGCTTGAATCTCACTTAAGACGTTTGTACAGAAGATTTTCGATAGTCCGGGTAGGTGCTGTCAAGCAGGTTGAATTCCGAACGGTTCGGAACCAGAGTCAATCTCCTTACCGTGACCATCCGAGACAGAGCAATGTGACCATCATAATCCAGATACGTATACGCTTAAGGCTAGACTCAAACCAAGGGAGCCGTTCGGGCACGGCAAACACCGGAGGTATCACAAACTCCATGGATTTAAGGTCTCCTAGACCGACCAGAGGGCTCTAAAGAATTCTAAGGGAGCCTAATCCTCTAGCCATTAAGATGCAATGATGCATGAATGATGTGTCTGTACAGGAATAAAAGACACGTAAACAGGATATAACACATAAGTCCTAGCCATGGGTTCCTGTCCTAGTTGGGAAGGTTTTATGGTTATGTACAAGTGCACAGGCTGGTTTTGGTCTCAAAAGGGTTCCCCGGACTAGAGCCAAGATGTACTACCCCATGTCAAGTGTATTGCAAGACAATGGTCGAACAACACGATGGCTCATCATAGTCGAGGGTTGCTAGGCATTCCGGGAGAGCTTGTCACCGGTGAACCGGGCAAGGTAGCCGAAATACGCTACGAGGCTTGTGCGGTGCAAAGTGTACAGGATAAAAGAGCTTAATCTTCCGAAAAATATTTGAAAATTCCCCTTTCGAAAACACCTTTCAAGTTTGGCCATCTTGATCATTCAACACTTTTGTAAAAAAATTTTTTTAAAAAAAAGTATCGAATGAAGTTTGAATTTCCCCAACGGAGTCGCCACTGTGGGCTCCAGCGCCCTTTTCGGTTCGAAAAGTCGCCACTCGGATTTTTGAGATGGATAATCCGAGAAACCGAGAACTCACTTGCAAAAGGTTTTTGGTCTAGCGAAAACCTTAAGATTTTGGGTTCGGAAGCCACGTTACGAATAAGGAAGATTTTTCTTTAAAAAGCACCTCACTCGCCCGGTAAAACCGGTCTCTACTTAATGTTTTTAAAAGGGGGAATCTTCAAGCATCATTTAAAAGATTAAGCTCTTTAATAAAAGCAAATAGCGGGGAAGGGACATGAGAAATATATCACGTTGACGTGCATGTGGTGCTGTTTGTACAATAGTGATTAAATGACGTGAGTAGATGGAATAAAAAGCATTCAACAAACTGTCTGGACCTCAGTCATACAGTACACGGCACCGTGAGATCCCGCGTACGGCACCTCAACATGCCGTGCGGGGTACCCGCTCTGCTGTCAGACTATTACAGACTTTCCAAACATCATCTTGCCCATTGCTTTCTCTGGAAAACTCATCAGAAGCCTCTCAACAGTCAGATCACCCCAAGGATACTGTTATTTTCTCAAAACATGACTTTAAAAACGGTTTTTAATGTATTTGATCACTTGGGATGATATAGAAACCCTTTTAAGAGCCAAAACATGGCTTGTAAATATGGTCTTGTTTCAAAAGTAACAGAAACAGTAGACAACAGATGCAGACAATTACAGCAGAGGAAAGCTCAGATCCAGACAGCCTGTCTATGATAATACCAGCATACGAAGGTGCCGTGCGCTGATGATCAAGGTGCCGCGCGCCTGGTCATCCAGCCGCGCGGTTCCCCAACCTCAGCACAGTACTGATTTTATTTTATGAAAATGAGTTTTAAGTCAGGATTTAACCAAAAGGGATTAGACCTACTGACAGAAAAGTCCCCTCAGGACCAGAACGGAGTCTAGTCCAAGGAAACTAGTTTTTACCTTTGGTGTTGACCTTGATCAAGGATGGTTGATGCAATGATGGAGACGGATCGTGACGGATGTAGATGGAGGAGGTTAACCAAGACAAAAGGAGTGTGGGTGTGAGTGAAGGTTAGGTATTTTGGGGGATGGGGCTTTGAAGTTAATGAGAGATCAACTTCAATGATGAGAAGGGAGTGAGTGAAAGTGTTTAAAGAATGTCTTTTGGGAATGACATTCTTTAAGACTTGGAAATGGAAATGGGAATGGGAAAGTGGATACAAAAACTAGAGAGAGAATGCCCAAAAGTAAAGGAGAGAGCCAAAGGGGGAGCTCAAAGAAAAGAAAGCCAAAAGGGGACCCCTTTCCCTTGAGTGGAGGGGTTAATTTATAGGTAAATGGCCAAAGATTTTAAATTTCAAATAGTGGATGTATTTTCTGGGCGGGCCAGAAGTGCATTTTCGGCTGAGCCAGTTATCAGCTGTGGCTCAAACTGGCATGGCCGACAGCTTTCTGAACCAGGCAGCTTTTTGCTCAAGGTGCCGTGCGGTTTAGTTTGACTGCGCACGGCTCCTTGAATTTCAAGGTGCCGTGCTCCAGTGCCGTTCCGCACGGCGCCTCCTTCTTCGGTCCAGGGTCTTTTGGGCTTTTGTCTGGGCTTATTTGGGCTTTTAGTTTAGTTTGATTTTCATGGGCTTAGAGGAAATTCTTTTTCAAGCTCACAAAGATTTTGGCCTTGTTCGTTTAACACATTTGGTTATTTTTGTTTTGGTAGTGGGTGGAGAGAGAAATAGGGTAATGATTGGAGAGAGGGGTAATAAGTGGAAAGAGATAGAGAGATAAATGAAATTAATAATTGGAGAAATAGGGTAATGATTAGAGAAAGATATAGGGTAATGATTGAAAAACAAAGTTAAAACAAAGTAAATATGCTAAACGAACAAGGCCTTTATTTTCTTTATTTCATCATGGGGGTGAACAAAGACTTTTCGAGATCCGGATTGGGGTGTCTACAATCACCACATCAAATTTACTACTAGTCTCCTGTCAGTTCTTTCATCACAAATTTCACTAGACCACCTGCCAGGTTTTATCAACATAAAACGTCACTGGACCACCCTCCAGGTTTTATCAACAGAAAACGTCACTGGACCACCCGCTAAGTTTTATCAACAGAAAACATCTCTGGACTACCTTCCAGGTTTTATCCTCAGAAAATATCGTTGGACCACCTTCAGGTTTTATCATCAGAAAATATTGCTGGATACCTCCAGGTTTTATCATCAGAAAATATCACTGGACCACCTGCCAGGTTTTATCATCGCAAAATATCACTGGACCACCGTCAGGTTTTATCATCAAAATATCGCTGGACTATCCGCCAGGTTTTATCATCAAAATATCGCTGGACTATCCGCCAGGTTTTAAATCATTACTGGACGACCCGCCAGTTTCAATTCACATCACATAATCCGCCTGCAGGCATCCTCTGACATCTCTTTTTCCTAAATAACCATTGTCTAATAATCTAGACGATAAACTATTCATAAGTCACCCCATGTCTCTAGGGTCCAATCTAGCATTCAAATCAAATATCAACATAGTATTATTCACAATAATAAATAAAAACGAACAACAAGCGGATCAAAACGAATATTAGCCAATTTCAATCACACAACTTTTTATGACTGGGCCGTTGCCCTTAATCTTGTATGGCTACGATATCAATAATAAGGTACGAACTTTTATAAAAGACTTTAAAATAATTTTCTAAGCTCTTATTAATTATTTTAAGAAATTAGATTGATTAAGAAACTAATTAAATACAATAATTAGGTAAAAATATTAGAATAATTATCATGATCTTAGTAAGAGTCATAAGGGTCCTATGTAACATGTTTGAGTGTCAAAAGTTGGGTTCGGAGGGTCGCGAAATTATTTTAACAGAAGATGTTAAATAAATTAGCCGAAAGTGAAGTAAATAGATAATAATTAATTTACTAATTTAAAATATGCTAAGATTAACATTGTTTGATCGTCGGAAGGTAAGAAGTCTAAATAAAATTACACGGGCATTAATAACATTATTTATAATGTCGTAAAAAGTATTTTTGTTTAAAAATAATGTGAAAATAATAATAAATAGTTAATTAAATAAAAAAATTATGATTTTAACAAGATATCATCTTTGAGATGCAAGAAATCTAAGAAAAATAGTTTGGGTGTTAAAAATATTGTTCGGAAGGTCGCAAGGATTTTTCGTTTGTAAACTTTGATTGAAAACAAGTAAAAAATTTGATAAATAGATAATAAAATAAAAAAATATGAAATTAATAAGTTATGATCTTTGAAGTGTGAAAAGTTTAGGAAAAATAGTTAGGGGGTCAAAAACGAGGTTCGGGAGGTCGCAAAATCAATTCGAACCTAAACAGTCCAAACCGCAAGGTTGGACTTGCGTTGACCTTGCGGCCGCAAGGTCAGAGACCTGGTTCTTGCGGCTGGAGCAACCCGCAAGTTGCGGCCACGAGGTTGGGGACAGTTTTAGTTTTTTTCGTTTTTTCTCACGGTTTTTGATGCATGGGACCAATTGGGGCATGGGGTTAAGTATATAAACCCTAAATTAACCTAGAAGAGGGTTTGGAATGGATTATAATATCTCGAATTGGTTCGGATTGATTCTCGATCGAAACTTGAATTTTGGAAAAGATGACTTCGGGTTCTTTGATTGGGGAACCTTGGGATCAAATTGGAAGTCGTTTGGTGATGCTAGGAGTTGTAGGAAGGGATTGGAATGATCGGATCGGGTTCCGATTGCACGTAGCTATGAAACCCACTTTTCTCTCTCTAAAACTCCATGGATTGGAGTTTTGTTTTCTTACGATTTTTTTCTCTATTCTGGTCAGAGGAGTGGGGAGAATATCATGGTGTGCTCGTGGGTTAATGGAGTGGGGTATTTATAGGTGAGTTTTGGAGTAGTAGGATTAGATTGAATTCTAATAGAGTTAGGTTTTAGAGGGGACGAATTGGGCTTGATTTTAGAGTTAGGGAGGAAGTAGAAACTGAGTAGGAGAGGGAGAGATAGGAATTGTATGCATGCATGCAAGTAATTGTATGCAAATTGGACAAAAGAAATAAAAATAAAATAAACTATAATTATGTTTGTATATATCTATTAAAGAAAATAATTTTATTATTATGAATAATACTTTTTAATGATATTATAAATTATAAAATTTACGGGTTAATTAGGAAAGGGGAAAAAAAATGCCCGAAAATCCGGGTTGTTACACTACTAGATTCAAATTACAATCTGACCAAAAAACTAAAAAGTTAAAAAGCCAAAGAGTTGAAAATGGAAAGCCAAAAAGTAGGCTTCCAAACACCCCCTAGTATCATCCAAATATTTGACAGATTGTCGTTATAATCCAAAAACTTATACTCTGGACTCGTTATTTATTTAGAATCTAGAAAAATAATTGACTCCCAGCAGAGACCCCTAGTTACAATATGATTTTTTTTTTTGGGGGAGAAACTGCAAGAAATTCATTAATGATTGAATGAGAAGTATGAGCTATCATGTTCAACTAATACAACTGTTACATAAATCTATTACACACAGGGAAACATCTAACACATTCAAATTAAGCAAAGGAGACAAGTCCAGCGATAAATTGATCAGATGGTCAAGTGTCAGAATTTTGCATGCTATCTGCCAACATCCAACTGTCACGGTAATTCCACAATTGATAATGCGTCCCACAGATACCGATCGATGCCAACCCAGTGCAACTGATGCCAATCTGAGAATGGCTTTTTTTACACTTTTCGATAGAGAGCGACGCGTGCATGGAATAAATATCATGCAACTAGATGGCCGAGAAGCCAACTACAACGTAGAATCGATAATGAAAATGCAGAACCGCATCGCAATCATGGTTATTGAAAGAGAAACTATGAAAGCAAAAAATTACAATAAAAACTCCCACCAACCCAACTCCCAACCCTAAAGCACAACACCGAAACAACATATACATAAAACGAGAACTAATCTACATGCATCTACGAGAAGACTCGCAGCCAATGTAAACCAGCACTAGGGCAACCATAGCCAACAGTCAAATCAAGTAGCCGCACAACGATCAATCGGCATCCATCTCAAAAAACCTAACACACTTCAAAATAAACCAATGAATAACAGTTGTTCGAATGGCGCTCATTTTAACAGCAGCCAAGACAGATCAATCATCCTAACCCAGTGCGAGTGTGTGATAGTAGATGTTGACCACACAATTTAGAAACCTAACACACCTCAAAACATAACCAGTGAATAACTGTTGTTCAGATCGCGCCCATTTTAATGGGGGCTGAGACACAGATCAATCATCCTAACCCAGTGCGAGTGTGTGATAGCATATGTGTGTGTGCACAACCGACCAACCACAGAAAGAAGCCAACACAATCCGCAGCAAGAAACACAAAATCGATACCACCCGAACTTGCACCAAAAAAACCCCCCAAAAACACCAGAAAAACACACACAAGCCGGTCCGGAAATAGCCGAATGGACTAGACGGGGAAGGGGAGAACGAAGAGGGGAAGCCGGTACCGAGCAGAGAGGGAACGGAAAGTGGAAAAACAAACAAGAGAGGGGCGATCGGAACAACAGGATAACCGATCAGACTAGGGAAAGGAGAGGCTAGAGGTGGGGAGCTGACTGTTGGAAATCAGAAGAAGGAAGAGGGAAACCCCAATTGCTCGACGGGGAGGGGCGTTCGGAGTCGGGGGAGTCGAGCAATCGGGGGAGAGGGGGCCGATCTGTGGGCATGTATCCGGCAGCGGGGGCGGAACTGAGGTGGTTGGGGCTTACAAGAGGATTTAGATTTTTTAATTTCTCTAGGTTGATACTAAAACTTGTCTTTTCATGACAGCGAAATTTACCCCATAGATAAAAGTCGCACTGGTTGTTCGTAATTTGTTGTGAATTTGTCTTTTTTCCAGCTCTATCCGTTCATTTTTAAATGTCCTGTTTCATAACTCTAACTTATTAAAAAGACATCATCATTATATCTTTCACATCAACTTTTTTCTCCACTTTCTCTACTTACCCATCATCATTATACTTTTACGCACTAACTTTTCAAAATGAAATATACTTTTAGGGACAAAATAGACCATGCACCAACTTTTACTCCCCTAATTTTACAAAATTGACACTTATTAAGGAATATCCCAAAATAGAACACTGGACACTAAATAAAGGACGGAGGGAGTATTTGATAACGAAAGGGGCTAGCTCTAGATGGATATCTATGGAAAACGGGTGAATTTGGATAAAGTTTTGCCGTTTTAGTCTTTAATAAATAGATCATTAACCTAAGGGGGAGGTCTTGGGTTCGACTCCTGCTGGAGCAATACCCTTGGGTCCCAAGCTATGGATAGCTTCTGGACTCCGTGCTAATCCTAACATCCCTCACTAACCCCCGCTGATGTATGACGATTGGAAAAAAAAAAACCTATTTAAAATCCAGTGAGTTAGTAGATAATTTATAATCCATCGATGTGCCCGCTTTGACCTATTAATATTTTAGAGGACTGAAATGCAACTCGCCAATTGACCCAACTACATATCCCTATTAATGTGCAGCTGCATATTGAATATGTAGATCTATATATATATACATTAAAAAAAAAAAAAAAAAAGTGGCTGGTGCATCTGCATGATTCTAGTTGAGATTAAAATTTCACCGCCGACGGTGAAAACGGTGGATGTTCCACTGCTTCCGTCCATTGTGGACCTTAAGTTTAGTGTTATAATTCGAACCGTTCATTGTAGGGCCCATAATGTAGTATTTTCACTCGATAAATCAATTTGATTGGATATCGATATATCAATCAAAAGTTAAATTTTAGGTTTATAACATGGACAGTCCGATCCTGTCAAGTTACACTATCCATCATCATCCGTTTTATAAACCAAAATTTAAAATTTTGATACACTTAATCATAACCTCACTAACAACACAAAAAAAAGGGTGGGTCCTACAAGATGAAAAATTGAGGTCGGCAATTAATGAACCTTGTGATCCAAAATAATGGTGGTGAAAAACCCATAATTTCTGCCTCCGTCGAAAGGAATTTAATCTTATATTAGTTTATTTTTGTGTGGCATTAGCTGATTTATGCCTAATTCCGTGCATAAATTCTTGGACAATCTATCATCATCCGTAGGCAAACAAGATTGCGGGAAAATCCTATCTAACCACGAATTTTCCAATAGCTAGCGAACCACCATCGGCCAAATCCGACCAACCAGTTGCCTCTCTCGAACTTTGAAATAATAAAGAAATTAAACATGCCAAAGAAGATGAAGAGAAGAAGGTTACTCTTTCTTGTGGTTCTAGCAAAGTGTAAAATTCAACCATTACTCCCAAGCAAGGTAGCTAGGCACCCACATCACACCTTCTTTATAATTTATATACATATATATACATACATACAGAGAGAGAGAGAGAGAGAGAGAGAGAGAGAGAGAGAGCAGTGGTGGCTGAGATGGCCAAAGAAGAGGAGAAGAAGGTGATCACTGCAGTTTACAAGGTTAATCTGCATTGCCCCAAATGTGCAGAAGACATTAAAAAGCCTCTCCTTAGAATCGCAGGTGCCTTTTTCTCATTGATTTGATTTCTTGCTAGTTCCAATAGTATGACTTCTATCTGTACAATTTTTTTCCCCCCCTCTTTGAACGTTTAATTTTCTGTACTTAAAAAAAGTATTCTTTTCGTCCCTAAATACCTTTAAAAAGATGCATGTTTTTCATTAAAAAAATCTATCTTTTTGTCACAATCTAATAGAACACGTTGCTATCTATTGATTTGTGAAGAAAAAAAAATTAATTCTTTTAACGAAACAAATGCATCTTTTTAAAAGCCTAGATTTGCGCACCGAATACGTATTTAGAAACTGACGGGGAATAGTATTATAGTTTATCTGCCCCTGCGTATCGTTCGATTTCAATTTTTTCCTTTCACAAAAATTTTGAAAAGAAAAGTATTCACGGTTCCTTGAAAAGAAAACTTAAGAAGTCTAATAGAATTAAAGAGTAACTAAAAATGCCAAAGCCGCCATTAATTCTAGTTTTAATGGACATTGAACTTTTTTTAAAAATTTAGGTCTTACTTGTCAGGAACCACAAGTGTTTCGATTGGATTTGTAAAAAGATTCATCAAAAGACTAGAAAGCTAGTGACACAAATTGCATAAATCATAAATTTATCAAGCCATAACTTTGTTATCAATATGGTTACCTAGCATCTAATTGGTATAAAGGAAAAAGATGTACTCCCTCCGTCCCTTTTTAAGTATTCAGCTTCACTCTAATTTATTAAGAAGACATTATTATTACACATTTTGTATCAACTTTTACCTTCACTTTTCCTACTTACCATCTATGGAGACATCATCATTGCACTTTTACTCACTAACTTTTCAAAATGGAATCTTCTTTTAGGGGCAAAATAGAAAATGTACAAACGTTTACGCACTAACTTTACAAAAATGAACACTTATTAATTAAGGGACAACCTAAAATAGAATACTGAACTCTAAAAAAGGAACAAATGGAGTACTGTTTATATCCTTATTTATAGGTTAAAACGATTTTGGAACAATGGTATCCCCTCTAATTTGCATGAAATGTGGATCACTTTGAATTCATAAATTTTCTTTAAAATTATAACATTGGTATATAATATTAAAAAAAATATTCTTGAAGATTCAGAACATCGAGACCAGAGCTCATATGATGAAAATATTATGAAATTGTATGGAAATATTAATTAATTATGACCTCTATAATACTAACTATTATTTCAAGACCAATTCTACTAAATTTTTACCTATAGCGTTTTGAACTCGAGGTGATCCAAGGGGTGCATACCTAGATAGGAGTATGTACAGTTGCATTTCTCAGTTTTTTGTATAATTGATTTAATTAATATAAAGTATAACTACCTTTTTTTTGAAAAAAGTTATAAAAAAAAATCTGCTCGAATTCAAAACATTTTACTAACTACCCCCATTCTGCTAAGGTTCTTATTTCTTATGTACTTATTTTTTAGTTTATGAGAAGATCATTCTCTCATAATACATTACATTTTACTATACAATGAACATGTATCAATGTAAGTAATTTACAATTGAACACATAATATACTAGCTCAAATCAAGGTACACACTCTTAATAACAAAGTATATATATATATATATATATATATATATAGAGAGAGAGAGAGAGAGAGAGAGAGAGAGAGAGAGAGAGTCGTACTCTGACTTCTCTCGAAAGACAACCAACTCTATATCTCCAAAAACAAGAGTACATGTCAAAAAAGATCTATGCGAAGCTATTCACTACATAATTTCCTACGAAAAAAAACTATTAGTGTATTTAGGTGACGGTTTTATCTGGCTAGGTTCAAAATATAAAACTTCACCGAGAAAAATATTAACATCTTATGTGTTTTTGTATTTTTGGTCGTATTATTTGCGCTAATATATGAAGTTTTATGTA
This sequence comes from Rhododendron molle, assembly GCA_025413875.1. Lineage (NCBI taxonomy): Eukaryota > Viridiplantae > Streptophyta > Magnoliopsida > Ericales > Ericaceae > Rhododendron > Rhododendron molle. The sequence goes on from CM046388.1 coordinate 41,327,141, forward strand.
TATATGACTAGTTGGTAGAGCTAAGGTAATTCTTGGACACCTAGATAAAAATTTCTGGAGCCGCCGCTGATTCAAAAAATTGGTACTTATTTTCCTTAGCATAATAGGACCTTATACTTTATACCACACCAAACCTTGGGAAACCGCCTCCTTAATTTATTGGGTGGTAATACGTTGCAAAATTCTGCTCTCTATAATTTTATTGTAGAACGTTATAGGCATGCAACAGAATTATCTATGACATACTACTCCTACGCCATACTACTCCATCTGTTCCTTTTTTAGAGTCTAATATTCTATTTTGGATTGTACCTTAATAAGTGTCCATTTTGTAAAATTAGTGGGTAAAAGTAGGTGCATTTTCCCTTTTGCCCACAAAAATAGATTCTATTTTGAAAAATTAGCGAGTAAAAGTGTAATAATGATGTCTCCGTAGAAGGTAAATAGGAAAAGTAGAGATAAAAGTTGATGTGCAAGGTTTAATTAATGAATGATGTCTTCTTAATAAGTTAAAATTATGAAGTTGGACACTTAAAAAGGGATAAAGGAAATATTACTTATCGATAGATATACATGTGAAATAGTAATGTATCCTAATTATGGTGCATGCAGGGGTCCAGAGTGTGGATGTCCAGTTTGAGAAAGGGGAAGTTACAGTGAAAGGTAGCATTGATGAGAAGGAAATGCATAAACGGCTTGAGAAGTTGAGCAAGAAAAAGGTCGAGATCGTTGATAATAAAGCAAAGATCACCAAAGAAGTACGTAAGCGCCTCATAAACTTTCTATATAGAGTCGTTTATGTAGAATGGCATCCAAATTTTTATGCAAAAAGAATTTTCATTAGCTATATATAAATTCTTAGACAGAAGGTATCATCAACTTTTTTGTTGAATTTGTAGGATATTAAAAAACAAATTTGATATGATTGAAGGGGTTGGTCAAGTATGTTCTTTTTTTTTTTTTTTGGTCAAGTATGTTCTTGGCTTGAGACTTAGAGTTTTGTTGTCTCCTAAGGTCTCCGATTCAAGTCTCTTAACCAACAACTCTTAAGGTCACCTCACCTCCTGGGTAAACGGTTGTGGGAGGGGTGGTAGGAATTCGTTCGAAAGTGTGCGCGCAAGCTGACCCAGGAAGCTTTGCATTACCCAAAAAGAAAGATAGTTTACTTACAATTAAGAATTAGAAATTAACATCTGAGTAGCCAATCAATATACTAAGCAAATGTGTTGTGTGCTCTGAAAGCCTTCAAACTTCCATTCCTAATTTTTAGATTTAATTTCATTGAAATTCAAAAAAATTAAAAATGATGAAAATCCATGGGAGAAGTTCATGGCCCTTCAAGCCATAATGGCCGGAGTTGAGGGAGCTGCTATTCCTTAAAGGGACAGTAGCCTGCTATCTCGGCTAAGGGGGCTGTGTTCCGATCTCGTTTCAATGATCGAAAACGTTCACTTCGTAGAGCTCGTCAAGTTGAACAAGCATGTAAAAAATCAATTTGATCGGATATCATTAAATGCCTAATCGAAACCTTTTTGTCTTTAAAAAATGGATCCGAAACGCTGAATCAAATCTACTAGAATCCATTATTGGCAAGTTATATGTGTTCCGATCAGGCATTTAATGATATCCGATCAAACTGATTTTTTGTATACTTGTTTAACTCGACGAGTTCTACGAGATGAACGTTTTCAATCATCGGAACAAGACCGGAGCGGGGCCTCCTCGACCGGAACAGCACGCTGCTAAGGGACAGCAGCTCCCCCCAGTCCATAATGGCCAGACTTAAAACATATCTAGCCGAGAACAGATTGACGAGCTTACATGAAGAAGAAACTTCGCCATGCGCTGGCGAAGTAATAGTTGGGGAGGCCCAGCCTCCAGATCGTCTAAGCAACCTCCTAGAAGGATGTCAATAAATGTGACTCTGGTGGAGGAGGAGGAGGACAATGAGCGCCTCCTGAAGGATGGATTATCAAAACGAAGAGATTTGTCGAAAGATTTTCCCACACCATCCTAGACATCAAAAAGTCAGGGAATTAACCAGATATATATGCTTAGACTTCCGCAATCTCAATATATAGCTTCTCCTAAGGATGAGTGCCATATGCCTAAGGCCGATCTTTTGGTGGATGGAGCAGCTAAACCCAAGGTTCTCTCCTTGAAGCGAAACCTCCTACTTGCGAGAAGAGCGCTAGAGTCTTCTCGGCCTACTTTCTTAGGAGGTATTTTTCTGCATTGGCCGAGAATGTTCAAGTTGTCCCATTACTTCTGAGGTAAAAAAAGAGAGGAAGATTTCAAGTGAGGGTAACATTCGAGGTGATTAAGAGCCCCTCCTTGGAGACCTATGTTATCAACACGGCTTCTAATCACTGGAAAAATAAAACAGAAACACCACGAAATTAGCAAAGGAATGCGAAACGTACTTAGCCAATTTCAGTCGTCCGGAAATTGGCGATGGAAGAATTAATCGAGGCGAGTGAAACTCTGTCTTTAAAGCAAATTCGCCCTCCACTACGGTGCTGATGGAATCTGCGGACGTCTGCCCCCCAAGACTACCCGATTTTCACCAACCGGAAGTAGCATTGCAATCTGATTGGTAAGCGAACCGAAACTGTATCGAACTCTCAGCAATGAATGTGTGAAAATGCAGAATGTATGCAGGATTTTTTCCGTGAATGAATGAAGCAGAAACGGGTTTCTTATATAGGCATCAAGATACCCGTTCGGAAAAGGCAGGTGTGACTGTTCGGAACAGAGGTACCGGTTAGCCGGAACCTGTTCGTCGAACAAGCGCGAGGAAAGAAACGGCGGGCAACGGTTAGCGCGCGGACGGGTCAGCTCTGTTCCGGCCCAGTTCGAAACTGTTAGCCTGCAAAAAGATAATAACCCATTGGGCCGAGCCCAATCTTACCCAACCCGGCTCGGTTCGGCGCGCGTGTGTTTTATAAGAGAAAAGCATACATTATCCATGCCCTCTCCCCCTACAAAACTTCTATGACCCAAAGGGCCAACCCCCCTTTGAGCTCCACTTGGGTTATTTATACCCAATGAGCTTTCCTCTTCCCACCAATGTGGGACTTAGCCATTTCCACTCCTCCAACCACCATGTAAGGGGCAACTTGGCATGACAATTTCTCATTCACCATGACTTGATTTTCTCCAACTATATGTTCAATCTCAATCTCCTAACCAAGACGAACACAACGGTATATGGGTCGGTCCACGTGAACGCGTGGGACCCACTCAATAAATAGCTCAAAGTTGAGCAAAATCAAGTTTTTTCCAACAACCTAATTGGTAAATGGCCGCTTACTCCCATGGTACCATAAAGATCACAGCCATTGACCGTGATTGTAAGTTTTTCATCACGCTCCTGCTACCGTGATGGATTTGAGTGTGATTGTAAGTCACTCTCTTTTATCACGGTTATAAACCGTGATTGAAAGAGAGAAACAATCACGGCCAAAAGGTGTGATCGTTTCTCTTCTATCACGGTTATAAGCCGTGATTGTTTCTCTTGCGTGTGATCGTTTCTCTCTTTTTTGGGAGTGATCGTTTCTCACTTTAGATCACCGTCTATAATCGTAATTGAAAGTTCAAAAAGATTACACCATAAACTGAGATAGAAAACCATTGCGCGTGATCTTTTCTTTATATCTACTAGACCATTTTTTCTTGTCATTGCCAAGTTTCGAACCCATGCACCCTTGGTTGATTTTCCAAACCCTTACCACTAAACTAGCCAAGAACTTCTGTTATATCAGGAAAACAAAAATATTTATACTTACTTCTTAAAGTGGGAAAAAAAAATTTTTCCTTAAAATTTCCTAAGTATTTTGAACTGCAGAAATTAAACCTATTATCACTCCAGACGATCGAGATGAAAGCATGTTTAAGTGATCGTACGTGTACTGAAATTTGCTTCTTAAAACAATATGCATGCAGTGAAGTTTATAAAGGAAGAAGTCGAATCCATGAAATTAGTGAAGTAAACCATAACGAATTGTGTATGTATAAATGATGCACATACGAATTGTGTATGCATAAATTAGTGATCCATCTATTTTGCGCATTTGGTTGTGTGTGGTCTTGAATGTTCTACGTGGTGTTTTAGGTCTCCTTTGTGGTTGCTATATCTCTTCTCTTAGGATGGCTTCCCGTTCTCCGTATTTTCTTTATTATTTTCAATTAAGTATCCTATCATTTAAATAAAAAATTAATGATGCACAATGTATAACCGTTTCGGGTGTTTTTTCATTCTTCGATTTTCTTTTTCCTAAATCAAGGGCTAAGACATGCGTCGACTGTCATTTTCCAATTTTTTGTTGGATCACATATACAATTGCTAAAGCTCTTTCCCTCAACCACCACATGCATTTCCCTTTCATTCTTTTCTTGTTCAATCTTTTTTTAGTATACGTGAATAAGCAGATAGGGTACTTCACATACCCATAGGAGATTGAACACAACAAAGGATCTCACCGCACCTACGTGGGGCTGAAATTTAGTTCTCACTTCTCACTACTTAATTTTAGTATTAAAGAGTAAGTTTAACCTCACCAATCGACCACGGATGCTTAACCCAACTAGTGAGTGGAAAAATTCAAGTATGTACCCACTGAATAAGCCACTCATGTTGTTGGGTTTCCGAAGCCTGATTCGATTTGTATACGCTTCAATAAGATTTTTTATTTTTTATTTTTATAGGGGTAATAGTTTTGTAAATGATGAGAGATTGGTTGTGATTTCCATAACTTTTTTTTTCCTAAATGGATAGACTTTTTATCTCGTCGCAAGAGTGAGATCATTTATCTCTTTTTTTTTGCGTTAAAGTTTTTTATCACGCCACAAGGATGAGGTCTTTTCTCTTTTTTATCATGCCACAAGGGTGAGATCTTTTCTCTTTTATCTCCCCACAAGAGCGAGATTTTTTATCTTATTCTTTTCCGCCCTAAAATCTTTTGTCACGCCACAAGGGTGAGATCTTTTCTCTTTTATCTCGCCACAAGAGCGAGATCTTTTATCTCATTCTTTTCTGCCCAAAAATATTTTATCACGCCACAAGAGTGAGGTCTTTTCTCTTTTATCTCGCCACAAGTGCGAGATCTTTATCTCATTTTTTCCGCCCAAAAATCTTTTATCACGCTGCAAGGGTGAGGTTGTTTTTCTTTTGTCTCGCCGCAAGAGCGAAGTCTTTAATTCCGCGCTAATATCCACTTTTTATCTCAGCTTTGGAGTTAAACTGAGATACAAAATTTTAAGCACCACTTTTTATCACGCTTTCACTGAAAACCATGATCTTTGTGAATCTCCTTAGTGTGATGCATATCTATTATTGTAGTAGTGTATTCCAATAAATACCTCGACGAGTTGTAAATGGACAAGGGTTGGCCGTTTTCCTTGCCGACCCTCCTTGTTTGGATCGGCTATGAAGAATCATTCGGCCTAAACACTTGTACTTCCTTTTACGCTTCTTGGACGTTGTTACATGGTTTGAAGACGAAAAGCTCTTTTGGGTTTGATCTCACTATCACTAGTTCTCCTTCATATCCAAACTCTCATTTTTTTCTCAAAAGGAGAGCTTGAAGGAAATTGTGTTTGTACCAAGAATGCATCCCAAATAGAAAGGAGATATCCGTGGACACTTCGCCACATCAGAACAGATACCTCCTGCCTTGTCACCTTAAGTTTATGGGGACTAAAACAATAAAGTAGTTCCGATATATGGGCCGGGCTCTTTAGTGGCCCACTTTCTAAAACATGTTGGAGCAGTTGGACGAAATTACAAAAGAGTGTGACACTTGGTGGCCCACAATTTGTTTAAGTATCAAATAAAAATGGTGGACTTTTTGTCAAAGGAACACATGGTAGCTTGGGAGAGCTTCCGGAGAAAGTGGGCAAGACATGTGCATCATGGGGTCCAATTTGTCCTGATGAGCCCAATCAAGGAGGTTTTGGTGTGCCTATAAACATGAAGCTAAGTCGATTGTGCAAAGGTTCCTCGCACCAAAAGCTCACAGCTGCCTATCCTATCTAAGTAGAAGAACTATGCCACGTAGTATCATTCCTATCCATTCTCGCACTTTGTTAGTTAGTTTCCTATTTAGATTAGAAGTCCTCTTCCTTGAGGCAAGAAAAAAGAACCAGTTAGTCGTTTCTTCTTAGGCTATACACAACACCTGAAGGAGGTTCAGATTAGGCTCAACATCTCCATCAACACTTTAGAGCAGTCTTGCTCCTGGCACGCCCACAATTTCTCCTACGCCGGCTACGAGACATCCACTTCACACGCCGACTTTTCCCGGAGTCCTCTTTCTCCCGCTTCTTGGGGGAAAGGGCGACAACAGTTCGTTGCTGTTGAGTTTTCCGTGTGAAACTAACCTTATGTCAAATGTTTCCTTTACCGAGCAGATTAGGCGACAACAGGTTACTGATTTTTGTTTGCATTTCCCATGGAGTGAGTGCTCCCCTTTTTCATCAGAAGCAAATCATGTCACCATCGCTAAGAGTAAATCTATTCAATTAGTATTACACTTTTGTGGGACACTAATAGATATTGTTCTCTTCTGATCCAAGAAGAACGTGCGCACTACAACAATCAAAGCTTATTTGCACTGCAGCAAATGTGAGGATGGCCTGCGCAGGAAGTTGCTAAAGCAGAAAGGTATCACCCTCAATAGCATCAAACATACCTGCCGTTTTTGTTTTTTTTGTTTTTGCCTCTCGTGTGTTTTTGGTAAAAGGAACAGAAAACTCGTTCGTTGAATTAATAGTATTATCTGGCAGTTGTGAGTTTTGTCATTTTCACAAATGTCTCACTTCCAGGAAAATGCATAAAACATTTTTTGTTGCTCTTGTGAGTAATTGTGACAAAAAAATAAGTTCATAAACCATATTTGTTTAAGGACATTCGACAATCAATTGTAAACATTGTGAAATTTAGGTATTCACGATGTTAAAATGGACGCAAAAGCTCAAACCATAACAATCGAAGGAAGTGTTGAGCCCGAAAAACTCTTGACATTCATGAAAGAGAGGGTGCACAAACACGCGGAGATTATACCTCCGAAGCAAGAGAAAAAGGAGGAGAAGAAAGAGGTGAAGAAAAAGCTGGAGAAGGAAGAGGACGAGGACAAGAAGAAGAAAGAAAACCAAGTCGAAAAGAAAGACAAGTTGTATACAGTACAAGTTAAAACGGCTGAAACCAAAAGGGTTGTTGAGTTCAAGGAAGAGAGGCAAGTGGAAGGAAAAACTCCAGAGGGAAGCGTTCCGTACTTCGTTCACTATGTTTATGCTCCTCAGACGTTCAGCGAAGAAAATCCAAATGCTTGCTCAATAATGTAAAGAGTATTTTTATCACCAATTCCGAAGTAGTTCTTCTGCTTCGGAATATGTGATGTGCCTGAATATATGTTACATATATGGGCATAATTTGTTGGTTCTGGTTTTTCTCCATTTCATCGAGGAATATATATACTTGAAACAACTTTGAAGCAAGTTGTAATTCTTAACAAAAAAAAAAAAAAAAGGAATTCATGATGGCATGCTGATTTCTCACATCATAGAGAGCATTGATGAATGTAAATATTATTTTACTTACAATTGAGCTTGATAATTTTTTTTTATATTTCTGACACTTTGCATGATCTTAACCTCATTTGAAATGATATAAATATTCTCTTTCAGTACTATATGTATAATCAACACAGACTACTCTCTTTACTATAGTCATCAAATACAGGTAAAACTAGAGCCGAAGTCATAAGTTTCAAAACCAATGGGTATTATTGATCGTTTCAGGTCTCAACAATCTTTTGAGCACGATTTTTAAGTTTGAAAACTGAACACTAGAGTGCAACCAATGATAAAATTCTCAAGTCGGTCTTTTTTTTCTTTTGGTAATACGTTAGAAATTCATTGATGAATATAGTGATTACAACCTATCGTGTTCAATTAATACAAATGATACAGAGACCTATTACACATGAGGGTTACAGAAAACACATCCAATCAAACAAAAGATTCAAGCTAAAATTGAGCGTAATGTTTACCCTCATTTGGTGAGGATGAACAAAAAAATCGGACTAGATTTGATAGAATTGATTAGTCAATCGATCTGAGAGTTTTTCTCAATCGATTTGTCTATTCCTCAAATGTTGGAAGCCATGGGGTAGAAGTAGTTCAATGGAAGAACAAAACCCAGATTCTCAAGAAAACCCAATTGCTCAATCAAATAGTAGTAGTAATATTTTGGAGTACAAAACTCGCATATGGAGAAGTAAACAAAGGACCCGGAACGCATGGATCACAATGAGAGAAAGTGCACTATGGCACAGACAAAGGGGAAAAACCTCCGAAACCCTAGGTCTGATACCATGTTAAAGCTTCCAACTCCAAACCAATTGGCAAAGAGTGGAGAGACCGCCCAGGCTCATATACTAGTTTTGATGGAGATAATTAATCAATGTGGGACAAATCCCAACATTTAGCAACAAAAACATTGTCTTATGAAGCGGATTCGTCTCTAAAACAACAAAATCAGCGCTTAATATTCTGGGAAGCAGAATATTCATCGCCCAATTTCACTGCTGATTGCATCATACAAAGGTCTACAGGAAAAAAACAAGTTTCTGTCGCCTATGATATTTCTCCCTAAAAGTTCTAAAATGGAAAATTTGATATTTCTCCCTCAAATTCATAAGTATCACATATTTTGGAAATACAAGCAAGTGTATGACACTTCAAAAAAAAAAAAAAAAAATATATATATATATATATATATAGGGGGCGGTTCCGGGGACAACAAATTTGACAACAAAAAAAACAACACAAATCTCAATCTCATAGTTCCCGATCAAATTTTTATGATCCGAACCGTTCAATGTGTGCAGAATGTGATTTTATAGGTACCCACAAGAAATTAGCAAAAAAATATGACCGGAAAGTGTTTGTTTTGAACAGTTTTTAATTGAACCGTTCATAAATCTAAGCTAAAAACTGCTTAGATCAAGCCCTTTCCGGTCTTTTTTTTTGCTGATTTTTTGTGGGTATCCTTAAAATCACTTTCTGATCACATTGAGCGGCTCAGATCATTAAAATTTGATCAAGAACTATGTGTTGTTTTTTTTGTTGTCAAATTTGTTGTCCCCGGAACCGCCCCCATATATATATATATATATATATATATATATATATATTTCACAAAAATCTAACCGAGTCACTAATATTCATCTCTCCCTCTTTTGGTTTTCCCGCTTAGTAGGAAACGAAATATTTCAAACTTCACGTTCAAACTCTCTTTAATGAAATTTTCTCATCCAATAATAAATTGTTCATCAAATGATGAGGAATAAATATCTTAAATTATATTACCTCCGTCCCTTTTTAAGTGTCTTGCTTTGTAACTCTAATTTATTAAGGAGATATCATCATTACATATTTCACATCAACTTTTATCTCCATTTTTCCTACTTATCCTCTATAGAAACATCATCATTACACTTTTCCTCACTAACTTTTCAAAATAGAATTTACTTTTAGGGGCAAAATGAAAAAGTATCAATTTTTACCCACTAATTTTACAAAATGAACACTTATTAAGAAATAGTCCAAAATGAAATACTTGACTCTAAAAAAGGGACGGTGGAGTAACAGATTTTTTCCGCGCTCCCATGCAAGCAAGCAGGACCGAATCACGGGTCCTGCACTTATTGCGTATGTATATGTTTGTACTATGTACCCACACACCTACTTCATACTTGCACCGCTTGCAAAGATACGAAGTTAGTGAACTTTCTGAATGCTCTAAGATGAAGCTTTCGAATAATGTCCCGAAGAGGAACATGAAAATTATGTTCCAAATAGGAACAAGAAACTCGAGCAGCTCTGTTTGGTCCCAGTTTTGAAAAAAGCTTCTGCGTAACACTTCACAAAAAGTTTTTCTGGAAACAAAAACAATAATACTGGTCTCGTATCCACGCGCATTATTTTTGAGCTAAAGTAGATTTTGGGAATTGAAAACCTTAATTATGATGAAAATGGAGTTTGTTAAAATATTCTGAATTTATAAACAAAACTGAAACCAAGCAGGGACTTTAGTTTATGCTTTTCCCCGAATTCTGGTTTTAACAGCCAGTTCTTACAAGTTCTGTTGCGAAAAAGGAAAAAAAAAATGATAGTAACCAACCAAAGAGAAAATGTAGATAACGCTAATCAAACTATACAACAGGAAAAAACAGCTACACATTACTCGAAACTTCATATATTTTGAAGCCATTTTTCATCGTTGAAGTGAGGTTCACGAGGAAGACATTTCATCCTCACTACTTTCCGGAAGAGAGATACCTTCTGACAAGACAAAACGGTTAGTTGCACCAAAGATGTTCGCTACCTGCAGAACTGCTGTTTGAAATGTTGCAGCCGTAGGCAGGAAAGCCTCCGGAAGGCAAGGAATGCATTCAGGAAGGAATTCTTCCTTGTCGTAAGTAGGAGCATATAGTGTCAGTACTGCCCGGCAGAACATAAATCTGCAAGACCGAAAGCAAATTACTGGACGAACTTAATCACTTCTGGGGCCATACTTTTTAATATAAGAACTATACAGGTTACAACACAAAACTATTGGAGGGACCAAAAAAGAAAGTTCTCCCAGCTTTGGATTTTACACTAAAAGGTACTAAATAAATTTACTCTATGCAAATTCATCAATCAAGAAATATGGTAGGTGTTAGTGTTAAATCGGCAGTTCTTCCACCAATTTAAGCGGTTACGAAAGGGGGTATAGCATGATAAGTTCTCCAACACCTACCAAATATGCCACCCCGTCTTGCAGGTGGAGCCAGGATGCATACAAGAAATTTGCAAACAAGGAGACTTGAACTCGAGACCTCCCATAATTGAGGTCTGACCGTCCCAGATGCTTAAGAAGATTAGAACTCCAGCAGGTTCTACAACGCAAGTACTTGTTGAAAACGGCATCCAACACTAAATTGGTCTAGCAAATGCCATATAACAATAAACCAAGTTTAACAGGTGATGGGCACAAACTAATTAGTCAATCAGTAGGGACATTGTTCCAAACCATCAATGGATTCTGTTAGAATATTGTTAAGATGAAGCTGCTCCTCTCTTATTGCTTTTTGGTTGATATTTGTCGTTAAGATTTTTTTTCGTGATGGGATCCTCTTCTACCTCTAGTACTAGTTCTATTGCTGCTGCGGGTTTTCCTCCCCATTGGTCTCCTGAGATGTTGTTAATTACTGCTATTCGCTTAAATGGCAAGAATTATGTTACTTGGGCTAAGTCTGTTGAAACATATTTTATGGGCTCACAACAGTATACTTATATCTCAGATGATCCTCCTAAGCCCACTGATTCCACTCATGCAACTTGGGTAGTCGAGGATGCCCGGATCCGCATTCACCTGTGGAATAGTATGGAGCCCGCTATTGCTAGCACATTTGTCTTTTGTGATACTGCTAAACAGGTTTGGCAGCGGGCTAAGGAGTTATATTCTGGGGTTAATAATCTTCGTCGGACCTTTGATCTTCATCAGACTTATTTTGCACTTAGCCTTGGTGATTCTACTTTGGAAGACTATTATGCTAAGTTCAGTGGTGTTTGTGCAGAACTTAACATCTGTCAGCCTCTTTCTACTGACATTACGGTTATGCGTCGTTAGCGTGAAAACTTGCATGTGGCTCGCTTCTTGTCTGGTTTGCCTAAGAATTTTGATCCTGTTTGCCGTCAACTACTGGGGGAGCGGGAGTTGCCTCCTCTTACTGAAGTATTTAGCCGTCTTCGTCAGTCTGATACTAGTTCTGCTCCTCCACTGCCTCCTGATCATTCTGCTTTGGCCACATCTGCTTCTGGTGGAAACTATTCTCGTGCTTCAAGTCGTGGTGGTCAAGAGTCAGGAGGAGGTGGCCGTGACTTGGGTCGCGGCGGTCACGGTTTTGGTCGTAATTTTGGTCGTGGTGGTCAGGGGCCATCAATTGGCGGACGTGGCCGCGGGCAATCATTTGGTGGTAGTCTGATATCTCGGTATTGCACTCACTGTCATGGGACTAATCACACTATTGACTATTGTTGGGTTTTACATGGTCGTCCATCTGGTATTTTGGAGGATGATGGCCATTTCTTGACTGAGGGCTCTAGCTCCACTCCTCGTGTGGTTACTATTCCAGAGGATGAGTACCATCGTCTTACTTCTGCATCATCTTCCTCCACTGCTACATTCGCTCAGAAACGCTCCTCTTTTGCTGGTGTTGCTTCTAATACTGCTTGGGTTATTGATTCCGGCGCTACTGATCATATGACTGGTAGTTCCACCATTTTATCTGGTTCTCGTTCTCTTGGAAAATTCTCTCGTGTCACATTGGCTGATGGTTCTGCCGTTGATGTTGCTGGTTTGGGTTCCGTTAATTTGAGTTCATCACTTTCTTTAAATTCTGTTTTACACGTTCCTCGTTTTCCATATAGTCTTCTCTCTGTTAGTCAACTTACCAAATCTTTAAATTGTTCTGTGACATTCTTTCTTGGCTCTTGTATTTTTCAGGATCTCACAACGAGGAAGAAGATTGGTGGAGGTGCTGAACGTGGTGGTCTCTATGACTTTAGTGCTGACGAGCTATCCTCCTCTGTTGCACTTCAGTCCTCTACTTCACCATATCAGCATCATTGTCGCCTTGGGCATCCGTCTCTTCAGAATCTCAAGCGGATGGTCCCCTCTTGTAGTCGTGTCACTGACTTGAGAAGTCTGTGAGTTTAGTAAACACCATCGTGTTCCCTTTCCCCCTAGGATAGAGAGTCGGGTGTCGAGACCTTTTCAATTAGTTCATTCTGATATTTGAGGTCCTATTCATGTTTCGTCTCGGTCTGGTTTTCAATATTTTGTTATATTTGTTGATGATTATTCACGGATTACTTATGTTTATCTTATGAAAGAACGCTCTGAGTTGTACGCAATTTTCAAGTCATTTTATCAAGAAATAAAAACTCAGTTTGATGTTTCTATTTGTGTTTTTTGTTCTAATAATACTCGTGAATATTATCATAATGCATTGTCTGTTTTCCTTAATGATTATGGTGTTATCCACCAAACTTTTTGTTCTCGGACTCCACAACAGAATGGCGTTGCCGAGCACAAGTTGTGACATATTCTCGACGTTGCTCGTGCCCTTTCATTTCAACGGCACGTGCCCAAATCCTATTGGAGGGACGTTGTTCTTACTGCAGCCTACCTTATTAATCGTATGCCGTCTACCGTCTTACGAGGTCAGATTCCACATTCTGTTCTGTTTCCTGGTCGTCCCCTATATTCTTTACCCCCTTGCGTATTTGGCTGCATCAGTTATGTTCATGCTCTGGATCCAAGCAGGAATAAATTGGATCCTTGATCTATCAAATGTGTGTTTCTTGGGTATTCTCGCACTCAGAAGGGGTATAAGTGTTACTCTCCTTCACTTCGTCGTGAGTTTGTGTGTGCTGATGTTACCTTTAATGAGTCCTTGCCCTTTTTCCCGGTTTCTTCTTTGGTGGATCCATCTCACTATATCCTCACGGCTATTCCAACTCCGCCACCGTTGCAGGTAAATGTTCGTCGGTCTAAAGTTCCGCCACCTCAACCATCTACCACATCTTCCCCTCTGTTGCGAGATCCGGTCGTCTCTCCTGCTTATCTTCCTATTGCTCTTCGCAAAAGTACTCGTACTTGTACTTTTCATCCCATTGATCGTTATGTCTCTTATGCTCATTTATCTCCATCTCTTCGTGCATTTGCCACTACTGTTTTGTCTATATTTGTTCCTAACACTGTCTAGGAAGTCTTGTCTATTTCTGAGAGGCGGTCAGCGATGGAGGATGAAATGACAGCTCTTCATCATAATGGCACTTGGGAGTTGGTACCTCTCCCACCTGGAAAGACCACAGTTGGGTGTCGATGGGTGTTCACCGTCAAGTATCATCCTAATTGAGCGCTACAAGGCCCGTCTAGTAGCTAAAGGATATACTCAAATATATGGTGTTGATTGTTGATTATGCTGAGACATTTTCCCCGGTTGCCAGACTTGGTTCTGTTTGACTCCTTATATCTGTTGCAGCCAACCTTGGTTGGAATCTGTTTCAATTGGATGTTAAAAATGCTTTTCACGGGGATCTTTAGGAGGAAGTTTATATGGAGCAACCATGCTCAGGGGGAGACTAATCAGGCGTGTCGGCTTCGCAAAGCATTGTATGGCCTCAAGCAGTCTCCTAGAGCCTGGTTTGGCAAGTTCAGCGATGCTGTCTTGCGATTTGGCATGCATCGATGTCAGTGCGATCATTCGGTCTTTTCTCTCACATCAGATCGCGGCAAGGTATTGCTAATTGTCTATGTGAATGATATTATCATTATTGGTGATGATCAGAAAGGCATTGATGAGTTGAATGATTCTTACAACGCGAGTTTCATACCAAAGATTTGGGAAAATTACGATACTTCTTGGGTATTGAGGTGGCGCGATCTAAAGATGGTGTCAACCTATCTCAGCAGAAATATGTGTTGGATATTCTAAAGGAGACTGGTTTGTTGGGGACTAAGCCTGTTGAGACTCCTATGGATCCCAATGTCAAGCTTTGTGTGGATCAGGGGGAGTTACTTCTTAATCCTGGTCAGTATCATCGTTTGGTTGCTAAGTTAAACTACCTTACCATTACTCGCCCCGATATCTCGTTTGTTGTTAGTATTGTGAGTCAGTTTATGTCTGCTCCTCGTCTTCCACATTGGGAAGCCGTTAGAATTGCGAAGTATCTTAAGGCACATTCCGGGCTCGGTTTGTTCTATCGGAGTAATGGACACTTGCGTATTGAGGCATTTACCGATTCTGATTGGGCAGGTGGACCATCTGACAGAAGATCAACTACAGGGTATTGTGTCTTCTTGGGTGGAAATCTTGTCAATTGGAAGAGTAAGAAGCAGACAATAGTTGCGCGGTCAAGTGCAGAAGCAGAGTATCGAGCAAGGGCCCATACGACATGTGAAATTGTATGGGTGCGCTCGTTTCTTGAGGAAATCGGATTTGGGGTGAAACTTCCTATGAATCTATACTGTGATAATCAGGCAGCAATTCACATTGCATCAAATCCAGTCTTTCATGAAAGAACCAAACATATTGAAGTGGACTGTCATATTGTGCGGGAAAAGTTAACAAGTGGTGTGATACCTACTCCCTTTGTATCCACCGGCGCTCAGTTGGCCGACATGTTTACTAAATCATTGTTCAAACCACGGTTAGAGTTGTTATGTAGCAAGCTGGGACTTTTTGATGTCTACTCTCCACCTTGAGGGGGAGTGTTAGAATATTGTTAGGATTTGACATTGTCCCACATTGGTTATCTAAGTCTTGTAAGGAGTTATTGTTTAATATAAATAAAGATTATATGTGTGAGGGTTAATCATAACCTTACACACTCTTTCGTTCTAAATATCAGATTCCAACTAAACGTGCTTTTAGAGGAAAATACGTAAGTGCCCAAGATGTCTTTTGGACAAACTGTGGATACCCCCCTTTTGAGGTCTCACCACACAGGATGGCCAATCAGCGAAACTACTCTCTCTTAGAAGCCCATGTAACATGTCTAGTTTGATTGGAAGTGCCCATAGTGGCGCACTTATTCTGTTTAGAGTCACCACTTGGTTTTAGGAACCAAAAAACCAAAATGGTCGAGATTCTAAATTCGGGAACCAAGGGTACGGTGAGCGGAAGGTGTTAGACACCCCACTCCACCCACCAAAAGGTTGGCCTCTAATTGTTTGACATGAAGCGTTTCGATTTCATTCCTTTTATTTTACAAATACGTTTTAATTAGCCATTAAACAGGTATGGGTGCTGACAGGAAATAAAATCACACACAAGGGAACAGGGGCATGCAGAAAACAAGAAAATAGAGTCTCTAATAGTCAGAGATTGGCAATCGCCAAAATCACTGGCGATCGCCAGAAACTAACTGGCAATCGACATATGCATTGTACAAAATAGGCGACTGCCACTCCTTACTAAACCAGAATAGCAGAAAAAAGAGAGTAAGAATTAAACCAATTGTGTTGTGGTCAACCCACTGGGGTTAACGGCGTTGTCCCACCTTGTTCCCTCAAAGCTCAGTAGGATGTCAAAGCGTGATTTTGTGGCTTTTATGGGCTAAAAGCGTGAAGAACAGCTTGTACGGTTGAGAACTTCGGTTGGCCGAGGATGGGAGAATACGTAGAGTATTATTGACTTTGGGATTGGAGGGTTGATTTTTTGGATTTTTGGGAGTGCTGGGGAGTGATTTTTGCAGAGCTTCAAGATTGCTAGAGAGTAAATGAATGTATTGAATTCAGAGGTGTAGGCCTCTATTAATAGGAGAAAAGTGATAATTTTTATCACTTGAATTATAATAAAATTCAAAATTGAGTGTTTAATCTGGTTATGATCCAATCGAGTTGTACGAGCTGTGGAATGTATAGCCATTAGAAAGAAAAGAGTTCGAAGAGGATTCAAACTCTGTTAACCGTTCAATTGGGTTCGGAAACATTCTGAAGAAAACCAAGATCGGCGATCGCCATGAAGAATGGTGATCAACGAAATGGTAAGGCGGTTGTGGTTCTGGGCCAGAAGGAGAATGGCGATGAACACCAAAACTGGTGATCGACTGTTTATCTAGCGATTGGCAAAGTTAAAGCAAAGAAGTAAAGTGGCAATCAACTGTATATGTAGCGATCGACACATAATAGTGGCGATTGCCACTCCTGAGAGTGGCGATTGGTTCAGAAAGTGAAGACTAGGGTGTGGATAAGCTTATAAAAAGGGTTTTGAGGAGTATTCGAACAACTTAGGTTCACAACTGTTGAAGCAGGACTTTGTCCTCTTAGCCAAATACTCACGAGAACCTGTTCACCATCGGGAAATGCCCAAGGTGGGGCTTAAACACTTGTTAAGC
Source organism: Rhododendron molle (assembly GCA_025413875.1). Taxonomy (NCBI): domain Eukaryota; kingdom Viridiplantae; phylum Streptophyta; class Magnoliopsida; order Ericales; family Ericaceae; genus Rhododendron; species Rhododendron molle. The sequence continues at coordinate 41,344,097 of CM046388.1, forward strand.
CAAATTAGGGTGTCTACACAAACACATTGTGCTTTTATGTCATGCTTAAAACAAAAGTTTCATTTTCAAGTGAGTGTTGCTTTTAGTTTTGTATGGGTTTGGTGCATGCGTCCATGATTGGGTGCTAAGAGCATATCCACAATGTAACAATCAAAAGAAATAATCAAAACTTGCCACATCAGATTTTAATTATCTATTTAGAGATTGTTAAAGTTAGTAATGTCAAGTCCCACATTAAATATTCTTTGCCCATAATCAAAAGTAGTTGGCAAAAATTCAAATCTAACGATCAATTTTTTTCTTCTCAATCTAACGGTCTACATTGAATGGCATTCTAGTAAAATAAGTGAAAGTGGAGAGCATTAGTTAAAATCCATAAAGTGATCAATATTGTTAAATGCACAACCACTTGCCAAAGTGGAGAGTAAGTTTCACCTACCAATAAAGCATTTGCTTTATGGAGAGTGAGTTTCACTTTCCCATGATGTTGTACTTGGTTGAAAAGATGTGGGGTACAATAAATTTCGTTATTGGCAAAAGGTTGCTAGTTTTGATTATCCAAATGCCCAAATTTGATGAATTGGTAAGAGGTTGCTAAGTTTGATTATTACAATGTGAGCACTTTTTTTAGCACACAATGTTAACTTTAGCAACCTTTTGGTTTTGATTATTACATTGTGGATGCTCTAAGAAGTACGAACACAGGTATGGACACGTGACATGGCATTTCTAAATAAAAGGGGAGATGGACATGGCAGGGACACGACAAAATTAACCAAAACGAAAATGCCCAACTGGTACCCCACTAATGGGTGTCTGGGAAGGAGAAATGCTAAGGAAAACACGGCAAAATTAAGTTTTCATATATTAATATTTATAGTTCGATTGCTAACAAATCAACGAACACCCGAAACTAAACTAAGTACAAAAGAAAATTCAACATTGCAAGTACTCCCTTCGTCCCATAAAGTTAGTCCTCTATGAAACTACGTACAATTTTTTAACCTAAAAATAATGTACTTAACCAAAATAATGTTTCAAAATTTTTTTTTTCACCCTTCAAAAGATCTCATTGAGATCAAACACAAGATCCATATTGTACAAAAAATTATTTTTAGGTTTGAAAATTGCACGTAATTTCGTAGGGGACTAACTTTATGGGTGGAGAGAGTAAATAATGAACGTTGATCCATCAAAAAACAAACCACGACGAACAAGTGATAACTTTGTTATTTTCAACCCTTGAAATACTTAAGTTTTATATATTATGAAATGACACTACACCATGTCCCCATTAGTGTCTCAAATGAGACAAGCATGTTTCACACTTCTCTCGCACTTAAATATTATTACAAACAATTCGGCAAGTCACTTGGCGCGTCGCAAATGTATTCTCATATGTCCCAAGCGTGTCAGTTAGAATCACTTCTTTCAAAGGAAGTGGTATTTGTCTGATATGCATATGGTGACCACTTAGGCATCGACATATGGGATGCATGTCAAAACCCACAAAACACAACTGTAGATTATCTATATTGGATTCTATCTCACATCCTCAATTTAAAGGATTGATTGTATTAACTTCCCCATTGAAGACGTTAAAATATATAAAATCCTACCTCACAACCAAACAAAGCCGAGAATTTAGGATGTACCGTAGAAGAAGACGCCTCAGAAATGGATCGCTTAAACCTTGAGCCCAAACCGGATCGAGGGTGTCTGATGCCGCCAGCATCGATCCCCAGTCATTTAGTAATGACGATAGCAAGCCCCCAGCTTTGTTGCACATATCCTGAAGCACTTTTTCAGTTTTCCAACCAAATTACCCTACTAGCAATTAAGTATGGACAGGAATGTTGATTGTACTCACTGTATCAACATCAGGGCCTGAAATACCAAGCAAGAGGCAAAAAGCTTGCAAAGGAGCCGTGAGAAAACTGGTGAATAGGCTCCCGCTTGGATGACGAGAAGAATCTACAGCAGAAGGCACGGTAGGATAAGAGTTAGGAGATAGGAGCATTGCAGCTGGCTCTCCCTTTTCAACTCCATTTATAGCCTGTGCAAACGAAAAACCTTGGTTAAATACACATACACGAATGTATATTACAACACATAATTAGTCGCGCTAAACTTTTATGGCCAATCTAAATGAGAGTTTTACGGGTGAAATTTTAACCTGCTGGATCAATAGTTTTTTGTGTAGATGCGACAAAACATTTCCTCGAACAACTATTACTTGATGGGAACAATTGAACAGAAAAAACCAACCATTTCTACCACATGTACAACTCTAACATCTCTAGGAAACCAATTTATGTTGTATTGGATGCCTAACTAATGGCATAAAATTCAGAGCAACTTAGGAGATACGGCTAAATATCATATGCTATAAGCTCCTCTCCATACTGCTTGAGAAGGAACACAAGAGCTTGAACCCCTAGCAACACGTGTTCACCAAGGATATCATTGGGAAGTTACATGTTATACAATCCTACCACAGCATGAACAATACAGTAACATACTCCCTCCATCCCATTTTGTTTGTCCATTTTTGAATTTCGTGCCGATTTTAATTGTCTATATCTTTCAATCTATAATGTTTTTCATAATTTTGAAAACTGTCTTATAGAACTAATCGAGACCTATAAACAAGATCTATATGGCATATTTTTGGAGATTCATATTAAAAGATGTATGCAATTGAAAACTGACACGGACATCGAGAATGGACTAACAAAATGGACGGAGGGAGTAAAAAAATTCAAAGCAGTAAGACCAAAGTTGTAAGATAAATGAAGATCACCACCAACTGGTTCCATAGTAGTCAATTTCCCAGTGTTCCTGTCTCAGGAAGGCAGGTATGGTATGAGACAAACATGTACACATATTCAAATGGAAAACAAAAGTATATTTGTTCTAGTCCCATACAAACATTAAGCACATATTTTAACAGTACGTCTAAAGGTACAGAAAATCTGTTGTGGGGCCCACTACGGGTCCCACAAAAATGATCCGAGCCATTCATTAAATGTATACAATTTTTCAAGGGCCTCCGCAAAAAATCAGTTCAATCCGATACTTATAGATGCTTGATCCAATTATCTAATGTTTTATTATCCGGGAATCTAAATCAAAAGTTAGATGATTGATCAAGTATCTATAAGTATCGGATTGAACTGATTTTTCACGGGGGCCCTTGAAAAACTGTTTTACATTTAATGAACGGCTCGGATCATTTGTGTGGGACCCGTAGTGGGCCCCACAACAAATCTGTACAGATTTTCTATACCAGTAGCCTTACTGATATTTTAAACTTTGCCATGACATCCCTACTCCAATGTTCTACAGTTTCAAGATTTGTTTTGTCTTGCTGCGTATGCATACCACACACATGCATGTTCCATGGCAGGTGACTTTAGACAGTTTGTAAACTTCTAGTGAGAGAGGGAGAGGGCACGACTACAAGGATGGCCACTACAAAAGAAGAAAACGTAAGTGGCAGTAAACCTGCCTTGAATGCTTTGCTGTTGTCACTGTCAACAACTATAAATAGTGGCTTTCTTGTAAACGGAACGAAGTCACAAGGATAAATGGAATCAACACCTGAGAAAGAATAAATTACCATTAGCATAGCTAATCTTAATGTTCAAGGAATCAAACAGCAATATATTAATACGATTGCAGGTAACATAAGAAATATCACTCTATAATGAAGTCTTGATATTGATAAATAGGCAAGACTTCAAAACAATGAGCATGTGTGTAATATACAATGTGAAAAGCAACAAAATCCACAATATCAAACAAAACTAACCCCTACAATGTCAGCGACTCAGTATCTCCAAAGTATATATAGTATGTTCATATATACCAATGTAGTTTCTCTTTGTTCACGTGCTATGGTCACAAACACCAAGTATTCCAGAACTCAATAACATCATGCTAACCTTATACATACAACTTTGAGTCATGGATTTCTAAGTCATGTAATCACTTTTAAGTTTATAGGTATATGACTGGAAGCTTTACTTGGTAGAAACTAGAGAAGTTGTAGCTGGAAGAGCAAGGAAATGGAGAGGAACCAACGGGAACAGGAATTCTGCCTTTTGCAACGCAAGAATTCTTCTGAACAGACATTAAAAGGTTCCTGATCAACCAATACACTAGCCAAACACCTCCTTTTTTTCTGTTCCCGTTATTATATCTCAAAAGGAGTTAACAGAAGAATGATTCTAGATTTTCAATATCCACTCTTGTACCCAAGCCATGACATATTGACATCCCTTCAAGAGCCCTTACTTTTCCTTTACAACCATTATCATAGTCTAATCTAGAACTTCAATCGAAATGAATAAATCCCAATATTTCACCAAGAACCAATAGATAAATGATTGACAGGGGCTGCTGTTCTTTAAAAAATCAATTCCTTGATCTTTAGAATAAAGTAATAAACTTTACCTTAAGTACCTTAAACCCTTAAGCTGCAGGAGTTCAATTCCCATTGAATTGAAACATTGCATCCATTTGGATGATAGAAAATATACTTTAGCTTAGTAGTTGTATCTCCAAGCATCATATAACCCACATAGTCTATGACAGGTAACACTAACCCCCTTCTCGTTGAATTCCAATACAAGAAACAAATTGTTACAAGGACAAGATATGAAACAAAGCATCTAATTTGTGACATTGCCAGCAGTGAAAAAGTAAATCATGCAAATCATTTGTGACAATCAAATAGTTTTCAGACTACTGACTACATAATTCGTCACGGTAGTACTATAGAAACTGGAAACAGTGTGGGACGTCCTCGGTTTTACAACATTGTATACTGTGCCGGGAGAAGGGGATACTCCGTAAGATAGAGCTGCAAGACATTGAGAGGCATAAGATCATGTAAGCCAGAATGAACTTCGCCCTCTCTATGCATAAGGGCTAAAAAGCATAGACACTTGATACGGACACGCAGGCACGTCATTTCTTCAAAAATTAGAACATGGACACATTAGGAACACATCAATTTTTTTTGTATACACTATCGAATTTTTTGTATAGAACACATCGGTTACCGGTAAGGACTTGATCGCTATTTGTCCTCAAACTTGACACGATAAAAATTGAATGAATCGATCAAGCCCTTAACGATATCCGAATGAGTAGATTTTTTATGGGAACTCTTAAAACCATGTTTTAAACAAACTGAACAGCTCTAATTACTAGCGGGGGGCTTTGATTACATTTTGTATCAAAAGTTGTGTCCCTTCAACCGGCCCATATATATATACTAGAAATAAACAATAGATCAAGAATGATACGGATTACTTCTTAAAGTAGAAAGTATAAGCTATAAAAAGGAAAGCATATATAGTGCACTTACTAAAATAGAAAGATATTCTTAAGTGCTTTGTGCACTTTGCTAAGAATGGAAAGATAATCTGAAGATACACAATTTTACTTGAAGTAGATGAGTTCATAGAAATGTAGAGACCACTTACTGAAGATTGCAATGATTTCGGGAAGAAAGCTGTGTACATTACAATATTGCTAAGGATAGGGTATTTGTTTACCAGAAAAGAATGGGGAGGGAATTCTGTGTCTGAAAGTGTGTGTGAATACAAGGGTGAAGGTTTTCTTATATAGAAGAGGAAAGTACAATCAATCGAGTAGGAACTTTGACTGAAGAGCTAGTGGAAGGAATCCAATAACTCTGTTTCCGCTTTTGGTGGTGCATGCTGACTATTTTTGGTGGTGCATTATGAGTGTTTTGTTGACTAAATATTACTAGGGCCAGAGGTGCTGGCAAACATGTGAGCAGTGTTCTAAAATGCGCGATTAATTGCCGATTAATGGGTGATTAATTGGAAATCTGGGCTGACCGATGAGATTAATGGCTAAAAGGTTGAATTAGACGGCTAGAAGATTAATCGGACTTAGGCGGCAATTAATCTCCGCTTAATTGGTCGGCGTCTAGGTGGCGATAAGTGATTAATCGGTTCATGGGCGATTAATTGGCTAATGGGCGATTAGGCGGGGTAAATTTGAATTTTTAGAAAACGAAGGGGGGTAACTGTTATACTCATACCAGGTTATTTAAGGCTTCGAATTAGTGTTACTGTGTCAGGGCTCTCATTTGATCAGTCTCTCATCGATCTGGGTCTGGTGATTAAGATTTCATAATTAATCTTGAACTATGAACATTAAACTTCTATGTCTCTATATTTGAAATGTAGAGAACTGTTCACATTTAGAAGTGTTAACATTGAGTATCCGATAGCCAAAGAGAACTAAGAAATTTTTTGGGACAGAAGATATATCACATCAACTAGAAAAACTGTGATTATTAATGGTGAGGAGGTTGTAGAATATTTAAAAAAAAAAAAAAAAAAAAAAACCCCGACTAATTGCTAAAAGGCAATTAATGACCAATTAATAGGTCTCGAAGTTTGAAGGTGGTCGGCCGTCCGCCCAGCGCCAAGCGCTTTTTAGAACATTGCATGTGAGGCTTATCCTTCTTCCGATGCTTTTGAGCAAGTTGTTGACAAGTCGCTGGCTGAAATAGCATCCAATGACTCTTTTCCCAAAATATGACAAAAAAGTCTCTAATTAAAAGTGAACTTTTTTGGTCCTAAGTATCTTGGTGCATTAAATTAAAAATACTAGGAACGGATTAGTGCTATCCATAGTCAATAATCACCAAGCCAATTACAGGTCAAAACAATCCAAAGTCATTTACCATTCACTTTATATTCATAATATTGTGTCATTAGATGAATGGGGTCACTCATCCTTACTCAGAAACCTTCCTCATCATTCCCTTTAATATAGTTATTATGATTATATTGAGTCATGGTTCAAAGTCCTCCTCTACGAAAATGAGACAGTCATTCATGGTTTTTATCCTTTGATCATAAATTCAAATCAGTAATTCCATCTTGGTTGCGCCGATGGTGGCAACAACATGGTGACGTCCATGATATTTTACCCACTGAATCAGGTCACTTATTTCTCCTCAAAGCACGAAGTAAACTAGCATAACAGTCGGTTCCATGCTCTCCTTTTGTTCATGTCCAAATATAGAGTTCCCTAGATATTCAAGTGGCAATACAATATTGCCAATCACACAGTAATCCATCAATTTCTTGTTAAGTGGTGGGGACCATTCAAACAGGAAAGGATTATTGAACAAGTCATATTAGAATTTCCATCTACCGGAACATCTCTGACCTAGAGGATTCAGCCTAATAATCCAGTCGAAACTCTTCCACAGCGAAGTCCTATTCATATAGTTACTCAAGAAAGTCCACTTCAAATTTCTACTATATGACTTGGAAGCCCAACCGGCTATTCTTCTGAACCTTCAAAAGTTAAATCCAAGTTCACGTCACAAAGTTCTGAATCAATAATATTGGCAAAGCGGCAAGTGGCCCAAGCAAGTCAAGAACTGGATGACGAAGATTTAGATTAGTCAACAACAACATCCACCACTTCATCCTCCACTGAAGTTAATTCCAAAAGGACCCATATAATTTAATGCACCAAGATGCTCAGGACCTATTTGCATATAGATGCCAAAAAACTTCACTATTCTTCAAACTTTTTTGTCACATTTTGGAAAAAGAGTCATTAGATGTCATTTCATCAACTTGCTCAAAAACACCGGAAGAAGGATAAGTCTCACATGCTCACCAACACCTCTGGCCCTAGTAATATTCAGTTAGCAAAACACTCATAATACACCACCGAAAGTAGTAACCATGCACCTCCAAAAGCGGAAATAAAGTTATTGGATTCCTTCCACTAGCTCTCCGGTCAAAGTTCCTACTCAATTGATTTTACTTTCTTTTTTATATAAGAAAACCTTCACCATTGTATTCACACACACTTTCAAACAGAGAATTCCCTCCCATTCTCCTCTGATAAACAAATATCCTATCATTAGCAATATTGTAATGTATGAAGCTTTCTTCCCGAAATCATTGTAATCTTCAGTAAGTAGTCTCTACATTGTTTTAATAAACTCATCTGCTGCAAGTAAAATTGTGTATATTTAGATTATCTTTTCATTCTCAGCAAAGTGCACAAAGCACTTAAGAACATCTTTCCATTTTAGTAAATGCACTTTACATGCTTTACTTTATGCTTTCCTTTTTATAGCTTAAACTTTCTACTTTAAGCACTAATCCGTTTCATTCTTGATCTATAGTTTATTTCTAGTATTTTATTTTTACATATTCTATGCTTCCCCCACTAGATAGCTTTATACTCCCTCCGTCCCCATTATATGGTCCCATTTCAGGATTCTAACATAATAAGAAAACACAATAATTGCATGCATGATCACTTGATTTTCCAATTTTACCCTTGAAACATTTAGGAGGGTAAAATAGGAGCTAGAAACAGAGTGAAACTCACTCTGGAAATTAAGGCAGGGAAAAAGCCAGTGATTTGAAATTCAAAGTTTCCCTAAAAATTAAAATTGCCGCCTCCAACTCTTCTTATAAAAACACAAATCTCCATAAATTCAGGGATTCATTTCCCGTTGAACTCCCTCCTCCCACATTTAGTCCAATCCATCAAATCTTTTCCTTATCTCCACTTGCACCTACTAAACCTTTACTGGGCAAATCTAAACCTCCACTCAACCCTTTATTCATGACTAATGATTCATGGATTCTATTGGGCAAATCTCTCACTTCCATAGTAGACCAAACCAAAACCTTACCAACAAACAAAGACGAGAAATTTATGATGCACTTTTACCACGATGTGATGATGGAAAATTGAGAAGGGGCTGTATAGGAGAGGTTGCTGCCATGTTTTCTCTCTCCAGGAAAACAATCCATCGAATTTGGAGCAGAGCAAAAGCTTGTTTTGTTGTTGGGTTAAGGGTTGACGTATCAAGCAAATTGGCAAGAAGATCTAGCCAGAAGCGACGTCAAATTGACTGGAACAAAATTGCGGAAATCCATCTTAATCGCCGCACAAATATCCGTTCCTTATCGGAGGCCATGAAGGTCCCAAAATCAACACTCCATAAGCGAATTAAGAAAGTTATGATCAGGCCGCATTCAAATGCTCTTAAGCCGTATCTTTCTAAAGACAATAAGATAGCAAGGCTGCACTTTTGTATTTCCATGCTTGAGCCACGCAGTCTTCAAACCCAACCAATATTCAAAGATGTGCACAATTATGTTCACATAGATGAGAAGTGGTTTTACATGACCAAAGCATCTCAAAAGTATTATCTACTTCCCGAAGAAGAGCAACCGCATCAAACATGCAAAAGCAAACGATTCATTACGAAAGTTATGTTCCTAGCAGCAGTAGCTCGACCACGATTTGATGTTAATGGCAATGAGGAGTTTTCGGGTAAGATAGGTATTTTTCCTTTCACAATTAAAGAACCTACAAACGAACTAGTAAAAATTGCTTGGCTGGTACATTGGAGACAAAGGCAATTACGGTGACTAAAGATGTTCTTTGCTCTTGTTTGATTGAAAAAGTTATACCTTGCAATATCAAGAGGCCCACAAGATAATGCAAGGCCGCACATCCAACCATCTGATGTCGAGTTTCAAAAAGTTGCAACTAGGAATGGGTTTGACATTCATTTATCAAATCAGCCCCCAAATAGTCGAGACAGGAATGTTCTTGATCACAACTTTTTTAGAGCAATTCAATCCTTACAATATCAAGAGGCCCCTAGATCAATTGATGAACTTGTGAGTGCCGTGGAAAAATCTTTTGATAAATTACCATCTCATGAACTCAATTGTGTATTTTTATCTCTACAAGCTTGTATGATTGAGGTGATGAAGGATAATGGGGGGAATAACTACCAATTGCCACACATTGGGAAACCCCAATTAATGAGAGATGGTGTTCTTCTTTGGTGAGGACAAAAGTTCCCATTTGTAAGTTGTGTTATCTGTCTTATCTTTCTTTTTTCAGGGCAATTCAGAGGAAGACTTTCACTTAGCTTTTTTGATGAAGTTCTGCGAGTACTAAGTTCTTGAAGAGATTGCTAGATTGGAGAACTTGATTTTGTGAATTTGTAGGCGGCTAGATGTAAATGGGAAACACCGGTGCACAATGGGGACTTGTTTTGTGAATATGTAGAAGGTTGTGTAAATGAGAAAGACAAGTGCAAAAGAAGAAGAAGAAGAAAAAGAAGAAAGAACTGGATGTTCGTTTTGTGTTTGTCTTTGTACATCTCATTTTGCTGGTTGTCAATGCATATTGTAATAGTAGTGCACTTCTATGGAGTGGAGTACATGAGTTTTTGTCCAATTCCCCCTTTTTTGGTTAGTAGGAGTAGAATTGATTTTTAGGAAGGGTAAAATGGGAAATTCCTTGACTTTTAGCCATTTAGTTCTAAAGTGGGACAAAAAAAAATTGGGACAGCCAAAAGAGGTAATTGGGATAAAAGAATGGGGACGGAGGGAGTGTATATATATATATATCAAGGCCCTTCCAATAAGGGATCCCTTATTGAGTTAAAGACCTCCCCTTTTTCGATCAAATTTTGATGATTCGAACCGTTTAATGTGTTCAGAACGTGATTTTAAGGGTACCCGCAAGATATGCGTGTGTGTGTGCGCAGGAGTTTGTATGCTTAATGTGTTTTAGGGTTAATTTAACACCCCAAACTCAACCCTAAGCCTAACCTTACTCTTCCAAGTTCACTACTATCAGAATCCGCCATGCCTGCCACTAGAACCCACAACGCCTTCCCTCGTAGACCTTTGACTGCTTCTCGTTGAGAAGTCATTGACAAGAATCCACCCTTGTTGCTTGTCACGTGTAGCTCAACCTTCATCAAGTGACTTTTGACCCCCGTCAAGTGTCCTCTGACTACCACAGACCTTGGTTGCTTGTATTTTGTTGACCCTCGTCGCTCGTTCCAACTGTCATCTACTTTTGGGACCGCAGAAGCTGTTGTCGATCAGGTTATCGCAGCAATTGTTTTATAAACTACTTGTTGCTATCCTTAGCGTTCTCAGTTGGACCTTACTTTTCCTCAGCATTGGTTTTGATTTTGACCATTGTTGATGAAAATCCCTTTGCAGTAAGCAGTCTTAGCACTGTTGAGTACCTGTGGGGCCTATGGCGGCGTGGCCTGTGCTATGTTGGTGGTCGCCCTTATTGTCCTATGTTTAGGTTCTCTTTTTTTGTGCTCATTCGTTGATGACGCCGTTGATGCCCATTACCTAGTGATCAGTTCGCAGTTCCTTTTTCAGTTGTTTGTTATTGATGTCTTTCTATTCGTTGGGTTTCTGCTCCTTATTGGGTGGTGATTTGTTTGCAATGGCTTCTACTTCTGCGTCAACAGTTGCTGCTATTTTTTTGGGTTTCGCTTGGTCTCTTGATCTGTTTCCCATTAACTACACGTGATTGAACGGTCAAAATTATGCTCCCTAAGCTAAGGTTGCTAAGGTGTATTTATGGGTAAAACCCAATTCAATTTCTTGAATGATGATCCTCTCAAGTCCCAAAAAGTCTGACTCCAAATTCAATGCATGGACAGCTAAAGATAAAAAGAGCACAATTGCAGATAAAACATTTGAACCCAAAACCACTCAACCCCAAACTCTAGCTGGTGGGGCAAAGTTGTCCTCATTCTTATACACTGCATATTACATTCCTACACAGAAAAGTGGGATGTTCCTTTACACATATCATTCCAACCTCACAACTAGGGCAAGACGAGGAAGCCACTATTCTTCCTTGGCCTTGTTGGAGAGAGACAAAGACAGAGAGGCTGCATAAAGAGAAAGGCTCTGCAAGCACAGGAGAGGAGTAGACTGCAACAACTAGATCAAAGGGATCAGGGTAGATGCATCCATACTAGTGAGACCGAATTCCAATGGAGCAACCAGCGGGGTTATGGATGTTGAGGGTCTTTATATTCCGTTTGACTAGATACTGTTGTGCTTGGGTTTACTACCAAAGGGTGTCAAAAAGGCTACCTGATTATCAATCTTTCCATACCCTAAAGACTAACACCATCTATAGCGACTTAAGAAGATAAAAAGAGAGATTGATGGGGAGTTACACATGAGGACTAAGTCAGTTTCTCAGGATGGAGATGTGTAAAGAAGATAGGAATCACAAAAAAATTTCTTTCCTTTTGCATAGAGTGACAAGAAATTTTAAAGATAGCAAATGCAGGGCAATGGGTAAAGAACATAAACAAGTTACATATGGTGCATTTTCCAGTGAAAAAGACTTATTTGAGGGAGATAAAACTGAAAGTGGAAGGTGGTGGTTGGTGGGAGCTGAGGTAAGTTGGTTAACCGTGGGTTAAACACACATTCAAGACCAGAAAATGGATTACAAGAAGAGGAGAGTTAAAGTTCCTCCATTGCCCTCGAAAAGAGGCCATGTGATCGAATTTCGCTATTTCCCATATGTAATGCCAATAACATTTAAAGGGGAGGGACTAAAGTAAGCACATAAAAAGTGCAGGGAGGTGTAATTTACGGATAGTCTAAAAAGTACAATAGAGCGCCAAGCAATAATTCCAATCTTCTGCCAAGGGAAATCCTATTTGGTGAGACGTGAGCTAATAAAGGAGCATCGACGCCTCAAAACCAAAAGCAAAATGACTTGCAAGAAGTTATCAATGGCCAGAAAAGTTGTACTTTTTCTGCGGTGAGTTTACCTTAGATGAGGTGTTATCTCTAACCTAGGAACAGGAAAAACCGTAAACATAACAACAGAAATTGCATTGGACCTAAAAGGAAGAACCTGGTGAACTGGGCATACTACTTCCCAACCTTCTGTGCACCTTGCTTCTCTTATGATTTTTTTTCTACTTCACATCATTTGGCACTAGAAGTGACGGAAAAATGTCAATTTTCTCATGCCGCCATTCATTGAGGAGAAAATCTAGATGGAAGGTCTGAATGAGAGATTTTTTCTTCGGATCAATCACAGGTTCTCGGCCTCGACGTAGGAGGCTTATTAAGCTTTCGGGCAGGAGCAGCTGCACTTTCAGAATCGTTGGAAGAAGCAGTGCAGTGTAAGCAGTTCAGTTTGGGACGCAGTGAAGGAACCAACCAAACCAAACCAGTTAAGAGAGCTAGCAGATACTATAAACCAAACCAAAACAAACTGAGCCTTAAGTCCAATTGATCGGGGCAGGCTACATGAACCTGTTTTATCAATTAAGCTCTTTTGAACTAGCGCCTCTAAAGTCAATTTTGGTCTACCAGTCCCCCTAGTGACAATGAAACGCGAAATACCAGCAGCTCGAGTAATAATTTCCTCTTGCGATATTTATCAATACAAGATATAACTATGAGTTAGTGGAATACCTCCATTTCCACGAGCTCCAATATGTAAGCCACCATCTGTACGGTAACTTAAGCCATCCCCCTTACCTTGCACTGGAGAATGGTTTGGGCTACCAGATATATTGCTTCCTGATGCAATTTGAATGGTATAAAAACCATACGCCATCGGAAGCAATATAAATAATCTCATATTCAATGGGGAAAAATGTTTAAAGCAAAATGCAATACCTGAAGCTGATAAATATATTAAGAGAAGTCCATCTGGAGGGAGTTCCTCACACATTGTAGCCAGAACCTGCATATAAACCACAATCACAAAATTACAAAATTAATTATCTACGTGGATCTCTTATAGGAAATCCTTTATCAGGGGCTCAGATAAAGCTATGGATTCTGAACTCCACCCTAGTTTCAGTAAGTACTCTAACCTCCCTTAATTTCGAAACTAATATGCACAAACCCCCTTCCGTTACCCTCTGTCAGAAGACTTAAAAGATTTTGCTGATGTCATTTCTTTTTCATTGATAAATGCCAATATGGCACCCCAACACTTGCCATCCAAGTAAAAAGAAAAACACATACTTTTTTCTTACACAATTATTGCACATATTTGAGAAATAACCTTAGAAATGAGAAAACAATTGTTGTTACCAGTTCACAATTTTCAAATGCATATTTCATAATCCGTTGAACAAAAAGATTTTCTTTTTTGTGCACTACTGTCAATATTTGGACATAATGCATCGTACTTACTAGTTTGTCTTAAACTAAAAATCAACTTTGTACGCTCAAATACACAAAAACTATTCATTTATTTTTCTCATTTTCATATCAAATAACAGTTAAAAAAAGATTATTTACCTATTCTACTTTTTCTTCTATTCTTCTCCTCTCTTTTTTTCACAAATCAAACATCAAATACACAGAGAAAAACAAAATGGTTAACAATTGTTGCTTTTCAGACAAGCCAAAGGCCATCAAGAATTAATTTGCTCAAGCCTTTTACTTATAATTTCAATCATTCAGCTCACCTTCGTTCAGCACATCTACGAAGCTCAATTTTTGGGAGAAAAAAAAAAAGGCCTCGGGGAAACATTTTCTAATCATGTCCAGAATTTATAGGTTTTTCAGTGGATAGGGGACCCTATTGGGAGATTAACCACCCTAATATGCAAAAGATCAAATCTTTTTTTTTTCCAGCTAGTTTTGGTGTACAGTCAGCCCCTGAAAACTTGCAGTAATGGCTAAAACACAAGTCCTGCAGCTGCCCCACACTTGCTGTGCCGTTGAATTAACTCCAACTTCCCTACCAAGCAACATCATAGCTCCGCTGCAGTTCTAAAACATTTTTGGAACATTTTGTTCACCAGAAAGGACACATCCCTCCGGGCTTAACAAACATACATCGAAAAAGTTTTCATTAGTAAGGCTCCGAGTCAAACTAAAAACCATTACATCCAATCCTTTATGCTCCAATTCAGGAAAAAATCAATAGAATGGTGTTTTGTCACTCAGAAGTCATGGATCTGTTTCTAGAGAAAAATGAGAAGGTTATAAGGAGACTATTTATATCTTATTTTGAATACCCAACTTCATCTGATGAAAGTGGCAAATAATATTAGGATGGTCTTATCACTTGTTCTTCCACCATAAGAGTTCCTCTCACCAATGAAAACTCCAACCTCATAGCATCCGAGCTTGAGCACGGAATTCAAGCAGCAGACAAGTTACCACAGAAGAAAAACCGTGAATGCTAAATTTGTAATGACTATAACCCATGTAATTTGCGCAAACATTCTTAGCAACTGAATCATCACTACATGATAATACCGTTTGAACAATAGGATCTAACCAGGACAAGAATTTGAGATAAGGTACTTCATGAAGGCTTCTTCTTGATCTTTGTTCAAATATTCAAGCAGAAGAAGAAAAAGTCCCAAGTTCCATAACTCCATATTCTTGAACCATTTTATTCACTTTGAGCAACGGTCAAAGAAGCATGGAGCATCTGTATATGAACCTTAAAGCAGCACAGCAATCCATACAGGAGCCATGACAAGGTCAGCAAAGTACCAACATGGGGCTTTGTTTTTTACACACTGACACATTATGAAACATATTAAGAAAATAGATTTAATCATGACTCTCGGGAACTACCTCACACTTCCTGATACTACCTTACTGTGACCAACAAGATCTAGTATATGGTTCTATTTTGTATATCTCTATATTGCGTGAATACCTTTCAAACTTCAAAGAACCTTAACTCGTAGAAAACTGTGTAGTTGCAGAGGAAGAGACTATCGTAAATACTCACAGCTACAAATTGTGTGACCGTTGGACGATATAAAACAGCTTTGCGAGGGTTTGGGGGCAAAGTAGGATCAGCAATATCCTGTGAGTAGTTAATACGACTAGGGCCTGGGGCCCCATTTTGAGCAGTGTTTGTGCCGGTCCCGCTTGAAGGAATTCCACCTGATTGGTAAAAGGAGCCGCTAGGTTCCCATTCCAGGCATTGAAGCATTCTAAAAGTGTCAAGAGTAAGCTCTGAAAACTTTACCTAAGCAAAAAAAAAAAAAAAACAGATGGAAAACGAAAGGTCAGAATACGAAGCAGGAAGTATAACAGTATAAGAGATCAGCTCATATAAATTTGACTAAAAAACTGTAAATAATACACTGGGCAATGGCTAACAAATACAAACAAAACAAAAATACATAAGTGAATAACTATGTAAAGGATAGAACCTCATTAGGATAATAGCTGCTCAGTATAGCATCTCTTAATCTAAGCTTTCTCCTAGCAGCTGCAACTTGTGGTAAGCAATCTGGATGAAGGTCCAGTACGAGACTATATCTCAAAGGGAAGATATTCATAAAAGCTGTGTCAGCTTTCAGAAACTTAACTATTTCCTGAACCACCAGCTTCCATTCTTTAAAGTCGGTTTCCTGGACGTACGATAATTGAAAAGTCATTCAAAGCATCTACAATGAACAGCATAGCATACCACAACATAAAAAAAATTTAAAAACGTTTGACAAATGAAGATGATCATTAGATGAAGGGGGCATTAACTTGAAGTCCCGTGCAAATCAGGCCAATTTAGAACAAGCTTTCTCCAACAGAGTTATACAACATTCAAAAGGGAGTGAACGCCAGGGAAATAAAATAATAATAAAAATTGTAGGATGTGTTTGGCTCGTGGATTAGTCAAGGATCTTCAATGGAAAGGAAAACGTATGGAAACCAAAGAATAACTTAGCTGTTTCACTTCATTTTGTCTATCCAGAAGACAACGAAGCATTTAAACAAAGCACCGCACATAAAACCTGAAAAAGATCATAACAACTGGAAATTGACCTGGAAAGTCCTCTTGCACTCATCAACCAACATTTTGAGCTGATTTACCAACTGATAGACCATTTCTCGCCTGTTCAACACCAAACACACCATCATAAACCTTGCAAGAAACCGTAGTTGTTTATTGGCAAGATTGAGATCCTGTAACAATCCGTCCTTGAAATATTCCCTAGTCAATACAGCCTCATAGAATACGTAGGACTCGGACAAATAACTAGCATCACTAGTCCTCATATATTGTCCAAAATAAAGCTGCCCAATTCGAGAAGCAATATCCCCAATCTCCCATCTCTTGAGCCCTGCTTCCAACAGCTTCTGTCGATTCTCTTGTTGAAACTTCCACAGTTGTGTGTAGACTTTAAACACCTTGTAGAAGTATGTATCATACCTGGTGCCATTACACAGACAAGGATTTCAGTATCATCCCAAATTAATAGCCCATCACACAAAGTCCATCATAACAAGTTATAATCGTCAAAACCCTTCATCTATCATCGCGGATATTATTGTACACATAACAGTTACACATCTTTTCTTCTCAAGAATATGTACGAAAAAGAATAATTACTTAATGCACCTAGTGAATAAGGTATAACACAACTGCACAGCTCAGTTTATAGGTTGAAAGTTGAAACTTACTTTCTATTTTCTCCCACATCATTTATTATGTTTATCTGTAACAATAAAAAGGGCAGGGGTAATTGGCATCCCCTTGGGCCTCTCCTTTCTAGATATGGGGAGAGGGTTGTCTTTAATTTGGGAAGGTCTCTGTCTTCTAAAGTGGCCTCTATTATCTGTAATGGTTCTTGGAATTGGCCCCGACGTAGGAATGCAGTCACTGAGGAAATCATTGAGAATACTCCCACTGCCTTGGTTCCAAATTCTGGTCAATCTGATTGTGTAATTTGGTTACTAAATGGCCAAGGGTTTTCAATCAAATTTGTGTGGGACAAAATTCGAGAGGTTAGGCCAGTTGTTGCTTGGTGGAAAGTGGTCTGGTTTCTGGTTTAAGGCTCATATTCCTCGATGGGCTATTATTCAGTGGCTGGCTGTTCATGGCAGGCTTGCAACAAAGGATAGGCTGCAAAAATGGGTGTGGTGCCTAATGCTTTGTGTGTTCTCTGTGCTGTATGTACTGAAAGTCATTTGCATCTTTTTTTATGTGTCTATATTCTTCCTATATTGTGGGGCAGCTCCTGTGAATCTGTGGTTATCGTAGGGGCTTGATTCAGTTGGATCAAGAGATTGGTTGGGCCAGTCAGCACATGACTGGCAAAAGGTTGCAGCAGTCCTTGTACAAAATGGTGTTGGCTGCTTGTCTTTATCATGTATGGTTGGAAAGGAATAATAGAGTTTTTCAAGACTCTTAGAGGGATGCTCTTGCTCGTATCTGTGGTGAAGTCTGATATCAGGAGTTGTTTGAGTCTTTGGAAGAAGGTGAAAAGAAGTTCCAGGAACCAACGACTGTGTGCTATGTGGAACATCTCTCGGGCTATTTTTTCCACTGTTTGATGGCTTCCACAACAGGTTCTTTGGCAGCTAGTGGTGCTGCTAGTTTGTTCTTATCTTAGTTTTGTCTTTGCTCTGTTTTGGGAGTAGGAGTTTGTTTGGTCTCTTGTTGTTAGGGTAGGAGCATGTTCCTAGCCCTTTTCCCTTTTCTTGGCTGTATGCTGTGCTCAGGGGGTAGCGCCTCTGTTTTGATATAAAACCTTAACTTACCCAAAAAGAAAAAAAGAAAAAAAAAAAGAGCAGGGGTAACACAAAAGAAATGACAATACAGCTATGCATGAAATTAGTAAGAATTTAATCCTCTTAAGGGTCGTTTACTAGTCAAGTGTAGGTAAATGAGTTAGAATTCACAACTTCATGTTACCAGCTCTCTCCTCATTATGTGAATACCCATGTATACTTCCATTTCCATCTAATGCTGTAATGTGCATACCAAAACCATGTGGCTCAATCGGTAGTTTTGGAAACTCTCCCTCAACTTTTTTGCACTGAAATCCTAACCCGATAACAGTAGAGTTGAATAATGCTTGTTTTTAACAAGCAGAATGTGGGGTTGTCGATCTGAATCTGGGTAACCAAATGACGTGGCTCGGTCGCCCACGGAGCCAATATATCTCGGGCCGCTTCACAGAAAACATAAAGGGGAAACTTCCTTTCTACTTTTCTCGGTTCCTTTTGTTATTGTCTCATCAACCAAATGAGCGGTTAAGAGCTCACAACTTCCAACAATACTAAAATGATGACGTTACAATTGGATAATACATGTTTATACTTCATATAAAGATAGTACGTCCATGGGAACAAACAGAAAACATGTAGGGAAAACTTTTGTCTCCTTTTCTTTCACTCTCTACTGTTATTTATTTTGGGTAACCAAACAAGGGGTATGTGCCGTACACTAAATACAGCAGAAAATGCTACCGCGATCATGTTACAATTGGATAAAGAGCAATGCTAGGGACACATCCATCCAAGTATACATTCATTCGTACACCTTATACCACAAGTATGGTAGGACCCACAACACCATTTATCATCACTAAAGGGTGTAAAAATGGATGTAAAATTAGACGTGTGCCTAGTAGTTTTGTTGGACAATGCATATCTTTACTTTTACATCCAGATTGAAACAAACAGAACAAACTAGAGGAAAAACTATCTTCCTAATTTTCTTTCACATCTCTTTTCCGTATTTCATCAGTACCCAAACGAGGCTTAAGGGCCATATTACCATCACATCACAAACAACTGATCGTGCCCGTTTCGTGCTGTTTTTCCCACGGAGATATTCAAACTGAAAAACTAAAATGGAGAAAACATTTAAGTAATCTTTAATTAGGGTAATGAAGTTTACAGACCGACCTGTTGCGTTCGTAGTAGGGCAAATCCCTGATCTTAGAGAACTTTTTGTCGGCCTTGTCGACGAGAGACCAGTAGGTTTCGCTCACAGGAATGTTGTTTTGCGACATCTTCGAGCTCCGTTAATCCGACCAACACTCGGTATCATCTAATCTAAAGATGCATAATATGGAGAGGGTGATCGGATCGTGTAGCGATGGTGCGAGGGTTGAAGATGAAGTAGTAGTAGTAGTTGTTGTACAACTCCAGCTCTGAATGATGATCGGATCGTCGCAGACAGACGAGACGGAGTCGGCGTCACTGGGGGACAGTGGGATGGGATTTGCTCACTCACTCCACTTTTTAGGCTTGTTTGGAACCCAGGGAAAAGAAGGAAAAGGAAGGAAAATTAAAGAATTTTTCCTCCCATTGTTTGGTTAGAAGAGAAAGTGAGAAGAAAAGATTTTGAGTGTAGTAAATAGTACATTTTTCCTCCTCTTTTTCTCTCATTTTCCTTCCCTTTTCCTTTCCTTTCCTTTCTTTTCCTTTCTGCAGTTAATTTTCTTTATTTTAGTACCCTTTTACAATTGTGGTGTGTTCGGACTGATGAGAGCATTTGTGTTGTGGGGACGAAGCTTCCGTCCAGTCAAAATATGGTCCTCTGTACTGTCGAGTTTGGTTTGGACTTTGGAAACTTTTGGACGAGAAATTTTTCAATGTCGAGCGGATATATCTTATGTGATAATTGCTCAGTACATCCGAGTGGTACAATATACTTTTAGACGGTTCAGATTGAAACTTTCTCTCCTCTTACCTCAACAATTTCTCTCTTTTTCTCTCCCCAAATCCGAGCCGTCCAAAAACTCAATGGACGGCTCGAATTCGCTAAGCGGACACCACGTGATATCCGCTCGACATTGAAAAAGTTTTGGGACCAAGAGCACCTATTTTCCGGTGCGCATCAGCGATTCTAAGAGTATCTCCGACCTTTACCAAATTTGGGTAAAAACTTATTTTGAGTCAGGCTCATTCCAATGGCAAAAAAAAAAAAAAAATGATCTCTTACCCAAATATATATATATATTGTCTTTTTACGCTTTCAAGACTATTTCCCTCCATTTTTGTTTCCCCCAACGATTTTGGCCAAAATGGTAGCACACACCTCTCTTCAACGACGCGGTTCTTAAGCTTCGTTCCGCAACGCAAATAAGAACTTATTTTTTGTTGAATAAGAAGGGGAGTTCCTGAAAAATAAGAAGGCTTAGAAGAATTTATATTGGTTCCTTGAGGGCCGGCGATCGGAAATCGACCGGTAGCCGCGGCGGGCCTTCTCCGGCCACCGGCACACAGAAAAGGGGTGCTCGGATCAAATACCCTTCACACCTCGGATGCCTTTGATTCCCGTGCAAGCCCCCTTGTTTTTTTTTTAGAATTTTTGGACTGCTCGGATCGGCCGTCAGGTGGCCGGAGACGGCCCGCCGCGGCTACCGGTCGATTTCCAACCGCCGGCCCTCATTCTCATACCAACAATCCTCTATTTTGTATACTGCAACTTCCAGGTCAAAAACAATAGGGTTACGCAAAAAATTTTCCTACCACTATGGATCTTATTTGATAGATCTCATTGAGATCTTTTAATACGGTGCAAAAAAAATAATTTTTTTTTTTTCATTTATGTTATATTTGAGTTTGAAATGTGGAAGAAACTTTGTATTTGGGAAAAATAAAAAGGTTGGATTATTTTCGAAAAAGAAGTGTCCAAAATAAGTACTTATTTTTTAAGAAGCGTTGCGGAACGGAGCCTTATTCCACAACTAGCTTCAGGATTCTTCCAGAGAGGGAAAGATCGTTGAGACTCCAGTATTCAGATATCCAAGGAGAGAGAGCGAGATATATCCAAGCTTGGGAAAGCCATGGCGTCGTAGACGCTACGCTGGCATGGAAGGAGCCGTTGAAAAGAGAAAAGAGTCGTTGGAATATTGGGGAAAAAAATGGGAAGAGATTTGGGTTGTCTCAAATTTGGAAATAGAAATGGGTAAAACCAAAAATGGGAAAGAGTTTGGGTCAAAGATTGGAGAGGGTTTTTGCGGATTTTACCCAAATTTTAAATTTGGGTCTTAAAATGGGTGAAGGTTGGAGATGCTCTAACAGTCCAAATATATTTTAGTTGATTTTTTAACTTGGATGGTCTATTTAACAAGCTTTTTATCTTTTTTTTGATAATCTATTTAACAAACTTTACGAAATGAACGATTTCTAATGCTACGGTAAGCCTAATTTTAGGCCCCACGTTTGGCGGTCTCATAGGTGAAATTGTTATTAAGGCTCCGTTTGTTTCAACATAAGATATTTTCTTATAAAATGTTTAACCTATATTTCTACTGTTTGGTTGTACAAAACATAAATAAATAAATAAAGTATTTTACATATAAAATTTTTTTTTTTAGTCGACGGAAAATAACTTACCAACAAAACTACCTTAAGTCATTTTATGTGTTACATGTCGATCGACCTCTTGCTCCCCTAATTCAATACACCTCAGTTTGTCCTCATCTAAATTAAATTTCTAGCCATAAATGTCCCAATTTCCTGCCTCTCTCTCTCTCTCACACATATATATATAGTACGGATACTTTGTTTCATACGATTTGAATACAAAAATCTTCTTGTTTGTGCATTATATATCGTTTTCAATCACGACCAGAATAAGATTTTGTAACTTCTTTAGTTTTGAACCACGACTTTGATTGATTCTATGGTTTTTACAAAAACAAGGGAAAAATCGTTTTTCTCACCATCCACCAAACACCGGAAAACAAAATCGAAAAACTATCTTTTTGAAAAGATTATTTTTCAAAAAAAAATATTTTACTTCGTAAAACATTTTATATCAAACAAATGGAGCTTAAGTCGAAGCTATACAACTTTGGAAATCTGAAGGGAGGTCAGTGAAATTTCCTCAATTATCAAACTTCTTGGTTTGACACAATAATTGCCACAGTGGTGTTGTCATTCTCTCTTTCGCGTTTTCAGGTTTTGGCGTGGGATTGATGATTAATTTTTGTAAATGTCAATAATGAAAATCAGACATTATTATGTGTTGAAGAGAAACATATAGTCCTGCATCCCTCCTCCTCCTCCTTCCCCCCACCCCCACCCCGCCCCAATTAGTTCTTTTGAATGGTGCCAAGAAAAAATTCAAAGAAAATTAAATCTGAACGTACTTAATTTGTATCCAAATAATGGCATGACTTTTAGGAAAAAAAGACCAAAAAGATATATGTGACGGAAGGAATTTAACTTTATTATCTACAATTCTTTTTATAGTAGAAGACATGAGGCCCCTACTTTTCAAGCTTGGCCAAGAGGCTGAAACTCGTTGGCCCGACACTAAAAAAAGGAAAATGTTATGGACAAAGAAAACTTATTCCGAAAAGAGCAATTAGTGGTTGAAATTCACTTTGATGTGTGTGACCCAGTCATCAAAGTGATTTTCAACCATGCATTACTTTTTTCGGAATAATTTTTCTTTGTACTTAGCATTCCTCTTAAAAAAAAAAAAAAGCAAGCCAAGCATCAGGGAGAAGAGCGCACTCAATCTCATAACTTCCTTTGAGCACATGCACTCCATCTCAAAACGTTTGAATGGAACATATATATAATATACTAGCTTGAATGGAATTTAGAGAGTTTCTCCACACGCCAAAACTTTCTTACACCTATTTTATTTTTATGTTAATGCTTGTGGGTGCATATCACAAAATTGACTGATCTTTTGTGTGGCACTACTTCTTAATTATACTTTTTAAAAAGAAGTGTCACCATCTATAATCACACCCAAATAAGATTATTAAATGCTTATCAGTTCCTAACTACATAAGGCCATGTTTGATAAGTGAGTTAGAGGGTGGGATAGGATTACTAATCCAATGGGTCCACTAATTCTATGTTTGATTGCTCAAAATGGAAGGGGATTAGTAATCCCATGGGATGGGCAATCCCCTCACTAGGGAGGATTAGTAATACCTTGGGGGACTAGGTATTAACAATCATATCCCATGAAATTAACTTACATTGACCCAATTACCCTTGTTTATTTGGATAAATTATGCAATTACCCTTGGGATCTCACCCATGCACCAAAAAACTGTCAGAAATGTGCACCAAAAAACCGCTGGAAATTACTGGACTGTTTTTTGCTAACTTGGTTGTTTAGTCCAATATTTACTGGACTATTTTTTGCTAACTCTGGGTCAGGTAGTCTAGTTTTTATGCTTTTGATCATGGCTCTTTGAGTTTGAGCCATCTCTCTAAAAGCTATCATCATTTCTCTAAACATTTCATCCTTATCGTGGTCTTTACCACTAGCCTGCCCCTCTTGGGAATTCGAAGGGAAAACTGTAGGCCCTTGATAGGGAGGCATCTCATAAGAAGGTTCCTCCTGTAGAGGTTCTTCCATTTCTAAAGCCAATGGCTGAAAACCTAAACTAATAGGCGTACCTGGCTCAGCAGCCTGCTCTAGCACAGCTTGCCTTTCTGGCTCGAACACGCCAATAGGTGTCCCTATTGCTTTCTTAAGCCTTGGCATTTTGACACTTCGGGTCCCACCGAGCGTGCCAAAAAATTGTTTGGGGGTGGATTAACTCAATCAAATGGCAAATAATTGTGTGCGGGCGTGCCAGAAAAGAACTAATTTCACAAACGAAATTATTCTTTTCAATGTGACGTGAAACAACTAATTAATATCAGGCAACTGTGTTATCTGTTCAATTACCTCAACTAAGAGGATTTTTCCTTAAAGTGTCAAACAAGACTAAAGACTGATTTTCCTCAAATCAAAAAAGATGGTTGAACACAAACGAACCCGAATCTAATCAAAGGTAAGTTTGTATACAAACACTCTTGAGACTTTACTAAAAACCAATGCAAAAATATAAGCACACGGAATTTAATCAAAGAGAGCTTATAACCAATTAAGATGATTGAACACAAACAAACCCGAATCGAATCGAAGGCAAATTTATGCACAAACACTCTTGGAATTTTCCGAAGACTAATGCAGAAAATATAAGCACACTGAATTTAATCAAAGAGGGCCTATAAACGACTAATCTTTGGTAAGTAAAAGATTGAAAGAAATAAGAAACTTGAATTTAATCAAAAGTAGTCTTACATGCAAACAGGCCTTTAACTTACAAACTAAACTAAACTAAACCCTAAACTAAGATAAATCCCTGAGCAATCATATTGAGTATGAGTTGTCAGAGGGTAAGATTTGTCGGGGGTGCTATCTTCCACTTCTTCTTCTATTTATAGACGCTGAATCTGCCTTCGAACTCCACGTCTTCAACTGCTTCTCACGTCTCTATTTGAACTGCCCATGATTCCTTGAAAAACGGTTGAGGGGAGCCTTCGAACGGTTAATTGGGTTGATTCCTGAGAATTCTTCTCTCTCCACGTTTGCAAATATCGATCATGGCTGTTTTCTGAATTGTGGGCTTCCTGTTTTTATGCAACGTGAGTTAATGTAGCACGATTGGACCTTAGAAACGATTCCCTGCATCCATGCTTAATTGCTGCACAAAACAAAAGATTTAACCACCGTCTGATGGTTCTAAATAAGTAATCAACGGCTAAACCTAATTACCGTTTTAATTACCCCTTTATGAGGCCCAAACGCCGCCGTTTACTACCAAAACGATACCGTTTAGTACTAAAATAACATCGCCATTAACCCTATGATCCCCTGTATCTCGAGCCAAAATGGGATGTGTTCCGATAGGCTAAAGCATTTGTTTGATGCCACGTGTAATTTTCTCATTGGGTGGCGTATTTTAGGATGTAAACACACCCCCCGCATTAACATCTTATTCAAGATAATTGAATAAGTGTTAATGGTGCACGCATCTACGCACGTCTCCGAAGAATACGGGTGCATGGAGTCATGGGGAGAAGTCTGCTTTCATGCACGTCCTTTGACCTTCTCAAGGATAGCTGCATTAAATCTTCTATAAATGGTGATTAAAGTTAGGGTTTAACGAATCACGTAATTCCTTAAACCTCTTCGAAGTATAATCCCTTTCTGTTTAAGAAACCTTCCAGTCATGGACTCTCTCCCAGAAATCAATCTCGTTTTTGATAACCTCGACCATCAATCCCATTCATCTCACACATCCTCTCCTAACTCCCCCCAATTGTTGGCAGGAAAAATTCTTTCTGACCGAACCTTCCACACTCCTGCCCCTTTACCCATGGGTTGGGAATCCGCCCTGACCCGTTCGAATTCGGCCAATGGCTCCAACTGGAGTGCATGGGAGGACAAACCTGTCCATACTCGTCCGGACACTTTTCTGGTCAAGTTTGACCAACCCGACCCGACTCCTAACAGGTTTCACCACTTTCGAACCCTGTTTGCGAGTCAATTTTTGCCTCTGACTAGTCATGACACCATCCATATGGGCATGCTAGAGTCAATTTACTCATCCCTCAAGTTTGCTCCCTACCTGAAACAAGAGGAAACTATCTTGGACCAGCCCCCTATTGTGACTTCAAACGCATGGCCCAATCTCAGAGAGCCTTTTGGCTTAATGAGGTGAAAACCCCTCACTTCCCTGCTAGCTTCGAAGAGTCAAACAAATTGGCTCCTCTTCCAGAGGAAGTTGATTGGTTTAACGAGGTGTCCAACCTTGCTGTCAACCCTCCTCATTTCCAATGGTACTATGGCTTCTCCATTTACCCATCTGACAAAAGCAAAGCTCTTCAGTTTCTGGCTGCTTTCTCCTTTCTGGATGTCTCCATCCTGGCTCTTCGATCCCTGATGGGTAAAATAACTTTCCATACCAGGTCACCCTCATCGAAGCTTCGAAGGGCTACCCTTTTGTTGTAACTTCTGGCCACTCTTGCCTTTCGTAGCATGATCTGATTTAAAGTCTTTACCCTGGCTTCATCAATATCTTCAAGCTCCATATGCATGGCTTGATGATATGATTGAGTATCCAAATCATTCTGAAAGGCCACCCTTTGGGATCTCACAGTGATCTCCATGGGCAGGACTGCATCGTGTCCATAAGTTAAAGCAAATGGAGTAGTGCCAGTGCTAGTTCTTTTGGTATTTTTATAAGCCCATAGTGTGTCCAATAACAACTCATGCCAAGTTTCTGGGTTTTTATCCACCATTCTTTGGATCCCTTTTTTGATAATCTTGTTGGTTGATTCTGCTTGACCATTCGATTGGGCATAATATGTGCTAGTGTATATCAAAGAGA
Source organism: Rhododendron molle (assembly GCA_025413875.1). Lineage (NCBI taxonomy): Eukaryota > Viridiplantae > Streptophyta > Magnoliopsida > Ericales > Ericaceae > Rhododendron > Rhododendron molle. The sequence continues at coordinate 41,370,867 of CM046388.1, forward strand.
TTCCATGGTTATTAGCAAAAGCTTTAACCAACTTCCCTTCGAATATGGAACCGTTATCTACTGTTATAGTTTGAGGGCTTCCAAACCTATACATGATCCCTTTTATAAAATCAATAACGTGGGTTTGCTTAACTTCCTCATAAGCTTGAGCTTCTACCCACTTAGTGAAATAATCAGTTGCTACCAAAATAAACTTATGATTCTCCGATGAAGGAGGATAAATCATCCCAATCATGTCCATAGCCCATCCTCTAAAAGGCCATGGTTTTATGACATATTGCAAATCTGTAACTGGTAGATGTTTGAGTGGCCCTGTTCGTTGGCATGCTTGACATCCCTTGGCGTAATCGATGCAGTCTTTAAGAATAGTGGGCCAATAGTACCCATATCTCCTTATCAACCATCTCATCTTTATGCCAGCTTGATGGGCTCCACAAATTCCTTCATGGACTTCGGCCATTACCTTGAACGCATTCACCTTGTTCAAACATTCCAAAAGGAGACCATCCATCCCTCTTTTGAATAATTCACCATTATACATAATGTAATTCATCGATTTCAACCTAGTTGCTTTGTCTGTCATAGCATCCGGTTTAGTTAAATAATCGATGAGTGCTTGCCTCCAATCCTCGTTCTGATTAGGAGGAAGGTTCACTTCCAACACTTCGAAATCAGTCAACCTAGGGCCTAACATAGGTAAAGATTTCCTTAGAGTTAACTGACAGAATTCCTTTTCATTTTCTGACAAAGCTTTATATCCTGATGCCTTTTGAGCTACCTCATCAGCTTCCTCATTGAAGAATCTCGGGATATAAGTTAAAGTAACCATGAAAAATTGGCCAATCAGCCTCTTAGTATGCTGATAGTAAAGTATTAAAGTTGGACGGGTGCATCGAAATTGTCCATTCAGCTGATTAATTACTAATTGAGAATCTCCGAAGATTTCAGCAGTACTTACCCTTAATCTGAGTAAGATCTCTAATCCTATGATTAAAGCTTCGTACTCTGCCTGATTATTCGAACACTGTCCCTCATTGAGTCGAAAGCCATATTTGGTTTTCAGACCTTGAGGGAACTCTAGAATTATGCCTACTCCAGCCATTTGAGCAGTCCTTGACCCATCAAACCATAACTTCCATGGTTTGATGTCAGCCATGCTAGCTTCCAGAGTCTTATGTTCTTCGCTTTCACTAGGATGATCAGCCAAAAAATTGGCTAATGCCTGCCCTTTTACTGATTTTTGTGGTATATATTCGAGACAAAACTCAATCAACGATACTATCCATTTCCCAATCTTCCCACTAAGCACTGGCTTGGAAAGCATGTGCTTAATTACATCAGTTTGAGAAATAACATAAGTCACTCTAGGCAGCATATAGTGCCTGAGTTTTTTAGAAGCATAAAATAAAGCTAAGCAAAGCTTTTCTACTGCAGCATATTTACATTCACAAGAATTTAAAAATCTGCTAAGATAATAAATTGCTCTTTCTTTGCCTTCTTCATTGTCTTAAGCCAACAATGCTCCTATTGAGTCGTGAGTTGCTGCCAGATACAGCTTCACTGGTTTCCCTTCAATAGGTGGCATCAACACTGGTGGATTGGCTAAGTATCTCTTGATGGCTTCGAAGGCATCATCATGCTCTCTGGACCACTTGAATTCTTCCCCCTCCTTTAATTTCAATAAAGAAGAGAAGATTTTAGTCTTTCCTGCAGTATTGGATATGAATCTACGAAGGAAATTTAATTGACCAAGAAACCTTTGCAATTCCTTCTTGTTCGAAGGTGGTTTGGCTTCAATAATAGCCCTTGCTTTGTTCTTATCAACCTGTATCCCCTTTTTGTGGACTAAGTAGCCCAAAAATTTACCAGCTGATACCCCAAAAGCACATTTTTCTGGATTCAACTTTAGTTGGTAAAGTTTCAATTGTTGAAATGTTTTCTCTAGATGTTGTAAATGATCATCATCAGAATCTGACTTCACAATGATATCATCTATGTAACACTCTAGAAAACCTCCTACCACATCATGGAAGATGGTATTCATAGCTCTTTGGTATGTAGCACCAGCATTTTTTAACCCAAATGGCATCTTGACCCATTCAAAAATGCCAATATTACCAGGATATGCAAATGCTGTCTTGTGCACATCCTCTTCTGCAATGCAGATTTGGTTGTATCTTGAATGCCCGTCAAGTATGGATAACATCTTGTGCCCGGCCGAACCGTCCACAAGTATGTCTACATTAGGCATAGGGTACTCATCCTTAGGAGTTGCAGTATTTAAATTTCGAAAGTCAATACAGATCCTGATACTTCCATTCTTTTTAGGGACTGGAACTACATTAGATAGCCATTCGACATACCTGGCTGTTCTAATGAAACCAGCATCTAAAAGTCTCTGAATCTCTTTTTTGACTCCTGCAATAGTTTCTGGACTCATCTTCCTGGTTGGTTGCTTCACAGGCTTGAATTGTGGCTTGATAGGTAACCTATGCTCCACCAATTTCCTGTCCAATCCAGGCAGTTCCCTGTAACTCCATGCAAAACATTCTTTATTTGCTTTCAACAGTGCTATTAGCTTAGCCCTCATATCTGATTCGAGCTGTTTGATAATAAACACTGGATTGGGGTTTTCTTCGTCTCCCAATTTTACTTCCTCCAGAAGATCTTGGGCTTCGAACCGTTCTTGAGACGTTGGATGGTCTTCCTCCTTACGAGGCTTGTTATCCTGTAGAACGTCTTCCCACATGTTGGCTTCTTGTATCTTCTGCTCGATCCCCAGAGCAACGTACCTTATGAAAGCCAATGAGTTGGCCTCTTCTTCTACCTCTCCCTTGGATTTACATCCAAGCAGCATCATCTTTTGGGGTGTCTGATTCATAATCAACAGCTTGTTTTAGCTTCGATTTTAGCTCTGCCAATTCCCCCAATTCCATCTCGTTGGCTGGGCAGGTGGCTGCTTGGAGTAGTTCGCTCAATGGAACTACATCTGACTTGTACATTTCTGCTTCAGCAAAATTTGCTGTGGCGCTGAATGGATGTGGATCAGCTTTGACTCCTTCAACACCCACTTCTTTGCCTTTATCATACTTGACAATCATCAATTCTTGATGGAGAGAAGAAGGAATACATCCATTAACATGAATCCAGTCTCTCCCTAATAAAGCATTATATTTAGCATATGTGTCCACCACGAAGAAAGCAGTGTATGTTTCTATTCCGCCTACTGCCAATCTAATGGAGATTATACCCTTGGCATGTTGGCTTTCCCCCGTGAATCCTGCAATGGACGTGCTGGTTGGAATTAATTTTGCTTTCCCTTTTCCTAACTTTTTTAGGGTTTGGAAAGGCAAAATGTTCACCGCAGCCCCATTGTCTACCAAGATTCTATTAAGTGGGATTCCATCGAAGTGGGCAGTAATATATAGTGGACGTAAGTGTTGTCGCATAGCGTTAGTAGGCAATTTAAATGGATATGAAAGCTCAACATAATTTAAATCTATTACCAGTGGGTATTCGATGTTAGACATTGAGTCTGGTACAAAACAAGCACTTTCTTTTGAGCTTACCTCCAAACTCTCTTGATTCTGCTCAATTTCACATCCCAGATTCTCGTCCATTTCGATTTGGGCCACTTCCTCCAGATCACAATCATTGCATATGATATTCAGTTCCTCATCACTGTGTGTTCCTTCAGAGGTGTCTGCTTTAACCAATCAAGTGTTATTCTCATCTTTAGACACCTGGCCAACTTTGAAGGAGTTCATCGAACATGGATAAACCATGTTAACCTGAACCTCTGGCTGGCTTCCAAACTGGATACTTGCTGCTTCTTTGGTTGGGTTAATTGCTTTTTCCTTCACCTCTTCGGGTTCAACTTCCTGTGCTGATACTTCCATGGGAGAAGAGCTTCCTTCTGCCCCTTCCTGTTCCACCAACATGGCTTCTAGCAATCCAGACTGGTAGCTAGCCAATGAATTGGGAGAGTGTACATCGAAGTCTTCTTCGAGCATCGCTGAAGCTACTTTCTGCAAAGTTTCTCCCTCTTGATACTGGGTTCGAAACTCTTCAGGGTCCCTTTGAACCCTGTTGAACCTTGGGTTAGGCCTTGTTCCCCTTCCAGACTCTTCCCCAGTTGAGGATTCCCCCAATTGAAAGAGTGAATACTTTCTTTGGAGCTTCCTTTTCTGTGTCCTTGAGAGTAAAGGAACCATCTGTGGGATTTTGGACTTGGGATCTCTTATCAACACCCAATTTCCAGAATTTGAGCTTGATGGTTTAAAGGTTTTGTTTCCACCTCTGGTCGGATTCTTATATCCTTGAAACAGATCAGGCTTAACCTGCTTCAGAAACCAATCAGGGACGCCTTTTACCAAAGTGAATTCGTCTTGCTTAGCCTCTTCTTGTACTCCTGAAGCCTGGCCAATATTGGCCTTCTTTAGAGGAGGTACTTCCCTTTTCTGAGCATAAGGGACTGCGTTCGAGGGCATATCCCTCTTCGAAGCCAACCAAGGCTTACTCTCGTTCGGTTTAACTGGTGCTGGAGCAATTCGTTTCATCCCTTGCTCTTTAGGAAACAAACTGACTCCCTTCCTGTCTAGATCCTTCAAGACCAAATAGTTGGCTCTGCATCCCACACATAAACACTCTAAGAATGAGGCTTCGAGCATGGGCAGATGATTTGGTCCAGAATTCTGTGAAGGAAAACCAGCATTGTTTGATCTGTAATGGCTTTGCCTCGTTCCCATAGCTCGATGATGACCAGCATATGGCTTCCACCTTGTGGGCTGAACTGAAGTCATATTCACCGGTGCTTCCTTGTCCTGCCAATATTTCTTGACAGTTCGAGCCAATGAAGTTGGCACGTTGGTGTTTACCTCTTCAACCTTCGGAAAAGGAGTGGCATCGATTCCCATTGCTTTTCCAGGGAACTTGATCCTTCCTTTTTTGATTTGTTCTTGAATTCTGTCACGAAAAACATTGCAAGACTTAGTTGAATGAGACCAAGAATTATGCCATTTACAATATGTTTTTCCATGCTTTTCTTCTGCAGTTGGCAGTTTAACTTCTGATGGTAACTTAATGATTTTCTTCTTTAACAGATAATCAAAGATTTCATCAGCCTTTGATACATCAAAGGAATAAACTTTAGGAATTTCCTTCTGCCTGAATTTCTGTCCTATGGTAACGTGTTTCTGGATTAAAGGCTCACAAACGCAAGGATCATGCTCTATAATTTCTGCAGCATGTATTTCATAGTTGGGATCTCTATAATATGTAGAGTAAGAAGAATTTTGTCTATCAGTATCTTCTTCCAACAATGACTCATATCTAGTGACTTTGTAGGTTAGATCTGCAAAGTCTCTAAACTCAGTGGAATCGAACCTCTTTCGAAGTTCCCTCTCCAAACCATCTTGTGCTAACCTCACGAATTCTGCCTCTGGCAGTTGGAGCTTGCACTTGGTCCTGGCTCTTTTAAACTTAGATATGAAGTCTGCTACCTTTTCATCTGGTTTCTACTTTAACCTAGCCAAATCCGCCATCGAGACTTCAGGTTCTGCATGGAAGAATTGTGCATGAAATGCCTCTTCCATCTGAAACCAATTGGTTATTGATCCTGGTGGTAAATTAGTGTACCAAGCAAAAGCTGGCCCAGACAAAGAGTTTGGGAATAGCTTCAATTTCATGAAGCCATTTTGAGCCAAGTTCTTACATTGGGCTGAAAATCTAGCAATGTGCTATACGGAAGACTGTCTCCCATCCCCATAAAACAAAGTGAAATCAGGGATTTTAAATTCCTTAGGAATTTGAAACGTTGTGTCTATCCATTCTGGGTATGGTTTTCTATAGATCTGAGGTTGTACCCCCCCGAGTTCGAGGTCCACACACTTCTTGTATGAGACCCATAACTTGGTCTCTTAACACTTGATTGTCCATGAGGAGATTCTGCCCATGATTTGCTACAAGCTGATCTTGACCTACTAAATCATCTTCGTAGACCCCACTAAAATCCCCTTGTTTCTCCCCGGGGAGCCTCCCATGTGGTGGCTGCTGCATCCTCTCGGGCGCCACAGGGATCTGTGTGTACCTAGGATTTTGCTCTCGAGAAGTTGAGAAGGGATTCCTAGCGACTGACAACTCACGAGGGTCTTATAGATTAACATTCCTCCTTTCTGGTCTATACCCCTGTTCCAACTCCTTGTCATCCCCCCATCTCCCTAAAATAGGTTCGAAAAGTGGGTTGACGCTTTGTCTGTTCCCAGTATTTCTTGGGACTCCTATAGTAATTCCATGAGATTGCTTTGGAATCTCCAATGGCTTTGTTGGTTTCACTGGCTCATACCAAGATTGTGGTATTTTCTCAGGATACATTTTCTCTTTTCCTGATCTAGACTTCAACTTACCCTGCGCAGTATCCTCTCCAAGCCTTCCTTCGAAGGGACTTTGGTGAGTGCTAGAGCTAACTTGGTTGTTTAGTCCAATATTTACTGGACTGTTTTTTGCTAACTCTGGGTCAGGTAGTCTAGTTTTTATGCTTTTGATCATGGCTCTTTGAGTTTGAGCCATCTCTCTAAAAGCTATCATCATTTCTCTAAACATTTCATCCTTATCGTGGTCTTTACCACTAGCCTGCCCCTCTTGGGAATTCGAAGGGAAAGTTGTAGGCCCTTGATAGGGAGGCATCTCATAAGAAGGTTCCTCCTGTAGAGGTTCTTCCATTTCTAAAGCCAATGGCTGAAAACCTAAACTAATAGGCGTACCTGGCTCAACAGCCTGCTCTGGCACAGCTTGCCTTTCTGGCTCCAACACGCCAATAGGTGTCCCTATTGCTTTCTTAAGCCTCGGCATTTTGACACTTCGAGTCCCACCGGGCGTGCCAAAAAATTGTTTGGGGGTGGATTAACTCAATCAAATGGCAAATAATTGTGTGCGGGCGTGCCAGAAAAGAACTAATTTCACAAACGAAATTATTCTTTTCAATGTGACGTGAAACAACTAATTAATATCAGGCAACTGTGTTATCTGTTCAATTACCTCAACTAAGAGGATTTTTCCTTAAAGTGTCAAACAAGACTAAAGACTGATTTTCCTCAAATCAAAAAAGATGGTTGAACACAAACGAACCCGAATCTAATCAAAGGTAAGTTTGTATACAAACACTCTTGAGACTTTACTAAAAACCAATGCAAAAATATAAGCACACGGAATTTAATCAAAGAGAGTTTATAACCAATTAAGATGATTGAACACAAACAAACCCGAATCGAATCGAAGGCAAATTTATGCACAAACACTCTTGGAATTTTTCGAAGACTAATGCAGAAAATATAAGCACACTGAATTTAATCAAAGAGGGCCTATAAACGACTAATCTTTGGTAAGTAAAAGACTGAAAGAAATAAGAAACTTGAATTTAATCAAAAGTAGTCTTACATGCAAACAGGCCTTCAACTTACAAACTAAACTAAACTAAACCCTAAACTAAGATAAATCCCTGAGCAATCATATTGAGTATGAGTTGTCAGAGGGTAAGATTTGTCGGGGGTGCTATCTTCCACTTCTTCTTCTATTTATAGACGCTGAATCTGCCTTCGAACTCCACGTCTTCAACTGCTTCTCACGTCTCTATTTGAACTGTCCATGATTCCTTGAAAAACGGTTGAGGGGAGCCTTCGAACGGTTACTTGGGTTGATTCCTGAGAATTCTTCTCTCTCCACGTTTGCTAATATCGATCATGGCTGTTTTGTGAATCGTGGGCTTTCTGTTTTTATGCAACGTGAGTTAATGCAACGCGACTGGACCTTAGAAACGATTCCCTGCATCCATGCTTAATTGCTGCACAAAACAAAAGATTTAACCACCGTCTGATGGTTCTAAATAAGTAATCAACGGCTAAACCTAATTACCGTTTTAATTACCCCTTTATGAGGCCCAAACGCCGCCGTTTACTACCAAAACGATACCGTTTAGTACTAAAATAACATCGCCATTAACCCTATGATCCCCTGTATCTCGAGCCAAAATGGGATGTGTTCCGATAGGCTAAAGCATTTGTTTGATGCCACGTGTAATTTTCTCATTGGGTGGCGTATTTTAGGATGTAAACACCTACGCGTGGGAAACAAACATAATATTACTAATCCCATCTCCTTACGAATCCCTCTCCATAATCCCATCTCCTTACGAATCCCATCCCAATCCAATCTCCTTACTAATCCTATCTAATCCAACACATTTATCAAACATCGCCTAAAGAGGGAAAAAAGAGGACTTGTTTGGCTTATATAATGCACACTACCTTTCGGCCTGTAGTCTTCGTTTGGTTGGCCGTTCTACACTAGAAGACCTATTATTTATTGCAAGCAGTTTCAAAACCCTTTTCTTTTTTTTTTTCTTTTTATTGGCAAAATGTTGCTAGGAGTATTACACAAAATTAACAGTTTCAAAAACCTTTTTTTTTTCAAAAACTATTTTCTATTTACAGAAATAGTTTTCTCTTCAACAATGAAAACTTCTCCTGGTAGCCATGGTGTGACACTTAGGTATGTATAACAGTATAGCACATCAGTATGCTCGTACCAGATTTTAGAGGTGGCCCCCACCATATAGACTAGGATTGTGCTTTAATATCAACTGTAACGATCCGCGCTAGTTAACCTGCTAACCATTCGTCTATCCATGTGGTTAGCTCAAAAGATTAACCTAAGGTTATACAATAGATGCTTGAGTTTTCTTATATATGGAATTCACTTTCCATATCTTCCTGGTGTGGAATGTGGGACTACAAATTTTGCATGGTTATCTAATTTTTATTATGCCATCGTGTTCTTGTAGACCTCTATATTTCTAACCTTAGCAATTTTTAAATGAATAATCAAAAGGATGTGGCAACTTTTGGCTATCCAAATTTTGGTAAGGTCTCAGGGTCAAAATTTCTTAAGTGCTATCAACTCCTTTGAGGCCAATACTAATTTGTCTGGTTATTAACTTCAAGATCTCATGATTAGCTAAGTTACACTGTTACATGCATACAAGCTGACCTCTATATTAATTTGATTATAAAAATATTTTAATGACTAATCTCACATATTTTTTTAGAGTCACCCCTCGCAATCGCCCCACAAAATGGAAATGTATGTGAGGGAGAATGCTTTATTAGCATGAACCTCGTACCTGTTATTACTTATCTATTTGCGGTTTTTTACCTCTAAGTCTAAAAACGCTGAATCTATTTCTCATTAAGGAATAATCTATTTTTTATTTACCGCTAACTCTAGATAGATTGTAAAATGACATTCATGCTCTTATTTTTAAAACGTACTGGTAATACTCGATTTCGCACAATCTTCTTCCTTATTTGGGATTATGTTCACGCACAAATCGATTGGCTTCGTTTTGGATCGATTGGTTTCGATTGAATCGATTGAATGATTTTTGGTTAATTCAACAGTAATCGATTCTTGGTTGTGTAGACACCTCCCTAGAGCGGGGTATCGCTAGACACCTCCCTGGAGCGGGGTATCGCCATACGGATTGATCATTGTTTGCTCGTTTGGTTGCTTGCTTCATAAACCAAGATCGTGGATATTCCTATGGCTAGGAACATCGCCACACGATAGCGGTTATCATCAAAACAGAGTCGCCACCTAGTTTATTAAAACTAGGAAAATAGGTAGAGATTCTAGGTACGGGAGCCAAAAATACAGTTAGGGAAATGTGTTAGGCACCCCTCTCTGCCCAGCTGTGAGACTGGCCCATAGTTGTTCAACACAAGACATATACATGTTTTATTTAATTCTAACACGTAGTCTATTTTTAGCCTTTAAGCAATTAAGGGTGAGCCAAGACTGTAATTGAAGCATGCATCAGAAAGTAGAAAACAAATCGAGCTGTCCCAGGAAATGGATCTTGTGGCCGGTGAATAGATGTCACGGCCGAGGGATCCTTCTGGTTTGATGTACCGGCCGAGGGATCGAAGCCCCGATCGATGTTCTTCCTCACACCAGACAGAAAAGTTAGTAGATAATCAAACGCTACGATTATGTAACGACCCTGATTTTTGGTAAATAAAAATTTTGTTAAATATTTGAATTTTTTTTTATTTGCTTGGATTGCTTTAAAAATTTCTTTTAAATTCTATAATCCATCATAATTAGATTTGAAACTTGAAAAATTGAATCATTTTACTCCGGACAATCTAGTCCTTCTCCCTTGACTAGTATACTTGTAAACATACTCGTATATTTTTCCTAATAAGTAAATAATATCTTTAAATTATATTTCTCGGCTAGAAATCCTACTTAGCAAGCATAGTTAGCTTTTAACCGATTAGTTAGCAAACCCTAACTACCGTTTGGCTTAGTTACATTTCCCTAACCTAGAGTGATGCATCGATGCCAAAGTGGTTAGTAGAAATTTTTGGTCTTTGTCTTGACCGTTGGCTTGACTGCCTTGCTTTGGCTTGGCTAGGCTGCCTAGGCATTGGGTCGCTGTTAGGCCTGCCTCGCCCAGGCATCGGGTCTCTGATAGGCCTGCCTCGCCTTGGCGTCGACTCGCTGACGAGCCTGCCTTGCCTTGGCGTCGGCTCGCTGTCGGGCCTGCTTCGCCTAGGCGTTGGGTCACTGTCGGGTTGCTCTGCCTTGGCTGCCATCGGGTTCTGCCTTGGCATCGGGTCACGCCTTGCTTTTGCCTTGGCGTTGCTGGGCTGCCTTACTCTGGCCTTGCCTGGGCTACACCTTGGCCACCGCTTGGCCACTGCTTGGCTAGCGGGCCGCCTTGGCCACCGCTTTGCTAGCGGGCCGCCTTGGCCACGCTCACGCCTTGCCTTGGCGTTTGGCACCGTCGGGCTTTAATATTCCGTTATTAGGCAATTTTCAAAAAAAATAATATGTTACTTTCCTAAATTATCCTAGCCCTTGTATGTTTTCTAGGAAAGTATTAGCCAATACTTTTTCATTGATTAGTCACTTGAAAACCCTTGGTACTTGATTCTTCCTAGACTTTCTTTTGTACTTATAGATAAGTATACTTGGGAGAGAGAGAGAGAGAGAGAGAGAGAGAGGGAGGCCGAATGAGAGAGAGAAAAAGTGCAAATGTGTGCTTGTGTTTTGACAACTCAACCAAGTAATCTCCTTTGTCTTTACTCAACCAAGGTACAAACTTTTATGACTTCTTTTGTGCTTTTGCAAGCAAGTCCTCTCTAGGATGAGACTAGTCCAAAAACCCTTCATAATGACCTAATACATTAGCCTTAAGCCTAAAAAGTTGAAGTGACAACACTTGGCATGCTTGGAAGACTTGATTGGACAATTCAATGAAGCAAAAGGAGAGAGGAAGAGAGAGAGAGAGGGTTGGCCGAAATTTTCAGGAGGAGGGAGAGGTGTGTGCTTGAGTGTAGTACACTCCATCAAGTTACAAACTTAGCCTTAAGCCTATTACCCAATTGCCAACCCATTTCTAGTCTTCCAAAGTACTACATAGCTAATGATTTTGGTACTTTCATCCAAGCAAAGCCCATCCTAGACTAGACAAGCCATAAAACCCTTCATGATAACCTAGGTTGCCTAAAAGATTGGACAAAGACAAGTCATGGAAGCTTGGCATGCTTTCAAGCATGAAAATGACGAGTCATGGAGCAAATCCATGGGAGAAGAAGAGGGAGGGGGGGCCGGCCTTGGAGGGAAGAGGAGGAGGTCTGATTTTGCCTATAAATAGCAGCCCTCACTCTCATTCAACTCACACCTCAAAGCATTGCTCCAACTTCTCTCTAGAAACCATTTTCTATTTTCCTGGCAGCCTACTGCCCTTCCTAAATCCCCATTTTTCTCCTGCTTAAGGTAGTTTTTAGGACTAACTTCTTTGGAGAAAGTTGTAGAGCACTTCGAAACCTTCAAGTTAGACCCAAAAACCACCCCAAACGGTCAAGAAATGACCAAGATATTGCCATCCGAAATTCAGTGAAATTCTCAGATTTCCAGTCCAGACAGCTTACTGTCACCTCTTTATCACCATTTTTCTCCAGGTGAAAGTCGTTTTTAGGAACAACGTCCTTCACGAAAGTCGTAGAGAACTTCGAGATCTTCGTTTTCGACTCAAGAACGATCCTATTCGGCCAAGTATTGACCGAGTTACTGCCATCCAAAGTTCGGTCCAGATTTGGAAGTTTTACCGCCCGTAGAATTTTTCAACTAGCTTATTCGGCCCCGACTAGTTTCGGATCAAGGTAGATTCTCCTTTACTCGTTAATCCTAAGTATATGTAGATTAATCTCAACTCATTTTCCCTAGTTATGTTGTTAAACTAAACGTAGATTGTCTTGAACTTTAAAAATATGGTACGAAGCTTGACGTCGAATGAATGTTGGAAGTAAACATTTCTTGCTATTGAAAATATGAACATGTTGAACAAATGATTTCTACATCAATAAACATATGTGGTCTTTTTGAACTTTCCACAAAGAAAGAAAGAATGGATTTCAAAACAAGAGAAATTGGAAGCTTTATTCGAAGTATTCGTATTTTGATCTTTTAGAAAGTTATGAGTTTGTTTACATGTTGTTGCATTACTTGTGGTTGTATAAGGATGGTGATGAGCTTGTTTATAAGAATGCTTGCATGATCTTGCTAGTTAGATTACAATGAATGATTTAAGTGAAGAGTCCTACCGCGGAGTCTATGCATGAAAACGAGACATGGAAATCGAGAAATAGAAACATGACACCTAGGGTGTGGTTGATATGGATAAAAAAGGTTAAAGACAAGGTGTGTTTTAAAAACGCAATGTGGCCGGACTTGCCCATTGTGGGAATGCGTGTTACAAATGATGAAATATTTTCGAAACTACATAATGACCAAATGTGGGTGCATTATGTGAGTGTGTGTGTGTTGTGTGCCAATGGGAACCCGGCACGGCGGAACCATTGTGAGGATACTCAGGAACCCGGCGCGGCGGAACAGAGGTTGGGTGTGTAGCTTGGTTATCCGTGGAGAGGAGCCAATGCAAATGTGTGCCAATGGGAACCCGGCGTGGCGGAACCATTGTGAGGATACTCGGGAACCCGGTGCGGCGGAACCGAGGTTGGGTGTGTTAAATGTGATTTTCAAAATGTTGATTTGGATAATGAAAAGGATTTCGGAAACGTTGATGAATATGGTGACACGGTCTACGATGAGTCGCATAGGAGAAACACATACAATGCAGACACCAACGTTAGATTAAGGAATGCGGATGTGTCATTGTTAATGCATTGTTAAACATGTATATTTTATTCCGCTGCTTGTACAAGAGTTAGTATGATATTCTTATACTCTGATATTGGTAAGATATGGGTTAGTTGGTATAGGATTATTCTGCTGAGCTCTTGTAGCTCATGGTGTTACCTTTGGTGACCCTAACATATTATATCGGTGGCGACGCTGGTATAATGTGTCGGATTTTGTAGATGATCAAGATGAACAATATACCTTGGAGGCTTTTGGAGCTGGCTAGGATGAAGCTGCAGGCGGAGCTGTAGTTAGGAACCCTAAAACCCCTTCATTTGTATAAATATTGAACCCCAGTGGGAGTTATGATGTAATAAAGAGCCAGACTCTCTTTTGATATTCAACGAAATGTTTATTTAACGTACCCAAAAATCAGGGGCGTTACAGATTAAGTATAAAAACGATAAATAAATCAAACCAGAGGCCCTTGGGCCTCACCACCTTGATCCCTCAGTGGCTTTGATTGCTTCGGATCGAATGAGATTGACTGATTGCTTCTTGAAAACCCTAAGTTTAGGGTTTGAACTTCGGGATTTGATCGTCGAATTGATGGCTGCTTTCGGGAGATTGGGGCTTTTGCAGAGAGGGTTGGAGAGAGAGTCTGTGCAAAATTTCGTGGCTTGAGGGAGTGATTCCGTAGGTGAATCTGATCTATTATTTTTGGAACCCAAAGGCTCTTTATATAGGCAATTGGTGACTCACTCCGGCCAATCAAAACACACAATGGGAATTGGAGTTATAATGCATCTCAAACTCCTCATGGCTATCCCCGGGCGTAGCCCGAACGCATTGGGAGGTTTCGTGTTTGGATCAAACGTTTGACAGAACGTTCGAGAATTTGGAAAAGGGACGATCTAGCGGCTGAGGAAATGATGTTGCGGCCGTAGGATAGATCTAGCGGCCGAGTTATCGATCTCTCAGGGAGATTTTCAGGCAACAGATTGCTCGGGTGAAGAAATGATGTTAAGGCTGTGAGATCAATGTCACGGTCGACAGATGGATTCTCCTAGAATTCTGTATTTTCTGTCTGAAAGGCCATATGGCTCTGGATTGGGTCCTCTAAGTGGCTCAAAGTTCTTACCGAAAGTCCTAAGGTTCACAAGAAGTCAATCAGCAATCACTGTATCCATTTCATTATCGGGATGGTCCCCAAGGTGGGACTTGAAATAATCGTAAGGCCAAATTGGGGTGTCTACAGGTTGTGAATAGTAATTGATTGAATCTATTAATTGATTCTAGGTTGGATTCTATTCAGCCGATTCAATAGAAATCGCAATTTTGCTTCATTGTTCGATTAATTAATGTCAGGTCTCCTTCATTGTCGTCAGATGTTGAGAGTGTTCTAGCTTGTTTGACTGATTGAGGTTAGTTCTGCTTTGCATGGGATTTTCCCCTGATTTGAGAGTGTTCTAGCTTGTGATATGATCGAATTGCATTTTTAGAATCATGTTCGTTTTGTTTAACTTGATTTTGTTTGATTTTGCTTCTTAACAATACGTAATGTAGTAAGCTGGTTTTTTTTTTTTTTTTTTGTTGAGAATCATCTCAGATTTCATTTAAGGCTTTTTTTGGTATGATTGCATGAAGTGTTTTCCTAATGAGAGCGTTCTCAAAATTTATTTGACATGCAAATTTTTTGATGAATTTATATAGTGCTGAGAACGTTCTCAAGGCTCTATATTTGGCTTGAAGATGAATGTGCTGAGATTTTGGATAAATGCAATGTATTGTGCTGAGAATGTTCTCTGCACACATTCATCTCAGATTTTGTTCGGTATTTTTTGTTGTTGTATAATTACATGAAGTGTTTTCTTGATTTGAGAACGTTCTCAGAGTTTGTTTGACTTGCATATTTTCGGATGAATGTGTACAATGCTGAGAATGTTCTCAAGACTCTGTATTTGGCTTGTAAATGAATGTGCTGAGCTTTTGGATGAATGCACTATATTGTGCTGAGAATGTTATATTGTGCCAAGAATGTATTATGCACTTAAATGCAGAGTCATTATAGACAGGACTATATTATGCATGAGAATGTTCGCTAGGCAGTGATTTTGCTGGTTGTAAATGCACGCATACTGTGCACTACATAATGCTGAGAAATTTCTCATTACTCTCAGGGCCGGCCCTGAGATTTTAGAGGCCTAAAGTGAATTGTAAAAATGAGGCCCTACATTTTTAACGAAAAACATTAATGTAGGTGTCTAATATAAGGTTAAAAGATTAAACTTTTAGCTTAGTAAGTTAACTAAAATAAAATTTTAAAACAATTTATAACTAGAAAAAAAATGAATCAAATGTATTGCTCATACATTGTGTTTTCTCTGACTATTCATCTCATTTATTTTAATTGTAAGAATACTATCTTGAACAATAATAGAATTATCTATTTTAAACTTTTTTTTTGTTTATCAAAGTTTGATTTGATTTATTTATAAACAAAAGTGGCTTATTTTGTAAATTTGGAATTAAAAGTTAAAAATAAAATTAAACAAACAAGAGAAAAAAAAACTTATCAAAACATTGATGGTGTGTAAAAGATTTGAACCTCTTGGTCTTGAGCAATACCTACAACTACTAAAACATAACTAATTTATAATGCAAAAGGTGTAAGAGCTGTATATTATTTATTTCTAGATCCAAATGAAAAATAAGAAAAAAAGACTTTGTAAAAGAAAACGTCCGTAAGAGTTGAACTAGGGATCTCCTATCCCAATTTCAAGTACCTCACATCAAGGATGGGACCAGGGGGGGTCTAGTGGCGGCGGCCGCCACAACAAAAATTTTAGAAAATGTAATTATTATATGTAAAAAAAAATTATCTCCAACTTATATAGTCTCGCCACTGCTAGGTTTTTTTCCTTATTTTTTATTATATACTAGTCGTAAATCTTCTATTATTTTTTTTAAGAAATGAGACCCAAAAAAGTATTCTAAATCTAATTTCAATGGGCCAAAGTAAAATAATATAAATGACGATGTATAATTAAGAAAAAAAACTCCACATTCTAACCCTAAAATAACTTAACCTAAAAAATTAAGGGAATTTAATTACAGTGACACTCTCCAAATTTATAATGCTACTCCCAAAAGGGAGTGCGGTTATTAATTTGGGAAATCTATATAGGGATCTGGGGAGTGACATTATAAATTTGAGGAGTGATATTATCTTTGTGCATACCGATACTCTAGGCTATCAATGAAGGAAGCATGGTAATGTGCACATAAATTGAATTGGGTCTCTAGTTCTGACCTCTCTGATGTCATTTGGTTTTTATTTGGGGACATGGTTCCGCAACAAAATAGGTATAGGGGCTACTGTTTAAGTGGTATTCTGAGAGCAGTCACTTTGTGCATATTGCCAAAAGTCAAGTCTGTCTCCAATCCTCCTCCACACATACCCGATTGAGGACTACATGAGTTCTGTTGTTGTTAGTCTTGTTTTATATTCCATGTGCAAAGAAAAACATCATTTACTATAGTTTTTGTTATGTTATTTTAATTTTTTTCTGGAGCCGATGACTATTAATATTGTAATGCAGCTTTTTTATTTTTTTAGTATATATTTCGCCACTGCTAGGGTAAAATCTTAGTTCCGTCCTTAGTCACATGGACCACTTGTACTAGAATTGGCATTGTGTTAAATGAAGGAACAATAACATATATAAAATATATCTGAAATTTATTTTTTTGAAAAATGAGGCCCTCAATTTTCTGAAATTTCGGAGGCCTAAAGCACCGGCACCTCGGACTTTAGCCCAGGGCCGGCCCTGATTACTCTTCATCATGCATCTTAGTCGATTTTTTGGAGACATTAAGCAAATTTATGTAGTTCCTAAATCAATATTTCCTACTTGTTTGCCTTTCTTTTTTTTGTTCTATGGAGAATCCGGTGGTAATGTTAAGCAAGCGAGGTGATAAAAGTGTTGGTGTTTTGTTACCACGAAATTCGAGTTTTAAAGGTTTGGTTGAGAAGTTAGGTGTAAAGTGGGCTCGTTTTGTTGACAGCTCATTTGAACTTTCGTATTCATTTGATGGTTATCCAAATTGTTTGCTAGATTGTAATGAGAATTTGATGGTACGTTTAGGAAAATTTAATGGATTTTCGTAATTGATTTAGCGTAAGTTGGAGCGTTCCAACGGTTATTTCCGGATAAAAGAGTTTGTGGATGTGCATAACTATGGATCTAGGGTGTTGTCGTGTTTTAATCAGCGGACTAGTTCTAGCATGATTGGCCAGTTGATGTCTGGAGATCTCTGTTTGGCTCCGTCTTCCTGATATTCTGGCCGAGAAGAAGGATGAGTACAAAGTAGATGTATGTTAGCTATCGGCGAGCTTGGATGGGCACTGCAATAGAGCAAGTGTTGTTGGAGGTGCGACAAAGTTGGGCACCAAAGAGCATTGGCGCATCGAAGACATTCCTTTACCATTCTTTTTAGCCTTTGACGCATTGAGGATCGTTGTTATCTTGTTTTTCAGACCATGATTTGAGGATTTTCCATGGCTTTTTGAGTGTAACTTTTGATATGAGAATTATAAACTCTTTCTCGTTGCTTGAGAAGTGCTTTGAAGAAGAGTGATGCATATTAATGTTGAACTTTGTTATTTTTTATGCTGCAGATTTTATTGAACTCTGCAGAAAATGTTTCCTATAGTCTATACTTGCTGGTTCTAAGGCAGAGGTGGTGATGATAAAAACGTTCTCAATATTTGATTCTCAGTGTGAAATTATATGTATTTAGAATTACGGTGCTAGGAATTATGTTTGGAGAATGGAATCAGGAAACTAATTAGGACTGACTTGAATGTGCTTAGTCGTATTTGGTATTCTATTTGAGAATATTCTCAGTACTCATTCATCATCTATGTCACCCTTTTAAAAAACACCGCAAGAACACTTTGAGAACATTCTCAATCAAAAAAAATACTCAGAAGTGACTTTGTATGTGCTTTGTGCTATGAATTCTGCCAGTGCTTATGCATCATCTATGTCACCATTTTCAAAACGACCATCTACTCTGCCACGAAAAAACACTTCGAGAACATTCTCAATCAAAAAAATTTAGACTTGACTTTGTATGTGCTCTGTGTATAGCGCATAGTGTTGAGAACATTTTTATGACAGACTATGGTAAGATGATTACAAATCATGAACATAAGACAATATGGTCAAACACTTGTTCTGTATTAATATGAAGCACAAAGTTGTCTTTACAGTTTCTCCAAATTACTTATTCATCTCCTACTTCTTACAATTCCACAAATTTCTCCAAACAAACCTACAAATATCCAAAAACCACCATAACAAACAACCCCCAAAACCTTCAGAAATCCCCAAACCCCAAAGGTGGAAAAAAAAAACCCTAACACTAGTGTCACCATCATCACAGTCGAACTCAACAAAGTCGGTTGCATCACGGGCTTCGTCTGAACCATTCTCGTCCTTGTCACTTTGAATTTGCCCTTCCTTGCAATCTTTGTTTCCACACATAAACAAAATTAATAAAGAGATATAAAAAAGTTATGAGAGCTGAGAACGTTCTCATGTATGAAATTGAGTATTTAATACTATGAATGAGAACTGAGAATGTTCTCAACACTCTAAAAATGATGTAAGCAACATTAGAATGAATGAGAACTGAGAATGTTCTCAACACTCTAAAAATGATGTAAGCAGCATTATAATGTTGTTATATGAGAATTTGCACTTGAGAATATTAAGAACATTCTAAAATATTTTGGCTGGTCAAAATAATTGTTACTGGCCACAATTGATTTTTAATTCGGACCGTCCAAAATATTTTTGGACGCTTGTGATTTAGCACAAAACAATTGAGAGAGAGAGAGAGAGAGAGAGAGAGAGAGAGAGAGAGAGAGAGAGAGAGAGAGAGAGAGGGCCCAATTGCAAAAAAGACGGGAAACTTTTTTTTTTTTTTGATCAGTAGAGATGGGAATTGGTAAAGAGGCAGAAATTTGGTGGGTTATTTTCATTACCCATTGAGTTATTTAAGTTGACCCAATTGATACCCAATTAAGACCCAACTAATAATGGGTTAACTGGGTTTGGATCCATTCTTACCCAACTAATAAATGGGTTGGCTTGGATATATTTTTTAATTGATGGGTATGGGTTTGTTAATGGGTCTGTGTTCAATTTGTCACCCCTAGTTCAGAGGTCGGAAAAACATGATTCACTCCCCCCCTTCTTTTTCTCTCTCCCTCTATCTCTAAAAAACTTTAAACCTTAGCTGCCAACAGCCCTTCCCCTCCACCCCTTCTTAGGCGGCGGGAGGGGAGGGATCCTCCCCATCCGATCTCTCTCCCTCTTATCCCTTCTCCTCACCGTCGAACCGTCTCCTCTCTCAATTCTGCGACTGAAGTTCAGGCGTCCATTGGAAACTTTTCAGCCATATCGTTTTTCCAGCGACGTTCCAGGGCTTCGCTTTCAGTGGTTGCGGGTAAGATGTTGTCCACCACCGTTCTCAGCCTCCATCTTCTCAGATCTGTGACCTGACGTCGTCTATCGCGTTTGTTGGGCGACCACCTACCAACGATGTCTTTATTTTGTGAAGCAGAGGTGGTGGTTACGAATCTATGAAGATAGTTGCGAAAGAGTGGCGGCGAATGTCTCGGCGGTGCTTCTTTTTTTTTTTAAATAATGTCCCCTCCTTCAGGAGGTTTGTCCTCCTTCGGGATGTTTCGTCCTCCTTCAGGGGGTTTCGTCCTCCATTGGGAGATTTCTTCTTATTCTGTAAGGCGGCGCATCTATGCGCTTATACGCTTTTTCTGTTAGAGTGTTCGATCTGTGGACTCCCAACCTGCCCCCATGGGAATCTTTTGATGAATACTATCTCTCAACTTTTGGCAAAAAAAAAGTTCAGTGGTGGGAAGGCCGTTAGAAATCGGTAGTCGTTGGTTCAAGTCTCCTTAATTAATCTTGTTTTTTATTTTCCTAAATAATTTTCCACTTGACTGTTTTATGTTACAAGCTCTGTTGATAAGTTTTGCACTCAACACCAATAGGTTGAGTGCTAGGACACTATGCCAGTGCACCAACAATTTACTTAATTTGCTTGCGTAATTGAACAGGTATGCATATATCTATGAACTTTACAATCTAAAATACTCCAAGAAGGCGAAAGGACGCTTAGAAGCTGCGATTTTCTTAGGGGCTGTTTGCCCAAATAAGCCACTTTGGCTTATTTTGTCCTTATTCAAATTTTTTTCGCATTTTGTGGCTTATTGTCAATTTTTTGGGGATTATTGCTTCATTATGACGAGAGGAATCTAAAAAGTAAAAAATTTTGATCGAAATCCAAATTTTTTGAATAAAGACGAAAATGTAGTTTTGCCGCCAAATTTCATCGAAATTCCAAAAAAATTGGATTCCGATCAAAATTTTTTACTTTTTAGATTCCTCTCGTCATAACGAAGCAATAATCCCCAAAAAATTGACAATAAGCCACAAAATGCGAAAAAAATTTGAATAAGGACAAAAGATAAGCCACAGTGACTTATTTGTCCACACAGCCCCTTAAGAAGAAAAAAAAAGGCTGGTTATATAAAATGGTATGGTAATTTCGTCAATCTAATGATGGCTTAAGAATGCCTCACAATTTTTGGTAGAATTTGCGTCAATTTGGCAGTAGCTAAAGTTTGGTTCATAAGGATGAAGGGTCCCATCTTGTAATTTGGCCTAGGGCCTCATAAATTTCAGGGCCAGCCCTCAATCAATTGGGTCTTGGAAAACTCTTTAAGATCCAAAACGGCGACACTTTGAAGCACCATTGATCCTGTTGTCCCCAATGGACAACAACCCCCAAGTCCGAAAGAAGACTAATCTTACGTGCACACATTTTCGTGCTCAAATTTGAACGCAAATGTGTTTAGATTTGTCATTGTCCAATGCACTAGGTTCTTCGCTAGTGAATAGTGAGATTGATTCTCAAGATTAATCAAGGTGCGTTTAAGTTAGTCTTAACACTTGAGTTATCAAAAAAAAAATCATTTGATGCTCGTGGACTCTTCGTTATTCTGTAAACCCCACACGCATTGTAGAATTTCAAACACATGTGTTTCGTATCCAAGAATGAATTATGTGGAAACCACAGCTGACCACTATCTATATTAATTTGTATGTGTAGTTGTGTGAAAAATTTATTTACAGAGGCTTCGTAGATTAAAAGTGTTACAGTGTTCAATCTCGCACGTAAAATTGTTTTGGACAATCCGGATTTTAAAAGAACTCTTCTAGGAGAGAGTAATAGAAGAGTTTTTTTAAAATCCGGACCATTGATTGCAGAGACTGACTGATGAAATTGTGCGCTGTCATGAATAAGTTAGTCTCCCAAATAACGTGCAGCATTCATACGCAGCATATCCTTTTATTCCTATCGCCTCTGTTTAATGTCAATGCTTACTACTAAACAGGTCATTTTTTAGGACAAATAATACTACACCAGCAGCTTCGCAGGTCCAAACATAAAAAATAAAAATAAAAAAAAGGAAAAAAAAACAAGAAGAAGAAGTTGGGTTTTAATATACTTCTCACTCTACCAAATTTTTTGGTACGTGTAGTTTTGGTAATTTTGTTCATCTATATATGCTCAATTAATCTCTCATCTCGACGAGAGGAGTTTAAAATATAATAAAAAACATACGATCAAAAACTCAAAAAAATACTAAAGACAAAAAACATCGATAGCTGGTATTTTTTGTCGCATTGTTGTCTTATATGAATTTTTTTCAACTTCGATCCACATTTTTGTACTTTTCTGATTTTTCTTGTCGAGGCAAGTGACTAATTCTAAAATTCACGACAAAAAGTTGAACAAAAATTTATAAAAGGTAAAACATACCAAAAAAAATACCAGCCAAAAAATTTAAAAGAATGAACAGTCACGGTCCTTCCAAGTCAGTAAGGCCCCATTCTAGAAAGGGTTTTAAGTACTTATTTCAAGCTTAAAAATAATTGGTTTAATGAAATCTAAAAATATGCAATATGGATTTTGTTTAAAAGATCTTGATGAGATCTTTTATATGGTGCAAAAAAATCAAAAAATTATTTTTTATTTACATTATTTTTGATTTTGAAAATATAAAATAAGTACTTATTTTTTAATAAGCTGAGATCACTATATAACATCACGCAACCAATCAATCTATATTTTGTATAAATGTGGTTAGATTCAAAAGAACCCCCAATCTTACATTTTTACAATTTCGATTTTTGTTATTTTTTAAATTGTTCGGAAATCGTTTATTGCGTAAAGTAGTTGTATTGTTAGTGAAATCGCTCGTATGTTGTGGGGTGTATGGAGATACGTATTCGGGTGTGTATCGGACTCTCGGAGGATGGTAAAATGTTAGTTTGATGTTGTAATGTTGTTTGGAAGTGTTGATATCAGGTTGGGTTTGTTTCGGTGGTCGTTGGAAAATTCTTTTTTTTTGCCCAGCTTGTACCGGTACAGCCTTTTCCTAGTACTGGGACATGGTGTCCAGATGTTTTTTGACATTTTGAAGGTTCATGTACCGGTACAACATTTTCCCAGTACCGGCACACGCTGTGTTTTCTGCAGATTTTCAGCACGCTTTTTGGACCACTATAAATACTCCTTTATGTCATTTCTCACACCCAAAGGCCACGAAATTAGATCTCAAAACCCCCTCTCACCTACCCATCTCCAATCTCACCCAAAACTCTTGATTTTAACCTCAAATTTTCAAGATCCAAGAGTTTTCAACCTCAAAATCACTTGATTCTTGCATTTGGAGAACAAGGAGTGGTAACACAAGTTGCAAGGGGTGGAGTTTATTGTGACGCAATGGGTGGTAACACAAGTCGCAAGGGGTGGAATTTTATTGGGAGAAGTGTGTGTATGTTTGTGTATGAGAATGCTTGATGTTATAAATTGTATTGACATGGGTTATCTTGATTTGCCATCTAGCTTGATTCACTATATCCATGCTTTTCACCTCATTGCATATAGATTTTGTAGAGAATTTCCTACTGGGCTAGTGTAGCTCAGCAAAATTCTTCTTTTCAGGTTCGAATGCAGGACAATAGGTTGCATGATACGGGGTGCTTGGGCATGAAGACTATTTTGGAAGCTAATTTGATATAGTTACTTGCTTATCTTTAGAATAGACTTACTTTTAATTAAAGATGGCATTGTAACTAATTTTCCTCCAGGATTGTCTTTGTCTAAAGTTTGTAATATTCGAAACCCAATAGTATTTGTATTTAACTTAATTTGGGCCACTGTTAAAACTTGTGAACTTGATTGTAATTAAGCAGGTGGGAAATTCATTTTGGGTATTATCTAGATTACACGAGGATCCTTTATTGAAATGACTTATTGAATTATGTTTAAAATTGAGGGTGTGATATTTGGTCTCCTACATTCAATAAATATACTTGTTCAAGTCCATATTGGCAAGAACAATTATCTATGTACCCCAAAATGTTTCTCCGAAAATGTTCCCAAAAGTGAAATTAATGATTAAGATTCATTTTGATGTATAAGACTCAAACATCCAAGTGATCAGTCTCAACAAGTGATTTCTCTTTTGAGGACATTGTCAACGAAATTTTTCAGGGTCCCTCTAGCAAGATACATGGCTAATACTAGCACAATATACATCTTAAACATAATACAATATATACTGAATGTTGAGTGTGACCTTTTTAATTTTTGTTTGCTTGCTTTGTTTACCCTATATTTTTCATAATTGTGAATTCATTTTATCTACACTTAAAAATTTTAATTCACAAATTAAATATAAGTCTTTCCATGCAAAAAAAAAAAGAAAAAAAGGGAACAATACGGTCCCAACTTGATATATGGTTCGACTAATACATTTTTGAAAATTGTAACTAGCGTTATGTCCGTTCGATACATAAAAACAAAGAGAAAAAAATCAATGTGAACCTTTTTTTAATTAAGGACTTACAGTGACTAATTTCATAAAAAATTTCCGAATTAACCTAAAAACTGCAAAATCAAGGGTCGTGGTTTTGATGGATCAAAGGCCTCAACAATATCTCTGTGGAGGACTTCAAAGGTGGCCTTGGCATCAGGCGCCTCAACAAAACTCTACTAGTGTTTTTTTTTTTGGGTAATTTAGCTTGAAATTAAAAGAGGTTAAGCGAATGTACAGCCTACAAGGGGCATACCCCAGGAGGAAAAGAAAGGAAAAAAAGAACAAGAATGACAAAAGTGCGATAAACCATGCACAACCTGCATGGAGAGTAAGATAAAATAAATACATAACCATGCACAACCCGCATGGAGTGTAATATAGAGTGAATACATAACAAAAGCCATGTGTACTGAGTCATTTGAAATTCAACTACTACCTGGCACAACCCGCCAGGCTAGGAAATAAAGTAAATACGGTAGATAGTCATGGCCAACGATGGCCACATGATAACCAAGAACCTTATACCTCGAACTAGCCCAAAGCAGCATACCACCCACACATCAGAAGTCAGCTACTACATAGGGACAGGAAACGAGAAGAGATTCGCACTGGTGATGACGACATCCGACAAGGCTACTGCTGCTGCTCAGCACCCTGCACACTATGCCCAAACCAACCAGTCAACTACTCCCTCAACTCAAACCCCTAGGCACGCTAACTACTAAAAGAGGAACAGAAGAGAATCCACAAAAGTGGCCCCTAACTGTCGGCGGACCAAGCTGCTCCTTTCGATCAGTGAAGACCACTAATCTAATCACTAACAACCTGCGAAGCTACCCCTTACGATCAGTGGGAATCCACCAAACTAGTCGATGACAACTCCTGCAGCTACCATGCTCAATCAGACTCCATTCATAATCTAATCATCGGCAACCACAGCTGCTACTACTGCGAGTCTACCCCTTAACTAGAACAGAGTCTAATCTAATCAACAAGCCGCGACCACAACTACTATGCCCAACCTCCGGGCTAAAAAGGGACAGGTTCAAGGGATATAAATCATATAATAGCCCAACAAAGCGCCCAAACCCCCGATTTCAGTCCAACAGGTGACCGTCTATCGGGGGTTACAAAACTAACAGAGAACTGGCCCATAAGTCCAGCAACAAGTTAAATGCTAAAACAGTACATGGTATGACAAATATTAAATATCTCACTGCCCGAGCCACCAAGCCTGCTTACTTGCCCGGGTTGGCCTACCATCGGGCGGCCTGCCTTGGCCACGACCTCACCGCTGCCCGGGCTGTTCAGATCGGCTCATCTAGACCTCAATGGTGATGTAGCTTGCTGCCGTGCCACTGTCCGAGCACTAAATGAAGCAACAAGGCCATCATCTCCGGCGAGGCTTGGTAGAACAAAACGAACCGTAGCTTCGACCCATGAGGTTACGGACCAAAGCTACGCCCATGGCTGACCCACTGCGGCCGGCCCGAGGCTGACCTACCTGGCGGCCGGGATTGGTATTGGGCCCCACGGCGGCTGGTGATGGAGTTGTAGATGGTGGCCGGACCAGGAGGAGGCCGGACCAGATGGCCGGTAGTGGCTTCAGATCTGCACGGAGCAGATCCAGAAACGTAGCCGCCGGTCCTCCCTTGCCCGTTGCTGCTGCTGCTGTTGGCCGGAGGTCGTGGCTGCTGCTTTTGGTGGCCGGCCGGTGGCCAGACCTTGTGGTGGCTGCCATGGCTGGATATGGGTTGGGCGGTGTAGATGGCCCGTAGATGGTTGACTGGACCAGAGAGGTCCAGATATGGTTGAACAACCGGACCAGAGGAGGCCGGCCCAGTGATGGCTGGCTTTCCCAGATCTGTTACTGACCAGCGGAGGCCGGACCAGTGGTGGCTGGTTTGAGTCTTGGGCGGTGGAGGAGAGCCCCTGTCGTGCGAGGGGCTCCCTTGCCCGGTGAACTTTTGTATTCTCCAGCCGAGATGTTGAAGTTAATTCCCCTTGCCTGTTTTGCTGATGAGATCCCATTTCTGAAACCCTCTTGAAACGGTCGGAGCTGGTGACGATCTGAAATTCCTCGGAATCCCCTCAGTTCCACCCCACGCAAACCGTGAATGAAATTGGCCGATCAAAGTAATGATTCCTCTGATTCAGACTGTTGACGGAAGAGGTTGGTTGGACGGAAATTATCTTGTCTCTCTCTAGACATTGGGTCAATTCACCATGGGATGAAGTGAAGATCGGTGTAATGCAAATGGTGGGTTTGACCGGAGATCCCTTTCTTTGGTAACTCACTGGCTGTTGTGGAATCAGTCCACATAATGAAATGAGAAGATCGGAAGATTCCAGGATGAATCTATAGGAACCACTTGATAGAATCAGTGGATTTAGTTTCAAAAATCTGATTTTTGGTAAAGGGGAGTGCATTCTCTCTCTAGTCCTAGAGAGAGAAGCTCTCAACCCTTGAACCAGTCAAGTTTACTCAAAAAATCTGTGCTTGGAAATAACAGTCTTGACAACAACTCTACTAGTGTTTGGCAAGGCAGTTTTATGTTTTGTTAATTCTCTGTTTCCTTTTTGGAGCTTTCCAACTAATGACCGTTTTATTCTTGTCTATCTTTGTTTCGCTCTTTAGCCTCTCTAGCTAGCCTTCTTTGTAGAGCTTTTCCCTTGAAGTACCCTTCGAGTTTTATCTATAAAATCTGTTCTGCCAATATATATAAAAAAAGGCGAAAGTGTTTAGAGTTTTGCAAGGCCTGAGAGCATCCACAGTGGAATAAACAAAACAAAAAATTGTTAAAATTAGCAATGTTGGATCAAAAAAGTGCTCACATTGGAATAACCAAACCTAGCAACCTCTTAACAACTTATCAAATTTTGACTCTTCAATAATCAAAACTAGCAATGTTTTGTCAATAATCAAATTTTATCTCTCAATCAAGTACACCAATATTACACAAAAATCTTCTCTCTCTTCCATTCTCTCTCTCTGTAACGCCCCTGATTTTTGGGTACGTTAAATAACATTTTATTGAATATCAAAAGAGAGTCTGGCTCTTTATTACAACATAACTCTCACTAGGGTTCAATATTTATACAAATGAAGGGTTCTAGGGTTCCAAACTACAGCTCCGCCTGCTGCTCCGTCCCAGCCAGCTCCTCAGCTCCAAAAGCCTCCAAGGTGTACTGTTCATCTTGATCATCTACAAAATCTGACACATTATACTAGCGTCGCCACCGATATAATATGTCAGGGTCACCAAAGGTAACATTATGAGCCACAAGAGCTCAGCAGAATAATCCTATACCCACTAACCCATAACTTACCAATATCAGAGTAAAAGAGCAGCATACCAACTTTGGCACAAGCAGCGAAATAACACATACATAATTAACAAGGCATTAACAATGATACATCTACATACACTATTCTATCGTTGGTGTCGGTGTTGATCTGAGTTTCTCCTACGCGACTCGTCGTAGACGGTGTCACCATATTCATCAATGTTTCTGAAATCCTTTTTACCATCCAAATCAACATTTTGAAAATCACATTTAACACACCCAACCTCGGTTCCGCCGCGCTGGGTTCCCGAGTATCCTCACAATGGTTCTGCCGCGCCGGGTTCCCATTGGCACACAAAATCTTGCATTGGCTCCTCTCCACGGATAACCAAGCTACACACCCAACCTCGGTTCCGCCGCGCCGGGTTCCCGAGTATCCTCACAATGGTTCTGCCGCGCCGGGTTTCCATTGGTACACATACATACACTCACTCATAAAGCACCCACATTTGGTCATTATGTAGTTTCGAAAGTATTTTACCAAATCCATGCCTTTAAACACACCCTAGGTGTCATGTTTCTACTTTCTCGATTTTTGTGTCTCGTTTTCATGCATAGACTCCGCGGTAGGACTTTCACCCATAATCGACTTAAATCATTCATTGTAATCTATCTAGCAAGATCATTCAACTCTATATTACCTAATCGTACTCAAATTATTACTGACAAATAAGGCTACATGTAAGGATGCTCTCGGAGTAATCTTTACTTATGCTTTCAAACATTCACAAATATTCAAAACATGCCTTAAAACTCGTAATCAATTCGAAGATCAAAGTATACTCCTTTCAAACTAAGTTGATACTTTATGAAAACAAACATCGTTTTTCTTTCGTGCATTTCAAACCTTTAAAGTAAGTAGAAAGCTTCATATGCTTAAGATTGAAGAGTATGGGATAAACGACTTAGAGTTAGAGGTATAAGAATATTCTACAAGATCATGCTTTCATTTCAAGAACATAAGCAACATAACTAGAGTTATACTAGGGAAAGTAGATAGGAAAATCTACGTATACTTAAGGTTAGGAAGTATAGGAAAAATCTACGTAGAGTTAGAGATATAAGAAGATTCTACCTTGATCTGAAACTAGTCGGGGCCGAATAAGCTAGTTGAAAAATTCTACGGGCGTTGAAACTCCCAAATCTGGACCAAAATTGGATGGCAGTAACTCGGTCAATATTTGGCCAAATGAGGTCGTTCTTGAGTCTAAAACGAAGATCTCGAAGTTTTCCACAACTTTCGTGGAGGACGTTCCTAGAAACGACTTTCGCCCGGAGAAAAATGGTGATAAAGGAGTGACAGTTTGCTGTCTGGAAATCTGGAATCCGAAATTTTACTGAACTTCGGATGGCAATATCTTGGTCATTTCTTGACCGTTTGGGGTGGTTCTTGGGTCTAACTTAAAGGTTTCGAAGTGCTCTACAACTTTCTCCAAAGAAGTTAGTCCTAAAAACTACCTTAAGAAGGAGAAAAATGGTGATTTATGAAGGGCAGTAAGCTGCCAGGAAAACAGAAAATGGTTTCTAGAGAGAAGTTGGAGCAATGCTTTGAGGTGTGAGTTGAATGAGAGCTTTGGGTGCTATTTATAGGCAAAAACCTGGCCTCTCCTCTCCCTCCATGGCCGGCCCCCCTCTCCCTCCATCTCTCTCATTGGTTAGCTCCATGACTTGTCATTTTCATGCTTGAAAGCATGCCAAGCTTCCATGACTTGTCTTGTTCAACCTTTTTAGGCTTAAGGCTATGTAATCATGAGGGTTTTTGGTCTTGTCTAGTCTAGGAAAGTCTTCTTGCAAGAAAGAAGAATATAATTAGCAAGGATCATGCTTAAAGTTGGCTCGAATGGGTTGACATGGTCATAAATAGGCTTAAGGCTATATGGTGACTTGTGTAAGTGGACAAAACACATGTATACACTCCATCTCTCTCCCTCCCCCAACCGGCCAGCCCTCTCTCTCTCCTTCCTCATGGATTTTACTCCTTTGTATTGTCCAATCATACCTTTAAACAAGCTAAAGCCTTGTCAATTCATCCTAGGTGTGATCATGGAGATTTTCTAAGGCTTGAAAGGCAATTCTAGGTATTTAAGGGCTAGGATTCTATGCTTGAGAAAGACTAGAAATGGGTTGTCCTCATGTGGAAAAATAATAATGAAAGAACACATGATTAGTCTTGTCATCCTATTTGGCAAGACTTAACTTTTATTGACCAAGGGGCAAAGATTTCCCTAGCATCTATCGTCCAATGGATAAAGATTACCCTAGCACTTATTGTCCAATGGATAAAGATTACCCTAGCACTTATCGTCCAATGGATAAAGGCAAAAAGGTTCAAGTGGTCCAACTAGGGTTAGGAAGAAGTGATTAGGCTAAATGGGGATTAGGCTATTCTAACTAATTGGTTAAAGACTAACGATACTTAATCTAGGCTTTCATTGCTCGAGTGGTATTTTGGTTGTATTTTGTAGGAAATCGCCTAATAACGGAATATTAAAGCCCGACGGTGCCAAACGCCAAGGCAAGGCGTGAGCGTGGCCAAGGCAGCCCGCTAGCAAAGCGGTGGCCAAGGCGGCCCGTTGGCAAAGCAGTGGCCAAGGCGGCCCGCTGGCAAAGCAATGGCCAAGGCGGCCCGCTGGCAAGGCAAAGGCTGGCGCCTACCGGCAAAGCGATGGTCGCGCGTAGCCAAGGCAAGGTCGAGTAAAGCGAGCCAAGGCAGAGCAACCCGACGGCTAGGCGAGGCAGGCCCGACAGCGACCCGATGCCAAGGCAAGGCAAGCCCATCAGTGACCCGACGCTAAGGCAAGGCAGGCCCGTCAGCGACCCGACGCCAAGGCAGCCTAACCAAGCCAAGGCAAGGCAGTCAAGTCAATGGTCAAGGCAAAGACCAAAAATTTTCTACTAACCACTTCGGCATCGATGCATCACTCCAGGTTAGGGAAAAGTAACTAAGTCAAATGGTAGTTAGGATTTGCTAACTAATCGATTAAAACTAACTATACTTGCCATGTAGGATTTTCAGCTGAGAAATATAGTTTAAAAATATTATTTACTTACTAGGAAAAATATACGAGTACTTTTACAAGTATACTAGTCATGGGAGAAGGACTAGATTGTTCGGAGTGAAAGAATTCAATTTTACAAGTTTCAAATCTAATTATGACGGATTATTAGAATTTAAAAGAAAATTTTAAAGCAATTCAAGCAATTAAAATAAAATTCAAATATTTAACGAAATTTTTATTTACCAAAAATCAGGGTCGTTACACACACTCTCTCTCTCTCTCTCTCTCTCAAAACAATGTTTTCAAAAAATAATTTTAAAAAACTGTAACTTTTAGATTTTTTTTTCAGAAACTTTTTTTTACAGAAAACAAAATTTTCAAAAATTTAAAAAACTGTAAGTAAATAAAAAGTGTTTTTCAAAAAACTATTTTTTACACAAAATCTGTTTTTAAAAAACTATATTTATAGTTTTTAAAATTTCAAAACTATTTGTCTAAATACAATTATTTCAAAATTTTCAAAATTGTGTTTACAGTTTTTAAGTGAACAAAGTGTGTGTTTTTTGAAAAACTGTTTTTTGTTTCGAAAAACTATATATATTTTTGAACTATTTCTAACATAAATTGTTTTTTCCCTTCAAAAACCGCTTTTTCAAAAAATATGCATGAAATGAAGGGAAAAAGATTGGAGGGCCCATTGGTTTTGATTATGGGAAAAAAATAACCAATATGGGATTTGACATTGCTAACTTTAACAACCTCTAAATGGATAATCAAAATCTGATGTGACATATTTTGATTATTCACATTTGCTTATTCCACTGCTGATGCTCTGAGCCCTCCCTTGCAAGTTGCATCTCTTACGATCGCCCCTGCCCACAAGTGATCGGCGCATTAATGTTCATATAAGTACTTCTTAATTTACTCTTGCTAGTCTATTTATATTATTACTTGAACTTTAATGCGTGATTTTGTATTGTAGGTGTTTGTAAGTTTAATATGTTAAAGTCGATTAAATTCAATGAATTTGATATTGCAATATTCTTGGCCTTCATAAAGTTGTGCACGTGGGAACCCACGGCAACAATATTACTGGCTTTGTTCCGTAGTGGGCCACGCTTATACTGTAATTCCAAGAAGAGAAAAATAGGGCTTTATGAAGTCAGCTACAGCAACTTGGAGAAGAAGAGCTGCGTCTAAGTGACAGATTTACAGAGAGAGGACGGAACACAGCAGTGCGGCCGGCCGGAAGAAGACTCTGGGTTCGATGGCTGGCTGAATCCTTTTCTAGGCGTAGATGAAACTCGAACTTCTAGTAACATTCACCTTGTTTGGTTCGAATTTTTGAAAGTTATTTTTGATGTAATGAGTGGAGAGAGATAAAGAGAAAAAAATATTGAAAACGTGTAGAGAAAAAAATGATATGAGAGTTGAACCAAACAAGGTGATTGTTTATGTTTTGATTTAGAATTTTATTCGAATCATGATTGTATGACTTTTAAGGATTTATTTAGAATATTAATTCTTTCCATTACATCTTGTGTATGAATTCTTAGACTTTATGCACGTTCATATAATGGTTTTTAATTATTTTATGATTACTGAGTTAGATGGGTTATGCTCCGTCAGACGAGCAATACTATTAGACGATCCATGCCATAGAGACGGGTTGTACTAGTAAGACAGTTCATGCTAGGCGGGAATACCTCATGCTATTTGGTGATTCATAAATATATTTATGTGATATTGTATAGGCTCGCGAACCCTAACGATATCCGAATTTATTCAAGTAATTAACCTTTATCATCGCATAAATATTGTTCCAACGGGTTGAGTAGATTCGAAACCCTAGATTTTTTCTCTCATAAACTCTTTCTACTTTTTCATTACTTTAATTTAATTTAACTTTTAATATTTTAGGAATCAAACAATCAAATCTCCTTCTGAATTAATCTAGAAATCAATTGAAACAACCGCGACTTAGCCTTCGTAATCCCTAAGGACAATACTCGGAGTACTTACCACTATATTTTAAGTAGTAGTAATTATTCTGTTTTATTAATTATTTTTGATACGAAAATGACACAATCAAAGTGCGTATGGTGTAAAATAAAAGTGCGGCACATGAAATTCATAAAGTGCGTACGGTGTAAAATACAGAAGTCACAAAATTAAGAGTACGTACAACATTAATGTTTTTGTATCTACTTCAGATGACTCTATTCAGTAAGTGAAAAATGGGTTTGGATTTTCTTCGGTCCATGTTTTGGATTAGAGAAAATAGTTCAAATCTAGACAATACATTGAAAAAATCAATGGTTCGGATTTGCTCAAAGACTCGTCACGCAAAGAATTTAATCCTTCCAGTAAAGAATTTTTGAGCAAATCCGAATCATTCATTGTAGTTTTGAATGGTTTAGAATACAACTGTCTCCTCTTGTCCAAAATATGGACCGAAGAGAATTCACTTGCATGAAAAACCTGTTGCAAACTATTTCAATATTTTTTCAATTTACGGGTGTAAACGTATGGTTCAGTTTTCCAAACCCAACAGGAGTACATTTTCTTTTGGGTGCCGCTATTCGCAGCTACGTATTTTCTTCCATAGCCCGCTAAAAATTTTCAACTATACTCGACAGTTAGTTATCAAAATTGAGATACATTTTCAGCACCCAATTACCGAAATATAATATTTTTTTCAACAGTTATTTACCGAAATATATGTATTAGCAGTTGTATACCGAAGGTTGAACATATTTTCAACATGCAGTTTTCAAAATATAATTTTGTTTTCAACAGCTATTTACCGAAATGTTATTTATGATTTTCAACAACTACCTACCGAAATATAGCGGGCTATGGGAGAAAATATGTAGCTGCGAATAGCCGCACCCTTTCTTTTTGTTGGTAATGCAGGTTGTCCCGATCGAACCAACTTACGCACACCTCAGACTAATCCATACAGGCTCTTCTACAGTTGTTTCACACGCTTAGGTGGCCCCGAGAGTTGCAGACAAGAAGAATTGAACAAAACCAAACAAAAAATATCAATTGTTTGATTTGGTTGGGTTTGTTACTCGTGCTGCATGATATATATATATATATATATATATAACAAGAAAAAGAACCACCACAGGCATACATCATCATTTTCTGATTAAAAAAAAAGAAGAAGAAGACTTACATCATTTTAATTTCCATTTGTAACTACTCAAATATCATACAATCAAGTAAAAACTAAATTAGACGATGGGATATCATAAGATTAAGTAAGAAACTAAATTAAACGATAAATTATCTTAAAATCAAGTACTAAACTAAATTGAAAACTTAAATTTTAGGGGAAATTACAGTAAGCCCTCTCCAACTATACCTCGATAACGAGTTGCCCCCTTCATTATTTAACTCGGACACTTAACCCCCTTCATCTTTTATGGCATGATACTTAAGCACCATCCGTTAGTGAGCCGTTAAGAATTTAAACGGAAGAAGGTCAAGTGAACAATACATGACCTTTTTAATGATAGGTCATGCCCTTATAAATACATACAACAGTAAACTCTCTCTCTCTCTCTGCCCCCTCCCAATGGTACTCTCTCTCTCTCTCTGCCTCCTCCCAACGTTATGTCAATAAGGCAAACATTGTGTGTTGGTTGATTAATGTAGTGCATTCCAACCCAGAAATAGAGTACTAGAAATGGTAGTGCATTCCTCATGAAAACATAAAGCTGATCAAACAAGGAGAAATTATATTAAACCTCCTTAAACTATCACCTGGTGGCACTTTACCCCCTATAACTTTAAATTTCCGCACTTAACCTCCTTGAACTATTTGTAATTGGAATCCCTTTTAACTCCGTTAACAGATTGAATGAAGTTACATGACCACCCCTGCCTAAAATTTGTAGGTATATGATCTATATATACATATACATATACATATACATATACATATACATCCAGCCAGATTTTCCTCCATGGCCACCAGGGCCCACCACAACCCTATCCCCCCAATCTCGACAACCTCCTTTTATTCCTCCGCAACTGCTGACCCACCCACCCATCCACGACTAGGTCACCCACCTCCTCTCCACCCCTACCCACCCATCCATCACCATGAAAGTGAACGGCGTCCTTGGCCTTTCCTACAACGTCTACATCGCCGACCACACCGTTGTCGACCACCTCCTACGCTCCAACTTCTCCATAATACAGAGCACCATAGGTCAAAGAGAAGTAAAAAACAACGAATTCCGGTCCAATCTGGGCATCCAAACAGCCATCGCCGTCCCCTCGTCACTGAAGTCTAGTGGTTAATTGACGGTCGTTGAAGCGTTCAAGGCCTGTGAGCAGTCTATAGCAAAGCAAATCGGAGCCTAATCTGTTGACCGTCGGAATCGTCGACGAAAGTTATGTTCATAGAAATCTGATGGCTCCGGATGCCGTCCTTTTTCGGCCCCAGACTTGTACATACATCTTCTCCCCTTCCGAATTGTTGCCCACTCTGTCTCCTAAAAAATTCAAGGTAGTACCGCTGGAAGTGGTATTGTGGAGTTCGTCGGAGAAAATTTTTTAGAGAGAGAATTGGAATTGAGAAGATGACTCAGATAAATACGAGAGAGAAGAGAGTGTTTGGCTGTGTTGTTTCATTAATTGGAGGGCAATATTGTACTTTAGTTTCAAATTTGATGGCAAGTGAAATTTTTCCATCCCAAACCCTAATGGATGGCAAACAGAAGGTCCAAGATCGAAGTAAAATCATAGTTCAAGGAGGTTAAGTGTTGAAATTTAAAGTTAAAGGGGGCAAAGTGCCACCGAGTGATAGTTTAAGGGGGTTTAGTATAATTTTCCCATCAAACAATTCCTTTTGAAACAGATTTTTCAAATCATGCCTGTCAATTTGAAATTGAGTGTGGCATATAAAGATTTATAAAAAGAAGTATGAGATGGCTTGGACCCATAATAGAACTTAGAGACAGAAAGAAGAAAAAACAGAGTGCTCTGTTTTTTTTTTTTTTTTTTTGCTTTTTGGTAGCCCCCGGATGAAGGCCCGGTCAACCGGCCAGTTGACCTATATTCCAACCACTACACCATTTGCAGAGGAACCAGCAGCTAGCTACACTGAACATACAGTAGCTAGCAGTCTAGAAACTCTCTCTAGACTCTTTTCAATATTCAATAATCAACTGTCTTAACCAAGAGGCGAACAACCGAATATATAGGACGCAACTCTAACCCTAAAAAACGTAAAGTAACCATACTAAAATTATTACAGACCCATAAAATAGAGGAAAAAAATAAGAGTTTTCAAAAAAGAACGGACTGAAACGGTTTTTTCTACGTAAAGTTATAAGCGAAACAAAAATAACCCAAAACAGTTCGAAAGAGGGTAAATTGGTAATTTCAGCAATTCCATTAACGACATCTTCCATTTTGTGAGAGATAAAAGATGAAGGGGGTTAAGTGTCCGAGTTAAACGATGAAGGGGGCAACTCGTTACCGAGGTATAGTTGGAGGGGTCTTACTGTAATTTCTCCTAAAATTTATTACCTTCTTCAATACAAAACTAAATTGAAGGCTTAATTAAAATTAATTTTGAAGATTTTGTAACAGTAAAATTAAAATTTATTACCTTCTTCAAGATTTTTCGGTGCATCTAATTGCTCTCTAAAAGACATTTGAGATGGGTAATGTGGAGAATCATAACGTCGTCAAGACAAAATATTAAAATGGTGTAATCTGCATTTTTGTTTGGTTTGCTTTTTGGAAAAAAATTTTCGAACTCAAAAAACATTCATTATCCATAATTTCAATTATTATTCTTATTTCTCTTTTCACTCATTACTCCTATCTTCAATCATTATTCTCATTTTTCTTTCTATCTCTCCCAACTCATTACTTATATCTCCAATTATTACTTTAATTTCTCTTTCCACTCATTATCTTAAAAACCAAACTAAAAAATTCTCAAAAATCCATCAAAACACAACATTAATCTTTTGTAACAGTAATCCTAGGTTGTCAAATGCATCTAATCTTTCTTGTAATGCGGAGAATCCTAGGTTGTCGAAGTAAATCTTACTGGAGTAAAAGTTATCAAATGCATATCTATATTCTGAGCCAATCACTATTTGGTCAAAAGTTGTTGAGGATTTCCTTCGTAATCTCTTCACATGAGCGATGTAATATACCCGATTTTGTGCCAATTCCTAAGCGTTCACTAGATGGGAACTACTCCAAATGCATCTTAACTAATGCTTCCAAGAAGAAGATTATCACACTAGATGGGGCTAGTAACGAAATTTTACACTGAAAAACACTTCTTTACTGCTGTTACCGTAAGTAGGATGTACGGTGCTCAATCGCGCGTGTTCAAAAGTATTTTGAACAGTCTGGATTGAAGCCTATGTCAACCATTGATTGCGCAAATGGACGGATGAGATTGCGTAGAGCTGTGAATAAGTTGGATGCGACTCCTGCTTCTCATTAGGAGTTCGAATCAATTCCTTGTATTTGTTGTCATTATTTCTCTCCTTAATGGAGCAATTATTAGTTGGGTTGAATGCATAGTGATTGTGAACTTATTTTCAATTTTATGTGATTCTGAGACTTATATTTTTTTTTGGTTAAATCCTGAGACTTATATTTTCATAGTAATAAAGGCTAATTGTTCCTCTGAAAATAGAAAATTACTCGGTGGTTTTGGGACATCCCGTGTTTATACTTTTTTGTAGGGTCCGTCACATATTTTCATAAAGAAGTGATACGGATGTGAATTTGGACCATTTCAAGATATCGTTTTGAGCAAGAGATAACCATTGATACTCAATTGTGCAACTACCACACCCACGCGCTGCAAACGTAATTGCATGGTGCTCCCCTCTCTCTCTCTCTCTCTCTCTTTTGTTTGTTGAGTTTGAGATGGGAATAATCCCAAAAATTTTCAGAGCTGAGCGGGTACCACATGGTATCCGTTCGTGCATCCTAACCGTCCATCTCGCGTTTGAATGGCTTAGATTTGGAGAGAGAAAAAGAGAGAGAAAGTGTTTGGATGGAAGGAGAGAGAGGGTTTTAATCCGAGCCGTCCGAAAATGAATC
This sequence comes from Rhododendron molle, assembly GCA_025413875.1. Lineage (NCBI taxonomy): Eukaryota > Viridiplantae > Streptophyta > Magnoliopsida > Ericales > Ericaceae > Rhododendron > Rhododendron molle. The sequence goes on from CM046388.1 coordinate 41,408,499, forward strand.
GGATGACTCGAATGAGCCGAGCGGGTGCCAAGTAGGCAATACCCGCTCGGCAGTGAAAAATTTCTCCAACCCAACAAGCAATGAAAAGATATCGACTTCAACAATATATTGAACTAGCATACACATGTTTTGAAACTCATCTGACCTTTCCCAATTCGTCAACTCTTCTTCAACTCTCTCTCTCTCTCTCTCTCTCTCTGGACTCTTGAGTAGCGAATTGCGATTAGGCAATAATCCCACCCCAACAAGCAAGAGTTATCAACTCCAACAAGTTTAATTTGTACAACCTATAAACGTCACCTTCCCATTTCTTCACCCATCAACTCTCTCTCTCTCTCTCTCTCGCTCGACTTTAAAAAGGTACTCAACAAATTTGAATCAAATCACAACACACCCACACCAAAATTAACAACAACGAAAAAAATGGCTCCAGAAATATTGACAACCCAATTCCCGATAAAAACAGTGGTAGTCCTGGTCCAAGAAAACCGCTCATTCGATCACATGCTTGGGTGGATGAGATCCCTCAACCCAGAAATCAACGGCGTAACTGGATCCGAATATAACCTCCTCTCCACCTCCGACCCGAACTCTACCAAAATCACATTTGGCGAACACTCTGTCTACGTCGACCCAGACCCGGACCACTCCATCCAATCCATCTACGAGCAGGTATAGTATTCGATCGGTGATAGATGGGATTTTCTATAGTATTCTCTCTCTCTAATTGTTGTGGTTGTTTGCAAACTTTGCATCATGCCAACTTTGTTGATGGATTAGGCCCTCTTTGGGCTAACTTTTCGTACACTTTTTGGCACTATTTTTCTAGAAAAGTGATTTTTGCGCTCCACTTTTCACTTAACGATTCACTTTTAAGGTGAAATTATTAGTAATTTTATAAACTAAGAGGGCCAAAGAGGATTTTTGGTAGAGTTCAAAGAGTTTATGAAAAGTTATGTTAATTACTACTAGATTTTGATTTTATATCATGAACAAAAGTTATGTTACTACTATGGATTAGGCCCTCTTTGGGCTAACTTCATGAACAAATAGGATTTTTGGTAGAGTTCATAAACTTTTTGGCACTAGATTTTGATTTCAAAATCTTTTCTTAATTGCTACTAGATTTTGATATAATTTCCTTTTTGTTGTTTCTAGTGGAATTTTTTTTCTACTTTTGGCTATGTTTTCAAATTTTTTTTGATTCAACTCTTCGAGTTGAATGATGTGACTTAAAAATTATACTACCAAAATTAAGAGAACATGCATAACAAAAATAACCCCAAAATTGTATAAAATGACTTTTAAAAAAATTTAGCCAAAGACATGATTTTTGACATGCTTATACATCTCAACGAGTTTATAATATAAACGATTCTGATCATTGAACGAGACTCATGTGAGCAGGAAAATGGTTGATTGACCGGGACTGGACGGGAGCTTGACCCCTATAATTATCCCATCTCATTTAACTTTTTGTAATATTTTGCACAAGTTAATACGGTTTCCCTTTTTTTCCTTATTAAAAAAAAGGTATTCGGTCAGCCATGGAGCTCCGAATCCGCTTCTGAAAATCTCGAACCGACGATGTCCGGGTTCGCCCAGAACGCGGAGAGATTTCTGAAGGGCATGTCGACGACGGTGATGAACGGGTTCGACCCGAACGCTGTGCCCGTTTACAAGGAGCTGGTGGCGGAGTACGCGGTGTGCGACAGGTGGTTTGCGGCGGTGCCGGCGTCCACGCAGCCGAACAGGTTGTTCGTGCACTCAGCGACTTCCCATGGGGCCACGAGTAACAACACGAAGCAGTTGATAGAAGGGTTTCCGCAGAAGACGATATTTGAGTCGTTGGATGAGAGTGGGTATAGCTTTGGGATTTACTATCAGTACCCTCCTTCCACCCTGTTCTATAGGTAATTTTCCTACTTTTGAATAATTTTTTTGAGTGATTTTGTCACTCCCATTTTTGTTAATCTCAGTCTCCTTTGTGTTTTGATTAGATGATTTATTTTGTTAGAGAAGGGGACTAGCATTAAAAAAAATGGGAGTGACAAAATCAATTCCTAATTTTTTTCAATTTGTGACCCCTTATTTTTCCGGTGCTTGAAATTGTTTGAAAAAAGAAAGATTTTTTTTTTTTTTTGCAACCAAGGCTACGTACACTCATACCTATTTACCACTCTTTTCTCACATATATGTCGGCCCCACAATTATGAGTCCCACACATATGTGAGAGATGACTAGTCGGTAAAAGTGTTCCTAGACTTATTGATTCGGTTAAGACTGCAAAAGATCATCGCATCTCAATCTTTTCTATTTTGACAATTAATCGTCAAGATTTGTTAAAGATAATTTTTTCAAATCTCACTATTAAAATCACTTTTAAATGATCGAGATTGCACAGATTGCTTCATTATCTAAACCGAGAAAAGTCAATTTTTTTTTTTTTACATTTTATGAATTATGATGTGAGAAGAATCCATTCCTCTAAGGTTCTTATATTTTTAAGAACTTATTTTTCGCTTTACAAGACAATTATTTTCTCACAATACACCACCTTTAATTTAAAAAATAGGTACTTCTTTAAAAAAATGCTTCCTAATCATAAACTTTTGTCATGTTTGCTTGTTTGGCAATTGACAGGTATGATTCTTCGATTGGACCAAACATTAATTTGATAATTTTATGATCATTGTGGTTATATATATATATATATACACACACATACACCATAAATGTGGTGTTATTAATCCTCTCATAGTCAAATTATATTACAAATCTTGCAAAATTTCTTGCTTCTTTCTTTCACTATTTGTCGGGCCAAACAAATGAGCTCTTAATCAAATCATGACCGTACGAGTAAGTTTTTTTTTTTTTTACCTTGTTGAGAAAAATAAGCACGGAAAAATCGTGTGTATCAAATATTTTTAAACAGATTTATATAACGAAAAAAGGAAAAATTAAAGTCGGAATTGATATTAATATGTATCCTTGCAATACACATCGAATTGGTATCAAATTTACGGTTATCACTATTTCTTTTTCAGATATCGATAAGTACACATTTACACATAATCCGGTGCTTAGCATTTTCCTATAATTGAATATGTCCACTAGAAATATGTGAAGATAAAAGTTGCATATTTGCTAGTATCCTTGTTTTAATTTGTTGCAAACAAAAATTAATAATTATGTTTATTCAAGGGCATCGTATGTAGAACTGAAATACTAATTATGTTCATTCGCGGGCATTGTAGGATGTTCAGTCCTGCTGTTGATCTTGCTAATGTTCAAACTGTGTAGTTTTATTTGAGACTAATATATGGGGTTAAAGCGCAAATATCGTTGGTGGATTCTGATCTTGAATAAATAATCCAATTTATATTTTGGTAGCACATTTTAACTGGATATCTCTTATTTGCTAAAGGTAGCAGATACGTAATATGGTAGATATTTGATGTGTGGTAAATTAGCAAATACATTACTCCGGTTGATTAATGCATGCAATTCTTTCATAGAACTAGTTATAAAATTGTGTTTATCACTTTGTAAAGAATTCCAAAATTATGTATCCAGACATTAATAATATGTTACACAGCACTTAATTAATATTCTCGTTATTATTTTTCAAAAAAAAATATTGGAAAATGGAAGGTTAGACTAATTTAGAAGAATTTCACCTACTTCCTTTCTCGTCGAGAGTAAAAAAGTAAAAAACAACTAGTAATTATTTAGAGAACTCAACCTTGGAGAGGAGGTAATCTTAGCTCAACAAGTTCTTTCCATGGGGTTGTTAACATTCCTCTTCAGTTGTTCAATATTTATTCTTTCATTATGGTACAAATGATTTGCTTTTGTTCACAACCAATTAAAGTAGTTGGTTCAATGGGGTAAGTACTTGCAGTTTTCTGGCTAAATTTTTGGGTCCCAGATGTCGAGTCTTCATAATAACTTGGTGGTACTAAGCACACTATTTTGAGCCAATAACATGCGGTGAGACCTTAGCTTGGGCCGGATATAGGTGGGTTGGGTATGTGGTGTTGATGGCAATAGTCCTGCATTGATGTGTGAAGCAGCTAGCCTATCTTTTCATCCATTTTGTAATAAAAAATGATTTTGTTTTTTTGTTCACAGGAACCTTAGAAAACTGAAGTACATTAAGAATTTTCACCCGTTCGATATAGAGTTCAAGAATCATTGCAAAGAGGGGAAGCTACCGAACTACGTTGTCGTTGAGCAGAGGTACTATGACTTGAAAATCCTACCCGGTAATGACGACCACCCTTCTCATGATGTGTCTCAGGGCCAGAAATTCGTCAAGGAAGTTTACGAAGCGCTGAGATCAAGTCCTCAGTGGAATGAAATGCTATTCATCATTATGTACGATGAGCATGGCGGATTTTTCGATCACGTGCCAACGCCAGTCACTGGAGTTCCAAGTCCTGACGGCATCGTGGGCCCCGAGCCATATAACTTTCAATTCGACCGTCTCGGGGTTAGGGTTCCGGTCATCATGATTTCTCCATGGATTGAGCGTGGAACAGGTATAAATGAGTTGCAACAAATACTAGACGTACATGCTTTTGTTGCGGAAATGCATTGTATGCCGTTGAGTCTTTATCAGCAAGCCATACCATGCTGGACTTGTGGGGCCTGCCACTCCAACGGTTTGCAAATCCATGTGCTATGTATGACTTCATGTAGCATTATTGTCACACTGGTAGTCTTGCTGCCACTTCATTTTCATAATTAAGACTCCGTTTGTTTTGACGTAAAATATTTTATTATTTTAAAAAAAAATAATTTTGGAATAAATAATTTTGATGTAGAGTAATTTTCAGTGTTTGGTACACAAATGAATTTACCATAACAAAACATAACATGAGAAATAGGATAAGGGATGAAGGGGAAGATATCCAATCATCTCCGTCTATACACTTCATTTAAGGTTAATAACCTCTCCAGAGCTTAATTTCCAATAGTGCAGGGCTGAAGAAAGTGAGAGAGAAGGCCGGCGTAAAATGGTAAATTTGAAAGGAAAACACTTCCAGTCATATAGGGTACTTTGAAAAATATTTTACATTGTTTTTGCTCAACCAAATGACGGAAAATGAGTAAAATATTTTACTGAAAAACATTTTACATCGAAACAAACGGAGCCTTGAACCAAGCCAATTACAAGTGTACAGGAGCATATCCCAGAACAAAGAAATTCAAGCAAAAAAGAGGAACAAATCCTAAGAGCAGAGAGCCAAACAATGAGATCATGGCTCTAACTATCCAGAAAACAACCTAGAAAGGACTATTACTGACTATCAAATATTCTGCAATCTGATAGACCATGAAGTCTATTAGCATCAAATTTCCTAATTTTCCTCCAAGTACTGTTACCATAAGTTCTCACATCCCTCTCAATTCTTGAAATAACCTACCCTGGATTGTCACTCCTATTTTCAAAAATCTGAGCATTCCTATCACCCCATATTCCTGCCTTCTATTTTAAGAAAAGAAATATGCTATTCTTTGAGAACTTTCTAATAGCAGGTACTCTTAGCCACGTCGTTTCGTAAAATTGCTCCATTTTGTTTTTGGGTTTGGCAAGGAAATCACTGTAATTTTTGTAGCCGGTGCAGCTTTGCTTTCGGGGAAATTCAATGACTCCTATGTGTAGCAATACTTCAAGGATATTTCAATAGCAATTGAAAACTGTATTCGAAATGCAGTGTTGCATGGGCCTTCAGGACCGTTTCCGACGTCAGAGTTTGAGCATTCTTCCCTTCCGGCCACTGTTAAAAAGATTTTCAATCTGAAAGAGTTCTTGACAAAGCGAGACGCATGGGCAGGTACTTTTGAAGGTGTTCTCAGCCTAAGTAGCCCAAGAACAGATTGTCCAGGTAAATCCACATACCTTTGGCCTCATTAAGAAAGTTTTGTTTCCCACGTATATTCTAAGCTCAATTAACTAGAGACACGCAAAGTTGGGCATTCCTTCCACAATAAAGGACTGGTCTTATGTATTTCAAGTATCAAATCACCTATTCATGTGTCCGAACCGATGCTTTCTTTCCTCGTCTTGTAGAAGTCTCTTTCTCAATATTCTCGCCCTTAATTTGCCCTGCGCAAGGACCTCAATTGTCATTAGGAGGTCGAAACAAGGACCTATGGAAGTCGAGGCTACCCAAAACCGCTTTATATTTGATATGTTCCAAACGAGCCAAAGAAAACTAATTAGTAAAGATTGATCACACTTGACTTCAAAATTTTACAAGAGATTCAAAAATTGTTTAAGCTTGACTTGCTTATGATTTTGAGTAATTCTCAAATCGAGCTTCAATTCACCAATCATGACTCATGAGAGAACTCAAAAAGCTTTGATTTCATATGTCTGCATATAGACTTATCATTTCAAGTTTGAGCGAAATGTAAAAATGAAAGAGCTTCAAAATAGGTTTAAACTTGACATATTTGATGTTTTTACCTAACAAGCCAAGATCAAACGAGCTTTAAACAAGCAAGGCCCAATCTCAATTGCCGATTAAAAAAGGGTCAATCTCAATTAACTTGATTTGTATTTTAGGTTGTTTGTTTTATATGCTTTGGGATTGTGAGCATAATTTCTTTTTGAGCCTTGTTCTTCTGCATTTTGTAGTTACATTACCAGAACCGGTGAAGCTAAGAGCGGTTGACGCAAACGAAGATGCTAAATTGACCGAATTCCAAGAAGAGCTGGTGCAAATGGCAGCAACACTATGTGGAGACCATAAAAAGGACACTTACCCTCACAAACTAGTTGAGAACATGACCGTTGGCCAGGCCGTTGGATACATTAACAACGCGTTCAAGGACTTCTTGGATGAGTGCGAGAAAGCAAGGGAAAGTGGTGCGGATGGCGACCACATTTGTGTCCCTGGAGGTCTAGTACCACCTTTGCCAGCAGAAAAATCAAAGAAATCATTTGCTTCCATGTTCTTGTCTTGTATTGCTTGTGGTAATAACTGATGAAGTAGTTCACGATTCACATTTGTTTGAACACATAAGTCTGTCAAGTTTGAGTGCCGAAATTTATTTGTAAGAATGTGTAAAGAATTTGATATTTATTTCATTTAGTGATATATATGCATATATCAGATTGTCTTATTCAAGAATGAGATATTTAAAAAAACAGAGAAAATTACACATTGGCCAAGTAACCCTGGCAGAGGTTGAGAGCTTCTCTCTCTAAACCTAGAGAGAGAATGCACTCCCTCAGTCCAAAATCCACCACAAATCCGAACTAGAGGTAATTTCTGCTCTATTCGGTTCTTATATTTTCACCCTTGAACCTGTGTCCTATAGGTTTGAGGTTCACCAGAGCAGGGAGTAATTGGTTCACACCCACCTGCTTCTTCTGCCGACTTTCAATGCATCCATGGAAATCAGTTCAACACCATCTCAACAGCTGTTTTTCAGCTGGTCCAAATAGATTCACTCTGAATCTGTCTCTCTTTTTTCATCAGTCTTTCCCATGGATGGATTCCCACAACCACCGATGGGTCAATTCGATTGCCGATTCCACCACTTCTCTCATGCCGATCTCACTTTCCATGGTGAATCGGCTCATCACTTACCCAAGACAGCGGCGTATCCTGAGCATCCACACCCACTCCGGCACTCCTCCTTCCAAATTTCTGTCCGAATACCAGATCAGAGTCGTAGGTACATCACAAACTCCAGCTGTGAGTTCATCTTTCACGGCCAAGGGCTCATCTCAAGCCGCATCAAAGGTTCATCTCAGCCGTGGGGGCTTCTTAACAGTCGTGGGTTCATATTCACGGCCAAGTCACCACTGCCGTGGTTTCCTATCAACAGCAGGTTCAGCCATGGCCGAAGCTGAAATCGGTTACACAAAAACCGGCATCGGAGTTTTGGTTTAGTGTTAAAATCGATTCATGTTGGAGGTATTTTGGTTTAGTGTTAAAATCGAGTTTTCAGCTTGTCTTAATTGCTGGAAATACTTCACAGATCCAGTTGGGTTGGCTGCCGTGTATCTCCAACAATGGAGATTTGGTGGTTTTGAAAACCGGTTGGATTTTTAAAAAAACAGTGGGCTGTTTTTTGCAATAGAAGCATGTGGCTGTCTTTTGGCCCATGCTTTGTCGTCATCTAATTGAGTGTGGGTCCGGTTCATATCGGTTACCCATTTCTCTATTATTGTCAATCTGTTGCTGCACTTAAGGGCCAGTTTACTGATAGTCTTTGCGATTCCGATAGGCGGTCATCTGTTGGACTGAAATCGGGGTCGGGCTCTTGGGAGAGCCTTTACATGCCTAGATCCTGTTCTTATTAGCTCTGAGGTTGGGTGAAGTATTCTTGTGGACGCAGCTATCGTTTTTTAGATTAGATTATGTTTTAATTGAAAAGGGTTTTCGCAGTAGCAGCAGCTGTGGATGCCACTTATTAGATTGTTGGATGGTTTCTGATTGAGCGAGGTAGCTGCCGGAGCTGTCTTTGATTAGATTGGTGGTTGTTCTCTGATCGAAAGGGGTAGCTTTGCAGTCTGTTGCCGATTAGATGGGTGGTTTGCTCTGATCGAAAGGTGCAGCTTGGTTCACTTGTGGATTGAGTGGCCACTTCTGGTGGTTCCTCTTTCTGTTCCGCTTATAGTTGTTGGCGAGCCTAGGGGATTAAGTTGAGGGGGGAGTAGTCGTGGTGTGCAGGGTACGTAGCAGGGTAGCCTTGTCCGACATTTCCAGGTCGTGCCTCTCTCGGCCCGTGTCCCTCTGTAGTAGCTGATCTCTGATGAGTGGGTATTTTGCTAGCCTTGGGATTGGTAGTCTAGGTTCTGGGTTTTCTTATCCCAGCTTTGGAAGAGGAGGTTACTGGGTAGTTGGTTCAGTGGGTAGTTTTGGTGAGCCTTAGGTTAGGTTGAGGGAGGGTTAGGCCGGAAGGATTGGGCGTGGTGGGCAGGGCTCTTGCAGCGGGGTCTTGTCGGATGCCGTCATCTCTGGTTCGAATCTCTTGATGCCTTGTTCCTCTGTAGTAGCCGTTCAGATTACCTGGAGCCGTCTTACCTCGTAGCTGCTCTCCTCAGCGTTGGTTATCATGTGGTCAACGTTGGCCATGACTATCTACTTTATTTACCTTATTTCCTAGCCTGGCGGGTTGTGCCAGGTAGTAGTAGTTCACTTTTATATATCTCAGTACTCATGGCATTTTGTTATGTATTCACTTTATATCACTCCCCATGCGGGGTGTGCATGGTTACATATGTCATTTTATCTTACTCTCCATGCGGGTTGTGCATGGTTTACAGCACTTTTATCATTCTTGTTTTTTTTTTTCTTTTCTTTTCCTCCTGGGGTATGCCCCTTGTAGGCTGTACATTCGCTTAACCTCTTTTAATTACCCAAAAAAAGAATGAGATATTTCAATACAAGTCTATTTGCTGTCGTTTCGCTTTTGTTCATTTTTCCCTCCATATCCACCATCAAAACTATAACTTTAATTTATCATTATTATTTGGAGGAAGCTATGGTACACATGGTGTACCGTATGTCTAAATTATGCCAATTTGTGATATTTTAATCCTGAATTCTGAAGCAAAGTGAGATGTATCATAAATGTCACTACCAATATCCGATTTAATTGATTTTTTTTAGATCCTAAACAAAATGAGCGTATCGGATCATTTTTTTGAACCCAAAATGAGCACAAAATTGATCTGTACATGGTGAATGTACTAAATTATCTGTACCAACTAGTGTTTACCCGTGCCTATGTGTCACATCCTGGATTTTCAACATAAAAATAATAGTATTGCCGATAATAGTCCATCACAATAATACACCATAATATCCCAAAATATTTTCCATAATCCATCCAAGAGTACAATTAGATCCAAAGTTTACAATAGTGGCACACCGGCCCCAAAAGCCATAGTTAAACAAAAGACGGCAAGTTTAGAGATTATTCTTCCATGTTAGCTTTCAAAATGGTGACGTCGTATGCACATCAAGCACTAGGGATGGCATTCAGGGCGGAAAATGGGTATTCCGTACCCGATCCCCGAAGCCGAAGCCGGTTCCATACCTGCCCCGATCTCCGAACGGGAAGGGAAGAATAAAATCATTTCCGTTCCATTCGGTTATCGGGTAATCCCCGAACCGAATGGGTAACCGAATGGGGTTAAAATAACGTGTTCACCCGAACCACCCCGAACCGAAATGTGAGAATGTCGTTTCGTGAATGAAGTCGTGGAGGCTCTCATCAGAAAGAGGAAAAAAAAAATAGTGATCCAACAGAACAAATGCACATACCACAGTTCTCAAAACCCAAATCCTCTTTTCATTCAAGCCAACAGATCCTACTGTTTCTTTATTAGTATTTTACAAGATCAGCATTTGTAACTCAAACACACTAAGTATTGAAACCAAAAAAAAAAAAAACCAATAAAATCAGGAAAACTAAAACCCAATAGCTAGAAAGAAAGCTGTTAAACGTAATCGGAGAAAAAAAGAACCCAGAGACAATCACACAAATCGGTTAAACTGTTTCCTCCCAACAGCAGCAGGCATCGAAAGAGTAGAGTCGGTACTGAGAGAGAGAGAGAGAGAGAGAGAGAGAGAGAGAGACCTGATCAGATCTAAATCGCCGCCTCAAAGCTCTTCGGACTTCGGCTGAATCGCCTGATTCGCCTTTCGGCAAGAGGGAGAAGTGAGGACTGAGGAGTGAAAGCAGACTGGAAACCCTAACCCCATTATACGTGTGTATATATAGGCAGGGGTAATTTTGTAGTATACACATATATGCAGGGGTAATTTTGTAATTTAACAGTTCGGGGCGTTTCGGGTTCGGTTCGGGTCGGGGATCGGTTCGGGTATCTGCTGCACCAGAACCGAACCGAAACCCGTTCGGGTATCCTCCATGCCAACCATACCCGTACCCACGGGGAATATTTCGGTTACGGTTCGGAGATAATTTCGGTTATCGGTTCGGGTACCCATCGGTTCGGTTCGAATTGCCATCCCTATCAAGCACTCCACATCAATGCCCTTGAGGTGTACCTGAAAATAATAATAGGTTGAGCTACACTAGCTCAGTAGAGAAGTCTGTGCTCAAACTATATGCATATGAGATGATTTATGCACCGGAAGAACAATGACAACAACAAGGTTTCCCACATGAATAAGAGCTAGAAGATATGACATGATGAATCGACACCATTCAAATACAACAAGCTTAACAATTCCTAAGTTCTCCGCTTTCATTAAGCCAAGTGTTTCCGATTTCTTTCCCGGGCAATTGGGACCCCGTGCATCTTGTATTCATTCCAGCATCACACCGTGCGGTGAATCCGTGGCTTTCTCGTGCACTTTCGGACATTTGGGACCCCGTGCGTCCCGTTCCGGCATCTCACCTTATAGTGGATCCGTGGCTTTTTTCGTATCGTTCTAAGTCGCGATTTTTCATTCCACAAGTCTCGAATCATAAAGCATAATTCGTGTCAAGTCCATTTCATTCATAAAACATGCCACAATACTCGCATAACGACCCGAGTGCATAGACAATGAACAAGTTTCGTTTTCATTTAGTTTTACACCTTTCTTCGTTATAACGGGAGCCAAATGAGTGGGGACGAACAACGAACCATTGGAACGGGAGCAATCATGTTTATAGGTGATTAGTATGTGATTGGAGAGTGTTAAACGTGATTGGGAATCAACACAATTTTCTGAGTCAGTGGTATCCATACCTCAAAAAGTTGGTATGGATACCAAACCAATCCAGTGAGCAACCCGAGACCAAGGTATGGAAACCAATCCAGTGAGCAACCCGAGACCAAGGTATGGATACCTCAAAAAAGTGGTATGGATACCACTACATCACAGAGCACGATTTTCAGAAAAACCAAAAGAGAGCATAACTTTGAATACAACCAATTAGAGTACGATATGGGCACACAATCAACTCATAAACATGTAGAGAGAGTAAAAAATCCCTACCTCGGTTACCAAAGCCGAAACCCAAGGGATCGATCAAGCCCTAGAACTCCAAAGTTCAAACCGAGCAAGAAAACTCCTCTTCGAGCTAAACCCAACTAGATACGAGCTCAATAACGTGAATGGATGAAGGATTGAAGGTTATTTGCCATGGGTTTTGAGTGGGTGAGTGGGATTTTGGGTGTTGGTGGAAGAGCGAGAGTGCCGTTGAGGGAGAGAGGGATCGGGAGAATGAGAGAGGAAGCGAGGAATATTTTACTCCTCTACATACACACCCACACCTATTTATACTTACATAAACACATATTGCACATATACCCTCCTACAAACAATTCTATCACATTCACCCCAATTCATTTAAACTCAATAAATGCCATCTTTTCCTTATTTATAATATCGAATAATTTTTTTTTGTAAATTTCTGGAAATATGGGTCCTTACACTATGGCACTACCCACCTCGGCCCGTGCCTATGGCACTACTCATTTCGATTGGAATTGAAATTACCATTTAAATCTTGATAGTGGCTCAAAACATTTTTTCAATTTTTAGGTAGCTATAAAATTTTTAGAAAAGATAAAGGAAAATAGAGAAAAGGATAACCAAAACTGTAGAGACTCGATTTTTTTTAATTATTAAAATGATTATTAAATGCCTAATTGAGAGAATATAGTTTATTAGGTGATTGTTTGAATTGAGGATTAAAGTGAAAGAATAGAAGCTTGAGGGAGTGGGAGTGTAGTTTAAAGATATAAGGGTATATAAGGGGTATGTGTGTGTGGTAGAGGATCATTTTTCATCCCCTAATTCTCTCTCTACCGTCCTCTTTCTCTCTCCCCAACCGAGTTCTCTCTCTTTCTCTCTCCTCTCCTCACTCAAAGCTTCACTCAATCTCTTAAAACCCTCAAAGATTAACCTCCCTCCGGCCTTCGGATCGTGTCTTTGAGTTCAAAAATTCTTGGGTGAAGCTTGGAACGAAGTTTTGGAGTTCAAGGCGGCTAGGGCTTTCTCAAATCTCATAAATCTTGGTTTTCATCGCGTGGTAGGAATTTCTTTACCTCTTTTATGTGTTTATATGTTGGTATTGTATGAAAATCGAGCATTGATCGTTCCCCTTTGTTCATCTGAAAGCTGTTCAAAATCGCAAAAATCGCCTAGGGATCGATCCCTCATTCAAATTTGGACTTTTTTTTACCTTGGGGATCAATCCCCAAAAGAGGAGGGATCGATCCCTCCCTTCTCTGGAAAATTCTGATCGTTTTCTGGGTTTCAGTGCAACTTCAAACGGCCATAACTTTTTTGTCCGATGTCAATTTCATGCAAACTTTATATCGATTCGAAGGTCTTGAAGTCAGCTTTCATTTGCCACCAAAATCATCTTTAGAATCTTAGTACACAGAAAGTTATGATCATTTGAGTAGAGGTATGTTAGTTTGCCAATGTTTGCGGCTATTCCTAAGATTTTTCTCGTTCCGTGTTATGATTCTCTATATGATTAGAACATGTTTAAGTCACTCTCGAGCATGATTACTTGTGTCGTAATTAATCGTTCGGTCTTGTCTCTTGGCACTCGTTGGAGTATAATTTTAGTGATCCGATGGATAGGATTATGATTCGTATCCTTGTGCACCGTCTTACTGACCTTCCTAGGTTCCTTTAGCACTCGTTTGGTAAGACTCTCATTAAGAACCTAGAGGATGGTGTGTCGTGGAGTCATTTTGTGGGTGCGGTACGTGACGTAGGGCGTCGTGATAGACTCAGAGAATTAACGTGATCTTAAGATATTTATTAATGTACGATGTGACTACTTTATAATTGATGCCGTGTAGTACGAGGGGTGAGTCGAGAACAAGAATTTGGGAAGAAAATGGAAATACAAGTTAATATGTGAACAACCTACCTAATGTTAATACCTTTCTCCTATCTACATTCTTGAAATTAGGGCCTTGGAAATACGTGGGACGAAATGTGAAATGGATATACGGGATCACAAGTACCCGGAATGTATTGTGGATATATGGGGCCCTAAAACCCGGAATGTGAAATGGATATACGGGGTCATGAGTACCCGGAACGTATTGTGGGTATATAGGGCCTTAAGACCCGGAAAGTTTCTTAAGTTGTACTATTTGATGAGTCAATGGAGAATGAGCTACTTGGACCCATGTTCGAGATCTCTGGGAGATGTACAGGGTTTTCGAGACCCAGAATGTAATTCCTTTAATACGGTAACCCTCGTAATGTTATACTGTAATTCAAGGGATGGGAATACAGATGGTGGAGTTTGGTGATTGCGAGTCGTGTCGAGATTACTAGAGTTGTCAAAGTCTTGTGAACTAGTTGGCATATTGTGATAATGGCATACTCATGAATTGATTGTCATCCATCAACTGAGCTGTATCTCTTGTCTTCATCCTTATGCACTTATCATCATATCTACACATAGTATTGTTAAAGATTTTTCTACTGGGCTAGTGTAGGTCAACCTAATCTTTCTTTCAGGATCAAATGTCGGGCAATAGATTGCATGCATCGTGTGCTTGACAGTGAAAGACTTTTGGAAGCTGACATCATTAGTTATTTCATCAACTTTGTAAAGATCTTATTTTGTTAAAGATGATCTTATAACTAATTACCCTTGAATTATCCTTCAACTAAAGTTTGTGATATTCTAAACGTGTTCGTACTTGTATCTAAACTAATTTGGGCCGTGGTGCCAAAGTTGTAATTATCTAAACTTGGGGACTTATTTCGTAACTTGAACAGGTAGGAACTCTTTGGATTTTTTTTTTTAATGTTATGTGAGGATCTTTAAATGAAATGAATTGTATATTTATGTTGAAAATCGAGGGCGTGACAAAAACTAAAAAAGTACTACGTATCAAAGAAAGAGCGAGAGAATATGTTACCGAGGACAGTGAATTCTGGGTTCCGAGTGACTCACCGGCAAAGGCGATGACTGTTTGTGGTCGGTCAATCAGAGGAGTGGCTTTGATGTGTGTGTGTGTGTGTGTGTGAGAGAGAGAGAGAGAGAGAGAGAGAGAGAGAGAGAGAGAGAGATGGGGCGGTGACTCCTGGGTTTTTTTTTTTAATGAACAAAACAGAAGCTGATTGGTAGGAAAAAAAACAAATTGATGGCGTTTTTGTAATATATTTGTAAGAGTGTGAGTGTTTTCTTAAGAGAGTTAAAAAGCACACATGAGCTCTTGAATTAAATGAATCCTACCTAGTCTAACAACTTGTCCCAACACTCTTCTATTTTATAATAGAAATAGCATCTGTGTAACAGATATGCGCATGTATATCTCCTATGATTTTTCAGTTACATTGTTGAAACTATTCGTTTATAAGGATGTTTAGCATGTTAATCATTTCCATTGATTTCAGGAATACTGTGTACATGTATCTTCATGTTAACTTGGATGGGGTTCGGAATTTGAGGAATCACGATATAAATTAACTCCAGGAAATGATAATAATTGGATAACGAGAGTTGATGTGAATAGTTACGATGACCCGGAGGCAGTGGCGACTCCAGGAATTTCGGAACATGGGGTCATACACAGACTTCAATACTTTTGTCAATTATAAGACTGAAAAAATATAACATAATAATGGCCGAACTTGTTTTGGAATTATGTGTATATACTAGGCGGAGATTAGCAAAATCGTTCTTTAGATGAATGTGCTCTGAACATGAAATTAAGCCTAATCAACCAACTTGACTTTTGTCATAATTGTTTTCTTGAGAAACTTTACAAAATAGACCTGTCTAATTCCAAAGGGAAACCTTGAGAAGATTCATATCCTAATTAATTCCTATATACTAAATACTCATTGTTGAACGACACGTTAGACCCATTAAACAAATGCACCAAACAACGTGAGGGCCTGGGGCACTAAATGAAATAAGAACATCATCTTTCCATGTGAACTCATTTTCTACATGAACTCCCAACCATCTTCTTTGTTTTCTTCCACATAACGGATATTTCTCTATTTCCATTGACTTTAAGAAACTCATCCTAATAGTATGGCTGAACTGTTACGCTCTATAAAGTGGTACAATTATCAAACCAATTTTTAGTACTTTTTTCATGAATGATCTTGTGGGCTACCATAGCCCCGGGTGGATCGGGGCGGCCCGAAAAACATGTTTTATTTGAAAAATTGAATTGATTGAAATTGAAGAGTCGCCACCTGGATTTATGGTTCGCCGCCCGAGAAACCATTTTGATTGAAAATTGATTTTTGGATTGAAAACCAGAGACTTGAAAATGGTTCGGAAGCCACGTTACGAGGGGGGAAGGGTTTTACGGCATCCCCCTCGCCCGATTTGAAATTGGTCTCTACTAAATATTTATGGGATTTTTGAAAAGATTTTATTTCATTAAACCATTTAGCAAGCATCCACAATATTATCACGTAAGGGGTGCATGCTGGTGCCAGTGAATGTGAAATAATGAAGTGAGAATGAACAAGCGCATGATGTTAGCAAGACCGGAAACTGCCAATGACTTCACTCCCGAGCGCTCGGGAGTACTCCCGAGCGCTTGGGACTGCTAATGCTCAACCTGCAAACTTTGTTAGGCATAAACAGGACATAACACTAAACCATGAACTGGAATTATTTTAAACAATTGATGGCCTCAGCAAAAGGCCTGGGAAATTAAAGCTGAACTTTAATCTTCCAAACCATGCATCCCTGCCTCTAAAGAGTCAGATCTGCCTCCTTTCAAGAGCAAATGGACACGTCCCTGCATGTGAATATCAGGTGCATGGCAAGATAGGGAGAGAAATGATCTGCAACAGCATGCATGCACTCCCGAGCGCTCGGGAACAGTTCCAAGCGCTTGGGAGTATATTGCATGCCAGCTTGCTACCAGGTAGGAAATGTTCTCATCTTGACATGCAGTTACTCCAGTATGGATTTTCTAAAAGCAAACCTTCTTTTTAACTTAGGAAAGGACTTTTGTTTTTACTTAAGTCATGGTAAGAAAGATCTCTGATGTTAGAAAATAGGTTTTCTAGGTTTGCATGTCATAAAAAGACCATTTTATGTGAGAGTGCACTTCAATCATACCCACTATCCACCAAAACACAACAAACAGGAACTGGAGGCACTCCTGAGCGCTCGGGAGTGAAGTCATTGGCAGTTTCCAGTCTTGCTAACATCATGCACTTGTTCATTCTCACTTCATTATTTCACATTCACTGGCACCAGCATGCACCCCTTACGTGATAATATTGTGGATACTTGCTAAATGGTTTAATAAAATAAAATATTTTGAAAAATCCCATAAATGTTTAGTAGAGACCGATTTCAAATCGGGCGAGGGGGGTTCCGTAAAACCTTTCCCCCTTGTAACGTGGCTTCCGAACCCTTTTCAAGTCTCTGGTTTTCAATCCAAAAATCAATTTTCAATCAAAATGGTTTCTCGGGTGGCGAACCATAAATCCGGGTGGCGACTCTTCAATTTCAATCAATTCAAATTTTCAGATAAAACATGTTTTTTCAGGCCGCCCCAATCCACTCGGGGCTGTGGTAGCCCACAGTGGCGACTCTGCTGGGGATCGAACCCAGAATTACTGGTTACGCAGACCTAAGCCCCGGGTGGATCGGGGCGGCCCGAAAAACATGTTTTATTTGAAAATTTTAATTGATTGACATTCAAGAGTTGCCACCCGGATTTATGGTTCGCCACCCGAGAAACCATTTTGATTGAAAATTGATTTTTTGATTGAAAACCAGAGAGTTGAAAAGGGTTCGGAAGCCACGTTACGAGGGGGGAAGGGTTTTACGGCACCCACCTCGCCCGATTTGAATTCGGTCTCTACTAAACATTTATGGGATTTTTCAAAAAAATTTATTTCATTAAACCATTTAGCAAGTATCCACAATATTATCACATAAGGGGTGCATGCTGGTGCCAGTGAATGTGAAATAATGAAGTGAGAATGAACAAGTGCATGATGTTGGCAAGACTGGAAACTGCCAATGACTTCACTCCCGAGCGCTCGGGAGTCTCCCAAGCGCTTGGGACTGCTGATGCTCAACCTGCAAACCATGCATCCCTGCCTCTAAAAAGTCATTTTTGCCTCCTTTCAAGAGCAAATGGACACTTCCCTGCATGTGAATGTCAGGTGCATGGCAAGATAGGGAGAGAAATGATCTGCAACAGCATGCATGCACTCCCGAGTGCTCGGGAACAGTTCCAAGCGCTTAGGAGTATATTGTATGTCAGCTTGCTACCAGGCAGGAAATGTTCTCATCTTGACATGCAGTTACTCCAGTATGGATTTTCTAAAAGCAAACCTTCTTTTTAACTTAGGAAAGGACTTTTGTTTTTACTTTAGTCTTGGTAAGAAAGATCTCTGATGTGAGAAAATAGGTTTTCTAGGTCTGCATGTCATAAAAGACCATTTTATGTGAGACTGCACTTCAATCATACCCAGTATCCACCAAAACACAACAAACAGGGACTGGAGGCAGTCTCGAGCGCTTGAGACTACTCCCGAGCGCTTGGGAGTGGCTCTAATAGGTTTCAAAAATAATTTTTGTGTTCCTTTTGCTCTTGTTTTTACACTAAGATCTCTCAACCTATGCTCAGTATAGAAGACTGAGACGGGCTGAGTGACCTCCCTCAGAAAGGAAAAAATAGCCTCTCTTTGCTTGAGGTTAAAGTTGAAACTTCTACCTTTGGTTAGGACTTTGCTTCTTGGAAGGCTTTGAAAGGTGAATGAGGAAAGAAAAGTTTGGAGGATCAGAGCTTGAGGATGGTCTGAACTTCCTCCATATTTTGATTTTTGCAAGTTTTTCTTTTGGAAATCAAAGCTTTGCTAGAGGAGTGATGGTGTTTCTTCCTTTTTTGAAGACTGAGAGGGCTCTTAGAGAGAGAGATTTCGTGGTCTCCTTCTGGCTGAAGTCCAGCCCTTTTTTTTTTTTTGGTTAAATCAGCTTGAAATTGAAAAGAGGCTAACCGAATATACAGCCTACAAGGGGCATACCCCAGGAGGAAAAGGAAAAAAAGAAACAAGAGAAAAGAATGTAGCTAACGCCAAATGGCTACATGAACTAGGTAATGAATTGTTTCCAATCCATCTTGTAAGAGGGAATGGAAACAACGAAAGTCCAGCCCTTTTATATGGAAAGATAACATAAGGTTTGTTTTGAAAAATAAAACAAAGTTTTGAATTAAAAGAAATATTTTAGAGGGAAAATCCTCATGATTTGATCTTCTGCCACCTGAGGTAGGGTGGTCAGCTGGGTAAGACTGATTCAGGCGACTGCAATGATGCCCTTCATGCAAAGTGGGAACTCCTTCATCCATTGGGCAGCATAGAGATCTCGAGCGCTTGGGACCGTCACTCTCGAGCGCTCGAGAGTTGGCCTGGCCCATGGTTTTGAAAAACTGTTTGGAGCGCTTGGGAATGCTTCTGAGCACTTGAGAGTAGCTTTGACACTTCATTTTCCTTTTTAAAGTCTTCCAAGAAGCATTGTTCTAATCGGTCCAAGGCTTGTTTTAATCCAAGTTCATCATCGGGGAGCCTCCGGGCCAAAAATTAAGGAAATTTGAAGAGTCCAAATTGGGGTGTCTACAGTTGCCTCTCTTTGGGCGTCGTTCGATATCATGTCTGGATACGAATGACGTCCAAAGATTGAGACAGCCCAATTCGAGCCATGTCAAACCCTTAATTCAAAAGTCAAACGTAAGAAGAAACATTCAATGCATGAGGTCGTGTCCTTTCGGACTGCCTACGTACCCTTTTCTGCAAGGATCAGACCAGCGTAGTTCTTCGGGGCAGATGCAAACACGTGTAATGCATGCACGAGAAAAGATTGACAAGACCTTGACAAGATAAATGCGCAGAGAGTCCACCTGTTACTCTGTTCGGCGGACGGAACAAGGATAAAATAGCACCCATAGGGTAAGTATACCTGCAAACGTATTGAAGATGGCGTGAATAAACAAGTCTCCATCGACTACCAAATAGAATACCAATTGTGAAGCGCGAGCCCAAAATCACGTCACCGACGGAGGTTTGCCTTTCGCAGTCTCGTTCAACACGGACGAAGCCAGGACTGAGATTGATTTTGTAAAAAGAAGTGGAAACTAAGAAAGTCTCAAAAGCGAGAAATGCACGGGACGACGGAAGATTGGCACGGGGATCAAGGACAGATCTGAGCGCTTCGAACCACTCCCAAGCGCTCGGGAGTGGTCTCAAGCACTCGAGACCGCTGCTGGGGCCTGCTGTCCTTTCATCTTCTTCTTCAGATTATGGGGTTCAAACCCCATTCCACAGCGCTCGAGAACCAGAGTGACTGTACACCATTCACCTTCGTACGATCTTACCTCCTACTCTTGATCATTCTCACTCTCTCTCTCAGGCGATCTCTCTCACTCACTCAGTTGATCTCCCTCCCTCCCTCCCTCAGTCGATCTCTCTCTCTTAAAACGGATCGAGCTCACGACCTCGATATCACTTCGATCTTTAGGTGGGCAATCATGTGCCAGGAGGTACGAATCAAGAGGAAAGGGAACTCTTGGGGAGAAGAAGAACAGGCCATGGCCAGTGGCGGTGAGGGGATGGTGCCCAACCGCGAGGAGGCAGCGGTGGTGGCTGCAGCGGCGATGGAGGAGGCCAGTAGTAGTGCTGCCACGCCAGGTGACGGGAGGGTCGCTGGTGAGGATTTGGCTGTGGTGGGTGGCGTTGGTGAAGGTTTAGAGGCGGTAGTGAGCGCCAGCGGAGGTGTGGCGGCAGTAGGGGATGTGGGTGACAGTGAGGCCATACGAGGAGGCAGTGGCGGCTTGGCCACAAGTGGCGGGGATACATTGGTTAGTGGAGGAGACACCACGAGCAGCGGGGGCGGTGCCATGGGCATTCCCCCAACTCCTACGGTGGAGGAGTTGCTCGCGACAGCCGAACAGGCCAGCGATGAGCGGAGGGAGGGTGCTGGTGGTGAGGCGATGACGGCTAGTCGCATCGTCGTGACCCCAGTTCTAAGGGTGACGGCCGTTGAGCCGAGGGGCGGAGATAGTGGGATCGGCGCTTCGCGCCCGGTCCCACTCGCAGAGGGGTATTTCCTGGATTCTGCGAGGCCGCAGGATATCTTGAACGCCCTTGGCCTCGACGCTGGGATTATGGCAGTGCTGAGGGGTGCGAGGACTCCAGAGGATCAAAACTCGGCGCTCTTATTAGGAGCACTATTGAGCGGCACGGGGGCGATGAAGGCGGATATGGGGTCGCCGGAGATGTAGGATATGGGGGAAGAGGAGCCAGAGGGGGTGACGGCGGTTGAGGAGCGGGTTACAGCGGCCGCTAAGGCGAAGGCCTACTTGGCAGGAGAGCGTCCAGGGTTTGCACCAGAGACTTACACTCCACGGACTCACTTTTTTGAGCCGACGGGGATGATTGGCTATGTCCCTGCTTGGACGGATTATCCCGAGGACTTACTCCTTCGAGATCGGGATTCACACATCTCCTCTGGGTGGACCACAGTAAGACTTTAATGGTTTAACTTCTTGAATTAGACATGCTCTTGCGAATCATTGCACCGTTATTAATGCCGTTTCTCGGCTTTGTTGAAACAGTGCACTACAGATATGTACGGCCAGGGAGGCTCGGCCAGTTCGCTGAAGTACTTCAAGGAGCTGCCCCGGAGGGTGCGAGAGTTGGTAGAAGAGGCAGGTTTCGGGCTGTTCATATAGCTGATGACGGTGGTGAGGGTGGATCGTGCAGTTCTGACGGCGCTGACGGAGCGGTGGTGGGACACCACCAACACATTCCACTTCCGCTTCGGGGAGATGACGATGACTCCTCTCGACTTTGCAACGATCACAGGACTCCGGGTTGGAGGCGAGCCCATCCCTTACGATCCAAGCATAGATTTGGATGATATGGCTTTGAAGTGGTTCCTCAGGTGGGTCCTGCGCCATAGCGGAGGGGTGGCGGAGTATGGCCAGTTCAAAAAGTACTGGGATCACGAGCTGGCAAGCTACGTCGAGGTGGCTCAGATGGTCAGGGCCTACCTACTATACCTTTTCGGGGCTTCTCTGTTCCCGAATAGGCGATCCCGGGTTCACCTCAGTTACTTGGCGGTTCTGGTTGATCTGAGACAGGCGGCATAATATGACTGGGGCGGTGCTGCTCTGTGCACGCTCTACTGCTTTCTCGGGGCTGCCTCACGCGGAGTGAGAGACACCATTGGCGAATACTGGAGGGCAGTTGAGGTATGATTCAATGTTACTGCTTTGATTGATTGATTTATTGAATTGAAAATGCACATTCGAATTGAAATCCAAAATTTGCAGCTTTGGGCTTACGATGTCTTGGGAATATTCCCACCCGAGAACACTTGCACGAATCCGCACTTGCTTCCACGTGGACTTGCATGGGGCAAAGAATATAGGAGAGCGAAGGAGCGGAGGGGAGAGGTGATGACCTTCCGACGTTGGCTGGACAACATAACCGGGGTTACGGTACAAAACATCATCCTTCCTTTCTTTTTATGCCTTTTTGAAAATGAAATTTTTGATTATTAATGTAAGAAAATTGAATGCAGGTACACTGGGATCGCTGGGTTGGGGTGGAGGCTGACTTCCTTCCGAGGAGTTGGGAGGTGACATGGAGCAAGGTTCTGCTGGAGTGTCCCTTGGGCTGGCAGTGGTACCTGGGGGATCGCGTGACACGACAGTCACTCGGTTCTCCAGAGTTCATCGTGTCGGGGCCACTTCCTCCAGGAGTGTAGAGGACTGAAAGCTACACTCGAGCTGAGTTGGAGCAGTTCACGGCGCCAGATACCGACTTGGAGAAGCACCTGCGGCGCACGCTGGACTATGCAACGTACAGGGACAGGTATCTAGCCACAAGCCTAGGCATGGAGAGGGAGTTGGAGAGACAGATGGCAGAAGCTGAGGCTAGAAGGGAGGCGCGTGAGACTGAAGGTGAGACCGGAGTGTGGGGCCATGGTGGTCGCTCTTCTCGCGGTAGGGGTCGAGGTGTTAGACCTCCTGTCGACAGGCGAGGTGCTGGCTCCTCAGGCCGAGGCGAGGGCAGCTTGCGGGCTCTGGAGACGGCTGAGACTTCAGCTTGACCTGGACTACCATCGTTGGAGTGGATGATCGGAGTGAGGGACTCTTCAGGGGCGCAAGTGGTGATAGACATTCCACGCCTTCCGCAGCCGCCGATGCGGCTTCCTGCTCAGGTAAAAACATAGCCTTGTTTCTTTCATGCTTCAAAAGTTTCTTGCTCATGCGCCTATTGTTTTGACTTTTGAACCATCGTGCAGGTGCCACGAGAATGGGCAGAGAAGGCCATCATGCTGATGGTGGGGATGCTCCAGTTATTGAAGGATTGCGCGAAAGGAAGAGTCCTCCAGACTAGACCTGCTCCCGAGCCTGTTTTACCTGTTGCTCCTCTGGTATGATAATGCATGAATGTTCGTTTAATTGGATTTACAACATGTATCAAATGAATGAATGTTCATGATATGTAGGTGCAGCCACGACGCTCGACTAGGATGCAACTGCAAGATACCGCGAGCTTTCCAGCTCCCGCTAGCACGAGAGGCCCCGGGGTACATAGAGGGTGTCACAGTCTGCTACGGAGGCGATACAGTTCGAGGTGGTTCCTAGGGTAGCGTCCTAGCGAAGGCCCGCTCCCGAGGAGTCGGAGGAGGAGACAGAGGAGTCGTTCGAGTCACGAGCTTTAGGGTCTACGGACTCGAGTACTGCCTCAGGCTCTCCCGGTGACAACGACGATGACGATGGTGACATCGACGAGGTTGAGAGCACTGAGTCCGAGGGACACCAGCGGAAGAGGACTCGTCGAGATTGAGTTTTGGGTTTTTGCTTTGCTAGCTTTTCTTTTGCATGGGCCTGCGTGCTAGTATAGTTATAGCTTCCGGGCCTGCGTGCCTCGGTTTTGTTTGGGCCTGCGTGCGCCGGTAGATAGGATTGGGCATGTGTTTGCCCTGGCCCATGTACTTCCCTCTTTATCCATTGTAAATACCGTTTGGTTTATAAAAATTTGCACTTTTCTCCATTTGTTTGCACTCCCTTTATAGAATTGTATTTTATGAAATATGTCCGTCTAGCTTTGAAAGAGAGTGAAGAGGACGCGAATTTCAACCGATACTCTTAAAATAGGACAAAACTTGACACGACTGACTCGACTCATAGAATTTGACTGGAGACGACAGGATTGTCCTTAATGTGGAATTTGCGATCATTAAGGAAGGCAACAGCTAACTTTGACAGTGATTGGACACAAGAATGGGACACGAGCGTACTTGGTCAAGGTGCATAGCCTATGATGTGCATTAGGTTTCACCTAGATTATCGAAAATGCCCTTAATGCCACCTCGATATACACATGAGTAATGAAGATGAAATTGAGGCATTTGAAGGTGAAAATTGGTTTCATAAGCTTTAGTGCACGACTGACTGTGTTATACCATCACCAGCACGTATTAAGACTTGCATACACTATATGATTTGACCAAACGCTCTCGACATGAATTTTGACACATTCACGAAAAGGACATCATTGAGATTTTGAAGTTTTTCAATGAATATACTCGAATACTCAAACAAACGGGCAACTGGACCTGCTATATTCCCCCAGGAACAGGTTGGAATCTGTTGGACTTGGTGCACTGAGATTACGATGCTACTTTAAGGCCAAAACCTGGAAACAAAAACCTGCTGCAAACCTGCAGAACTCTCGAGCGCTCGAGAGTGGTGTCGAGCGTTTGGGAATGCACTCCCGAGCGCTCGGGACTGCTGTTACCAGCAGACCTGTGCTCTTTTCCCAGGTCACTTCTTAGTTCTCCCATGTTGTTTTCCTCTGCATGCCCACTTTCCAAACGCCTTATAAATCTCCTTGGACTGTTTTCCAGAGGTCAGTGGCTTCCCAAAGCAAGACTAGTGTTTTTCCAATGCTTTTTCAAGTTTTCCAAAGTTTGAAACTTGAAAAGGTTTTGAAAATATGGAACTTGATGAGTTTCAAGGCTGGTGGGGAAGTGATGTTGTCTCCCCTAGGCTTCTATAAATACCCAGAGTTGCTTTGGTAAATCATTCACAGCCCATTTCATTTCCTTTCTCTTGCATATCCCATCCCCTCATGGCCCTCCTAAACCAAGCCTTGCTCTGGCCTTGGTTGGACAGTATCGACTGGCTGAACTTCCGAGGGCACCGACTCTATGCCTTGAGGCATCTCCGAGAAGTTGCAATTCGTCCCATTTTGTTGCATGCGGCGGCACGTTTTTGGGATTCTGAAGTGCATGTCTTTCGCTTTGGTTCTCAAGAACTCTGCCCCACCGTCGAGGAGTTCCACGCCTACCTTGGAAGCCATGATTTTGCTGAGCTAGTTGTTCCTATGATTCGGGAAAGCATGAAGAACATTCTTAAGGCCAAGCTGGGTGTTAGTGGTAACACCGCTGAATTCCTCGCTCGACAAAATGCCATCAACATTGTGCAGCTGTACGAGATGTTCAGTCCACCTGGAAACCTGACGGACTTTGAGTATCAAGGTCGTCGGATGATGGCTTGTTGCATTTGTCTCTTGGCGGCCTTCCTGCTGGTTCCCTCTGTTGGTCAGCCTAGCCCTTTGCTGGTGGGAGTTGCTGCTCAAATTAAGGCTCGCAAGGACGTTGCTCCTTTAGTCCTTGCAGAAACCTTGATGGGGTTGGATGCTGTTCGGGCTGGTCGCACGAGGGTCTTCGGTGGTAGCCCGCTATTGTTGCAGGTCGGGACCTCACTTAGCTCTCCTTTTTCTATTTCACTCATTCTTTTTACCTCGAAGCTCGGTTTAGGCTTTATCTGGCTCCTTACTTGTTTTCTCTCTTTTTCTGACAGATGTGGCTTTGCGACAAACTAAACTTGCTGACTCCCCCGGCAAATGACTGGTGGTATCGTGCCAGCAGATGGAATCGCCCTTTTCAGGTGATGTACAGGAATGAGGATGACTGGGCTGACTTCTTCGCTTCCCTAGATGATGATGACATTGCTTGACGGTGTCATTGGCTGAGGCTTCCTGCGATGATCGTGAGTAACATGGGTTCGCCACAGGTGTTTGTGGCAGGCTTGGCTGGGTTCACTTTCTATTCACCGCTCTGCATTCTGCGCCAGCTTGGACTCAGCCTGGAAATGCCGCCCCCGGGTTCAGAAATGCTTCGTCTCCCTCCGTTCACCATTCCGGGCCTTCGAAGTTACGCACGAACATGGGGATCTCGTAGGACTGAGCCGAGTGATCCACTCTACTCCATTGCCCTGACTGGTAGGTACCGGAAGTGGTTAAGAAGGGATGTGGAAGCAAGGAGGGGTTAATTGCTTACTTTGCCGGTCTTTGGAATAAAAAAGTAGATCTCGTTGTGTGTTTTTCCTTTTTCATGCTCAGCTTATAATAAAGAAATCATCTGAATAAAATTGACTGATTAAGGGTTTCCCCCTTTCGGTTCATTAATCGCATGTGCCTTGAAAGGAAACATTTTGATTTGTCAATTTGGATTTGATTTTTGTGATTTAGGACCGAATCTTAGAGTGAGATTGCCTACGTATCCCTCGTGAAAGAGAATCAGGCCCATACGTAGTTGGGGCTAGGGTTCACTCGGGTATTAACACTCTCCTTTTTGTGCTCTAAATTTTGCCTAGTACCGCCCTTCCGGGTTTTCGGCCTAGCAAGCTTCTTTTCGACTTTTTGCTCTAACTTTTGCCTAGGCCGCCCTTTGGGTTTTCGACCTAGCGGGCTTGCTCTAATTTTTGCCTAGGTCCGCCCGCCCTTCGGGTTTTCGGCCCAGCGAGCTCTCTCAAGGGTAATAACGTTTGAGTTGATCCAAATTGACAAGGTTTGAGAATTCGTTGCCATTGAGATCGATGATTGAGGCTGCTCCCCTAGAAAGGATAGACTTGATGATGTACAGCCCAACCCACTTTGGTCGGAACTTCCCTTGTAGGTCAAAGATTGGTGCACGGATTTCCTTGAGTACCATATCCCCCTCTTACAGTTCTCTCGACTTCACTTTCTTGTTGAATGCCCGGGCGATTCTTCGCTGATAACCCTGAATGTGATACAATGCTCGCAGCCTCCTTTCGTCAAATAGCATGAGCTCCTCGAACCTTCCACTGATCCACTTAGCTTCGTCTATTCCTTGTTCGGTTATGACCCTCAGCGATGGAACTTCTAGCTCGATAGGGAGAACGGCTTCAATGCCGTACACCAAAGAATAGGGTGTTGCCCCTGTTGGTGTGCGGATAGATGTCCGGTATCCCCATAAAGCTAGTGGTAGTTGTTCGTGCCAATTCCTAGCCGATTCAATGGTCCTTTCGAGAATCATCTTGATAGTCTTTTTTGCTGCTTCGACTGCCCCATTCGTTTGTGGCCGATAAGTGGTCGAATGATGTACCTGAATCTTAAATTCGTCAAAGAGCTCTAGAACTTTCCCTTTGAAGTGAACACCATTGTCAGACACGAAGGCTTGAGGGACTCCATACCGATAAATGATGTTTTGTCTGATGAAGTGAGCCACTTGAACTGTCGTCAAAGTCTTGTACGAAGCTGCTTCGACCCATTTGGTGAAATAATCAATTGCTACCACGATGAACCTGTGACCGTTAGAAGCCGCAGGTGTGATCCTTCCGATGACATCAATGCCCCAGGCGGAGAATGGCCATGGTGTTGCCATTTAGTGTAACTCCGAGGGCGGGACATGGATAAGATTAGCATGAGTCTGGCATTTATGACATTGGCGCACATACTCGATGCAATCTGTCTCCATGGTCGACCAATAGTATCCCAATCTCAAAACTTTTATAGCTAGCATCATTCCATTCAAGTGGGGCCCACAAACTCCTTCATGAACTTCTTCCATCACCACTCTCGTATCGTCACCATGAATACACAACTTGTGAACCCCGCACGGAGATCGCCGGTACAATTGTCCGCCACAGATGATGTACTGAGATGCCAGTCGTTGCAAAGCGATCCGATCTTTCTTGGTTGAATCTGTAGGGAACTCTCCTTTTTTGACAAAATTCCAAATATCGTGGAACCAAGGGAGCCCATCGTTTGGTTCGTCAATGTTCATGACATAGTCGTACACGTGCTTTCCCTGCTGCTCAATCATGACAGGCCTCAGCTTTACCCCAATTGGAAGTTCTAGCATGGACGCTAAATTAGCGAGTGCATCGGCGAAGCGGTTCTTCATTCTCGGGACATGCGTGAAGGTCACCTTTTGAAAATTCGGGATAAGTTCATCAAGTTGCTGATGATATGGCTTCATCTTTTCGTCCTTAACCCTCCATTCTCCGTTTGCTTATGACACAACCAAGTTGGAATCTCCCACAACTTCTAGCACTCTGACTCCGATCTCCAGTGCGGCTTCCATTCCCACAATGCATCCTTCATACTCTGCTTCGTTGTTCGTGACTTCGAAATTCAACTTGAATGCGAGGGGAATATGTGACCCCTCAGGCGAGACCAGCAGTATGCCAATCCCAAAACCCTTCTGATTAGCGGCTCCATCGAAGTACAGGGTCCACGTCTCATCGACTGCTACCATTACATCTTCATCAGGAAATTGAAATTCTGTGTGCTCTGGTCCCTCAATCGGATGATCCGCTAAAAAATTCTGCACTAGCCCTACCCTTCACTGACTTTCGGGTAACGTACTTGATTTCGAACTCTACCAGTAAGAGCAACCAACGTGCTAACTTACGGGTAAGTGCTGGCTTCTCAAACAGATATTTGAAGGGATCCATTCGAGAAATCAGTATCACCGAGTAAGACAGCATGTAGTGTCTCAATTTTTTTGTGGCCCATACAAGCGCCCAACACGTCTTTTCCAATGGGGTGTAATGTTCTTCACTTCCCACCATCTTTTTGCTTAGGTAGTAAATGGCTCTTTCAACCCCATCTTCTCCTTCTTGTGGTAGCATGTACCCCATTGATGAGGGCATGACGGACAAGTACAGGATCAAAGGTTTTCCTGGGATAGGCGGCATCAGGATTGGAGGATTCTGAAGATAAGTTCGTACTGCTTCAAAGGCTTTTTGGCACTTGTCGCTCCATTCGAACTTCACATCCTTTTTGAGTAATCGAAACATCGGCTCACAAGTCAATGTCAACTTTGCAATGAATCGGCTAATGAACTGAATTTTGCCCAAGAAGCTTCGAACATCCTTTTCGGACTGGGGTGGTTCCATGTCGAGAAGGCTTTGATCTTAGAAGGATCCACCCCAATTCCCCTGGTTATGATCATGAATCCAAGCATCTTTCCAGCCGTGACTCCGAATGTGCACTTCTTCGAATTGAGACGCATCTTGTACTTCTGAATTCTCTCAAAGAACTTTCTCAATGCTGGGAGGTGATCCTTCCGTTCTTTCCCTTTCACTATCATGTCATCGATGTACACCTCGACTTCCTTGTGAATCATGTCATGTAGCAGTGTCGTAGCAGCCCTTTGGTACGTAGGCCCGGCATGCTTCAACCCAAATGGCATAACCTGATAGCAGTAAGTCCCCCACTCGGTGATGAACGTGGTCTTCTCCCTGTCTTTCGGTGCTAAGAGAATCTGATTGTATCCAGAGAAACCGTCCATGAAAGACAGCAAAGCATGCCCTGCAGTGTTATCGACAAGTACATCTATATGCGGCAAAGGAAAGTCATCCTTAGGGCTTGCTTTGTTCAGGTCTCTACAGTCGACACACACTCTGATTTTTCCATCCTTTTAAGGGACAGGCACGATGTTTGCAACCCAAGTGGGATATTCAGTTACTATTAGAAAACCGGCATCAATTTGCTTGGTTATCTCTTCTTTTATCTTTAATACCCAATCGGGTCGCATTTTTCTTAATTTTTGCTTGACAGGCTTAGCATCGGGGTAGAGGGGGATCCTGTGCTCGATGATTTCTGGGTCGATTCCGGGCATGTCTGCGTGGGACCAGGCAAAAACTTCTTTGAATTCTTTCAATAAATCGGTGAGCTCTTGAAGCTCATTGGGAGTTAGCCCGGAACCGACCTGAACCAATCGAGGGTTCTCCTCATCACCCAAGTTTATTGAGATTATTTCTTCTTTTAAAGGCTGAGCACGCCTTTCGTTTTCACGCTTGATGAGGGAACGGATTTCCTTGGGGATATCGCTATCGAAATCTATTCCTTCATCGTCGGGATCTACACAATTTATTTCAAAGTCCGGCGAGTAAGCAAAAACATCTTTCATTTCATCAACGGGGGCCTCGGTAGGAGGAAATACAGCGGTGGACTCAAACTCGAAGTAAAAGCTACGACGAGGAGGGCCAGTAGGCACAAACTCCGACCCTGCGCTAGACGAGGACTCAGTGCTAGACTCAGATTCAATGTCAGTGTCAGTGCCGTGAGTGTGCTTTACAAGTGGAATGAAAGTGCAGTTTTCATATGTGCCTACGGCGTCCACAATGAGCATAGAGGGGTCTTCAATCTCTTCTTCTTCTCCCAGCATCAGCACAGCAGCGTCCTCTAGCATACCCCCCGATTCCTCGCCCCCGAACAGTGATTGAAAGTGGCCCGTTCCAAGAGCTTCGAGCCAATCCAGTGCTTCAGACAGTTCCTCTATCTGTGCAGCTTCTTCATCACTCTCTCAGGTGTCATTGGCAAAGATTTCGAACCCAGGATACTTCACCTTTGTTTACAAGTCTATGAATGGTTCTGGTTCTCCCCGGTACAGCTTCTCCTTCTCGTTAATCACGGGACCAGCTACAAACTTTATTCCAGCATCACGGGCCCGGGCCCGATTGCGCCACTTTCTTGCGGGATCATTCTTCTTAGGCTCGTAGCCCAAACCATACGGGTCAACACTCCCAGGGAAATGAGGAAACTCAGATACGCGTTGTTGATTGCGACCAAGGCCCATACCAGGCAGATAGTTCATCCTCCTCATGATTTCCAAAGCCGCAGAGCTTACCAAGAAACCTTCATCAGTCCGAATGGTGCACACCTTCGTGGTTATAACAGCAAATCCCCCAATGGGTACATCCTCTTCTCCATGCATAATTTCCAGCAGCGGGGAATTGTCTTCGGAATGAGGACGGATGCCAGAGTCCCCATGAATTATAAGAGTCCCATAATCCAATCCTAAGACGAGCTTTTGGTGCAGCGTGGACGGTACCCCCATAACATCAGAGCAATGCAGCCACGGCCTCCCTAGTAGGAGGTTGAATGAGGCAGGGATCTCTAGAACACAGAATTCCACAGTAGTCTTGAATTTTCCGGTTGCCAGCTCTAGGTTGACCGTTCCCAAGACATCACGACGTGTATTGTCTTAGGCGCGGACTCCCAGAGTTGACGGTGTAAAATCCTTGTTCTTGAGACCAAGACAATAGGCTGTGCGGAGGGGGCACACGTTAATGGCGGAGCCATTATCAACAAGGATTGCCGGAACCCACTTTCCCAGGCACTTCATGATGATATGAAGGGGTTTGTTATGGTCAGGTCCTTCAGGCGACAGGTCTTTCTCGGTGAAGGACAAGGTGTGTTGGGTAAGGTTCGGGGTTATGAGGGCAATCATGGCCTCAGGTGCGATATCTGAAGGAACCTCAAGTTTGGAGAGAGTATTGACAAGCCTTCTGCGGTGTTCGCGGGAACACGCCAATACACCTCACATGGACTTATGGACCGGGGTCTCACGAAGTTGTTGGATGATAGGGTCGGTGTTGGTAACTGGGATTTGCTGTTGGGAGGCTTCATCTCCAACGTGTTCCATATGTTCTCCTCTTCCAACGAATTCCAAAAGTTGACGTTGTTGTTGTTGACTTGTAGGGATCCTTCATTTATCATAGCCTTGTTGACGGTTAGCTCTTCGCCATCTACCCATATGTTTACCAATTCAGCCTTGCCCCAGAGGTCTTCAGGATCAAGCACACAAATGTTGGGCTCATCGGGAATCTCGACTGTCGGCTGAGGGAGAAACTCGTCAATAATATGCTCCTGCTGACAGAAAGCATGATCCATCACATAGTCAAGGACGTCAGAGTTTCTGGTGAGATTGACGATGGTTCTGACAGAGAGTCCAGAAAACATGCGCGGATTCATCAAGTCCAGTTCCTGCTCCATTTCCTCTTCTCGAAAGAGGTACGCCAAAGATGTTTCATCCAGAGGGTCAGAGTCGTCCATCCAATGCCATCCATTTGGATCTGGTTCCCATTCCCATTCATCTTCCTCTTCGACCAGTTCAAGCTCCATGAACAGAGCAAACAGAGAATACTCGTCCAAAGGATCAGCCATCATCTCTTCCCAATCTTGTCTCCAATCTCCATGCTCCAACTCCTCTACCTGGTGAGAATCGAGTGCCACAGGCCACACTCCAGCGATAAGGGCCCAGTGTTCCACTGCGAAGAAGTCATTTGCTAGGTCATACCATCTTCTTTGAAAATCCCACTCCACAGTTTCTAGTGCACAGACGGCATCCTCAACAGGCAGTTCAATGGTCGGCTTGGGTTGGGTAGCAGGAATGATGTAAAGGCTTGGGTTTAAGGGGTGGCTCAAGGAGATATGGTTGGTGTGGGTGTTTGAGTGTTTTGGCAATGGGTAGAGACGGTATTGGGCTTTTGTGGAGCCATAGGGAGAGTCTTGTTATCAATGAGGTCCTGGATAGCGTGGCGAAGACGGAAGCATTTGTCGGTCGGGTGGCCCACATTCTAATGGTAGGCACAGTACGCATTGGGATTATGGGAAGCAGGGACCTTTTGAGGGAGGGGAGTAGGGGTGAATGGTTTGAGGACACCGCTTTCAACCAATTTCTCGAGCACAGCGGAGAGAGGTGCTGAGAATTGAGCGAAAGTGCGAGGTTGAGAACGGGGTGGGTTGTTCTGAGCGACAATCTGATTGATTGGCTCAGTTTGGGTAGTGTTTGTGGAGGTGTTGGGGAGGTTGGTGTAACCGGAGTTGTCGAATAGAGCGTTACTGTTACCAAAGTAGACTTTCTTTGGCTTGGGGGCAAGTTTAGGCTTGTCAAAGATGTCTAGCTAGACTGCTTCTTCGACAGCCAGGCCAGTATCGAAGAATGTTTTGAAATTTGAACAGGCTTGTGCCATGACCATATGTCTTGCAAGGTTTGGCTGACGGTTCCGAACGATCATCCGAATCTGATCTCTGTCTGATGGTATGTCCTTCATTTGGGCCGCTTTTGCCCTCTACCTCTTCACAAAGTCCGCAAAAGATTCCTTAGTATCCATTTTTGTGGACTCCAGCTCACGAGTCCTCCAGCTGAACGTTATAATCATATTGTGCTATGAAAGCCGCACATATGTCCTCCCAAGATCATTTCCTCCTTTCATCCAGCGACGTAAACCAGTGGAGGGCATGACCCACGAGAGTCTGTGAGAATATCTGAGCCATGGCGTCTCTCTCTACTCCCCACATGGAGAGTGCTCCTATGTATCCGGTCAAATGCGCCTTCGGGTGTCCAGTCCCATCAAATTTCGCGAAGTCTATGGGCCTAAACTTCTTAGGTAGCTTTGCATTAGGAAACAAACAGAGCTTGTTAATGTCAAAGCCCGTTGTGGCGATCTTCTCATTCCTTGCTACAGATTGCTTCAACTGGGTTATCTTTGCTAGTACAGCTGCCATTTCAAGGTTTTGCGGAGTTTCCATCTCGAGGGCTGGTTGTTCCGGGTTAGGATTCGGGTTTGAATTTGGATTCGGGTTTGGATTTGGGAGTCACCGAGCCACCCCAGTTATCATGAGCATAAGTTGGGCAATCTGATTGTCACTGCGTTCGCCCAATCGCAGGATAGCTTGCCTGATTTCTGCCATTTCTCCATTCGGATTTTCCGGATTTGGGTTTTCTGGGTTGGGATTTTCTGGGTTTGGATTTTCTGTGTTTGGATTGGGATTTGGGTTGGGGTTTGGATTCGCGGCCGGTTGTTCCATCTCTGCCCGAAAGTCCAAAGCACTACTAGAATCTGACCCAAGTTGAAGCCGCTCCAATCTCTGCCCAAGGGGTCTGGTCCAAGAGGGTATGATATTCTTCTTCTTTGGCCCAATTGCTCAAAACTGACAGCAAAGCAAAAACTTGTGCTCAGACGCGGTCCTTGCTTGCATGTTTATGAAATTTGTGCATGGTTTTTAGAAAAATGCGTGTGTCATCGTCACCGTTGTCAACTCTAATTTTTCGGGAGGTTGCCTTGATCCTCGGATTTTTGGGGTGTATCCTCATTTAGGACCCGTCGATTCCCAAAAGATGCTAAAATAAGCTAAGTATTCGGTTAATATTCCATCGACAACTCGACCATTGGTTCGGAATGACTTGGGGTGAACAATGTGACACGATAACCAAAGTGGCGTAAGCGGTACACTTGCTTTTAGCCTGGGCGGTGTTGGTATCACAACGTTTTGCTTCCTTGTCATCCCTTCCCTTTTGTTAAATCCCCGATTAAATACTAGTCAAGGACTTAGCAAGATTTCAGTTTCCTTTAGGCTTGGGCTCGAGGACTTATGTGGTTAAGCAACACGCATTAGGGTGCGTGACTCTTCATCGGGTCTTTCCAACCATCCAAAGACAGTGCGAGCGAGTCTCGAGAACTGTGGCTGACAGCATGATAATGCAAGATGAAATGCAGCACGTAAACAGAATATAGCACGTAACCTTACCCTGTAGGTTCCTGTCCTAGTTGGGAAGGTTCTATGGCTTGCTAAACATGTACAAAGGCCGGATTTGGCTTGAAGAGGGCTCCCCGGACTAGAGTTAAAGTATACCTCCCATTATTGAGCGTACACCCAATAATGGTACGAACGGTAGGGATGACTCATCACGGTCGAGGGTTGCTGAGCATTCCGGGATTCCTTATCATCGGCAAGCCGGGTAGGATTGCCAAAACACAACAGCGAGGCTGAACAAGATATATATACAAAAGATAGAAAATGAAGCAAAATGTTTTGAAAAATCCCACAAACATTTTTCAAGCTTGGCTCTCTAATTTAATTGATGCTCAAGGAAAGGGGCCGTTTTGAGAACATGCCAACTTTTCCTCAAGTATTAATTAAATCATCTCCCCAGCAGAGTTGCCACTGTGGGCTACCACAGCCCCGGGTGGATCGGGGCGGCCCGAAAAACATGTTTTATTTGAAAATTTGAATTGATTGAAATTGAAGAGTCGCCACCTGGATTTATGGTTCACCGCCCGAGAAACCATTTTGATTGAAAATTGATTTTTGGATTGAAAACCAGTGACTTGAAAAGGGTTTGGAAGTCACATTACGAGGGGGAAAGGGTTTTACGGCACCCCCCTCGCCCGATTTGAAATCGGTCTCTACTAAACATTTATGAGATTTTTCAAAAGATTTTATTTCATTAAACCATTTAGCAAGTATCCACAATATTATCACGTAAGGGGTGCATGCTGGTGCCAGTGAATGTGAAATAATGAAGTGAGAATGAACAAGTGCATGATGTTAGCAAGACTGGAAACTGCCAATGACTTCACTCCCGAGCGCTCGGGAGTGCTCCCAAGCGCTTGGGACTGCTGATGCTCAACCTGCAAACTTTGTTAGGCATAAACAGGACATAACTCTAAACCATAAACTGGAATTATTTTAAACATTTGCTGGGCTCAGCAAAAGGCTTGGGAAATTAAAGTTGAAATTTAATCTTCCAAACCATGCATCCCTGCCTCTAAAAAGTCAGATCTGCCTCCTTTCAAGAGCAAATGAACACGTCCCTGCATGTGAATATCAGGTGCATGGCAAGATAGGGAGAGAAATGATCTGCAATAGCATGCATGCACTCCCAAGTGCTCGGGAACAGTTCCAAGCGCTTGGGAGTATATTGCATGTCAGCTTGCTACCAGGCAGAAAATGTTCTCATCTTGACATGCAGTTACTCCAGTATGGATTTTCTAAAAGCAAACCTTCTTTTTAACTTAGGAAAGGACTTTTGTTTTTACTTAAGTCTTGGTAAGAAAGATCTCTGATGTGAGAAAATAGGTTTTCTAGGTCTGCATGTCATAAAAAGACCATTTTATGTGAGACTGCACTTCAATCATACCAGTATCCACCAAAACACAACAAACAGGGACTGGAGGCAGTCTCGAGTGCTTGAGACTACTCCCAAGCGCTCGGGAGTGGCTCCAGTAGGTTTCAAGAATAATTTTTGTGTTCCCTTTGCTCTTGTTTTTACACTAAGATCTCTGAACCTATGCTCAGTATAGAAGACTGAGACAGGCTGAGAGACCTCCCTCAGAAAGGAAAAAACAGCCTCTCTTTGCTTGAGGTTAAAGTTGAAACTTCTACCT
This sequence comes from Rhododendron molle, assembly GCA_025413875.1. Taxonomy (NCBI): domain Eukaryota; kingdom Viridiplantae; phylum Streptophyta; class Magnoliopsida; order Ericales; family Ericaceae; genus Rhododendron; species Rhododendron molle. Next base: position 41,444,743 of record CM046388.1, read on the forward strand.
TTGGTTAGGACTTTGCTTTTTGGAAGGCTTTGAAAGGTGAATGAGGAAAGAAAAGTTTGGAGGATCAGAGCCTGAGGATGGTCTGAACTTCGTCCATATTTTGATTTTTGCAAGTTTTTCTTTTGGAAATCAAAGCTTTGCTAGAGGAGTGATGGTGTTTCTTCCTTTTTTGAAGACTGAGAGGGCTCTTAGAGAGAGAGATTTCGTGGTCTCCTTCTGGCTGAAGTCCAGCCCTTTTATATGGAAAGATAACATAAGGTTTGTTTTGAAAAATAAAACAAAGTTTTGAATTAAAAGAAATATTTTAGAGGGAAAATCCTCATGATTTGATCTTCTGCCACCTGAGGTAGGGTGGTCAGCTGGGTAAGACTGATTCAGGCGACTGCAATGATGCCCCTCATGCAAAGTGGGAAACTCCTTCGTCCATTGGGCAGCACAGAGATCTCGAGCGCTCGGGAGTGATCTCAAGCGCTTAGGACCGTCACTCTCGAGCGCTCAAGAGTTGGCCTGGCCCATGGTTTTGAAAAACTGTTTGGAGCGCTTGGGAATGCTCCTGAGCACTTGAGAGTAGTTTTGAAACTTCATTTTCCTTTTTAAAGTCTTCCAAGAAGCATTGTTCTAATCGGTCCAAGGCTTGTTTTAATCCAAGTTCATCATCGGGGAGCCTTCGGGCCACAAATTAAGGAAATTTGAAGAGTCCAAGTTGGGGTGTCTACAGATCTATTCACATTAGTCTAAGGCTCCGTTTTGTTAAGGTTCTTTTTTCTAAAGTATTTATTTCTCGCTTTACAAGACATGTTATTTTCTCACAATACATAAGCTTTAATTCAAAAAATAAGTACGGTCTTATTTTAGTTGGTGGAACACAATCCTAAACACAGTTAATGGAAGTCAAAACTTTTTTGTGGTGGTATTGCAAATAATGATAAGAGGAAATAATTGGGAATGACGAAGGAGCATAAGAGTGCATTGATGATGTAAGACTCACACACAATTAGGGATACTCACAAAGCTGGAGAGTCACTCACCAAGGGAAAAGACCCACACAATCACCCTTTTGTAAGTGTGTGAATTTTTGTGTAGTAAGTGTGTTAATTTTTATTTAGTTTAAGTATTTTAGATTATGATAAAAAAAGTATTTGCCATTATGATAAAAAAAAAAAAAAAGTATTTTTCCATGAATTATGGTACCTTGACAATTTGATCAGTTAATTTTGTAAATCAAGATGTGTTTATCATTGATAAGAGCTTTATCCAAACGTATTGGCCATAAAAGAAATAAGGAGCGAGACAGTGATCACGAATCACCCAAGGAAAATTATGCTTCCGTTAGGTGGAATTTGACGTCCTATAAAATTGATTTTTTGGATGGATAATAGACCAAATTGAAACCTACAATATGAACAAATCGGATCGTCAAATGAGACTACAATTAATTTCACTTTGTGTCGCATGAAAGCAGGGGCTACGGTACAAGAGGGTGGCCTATCCCGTGCACACCTTCCATCGTAGTAAGATTGCCATACTTTTTGGTAAGGGTGACCATAAAACATATGTATAGTTTTTTTTTCCGTGATACGTAAAAGTGTAATTTTTTGAACGAAAAAATGCAAAATCACCTCGTTTTTAGCTGTTTCAGCTCACTTTTTATATGTTGTTTTGATCAAACAGCTGATCTTCACCAATTTTCGATGTAATAGCTGAGATTTACGGTGATATCCATGTCTTAATACCGTATTGGAGCATCATAAGAAAATTTGCTCAAAGGGGTCATTACAAATCATGCTGCTGGTCTGTTTTTTGAGATTGTGAGTGGGCCCAATTCCTTGGAATCTACTAACAAACTTCCCAGCTCTGGCAAAACAGAATGGAGGGGTCTGTCTCTCTCTCTGTAACTAACCTCCCAGCTCTGGCAAAACCGGAAAAAGAATAATCTCTCTCTCTCTCTCTCTCTCTCTCTCTCTCTCTCTCTCTCTCTCTCTCTCTAAACATGTGTATAAATACACAGCTTCCACATATATTGGACTATTCTTTCCATTGAGACGAGTAGCACAAATTATGTTCATTTGAATTGAGGGGCTTCCATTTTATGATGTGTACGTAGTTTCAAGTACTTACTGGCCTTTGCCATTTTTTATGTTCCTTTTCTGGACACAAAGACCCAGGAGAGTAAAGGACACAAACAAACACCAAACATGTATCAAGAGAATGTTATGCGACAACCAGAAAATGGGTTTTCCCAAACAGTCCCCAATTTCACCCCTGACTTCTCCTCTATGGAAGAACTCTCCTTCCATCAAAATCCCCAACAAGAAGCATTCGCTGGCATGGAAATAGAGGAGCTTCTGCACCATATGGGTTTTGAGAGAAACACCCCTTTGAAACAAGAAATGGTCCCTGAATCTAACCTTTTTCACTTACCCAATTTGTCGTTTTCGTATCCTGACCAAGCCCAAAACTCCCCGAGCTTTCTACCCACGTTAGGATTTCTGGGGGACGTTTCGTCGAATACTCACAGTGCGTTGGATTCAAATTCTGCTAATTTTGACCCTCTATTTCATTTGAACCTTCCACCACCACAGCCTCCTCTGTTTAGGGGATTAATGTTTGAGTCTCCAATACCCAATGGGGGCTACAATATGAATACTGGTTCTTTGTTTGGTGGAGTGGGGGATGAGAGAGAAGGAAGTGGTAGTGGGTATGGATATGATAATGGTGAGTTCAATGGTGGGGATAGGAGTTGCAGAGGCAGGAAGAGTAATGGGAAGGGCAGCAATCGACAGTTGAATACTGAGAAGCAAAGGAGAGGACAGTTATCTGATAAGTACGAAGTTTTGAGAAATTTGGTTCCCAACCCCACCAAGGTATTCCCGTATCATTACAAGTTAAGAGCAATTTTGTTCACCCTCGCATTAGCTGAGGGTAAGTTTTCCCACATTCGATGAGGTGTGTTGCGGATGAGGTGTCTTGTGGTTTCGATTTGATAAACAAGACCGTTTATTTTATAGACCTCTCTAAAATTCAATTTGGATGAAAATAACCCAATTTTGTTGCGGATGAGGTGTGTTGTGGTTTTGATTCGATAAACAAGACCGTTTATTTTATAGACCTCTCTAAAATTCAATTTAGATGAAAATAACCCAATTTTTGCGCTATCTATTTCTAAACTCAACAAAAAGATCAAATAATATTCGATGGAGCTTAATTCTTGCATGATCTCCTAATGAATCAATTCATATAAAATAAACATGCGTCACCGAATGTGGGTAAAATTACCCTCACCCAAGCCCCAAGCGAAGGTGAACAAAATTGCTCTCTTACAACTCTCTCTCTCTCTCTCTCTCTTTGTTTCTTCGATCGGGAAAGAAAGCAATGAAAAAAAATTGCAATTGAAATGAAAAAGAAAAAGCAATGGGTGGTCTGAGAATCAAATTAGTGTTGTGAGTGTCATCTCCAAAATGAATATGAGTACATAATGATTTTCTATACAAGGTTCTTTGTATTCGTTTTTTTGGGTACGTAGCATAGCTCATGTTTAATATTAACTGCTTTTGAGTATCTTACAAACTGTGAGCCGAAACAAGTGTAAAGTTAGAATTTGGATTTTGGCAAGAACTTCTCAGAATAGAACAAAAAACAAACTCAAATTCTGTACTGAAGTTCAATGTTGCCAAATCATGGCCTTGCAAACCTTCAGGACAAATTTGGCACCAAACGTGGTATACTAGCTTTTGGCATAACTCATCCCCTTGATCACTCTCTCATAATGGGATCTAAAAGCCTATCTAAACAGTATTGCCTTCATTGTAGAAAATAAAAAAAATTGACATTTGCACCATTGGAACTGGATTGTCACATTCTTGATTATGCTAGTACTTTGGCAATGGAAGAAAGGCCAAATTTTGGCTTTGGTGTCGCCATTGTAATACCAACCAGCGAGGTTCTTAGTTCCTTTTCTCCCTCTCCATGTTTACATGTCACTTCCCATTTAAGGAATTCCAGAACTTGGTGATGCTTTGGTGATGGCTTTCTTTTGTTTGACATTTTCAACAATTTCTGTTTGGATGAGTACACCAAAGGCTGATAGAGCATCAGTGGTGGGAGATGCCATTGGGTACGTCAAAGAGCTTCTCAGAACTGTCAATGAGCTAAAAATGCTGGTGGAGAGGAAGAGATGCAGCATAGAGAGGATCAAAAGGCACAAGACAGAAAGTGATGGTCCCGATCATCAAGACCAGTCCTCCTACAATGGATTAAGGAGCTCATGGCTTCAGAGAAAGTTCAAAGACTCTGAGATCGATGTCCGGATTGTTGATGATGAAGTAACCATTAAATTCACCCATCCGCAAAAGAAAATCAACTGCTTGTTGCCTGTTTCAAAAGCCCTTGATGAGCTTCAGCTGGATATTCTACATGTTGGTGGTGGCCTAGTCGGTGATAACTACTGTTTCCTCTTCAATACAAAGGTGGATAATCTTTTTTTTTACTATTTTCGCATTGAAAATCATTCTCACTTTAAATACCATCCCTTCCTATATGTTTGTCCGATCAAAATTTTGACCAGACGTAGAATTGGCATTTTTCTATCCTAATTATGCACTTCATATTTGATGGGCTTTGATAACCATAGTAAACAATAAATCATGAGACAGAAAACTTGTTTCGAGAACAGAAAGACGAATATTGTAAGAAAGTTGTACATACCTTAGTAGCTCTTAAAATAAGTCGCAAATACTGCTTAAAAATGTGCTTCTCTTAATTTATACAAACTTTTTTCATACAATTGTATCTTATCTTTCAACAATTTTTATTGTCTTCTGTAACGACTTGTATGGAATTTTATGCAGCATTAGCACTTTAAGTATTCAAGTAGTCATGACTAATATTTTGAGATTCTAAATAAATCTTGTAGGTACCCTAGTCACTGACTCAGTCGTTTATCACCTATCGTTTCTCACTCCCCAATATTGTTGGACCACATTTCACATTCCTGTGGTTTTTCTATTTCGTATTTTCGAAAAGAGGTTTAACGATCTGTGTTGGTGTTGATCATATTGCAGATGTGTGCAGGTTCTTGTGTCTATGCTAGTGCTATAGCAAACAAAATAATAGCGGTTGTGGACAAACAGTACCCAGCAATTCCAACCAACTAGTAGTTAGTAGTTGTACATTACAAGAGGAGAAGGGTTTTATGAAGTGGGTACCTTTTCCCCTCTTTAAATGACTGATATGTCAGTTTAGTATCAAATTTGGCAGAAGGACAACGAATAGATAAAGTAGCAACTACTCTGATTTTCAGGTTTTTATTTTGTGGTTTTAACTACAAGTCGTGCCCAGTGGGAATGTCTCTTCATTCCTTATCATCATAGCAGTTGTATGCTAACACCAAAGTGATGTCTTGATAATTGCTTATCAAAAAAAAAATCTTGATAATCATTAATGTGAAATTGGGGGAAAAAGGAGAGCCCAACCAAAATTGGCTTCTCTCTCTCTCACTTTGTATATATATGGACAAAGGTACAAGTACAAATATACCCCTATGTAAAAGATACATAACAAAAAAACCCCTAACAATTTAACACTCCCCCTCAAGTTGGTGCAAGGATATCTATCAAGCCCAACTTGAACACAATGGGATGAAAAATCTTACTACTAAGCCCTTTCGTAAATATATCAGCTAACTGGTCCTCAGACCTTACAAACGGCATACATATCAAACCCTTGCTCAACTTTTCTTTGATGAAATGCCTATCAATCTCGATATGCTTCGTTCTGTCATGCTGCACAGGATTATGAGCAATATTTATAGCCGCTTTATTGTCACAATAAAGTTTCATAGGACTATCATCAAGGAACCCCAAATCCTTCAACAAAGTTTGGAACCACAAAAGCTCACACACGCCGTGAGCCATAGCCCTATATTCAGCTTCTGCACTGGATCTAGCTACCACTGACTGCTTCTTACTGCGCCAAGTAACCAAATTCCCACCAAAAAAGGCGCAGTAGCCAAAAGTGGAGCGCCTATCATCCACTGAACCAGCCCAGTCTGCATCAGTAAATGCTTCCAACCTCAAGTGACCATGATTGGAAAACAAAATTCCTTTACCTGGAGCTGATTTGAGATATCTCAAAATACGATAGACTGCATCCAGATGCATTGTACGTGGCTCATGCATAAATTGGCTGACTACTCCAACGGCATATGTAATATCTGGTCTAGTGTGAGATAAGTATATCAGGCGGCCCACAAGCCTCTGATATCTTTCCTTATCTGTATGCTCCCCAACAGCTCCACTGAGATGATGATTAGCCTCAATAGGTGAGTCTGCAGGTTTGCACCCCAACATCCCCGTTTCTTCCAAGAGATCAAGAATATACTTCCTTTGGGAGATAAAGATACCTTTATCAGATCTTGCCACCTCCATCCCAAGAAAGTATTTCAATGACCCCAAATCCTTAATCTCAAACTCTTGAGCAAGACGAGCCTTAAGATGGAGTATTTCTTCTACATCATTGCCAGTCATAATTATGTCATCCACATAGACAATGAGGATAGCAATCTTGCCATTACCTCCCTTGATGAACATAGTATGATCTGCCTAACTCTGGCGGTAACCAAATCTCAACATTGCTTTAAGGAATCTGTCAAACCAAGCTCTCGGTGACTGCTTCAATCCATAGAGGGCTTTTCTCAATCTACACACCTTCCCTTCTGTTGCAAAGGAAGAGAAACCTGGTGGTATATCCATGTACACTTCTTCTAAATCACCATGAAGAAATGCATTTTTAACATCGAATTGTTGAAGAGGCCAATTCAAACTAGCAGCACAAGAGAGTAATGTTCGAATAGAGTTCATCTTTGCTACCGGAGCAAAGGTTTCCTCATAGTCAATTCCATATGTCTGAGTATAGCCCTTGGCAACAAGTCTCGCCTTGTACCTCTCAACTGTCCCATCTGCCTTATATTTTACTGTGAACACCCATTTACAACCCACTGATTTCTTTCCCTCCGGAGGAGACACTAGTTCCCAGGTGCCATTCTTTTTCAAAGCCTTCATCTCCTCTACCATAGCTTCTTTCCACTTAGGTATTATGAACGCTTCCTTCCAACTCTGTGGGATAGATATAGAAGAGAGAGAGGAAACAAATGCACGATACGAAAGAGATAAACAATCATATGAAACAAACTGTGAGATGGGATGTTGAGTACACTATCTAACTCCTTTTCTATGAGCAATAGGAGCATCAAGATTATCAGAAACAAGAAGGGATGGTTCATTACCAGATGAGTCAGCCGAAGAATCAGAAACTGGACTTGAAACTGGAGTAGGGGATAGTGATTGGCAAGGTGGTATTGCACAGGCCGGCTGTCCCTTTTTCCGTCGAGAAAACTTCTGCAAGTTAGGCAACCTATGCCGGTAAAGCCTATCATTGTCAACATCTTGGCCACTCATGTCATTTTCTGCTCTTGCTTCAGATATGGGTTCTTCCCTAGAGTTTTCCTTCTCCCCCTCACCATAACAAGGTATTGGAAAGTAAGACCATGACTCCTGAGTATGGGATGTCAACATCTCTTCCTCCATATGATTCTCCCCCTGAAGAGATGTAGCGGAGCGAGGGTAAAAACAAGCTGTTTCCCAAAAAGTGACATCCATAGAAACAAAATGTTTATGAGAGTGAGGGTCATAGCATTTATATCCCTTCTGGGCAGGGGAATAGCCAAGGAAAACGCATTTACGAGCCTTGGGATCTAACTTGCCACCAGGATGTTTAGGAGCATGGACAAAACACACGCAACCAAAAACTTTGGGTGGAAGGGAAGAAACCGAAGAACTATGAGGGAGAAACTCAAGCGGAATTTTAAACTGAAGAACACTGGATGGCATGCAATTGATAAGATAAGCGGCAGTAAGAACCGCTTCACCCCAATAAAATTTTGGGACATTCATGGTGAACAAGAGAGGACGGGCTACCTCAGCAAGGTGACGATTTTTACGTTCAGCAACTCCATTTTACTGTGGAGTGCCAACACAAGTTGTTTGAAAAAGAATGCCAGACTCACTAAGATATGCCCGAAATTGCCCATCAAGGTACTCAGTCCCATTATCACTACGAAGGATTTTAATGTTGGTGTCAAATTGAGTACGAACCATCTGCTGAAAAGATTTAAAGCATGAAAATACTTCATTTTTGGACCGAAGTAAATACACCCAAGTGACACGAGAATAACAGTCAATAAAAGTGACAAACCAGCAATAACCAGAAATAGAAGTAACCGGGGAAGGGCCCCAAACATCAGAATGAATAATCGTAAAAGGGGAATCACTTTGTTGATTAACAGGGGCATAAAAGGAGCGTTTGTGTTTAGCCAGCTCACACGCTTCACAAAAAAACTGACTCCTACTACACTGCTTAGTTAAAGTAGGAAAAAGTTTTTCTAAAATCACAAAAGATGGGTGGCCTAATCTACGATGCCACTGATACAATAAAGGAAGAGCTGAACTCGTATCTGTTGCAAGAGCTTGACCCAATGACAGGGGTGTAAAAGATGGACGAGGTGCAGACTCCAAAAAATATAGACCACCATGAGTTTTACCACTGCCAATCATTCTCCCCGTATCCAGCTCCTGAAAGACACAATGTGTAGGAAAAAAGGTCATGGAGCAATTCAATGAATGGGTAAGACTACTAACAGAAAGAAGGTTAGTCAAAAAATTTGGAACATGGAGAACGAAAGAAAGAGAAATGGTGGGAGAATAGCGGATGGAACCTTTCCCTGAAATAGCAGATAGGGAACCATCAGCTACTCTGCCCTTATCTTACCAGAACATGCAGAGTATGAGTCAAAAAAGGATGAACAACCTGTCATATGATTGGTGGCACCAGAATCTATTATCCAAGGAATAGAGGAAGAAGCAGTAGATGCACTAGCTGGGATACCTGTGTGAGCAAACTACGAGGATGTAGTGGAAGCAGAAGCCGTGGAAGATGGAGAATCAAGCTTGGCCATTAGGCGCCTGAGAGTCTGTAACTCCCTCTGAGAAAAAGGACCACCACTTTGGGAAGTACCAGGCACGGAAGCTTGCAAATGAGCACCAATAGGGTCGGGCAACATGTCAACAGTAGACTCCAAAACATGTGCATGAGAACGCACAGGACCACCGCCTTGACCACTGCCTTTCCCACTACCTTTCCCACGAGAGGGTTGACCATTTAACTTCCAACAGAATTCCCTCATATGCCTGGTTTTATTGCAATAGTCACATTGGAGCAATTCTTTATCAACAAGACCACTCTTATCACCAAGCTGACCTTGGATAGACTTACCATCCCGTGGAGGAGGAATAGCAACTAAGGCAGAGCGATCCGGAATTGGAGGATGAACCATCGCACTCCGTCTACTCTCCTCCTGTTGAACACATGCATAGGCCTCCCTTAGAGTAGGAAAAGGAACCCGACCTAGCACCTGCACTCGAATCGGATCATATTCTATGTCAAGACCAGCAAGGAAATCATAAATGCGCTCCTTCTCCACCATCTGGTGAAATGTAGTGGCATCAGCAGTGCATACAGCCTGAAAAACCGGATAGTAATCTAGCTCTTGCCACACTCCACGCAACTCAGCATAATACTCAGCAAGAGATCGATTGTGTTGATCCAATCCCCTAAGTTTCTTCCTTAACTCAAAGGCTTGAGCATCATTACCATTTCGGGAATAGGTTTGTGCCACAGTAGTCGAAACCGTAAATGGAGTATCCAGGAGCAAGAAGGTATGACGAATAGTAGGGATCATAGAGTTGAATAACCAAGTCATAACCAAAGCATTCTGTGACTTCCAAGTCTCAAATTCTAGTCCAGCATCTGTTGGTTGTGTAACAGGCCCAGCAATAAATTTCGACATGCCACGGGCCGTAATGGCCAAGGTAAAAGAGCGAGACCAGAGCAAATAGTTGGTACCATCCAACTTAATTTGACAAATATCAAGGGGAGTGTTATCCAGAGTCCCAACACGACTCCCCTCATTCTTTGTACCAGCGGAAGCTTTTTCTGGGTTCCCCGACATATCAACACACGAACAGGGATTCCAAACAAATAATACCCAATAAACTCAACAATAAACAGCCTGACAGTCGCCTTACGAGGTCAGAAAATAAGTCCAGCCGTAGGCGAGGGGTGTAGGAGGTCGTAGGTGGTCCGGCAAGACTTGGCGTCGTCGGAGAAGGGCTGGGTGTCGTCGGAAATGGCTGGAAAAGGCAGAGACAACGTCGGAACAGTAAGGCGAGCACTCGTCGGCGTCAGAGATGGTCGGAACAAGTATGGGTCAGCACCACCAACGTCGGAAAAGGCAGGAGTAGGTCCGGCTGTGGTAAAAAAAAATGAACGGCAGAAGAAACGACTAGAGAACCCAGAAGATACGAACCAGATCTGGTGCGTATAGGGTCAACGAGAGTCGTACGGCGTCGAGAAATGGTTGTAGGTATTCGGTAAGGACTGGGTCTTCATCATCCAGCCTTATCACCGAGATGATGCCGATGGTCAGGAGTCTCCAGGTGTGGCTCTGATACCATGTGAAATTGGGGGAAAAAGGAGAGCCCAACCAAAATTGGCTTCTCTCTCTCTCACACTTTGTATATATATGGACAAAGGTACAAGTACAAATATACCCCTATGTAAAATATACCTAACAAAAAAACCCCTAACAATTTAACAATTAATCTACTCTCTTCTTTGGGTGGTGAATTACTTGTTCTCAATAGATTTTTACATGCTTGGGTGTTTAAAATCCTATTTCCAAAGTCTTAGGAGTTTTTGCATAAATAGCTCTAGGATAAAAATGAGTTTTGTCGGCATCAAACTGATCAGCCTCTTGTAGAAAAGAGGAAATGGTGTCATTTTCAATCTGTATAGAAGAGAGTGACAATTCCGGGAAAAAAACAACAACTAAAGTAGCAAATGAAGGAAGAAAATGAAAGACCCAGGCTGTTAGAGTGGAAGTGTTCTGGAGAATTTGAATGCATTTTGGTTGGAAGTATCTCTGTGTGTTTTGGTGTTTGTACATCATAGGAAGATTTCGAATAGTAAAAGGTATCAATGTTTGACTGTAGATTTTTCTCACTTTTTTTTTGGTTAAATCAGCTTGAAAATAAAAAAAGGCTAACAGTACCCAAAGGCTAATAGGTTTGCATGTGTGCATTGCATTCTGAGTAAGCTGTTGGCATCTCCCTTATATCTATTCATGCTTTCTTTTCTATCTTCTAATTAGCTATTGGCATCTCTGTTATAGATGCCTAATCATGCTTTCTTTCCTGTCTTGCAATTTTGCTTTAACACCAACATAATACTGCATTTGTTGGCAATCAAAAAAAAGATAAGAAAAAAGACCTCGACTTACTCTAAGAGGCATTGTAGTTGTGTACTTCCCTCGTCTCTTTTTTCTTCTTCATTGTACAGTGTATCTCTACGTGGAAACCTATATCTGGAAGGCACTAGGAAAAGAAGAAACCAATATTTATAAGTACAATCACAATGGTCTTGTTAACCAGCTGACATGTCTTACATAAAAGGAAGTGGGATTCTGTTCTAAACTTATAATATTCTGATATTCTAACAGCTGCGCAAGTAATATGATGTCCAATCTAAGTTTCCTATAACTGAGGGCATTTTGGTGTCTTGCGTCTTTTTTATTAAGCTTCTAGTAGTCCTTCATCAAGGCATGTGTGTCATCACTAGATTACTGCATTACCTACCATAACTGGAAGAAAGTTAAAAATGGACAATAACTAAAGCACCAAGTCTACACAGGCTATGTTCAAATTTCAAAATTCAATCGCGTGAGAAATATGCCATCAGCGATGAATTATAAAAGCAATTTCTTGTTTCTTTGATACATGATGTGTAGTTTTTAGACAATGATGCAAAGGCATGGAATTTTTATGATCTAATGTTTTCATACATACCTGTCACTGGAATGGTTGCTTCCATAGCAAGAAGTTGTTTTACATGTAGCTGTTGCAGTCATTCATTGTTCCATAAACTTCTAGTTCTAATTTACTTCTGGAAAAGGGGATGTCCAGCAAAAATAACGGTACAGTACATAGCAACACGAGCTCAAAACATCATCATATGGGAGTTTGAAGCCAGTCCTGCATGGAAGTTACATGTCCGATCAATGTCTGAAACAAATTGGGTTTTTTAACACTTTGATATATTTGAGAATGGTAAATGTGCAAGTTGTTAATGAACTACAAGAAGTGCACATAAAGATGTACACTTATTCAAATCTTCTTAGTCAGACTTTACAAGAACTCTTGCTCATCTCTAAGTAGCCATGATTCTTCTGCTTAGTCCTTAATGCTGACTCTGATATCAGATGGAACTTGGAACTCTCTGAATACCCACCAGAAATACATCATGCCCTTATCTCTTTGTTAAGCTATCAGTTTTTGGTCCTCTAATCAGTTCCTTCAATATAATTCATCGTTATGTACCCACTGACCACTATTCTGTAAATGACTAGTCAATTCGTCCAATATACTATATATATCCTTAGTTTTCCGGTGTGACTTGTCACCCCTTCGGAACTCATGAACGACCCCATCCAGTTCAATAGAACTACACCCAGGAATCTTTCTTATTTCCATTTCTTTCATTGCCTTTCTCAACTTCAACGCCTTTCTCCTCTTATTTGCAGAGAAATATATGTTAGACATGAGAATGTAGGTCCCATCTCTTTCAGGCTCTAATTTCTCAAGGTTTTCCATGACAATCTCGCCAAGCTCAACATTCCCATGGGTCCTACAAGCTCCCAGTAACGCTCCCCAAACAAAAGCATCAGGTTCAATTGGCATATTACTAATAAACTCTTGTGCTTCATTTACCAACCCCGCGCGACCCAATAGGTCAACCATGCAACCATAGTGCTCCATTTGGGGTTCAAGATCATATACTCTTGACATCTCTGAAAAATGCTTACGCCCTTCGTCCACAAGTCCTGCATGACTGCACGCCATAAGGACACCTAAATATGTCACGCCATTCGGTTTTATGCCCATCTTAGGAATCTGAGAGAAAAGATCCAATGCTCTCTCTCCTTGTCCGTGCATTGCTAGCCCAACAATTATAGTCGTGTATGTATAGATATCTCTGCATTTCATGCCATTAAAGACTTTTGAGGCTTCATCTATGCTTCCACACTTTGCGTACATATCCACCAATGCATTCCCTATAAACCCATCTGCTTTGATGCGGTTTCTATCCACGTAGGCATGAGCCCATTTCCCCAGCTCAAGCATGCCCAGATTAGCGCAAGAATTGAGCACGCCAACCATAGTGAAATCATCCGGCTTGACACCTCGTCTCTGCATTTTCCTAAACATATTTAAGACCTCTTTGAATTCCCCTTTCTGCACCAATCCTGATACCATGGAGTTCCAAGAAACCACATTCTTCACTGGCATCTCATTAAAAATTTTACGAGCAAAATTAGCATCACCACATTTTAAGTACATATCGATTAATGCATTCCCAACAAAGACATCAAAATTTACCTTCTGGCCGCACATATACCGGTGTATCCTCCTACCCAAAGTCAAATCTCCCAACTTAGCACACGCAGAAAGGACAATCACCGCTGTCAGTTCATCAACCTGAAAATTTGCATCACACATATCGAAAAACACCAGTATGCCTTCTTTCCAAAATCCCATCTTAACATAACCCTGAATCAATGTAGTCCACGAAACCAAATCCCTATGAGGACCTTCATCGAACATCTTTTGCGCTGACTCAATAGCCCCACAAACAGCGTATAATCTAATCAATGTGTTGACCACATACAAATCCAACGCAAACCCATTCTTAACTACACGGGCATGAACCTCCTGACCTTCCCTCAACGCACGGGATTTGGCGCAAGCCTTGAGAAGAAAAGGGTACGTGTACTTGTCAGGAATCAAACCCTTGGCCAGCAATTCCCTATAAAAAGATAACGCAAGTAAAGAGCCGTTCTTGTTCTTGCAACCCGAAAAGCACCGGATAATAGCATTGTACAAACTAACACCTGGAAATTAATATGTTCTTGAATTAATAGGAGCAGCACATACTGAAGATAAGTTGAGAGAATTTGTTTGGTTGCTTCAATTGATTGAGACGAGCCACAGTTACCTGGATTGGAAATTTGGGTGAAAACGGAATGAATATAGCTGAGGTCTATGTCAGGAAATTTGGCGCATAAAGAAAGCAATTTTGGACAGAGGAGTTGGGGTTGAAGAGTTGGGCTTGTTTTGATGATGTAGGAGTGGATTTGTTTCAGTTCTCGTGTGGATTTGCAGGAATTGAGCCTATTGACGATTGAGAACTCTTGGGGATGAAGAAGATGAGAGGCATTTGAGACTTTCGAACAAGAGGAAGGAGAAGATGCGAAGGAGAAGTTCATGCCTTTTCTGGGTTTGATTGAGTGTGATAAGATGTCAATGGACACATTCCACAGAGAGAGAGGATGGGAAGGAGGGAGAAACCTATGGTTACATTCAGTTGCGGAAGCCAGAATTTTACATGGAAGGACCGACTTAAGAAAAGTTTTTTATTCAGAAATGTACTTAGGTCCCGTTCTACTAGAGAAATAAATATATATTTTTTAGATAAGTAATTATTTTGTAAATTAAAAATAATGTATTACAGTATGTGACAATGATCGGTATTGTAAAGCCAAAAATAAAAAAAATAAAAACGTTAACGGAATAGGATCTCAACACTGTAGAATTCTTAAATTTTGACCAGATCAAATAAACATTATTCAGAGATTTGTGTACTAATTATAGATAGTAATTATGCTATATATAATAGTAGTAAAATTCTAAAATCGGGGGTGGTTGGGGCCTCTCGAACCCCTACACACCTCCACCACTGGTTACAAGTAGTTTGAGCAAAATTTCTTGCTACATAAAATACTCCAACTGATAATAATTCGTGAAATATTTGGCTGGTTCACACTTATTCGTGAATGGACATGTATATTGCTTAATAATTATCATTAAAAGTCGTAATAAATGAAAAAATAAATAACAAATTGGATGATTAGAAATGGATAATCCATGAACTATAAAATTTAGGAGCACTTTCTCAAAAAAGAAACTTTTAGAAAAAAAAAACGTAATTTTAAGCTTAAACATGTGTTTATGCAAATAATTTTCCTACCAATATGGATCTTATTTAATAGATCTCATTGAAATCTTTTAAACGGTGCAAAAAAAATTAAAGAATTATTTTTTATTTTCATTATATTTGAACTTGAAATTACTTTCTTTTTGAAAAACAAGGTTTAAAAAGAAAGCGGAACTGCAAACATTTGTCCTGATTCATATATATATAACTTCACTCACCTATGCCATACACCTATTTGTAACTACACCAAACAATATGTAAAATAAACCTACATAAACAAAAAAAAATTTGCGTTAACACTTATACGGTAGACACTACGTCTACCATAGCTAGCTTTAGAGAGAAATTATATATAACAGCTTGAGTCGTCTCCGCCTAGTATTTTTCGAATTCATTACAATTTTGCAAATAGTTTAGAGTGAAATTATCTAACCTGAATTTCCGAAAGACACTGTTATTAAATCTCCTGCAATTTCATTTTTAAGTTTTTAACAATAAGGAACGAGAGGAGGAAGAAGTTTTGGACTTCATTAGGCTTAAACCCTCATTATATTTTTGGAAGTTGTGGAAAGAAATGGAAAGGGGAAGAATTAAAAAAATCTCTTGTTTGGTTGCTTGTGGATAGTCATAATCAAGAAAGAGAAGAAAAAATAAGTGTAGGAGCTCGAAACGGATGGAGTACTGATGGCCACATGGAGTCCATTTCAGGTCTCACACTGATGCGGATTCGATAGCGAACCGATACTTGGACTGTTTTGATTGCAAAGTAACATAATTGTGGAGTTGGAACATCACAAGTCAAAGAATAGTTAGTCAAGTTGTTTTAATGTCTTTTCAATTTTTAAAGTTCATTAAAATTGTGTCTTTTCATTTCTAAGGTCAAGTACTTTGCATGTTGAGTCTTAGTAGTCCAATGGTTCTTTTCTAGTATTAATTGTATTGTGGGAGAGTCCAAAGGTCTTATGGGGAAGGCTAAAAGGTTGTGTCTAGAATAATCCATTTAATAGTATAAATGGGATTGTAAGTCCTTGGAATTATTTAGCTTTTGGTGATTAATTAAATTGAGAGAGTTTTCTCTTTGTTCTTCCAATTACTTTGGTACTGCAGAAAGTTGGTGGCCTTACTTCCTGGCCCCCCCATATGGATGAGTTTAATAAATGTCTGTATGATTTGGAACTTGAGGATCTTAGGTATTCTGGGTGTTTCTACACATGGGCCAACAAGCAAGATCCTTCTCATTTTGTTAGTACCAAATTAGATAGAGTATTAGTTAATGAGCATTGGATGTCTGCATTTTGCAGCTCTTCTGTTCATTTTCCCACTCCTGGAGTGTCTGATCACTCTCCTGCAATTGTGCACATTCTCCCTGCTCCTAACCGATCTCATAAGCCATTTAAATTTTTTGACTTCCTTGCTGACCATCCCCAATTCCTTTCTGTAGTTCAGAAGGTCTGGAGGGGTGTGGTCATTGGGAATCCTATGTTCTGTATCTGTGAGAAACTCAAGTTGTTGCAACCTGAGTTCAAAAGGCTTAACCATAGGGATTTTAGTGATATCTCTAACAGGGTGGTTGATACTAGACAGGTCCTTGAGTCCCTTCAGCTTCGGTTGAGTTCTCATCCTGATTCCTCTCTTATAAGCCAAGAGAAGGTGGTTCATAAGCAATTCCTCACTTTATTGAGAGCTGAGGAAAGTTTGGCTAAACAGAAGTCTAGAATTCAGTGGCTCAAACTTGGTGATCAATGCACTTCTTACTTCTTTAAGTCTGTGACAAATGCCAGGAATAAAAGTAAGATCACTAGTTTGGTTTTGGAGGATGGGTCTCTGACCCAAGACATTAAGGTTATTAAATCCAGTTTTGTAAATTTCTACACCAATTTGCTGGGTACTAGTCACCCCACTCCCTATCAAGGGCTTTCTAGGATTCAACAAGTTATTCAGAAGAGACTAACAAATAGTCAAATGATGGACATGGTTGCAGAGGTTACAGACTTGGAAATAAAAGAAACCCTTTGGTCTCTTAATCCATCTAAAGCACCTGGTCCGGACGGCTATAATGCTGGTTTCTTTAAAAAGGCTTGGCCTATCGTCGGTCATGATGTCACTGCAGCTGTCAAAGCTTTCTTTAGATCTGGTCAGCTTCTCCGGAAGGCTAATTCTACCATTGTAGCCCTTGTTCCTAAAATCCCCAATCCATCTAAGGTTGGGGACTTTAGACCTATCTCTTGTTGCAATACTATCTATAAGTGCATTTCTCGAATTCTTGCTAGGAGATTGCAGGTTGCCCTCCCTTGTTTAATTGATTCTGTACAATCAGGTTTTGTTAAAGGGAGGAGGATTGCGGACAATATCTTTCTTACCCAGGAACTAATGAGGGGTTATCATAAGTCCTCCTCTTCGCCAAGATGTGCCTTGAAGGTGGATATCATGAAAGCCTATGACAATGTCAGGTGGGAATTTCTGTGGGATGTCCTATCTTCCATGAACTTTCATCCCACCATGATAAAATGGCTCCAAGCCTGCGTCACCACAGCTAATTACTCTCTTAGTATTAACGGGGATGTCACTGGTTTTATTCTTGGGAAAAGGGGGCTTCGACAAGGTGACCCCTTGTCATCGTACCTATTTGTCATTGTGATGGAGGTTCTCACGTGCCTCCTGCGGGAAAAATCCCTTCTTCCTGATTTCCAATTTCATTGGAGGTGTCGGGATACCAAGCTTATTAATCTCTGCTTTGCTGATGATCTCATGATTTTCTGCAAGGGGGATTTGACTTCAGTCACTCACATTCAGGATGCTCTCACTGAGTTTCAGGCCTTGTCGGGTTTATCCCCTAGTCCTGGGAAAAGTAGCATTTATTTCTCTGGGGTTAACCTTAATACTAGACTGGCCATTTTAAATGTTTTAGGGTTCCAAGAGGGCACTCTACCCGTTAGATACCTTGGGGTGCCACTGATCTCCACTAAACTTAAAGCTACAGATTGCCAGCGTCTAGTGGATAGTATTGTTGCTAAAACTAAGTCTTGGACTAATAGGGACCTAACATATGTTGGTAGGGTGCAGTTGATAAGGAATGTCCTATTCTCCATCCAAACCTATTGGTCCTCTCTTTTTATAATTCCCAAGAAAGTGATTAAAGAAGTTGAATCTATATTGCGAGCATTCCTCTGGTCTGGCCCTGACCTTAAGAAATATGGTGCTAAGGTTTCTTGGGAGCACCTCTGCTCCCCAAAAGAGGAAGGGGGACTTGGCTTCAAATCCATGCAGGTTTGGAACAAGGCTGCCATTGCCAAGCACATTTGGTTCCTTATCTCGGGTGGGGAACAGTCAATGTGGTGTCAATGGGTCAAGTCGTACTTAATAAAAGGGAGGAACTTTTGGAACTTGAGAACTCCTGGGGATTGCACATGGGTTTGGAGGAAATTGCTGAACCTCAGACCTTTGGTCCATCCCTTTATTCTGAATGTGATAGGTGATGGTCAGTCCACTTCCTTGTGGTATGACAATTGGCATCCCCTTGGTCCATTGATGGCCACTTTTGGTCCCCGAATAGCTTATGATTCTGGTATTCCCAGGAGGCTGCTGTGTCTCATATTATCCATAACTCAAACTGGGCATTTCCTGTCACACAAACTTTTGAGCTCAATGAGATAAGAAGGAAGTTACCTCCTTTTATACCTAGCAGAATGGGTGGGGCTGATCAGGTTAGATGGACACTCACCCCTACTGGTAAGTTCTCCATTTCATCTCTTTGGGATAAATTGAGAACTCCCTTCCCTAAAGTTGAGTGGCATAAACTGGTGTGGTTCTCGGGCCACATTCCCAAATGTAGCTTTATCACGTGGTTAGCTGTCCAGAAGAGGCTGTCCACTATGGATAGGCTAATGTTATTTGGCCTTACCCACTCCCCACAGTGTAGTTTTTGCCAGGGTGGTGAGAGCCATGATCATCTTTTCTTTAACTGTCCATTCTCTCAGCAGGTGTGGAACAACATCCTTTCCAAAATCCATGTTTCTTGGCACTCCAGAACATGGGCTGAGTGGATCACTTTTTTCTCTCATATAAAGGGAAAATCTTTTCAGGCTATAATCTCTAAGTTGATATTCACTGTAACTGTTTACCAAGTTTGGATTGAAAGGAATATGAGGAAATTTCAAGGTAAATCTTGTACTCTGGAGGTGGTTGCTCACAAAATCTACTCTATGGTGCGGACAAAGCTTTTATCATTCAACACATTACCTCCATCTAGGGCTGACTGGGTTGCGCATGAGTGGAATCTTAATGGTTCTTAAACATCATTCATATTGTTTGTTACTATGTGATATTCGATTCTGGAATTGATATTGGTATTTGGCATTTGGCATTTAGTTCTGGATTGATTTCTAACCTCGCAGGTTAGCATGTTGCAATGGACTGCTATTACTTCTAATATCTGCTTACTGCTACTGTCCAGCTGCTGCTAATTGTGCTGTATAGATGTTTGTTTCCAAAGAGTTGTTGAGGGCCTACCAGGTTCCAAAGAGTTGTTGAGGGCTACTCAGGTTTCAAAGGAGGATACTTGACTACTATTACTCCTATTTACAAGGTATTATCTTACAATCTTCTCTTAGTCTGTTACAGCCTGGATACAGCTTTGGAAACCTCTTTCCCTTTGGCTTGTGTGTGTGAACCTGTGAGCTGTGTGCTTGAGCCCACTGATTTTTGAGAGTGGAGGTAAGAGTTAGTGGGAGTCCTTTTGTAAGGGAGAGTTGAGGGTGTAAGGGTCCCTCCTATTGCTTTTAGAATTATGGTGAGTTAGGCTTCGAGGGGGTAAGTGGGAGAGCAGATAAAGCAATAGGTTCCTGATGTTACTTTGGATCTGTTTCTAACTTGGCTATATTCCCAAGCATGGTTGCTGCATTCTGCTTCTGTTTGGATCTGTTCTTTGGATCTGTGAAGTGGATTGGAACTACCTTGTGTGTAAATCTGTTGGGCAGTCATGCTCTTATACTTGTTGTCTAGATTCTGCTCTTGTATCTCTGATATATATGGTTCTGATCAGCTGCCAATTTAGCCAGCTATACTTGTTTTTGTTAACACTTTTGCTACTAATCTGGCCTATCCTTGGGGGGATGTCCCTTGGACCGTTTATGCTTTTTAGGGGGCATGTCCCTAGATACCTCTTGTTACCTTTTGCATACCTTTTGCTGCCGTTTACTGGTACTGATCAGTTAGGAAGATGCGTTTCTGCAGTTCTGCTGTTCTGATGCCTTTCGGTTGTTCTGCTGTTCTATCAAGGGTTGGTTTTCATGTGTTTGGGTGTTGTTCCATTGTTTGTACCTGCTGATTTCTACTACCTGCTGCTGTTTTGTTCTGTGGATGCCTGTCATGGCGGTAGTTAGATGACATTGCAGCTGTTGTTGTTCCTTCATAGAGCAGATTTCTGTTAGATGCTGCTGCTGTAATGGTAGCTTCAGTTGGATGCTGAACTGAAGATGCTTTGCAATTTCGGAACCCGTCCAAGCTACCATTATGTGCTAAACGTGGTGTTTGGAAGCTACCACCTGGTGTTATGGATATGAAGATGCTTTTGTCATGTATCTATTATATTTTGGCGTTGTTTCCATTCCCTCTTACTAGATGGATTGGAAACAATTCATTACTTAGTTCATGTAGCCATTTGGCGTTAGCTATATTCTTTTCTCTTGTTTTCTTTTTCCTTTTCCTCCTGGGGTATGCCCCTTGTAGGATGTATATTCGGTTAGCCTCTTTTTCAATTTCAAGCTGATTTACCCAACAAAAAAAAACAAAGTTATTGATGCCCTTGGTCCTGGTATTCTTAGTGAATCAACAGGTTTAAGGAAGGATTTTGGTCTCCGGGTATTCGTGCGCAAATCAACGGACTCAAACTCGTGTTATATTTTATTTCCTCAAGCTTCCGCTACATCAGTTGGTATCAGCGCCTAGGCTCATTCCTAATTAACTATGCCGCCAAGAAATAGACGTGTGGAGGAGGTTTATGAGAACGATTACGCAAGGATGCAACAACAAATTGAAGCCTTGACTCAACAGATGGCTACGTTGTCTGCAGCATTTCAACAACAATCTCCAGCCCGCAATCCATTTGCGCGGGAGGAGGAGGACGTTGGATTTGAGGACGAGTGCGAAAACCCATTTGCTGTAGAAAGACCACAAAGGAGAGGACCTGTTGTGGAAGCAAATTCAAGGCGATGGGAGTCGGGTTTTAAACTTGATATTCCGGAGTTCAAAGGCTGCCTGCAGCCCGAGGAATTTCTTGACTGTGTGGCAGCTATGGAGGAAACCTTGGATTTCAAGGAGGTTCCCCTTGATAAGAGAGTTTCATTGGTCGCTACAAAGTTCCAGGGTCGTGCTGTTGCTTGGTGGCAACAATTAAAGCAATCTCGGGTTCGTCAAGGAAAGCAGAAGATTGCTACTTGGGAGAAGTTGCTGAAGCATATGCGTGCAGCATTTTTGCCGCACAATTATGCAAGGATGCTATACCAACAATTGCAGAATTTGTGACAAGGAACCAGATCCGTCGAGGATTACACTACAGAATTCTACCAGCTTGTAGCTCGCAATGATCTAGCCGAGGCAGAGGATCAACTGGTGTCACGATATATCGGGGGGTTGAGGCAGCAGTTTCAGGATGCCTTGAATTTTTTTGATCCAATCTCGGTTTCAGAGGCACATCAAAAGGCCCTCAATTTGGAAAGGCAATTGAACCGACGGTCAAGAAGTGCAATAATTTTCCAAGGAAGCAATGGAGGTCGTGCCAACCCTTCAACTCCAAGTCACAATCAAATCCCTCCAATTACTAATGGAAAAGGCGCAACAACAGGCTCAATGAACAGCACAACAGCAGGTAGTAGTCAAACGAAATGTTTTAAGTGTGGAGAGGTAGGACATAGGGTGGCAGAGTGCAAAAAAGGAGGTACCTACAAGAAGGGACTGTTCATTGAAGCTGAGGATGGTGTTGAACAACCGATAGAGGAGGAACAAGACACGCATGCCGACTTAGTGGATGAGTATGAAGAAGAACATGTGCAGGGAGATGATGGTCCCTTATTGGTTGTCCGGAGAGCTTACTTTACTCCCCGAAAGGCTGAAGGTGACGACTGGCTTCGTAACAATATCTTTCAAGGTGTGGCAAGCTGTTTGAAGTGAAGTGTTTTAAAGGTGTCCAAGCTGTATCAGGCTGTCATTAGATGTATTAAGTTGTTTCCAAGCTATTATTTTGTTGGTCCATCAAGGCGATGTCTTCCCTCCCTCTTCTAGATGGGCGAAAAACACCGCATATCTCTTAGTTAATGTAGCCAGTTGGCGTCGCAATTTTATTTAATCTTTTTTTTGTTTTCTTCTTCTTTTCCTCATGGGGTATGCCCCTTGTAGGCTGTATATTCGGTTAGCCTCTTTTTCAATTTCAAGCTGATTTAACCAAAAAAAAAAAACAATATCTTCCAATCAACCTGTTCTATTGGCGGCAAAGTTTGTCAATTTGTCATTGATTCTGGTAGTTGTGAGAATGTGGTTTCAGACGAGGTTGTCCAAAAGTTAGGGCTAGCAACTGAAAAACATCCAAGTCCTTACAAGTTGTCATGGCTTAAAAAGGGCAACGAGGTAACAGTTTTGAAACTCTGCTTAGTGTCCTTTTCCATTGGTGAGAAATATAAAGATAGTGTGTGGTGTGATGTGATAACTATGGATGCTTGTCATCTACTGTTGGGGAGGCCGTGGCAATATGATCGGGATGCACGACATGATGGGAAAAGGAACACTTACAGCTTTATATTCGTTAAGACGAAGATTGTTCTCGAGCCATGTAGGGAGATTGAACTTAAACCCAGTTCAGGGGACGGCAATAATCTTCTAGCCAGAAAGGAGTTTGTGAACGAGGCTATGGAATCTGGCATTGTTTATGTGCTGATCGGAAAAGATTCCGCAAAAGGTAGTAAAATTCCAGAACTAGTGCAACCTTTGGTGGATGAATTCAGTGACGTGTTTCCGAATGAGTTACCAGAGGAATTACCACCTTTGCGTGACATTCAACATCAAATTGATTTAGTTCCTGGGTCTGGATTACCGAACAGGCCACACTATCGAATGAGTCCACAAGAGCACGAGGAGCTTAGGCATCAAGTGGAGGCTTTGCTTTCCAAAGGTCACATCCGAGAAAGTCTCAGTCCGTGTGCTGTTCCAGTGTTACTCACACCGAAAAAAGATGGGACATGGCGGATGTGTGTGGACAGCCGTGCAATTAACAAAATCATGGTGCGGTATAGATTCCCCATTCCCCGGTTGGATGATCTCCTGGACCAATTAAGTGGGGCGAAGGCGTTTACTAAGCTCGATTTGAAAAGCGGATACCACCAAATTCGAATTCGGCCAGGAGATGAGTGGAAAATAGCCTTCAAAACCCGCGAGGGATTGTACGAGTGGCTAGTTATGCCATTTGGATTATCTAATGCTCCCAGTACATTCATGCGAGTCATGAATCAGATTTTTCGGCCATTCATTGGAAAGTTCATTGTGGTCTACTTCGATGATATCTTGAGCTACAGTGCTTCTGTTAAAGTGCACTTGCAGCATATTCAAGAAGTTCTCACGGTATTGCGGACAGAGAAATTCTTTGCTGCTATGGCTAAATGCAATTTCATGACTTCTAGTATTTTGTTTTGGGCTACGTAGTCTCTGCAGATGGATTGTTCATAGATGAATCGAAGGTTGATGTTGTCAAGCAATGGCCTATTCCGAGAAATATTCACGAAGTTTGGAGTTTTCATGGGCTGGTGTCTTTTTATCGGCGCTTTATTCCAAATTTCAGCACTATAATGGCCCCAATAACAGATTGTATGAAGAATGGAAAGTATGAGTGGACAGCGGCAGCAAATGAAGCCTTTCATCGGATCAAGCAGAAACTGATAGAGGCCCCTATTCTTACTTTACCAGATTTTTCACAGCCATTCGAATTGCATTGCGATGCTTCAAAGATTGTTATTGGGACTGTTCTAAGTCAGAATGGCAAGTCGGTGGCATATTTCAGCGAGAAGTTGGGAGGATCAAAGCTAAATTATAGTACCTATGATGCGGAATTCTTTGCCATTGTTCAAGCCTTGAAACATTGGAGTTCGTATCTAGCATACAACGAGTTTGTTCTTTACACTGATCATGATGCATTAAAGCACATTAATAGTCAGAATAAGCTATCTGCTAGGCACGCCGCATGGTCAGCATACATTCAGCAATTCACTTTTGTTATTAAGCATAAATCTGGAGCTTTAAACAAAGTAGCTGACGCACTTGGTCGACGATCACATCTGTTGGTTACTATGCGAACTAAGGTAACTGGGTTTGATTCCTTTCGTGAGTTATTAAGTGAGGATCCATATTTTGGCCCTATTGCAAGTGATGTGGCAACAAGAGGAAGAACAGATTTTATAGTGCAAGTTGGGTTCCTTTTTAAGGGTAACCAACTCTGTGTACCGTAAGGAAGCCTACGCCTAAAGATCATCAAGGAGTTACATGATGAGGGGCATATGGGGCGAGACAAGACTTTCAAGCTAGTGGCAGATTCTTATTTCTGGCCAACAATGTGCAAGGAAGTTGCAAAGTTTGTGGAAGGCTGTCGAGTTTGTCAAGTCTCTAAAGGAACTGCGACTAATGCTGGGCTCTACATGCCTCTTCCTATTCCTAATCAGCCATGGGCAGATGTTAGCATTGACTTTGTGCTAGGTTTGCCACGGACTCAAAAGTGTAATGACTCCATTTTTGTGGTGGTAGACAGATTCACCAAGATGGCTCATTTTATTGCTTGCAAAAAGTCCACTGACGCGGTCAACGTGGCGCAACTCCATTTTCGAGAGGTTTACCGTTTGCATGGGTTGCCAAAGTCCATTGTTTCGGATCGGGACACAAAGTTTCTCAGCCATTTTTGGCGGTGTTTGTGGAAATTGGCTAACACTAAGCTAGATTTTAGCACTGCTTATCATCCACAAACTGATGGGCAAACCGAGGTGGTTAATCGTTCGTTGGGAAATTTGCTTCGTTGCTTAGTTAGTGACCATCTCAAGTCTTGGGATCATAAATTGTATCAAGCAGGGTTTGCCTACAACCGCTCTGCCACTCGCAGCTTGGGTTTTAGTCCTTTCTATGTCAATTATGGTTTCAACCCCTGTGCACCTCTTGATCTCGCGCCTGTTCCAAATTTGAAGCGCATTAATGGGAAAGCTGAAGATTTCATTACTAAACTTCAGGAAGTGCATAAGTTGACTGAGCAGCGTTTGAAGGAGTCCTCTGCCAAGTATAAGCAAGCAGCGGATAAGAAGCGTAGGGTCCTGGAGTTTGATGTGGGAGATTTTGTTTGGCTTGTTTTGACAAAGGATCGCTTTCCCGTGGGAGAATATAACAAGCTGGCAGCTCGTAAAATTGGACCATTGGAGATTCTTGCGAAGATTAATTCCAATGCGTATCGGTTGAAGCTTCCAAGTCACATCCGCACTTCTGATGTGTTCAATGTCAAACATCTCATTCCTTACCGGGGTGATAATTCTGATGACGAGCTTGCGAATTCGAGGGCAAATTCTCTCCAACCCGGGGAGGATGATGCGGATTGGATAGCGAACCGGTACTTGGACCGTTTTGATTGCAAAGTAACATAATGGTGGAGTTGGAACATCACAAGTCAAAGAATAGTTAGTCAAGTTGTTTTAATGAATTTTCAATTTTTAAAGTTCATTAAAATTGTGTCTTTTCATTTCTAAGGTCAAGTACTTTGCATGTTGAGTCTTAGTAGTCCAATGGTTCTTTTCTAGTATTAATTGTATTGTGGGAGAGTCCAAAGGTCTTATGGGGAAGGCTACAAGGTTGTGTCTAGAATCATCCATTTATTAGTATAAATGGGATTGTAAGTCCTTGGAATTATTCAGCTTTTGGTGATTAATTAAATTGAGAGAGTTTTCTCTTTGTTCTTCCAATTACTTTGGTATGCTGCGGAATCAACAGAGTTATTGATGCCCTTGATGCCCTTGGTCCTGGTATTCTTAGTGAATCAACAGGTTTAAGGAAGGATTTTGGTCTCCGGGTGGGTATTTGTGCGCGAATCAACGGACTCAAACTCGCGTTATATTTTATTTCTTTAAGCTTCCGCTACATCACACACGGATGATCGGAGCTGTTCAAAATTCCATCCATTGCACTGGTTATTGCTAATCTTGTGGAGTGTTCTGCAAAAAAGTGCTTTTGGTGAGAATAACTCTTTAGATTGCCACGTGGCAGTAATATGCTGTAATACTTTGGCAGAATGTTAATTTTTTGTCGAACTCTTTAAACAATAATTCTAAAATAAAATCTTAGCTCTAGCATTTTAAAATTTGAAATTCAGATGAGTTTTAAACGTTTAGCGCAATCTTAATAGTTTGGCGTCCCATGATTTAGGGGGGACGTATGGTTTCAGAAAGAAGTTTGTTGTAGATGAGATTTAAAAGAAAATTTTCTCTCTCCCTCTCATCTTTTTTCTCCTCCATGCATTCAGAGTTATATTATCACACCAATGGATATTTCCTACTCTCTGTCTCTCTGCTCTTTGCATGTGTTTTTCTTCTTTCTATGGAGTAATTAATAAGCCCTCTTAGTGGGGGCTCGCGTGCCTGTTGATTTTTGGTCGATGTTGGCCGGTGGGTGGCCATATATAGTAGCGTTGCTATTAAAATTAGTAATACCAGAATTTTTTTTCACCACTTTTCAGGACAAGTATCGGTGCGTGCTTCCTACCTTAATCAGGTGATTCAGGTTAATTTTTACTGCTTCTATCTTTTTGTAATAATTTAAGATTCTGTTTGTAATTTGGTCTATGTTTAGTTCAGTTTACTTATTTTGATATTTAAGCTTCATGAATGACAACTGATCTATCAAAACTTATCCCTAGTCTTGTGTTCTTGAACCTTCTTGATTTTCAATTCAATGCATTTGGCTTTACTATCATTAATTGATTGATGCGTGCCAGATAAAATATGTAACTCTACGCGACCTTTGGAGTTCAGCTCTTATAGCATCTCCAGCCTTTACCCATTTTGCAACCAAAATTTGAGTGAAATTTTGGATTAAAAGCTCTATTTGGGTATGCCTTTTCCGATGCTATACTCATTTTGTACCCAAATCTAGTGTTTATGAAACTTTCTCTTTAATGGCATCTACTAATGACTAATGATCACCATTCCAGGAATGATGAGGCTTTATCCAAATGAATAGCAAGTCGTTCATTTGTAGTTGATTCCCCTTGGGTGTGATAATCGAGTTTCCACCCACCCTTGAATGTTTGGATTTGAGTCCTAGTTGACCCGGCTTGGGAGGAAATATTTGACCTGGTTACCTCACCAAAACCCCACCGAAATGCAAGTGGACATGAGGCCTCCGCAACCCAACCATTTGGTCATAAGTCGACTCGAACTCAAGAGTGGTAGGAGGGGAAGGGTTTCAGCCCAGCTGCCTCAGCCACTTGAACTACCACCCCGCTCGTCATTTGTTGCTTAGTGGTTTAGAGACGAGGTTATCGTTGAAAAAAACTTATTGGACGTATCACTCCTATATATTTTTCATTGTCAAATGCCAAATTTTAATACCACATTATAAGTTTAAGTAAAAAAAAAAATTCAAATTAACTAGCATGTGCATTACGGATTTGCTGCCAGTATTCTTTATTTGGGATCCCAAATAAAATTTGTTGTCGAACAACTTTTCGCGAATGGCACGGTCTCCCCGCTAGTTTTCGAGGAAAATCTCCGCGCTGGTTCGGATAGAGAAGGTCTCATTGTCCCTAACCCTTTGTTTAATCGGGGCAATCTCTTGAGGGATTTGCTCCAAATTCAAAAACACGAAGTTAGGTTTTTCATGGTAAATGGAAGGTTGGAAACCTTACAGCTTGTTCAGCGCTTTGGTACCACTGAAGCTCATCGTCAAATTCCTCAACAGAAGGCGTGCTTCCATGCATTGTGCACTTGTCTCCTCCATTACTACTTGCTTGGGCCTTCCTCTGGCCATGCTGACTCTATGCTGCTTGACTTTGCCCAACAGGTGGGAAACCGTGTAGGAAGTTTAGTGTTGGCAGAAACCTTGATAGGCCTTGACATGGTAAAGGGTAATCCTACAGCCCAGTTCTCAGGCAGCCCTTTGTTATTGCAGGTTTGCTCATTGTCCTTGTCATTTTTTTTTTTGCCTAGTTTATCTTTCCACTCGTCGCTCTTTTGTTTTGACTCACGTGTTCTCTCAACTCATAATTTTCCCTTGTTTTCCATAGGTATGGCTTTATGAGAAGTTGAGAGTGTGGGGTGTACCGGAGCGGTTGCCTTATAGTTTAGATCACTGTGTGGAGCGTCGTGTGATCAGATAATTTCCCACTGAAGCTGCTTGGAAAGCATGGATGGAGACTCGAAAAGGGAATTGATCCAATGGGTTTGCCCCTGGTATGGTGTAAAGAGCATGACTGCAAGCACTATGAACCATTTTGGTGTGGCAGTGATTGGCATCACTCAAGTTACCTTCTATTTTCCTGCTCGTTTCCAGAGGCAGTTTGGGGCTGAACAGGTCCAAGTTTCGGGTGACCCAGAGTATGCTGTTTCTAAGGTTCATGATGCCAACCTTCGTAGCAATGTGCTTCGTTTATGGCTGTGGGCAGCATGCCCTGGAATTTTCGGATTCCAAAGCGAGCCTTCGGGAATTTCGTTTCCCGAAGCAGGGGCCCATGATCCAGGGAGCGCGAGCGGAGAAGCAGAGCGCTCGTAAAAATACAGAGTCGCCACTCGGGTTTGAAGGTCTGACACCCAAGGAACCGTATTTCGAAGCACCTGCCGCGCTGTTTGATTTGAAGAGTGAAGGAAACCAGTCCATCATAACCATATCTGGGTTCGGGAGCCAGGTTACGAGAGGGGAAGGGTTTTAAGGCACCCCTCTCGCCCAATCCGGAGATCGGTCTCTACTTAGGCATTTTGTGAAAGCTTTTGTGATTCTTCTTCTTTTATTAACCAAATTTTAGCCAATTAGGACGGGGGAACAGTTAATCGGGATAAAACTGTAACATGTTTTGCAAGATGTGTTATATTTGAGCATGGATGGATGAAATACTATGAAAATGGGATAAAGGCTCAACCTTCTGATTAAAACAACAGAACCACACAAGGTTTCGAATTTGTGAGACACAACGGCCAACTTTGCATGCATGGATTTGCATGCATGTAAAGAACCATCGCGCAACAAATACAAACCCTCGCGCGAGTGTTTGCTTCTACCACAGGTTGGGTTTTGATCCCCTTCTGGGCTCTGGAAGGACCAGTGCTCACCCAGGAAGCAAACCAAACAGTTATATGTACTGGAAAGTAACTAAATATTACAGATTGAATCAAACAGAAGCCAAATGAATTGAAATACAACCCCTAAACAGTGGGGGATGAATAAACAGAGGCTTTGAACCTTGGTTTCCATGCAAGGGCCATTACTGGAACATCATGAACCAGCGCGCGAGTATTAAGAACACATGCGCGATTGTTCTTGACTGGACGTCTAGGAATTGCTTTGCATGTTTGGGGCTCTGAAACATACTCAGGGGCTTCCCAAAGGCATTACAAACTAAATAATACTGTAAAATAGGTTAGCTATGGCTTTTTTCATGCAGCACGGTGATCTAAAAGCTCTAACATGCTTCAAAATAGTAATAGAAGTATAAAAAGCTGAAAAACCAGGATACCCTTCCCCACAAGGTTGCATCTCACAAAGACACAAAGTGTCGCGTGAGTGTTCTAAACCGTCGCGCGAGGGTTCCCAGCCACATGCTTCTTGTAGCTTTGCTGACTTTAGGGCCAAAACTGGTATTGATTACCAGCCTTGGCCCTGCCAGCCCCCCTCAGGGATCAGAACAGAAAGCAGGTAAATGTTTATACCTTTTCTTGAGTTGTTTTGAAATGGCTTGAACAAGACGGTGTAGCTTGGAAAATAAGTGTATGTAGAGCACAAGAGTGAGTGAATTGCAAGTGAGGTTAGGGTTTTTATGAGCTTTGTGCTTGATTTGGTGCAATTTTTGTAACCTCTTTGCCTTTGGAAGCATGGGGGTATATATAGGGAAATGCATGGATGGTAGACATGGTCCAATAATCAGCCAACAAGGCTGGTCAATCAGACTTGGTGGAGAAGGCCTCCAACAAGGTGATGGGAGTGGTTGTGTTGGGAAGAGCCAACCACGCAGTCTACAACAGCTGTGCTGGTGGAGAACGGGGTTCCTCAGGCTTACTAGACCCCTAATCATCACAAAATCCAGCTGGAAATTAATGATGGGGACAGGAGAGAACCATCGCGCGAGAGTTCTAAACACGCGCGCGACGATTCTAAAGGTCACGCGAGGGTCAACGCTCAACAGATTGACTTTGACCCACACCTGGCACAGAACACTCGCGTGAGGGTTCCACACCCACGCGCGATGGTCAACCCTATCTTTAGGGTTTTGACTTAGGGTTTTCTGAGGGTAAAAAGACTCAAGGAGGGCTCCACACTCACAAAGCTCAAACCATTCCAATCTCAAGTCTATTCTTAATCCAAATTCATCATCGGGGAAATAAGAAACCGTAAAACGATCAGGAGATTCAGATTGGGGTGTCTACAGTAGTCCCCCTTTGACGGCACACGGAGCACCATTGACTGGTACGGGTAACGTCAAAGGTTTCTAGACACCCACCAAATCCACCCGAAACACGATTTAATGGAAAAACGCGCGAGCATGTAAAAATACCATGCACCAAAGAATGATCAGAAGGATAGATCATTACTGGTTGACAGTTAGATCGTCGTTGACTGATAATCGGACGGATGGATCGTCGATGATTTGAATTTGGACGGGTAGATCGCCGCCGATTGATAATTGGACGGATAGATCGTCGCTGATTGATAATTGGACGGATGGATCGTCGCTGATTGATGATCGGACGGATGGATCGCCGTTGATTGATAATTGGACAGATAGATCGTCGCTGATTGATAATCAGACGGATGGATCGTCGTTGATTGATGATCGGACGGATGGATCGTCGTTGATTGATAAGCGGACGGATGGATCGTCGCTGAATTGATAATTGGACGGATGGAACGTCGCTGAATTGATAATCGGACGGATGGATCGTCGCTAATTTGATAATTGGACGGATAGATCGTCGCTGATTGATAATGGGACGGATGGATCGTCGCTGATTGATAATCGGACGGATGGATCGTCGCTGATTGATAATTGGACGGATAGATCGTCGCTGATAATTAATTGGACGGATGGATCGTCGCTGATTGATGATCGGACGGATGGATCGTCGTTGATTGATTCCTTGCCCAGGTGTGCGCGAGCGGATCACTGCCGGGGATAGGAAAATGCTTCGAATGACGAGTATGAATTTAATCATGACCCCCTCCCCAAACCAAAATCATGAGGTCAATAACAAATCCGGATTAAAAAAAAAAC
Organism: Rhododendron molle; assembly: GCA_025413875.1. Classification (NCBI taxonomy): domain Eukaryota; kingdom Viridiplantae; phylum Streptophyta; class Magnoliopsida; order Ericales; family Ericaceae; genus Rhododendron; species Rhododendron molle. The sequence continues at coordinate 41,476,391 of CM046388.1, forward strand.
CATAATAATAAGGAATAAAATCATTGGGCAGGCCTGCTGAGGAATTGGGCTCGAGGCCCAACAAGAATCATCGCGCGCGGGTTCAGAAACCCCGCGCGAGCATTTGGTTTCAAAGCTTGAATCTGGGACCGGCCCAAACCCGGCCCGTGCTCGTTTTCCTCCCATATACGTCGCAGGGACGTTTCAGAACCGCTCATAGCGGTTTCAAACGCTCTCAAACACTCAAACTCTTTCAAACCCTCTCAAACCCTTGGTCCAAACCGTGAGTCCTTTCACAAAACCAACAAACCCACGCACAACATCATCCCCATGGCAGATCACGGCAGCGGAGGCGGTGGAGGAGAGGTTATCGATCAGCCAGAAGACCGTGGAGGCCCAATGGAGATCCAAACGGGCGATCAGACGACGACAGAGGGAGCCGTGGGTACCAATGCAGCGGTAACAGGCGGCGGCGATGGCGGAGTGAACCAGCAGTAGGAGATTGGTGACGAAGGGAATCCTCGCGCGACCGAGGAGAATCCTCACGCAACGATTCCTACTGGGGCCGCGGGGTTCATTTCTGAAGTAGAAGGCCCAGGTGTAGTGGCGGAGGGCTCGTCCATAGTTGGTGGTAGTTCAGGAGATGGGGGGAGCAGTGGAGCCATGGGCGACGTTCCCGGGCCGAACGGATCTCCGCCGAGGGATTCGGCGAGAGGTAAGGGCGTTGTCATTGCGGAGGCGGAGAAGCCTACTGAGGAAGAGCAGATCACAGAGGCCTCCTCCCCTGTTAAGATCCGTGAAAGGGACATCGCGTTCAGGCCTCCGGTGACGGCAGCCACATCATCGCGTCACATACCGATCACCTTTGATGATATCGCTGAACACACACCCGACGAGGTACTAGCGAGACTGTTGGAGGAGCGCCTCGATATTGGCGAGCATGTTCTGAAGGCCAAGGAGGATCGGGCAAGAGCCATTGAGGCTGCCGAGGCCGGAGAGAGGGCCGAGAGAGAGAGAAAGGATAGTGAGGACCTTCTGAGAGAAATGGAGACCGAGGAGAGGGCTGCCGAGGAGGCACAGGGACCTAGGGTGACAGCCGTGGCAGAGGCGGCAGCCGTGAGACGGCCTGACTACACAGCAGAGGCATACACACCCCCTGTGCCGCACTTGTTCGCACCGTCGGGCTTTTCGGCGTACACGCCCCAGCGGTTAGAGTATGACGATGAGACAGTTTTGAGAGACCCTCTGATTCACATTGCGAACACTTGGGCCGAGGTAAGTTCTGAAAACCCCCTTTGTACTTCAATATCTACTTTTCTTGCATGTTTAGTAGACATAACACATGTAGTAGCTCAGTTACGATAAAACCGCTGAATCATACGCCATATAGCATGCATGCTAGGCAAAATAATAACTTGAACCAACCATCTGAATGTCGCCTGCACCTAAGCCAGAATCACAATGATATAACCTCGATAGACCATGCATGCACTAGGATGAACTGAAGAGTCATCGTTGTGCCGCTGCAGTGATTACCTAGAACTTGAAAATGAAAGCCATGCGTGCTAACATTCGCTCTGTTGCTTGTCTGTGTACTTGAAACAGGAGGGAGCAGCTCAGAGGGACATTCGAGGCTTTGGGGGTGCATGCAAATCCCTGGTACTATACGAGGGGCTACCCCAGAGAGTGAGGGATTTAGTGGATGCAGTGGGCTTTGGGGAATTCATACGGACTCTTACTCGGAGCAGAATTGATCATGCTGTGCTGGTGGCCCTTGCAGAGAGATGGCGGGATACAACCAATACCTTGAACCTTCCTCCTGGGGAAATGACGGTGACACCTACTGATTTTGCAGCGATTACTGGGCTGAGGGTTGGAGGGGAGCCCATCCCTTTTGACTCAAGCATTCAGGATGACCGAGTTGCACTGGAGTGATTTCTGGGTGATGCACCCAAAATTAAGGAAGGGATGGCAAAGTATGAGCAATTCAAGAAGTACCTGAGGAAGAAGGTGACCACAGAGCGGGAGGCAGAGCAAATGGCCAGAGCATACCTGCTATACCTCTTCGGCGCTTCCCTGTACCCAAACAGGCGTAGCAGAGTGCACTTGTCCTACCTGCCAGCTTTGAGGGATCTGAGGACAGCTTCACGCTTTGACTGGGGTGGAGCAGCGCTGGGCACAGTTTATACTTTCATGGGCAACTCGTCGAGGACAGGGAAGAGCGCCGCTGGCTACTGGAGAATCTGGGAGGTACTAACATAACGCAACTTCTTTTGTATTTGCATTATTCGTTTACTGCCACTTACTATAGCCTGCTTGAATACATATCTGCGTAATATCAAGTGACTGATGCATATGTTTGCTGAATTTGAATAGCTCTGGGCTTACGAGGTTTTGCGGATGTATCCGCCTCAATGCAAACATCCCGACTTGAGCACGCTTCCTCGCGCATTGATATGGAGCAAGAAGATGATGGGGCCTAAGGAGGGTAGAGGCCAGCTCAACGCCTTCAGACTGTATTTGGACGAGCTCAGAGCCGAGCAGGTATACCATAAAACCTCCATGATTAAAACACTCTGAATTGCTTTAATGTTGTCGCTGATCAATTGTTTCTATCGTTTGTTGACCTGTGTGTAGATCAATTGGAATCCATGGAGGGTCGCAGGAGCAGAGCCTGAGTATCTGGCCAGGAGCAGGGCCATTACTGCCAGCAGGGTGTTACTTGAGTCGGCCTTTGGCTGGCAGTGGTACCTTGGAGACCGGGTGTCACGCCAGTCACTTGGCTATATTGCGTTCCAGGTGCCAAGGCGGCTTCCGCCACGAGCTTCACATACGAGTACATACACTCGGGCCGAGCTGGAGAGATTCACACGGCCGGATGCGGAGCTGACTCGATATCTACGCCCAGAGATGGACTACGCGGAGTACCATAGAGACCGCTTGGCGAGGCCACTGGGTATTCGGGCCTTGAGGGACGTGCGAAGTCTAGCACGTGGGGCTGCTGAAGAAGGGAGAGCTGCTGGAGAGAGAGCGAGGGGCGGCGAAGGCCGAGTTAGGCATCATGCAGGCGTTCCTGTGAGAGGTGGACCCCCAGCGATGTCGTGGACAGTTCCTGTTGTGGACGCACAGGGAAATCAAGCAGAGATACATTTGGCACTTGCCAGGGTTGAGCCACCGCCTGTGACTGTTCCGGTATGAACCTGTTTATCTTATTATACGTGCACCATTTGTATAGCTTGTTGACACTGAATTGCCTTTGTAGGTGCCCACCGAGTGGGTGAATGAAGCCATACGCCGCATGCTGGCTTTAGAGAACTTGGTTAGGAGAGCTGCAGGCGGCTTTCCATTAGACTTGCGCTATCCGGCACCATCTCCACCTCAGGCTCAGCGAGCTACTGCCAAGAAGTCTCAGGTATATACCGATACATTCCTGCTTTTGATACTTTTTTTTGGGTAAATCAGCTTGAAATTGAAAAAGAGGCTAACCGAATATACAGCCTACAAGGGGCATACCCCAGGAGGAAAAGGAAAAAGAAAACAAGAGAAAAGAATATAGCTAACGCCAAATGGCTACATGAACTAAGTAATGAATTGTTTCCAATCCATCTAGTAAGAGGGAATGGAAACAACGCCAAAATATAATAGATACATGACAAAAGCATCTTCATATCCATAACACCAGGTGGTAGCTTCCAAACACCACGTTTAGCACATAATGGTAGCTTGGACGGGTTCCGAAATTGCAAAGCATCTTCAGTTCAGCATCCAACTGATGCTACCATTACAGCAGCAGCATCTAACAGAAATCTGCTCTATGAAGGAACAACAACAGCTGCAATGTCATCTAACTACCGCCATGACAGGCATCCACAGAACAAAACAGCAGCAGGTAGTAGAAATCAGCAGGTACAAACAATGGAACAACACCCAAACACATGAAAACCAACCCTTGATAGAACAGCAGAACAACCGAAAGGCATCAGAACAGCAGAACTGCAGAAACGCATCTTCCTAACTGATCAGTACCAGTAAACGGCAGCAAAAGGTATGCAAAAGGTAACAAGAGGTATCTAGGGACATGCCCCCTAAAAAGCATAAACGGTCCAAGGGACATCCCCCCAAGGATAGGCCAGATTAGTAGCAAAAGTGTTAACAAAAACAAGTATAGCTGGCTAAATTGGCAGCTGATCAGAACCATATATATCAGAGATACAAGAGCAAAATCTAGACAACAAGTATAAGAGCATGACTGCCCAACAGATTTACACACAAGGTAGTTCCAATCCACTTCACAGATCCAAAGAACAGATCCAAATAGAAGCAGAATGCAGCAACCATGCTTGGGAATATAGCCAAGTTAGAAACAGATCCAAAGTAACATCAGGAACCTATTGCTTTATCTGCTCTCCCACTTACCCCCTCGAAGCCTAACTCACCATAATTCTAAAAGCAATAGGAGGGATCCTTACACCCTCAACTCTCCCTTACAAAAGGACTCCCACTAACTCTTACCTCCACTCTCAAAAATCAGTGGGCTCAAGCACACAGCTCACAGGTTCACACACACAAGCCAAAGGGAAAGAGGTTTCCAAAGCTGTATCCAGGCTGTAACAGACTAAGAGAAGATTGTAAGATAATACCTTGTAAATAGGAGTAATAGTAGTCAAGTATCCTCCTTTGAAACCTGAGTAGCCCTCAACAACTCTTTGGAACCTGGTAGGCCCTCAACAACTCTTTGGAAACAAACATCTATACAGCACAATTAGCAGCAGCTGGACAGTAGCAGTAAGCAGATATTAGAAGTAATAGCAGTCCATTGTAACATGCTAACCTGCGAGGTTAGAAATCAATCCAGAACTAAATGCCAAATGCCAAATACCAATATCAATTCCAGAATCGAATATCACATAGTAACAAACAATATGAATGATGTTTAAGAACCATTAAGATTCCACTCATGCGCAACCCAGTCAGCCCTAGATGGAGGTAATGTGTTGAATGATAAAAGCTTTGTCCGCACCATAGAGTAGATTTTGTGAGCAACCACCTCCAGAGTACAAGATTTACCTTGAAATTTCCTCATATTCCTTTCAATCCAAACTTGGTAAACAGTTACAGTGAATATCAACTTAGAGATTATAGCCTGAAAAGATTTTCCCTTTATATGAGAGAAAAAAGTGATCCACTCAGCCCATGTGTCTGCTTTTGATACTTGATCATATACCTCTATTTCCGATACATATGCCTTGATTGCTTTTAACACTATGTACCTGTAATTCACACACAATATACAAAATGCACAATGTATACTAATGCTTTACATAATATGACAATGCAGACACAGGGGCGGGCGACCTCTAGGAGTAAGAGTGCACAGCTACCTCCACAGAAGAAGCTAGCAGCCAGGGCTCCTGCACTAGCGGTCACATCACAGCGACAGACCAGGAGCTCGCAGCCAGTTGTTGCACGCGAAGAGGCAGCTAGACAAGCCGCAGTACGTACCGAGGAGCAATTCCGGATTGCAGTGCGCAAGAGACCAGCACCGGAGGAGCAGCGAGCCCAAAAGAGACCCAAGCTGATCTTGCTTCCGACTTCCGAGGATGAGGAGGAAGATGACGGAGATGAAGAAGAGGAGGAAGAGGGAGAAGAAGAAGAGGAACACTCTCCTGCCCGCAGCGATTCTGATGATTCCGTTGAGGACCCGGCCTACAAGGAAGACCCCAAGGAGAGAGCTGACGATAGTGATGACGATGGTGATGATGGTGGTGGTGAGGATGATGGTGAGGGAGACTGGCTTGCTGAGGAGGACTGAGGTTCACCGAGGAACCTTTTATTTTCTGCGTTTAGTCCTGCTTTTGGGACCTGTGCTTCCAAGTAGGTAGATGGAGGGCAGGTGTGCCCTAGCACTGATACTTGACATAGATTTTGGAGGCCTGCGTGCCTTTTTGCTGGATGGGCGGATGTGCCCGCACTACTTTTGATGGTTTTGCTTGGCAGACATGCCACTGACACAGTAGTTTCCTTTTGTTTTTGGATATTTGAATAGCATATGGTTTAGCTATAAGAATTGCATTTTCATGGTTTATTGATTCTTATCATGGATAAAGCAAACAAAACCAACCACTAAAACCGAACTTGCATTGACAACGTCTGAGACTAAAGATAGACACCCACACACGTACTGGTGCGACAAGTTCGAAAGAAAGCCTAAAACAAACCTAGGACACAGCCAGGATACGAGGATACAGGAAATATAAAGAATTTTTAGGCGTTGATAGGCCAAAACTCAAAATACTTCAATTCTGAACCAACCGAGACTTCTGCAAGGTCAAACATGTACGACATGACTTGTATGAGTCGACGGAATGAAGAAAAACCCTCTGAAATGAGATCTACACCGAAAAGTGCCCAACAGACACAAAAGGGATACGAAATGCAAAAACATGACTCAATTATGTCCCGGACTGAAACCGACACCTCCATACAGTCACATAAGGCCCATATGACCTGCATGGCCTGAAAGAACTCGACCAAAATGCATGGAACGAGTTTCGACCTGTCAAAACCTTGATTTTTACTCGAAACGGGCCGCCGAGGGTCCAAAATCTCCGTTAAGTGCGACCTTTTGAATCCGATGCATGCACACAGTCATACATACCCATCATGACTTGCTGGAACCAATAGAACTGGAAAAAAAACCCTTTGGAACCAAAAATGACCAAAACTGATCAGTAGCTGCAGAAGTCTGCCAAAACTGCAGACAAACCGTCGCGCGACTGTTTAGAATTGTTGCGCGACATTTATATATCGCTTGAGGGTTCTTGAATGCACGCGCGAGGGTTTGTCCCTGCCAAGCTGCTCTATTTGACCAGGTCAGCCTTTGAAGGCGCCAGGAGCTTTGTTATTGTTCCCAACGTCAGCAGACCTTCCTGAGGTTTTCAGAGGTGAGTGTCCTTGCATGGCAAGGTGTCTTAACCCTTCATGAAGCTTTAACCCTTGGCACGTAAAGCAAGGATGATATTTTGGAGGCTTTGGCTATATATGCATAACAATGCAAGAAGCACCCCTCCTCCAAAGACGAAATGCAAACACCATGCTCCCAAGAACCCAAAACCCGTTATCAGGTACATGATTTGATCTCACGAAACTTCCACATGGACACGCACCTTCTTAAAGGCCTGCCGGACGTGTTCAAAGCTCGAGAATTAGATTTAAATCAGAACGCGGAAAACCACCCCCCAGAAGTCAGTAGGCTGTTGATTTCTGGCCAAATGAAACCAAACAGTCGCGCGAGGATTCGAACCGTCGCGCGAGGGTTCATCCCAGGTAAAGCCGCCAGCCTTGACTTATTCAAAAAGTAATGGGGTGTAGGCCCTACCATCATTTTGGCTCTCCTGGATGTTCAGGGATGCTCCAATAAGTGTGCTTTAAGGGGCACGCCACCTTGCCCGACAAGGCTTCATGGATGCAGGGATTTTTACATCCATATGGCTATAAAAGAGGCCAAACTCTACGAAAGATATTCACCTCACCAAATATCCTCTACCATATACAAATGGCAAATCATCTGCCCACCTTAATTGATCCATGGCTAGAAGCATTCGTTGCCACCGACTGGCTATCCTTCCGAACTTACGGCCTAGCTGCTTTCCGCTTCCTTCGAAACATACGGTTTCGCCCCGAGATACTGTGGTCGGCTTTACAGTTCTGGGATCCGGCTGTCCACGTATTCAGGTTTGGAGATAACGAGCTGTGTCCGACAGTGGAGGAATTCCAAGCATACCTCCAAAGCTTTGCCTCCAGTGGGATCGTTACACCTCCGTGCCGGCAGAGTATGTCGAAACTCTTGAAAACGAGCTTAAAGATTACCACAGGTGCAGCTGAAAGCCTGCTAAGCGGCGGGCAAATAAACGTGATGCGGCTGATGGAATGGTATGGGCCTGAGGGTAATGCGGGGGACATGGCCCTGCAATCTCGCCGTCGGTTTGCCCTAGCGATTAGCGTGCTTGCCGCCTATTTGTTGGTGTCACCAAATGGACGGGTTAACCCCCTTCTGGTGAGTGTCGCCACTCAGCTGGGTGCTCGAAAGAACGTGGTGCCGCTGGTTCTCGCGGAGACTCTCATAGGACTGGATTTAGCTTTAGCCGGCCAAACTGGGATATTCGGCGGCAGTCCACTCTTATTGCAGGTAAACTCTCACTCAGCTCACCTTTTATTGGCTTTCACACATTCTGTTTTTAACTCGCACTCGGATAAGGCTATATTGGAGCTACTTACTTGTTTTTCCGCTCAAGTCTTATATGGCTCCTTACTTGTCTTTTTCGCTCATGCAGCTGTGGTTGTAAGATAAACTTGGGCTAATTGCAGCCCCAGAAGCGATCTGGCCTCGCTTACCCGGGCAAATGCATCAAAGAGGGATGTTGTATCCGGAGATGTCCACTGAGGAATGGACCAGGTTCATGACTGAGCTGTCACCTGAAGAAATCACTTGGAGGCATGAAGTGCTCGATATTCCTGACATGGCCGTGAAATCCAGTGGATATGAAAGAGTGGTGATTGCGGGACTGTCCAGCTTCACTTTCTACATTCCAGGCCGCATTCTTCGGCAGTTAGGGATAAGCCAGGGGTCACACCGAGCCGGAGCAGAGACCTTCTACGTTCCTGCCTTCACTGCCCAGAACCTGATTGGGTATGAACATAACTGGGGCTTGAGGGAGCTTGGCGGAGCAGACCCAGGTTTCAGCTCAGAGCTAACAAACCGTTATAAAGCATGGCTAAGAAAAGACATCATTAGAAGGCAAAATGCAGACTGACTCTAACATAACCTGGATGATCTAGAATAAACTGTGAGCCAGTGAAGGCCTCTAGCGTGTTATTCTGCTTTTATGCTTTAACTGTTTTCAAAGACATGCTCAGCCTGTGTAATAGCAGTAATAGTTTTGAAATAAAATTGAAAGCTTAAGAACTTTCCCTTGCTGGTCCAAATGTTGAACACCGCGCCGCATACTGAAAACATCCTTCGAAAAGGGCAAACTTGGATCGAGTTGAAAGATTATGACCGAATCTCACAGAGAGACTGCCTACGTATCCTTTTCAAGGAATCAGGTCAAAACGTAGTTCAGGCTAAGGTTCGCTCGTGTGTTTCGGCTCCCCTTTTGCGCTCTAAATTTTGCCCAGAACCGCCCTTTCGGGTTTTCAGCCTAGCGAGCTTTTGAATATTTGCCTATTTATTTTTGCCTAGACCGCCTCCTTAGGTTTTCGGTCTAGTAGGCACGCTCTAATTTTGGCCTGGAACCGCCCACCCTTGTGGTTTTCGGCCCAGCGAGCTTCTCTCAGGGATAGTAACGCTTGAGTTGATCGAGATTGACTAGAGTGTTGAACTCGTTGCCGTCCAGATCCATGAGTTGCACTGCTCCACCGGAGAGGATAGTCTTGATGAGGTAGGGCCCTGAGCGCTTCGGCCGGAACATACCACGAATATCAAAAATAGGAGCTTGAATTTCCTTTGTAACCATATCTCCCTCAACTAAGTTACGAGACTTCACCTTCTTATTGAAAGCCCGAGCAATTCGACGTTGATACCCCTGAACATGATACAAGGCACGGAGCCTCCTCTCATCAAAGAGAATGAGTTCAACGAATCTTCCACGGAGCCATTCAGATTCTGTGAGTCCTGATTCTGCCATGACCCTCAAAGATAGCACCTCAAGCTCAATGGGGAGCACCGCTTCCATCCCATAAACCAGGGAATAGGGAGTTGCCCCAGTTGATGTTCAAATTGACGTTCGATATCCCCAAAGAGCCAGGGGTAATTGTTCATGCCAGTCCCGGGCAGACTCGGCAGACTTCTTGATGATCGTTTCAATGTTCTTGTTGGCGGCCTCAACTGCCCCATTGGCCTGCGGGCGATAGACCGTTGAATGGTGTATCTCAATTTTGAATTCCTCGAAGAGCTCCAAAACCCTACCCTTGAAATGAGACCCATTATCAGAGACGAATGCTTGCGGAACGCTGTATCGATAAATAATGTTCTTTCTTATGAATTGAGCCACCTGAACAACAGTCAGGGTTTTATAAGATTCGGCCTCTACCCATTTGGTAAAGTAGTCTATCGCGACCAGTATGAATCGGTGACCGTTTGAAGCAGATGGCCTGATCATGCCAATGACATCAATACCCCACGCAGCAAAGGGCCAAGGTGACGTCATGCCAGCTTAGAAGGAGGAACATGCATAAGATTGGCGTGAATCTGGCACCTATGACAGCGACGGACATAATCCACGCACTGTGATTCCATAGTAGACCAAAACTAACCCTGTCGTAAGATCTTTCTGGCCAGCATGATGCCACTCATGTGAGGACCGCAGATTCCTTCATGAATGTCTTCCATTATTCTGGTGGCTTCGGTACCACTAACACAGAGCTTGTGCATCCCACAATGGGATCGTCTGTAAAGCTTCCCACCACAAATAATGTACTTAGCAGACAACCTTCGTAATGCGAGTTGATCCTTTTTAGTAGCCTCAGCCGGATATTCCCCTCTTTCCACAAAGTTCCATATATCATGGTACCAGGGCAGACCGTCGTCAACATCATCGATGGTGCTAACGTACTGATAAGCGGGACAATCCCATTGTTCAATCAGGATGGGACGAAGCTTAACACCCAACGGAAGTTCCACCATGGAAGCCAAGGTTGCCAGAGCATCAGCAAACTGATTCTTCAAGCGGGGAATGTGAGTAAAAGTCACCTTGTTAAAACGAGGAATAAGATCTTCCAAGTCCTGATGATAAGGCTTCAACTTTTCCTCACGAACTTTCCAATCCCCATTGGCTTGTGATACAACAAGATTAGAATCACCGATGACTTCGAGCTTTTCAACACCAAGCGTCAAGGCGGCTTCCATGCCAACGATACAAGCCTCATATTCCGCTTGGTTATTAGTGACATTGAAATTGAGCTTGAAAGCAAGCGGAATATGGGACCCATCAGGTGTTATCAACAAAACACCGATTCCATATCCTTTCTGATTGGCTGCCCCATCGAAATAGAGAGTCCACACATCATCAACTACTGCAAGCACTTCTTCATCTGGAAATACAAAATCCGCATCCTCTGGTCCATCCACAGGATGATCAGCCAAGAACTCTGCCACCGCGCATCCCTTGACGGACTTCCTTGTGACATACTCGAGATCGAACTCTGCCAGCAAGAGCAACCAACGTGCTAACTTACCAGTAAGTGCTGGCTTCTCAAATAGATACTTAAGAGGATCCATTCGAGAAATCAGCTTCACTGGATAAGCCAGCATGTAGTGTCTCAACTTCTTGGACGCCCAGACAAGAGCCCAACATGTCTTTTCAAGAGCAGTGTAGCGTTCCTCACATCCTACCATCTTCTTGCTTAAGTAGTAAATAGCCTTTTCGACACCCTTATCCCCTTCCTGAGCTAACAAGCAACCCATAGATGATGGATTCACGGACAGATAAAGTATCAAGGGCTTCCCTGGCACGGGTGGCATCAGAACGGGAATAGATTCGAAAGCTGCTTGACACCTGTCGGACCAAACAAACGGCGTGTTCTTCTTGAGTAGACGGAACATCGGCTCGCAAGTTAAGGTCAACTTGGCGATGAATCTGCTAATGAATTGTACCTTCCCGAGAAAGCTTCGCACTCCCTTTTCAGACACCGATGGCTTCATCTCCAGTACTGCCTTGATTTTTGATGGATCAACTTCTATACCCCGGGTAATCATGAAGCCAAGCATCTTGCCAGCTGTGACCCCAAAGGTACATTTTTGTGGGTTGAGCCTCATGCGAAACTTACGAAGCCTCTCGAAGAACTTCCTTAGCACAGGAATGTGTCCCTCTCGAGTTTTTGACTTGGCAATCATGTCATCCACATAGACCTCAACTTCCTTATGCATCATGTCATGCAGGATGGTTGTAGCAGCCCGTTGATAAGTAGGTCCGGCGTTCTTCAACCCAAACGGCATGACCAAGTAGCAGTAAGTCCCCCACTCAGTGATGAACGTTGTCTTCTCACGGTCCTCGGGTGCCATAAGAATTTGGCTATAGCCTGAAAATCCATCCATGAACGAAAGCAAGGCATGCCCCGCCGTATTGTCCACGAGCACATCGATATGTGGCAAGGGAAAATCATCTTTGGGGCTTGCTTTGTTCAAGTCCCTGAAATCAACGCAGACCCGTATTTGTCCATTCTTTTTGGGAACTGGGACAATGTTGGCCACCCAAGTAGGATACTGAGAAACCATGAGAAAACCCGCGTCAATCTGCTTAGTGACTTCCTCCTTGATCTTCTGTACCCAATCTGGCCTCATCCGCCTGAGTTTCTGTTTGACAGGTTTAGCATCCGGTATCAGAGGAATTCGATGCTCCACTATCTCGGGATCGATGCCTGGCATGTCCTGATGAGACCATGCAAAGACATCATTATACTCGGTAAGCAAGTCCTTGAAGTCGCGATGCTCCTCTGGTGAAAGCGTTGAGCCCACTTGAACCATTCGGGGATCGTTCTCATCTTTCAAGTTTATAGAAACTACTTCTTCTTTTAATGGCTGAGCATGCCTTTCGTCTTCCCTCTTGACCAGGGAACGGATTTCCTTGGGAATATCCCCATCGAAATCTATCCCTTCATCGTCGGGGTCAACACAGTTTATATAAAGATCATGCAAGTAGTCAGAAGTTGAGTCATTCATTTCACAAAACCCTTCAGGGTCGCCAAGTACAAGCGAATCAAACTCAAAATAGAAGCTATGACGTGGAGGGCCCAGTGGCACAAACTCCGACTCAGAGCTAGACCTAGACAACTTACTGGACTCTGACCCTGACTCAGACGCAGACTCAGACTCGGAAGTGTCATCAATGCAAGTTAAGCGTGGTTTGAAAATGCAATTTTTAAGATTGCCCTTGGCTTCCACAATGAGTGAGATTGGATCCTCCGGGGCATCAGACCCGAGCATGAACACTTCAGCTTCCTCAGTCTTCTCAGCTAAACCCGCTTGGGAGAATTCCTGAAATAACAGCTCCAAGCTCCCCTGATCAAAAATTCCCAACCAGTCCGTCTTCAATTTTGGCTGAGCGAGCTTCCTCTCGAATTCCATCCTCTCTGGCTCTTCATCAGTAGACGACCAGGTGTCATCAGCAAAAACCTCGAAACCTGGCAGCAACTCTCCAGTCTCAGGATTGATAAACGGCTCTGCCTGCCCAGTATAAGCTACCTTCCCGACTTCGCGCACGAAATAGCTATCAGGATCGCCATAGAGTGTACGAGGTTTTCCCGTATGTTTCCTCTTTTTGGCATTATTGGTAGAGGCAGTGTACCCCAAACCAAAACGCCCCTCGAAAAAAGGAAAGACAGGGAACTCCGGGACTCCCTGTTGACGAATCCCTAGACCTAGGCCAGGAAAATAAGACATCCTCAGCATGATGTCCATTGCAACAGAGCTGATGAGGAAGTCCCCGTCCACATTGATAGCCAAGACAGACCCAGATGTGTCGAATGAGAAGCCCCCAAGGTCAACATCTTCTTCACCGTGCATGATCCCTAAAACGGGAGTTCCATCTTCTTTGAACGGGCAAATTCCAGAGTCCCTGCAAATGGTTAGTCTGCCAGTAGATAATCCCAACATGACTTTCTGATGGAGAGTTGACGGCACAGCCATGATGTCGGACCGATGGAGCCATGGCCCGCCCAGCAGCAGGTTGAAAGTGGCAGGGATGTCAACTACATGGAACTCAACGTCCATTTCAAAGCCCTCTGCATCGAGCTTAAGCATTAAAGTGCCCTCGACCATGCGGCGGGTGCCGTCATATGCCTTGACAGCCAGGTTAGAAGGTGCAAAGTCTTTCTTGGCGAAACCCAAACGATAGGCCACCCTCATAGGACAGACGTTGATGGCAGAGCCGTTGTCAATGAGGACAGTTGGGACCCAGAGTCCGCGGCATTTAACCGTAATGTGGAGGGGGCGGTTGTGATCAACCCCTTCAACTGGCAGATCCTTGTCAGTAAAAACCACAGTGTGCTTAGAAGTAGGAGGGAGAATGAGAGACATCATCGCCTCAGGAGTGATGTTGGCTTGAATCTCGAGACGAGAAAGAGCATGGCATAACATCTGACGGTGTTCTCGGGAGGAACAGATTAGTCCCCAGATGGATATAGCGGCAGGAATCCGCTCAAGCTGCTTCTGAATAAGATCCGTGCTTGGCAACTCAAGTGGCGCAGACCTTGGGAAAGGAATGGGATCATTCCTTGGGTTAGAAGGGTTGGACGAAGTCCCAGTTTGCAGATTTGCAGGTTGGAAAATCCGTCCACTCCTCGTAACATTTTGCACGTTTCCCGAAGTAGGCACAACCTGAGGGTCTTCGTTCACATCCCAAAGATCAGCAGGAACCTCCCTTAGTTTATGCTTCCCTTTATCAGCGGCTGTTGTGGATTTCGGCACCTCCATGTCTAGCCCCAGGTCTTCAGCTAGATCTTTCATTAAGAGTGAGTCCCAAAAATTCAAATCAGCGACTGTTGCTACCTCGATAACAAGTTCCGGATTAGCTACAAATGGAACATCCCACAGTTCGCCCTCTGCGAAGGAGCGGTTTACTGCCCAGACTTCATTTCCTACTTGGACGTCGATAACCTCGTCGGCATCCCACAGGTTAGCAGGAGGAACAAGATCGGTTACCATGATACTGCAGTCTCTATTGCTGGGATAAGGAACCACAGGACGGGGGAGTCTCCCATCAGTGATGTAGGAGCAAGGGTCGTGATCAGCATCACAGACCGAGTCGAAGACTGAATTGAAAGAGGAAACATGATCCCCCAGGACTCGAGGCTCTTCCTGAACCAAATCGTCCTCTACATAATGCTGCAGATATGCAGGTATAGCGTAGCCCTGCTGAGGGTTAGGATCCAAAACCACAGGATCTTGCCAAATCGGCTCGGGGTCCCAATAGTACTCTTCTTGAGGGACGACAGGTTCAGCCTGATGGAACAACATGTAAAGAGAGAATTCGTCCAAAGGATCGATCATAGCGGTGTCGTGACCAGCCATCCAGCCATCATACCAGGCCTGATCAAATGGGAGATATTCAGGCTGCTGCGGAAACCCATCAAGTTCGAGTGCTGACCACTCGTTGATTATTGGAGTAGCATAATCCATGTTGTCGGCGATGGCCCAACTTATAACTCGCATGTCAGCTTCTGGAGGAGGTGCACTAAATTGCAACCGGTCCGTCAAGCCTGGAGAAGGGTTAGGGTCCGTTGCCGTGAAGTATGGGCTGTCAAAGGAAGAGGCAGAACTGAGCTGCACAGCAGGAATCGGCTGGTGAAAAAGATCACTGATAGATGCGCCAAGGATAAATACCCCATTCTGCAAGCGTTCCAGAGGTACATCAGAGTCAACAATCTGGCCTTCCTCTACTCGTATGTACGAGACTTCGGCCAAGGATTCAGGTGAAGAAGATACAACCGGCCTGGGCTGATCTGTGGAGACTATATGGCTTGTAGGGTCAAATGAGGTAGAGTCGGGATTGATTTGAGCAGAGCTGAGAGATATTTGGTTGATATGGGGGACAGCTTTGTGTTTAGGCAAGGAATTGGAGGGAATGTTTGGCTTTTGAGAGGGTGAAGGTGGAGCCTGGAGAGTCCCGTCATCTATGAGATCCAGAATTGCATGTCGGAGGCGAAAACAGGAATCTGTGAGATGACCAGCCCCCTGATGGTAGGCACAGTACAGGTTGGCCTTGAAGGTTGGCAGAGGGTTCTTGGGTAAAGGAATTGGATCCAGGGGTTTGAGATGCCCTGACTTCATCAACTTCTCCAAAACTGAGGACAAAAGGTGCCTCAATTGCAGAGAAGCTGCGGGACTGACCACGTGGCCGGTTGTTCTGCGGTGACTGAACTTGATTGACGTCAGCTATATGATTTGTAGTATTGGAGGCAGAAGCGTTGGTACCACTGGTTGCTGCATTGGAGTAAGTCCCACTCCCGAACAGTGCATTGGTATTCCCAGAGTAAGCACGAGGCTTTGCTTTCGGAGGGTTAGCAGACTCCCCTCTTGACAGTATCCCGCTCTGTAGTGCATCTTCGATGGCCAGGCCAGAATCGAAGAAGGTTTCAAAGTTTGCAGATGCTTGAGCGAGAACCAAGTGCTTAGCATAATCTGGCTGAAGGTTCCGAGAGATGATGCGGAGCTGGTCCTTCTCGCTGGGGCGATCAGTCATCAATGCAGCCTTGGCCCTCCATCTCTTGACAAAGTCAGCGAAGGTCTCCTTTGCTTCCATCTTTGTAGATTCCAACTCCCGTGTGGTCATTTTCAGCTGAGAGTTGTAGCTATACTGCGAAATAAATGCAGCCCCAATATCTTCCCAGGTCCTCCTTTTGGCTATGTCGAGTGACAAGAACCAATGAAAAGCAGGGCCTGAAAGGGTTTGGGGAAAGAGTTGTGACATGGCTTCGGGCTCAACTGACAGGAGCTTCATAGTAGCATGGTAACTGTAGAGGTGGGTCCGTGGATCACCATTTCCATCAAACTTTGCCAGGTCGGGCATTTTGAATTTCTCAGGGAGTTTGGCATTAGGATACAAGCCGAGACGATCCAGGTCAATCCCTCCAGCTTTGACCTTTTCTGCTTTGGCAATGGATTCCTCAAGAAAGGCCATCTTAGCCGTGAGAGCAGCTATGTCCGGATTCAGGGCATTGCCTGCAGGATTTTCGTTGACACACGAGCTACCCTAGGGTTGGGTTGAACAATGAGACACCCCTCGTGATTCGGATCTGGGACCATGATGGGCTGCTCTTGGTTATCCTCATCGTCCTCGTCTTCGGTCTCGAGCGGAGGCAGAAGACGAGTGTTGATAAGGTTATTGAGACGGGTGATGTTAGCATCTGTCTGAGCTGATCGCTGTTGCATAGTAGTGATGCTATTCTGGAGATTCATGAGCATGTCCTCAACAGTGAGCGGCTGATGGGGCGGTGTTCCAGCCATGTTATGCCTGTCAGAAATGCTGGGAGATGAAGATGGAGTCGGAGATACTGGCTGTATAATTTCTTCTAAAACAGGGGATGATGAGCTTGCTCGTAAAGCAGCCAATGAAGAGAGCGGAGAGTCTTCCGTTGTGACTGACTGGGAAGGCAACCTGACTAGTCTTTGCCTCGGATTTTGTTGCAGACGTTCCTAAGCGGGTTTGCCAGCTTGCCTCGATACTTTCCTCGGTGGTGCAATGGCTCAGAACCTTTGCTTGGAAGTAAGAAAAGGTTTAGTAAGGGTCCTGCAGCAACTTTAATCTAAATAAAAGACTAAAGCGCAGATGCAACCGGTATTGTCCGTGCCCCCACCCCTAGACTCTAAAACTAGAAAATGAGCCTGTTTCCAAATGTTCGGACATTGCCAGAATCCTCAGAATTCTTTTCGTGTATGTATCCTTGCTTGAAACAAATGAGGCTAAAGGATGTCAAAAGAAACCTAAACCTTCAGCCATTCTGCTAATCGGGGTTTCAACTTTGTAGTTTGGAACAACTCGGTGTGCATGTCGTGATACTATAACCAGAAACGGCATAAGCGGCACTGCGTTGCTTGCCGGGCGGTGTAAGTGACGAGGCACTTGTTACCTAACTGGTGTAAGCATCACGACATGTTCTTTGCCGTCCCCTAGTTTTCTGTTTGAAACCCTATGCAGGTGTATAGAGAAAGGTGTAGGAAACTTCCGATTTCCTAAAGCCCTTACTGTTCCAAGGATTTGGAAAAGGCCGAAAACGTACATCACCAAGATGCACGACTCCTCATCGAGCCTAGCAATGTGCTACTCAGTTTAAGACAGAGTCGCTTTCAGCGAGGACCTAGAAGTCGCCCTAATCATGCTTCTATACTGAATGGTGTGTATGAACAGAACATGCGATAGGGAAAGCGGTAACACATAGGCAGTATATGGGGTTTTTTTTTTTTTTTTGGGTAAATTAGCTTGAAATAAAAAGAGGCTAACCGAATATACAGCCTACAAGGGGCATACCCCAGGAGGAAAACAAAAGAAAACAAAATAAAAAGAGAGAGCCTAGGCCAAATGGCAACATAGGACTAGAAGCAAAGAGAACACCTGTTTATTATCCATTTTAAAGAGGGATAAGAAACAGATGGCAAGAGATTACACAATATGCATATGAGCAACCAACCTGACTATAAATAACAAACTACCATTACAGTAGCACTACAAATCAGCAACATAACAAATCAGTAGGACTTCAGCCCTCCTTCCTTGCTGCACAAAATCAGACTTTGTATCATTGCATAGGTGCACCTGGACCAGAAGCAGGTATGGACAAGACAGCCACAACTAGCAGCAACATATTCAGAACAATAGCTGCAGAACAGATTCAGAACAGCAGCTGCAGAAACACAGCGACACAGGAGCAGCGGAACACTTGAATGCAGGTTGCTGGTACAACCAGCAGCTTCAAAATGACAGAGCAGCAGCTGGTCAGGAGCAGCAAAACAACAAAACAGCAGCTGCATCACTGTAGCACCAGCTTGAACTTTGTACATTCAGCTTGAACTTTGTACTCCACTTGATTGGTTGATTGGTGAAGGTTCCAAAGTAGAACAAAAGCAGCCATAACAAACAGCAAGTAGGCACTATACAGAATTCCAACAACTATACATCATCATGCAGAGGACGTCCCCCTCTGCGAAGGGAGATCCCAACGACATCCCCTGTTGGTTAGGCATAAACATAAATGTACAGAACAGAACTGTACGGAACAGTAGCAGAAAAGCAGAATACAGATCAGGAAAAGTAACAGACAGCATGGTATGGACAGCCGATATGGACACCAATCTGGACACCACCAATCTAAATATCATAGCAGAACTTCCAATTTCCTTTGTGGTGCACAGTAGAAACAGAACAGCAGTAGTAGGCATTAACGGAAAGCAATGTCATGTAACAGAACAAAAGACGACAATATGAATACCCTTTTGCATTTTGGTGCTCACACCTCAACACCCTTGAAAGACTCACATCTCCCACTCTTCTTTTCACTCAAGTGCAAATGGGCCAGGTTCCACCAACTCCCTCCACGAATTCTCACATGATTCCCCCGCTATTTATTACCTCCTCTCCAAAAAAAAGGATGGAGCTCGAACACAAAGCTATGGGGTTAGATGCAAATAGATCCTACCCTGCAGGTACCTGTCCTAGTTTTGGGAAGTTCTAATGCTCTGTATATGCAAAAGGCCGGTTTTGGTTCGTAACGGGTTCCTCGGACTAGGGCCACAGATATACCTCCTGCTGTTCGCGATACGCTGAACAACAGTCAAACGGTAGCATGACCCATCATCGTCGAAGGTTGTTAGTCATTCGGGGTCCCCGATCTCCGGTAAACCGTGCCGGATTGCCAAAACGATCCAACGAGGCTTATCCCACATCGATGCAAATGAATGCTATAATTTGATAAAGAAGAAGAAGAATCACAAAATCCCAAAATGCCTTTTCAAATTTGGCTCACTTTATTTAGTCCATTTTTAGAGGAAACTACGCAAGTGATCAATCGAAAAAGTCCTAGATCAGATTGGCCGGACACGAGGTCCTGTTAAATCACCATTCCAACCTTCGGCAGCGCGAAGCTCACCGTTTTGACAGACTTTTAAGAGATTGTTCACAAATGTATTAAACTCAAAGTATGAATTAATATTGGTTCGATTATCCCCAGCAAAGTCGCCACTGTGGGCAGCATGCCCTGGAATTTCCGGATTCCAAAGCGAGCCTTCGGGAATTTCGTTTCCCGAAGCAAGGGCCCATGATCGAGGGAGCGCGAGCGGAGAAGCAGAGCGCTCGTAAAAATACAGAGTCGCCACTCGGGTTTGAAGGTCCGACACCCAAGGAACCGTATTTCGAAGCACCTGCCGCGCTGTTTGATTTGAAAAGTGAAGGAAACCAGTCCGTCATAACCATATCTGGGTTCGGGAGCCATGTTACGAGAAGGGAAGGGTTTTAAGGCACCCCTCTCGCCCAATCCAGAGATCGGTCTCTACTTAGGCATTTTGTGAAAGCTTTTGTGATTCTTCTTCTTTTATTAACCAAATTTTAGCCAATTAGGGCGGGGGAACAGTTAATCGGGATAAAACTGTAACATGTTTTGCAAGATGTGTTATATTTGAGCATGGATGGATGAAATACTATGAAAATGGGATAAAGGCTCAACCTTCTGATTAAAACAACAGAACCACACAAGGTTTCGAATTTGTGAGACACAACGGCCACCTTTGCATGCATGGATTTGCATGCATCTAAAGAACCATCGCGCAACAAATACAAACCCTCGCGCGCGTGTTTGCTTCTACCACAGGTTGGGTTTTGATCCCCTTCCGGGCTCTGGAAGGACCAATGCTCACCCAGGAAGCAAACCAAGCGGTTTATATGTACTGGAAAGTAACTAAATATTACAGATTGAATCAAACAGAAGCCAAATGAATTGAAATACAACCCCTAAACAGTGGGGGATGAATAAACAGAGGCTTTGAACCTTGGCTTCCATGCAAGGGCCACTACTGGAACATCACGAACCAGCGCGCGAGTATTTAGAACACGCGCGCGATTGTTCTTGACTGGACGTCCAGGAATTGCTTTGCATGTTTGGGGCTCTGAAACATACTCAGGGGCTTCCCAAAGGCATTACAAACTAAATAATACTGTAAAATAGGTTAGCTATGGCTTTTTTCATGCAGCACAGTGATCTAAAAGCTCTAACATGCTTCAAAACAGTAATAGAAGTATAAAAAGCTGAAAAACCAAGATACCCTTCCCCACAAGGTTGCATCTCACAAAGACACAAAGTGTCGCGTGAGTGTTCTAAACTGTCGCGCGAGGGTTCCCAGCCACATGCTTCTTGTAGCTTTGCTGACTTTAGGGCCAGAACTGGTATTGATTACCAGCCTTGGCCCTGCCAGCCCCCCTCAGGGATCAGAACAGAAAGCAGGTAAATGTTTATACCTTTTCTTGAGTTGTTTTGAAATGGCTTGAACAAGATGGTGTAGCTTGGAAAATAAGTGTATGTAGAGCACAAGAGTGAGTGAATTGCAAGTGAGGTTAGGATTTTTATGAGCTTTGTGCTTAATTTGGTGCAATTTTTGTAACCTCTTTGCCGTCGGAAGCATGGGGGTATATATAGGGAAATGCATGGATGGTAGACATGGCCCAATAATCAGCCAACAAGGCTGGTCAATCAGACTTGGTGGAGAAGGCCTCCAATAAGGTGATGGGAGTGGTTGTGTTGGGAAGAGCCAACCACGCAGTCTACAACAGCTGTGCTGGTGGAGAACGGGGTTCCTCAGGCTTACTAGACCCCTAATCATCACAAAATCCAGCTGGAAATTAATGATGGGGACAGGAGAGAACCATCGCGAGAGCGTTCTAAACACGCGCACGAGGATTCTAAAGGTCATGCGAGGGTCAACGGTCAATAGATTGACTTTGACCCACACCTGGCACAGAACACTCGTGTGAGGGTCCCACACCCACGCGTGATGGTCAACCCTATCTTTAGGGTTTTGACTTAGGGTTTCTGAGGGTAAAAAGACTCAAGGAGGGCTCCACACTCACAAAGCTCAGACCATTCCAATCTCAAGTCTATTCTTAATCCAAATTCATCATCGGGGAAACAAGAAACCGTAAAACGATCAGGAGATTCAGATTGGGGTGTCTACAATGGCCAAATCGAGTAATGCAAGAGGTTGCCGAAAACTTTGCTGACAAGTTATCGAGTTCGTATAAGCGTTGGTTAGAGAAAAACCTTTTGAAGGACAAAAGTGCAAAGAGAAGGAAGACCTAGAGATCAACATTTTGCTTATGCTTTTTGAAAGATTTGTTTGATTCTAGTTTTCATAGATTGAACAGTGTTTGAGCTTGCTTTTTCCTTATTCTTTGGAAATAATAAAACATTTTGGTTGTTTTATTTAAAGATGTTGCTGACACGGTTTAATAATGAACATGCCTCAGGATAGACCTGGAAACTTTGGAAGTGTTGATAATAGCAGTGGCCGAATCTCGATTTTGAGATTGCCTACGTATCCCATGGAGGGAATCAGGCCATAAACGTAGTTCCGAGAAGGTTTGTTTTCTGGTTAGGGTCCACTCGAGTATTTTCCTCTCCTTTTATGCTCTTAATTTTGCCTAAACCGCCCTTGCGGGTTTTCAGTCTAGCGAGCGCTTTTTATTTAATCCTTAGTTTTTGCCTAAGCCGCCCTTGTGGGATTTCGACCTAGCAAGCTGCTCTAATTTTTGCTTGGGTTCGCCCACCCTTGTGGTTTTCGACCCAACGAGCATCTCTCAAGGATAGTACTTCCTCAACTTGTTGATGTTAATTGGTGTTGCGAATTCCATTCCATCCAGGTCTGCAATGTATGCTGCTCCTCCAGAAAGTATGCGTTTGATAAGGTAGGGGCCTCCCCAGTTTGGCCTGAATTTGCCCCTAGGATCTGAAACGTGGCGACGGATTACTTTGAGCACCATATCTCCCACCTTGAAGTCTCGCGGCTTCACCTTTTTGTTAAATGCTCGTGCGATGCGGCGTTGATACCCTTGCACATGGTATAGTGCTCTCAGCCTTCTTTCATCTAGCAGTGCTAACTCATCGTAGCGGTTTTGAACCCAATCCTCTTCAATCATTCCAGTTTCGGCTAGTACCCTTAGTGAGGGCAACTCCAATTCAATAGGCAAGACGACCTCCATCCCATAGACCAAGGAGTAAGGGGTAGCCCCAATCGAAACCCTCTCGGTTGTGCGGTAGCCCGATAATGCTAGAGGTAACATTTCTGGCCAATCTGTATAGATGTCAGTAGTCTTTCGCAAGATCTTCTTGATGTTCTTGTTTGCAGCTTCAACTGCTCCATTGGTTTGAGGTCGATAAGTAGATGACCGATGATTCTGTATCCCAAATTCAGCGAAGAGCTTCTTTGTCGCCCCTTTAAAGTGTGATCCGTTGTCGCAGATGAACTCGTGAGGCACACCATACCGATAGATGATATTAGTTCGGATAAACTTGGCCACATGAGTAGCTTTGAGGGTAGCATAGGAGGCTGCTTCGACCCACTTGGTGAAATAGTCGATGGCCACTAGAATGAACTGATGCTTGTATTTTCCCTTTGGATTTATGCTCCCAATAACGTCTATCCCCCAGGTGGAGAACGGCCAGGGGGATGTCATGCTATATAGTTCTGTAGGAGGTATACGCATGCGATCAGTGTGAGTTTGGCACTTGAAACATCGGCAGACATAGTCAGCACAGTCAACTTCCATGGTAGTCCAGTAATATCCCTGACGTAGGATTTTCTTCGCCATTGTTGCCCCATTCATGTGTGGCTCACAAATTCCTTCATGATCTTGTGACTTTCCTCCATGGTAATGCAAAGTTGGTTGGGACCCAAATGTGCCCTTCGATAGAGTGCTCCCCCGCATACTATGAATCGGGTGGCAAATTTTCACAAAGCCATTTTATGCTTCGAGGTAGCCTCAAAAGGATACTCCCCCTCTTCCAGCAATTTCTTTACATCTTCGTACCATGGTTTTCCATCATTCTTTTCTTCTTCAATGAACGCGCATTCGCATGCTGGTTTGACCTTCTGTTCAATCATAAGGGGTCGCATTGTGAATCCCAAGGGTATTTCGACCATGGAGGCCAGTGTTGCTAATGCATCCGCGAATCTATTGCTTTCTCTAGGAGTGTGCGTGAAGATGACTGAATCAAATTGTGGAATCAGGTCCTCCAGCACGGAGTGATAAAGCTTTAGTGTATCCTCTTTGACCTTCCAGTCTCCCCTTGCTTGGGATATGACTAGATTTGAATCCCCAGTGACTTCTATCCTTCTTGCCCCTAGTTCCAGGGCGGCTTTCATTCCAGTGATGCAGGCTTCGTACTCAGCTTGGTTGTTAGTGACTTCAAACCTCAGTTTATATGACAAAAGGATATGAGAGTCGTTTGGGGAAACCAACAGTACCCCTATGCCATATCCACATTGGTTTGATGCTCCATCGAAATAGAGCTGCCAGGTGTCGCCGAGGAGACATAAGATGTCTTCGTCAGGGAACATGAAGTCTTTTGCCTCGGCTTCTGTCACAGGGTGATCTGCCAGGAATTCTGCCACAGCTCTCCCTTTCACTGATTTCCTTGTCATATACTTGAGATCGAATTCTGCGAGCAGCAGCAACCACCTAGCCAACCTTCCAATAAGTGCTGGCTTCTCGAAAAGATATTTGATTGGGTCTAAGCGAGAAACTAGCACTACTGGATGTGCCAATAGGTAATGTCTTAGTTTCTTTGTGGCCCATACTAGCCCCCAGCAGGTTTTCTCGAGGGGAGTGTACCTTACTTCATAATCCATCATCTTTTTACTAAGGTAGTATATGGCGCACTCTACTTTGGCGTTGTTTTCTTGTGCTAGCATGCATCCCATGGATGTGTCTGTCACTGAGAGGTACAAGATCAATGGCTTTCAAGGAATAGGTGGCGATAACACAGGTGGGTTTTGAAGATACTCTTTGATTGCCTCGAAAGCTTGCTGACAGTCTTAATTCCATTCAAAATTAGTATCCTTCTTTAGGAGCTTGAAGAGAGGCTCACAGGTGGCCGTGAGTTTAGAAATGAACCTGCTGATGAACTGCACCTTTCTCAGGAAACTCCTCACTTCCTTTTCTGTCTTTGTTGGTGATATCTCCATGATAGCCTGTATCTTGGAAGGGTCTACCTCGATTCCTCTTTGAGTGATGAGAAATCCCAGCATCTTGCCGGCTGTTACCCCAAAAGTGCATTTTTGAGGATTAAGACGTAGCTTGTATTGCCTAATCCTCTCAAAGAACTTTTGAAGTGCCTCATAGTGTCCTTATCTTTCCCTTGATTTGACTATCATATCGTTGACATATACCTCGACCTCTTTGTGCATCATGTTGTGCAGCAAGGTCGTTGCCATCCTCTGGTAGGTGGCTCCAGCATTCTTCAGCCCGAATGGCATTACTCGGTAGCAATAGGTTCCCCACGGTGTAGTGAAGGTGGTCTTCTCTCTATCCTCAGGAGACATCAGAATTTGGTTATACCCAGAAAACCCATCCATGAAAGATAGCAGTGCGTGCCCTGCAGTGTTATCCACAAGCTCGTCTATGTGTGGCAATGGAAAATCATCCTTTGGACTGGCCTTGTTGAGATTTCGAAAATCTACACAGACCCTGATTCCCCCAGTTTTCTTTGGTACTGGAACGATATTGGCTACCCATTGTGGGTATTCGGTGACTATGAGAAAACCGGCGTTGATTTGTTTGGTGACTTCTTCTTTTATCTTTAGGACCCAATCCGGGCGCATACGTCTTAGTTTTTGTTTAACTGGTTTCGCATCATGATGGAGAGGAATTTTGTGCTGAACAATTTCGGGGTCTATACCAGGCATGTCCTCGTAAGACCAGGCAAAAACATCTTTGTATTCTTTTAGCAAAAGGATTAGTTTTTCACTTTCTTAAGAAGACAGTGTTGTGCCAATTTTAACCATTTTGGGCTCGTCTTCAGAGCCCACATTTGCCGTGATTATTTCCTCAGAAAAAGGTTTAGCGTGCCTCTCTTCTTCTCTCTCAATGAATTCTAGAATTTCCTTTGGAATTTCTTCCTCAAAAATTGGATTGTCAGAATCCATGCAGTTAATCATAGACAAAGTGAAATACTCTAAATCTTCCTTTTCATTGCTAAAATTGTCAAAAAACATTTCAGAATCGAACTCAAAACAAATGTTATGCTTTGGTGTTTTGATCAGGTTTTCTTCACTAGATGAAAAACTAGACTCAGACTGGGTTGACTCGGAGTTGGAATCAGAATCGGAACTAAGATCAGAATCAGCATTTTTTATTTTATATTTTAAAGTGTGTTCCACAGTCCAGTTAGGGTAAGCCCCTTTTTCAGCATCCACAATCAGCTCAGAGCAGTCTTTTTCATCACCAAGGTTGATCATCAGCACTTCACAGTCACTTTGATTTGCACTTTCGTTACTGTCACCCTGCAAGTCTTGGAGGGCCATTTGATTTGCTAGTGCTGTCATCTCTTCTAGTTGAGCTTCAATTTCTGCTTTGTCGCTGTTGTCGACTCTTCGTGTACCAACAAATCCCCACCAGTTACCAAACCTATCCTTGATGGGGTGGTTCACCCTTATTTCATGGTTGGTGACCATTTCATCGAAGAGTAGGTTTAGTGATATTTCGTCCAGTGGATCATTGTCAGCAGACTCCTCTTCCTTGGCTTTGTCAGATTCAGAGTTGTTGATTTCATCGATTGGCCAATAGTCATCGGTGAGCGCATAAGGATCATAGAAATAGATTGGAACCCTGCCGAATCCTTCTTCTTCTACTTCCTCTTCGTAGACCGTTCTTGCGAACATGACATAGTTGTCTTCCATGACGGCTATCACAGGCCTTGGTTGGTCCTCTGGAGTGATGTATTTGGAGGGGTCGAATTCCCTGATGGCAAAGCGGGGCGGACCAGACAGCTTGACGACAGTTTGAAAGTGCAAATCAATCATGAATAGTGATGTGGCCATTTTTTCCTGAAAAGATTTTTGTTTAAGTTAGCTTGGTTTAACTTACCCACTTTCATTTGATAAAAAGACCCCTAAGGTTTCAACTTGCAAAAGAGAACTTTACAGCATACATATATACAACGGGTGTGAGGAAGAACTTGAAAGCAAAATGCAAATAGGTTCCTAGCCTGTAGGTTCCTGCCTTAGTTTGATAAGTTCTATGGCTTTCTAACACATGTAGGGTTTTGGTAGTCTCGGGGTGTTCTGTTGTCAAAGGGCACCAATCCTCTCACCAACCCATCATAGGTGGTAATTGGGTGATTCCCTTTTTGATATACCAAAAGGTACAAGTGACTATGGAGTTTGCTGGAACCCCTAACATAGTCCGTGTCATGCCGGGATATTAGGTGAACTCAACGAGGCTTGCCTGCTCGATGCATATGATAAATGAATTAAATAAGGCATGTAATAGTCTTATGTTGAACTTTCTAGCTATGGCTCTCACATCCCCAGCAGAGTCGCCAGAAAACTGTAGACACCTCCCAAACGGGGCATCGCCATACAATTGGATCATCACTGTGTTTGCTCGATTGGTTGCTCGCTTCATAAACCAAGATCGTGGATACTTCCATGGCTAGAGGTATCACCACACGATAGCGGTTATCATCAAAACAGAGTCGCCACCCAGTTTATTAAAACTAGGAAAACAAATAGAGATTCTGGGTATGGAAGCCAAAAGTACAGTAAGGGGAAGGTGTTAGGCACCCCTCCCTGCCTAGCCGCGAGGCTAGCCCATAATCATAACATAAGACATATAGATGCTTTATTTAATCCATACATGTAATCTGTTTTTATGCCTTAAACAGTTAATAAGGTGAGTCGAGACAATAATTGAACATGCATCGAAAGCAAGAAACAAAGCAAAGCTGTGCCAGCAGATCGATCACTCGGCCTGCGAATGGATGTCGCGGCCGAGGGATCACGCTGATTCATTGTACCGGCCGAGGCATCGAAGCCCCGGCCGGTGTTCTTCCTCACACCAGATAGTAAGTTTAACAGGTGATCAGAAAGCTACGATTAATGAAATAAACGATAAATATACTGAACCAGAGGCCGTTGGGCCTTACCACCTTGATCCCTCAGTTGCTTGATTGCTTTGGATCGATCGAGATTGACTGATTGATTGCTCCTTGAATGAAACCCTAGGGTTAGGGTTTGAACTCCAGGGTTGGATAGTCGGATTGATGGCCGCCTTCGGGAGGTTAGGGCTTTTGTAGAGAGGGTTTTTGTGAGTATTTCTGCAGAGTTTCGTGACTGATGAGAGGGTGTAGATCTATCAATTTCTGTGTTGTATTTTTGGAGTCCGAGGGTCTCTTTATATAGACAAAGGGGTGACTCACTCGGTCCAATCAAATCGCGGGGTTACGATTGCAATTGCAATGTAACTCAAACTCTTCGTCGTAATCTCTGAACGTGGCCCGAACACATCGGAGAGGCGGCGTAATTTGG
Source organism: Rhododendron molle (assembly GCA_025413875.1). NCBI lineage: Eukaryota > Viridiplantae > Streptophyta > Magnoliopsida > Ericales > Ericaceae > Rhododendron > Rhododendron molle. The sequence goes on from CM046388.1 coordinate 41,504,433, forward strand.
ATCAAACAACCGACAGAAGGTTCGAGAGTCTGGAAAAAGGCCGATCTGGCGGCCGAGCAAAGGATGTCGTGGCCTGGAAATGGATGTGGCGGCCGAGGTTTTGATCTCTCAGGGAGATTTTGCTAGCAACAGGTTGCTCGGGTGAGGAATGGATGTTAAGGCCGTGATATCGATGTTACGGCCGACCGATGGATTTTCCTGACACACTATGTTTGTGTCTGAAAGGCTATTTGGCTCTGGATTGGGTCCTCTAAGTGGCTCAGAGTTCGTACCATAAGTCCATGGGTTTCACATGAAGGCAATCAGCAATCATCGAATCCGTATCATCATCGGGATGGTCCCAAGGTGGGAGTTGAAATAATCGTTAGGCCAAATTGGGGTGTCTACACATCTCGGCCTAAGGATTCAAGCTCGGTCTCACTTGACCAATAGAGACCTCACCTATGCAGGTCGGGTTTGAACAATTGAACACCCTCATCCAATGCTCATTAACTAACACTCGATCCAGTTTTGTACAGACAAAATGATTGGAATCTTGCTTATTGGCCCAAGTGAGGAAGCAACCAGAGTACCTAAGATCATCAAGTTGCAACGCATATAAGCAGTTATTAAACTCATCCATATAAGAAGGCCAAGAAGCAATGCCCCCTACTTTTTCTCTAGGGAATCTAATTACATTGAAATCGCCAAGCACTATCCAAGGGGAGGTAGAACCTAGATGATGGAGGCTAGACCAAAGGGCTTGCCTACTCAAGTAGTTGTGCTCACCATACACAAAAGTTGCAAAGAAGGATGGGTCTCCACTTTTAGGATGCACTTCACAGTGAATAAACTGATTAGATTGATCGATAACCTGAATTTGGAGAACATTTGGATCCCAACACACAAAAATCCTGCCTATTGAAGCGTGAGGATAGTTATTCACAAAATTCCATTGAGGGCAAACATACTGCATCACCCTAGTAGCCTTATCTTCCTTTATTTTATGCTCTAATAATCCCAAAAGTGTGAGTTTGTTATTATTCACAAAACATTTAACTTCCTCATAGGCTGCCACGACTGCCTGTCCATTTGCTGCATATTCTACACCTGTTGTTGCATGTTCTGAACCTGTTGCTGCATGATCTGAACCTCCTATCTCAGCTAGGAGTTGCTATCCTTGCTGCTGTTCTGTTCTGCTGTGTGTGCAGTCCGGTTCTCAAAGAACTAGTAGATGCTACTGACCAGTAATGTCACTACCTGTTTTGACTGCTGCTGCTATAGTTTTGTTGTCTGATATGCTGCTGTTTTCTGATCAGTTCAGTACTTGTGCATGTCCCTAGCTTCCTTATGATATGTGGCTGTGTGTGCATGACTGTCACACGTGCTCCACTGCTGTTTTGCTGCCTATTTTTTCTGCGGTGGCAGCTACTTAGTGCTACTGTTACTGTATGTGCTTCACTAAGCTTGTTTTGTTATGAAGAATAGCTGCTAGTGCAATTCTTATAGTTTTTTGGAAGTTTCAAGATGTAGTATAGGCCTAACCAACTGGGGCTGTCGTTGGGATCTCCCTTCGCAGAGGGGGACATCCTCTGCATGTGCATGTACAGAAATACCTGCTTGTAATCTGCTGCTTTTGAGCAGTTCTGCTATTGATAGTTGCTGTATTGGTGTTCTCTTTGGTTGTGTCCAAAGTCATGAGGTGTCCAAAGTATTCAGATCAGCTGCTGTAATCCGATCAGCTGCATGTGTCCAAAGTCATGGGCAGTCCAGCTCTTGTCATGTTGTTGTTTTGATGTCCTAAGTTGAGGCTCCATTGGCTGCTGTCGTTCAACTCCATTGGCTGCTGCTGCTTTCCGAGCTGCTGTCCATAACAGCCCTGTTGCTGCTATGCTTACTTCCATGTCTCTTTTGTATGCTAAATAGTTTGTCGTTCATTATGGCGTTGTTTTCCTTCCCTCTTACTAGATGGATTGGAAACATCGCATTTATTTATCTCATGTAGCCTTTGGGCGCTAGCAATTTTCTTTACTTTTTTGTTTTTCTTTTCTTTTCCTCCTGGGGTATGCCCCTTGTAGGCTGTATATTCGGTTAGCCTCTTTTTCAATTTCAAGCTAATTTACCCAAAAAAAAAAAAAGGCAGCTCGGCCAAGGTCATGTACTACTCTTTGTTCAAGGACCTAAAGCTCTCAGACATTGACCTGCGTCCCTCCGAAGTCCCGCTCATTGGCTTCAACGGTGCCCCGGTATGGCCCCTCAGCATGATCACTCTCCTCATCCGTTCAGGCTCGATTGTCCTTGATATGGAGTTTGTGGTAGTCAATGTTTCTAGCCCTGACAATGCAATTGTCAGGCGCACCTGGCTCCATAAGCTAAAGGCTATCGCCTCTACTTATCACCATGTGGTCCGCTTCATAGGTGCTCATGGACGCCAGGAAGACTTACATGGAGATCAAACAGCGGCCAAAAGATATTATGTCAATGCCGTCCGAAGCAGTAAGCAGATGTCCCGGGTCAATCTCGTTAAAGTTCCTGAAGCTCCAGTTTTGGAAGACGTCGGTACGCCAGCCGACGAGAAAGCAATAGAGGACCTTGTCACCGTCCCCACCATCGAGGATTGTTCATGTTTTTTCCTTGTCGGTTCCTCGCTTACTAACACCGAGTGGAACGACATGGTGGATTTCCTCAAAAAGAACAACGAAGTATTTGCATGGACTCCCTACGAGATGCCCGGTGTTGATCCCTCCTTCATCTGCTCCGAGCTCAACATTGACCGATCCAAGCGCCCTGTTGTTCAGAAAGATAGGCGATCCTCTCCGGTCACTCCGAAGCTGTCATTGAGGAGGTCAACCGACTTCTCAATGCCAACGCCATCCGAGAGGTCCAATACCCCAAATGGTTGGTCAACACCGTGGTGGTCAAAAAAAAGAACGGCAAGTGGCGTATCTGCATTGATTATTCCAACCTCAATGACGCCTACCCGAAGGACTTCTTCCCCCTCCCGCGAATCGACCAGCTCGTCGACGCAACGGCCAGCCACGACCGACTCAGTTTTATGGACGCTTACCGAGGCTACCACCAAATCGCCATGAGCGAAAGGGACATTGATATCACGGCCTTCATCACCCCCACAGAATCTTTGGATATCTCGTAATGCCCTTCGACCTAAAGAATGCCGGGGTAACTTTTCAACGAATGATAACCAAGATGTTCGAGCGTCTACTAGAAGATACCATGATGGCTTACATTGACGCTATGGTTGTCAAGAGCATGCTCGCCGGTGATCACTTGACCCACCTCGCCGAAGCACTCGATATACTCAAGAAACATAAGCTTCGCCTTAACGCCGAGAAGTGCGCTTTCGGCGTAAGCTCCGGTAAATTCCTGGGTCACCTCGTCTCCCGGCGCGGTATCGAAGCTGACCTCGCTCAACTCCTCGCCATCGAGAAACTCTCAGCTCCCCACAAACAAGAAGGATGTTCAATGTCTAATAGGCATGGCTGCCGCTCTGAACCGATTCATCAATCACTCTTCCGACAAATGCCAGCCTTTCTTCGCCCTCCTAAAGGGCAGCCGACGGAGCTTCAATTGGACAGAAGGTTGTGACCAGGCCTTGCAGCAGTTGCAGACTTACCTCTCCGAAGCACCACTCCTCGTCACGCCTCGGGACCAGGAAGACTTGTTCCTGTACCTTGTCGTCTCTCCACACGCGATAAGCTCGGTCCTCATTCGACAGGAAGGGCGGGACCACCAACCCATCTACTACTCCAGTAAGACAATGACCCCTACCGAGACACGCTATCTTTCGTTGGAGAAGCTTGTTTTTGCCCTCATCTCAGCCTCTCGGAAGCTTGCCCCATACTTCCAGTCCCACCGCATCATTGTTCTTACTGAGTACCCGCTCAAATCACTCCTCCGAAAGGCAGACCTCTCCAACCGAATCTCTCAGAGGGCTGTCGAGCTCGCGAACTATGAGATCCACTTCTAGCCTTGGACAGCGATCAAAGCTCAGGTCCTCATAGACTTCATCGCCAAGCTCACACCTGCCGACGTGCTTGTTACAACTCCGGCTCCTCCTCCCGAAGCTGTCCTCCAAGCAAATCCTAGCACTGCTTGGAAGCTTTTCCACGACGATGTTTGGAAAATGTATGTCGACAGCGCATCTAATAGCCGAGGCACCGGAGCTGGGATTGTACTCCTCTCTTCCTCCGGCATTCTACATAAAAGCTCACTTTCCATCAATTTCCCAGCCTCCAACAACGAGGCCAAGTATGAAGCGTTAATCTCCGGGCTCAAGACGGCCAAAGCACTGGGCATTGATGAGCTTGTTATTTACAGTGATTCCCAATTAGTGCTTAACCAGCTCTCAGAGGAGTATGAGGCTCGGGAAGACCGAATGCGTACCTACCTCAGCTCCGTTGTTTGGCTTTTCAAAAGCTTTAAGGCCATTCGCGTCGAACACATTTCCCAGGGAACAAAACACTCAAGTCGACGCCTTCGCTAGGCATGATTCAGCCTGCTCTACTTCGGAACATCGTTCCATCTCCTTTAGCTCCATTGACATGCCTAGTTTCGAGCTCGATGAATTGAGCCACGAGATACTCAACATAGAACTTGGCCCCAACTGGATGGACGAGATCATTGGCGACCTGCGCGATGACATCCTTCCCACCGACAAGAAGGACGCTCACCGACTCCGAAACAGAGCCGCTCTTTTCTGGCTCAACCCCAACGGGAAACTTTATCGTAGGTCATTCACCGGCCCATACTTATTGGTGGCCCACCCCCACCAAGTCCCTGGCATCATCGAAAAGCTACACGCTGGTGATAGCGGTTGTCATTTTAGCGGACGTTCCCTTGCGCATCGGGCCATCACTCAAGGGTATTGGTGGCCCACAATGAAGAAGGATTCTGAAGAGTTCGTCAAGCATTGTCGGAAGTGCCAGATGTTCGCTCCCATAATCCATCAACCAGCCCGGGACCTTAGCCGTCTCACCAGCCCATGGCCACTCTCGCAATGAGGCATGGATATCGTCGGTAAACTCCCGGTCGCTCTCGGTGGATTCAAGTTCCTTTTAACCGCTACCGACTACTTTTCCAAATGGGTCGAAGCCGAGCCCATGTCACCGTCGAGGAAACTGACGTCATTCACTTCGTCTGGCGTAACATCATCTCTCGCTTCAGCGTACCCTTTGCCATCATTACTGACAATGGGAAGCAGCTCACCGGGCAGCGGTACCGGGCTCTCCTAGACAAATACGGCATCAAATGGGATACATCCACCCCGGGATTCCCCCAGGGAAATGGACAGGCTGAAGCCGCCAACAAGGCCATATTCACCGGACTAAAGCACCGACTTGAGTCATGCCGGGGCAAATGGGTCGAAGAGCTTCCGAGGGTACTCTGGGGCTACCAAACAACCCCCAGGCGCTCCACTGGTCGCACTCCTTTCTCCTTGGCCTTCGGCATGGAGGCTGTCATCCCTCTCCAGGTCGGGCTTTTAACAATCCGTACTAAAAACTTCGATGAAGAAGTCAATAATGACACCATCGCTTCTGACCTTGATTTGGCCGAGGAGGAATGTGAAAATGCAAGAATCAAGCTCGCCTCATATCAGTAGAAGGTCGCCAAGGGTTATAACTGAAGCGTCCACCTTAGGTCATTCAAACCTGATGACCTCGTTTGGAAAAAAGTGATAGCGAAGTCCAAGAACAGAAAGTTGATGCCCAATTGGGAGGGTCATTACCGAGTTCTCAAACACCTTAGTTCGGGGAATTATAAGCTCGAGAAGCTGGATGGCTCTCCGATTGCCAAGACTTGGAACGCCAACAACTTGAAGAAGTTTTATGGCTAGCCACGCTTCGGTGCTGAAGACCTATCCACATTTTCTTTCTGCTAGTTTTTATATTCTAAGTTATTTGGTGGAGACCAATTCACTCATGTAATGACATGTTGCACTCAACTTTCAATGAGGATTTTCCTATCATTACTAAGTGTCATTGATTTCGTCATTTACTTTTTACTACTCGGTTCATCCATGTTCGGACCATTTTATCTTGATTTCGGGATTTTGTCCTCCCATGGGTATTTCCCTTGGACAAAAATCCTCTCCAAGTCACCACGGCCTCCTCGGTCGTTCGGACTTTCTTTTGCTCCCCTTAAGGATACTCGGCCTCTTCCCGAGTCCCTTAGACCGACCCACCAATAAGTCATCCACTGGTCGGATTCGCTATGTCCCGACATCCTGGCCGATGCCATTTCCACCTTGGGACTCCAACTTAAATCCCCAACCAGACCACCTTACCTTGACTATGTCTATCGCTTATGCTGACTCCTTAACAACAGACCGAGGCACCTAGCTCGAAGCAGGGGCACGACAAATTCAACATTGTTTCTTACTTGCTTCGGATTAGGCGACTCGACACCCTTTCGGAAGAAGGCTTCGGTAGTGCATTCTACCACTTCAGTAAACCCTTGGCTATCCACAACGAAAGCCTACCAAAAGTAGGGGCTAGCAAACACTCAATTTCTTGAACATCTCTCTAAATCTTTGAGATCTCCTCGGTTATTACTTCGGTTAAAACTTTTATTTATCCAAAGTTTAACCGAAGCAAGGGCAGAGGCACCCTTCAGTTACAACTATGAAGCCATACAAGCACCTCAAAGACAGACAATATTCAAAAAAAGAAAACATTCATTCATACCACTGCGAAATGAAATGCAAAAGTTAAACCCCTAAGTTAAACTATTACAACTGAACAGGTCTCGGCCATCCATTCGGCACTGTCAGCAAGAGTATTTACAAATTCCTGGAACGGCAAACTCCAAATGTCCAGAGCCGTCCAGCCAAAACATAAGCTAAAACGAGAACAATCCTAAGTGTTTTGAGCCGGGGGGGGGGGGGGGGAGTCTGGATTGCACCGCCGGTTGGGGTGGCAGTCTGGGAAGCAGCTTGACCCTCAGAAAGTGTAACGCCCCGAATTTTGGGTACGTTAAATAAACATTTTTATTGAATAAATTAAGGAGAGTCTAGCTCATTATTACAACATAAGTCTCACAAGAGTACTTTTATTCAAAAGAGGGGATAATCTAAGGTTAACTACTGCTCCGCCTCTTCCTCCATCCTTGCAAGCTCCTGGGCTCCGAAGGCCTCCAAGGTGTACTGTTCATGCTGCTCATCTATAAAATCTGACACATTACGTCGCTCCCAGTATATATGTCAGTGTCACCAAAAGGTAACACCGTGAGCTCTGAAGCTCAATAGAATAATCCAACCCGCTAACCCATAACTTACAACAAAGAGTCATATAAATAATTACTCATGCTCATTAAACAACATAATTAACAATGATACATCCGCATTCACTATCTTGCTTACGTTGGTGTCATGCCTTTCTTGGTTTCTCCTACGCGACTCATCGTATTGTGTCACCATTTCATTTCAAAAATCATTTCTCATTCAACGGGCTACCAAGTCCGGCCACGTTACAAAATCTTGCATTGGCTCCTCTCCGCGGATAACCAAGCCCAATTACCAATGAAGCTACCAAGTCCGGCTCCATTAGCAATCTACACAATGGGCTACCAAGTCCGGCCTCATTGTGGTTTTCGCAAGTCCACACAAAGGGCTACCAAGTCCGGCCACCTTGCGGGTTTTCACAACTCACATAAGGCTACCAAGTCCGGCCATTATGTAGTCTCAAAAATCCTTTTTATCCATATCAACCACTCCCTAAGTGTCATGTTTCTACTTTTTGGTTCTTGTGTCTCGTAATCATGCATAGACTCTGCGGCGGTACGAATCACTTTAATGTAATCTAGCAAGATCATCCAACTCTATTTAATCAAATCCATGCAAGTTTGGAACATGGCTGCCATTGCCAAGCACATCTGGTTCCTGATTTCTGGGGGGGAGCAATCTATGTGGTGTCAATGGGTTAAATCATATTTAATAAAAGGGAGGAATTTTTGGACCCTTAAAATCCCTGGGGATTGCACATGGGTATGGAGAAAATTACTAAAACTGAGATCCTTGGTGCATCCATATTTTCTTAGTGTATTGGGTGATGGTCATTCCACTTCATTGTGGTATGATAATTGGCATCCTCTTGGTCCGCTAATTGCAAAATTTGGTCCCAGAATTGCCTTAGATTCTGGTATTTCTAAGGATGCCACTGTGTCTCACATTATACAGAACTCGAGCTGGGTTTTTCCCATCACGCAAACCCTTGCACTCAATGAGGTAAGAAGAACCTTGCCTCCTCTTATCCCCTCAAGATTGGAGGAGGCAGACCACATTAGATGGACTCTCACTCCTAATGGTCAGTTCTCAATTGCATCCCTATGGGATAAATTGCGAACTACATTCCCAACTGTTGTGTGGCACAAATTGGTGTGGTTCTCAGCCCATATTCCAAAATGTAGCTTTATCACTTGGCTTGCTATTCAGACTAGGCTATCCACTGCTGATAGGCTGGTGCTGTTTGGCATGAACCTTTCCCCTCAGTGTAGTTTCTGTCAAGAAAGTGAGAGTCATGACCACCTTTTCTTTAATTGTGCATTCTCAAAGCAGGTGTGGAATACCATGCTTTCCAAAATTAAGGTCTCTTGGCACTCTAGATCTTGGCCTGAATGGGTCACCTTTCTCTCCAATTTCAAAGGCAAATCTTTTCAATCTGTCATTACAAAGTTGGTCTTTACGGCAACTGTTTATCATGTTTGGATTGAGAGGAATGTGAGGAAGTTTCAAGGCGTTTCCTCCTCTTGGGAAGTAGTTGCTCACAAAATTTACTCCATGCTGAGGTCACGACTTTTATCATTATCAGCTCTGCCCTCATTTCGAGCAGGGTGGGTTGCACAAGAATGGAATATTAGTTGATTTCGAGCAGGGTGAGTGCTACCATAGTTGATTTTATTGGTTGTTGTTAAACACAAGTTTTCAAGGTGTATTGTTTAGTTGTATTACACTCATGGTGCCACAAATCAAGGTGTGCAAGGTGGTCTCTCGGGAGGGCCAGGGTTGTATTACTTCTATTTATCAGGTAAATATCTTATTCTTTGGTGCAGTTTCTTGGAGTTTTTGTGTGATCCCTCTTTATATAGTGTGCTTACCTTGTGAGGTGTGTGCCAGTGCCTCATCATTTCTTTGAGAGAGGAGGTAATACGTAGTGGGCATATTGTGAGTTCTAGGGAGGGAGTTGGTGGAGCCTTGTCCTAGCACATGAGTGAAAAGTAGAGTGGGAGATGTGAGCTTTCCGAGGGAGTTGTAAGGTGAGGACATAGTGCTATGGACTGCATTCAAGTACTTTGTAGCTGCTGCTCTGTTCTGGGCTGTTTTGGCGGTCACAAACCTGCTTTGTTCCTGTTATTTATGGCTGCTCCCACTACTATCCTGATCAGCTTGCAGTGTTTTGTTGCTGTTTTGCTTTCTGCTACTGTTCTGTACTGCTATGTTAAGTACAGTTAAGCCATGTTAACTTGCTACTGTTCTGCTACTGCTACTGTTATGCTGATCAGTACTTGTGACTAGCACTCACTGCCACCTCCTTTGCAATGAGTTGGCTGCCGTTTCCTATTTTGTCCAAATTCCTATATGGCTGTTTCGGTTTGCTGCAGCTCATCTAATGGCAAATTCTTTTAGATTTTTGGAAGTTCAATATGTAGTATAGGCCTAACCAACTGGGGCTGTCGTTGGGATCTCCCTTCGCAGAGGGGGACGTCCTCTGCATGGTATTATTGGTGTATAGTTGCTGTGTGTCCGCTGCTCATGCTCATGGAAGTGGTTGTCCATTTTGGTGGATATCAAACGGGCTGCAAACTGCTACTACTCTGCTGCTGTCCTCTACAGTCCAGCAACTGTCTGTACAGTAGTTGCTCAGGGGTACCAGGTGTTTCATTGGCCAAGTGTTTTCAAGTGAAGTGTTCCCAGGTGTATCAAGCTGTATCAAGCTGTTTCTAAGTGTTTTCAAGGTGTAGCAAGCTGTTTGAAGTGAAGTGTTTTAAAGGTGTCCAAGCTGTATCAGGCTGTCATTAGATGTATTAAGTTGTTTCCAAGCTATTATTTTGTTGGTCCATCAAGGCGATGTTTTCCCTCCCTCTTCTAGATGGGCGAAAAACACCGCATATCTCTTAGTTAATGTAGCCAGTTGGCGTCGCAATTTTATTTAATCTTTTTTTGTTTTCTTCTTCTTTTCCTCCTGGGGTATGCCCCTTGTAGGCTGTATATTCGGTTAGCCTCTTTTTCAATTTCAAGCTGCTTTAACCAAAAAAAAAAAAACTCTATTTAATCATGCTTGTTTGCAACCCACAAATAAGGTAAGCAATCATGCGATCAAGTTCACAATCCTTAAAAAGGTCAAAATACGAATACTTTGTTTTGAAACAACATTTTGTTTTTAAACGAATCGTAACCACATATGTTTATTGACGAGTTAATCAAGTTGGGGAGATTCTATAAACCATGCATTCAATTATTCTCAAGATCAAAGTAAACTACGTATACTTTTAGTAAGAAAGTTCTACAAGCTAATTATCACAACTACATTATCATGCTCATATACTTCAAAGAATTTTACGTCAAACAACATCATGCGATCAACTAGCCAAGTATTAAATATTCATACTCATGTTTATATCATAGATATACGTAGGGTAGGGGTATAAGAAGATTCTACCTTTCTTCTTGGCGGTAGGAAGACTACGAAAAGATCGATGGAAAGAAAGTTGGCAAACGAACGGAGTAACGGCTTATGGTAAGCTTCCGATAGCTTCGAAAGAGAAAGATTTCTCTCGAACTAGATCGTAACCTATACTACTACTACTTTAGGATCGAGGTGGTGTCGTATGGTGGTTTAGTGGCGGAGATGGAAAGAAAGCTCAAGAACAAGCTAGAACTACTCAAGAACACTAAGAATTCTTATGCTTTCAAGGAGAGAACTTGGAGAATGAAGAGGTGTGAGTTGAATGAGAAGTGTGAGGTCCTATTTATAGGCAAATGGGCTCTCCCTCCCTCTCTATGGCCGGCTGCCCTCTCTCCCTCTTTCCTCCAATTTTTTTATTCAAGCAAATCAAGTTTGCTTGCAAGAAATCACCTACAAACCTAGGCATGCAAGGCTAGGATGTGTCCTTTGGATTGGATTTTGGAAGATTGGCCAAGCAAGTGGATTTGTTTCAAATATAGAATTGGGGTTCGTACAAGGAAGGACAAGATTGGATGGCATTGGTTATGCTTTCACTTGAAAGCATACACAACTAGGACAAAGATGACCAAAGCATGTCATCCACTTGCACACACATCACTCTCTCCCTCTCTCTCCATCCGAACCTCTCTCCCTCTCAATCTCTCTCTCTCGGCCTCTCTCTCTCTCTCTCTCTCTCTCCTCTTGGTACATTGTACTATTTACATATATATATATATATATATATAAGGACAAGAAGGGTTTGACTTTGTAGGAGATTTGTACTTCAAATCTCTCTCCCATTCTCTCCTTTCTACTTCTTTCACTTAGTACAAGTACTAACCTATACATGTATCTAGGGTTTGATAGACAAAAGTCAAGCAATACATCACATCTGTCTCTCTTTCCTTCTCTCTCTCTCTCTCTCTCTCTCTCGGCTTTTCTCTCTCTCTCTCCCTCTCTCTCTCTCTCTCTCTCTCCCACTTGTATGTACTATAAAAGACTACCTATATACTAGTATATATATATGTACTATGGGTCTTTAATAAAATCTAAGTTTTCAAGTGAATTTGATTTTCTAAATATAATATTTAATAACACACATGCTATATACAATATAATATATATATACAACAAGTACGTGCATATATATATATATATATACATGTACTACACTACTAGATATGAACTAGGGCTAATATCTAATATAGTATTCTACTACTTTCAAAGTACTATGTATAATAATACTAACCTAATGTACCAATTGTATTTTAATCAATAACACACATGGCTAAGTCCAATATTTAAATCAAACAAGTACATGATTGTCAAGACTAACTATTATCCAATGGATAATAGTTTCTCTAATGGTTAATAACCAATGGGTAATAATGGCTAGGATTCTAGTCTATCGTCCAATGGTTAATAAAACTCCTAACGGTTATTATCCAACGGTTAATACCCAAAAGTATAATACTTTGCAATTAAGCACTAAACTAATCTAATCTCGTACTTAGGAAGATTAACCAAGGTTTACCTATTGACCAATGGGTAAAGATTACCCTCGCATCTATCGTCCAACGGATAAATATTACCCTAGGTCAAACGCCAAGACAAGGCGTGAGCGTGGCCAAGGCAGCCTGGTGGCAAAGCGGTGGCCATGACCCGATGGCCAAGTGGCCAAGCGGCTGAGCATGGCCAAAGCGACTGGTAGCCAAGCGTGTAGCGGTGGCCAGCGACCCAGTGGCGGTGGCCAGCGGCGGCAAAGCGACCGGTGGCAGCGGCCAGCGATGGCGGTGTGGCGTAAAGCGACCGGTGGCCAAGTAGTAGCCAGCGGCGACCCACGACTGGTAATAACGTAATGGCGGCCGACCGACTGGTGGCCAAATAGTGGCCAAAGCGGCCGGTGGCCAGCGGCCGGCGGCCCAGAGCTAGCGAGGCCAAGGCAGCCAAGAACGCCAAGGCAAAAGTGGCGCGACCGATGCCAAGCGAACCCAATGGCGGCCAAGCGAGCAAAGCGACCAAAGAACGCCAAGGCAAAAGCGAGGCGCGATCGACGCCAAGGCGTAACCCGATGGCGGCCGGTGCGAGCAACCCGGCGAGGACCCGACGCCTAAGCGAGGCGGTAGCGGCAATGACCAGCGGCAAGGCAGGACCGTCTCGGCGAGCCGACGCCAAGGCAAAGCGAGCTTGTCGTGGCCGATGCCTAGGCAGCCTAGCCAGACCAAAGCAAGGCAGTCAAGTTAACGGTCAAGGCAAGGACTAAACATTAACCATTTGGTATCGATGCAACGCTCTAGGTTAGGGGAAATGCAAATAAGCCATATGGTATTTAGGGTTGCTAGCTAATCGGTTGCTATGTAGGATTTCCAGCCGAGAAAATAAATTCTAGGATTTTACTACAATTACCAAGTAACTATACCAAGGTCTTAATAGGCATACTCGTCTTTAGAAAATGACCTTAATGCCCGGGTGATGAATTCCAATCTCCTAAGTCATAAACCTAATTATGACGGATTATTAATCGCAAAAAGGGATTTATAAAATAAATAAAGAATTTTGAAATATAATAACAAAATTTTATAAGTCGATAACGACCGATTTTTGGATGTTGAAATGAATTCCAAGTATTAAAATAAAATTCAAATTTTTAGCAAAATTTTTATTGACCAAAAATCAGGGTCGTTACAACCTATCCCCCTTAAAATAATTTCGTCCTCGAAATTGGTGCGTGACTACAGATTAGATTTAGTCGCTATACCGGCATCGGAATAGTAGTCTATCCCCCTTAAAAGGAGCAAGAGACACTTAAGTCGCAGGTTAGGCGTAGATTGGCTATTTCTAGTCCGCACTCACTGCACACTTAGACTAACGGCTAACTTTCCTGAAATGGTGATGATACTGTCTTACTCGATCTTAGGGGTTTTATTTCGGTGCAAGTGTATAATGAACATGACAAATTGTTGCAGGCAAGCAATTAAATTTCTTAAGATAACATAAGATCAACACACTACATGCCTAAAGGCATCATTAGGTACAAGAAAAAGCAAGGAAAAGTAGATAATAATGGCTATGGTGCCATTGACGTGCCTCGTCCTACCACCTATCATTGAAGGCTTGGATCAAACGACGTTCGTATTCCCTTACGAACACTTCGAGTGCGAGAACACAGCACCAGAAGGTGCGGAGGCGGTTGTTCCTACCGAACCACCGCGGCATGCCCATTGTCAGCACGACACAGAACAGAAGGAAGATGAAGGGTTGCAACCGTAGCGCTTGGGTCGTTAGGGTGAGCTCGGTTCGCTCGATTTCTCGGAACGCGGCGTCTTCCGGAAATCCTCGTCGTCGGGTGGCCATGGTTCGGGTTGGGGGATGAGATGGTAAGAGAGATGAAGAGAAAAGGATAAGGAAATGGGAAGTGGTGGTGGGGTACATATAGGCCGGGTGAGGGGTGAGTGGAGGAGGGAAATGATTGGGTTTTGAAATTTTGAAATTGGAGGTTGAAATTTGAAGTTTGAATTTTGAAGGGTTGGGGGGTGGTTGCCGAGGCCCCCTTGTGGGTATGGCCGGCGGGTGAAGGCCGGGTCCCCCTCGGCTTTGGCTAACACTTGTCGCTCTCCTGGAAAATCTATCCAAAAATGGTTCCAAAAAAAAAAATGAGATGTCTATCGGCAGAGGGTTACAATATTCGTAATCAAAGAAAATCACTATCCTTTAGGAACTTGCATCAACTAAAATAATTGTCCTTTGTAATAAGGGTTTCATTTACTAAAGAATAGTATGCAGCAGTATTCTTTTGAAGGAAACAAGCTTTTTATAGATAAAAGAGAGATACAATCGTAAGCATAGAATTCTACTATAAAGCAAATGACACAATTTCTCCTAATACAAGTGGAATGATCCTACATACTCTTAATACATGGTCTAAGTTCGTGCTCACACAACTGCGACTACAACTTTCGGGACCTTATTCTAAAATTACGACTCTACTACTGCGGTGGGGTAAGTCCAAAATATACTCGTAACTCCTCCTTCCATTCCTTCTCCCTCTTCTCGAGCCAATACTCCCCTCGTTGTCGGGCATCCTCAACGGCGTCACTAAGTGATAACTGTAGGGTCTCCACGTCCATGGTCTCAGCTAAAGGTGACACGAGAATAACCTCGAAGGTGTGCTCGCCAGTGGCAGGGTCAAATATACCCAAGTGGGGTATAGGGATGTAACTCTCGGGTGCAAGCAGAGCCTTGTACGTAAGCAGGTCCGCAAAGGTGAATGGTGTAGCAGGGGTATAGTTAGCCATATCTACAATAATAAGAAAATTATGGGTTAGACTTATCGATGTGAAAGGGTAGTCTCGTAAAGACACATGTACATACATAAACAATGAATACGCATAAAAGAAACACATAATTCCATTACTTAGGGAAAACAAGTACATCATAGGCGGCTTATAGTAGCCTTAAGCTTGATACATCAAGAGTCCTACATTTTCCTATTTTTCATCAAAAGGCCTAACAACAGTGATCCTAGTTTAAAAGATCTTACATCCCAAAGGATTACACTAATGCTAGGTTTATTTAGGGACTCCTAGATAGTATTCTTGGCTTCAAGGTCAGGCTAGAACTTCGTCCTCCTCGGGCTCATCCTTACTCTTACTAGCTTCTCCTTCCTTAGTCACCTCATGAGTAACCTTCTCGTCTCCGGTTTCTTCTTCACCATACGTAAAGTTTTCCATCGGGGGTAGGGCTCCAAAGAATACATAGAAGGCACATAGGATTGAGAACATTACAGGAAACCAAGGGTCATCTTCCACAGGGGTAGGGGTATGATGCTGTACTCTTTTGAAATCACGGATTTCTGCGAGTATCATGACAATGTAGTCAGGCTTCTCCATCAGTCGGATGGTCATAGTTTCTAGGGTGACCTCGAGTTGGTGAGCTCCAACTATCAGGTTGGCTTGGTGATCCATCTACAAGAAGAAGTTTTAACTTCAATTAGTAACATTTAAGACGTAGTTTGATAGTGCTAAGGAAACATTGAAATTTCTAGGTTCCACATTCGATTCTTGATTCAAGTCATCATCCAATTGTTCGGGAATTCCCAGTTCGGCGGTACTGCCAGTTTCCACCTTACTTCAATCCGAAGATTGTTTTGTCAGAATTCCACCCAATTTGGGACGGTAAACTTTAAAATCAAGTCACGTTTGTGCAACGGTCAACTTATCTTAAAACTAATCTTAAAGGCTACCCATTCTACCCATGGCCGAGTGTTTTGAACCTAAAGCATTGATACCAAGTTGTAACGCTCCGAATTTTGGGTACGTTAAATAAACATTTTTATTGAATAAATTAAGGAGAGTCTAGCTCATTATTACAACATAAGTCTCACAAGAGTACTTTTATTCAAAAGAGGGGATAATCTAAGGTTAACTACTGCTCCGCCTCTTCCTCCATCCTTGCAAGCTCCTCGGCTCCAAAGGCCTCCAAGGTATACTGTTCCTGCTGCTCATCTATGAAATCTGACATATTATACCAGCGTCGCCCCCAGTATAATATGTCAGGGTCACCAAAAAGGTAACACCGTGAGCTACAGAAGCTCAATAGAATAATCCAACCCGCTAACCCATAACTTACAACAAAGAGTCATATAAATAATTACTCATGCTCATTAAACAACATAATTAACAATGATACATCCGCATTCACTATCTTGCTTACGTTGGTGTCATGCCTTTCTTGGTTTCTCCTACGCGACTCATCGTATTGTGTCACCATTTCATTTCAAAAATCATTTCTCATTCAACGGGCTACCAAGTCCAGCCACGTTACAAAATCTTGCATTGGCTCCTCTCCGCGGATAACCAAGCCCAATTACTACTTTACTTTTGCTTTGACCAACTTCACACTCAACCTCAGTACAGGTTGACAACCCATTGCTAGTCTTATTCTAGCACACAATCTTAGTCTTTAATCATCCTAGAAATTGACTACACACTAGACCTAGGATGGACTAAACATGGGAAGACTACTCTTAGGCCTAGCTATCATTTCCCTTAGCTTGCAAGACTTACCAACCTAGGTTATAATCACCTAGATTTACCCTAGAAAGCATAAGATCTTAATTAGTTTATACCCTTATGCCTAAAGACTTGGATTGACCCATGAGGAAGTAGACTTAGCATGCTTTCAAGCATGATGTGACAAAACAATGGGAGAAGAGAAAAGGTAAAGGTAGAAGTTGAATCAATTCTCTGACATGTAGGCGATTTGGGCGATTTACTGACAAGGTCGTGGAGGAGCTTCGATTCTCCATGGCTGATGGTACGGTGTCTATGGGAGAAGGGCTTGGATTCAAAGCTATCGACTCAAATGAAATGAGGAGAAAACAGAAGAATATCTCGGATCTAGCCAGATCCACTCAATCGGGAAACCCTATTAGCTCCATCCCTTGCGAGCTGGGAAATCCACGATCAAACAACCCAAGTGAGTTCAACCAACCATCAAGTGAGATCAATCAACCATCCTCTTCAACTGGGGTGGGGTTTCTCAGTCCTACTTCCAGGAAAAACCCTAGTCCCTCCCGAAAACTACAACAAGCATTCTTTGAGGAGCGCTTAATCTTGGAGGCGGAGGAACGTGCACTCCATGAACATCTGCAACAACAATCACAGAAGGTACTTCCAAACTCTAACTCGAATATCCTAGTCAATACTAGAGGCATCTCGTACGTGGAAGGGGATCCCAATTTGGGATACCCCGAAGCTGATACTAAACCAACGCGGCTTTGGTCTCCCCAAAATCTGCCCAATGGTACTGCATCTACTCACCCACAGCGCACCCTTCCTCCTCAACCGCTCAATCAATCTCGTCAGTTCCCAAATGGTCCTAAACCCAAACCTAAAAATTGGGCATCCTTACTGCAATCCCAAAAACCCTCATTGGATATGAAACTTGAATTCCATCCTGATTTATTTAGAGGAAAAGAAGCTGAGGTAGAAATTGATATCGAGCTTACTGATGTTGGTATGTGGAACAAGTACTTTGTAGGCCATTTTCTGGATGGGAAAATGCCTTACGCTTTGGTACTCTCCACTGCCAGGTATCAATGGAAAGAGTTGTTTGTGGCTGTTAAGCCAGATGTAGCAGGGTGTTATCTCTTTGAATTTCGAGATGAACAAGCTAAGCAACAAGTTTTGGATGGTGGTCCTTATTTCTTTTCCCAAAAATATCTTGTCCTCAAAGACTGGCATAGAATGATGAAGCCAGTGAAAGACCAACCCTCTCATATTCCAGCTTGGGTGAGATTGCGTAACTTACCCTTAGAATTATGGAACCAGGAGTGTTTAAGCAGGGTGGCCAGTACTATTGGTAAACCTATGCATGTAGAGCAAGCCACAGCCAAAACTTCAAGACAACCAGGCCTTCTCCAGACTAAGTCAACCAGTGCAAGAGTATGCATTGAAATTAGTGCTGAGCATGACCTTCCTGATGATGTGAAAATAACCGTAGAGGGCAATTCAGTTGTGGTGCCTATTGACTATCGGGTATTACCTCCAATGTGCAAGCAATGCAAAGTTTTTGGACATTCTAGTACCCAATGCTCTAAGAAATTACCCTCAACCTCCAGTCACCCAAATCAGGAATGGACTCTAGTGGGTAATGGAAAACAGGAAAGTGAATCTACCAAGCATGCTGCTGATAACCCTCAATCAGGTCTTGTTGACTCAGAAGATGAATTGGAACAGGTTCTGGTAAGTGTTGTGAGCTCTTCTCAAGCCACTTTGATTCTACCACAGAATAAGGAGTCCAATCATCAGGTATCTGCTATTCCTGTCGAGCAAGAGGATTCCCCGGAAGAAATTGCCAATCATAAGGAACTTGAATCATTGTCTCAGCCAATGCAATATACTGATTCTGTGCACCATGGCTCCCTAGTAGAAGTGGATGAACATATCAAGGGGGGTAGTTCAGTCAGCCAACAAACTGTAGTAGAAACTTCTGCTCCAGCAGCTCCATTATCCAAATCAGCAGTGAAGAAAGCTGCCAAAATAGCTGCTAAGTTCAAGGACAAGGAACCTCCTGATCCTTGTAACATTTCTGATTTCAAACTGATGGGAGGTTCGTCTAAGGCAGGGCAGATAGGGAAGCAGAGGAGCTCTTCAAAAGGCTCCTTCTTTAGATAAGGGAAGTAATCTTAACCTTTTTGTCAGTGTTTTTCTGCCATTTGCTTTAATTATTTTATGTCTATACAACCCCTTAATCTAGGTTTTTGGAACATCAGGGGTCTTAATGATCCTATCAAACAAAAAGAGGTTAAGTGTTTTGTAAATAAGAACAAACTTTCTCTTGTGGGTTTATTAGAGCATAAAATAAAGGAGGATAAAGCTTCTAGAGTGATAAAATTTATCTGTCCTCACTGGAGTTTTGTGAACAATTATCCCCAAGCATCTATAGGTAGGATTTTTGTGTGCTGGGATCAAATATTGTCCACATTCAGGTTCTTGACCAATCTGATCAATTTATACACTGTGAAGTACAACCTAAATGGGGTGACCCCCCATTTTTTGCGACTTTTGTTTATAGGGAGAACAATTATTTGAATAGGCAGGTACTGTGGTCTAGACTTCACCTCTTGAGTACTGCATCCCCTTGGATAGTGCTTGGAGATTTTAATGTCATCAGGTTCCCTAGAGAGAAGGTGGGGGGAGCTGCTTCCTGGCCTCCCTTTATGGATGACTTCAATAACTGTCTCTATGCTTTGGGGCTTGATGATCTTAGGTACACTGGTTGCTTTCTCACTTGGGCCAACAAACAGGACCCAGCACATTTTGTCAGCACAAAACTGGATCGAGTTTTAGTCAATGAGCACTGGATGAGGGTGTATAACTGTTCCTATGCTCATTTTCCTAATCCTGGGATTTCTGATCATTCTCCTGCCTTTACAACTATCCTTCCTCACCCTAAGAAATCAAATAAACCTTTTAAGTTTTTTGATTTCCTCGCTGACCACCCTCAGTTTCTGGACTTAGTTCAGAGAGTTTGGAGGAGAGTGATTATTGGGAATCCAATGTATTGTGTTTGTGAGAAACTAAAGTTGTTGCAAGGCGAGTTTAAACAAATTAATAATAGAGATTTTAGTGATGTCTCTAATCGGGTTGGTGAATCCAGACACCTACTTGAAACCTTGCAGCGATCCTTGAGTACTCACAATCCTGATCCTTCCTTGATTACTCAGGAAAGAGAGGCTTATAAGCAGCTCCTCACAATGCTCAGGGCAGAGGAAAGTCTTGCTAAGCAAAAATCGAGAATCCAATGGTTGAAGTTGGGTGATCAGTGTACGTCTTATTTCTTCAAATCCGTGACTAACACAAGAAATAGAAGTAAGTTAACTAGTCTGGTCTTGGAGGATGGGTCCCTCACCCATGACATTGAAGTCATTAAGTCCACTTTTGTCAATTTTTACACTAACTTGCTTGGTACAGCCCATCCTGAGGCTTATCAAGGAAGTAGTAGGATTCAACAGTTAGTAAATAAGAGATTGACTGATACTCAAAAATTGGCAATGATTGTTGATGTCACTGATCAAGAGATTAAGGACACACTTTGGTCTCTCAATCCTAGTAAAGCTCCTGGACCTGATGGTTACAATGCAGGTTTCTTTAAGAAAGCTTGGCCTATTGTTGGTCAAGAGGTCCTTGTAGCTGTTAAGACGTTCTTTAGGTCTGGTAAGTTGCTTAGAAAGGCCAACTCTACCATGGTAGCTGTGGTCCCTAAGGTCCCTAACCCTTCCAAAGTTGGGGACTTTCGACCCATATCGTGTTGTAATACTATTTACAAGTGCATTGCCAGAATTCTTGCTAGCAGACTGCAAAATGTCCTCCCTATGCTTATTGATCCTGTTCAATCAGGATTTGTTAAGGGTAGGAGAATTGCTGATAACATCTTCCTTACTCAAGAGCTCATGAGAGGGTACCATAAATCTACATCTACCCCAAGATGTGCTATGAAAGTTGACATCAAGAAAGCTTATGATAATGTTAGATGGGACTTTCTTTGGGATATTCTATCCTCAATGAATTTTCATCCAACAATGATCAAATGGCTTCAAGCTTGTGTTACCACTGCTAACTACTCTCTTAGCATCAATGGGGAAACCACTGGTTATATCATTGGGCAGAAAGGTTTAAGGCAAGGTGATCCTCTGTCCTCGTACCTCTTTGTAATTGTGATGGAAATTCTAACCTGTCTACTTAGAGAGAAATCCCAGCTACCTGATTTCCATTTTCATTGGAAATGTGGCACCAATAACATCATCAATCTCTGTTTTGCTGATGATCTGATGATTTTTTGTAAGGGTGAACTGTCCTCAATCAATCATATTCAGGATGCTCTCACTGAGTTTCAAGCTTTATCTGGTCTATCCCCCAGCCCTGAGAAAAGTAGTATCTATTTTTCTGGGGTTAATAGTACCATTAGACTGAGCATCCTTAATGTATTAGGGTTTAAGGAGGGCACTCTTCCTGTAAAGTATCTGGGCGTGCCCCTCCTCTCAACTAAACTCAAAGCCTTTGATTGTCAGCGTCTTGTGGAGAGCATGACTGCAAGAACTAAGACTTGGACCAATAGAGACCTAACCTATGCTGGTAGTGTTCAATTAATAAAGAATGTTCTTTTCTCCATCCAAACCTATTGGTCTTCCTTGTTTATCATCCCTAAAAAGATAATCAAGGAAGTCGAGTCAATCCTTCGTGCATTTCTTTGGTCTGGTCCTGATCTAAAGAAATCTGGTGCTAAGGTCTCTTGGGATCATTTATGCTCTCCTAGAGAGGAAGGGGGTCTTGGATTCAAATCAATGCAAGTATGGAACAAGGCTGCCATTGCGAAGCATATTTGGTTTCTTATCTCGGGGGGTGAACAATCTATGTGGTGTCAATGGGTCAAATCATATTTAATCAAAGGGAGGAGTTTTTGGACTTTAAAAACTCCTGGTGACTGCACTTGGGTCTGGAGGAAAATTTTGAATCTTAGACCTCTGGTGCAGCCTTATATTCTTAGTATTTTGGGAAATGGGAACTCCACATTCTTGTGGTATGACAATTGGCACCCCCTTGGCCCTTTAGTGGCTAAATATGGCCCTAGAATTGTGTATGACTCTGGTATCCCAAAAGATGCCTTTGTATCACATATCATTCATGACTCCAATTGGGCTTTCCCCATTTCCCAAACCTTTGAGCTTAATGAGGTGAGAAATACTCTTCCCCCACTTGTCCAGTCCAGATTGAATGGAGATGATCAAAAGAGGTGGACCCTTACTTCTAATGGACAGTTCACGGTTGCCTCTCTTTGGGACAAATTGAGAACACCCTTCCCCAAAATTTTGTGGCACAAGCTGGTATGGTTCTCTGGCCACATTCCAAAATGTAGTTTCATCACATGGCTCGCTGTTCAAAATAGACTATCCACAGCTGATAGACTTGTCTTATTTGGACTTAATCATAATCCTCAATGTGGTTTTTGTCAGGGGATTGAAACCCATGATCATCTTTTCTTTAATTGCCCAGTCACTAAGCAAGTGTGGAATGCAATACAGGCCAAACTTCATGTGCTGTGGCCTGCTAGATCTTTGGCTAATTGGGTCACACTGTTATCAACTGTAAAAGGTAGAAGTCTTAAGAGTCTTATCACTAAACTGGGCTTTACAGTAGCTGTGTACAATATTTGGATTGAGAGAAATGTGAGAAAGTTTCAAAATCACTGCTGTTCTTGGGAGATAGTTGTTCATAAAATTTGCACAATGGTGAGAGCTAGGCTTTTATCACTTCCTACTCTGCCTCAATCACAAGCACAGTGGATTGCAAATGAATGGAACATTGTCACATGTTGATTTATTGTTGTCTATGCTAATGTTTTGTTGGTATGTGGTCTTCTGGGCAGGAGCATCAAGAGCAGGAGCATGAAAGCATCCGACGGCCATTTGTTATAGCAATCACTTCTAAATACTCAGGTTGGGATTGGAAGCTCCACTAAGCTGTTCAGTTGTGAGGTTCAGAACACTACATTGAGCTATTAATTACTTCTATTATTCAGAGCCCCAACATTCCTTGAGAGAGGAGGTAATAATTAGTGGGGGAGTCATGTGAGGTCCAGTGGAGGGAGTAAGTGGATTAAGAAAGTAGAGGTTGAGGATTTCTACATGAGGATTTCTACAATTGGGCTATTGCTTACTGATCTGCTACTGCTACTGTTCTGTTCAGTTCAGTAGTTGAACGAGGCTTCGTGAGCTCTTGTTAAATGCTACTGTTATGAGCTAACTGCAATCTGCTACAATTGTTAAATGCTACTGCAATCTGTAATCTGCTACAATTGTTCTGCTTCTGCTTCTGCTTATGCTACTGCTACTGTTATGAGTTGGCTGCATTTTGATTGTCCAGATTCTTTTTTTTGTAAATGCAATGGCAATTCTTAGTTTTTGGAAGTTTCAATATGTAGTATAGGCCTAACCAACTGGGGCTGTCGTTGGAATCTCCCTTCGCAGAGGGGGATGTCCTCTGCATGGTTTTAGCTTTGTAGCTGCTGCTTTGGTCTTACTTTTTTGGGTAAATGCTTTGGTCTTACTTTGTAATAACTAAACGAAGTTCTAAATTTCTATCTCAATTTGGCCTATCCTTGGGGGGATGTCCCTTGGAGCGTTTACTGCTACTGTTCATATGGTGTGTCCGTGGGGTGCAGCATCTTTTTGGCCGCTGTGTCCGTGGTGTGTCTCACTGTCCAGCAGTCCAGCAAACTGCTGCTACCGTTTAGTTGCTGTCATGGCTGGTATTCATACTTCCTATAGCTGCCTAACTGCTGTCGTTGGGATCTTTTACTGTTAAGATGTTTGCTGATTGCCGTACGGTATGTTTAAGTGCTAATGGTTGCCCCAGTTGCATGCAAGCTACTGCTGCTATTGGTGCACCTACAGAAATTGCAACGGCTATGAATCTGAATACACTCTTTTGGCATGTGTTTCTCTCCCATCTATTAGATGGTTCTGAAACATGTGGATTTAATGTAGCCATTTGGCATTCTTCAATTTTTTTTAATCTTTGTTTTTTTTCTTTCTTTCCTCCTGGGGTATGCCCCTTGTAGGCTGTAAATTCGCTTATTCTTTTTTCTATTTCAAGCTAAATTACCCAAAAAAAAAAAACAATGGGAGAAGGAGAGAGAGAGAGAGAGAAATTCGGTCAAGGAGGGAGAGGGAGAGGGAGAGGCCGAGAGTGAGAAGGAGAGGTAGAGTGTGTGCTTGTGTTTTGGTTACTTACACAAGCAACCTATTAGCCTTAAGCCTATTGCTGCTATGACAACCCATTTCTAGTCAAGTTTTGTCATAACCTAGCCAATGATTCTATACTTTCTTACAACCAAGCCTATCCTAGACAAGACTAAGCCAAAACCCTTCATGATAACCTAGTTCATTAGCCTTACGCCTAAGAAGATTAGACAAAAACTAGTCATGGAAGCATGGCATGCTTTCAAGCATGATTTGACAAGACCATGGAACAAATCCATGGGAGAAGAAGAAAGAAGGGGGGGCCGGCCAAGGAGGGAGGAGGAGGAGCCAAACTTTTCTTATAAATAGCATCCATCCCATGCCATTCAACTCACACCTTCCAGCATTGCTCCAACTTCTCTCTAGAAACCATTCCTGTTTTTCCAGACAGCTTACTGCCCTTCGTAAATCCCCATTTTTCTCTTGCTTAAGGTAGTTTTTAGAACTAACTCCTTTTGAGAAAGTTGTAGAGCATTTCGAGACCTTCAAGTTAGACCCAAGAACCACCCCAATCGGTCAAGAAATGACCAAGATATTGCCATCCAAAGTTCAGTAAAAATCTCGGATTTCCAGTTCCAGACAGCTTACTGTCACTCCCTTTATTACTATTTTTCTCCTACCTAAAGTAGTTTGTAGGATCAACTTCCTTCACGAAAGTTGTAAAGCACTCCGAGATCTTCGATTTTGACTCAAGAGCGATCCTATCCGGCCAAATATTGACCAAGTTACTGCCATCCAAAGATTGGTCCAAATTTGCGAGTTTCACCGCCCGTCGAAATTTCCAACTAGCTTATTCGGCCCCGACTAGTTTCGGATCAAGGTAGATTTTCCTATCTACTTTTCCTAGTATAACTCTAGTTATGTTGTTAAACTAAACGTAGACTTGTCTTAAACTTTCTAAACGTTAAGTATATTGTATGTTGCTTGAACGTCGAATGCACGTTAGTTAATAAACATATCTTGCTATTGAAAGTATGTCATGTTGAATAAACGATTTCTACATCAATAAACATATGTTGTTTTGAATTTCCCACAAAAGAGGATTGAACGGATTTTGGAAGTATGAACCCGACTAGAAGTATTCGTATTTTGATCTTTTAGAAGGTTATGAGTTTGTTTACTTGTTGCTTGCATTACTTGTTGATAAAGCATAAGTGGTTTCCACTCCAAGGGCGTCCATACTTGCGGCGTTATGCTTTAAATAGTGATTTAAGCATGATAAGTAATATAGAGTTGGATGATCTTGCTAGTTTAGATTACAATGAATGATTTAAATGATTTATGATGAGAAAGTCCTGCCGCGGAGTCTATGCATGAAAACGAGACACGAAAATCGAGAAAGCAGAAACATGACACCTAGGGTGTGGTTGATATGGATAAAAAGGATTTTTGAAACTACATAATGACCAAATGTGGGTGCGTTATGTGAGTATGTGCGTGTTGTGTGCCACTGGGAACCCGGTGCGACGGAACCATTGTGAGGATACTCGGGAACCCGGCGCGGTGGAATCGAGGTTGAGTGTGTAGCTTGGTTATCTGCGGAGAGGAGCCCATGCAAATGTGTGCCAATGGGAAACCGGCGCGGCGGAACCAAGGTTGGGTTTGTTAAATGTGATTTTCAAAATATTGATTTGGAAGTGAAAAGTATTTCGGAAACATTGATGAATATATTCCAGCTCAGCTCTAACTAGCAGTCTAAGTTGGTACTCAGAGCTCTGACATGTAGGCGATTTAGGGATATCTCTGACAAGGTTGTGGAGAAATTCATTCTCCATGGCTGATGGTACCATTTCAATGGTGGAAGGACTTGGACACAAAGCACAAGACTCCAATGAACTTAGAAGGAAGCAAAAGCACATCCCGGATGTAATGAGCTCCCTCCAGCTCCAGCAATCGTACGGTGCCAACCTCAAGATCGACAACTCAGTTACGCATGTTACAGATCCTCCTCGTCCGCTCTTCTCAGGAGAACTCGAGTTGGGATCTGCTATTAGAAGCTCGGGTATTCATTCATCTCCACCTGGAGCGCCATTCGAGGCCATTCGAGCTTCATCTGCTGCGTTTGTGACTCACAAGCCGTTCGATCTCTGCCCTGGAGCGCTAAACCCACAGGTTTCATCCACTCTTCCATCCTCTTCTTCTGGGTCTGGGCCTTTCACTCCGAACCCTAGCAAGTTTCATCAGGGCTTCGTTGAGGAGGGCTTGAGTCAGGAAGCAGAGGAACGGGCTCGGCTACAACATCAAGTGGTACTTGATTATGAAGCAAAAGGGACGGCCGTCCATGGGAGCTCATCTCAGGCGCATCGTCCTCCGACAGAGGTACAGAACTCAAACTCTAACCCAAAGGTATTGATCAATGCTCGGGGTTCTCCATTTGTCGAGGGAGATCCTAATCTAGGTTATAGGGCTGAGGATTATAAACCTCGCACTGCTCCCAGACAGGGTCCTGGACAGCATAGGGCTAAGCCTAAAGTTGTAAATTGGGCCTCCCTCCTCCAGTCTAAGAGTCCCTCTTTAGACTTGAAATTGGAACATTTCCCAGAATTTCAGAAAGGGAAAGATGCACTGGTGGAAATAGATGTGGAGCTTACTGATATAGGAAGTTGGAATAGCTACTTGATAGGTCATTTCCTTGATGGACAAATGGCGTATCCCCTCCTTGTTGCTACTGCTAGGAGACAATGGAAGGATCTGTTAGTAGGTGTTAAATCAGATGTGGCGGGCTTTTATCTGTTTCAATTTAAGGATGAGCAAGCCAAATTGCAAGTCCTTGAAGGGGGACCTTATTTCTTCTCGCAGAAATACCTTGTGCTTAAGGACTGGCATCGGATGATGAAGCCAGCTAAAGAGCAACCCTCCATTATCCCTGTTTGGGTTAAATTTCATGATCTTCCGTTTGAGTTATGGAATCAACAATGTCTAAGTAGAGTGGCCAGTTCAATAGGGAAGCCTCTTCATGCGGATCAAGCCACTGCTAAAACGGCCAAGCAATCTGGACTACTTCAAACCAGAAGCACAAAAGCACGAGTGTGTATTGAGATAAGTGCCGAGCAAGACCTCCCTGAGGAGGTTACGGTGGTCGTAGCTGGGGAATCCGTAATTGTCCCCATTGAATATCAGGTCCTGCCACCCATGTGTAAAATATGCCATGTATTTGGGCACTCCACAGATTCATGTGCAAGGAAACTGTTTCATCCTCTCAGCCAATCAAGCAAGAAGAACGGGGTTCGATTCCAGTTGGGATAGGAAAGAAGGACAATTTTCAGCAGCATTTGGTAGGCCCCACTCATCTCGAGCCATTGTTGACGTCATCTGCATCTCCCAACCTGGTGGAGTCTAATAAGGCTCATGCTGGCAACCTAGTTGACGCATTGAGTGAGTCGGACTCTGAGGAAGATCTATTGGAAGTTTTGGAGGGAGTGGTAAGCAGTACTCGAGGGGCTGACTCACAACTACAGTCCAAAGTGGAAATCCCAAGCAGTGGTAAAGATAATGGAAAAGCTTCAGAAGTTTCAAGCAGTCCAAAGTGGAACCACACTCTCTCTCCTAAACCACCTGATCCATCAGTTTCAGAAGTTCAGGTCAATGCAACAAAGGAGGATACCAAGGGGAATTTTCAAGAAGTACTCTCCAAATCAGCCCAAAAGAGAATGAAAAAGCTTGCTAGGGAGCAGTCACGAAGTTCCCTATCCAGAAGACGGTATTAGCTCATCCGTATCCTTTTGTCAGGGCAGTATCTCAATTCTTCCATATTCTGCCATCTACAGTTTACATTTTGCTTTAAGTTTCTTTTATGGCTCAACAACCTCTTAATATTGGCTTTTGGAACATTAGGGGTCTTAACGACCCAATTAAACAAAAGGAGGTTAAATGTTTTGTGAATAATAACAAACTCACACTTTTGGGATTATTAGAGCATAAAATAAAGGAAGATAAGGCTACTAGGGTGATGCAGTATGTTTGCCCTCAATGGAATTTTGTGAATAACTATCCTCACGCTTCAATAGGCAGGATTTTTGTGTGTTGGGATCCAAATGTTCCCCAAATTCAGGTTATCGATCAATCTAATCAGTTTATTCACTGTGAAGTGCATCCTAAAAGTGGAGACCCATCCTTCTTTGCAACTTTTGTGTATGGTGAGCACAACTACTTGAGTAGGCAAGCCCTTTGGTCTAGCCTCCATCATCTAGGTTCTACCTCCCCTTGGATAGTGCTTGGCGATTTCAATGTAATTAGATTCCCTAGAGAAAAAGTAGGGGGCACTGCTTCTTGGCCTTCTTATATGGATGAGTTTAATAACTGCTTATATGCGTTGCAACTTGATGATCTTAGGTACTCTGGTTGCTTCCTCACTTGGGCCAATAAGCAAGATTCCAATCATTTTGTCAGTACAAAACTGGATCGAGTGTTAGTTAATGAGCATTGGATGACGGTGTTCAATTGTTCCTCTGCTCATTTCTCCAATCCTGGGATATCTGACCATTCTCCAGCCATTGCAACCATACTTCCTGGCTATAGGACATCTAGCAAACCTTTTAAGTTTTTTGATTTCCTAGCTGGTCACCCACAGTTTTCTCTTGTGATGCAAAAGGTTTGGCGGAGAGTGGTCATTGGGAATCCAATGTTCTCTGTATGTGAAAAGCTCAAGATGTTGCAAGGTGAATTCAAGTTAATGAATACTAGAGATTTTAGTGATGTTTCTGCTAGGGTTGTGGACACTAGACAACGCCTAGCCAATATACAGCGCGCCTTGAGTTCTCATGCTCCTGATTCTTCTCTGATGGGTCAGGAACGAGTGGTTTATAAACAACTTCTAACTTTGCTCAGAGCGGAGGAAAACCTGGCTAAGCAAAAGTCTAGGGTTCAATGGTTGAAGTTGGGTGATCAATGTACTTCTTATTTCTTCAAGTCTGTGACCAACAGAAGAAATAGAAGTAAGTTAACCAGTTTAGTATTAGACGATGGGTCTCTCACCCATGACATTGGGGTCATTAAGTCAAGTTTTATTAACTTTTACACAGACTTGCTAGGTACTGCCCATTCTGATGCTTATCATGGGCATAGCAGAATCCAGCAACTAGTTACTAGAAAGCTTACTGACAATCAAAAGCTGGCAATGATTGCTCAGATCACAGATCAAGAAATCAAGGACACATTTTGGTCCCTCAACCCTAGCAAAGCCCCTGGTCCGGATGGCTACAATGCTGGTTTCTTTAGGAAAGCTTGGCCTATCATCGGCCATGAGGTCACTGCAGCTGTCAAGACCTTTTTTAGGTCTGGTAAGCTGCTCAGAAAGGCCAATTTTACTGTGGTAGCTCTTGTTCCAAAGGTCCCTAACCCTTCTAAGGTTGGGGATTTTAGGCCTATCTCATGTTGTAATACCATTTATAAGTGCATTGCTAGAATTCTTTCCAAAAGACTACAGAATGTCCTCCCTGACCTAATCGATCCTGTTCAATCAGGGTTTGTTAAGGGGAGGAGGATTGCTGACAATATCTTCCTCACCCAAGAGCTAATGAGAGGGTATCATAAATCCTCGTCATCTCCAAGATGTGCACTGAAGGTATAAGGAAAGCGTATGATAATGTGAGATGGGATTTTCTTTGGGATATCTTGTCCTCTATGAATTTCCATCCAACAATGATCAAATGGCTCCAAGCCTGTGTTACCACTGCTAACTACACCATCAGCTTGAATGGGGAAAACACTGGTTACATTATTGGGCAAAAAGGTCTTAGGCAAGGAGACCCTCTGTCCTCTTACCTCTTTGTCATTGTAATGGAGGTTCTCACCTGTTTACTTAGAGAGAAATCCATGTTACCTGACTTTCACTTTCATTGGAGATGTGGGAATACTAAGGTCATCAATCTTTGCTTTGCAGATGACCTCATGATTTTTTGTAAGGGGGAGCTGTCGTCAATCAATCACATCCAGGATGCCCTCTCTGAGTTCCAAGAATTGTCTGGTCTCTCTCCTAGCCCGGAGAAAAGTAGCATATATTTCTCTGGGGTCAATAATACCACTAGAGGGGCCATACTGGGTGTTTTAAGATTCCAGGAGGGCACACTTCCTGTCAAATATCTTGGTGTGCCCCTCCTCTCTACTAAACTCAAAGCCTCTGATTGCCAGCGTTTAGTGGAGAGCATGACTGCTAGGACTAAGACGTGGACCAATAGAGACCTCACCTATGCAGGTCGGGTTCAATTAATTAAGAATGTTCTTTTTTCCATCCAAACGTATTGGTCCTCCTTGTTCATCCTTCCCAAAACGGTGATCAAGGAGGTTGAGTCAATTCTAAGGGCCTTTCTGTGGTCTGGCCCCGATCTAAAGAGAACGGGTGCTAAAGTTTCATGGGAGCATCTGTGTTCTCCTAAAGAGGAGGGAGGTCTTGGCTTCAAATCGCTGCAAATTTGGAATAAGGCAGCTATTGCAAAGCATATTTGGTTTCTGATCTCTGGGGGAGAACAGTCCATGTGGTGTCAATGGGTCAAGTCGTACTTGTTACGTGGGAGGAGTTTCTGGACTCTTAAAATTCCGGGTGATTGTACGTGGGTGTGGAGGAAACTTTTGAATCTCAGACCCTTGGTGAGACCATATGTTCTAAATATACTAGGGAATGGGAATTCCACGTACTTGTGGCATGACAACTGGCACCCCCTCGGTCCTTTAATAGATAGATTTGGTCCACGAATTGCATACGACGCTGGTATACCACAGGATGCTTTTGTGACCCACATTATCCATAACTCATCTTGGGTGTTTCCCGTTACTCAGACTTTTGACTTAAATGAAGTCAGAAATACTCTACCTCCACTTGTTCAAGCCAGGTTGAATGGGCCAGATCAGACTCGGTGGACCCTTAATTCCAATGGCCAGTTTACAATTGCATCTCTATGGGACAAATTGAGAACTTCCTTTCCTAGGGTTTTGTGGCACAAGGTAGTATGGTTCTCTGCTCACATCCCTAAATGCAGCTTTGTCACTTGGCTTGCCATTCAGAACAGGCTATCCACTGCCGATAGACTTGTGTCATTCGGCCTAAACATTACATCACAGTGTGGTTTGTGTCCGGGGAGTGAAAGCCATGACCATCTTCTATTTAATTGCCCATTCACTAATCAAGTGTGGAATTCCATTCAGGAAAAACTCCAAGCTTCTTGGCCTGCTAGATCTTGGGCAGATTGGGTGATCTTGTTTTTTTTTTTTGGGTAAATCAGCATGAAATTGAAAAAAGAGGCTAACCGAATATACAGCCTACAAGGGGCATACCCCAGGAGGAAAGAAAATATTGAAAACAACAAAAGATTAAATAAAAAGCTTACGCCAAAAGGCAACATGGACTAAAAGATATGCGGAGTTTTCCGTCCATCTAGAAAGTGGGAGGGAAAACATCGCCTTGAATGGACCAACAAATCTTGATACATCAAATTAGGAAAACATCGCACTTGGGAACACTTCACTTGAAAACACTTGGAACACTTCAACTGCCATGTGCCTGACTTCAGAACATTTGAAACAGAATAGTGAGCTACACTCAGCAATAACACTAGCAGTTCGGACAGCCCTTGGACAGTAGCAGTAGCACAAAAACAATTTGCAGCAGTTCCTTGAAAGCATAAGGCTCGCAGCAAACCGTAACCATAACTGGACTGTTGGTTGCTTAGAACATTTCGGACAGCCCATCATCAATTGGTTGGACCATCAACAGCACTAAACAACCACATATGCAGCTGAAGCAACCTTGCAGAATATAGCATGAGCATGACTTGAAAACACTTGTATCATAGCATCAAAACAAAAGCAGCAGCCACCATCATGTTCGTGCAGAACAGGTATCAATAACAGCCAGACAGCAGGCATGGATAGCAAAAGTAACATCAAATACCATGCAGAGGACATCCCCCTCTGCGAAGGGAGATCCCAACGACAGCCCCAGTTGGTTAGGCCTATACTACAATCAAAATAGGAATCTGGACAATTAAACTATACTGAGCAGACCATACTACGCATTTACAAAACAGGAATCTGGACAATTAAACTGTACAATCAGCAGCTGCACTAACAGCTATGCAATGCAGCCTACTTGTTACAACATAGATGGCAGTGAGGTAGTCAAAAGGCCATACAGTAACAATAACCGTATCAGTAGCAGAACAGAACGCAATTGGGCCAAAACCTTGACAAAAAAGGCCAAAACCTGAACAACATTAATAAGATACAGCCAAACAGATGGTGCCCTAAGCACTATGTCCTCCCTCGCAACTCCCTCGGAAAGCTCACATCACCCCCTCTTCTTTTCCCACATGTGCAAGGACACGGTTCCACCAACTCCCTCCCTAGATCTCGCAATACGCCCCCACTACATATTACCTCCTCTCTCAAAGAAATGATGAGGAACTAGCACACAGCTCACATGGAAGCACACAATATAAGGTAGGGTCACACAAAGTCACCAAGTAACCTTACCAAAGAATATGAAATATACCTGATATATAGAAGTAATATAATCAGATGCTCTCAAGCTCCTGCTCTTGATGCTGATAACAAATGGCCCTCGGAGCCAATAACAATCTTGTACATATTAAAGTAAGATCATGAAGAACAATACCAGTCACGCATGCACAATGCCACACATTAAAGTAAGATCACTGATGGTGTACCTGCAGAACAAAATCAGTACCAGGAAAACTATCAAGATAGTTAAATGTCCAGGAAAACTGCGACAAGGAGAGCAATACTTTCAACAAAGCTTGAATCACAGTCACGCATGCACAATGCCCCATACTCTAACAAACCTAGTATCATTTGAGCCGGAGGGCAGTTTGGGCAATGACAGAAGTCTACCCTTAACCATGTTATAGATTTTGTGAACCACTACTTCCCAGGTGCTAGAATTAGCCTGAAACTTCCTCGAGTTTCTCTCCATCCAAAGATGATACACAGTCACAATAAAAATCAATTTAGTAACAAGATTCTTAAGGGTTTTCCCCCTCAAAGTGGAGAGGCGATTAATCCATGCAACCCAAGGTTGGGGGGACCACCTCTCATCAATTTTCGCCAGCATAGCATTCCAAACCTGTGTGGAAAACACACAGTTAAAGAACAAG